>CP106710.1:91858181-93108181 GCA_025503065.1 Gossypium bickii
GAGTCGGTACCCATAGTATGCGAGTATCCAGATGTTTTCCCAGAAGAATTACCAGGGTTACCTTCAATTAGAGAGATTTAATTCGGGATTGAGCTAGCTTCGGGTATCACCCCCATTTCTATTGCTCCATATAGAATGGCTCCAACCGAGCTAAGAGAGTTGAAAGCACAATTGCAAGGGCTAACCGATAAAGGTTTTGGAAGACCGAGTTTTTCTTCCTGGGGTGCTCCCGTTTTATTTGTGAAGAAGAAAGATGATTCTATGAGATTAAGCATAGATTATCTAAGACTCAACAAGATAACTGTGAAGAACAAGTACCCGTTTCCAAGAATAGATGATTTATTTGATCAATTGAAGGGAGCCACAGTATTTTCCAAGATAGATTTGAGGTCCAAGTACTATCAGCTGAGAGTCAAGGACTCGGATGTACCGAAAACCGCATTTAGGACTAGGTATGGCCACTATGAATTTTTGGTCATGCCTTTTGGTCTAACGAATGCCCTTGCCGTTTTCATGGACCTGATGAATCGCATTTTTCAACCATACTTGGTTAATTTTGTAGTGGTCTTCATCGATGACATCCTGATCTACTCTCGGGATGAGAACGAACATGTCGAGCATTTGAGTATGGTTCTACTAATTTTGAGAGAAAAACAAATGTATGCCAAGTTTAGCAAGAGTGAATTTTGGCTTAAGGAAGTAGGATTTTTGGGGTACATTGTCTCGGAAGATGGAATTAGAGTAGACCAGAGTAAAATTTCAGCAATTGTTGATTGGAAACCGCCAAGGAGCATAACCGAAGTAAGGAGTTTTCTAGGCCTAGCCGGCTATTATAGGTATTTTTTCAAGGGGTTTTCCATGATAGCTACCCCGATGATGAGACTATTGCAAAAAGACGTGAAGTTTGTTTGGACAAAAAAGTTCCAACAGAGTTTTGAGAAACTAAAGGCGTTGCTGACTGAGGCTCCTATTTTGGTACAACCTGACTTGGGAAGGGAATTTATGGTTTACAGTGATGCATCCATAAATGGTTTCGGTTGCGTACTTATGCAAGAGGGCAAGGTGATTGCTTATGCCTCTAGGCAATTAAAGTCGCATGAGAAGAATTACCCGACTCACGACTTGGAGTTAGCTACAATTGTATTTGCACTAAAGATTTGGAGACATTATTTATATGGTGAGAGGTGTCGGATATTTACCGACCATAAAAGCCTAAAATACATGATGACTCAAAAGGATTTGAATTTAAGGCAAAGAAGATGGTTGGAACTGATTAAGGATTATGAGTTAGTGATTGACTACCATCCGGGAAAGGCGAAAGTGGTCGCCGATGTTTTGAGCAGAAAATCCCTGTTTGCGCTGAGATACATGAATACTCAGTTGGCTTTGTCAGACGATGGTTCTATTCTAGCCAAGTTTAGGGCTAGACCATTGTTTCTTCAAGAGATTTGTGAAGCACAAAAAGAGGACAGCAACTTACAAGCCAAAAGATTTTTATGTGAGTCAAATGTTGAATCAGACTTTCGGGTAAGTCTAGAGGGATGTTTAACGTTTCGAGATAGGGTCTGTGTACCCAGAAAAGATGAACTTATTCGGAAGATTTTGCATGATGCACGTAGTGGATGTTTAACTGTGCATCCAGGCAGCACGAAGATGTAAAATAACTTGATGAAGTGGTATTGGTGGCCTAGTATGAAGAAGGACATTTCCAAGTTTGTATCGAGATGTCTGATTTGTCAACAAGTAAAGGCTGAACACTAAGTACCTTCAGGTCTACTTCAGCCCATTATGGTTCCTGAGTGGAAGTAGGACCGTATTACCATGGACTTTGTGACGGGTTTACCGTTGACGCCTAAAAAGAAAGATGCGATGTGGGTCATAGTGGATAGCCTCACAAAGTTGGCCCACTTTATACCAATGCGGGTTGGCTACTCGTTTGATAAATTGGCAGATCTTATGTGGCAGAGATAGTGAGACTTCATGGAGTGCTGTTATTGATTATTTAGGATAGAGATCCGAGATTCATGTTGCGGTTTTGGAAAAAGTTACAAGAGGCCTTGGGCAAAAAATTGAGTTTTAGTACAGCTTTCCATACGCAAACCGACGGACAGTCAGAAAGGGTGATACAGATACTCGAAGACATGCTTCGATGTTGTGTCTTGGAATTTCATGGTAATTGGGAGAAATACTTACAGTTGGTGGAATTCGCCTACAACAACAGTTTCCAGTCAAGTTTGAAAATGGCGCCTTATGAGGCATTGTATGGGCGTAAGTGTCGAACGCCCGTGTATTGGACAGAACTCAGAGAGAAGTAGATACACGGGGTCAATTTGATTAGGAAAACTGAAGAAAAAGTAAAGGTGATACGCGAGTGTCTAAAAGCGGCCTCAGATAGACAAAAGTCCTACTCAAATTTAAAAAGGAAAGAGATTGAATTCCAAGTCGGTGATAAAGTGTTTCTGAAAGTATCACCATGGAGGAAGGTCATCAGATTTGGCCGGAAAGGCAAATTAAGTCCGCGTTATATCAGACCTTATGAAGTTACCAAGAGGATAGGATCGTAGCTTATCGGTTGGCCTTGCCACCTGAGCTGGAAAAGATTTATGATGTCTTTCATGTATCCATGCTGCGCCGATACTGCTCAGACCCTTCACATGTCATAGTACCAACAGAGGTAGAGATACAACCGGATTTGACTTATGGTGAAGAGCCGGTTAAAATTTTGGCGCGTGAGGTCAAACAGTTAAGAAACAAAAGTATAGCCCTTGTGAAAGTACTATGGCAAAGGCACGGTATAGAAGATGCTACATAGGAGCCCGAGGAGGCTATGAGAAACCAATATCCCAACCTTTTCATCGGTAAGATTTTCGGGGACGAAAATCCTTAAGGGGGAGAATTATAACAGCCGAATTTAGGGCCTAGTCGGAATAATGATCTCGGGATCACTAATTTGTGGTTAGAGAAAATTATTTCCATGATATTTTATGAGTTATAGTCTGATGGTATAAGTGTATGAAAATTTTGGTGCTTTAATTTTATCGATTTCTTGCTTAATCGCGGAAAAGGACTAAATCGCAAAAGTGCGAAAGTTCCATTTTATTAGCTAAAGGTGCCAAATAGCCATAGAATGTTAATAGGAGGTCTTTAAAAGGCAATTAGCCCCTTTGTAAATGGTTGGCCGGCCATAGTAGATCATAGGAGACAAGAATTGACAAATTGGTCAAGGTTGGTAATAGGTTTTGACTAATTGACAAATATAATAAAATAAAGAAAAGATGATATCCATCTTTTCTCTTCATCTTTCTCCACCAAAAATAGCAAGCAAATAGGGGTTTTTGAAAGCTCAAAATTTCAGCAAGCTTTTCTCCATTCAAGTAAGTGATTTTAATGATTTTTCTTGAAGATAGTTGTACTTTTAGAACCCCTAGAGCTTAAGCTTTCAAATGAAGGGACTACTTTACAATATGGTGAAAAGTTTAGAGTTTTTCCATGAGAGCTTTCATTGTTATTTTTTGCATTTTTATGGAAGAAGTTGAGTCTTAGTTGTTAGATGAACAACTTTTGTGAGTGTTTTCATGAAAACACCTAAAAGGACCTCGTTGGAATGGTTATAAAAATGGTTGTAAATGTGTGAAATGTTAGGTTTTGATGATAGCCATAAGAGAAATAAATGTTCACCTAGGCTTGTTGAAGATAGAAATTGATTAGAATAATTTTCCGAGCCTAGGGGTAAAATGGTCATTTTGCCAAAGTTTAAGGGAAAAATAGTAATTTTTCCAAAGCATGATTATTAAAATGCTTTTATTAATGTGATGATTGAAACGAGCTAATTTGCTATTGTAAAGCAAAAAGAACCAAGACTCCACCTCGATCGGGGAAAGAATAAAGTTTCGGACTAGATCGACGATCTAGCTTATTTTCAAATCGAGGTAAGTTTGTATGTGATAAATTCAACGTTATGTTAGCACGTTTGAGAATATTTGGTATTATATTGATACATGATGTTCTACTAAATAGAGTATTTGGTGTTGAATGAGTAAGTTGAGATGTTGAAGTCCTAGTGGACTATAATGAATGTAAAAATTCTATCATCGAGACATGAAATGGATAAGGTCCCGTATAAGACCATGTCCAGGACATGGCCTCGACATCGAATTGAGATCCTGTGTAAGACCATATCCGGGATATGGCTTTGGTATTGAATATGAGAATTGTATAAGACCATATCTGGGATATGGCATCAATACTTGAGGTGAGATTTCCATATAAGACCATATCTGGGACATGGCATCGGCACTCAGAGGTGACCCCATGTAAGACCACATCTGGGGTGTGGCATTGGCTTTGTACTTATATTAATGACGATGAAAATGCGTCTTTGAGTATCCCTAGTAATTAATGGGATAATGGAAAGGTGGAAATGTGCAAGTGTACACAATCGTAACAAGTAATAAAGTGACAAGTAAATGTCGAGTTATCATACCCATAGGGACTGTAAAAGAATTATTTATGAATATGATTTCGAACACTTTGGTGACGGAAAAATATTTGGATTTAAGAGATATTTAAAAACTAAAGGAAAAACAAAGAAAAATAAAATAAAACAAAGTTCTAATGCACGATTTCAAAAACTGATTTTAATCAAGATGATATAATTGCGTTGGATCAATCGCATTTCTTATCTTAGAATTATTAAGCTCGTGTTTATACTTGTTAAAACATGGCAACTCGGTAATTTGCTAACTTATGAACATACTTACAAATAAAAATCCATTCATCTCTTGTACATATTTCTATGCAAATTCGAACAATTAAACAGACTCTAAAAGTAAACATGTTATCGTACATACATACTTATTAAATTAAACAATCTCTCGCATATTCCTATGTCATTTCAAACGATTAATTCAACCTAACAAGCATATAAAAGATCATGTGAAGTAACAAAGTATTTTTACCTTGAAACAATTTAATCACAAAATCCTGCAAGTTATGCAAGGCATATGTATCATCAAATACAATGCTAATTTAATCTTCAGCTACCTTAGAAGAATTAAGCATGCATAGATTAAGTATTGTGTCCATTAATTATAATTCCAATGTGTTTAAATAATTAATTCATTAGCTATCTAAACAATTATAATGCCAGATAACTTAAGATAACTTTACTTAATCAAACATTTTATCGAGGCCTTTAACAGTATAAACACAATTTTAACAATTTAAGAAACCGAAATGCAATCAACCCAACACGAATTAAATTCAAGCTAAATTGATTAAATTAGACATTCCAACAGCATAAATATTCATAAACATATTTGTCAAAACAACAACGAAATTTAAAGAGATAGGGAACACGAAGCAAATTCGGTGTTTCTCCATGGCTTGAATGATTGCTCCATTCTTCGTTCTTCGTTGGCCTTGGCTATTAAGGTGGCTTACGAACACTCCAATTGCTACTCCGAATGGCTGGGAAAACACCTCTTTTCCAAGAGGAGAAATCGGCAGAAGAACACACAAAGGGAAATAGGAAAAATGGGAATTGAGAGAAAGTGAGAGAAGAGAATGTTGGATGCTTGAGGTGTGATATGAATGATCATCAAGGGGGTATATTTATAGCTGATCAAGGCTGCTAAAAATAGCAAATAGCATCAGCAAAAGAGGCCTCCCTTGTCCGGCCACCTATGCGGCAAAGTTGATGGATTCAACTTTGCTAAAAATAGCCTGGGGCAAATCTACAAAGCCACAATATTTGGAGGGGTTTGAATGCAACTTTGAAGAGTCTTCAAGGGCTTCTTTGCAACTTAATTAATAAGCTAATAAGCCAATTTGGGCCAGCAATATGGACGGTTTGGGCTGCCTAACTCTTTGCTCGGTTCGGTTCAACCGGTTTGGTTCAACTGATACGGTTCAACTGGGCCTTTTTCATAATTAGTTAAGATTAATTTATTTAGCCCAAATTAAATTGGGAATAAATTAAAATTAATTATATTATGATTAAATATTCATAATCAAACTGTCTATGGCTGGAAATAAATTCGCCTTGATACTTCAAATTGCTTATCGGGTTTATTCTTCGAGCAGTGTTTGTCGAGCCAATTTTCGCCCTTTGTGCGAATCTATTGAAAATAGTCAAAATAAATCAAAATTAACTATAAAATTAATTAAAATTCATCATGTTCATATTTTTTGCACAATTTAATTATTTTATAATATTTAATTATTTTCCGACAAGAATTTAATCGAAACTGCATAAATTTGAGTTAAAAAGGGCATGAAAAAGTGTATAAATTTCCATGTTTCCAGATAAATAGATGAGTTTGGAAATAGAAATGAGATTAGTACTAAAGACATGTGAATGAGTGAATACAGGCACTCGTGAATGATTCATGAAGAAATAATTACGACATGTGGCATGGTATGTGCTAAATAAGGGCAAGTATGAGTAAGTATGGCAAGTAGCCTATAACCTTGTGTATGGTTAATTATTGTTATGGATGGATTTTATCATAAGCTTTTTGTTGCTATTTATTTTCATGCAAACTTACTAAGCTTTATGCTTACAAACTTACTAAGCTTTATGCTTACCCCTTTTTATTTCCCTTTTTCCTTGTAGTATTGCCAAGATAACTCGAGGAACGTGGAACATCGAAGTTTGGAAATCATACTATCGACATCACTTTGCTATAACAATTTAGACTTATTTTAAGTATGGCATGTATAGGACTTGGGTATTTTGTTAGGTCGTAATTGTTAGCTAAAGTGTTGGCTATGTATGTTATTAATATCATATTGTAAATGATCATTAGAATTTGGCCAATACTTGACAAGTATATATAAATTCTATGAGGATGAAATTATGAAGTTTATTCTTGTATGAATGTTTTGAATTGAGTTCTTGGATGTTCCTTTGGGTTATGAGTTGTGTTGATATGAGTTGGAGTAAGCATGTTTGCAATGCAGGGTGGCATTTGGCTTGGAATATAGCCTTTTTAATGTCCACATGGGTAGACACACGGGCGTGTCTCGAGACTGTGTATCTCATGGTCAGCCCCATGGGCGTGTTGATCGGCCGTGTGTCCCCTTGCATGCTAGGCTTGCAAGTCAGTATGCTCAGTAGTAAACACACGGGCAGAGACTCGACTCTGTGTCTCAGCCGTGTGGGAGGCACGGCCTTGGACATGGGTGTATGCCTAGGTCGTGTGAAGTCTGCACTTTAAATGTGGAATTTAATTCGACATACAGTCTAAAGGCACGGGCGTGTGCCTTGGCCATGTGACCATAGTGAGATGATGACGTCATAAAAGAATGCCAAGGTTTTGGCACACAGACTAAGACACGAGCGTGTCGAGGCCATGTGAGGGACACGGGCCAAAGACACGGGAGTGTGTCCGACCGTGTGAAATAAGTCAGTGTCGACCACGGGTGAAAGACACGGGCATGTCTTAGGGGCACACGGGCGTGACCCTAGGACAACACGGGTGTGTGGCCCCTGTTTTGATGAAGAATTTTCTAAGTTAGTAGAAGTTCCCAGTTTAATTCCGAAACCACTCGGAAGTATGTTTAGGGCCTCTTAGGTCGAGAATGAGCAGAATATGGGTTTATATGGAAACTCTTTATGGTAAAAAGAAATTTTATAGCCCAATATGATATGTTTAAGCTAGTTAAGTTAGGTAATGCCTCAAATCCGGTTCCGGCTTCGAACACGGGTAAGGGGTGTTACAGCCTGGTCTTGTCTGACCCCATAAACTCTTCTTTCAGCTTCTCCCATGCTTGCTTTGGTGAGTCACATGCCATTATCCAAGTGAAAATCACATCGGATACTCCGTTTTGCAAGCAAGCTATTGCTTTGTGCTTCTTGGCACATTTTCACTGTTCTGTCGAATTTGTGTAATGGTGGGATTGGCCCTCAATGGAGCTGGTTCTGTGTCATTCTCGACCACATTCCATAGGTCATGTACTTGCAGGTAAGTTTTCATCTTCACTACCCAAATGTGGTAGTTCTCACCAACAAACACAGATGTTGGTGGTGGTGTGAAACTCATCTTGCAGCAACAAAACAACAACTTCTTTCTCTTTAAGTTTTCTCCACAAAGAAAGATACCAACAATAGAGGCCCTCAAAGATGACAGGCTCTGATTGCCATTTGTTGGGTTTTTTGACCTCTTCACTTATATTTCATCCGAAAAAAATACCAATCACTCATATTTCATCTGGCAAAAATATCATATGTTGGATTTTTGACAGGAAATAAAAGGAGGAAAGAAACGAGTGCAAAGAAGTTTAAAACAGGAAGAAAACTGAAAAATGATCTCAAAGATCTGATTTTTCATTAACTTGAATAACATATATGTTACAATGAAAATATAACAGTTACCTAATGTATAACTGCTCCCACTAAAGTTTAGCTAAAATTACACACAAAAGTAGCTGACATACTAGCTATTACATCAAGCATAAATCAACAACAAATCCTACCAACTTTAATGTCAAATTACAAAAGAACTAAATCAAGTAACAAATAAAATATTGCTGCTAATCTGGTTTAATTTCCATGCTTGTCTGCGACTGGTTTCTTGTTGCATTGCAGGCCAAAGTTTAACAGTTACCCCTATAATCATGATTACCCAACACTGAAGACTAAACATCTTTTCCTTCGATTAACATATTCTTCAAGCATAGAATTAATATAAGAAATCTATTAGAAAGGTATTACCAATGTACCATTGCTTTTGCAAGCTAGGAGCTGTATAGATATCAGAAAAGGATTGATGAAAAGCTGGATCCTTCACTCCTCTCAATCGTCGTTGTAAAAGTTATCTCCTGTTGAGATTATGAAATCCACCTCTATTTTTTCTCCAATGCTTACCATCTGGATCAATATTTTATATAATTAACAATCAATAAAATGATGTATTTCTCACCTTTTTCTTTCATTTATACAACAAACTTGTCGTGTTTTCATATTAAACAATAAAAAGAAAACACAACTTTCTATCCAATTTTTTAGTTTTAGTAACCCATCAAATTACTTTTCTTGTAAGAAAATTATCAATTATGCAATTTATATGCTTTGATTTTTGGGGATGTTGGCGTGGATTCCTATAACATGCCCCAATTTGATGAATAATAACGAGATAGTCCCTATCACATATAGGGCAATTACCTACTACACTAGTAGTTTCAGAAAATTATAATATATATTTTTAGTTAAATTAACATAATAATTAGAATAGTTTAGTTTCTGACTTTTCCATATCATTAACTGATTATACATTAAATATCTCAATGGTAAATAATTATTACTAGTTAGAGAGAGTAGAAAGAAAGACCTGAAGAGCAACTTGAGATTGGTTATAGAGTCCTTTTCTTCCCCCATCTCCGACCACCAAGAAGCTCAGAAATCCATCAACTTTGGCCGCATGTTCCACCCGCTCAAGCTCAGCCTTTACCGGAGGCGAAACAAGTAACAAGCCAAGAAGAAGAGCCCATAGGACCATAGCTTTTTGGCTTGAAACAACCATTCTTATAGAGGAAATAAAGGTTGGCAAACAGGCTACTTATAATTTATAAATGTGGTTTCCCACGGGAGTGATCAACTGTAGTGTCATCCCAATAAATTAAAAAACAAAATGGCTCATAAAGCAGCAATATTATACCCAAATTTATGGTCCACATTCTCTTACATAATTATTTTTTTTATCATTTATGCTAATTAATTCCCCACTTAGGTAATTTTATTAAAGGTAACGCTTAAGTCCATCTGTACTTTTTCCTTTTCAGTATCCTACATATCCCTGTTTCGGCTTATGTTTTTTCGATTTTTTTATATATCCACAATGATTAATTTTCTCGTTACAAATTCTTTTTGAAGAAGTAAATAGTTAGTCATGAAATGTGATTAGTAATACATTAAATCGCATGGTTAAAAGATGAGATGAATAATCATTACATTATACCTCATGATTAGCTTATGTTTCTTCCTTAATATATGTAGTAACCAAATACAACAAGATAGTTATACATTAAACCTATACACAAACTGGGTGGCCCGTTTGATTGGGTTGGTTTAGTACATTTTATATCAAATTTGAATAATGATTTTTTTATTATCTCAAGTCTATTTCGTTCAATCCAAATACAAATTAAATAATGTTTTTTTGAATAAAATCCAATAGGAGAATTTATTAAACAAAATAAGTTAAAAACGAGTACAGAAACACCCAAACCTATCAAAATAAATAAAATAAAATAAAATAAATAAAAGAAATGAGAAACAAACAAAGCAAACAAACTCCAGCCTAGATAGAAGAGCCATTCTCACTAGTGAAATACACGTGTAGACCATAGGTGACTTCCAACAACAAGAGTAGGTCATCAAAAGACATTGGAAACCAAAATCTTATTTAATCTCCACTCAAAAATCGTACTTCTCACCCTAAAAAAAATCCCCTTCATTAAAAAATTTTGAGGAAAAACCTTTGGCTATCCAGAAGCCATTGACCTGCATCATCATCTTCACCATCCCCACCACAGTTTAAAGCCACAATCTCTACCAAGTAATCATACTCTAGATTTAGACCTTCTCCCTTTTGCCATCCCTCTTATGCTAGGAAATGAGTCAATCTATTTGTCTCTCGGGGCATAAACAATCTCACACTTTATCACAGAGAGAGAATCCCCTTCCACCACCACCTTTTGGAAACCGAGATCCAACCCCAGGCTGAGCGCTTGAAGGCATGCAAAGGCCTTAGCCGCAAAAATTGACACTATATTTTTAACACTCCTCACCCATATCCAATGCCAGAATAGGGTTACAGAGCATTATCAGACTTATAACACATTCAAACATACATTTCATATACAATTAATCAAATCATGTACATTTCATTCACAACCAATCATTTTGTCCCTAATATGAGCCTACGAGGGCCTAAACATGCATTGGGAATGGTTCGAGACTAAACCAATAACTTTGAAAACTTTTTAAACACCTAGAAATTTTTTCTCAAAATAGGGGACACACGCCCGTGTGTCTTACACGGCCAACAAACACGCCCGTGTCACAAGCTGTGTGGACATTTGAAATAGGAGCACATGGCCGTGTTCCAGCCCATGTCTGACCCCGTGTAACTCTTTCACTTGGGTCACACGGCCAACACACACTCCCATGTGCCTTAACAATGGTCATACACGCCCGTGTGCCAGCTGTGTGCTAGGCCATGCCAAACCTGTAGGGTATACTGACTTATGCCACACGGCCAAGTCGCCCGTGTGTGAGGCCTTACAAAGCATACTGACTTAATTTTAATTTAAACACTAGGGGACAAATGACCGTGTAACATGATCGTGTGTCACACACGGATGAGAAACACACCCGTGTCTCTGCCCGTATGGACAAAAATAGGCTATTTACCAAGCCATTTTGCCACCCTATCTTATGCACACCTATACTAAATTCTATGGCACCAAAACATAACACTTAAAAACATTTAAACAACCTCAATCAAACATCATTCATACCATCCCAATTCCAACAACTAACATGCTTATAAACTCATGTTTTCCTCATTCAAATAATACCAATTATACCTTTTCCAAACATGCATTATCATGCACCAATCCACATGCACATAGCTTCTCAATTATCAACCATTTGACATCTATAATATTAATTATCAATAACATTGCAAAATCAACCTCAATCACATAACATAAGCCATATGCACACTTTTATATATACATAACCAAACTAACCAAGTTAAGCCAAGTCTTATGGCTATATAAACAAACCAAAACATGACCACCCACAAGCCATCTCAAATGGAAAAACTCACTACCAAAATACATATCAAAATGGCCATAATCCTATACATGCCATATGACCAATCCATAAGCTCAAAAGTACCAAAGTGATGGTTGGATAGTGTGACGTAGTCTCTGACGATCCGCAAATCTGAGCTGGCTTTGAAATCACTATAAAACATGAAAAAATAAACAAAGTAAGCTTTATAGCTTAGTAAGCTCGTATGAAATAAACTCAACTAATCATAAATACAAAAATTATCAATTTGAACATATTAACATGTAATTCATGATAACTAACAAACCTTTCACAAGTTTAATCATATGCTTATATGCAAACTTCATAACTTCTTCGACTTAAAGCTCATACGATTCATGTACATACCTGTACCAATCTGTAGTGAATTCATACATATTCGGAATAATGTCGAATACTCGAAATCTTGCACACTAAGTGCCAATATATAGCTAAAGCTATTTTAGTCTCGCACACTAAGTGCCATACATAGCCGAAGCTATCTCGATCTTGCACATTAAGTGGCATACATAGCCGAAGCTATCTTAATCTCGCACACTAAGTGCTCACAAGTAGCCGAATCATTGTCAAACACGACTGTAGTCTTGTATGCACAATTTATACAATATCAAAGCATTTAAAGTATAAATATAAAAATGCTTATTACATAGGAACTTACCTCGGACGTAAAAACGATGACACGGGTCAACTAATCTGAGATCTTATTCTTTCCTCGATCTAAGTCCGTATTCTGCTTTTCTTGATCTACATAATATCAAATTCAGCTTATTCAATCACTACTTTATTCAATTAAGTCCAAAATACACATTTAGGCACATTTACACTTTTTCCTCTAATGTTTCACATTTTTACATTTTAGTCCTTATTTCATAAAATCATAAATTCACACAATTCAATCACAACCCATGCTAGCTGAATTTCAATTAGGTCCCTAATAGCCCATATTTCTCATTTATTTCACATTTTAACCACTAAATTTACACATTTCACAATTTATCCCCTAATTTGCATTTTCACTAAAAATCACTTAACAAAACTTGTATATCTATCAACAAGCATTTATAATCTATCAAGAAACTTCAAAACACATGCTATTTCATTAATGGAAACATCTTAAATCTTTAACAATTTTGCAAATTAGTCCCTGGGCTAGCTAGAATAAGCTGCAACGATCTCAAAAACATAGAAATCATTAAAAATGGGACAAAAACAGATATTGAGCTAGGAAGCTTGGCCGAATATACATGCATCCATGGAGTTTCTTTCTTCTAAAATTTAGGTAGAAAATGCTTAATAAAGATGATAACCTTATTGTTTTTATTATTTTACTTATTAATTCACTAAATTACCTTATTAACCTTTGTTAACATTTAAATCACTTATTACAAGCCCATAAATGTCCATTACCAATAATAATATTTAATTAACATTTAAGGCCATCATATTTAAAAGCCAAGGCTATTTGACACTCTTAACTAATAGAACAATAATTTTGCACTTTATGCGATTAAGTCCTTTTTATTGAATTGATTAGTCAAACCATAAAATTTCTTTATGAAATTCTCTCACAAACATATTTTCATGATGTAGACATTAAAATAATAATAAAATAAATATTTTAACTTCGAATTTGTTGTCCTGAAACCACTGTTCTGATTTGACCAAAAATGGGCTGTTACAATATTTCCATTTATAATTACCTTTCCAACGATAGTTTTAGATCTACCATCTTTAATGATTATCCCTGAACAGGAATTTGAAGAAAGGACATGAAATGACGTGTCAAAATTTATCTTGACAAAAGGTTCATCTGGTGGTATCCACCTCTCCAAACCCACCTTCACAATAGGTAATTTCTTCACAATTTCATTTAGTTCAGCCACATAGGACAAAATCATACTTACAATATGTTGTGATGAGGCAAACACTCTATCATGCACCTATTTTTTTTGCTCTAACCAAAGGATCTAGATCGTACACCCAATCTGCCAACAGGTATATTCCGATGAGTTATAAAACAGTTCAAATAGCCAATCTTAAAAATTTTTCCTCCCCTCCTCACCATTCCATTTAATGTTTAGTAGGTCCCAGACAACATCAACAAAAGGAAAGTCCCGAAGTCCATGTTCCAGATTCTCCACTCCCCTTGCGCACTTTGGGAAAACCGCAGATCCCACTAGACGTCTGTTATACAAATTGTGTAATTTAGGTATTAGGTTTTTGAAAATACACCAGACTATGATTTTAATCTTTTCTGGAAATTCCAATTTCCATAGCTTATTGTAAAAAAGATTGTAACATTTCACTGTATTTTCATTTGAATCTTTATTTCCTTGTAATAGTCTGTAACCACTTCGAATGGTATACTCACCTGAGGGATCAACTTGCCAAACCACCATATTTGGCTGTGGGTTTAAAGTTAGAGGAATACATTGAATCCTATTTGCCACGTTAAGATCAAAACTACTTGTAACACCCCTTACCCGTATCCCATGCCGGAACCGGGCATGAGGCGTTACCGTGCTTAACTTACTTAAACATACAACCTCGAGCCATAAAATTTTGTTCCAACTTAAAACTTTTTCATTACATTCATAATGTCCCTATTAAGAGTCTACGAGACCCTAAACATACACCCGGGATACTTCGAGACTAAACCAAAAATTTTTGCAAACTTAGAAAATTTTCACTCAAAATAGGGCCACACACCCATGTGGAATGGAACACGCCTGTGTGGGCAGGCCCTGTGGTCACACGCGCCCATGTGCTCCACCCATGGTCGACACTGACTTGCATCACACGACCTGTCACACGCCATCGTGTCTGGCCCGTGGTTGGCACTAACTTACATCACACAGCCAGTCACACGCCCGTGTCCTTCAACCGTGTGGTGAATTAAATTCCAAATTCAGGTGCAGATTTTGCACGGCCTGGGCACACACCCATGTCCATGGCCGTGCCTCCTAGACGGCTGAGACACACGATCGTGTCTCTACCTGTGTGTTTAATACTTAGCATATTGACTTGTAAACCTAGCATGCATGGGGTCACACGGCATTTGAAAGGCAAATGCCACCCTATACAGCAATCATACTTACACCAATACAACCCACATATATCAGGACTATAAAGCATTTCTAAAGACTCAAAATCAAGTAATCCACACAAGCATACACTTAATGAATTTCATCATCATTGAACATATATAAACTTAAAGTATTCACCCAATTCCAATGACCACTTACAAGATGAATTTAAAAACATTAATAGCCAACGCTTTGGCTAACAAATATGTCATAACAAAAGAGATTAAGTCCTATACATGCCATACTCAAAACGAATCTAACTTTGCTATACCAAAGAGTAGTCGATAGTATGATTTCCAAACTCCGACGTTCCACGAATTCTTGAGCTAACTTGGCAATGCTAAAGAAAAAGGGAAATGAGAGGAGTAAGCATAAAGCTTAGTAAGTTTGCATTGGATAAAATGCAAAGTCTTAAATACTTTGCCATAACTTACCCTTGCTTGTTCTTATTACATACATACCATGTCACGTATCGTAAACAATTTTTCGTGAATTACTCACGGGTACCTGTATCCACTCAATTACATAGCTTTAGCACTAATCTCATTTCTATTCAAGCTCAGCTATTTATCCCACTAAATCACTTGGGATACTCAAAGATACATGTTCATTGTCATTCTCACAATTACGAAGTCAATGCCACATCCTAGATGTGGTCTTACATGAGGTCACCTCTGAGTGCCGATGCCATATCCCAGATATGGTCTTATATGGAATCTCATATTAGTTATCGATGCCATATCCAGGATATTGCAACAGTCTAGTTTAGACTCTAGTCAGAACAGTGGTTTCAGGACCACAAATCTGAGTTAGAAAAATATTTTAATATTTTTTATCCGTGCCTATGATACGTGATTATGCATGTGTGAAATTTCTGTGAATTAATTTGTACGTTTGTGTGCTTAATTTTGCATAAGGATTTGATTGTGAAAGATACTAAATTATTATGTTTTATGAAAAGAAATCTATTTGTCATGGCTTATTAAAGGTGGAGTCCTTATGTGGATATTATACCTTTATTCATATTAGTGGACATTTATGTCCATATTATACATGATTTTTATAAGTATTAATAAAGGTTAATTTTGTCATTTGTGTATTAATATGTTTATAATAAAACAAAACATGAGAAAATGGCTATAATGTTCATCCATCTAGCCTAATATTGAAGGAACGAATAAAGAAAGCTAAGCTAGGTTTTGGCACTCTTTTAGCTTGATTCAAGGTATATTTTGCTTCAGTTTTTGATAATTTCTACGTTTTTGTAATCGTTGCTTCGAGTACTTTGAAACCCATGCCTCAATTTTATGAATTGATGATGTTTTTGAAATGAGCTATTGATGAATTCATGAGTTTTATGATGTTTGAGGATGAAATATGAAAGATATGAGTTTGATTAACATAGTTTGTCTTTGCAATTTTGATGATTTTGAGTAATTTGGACTAAATTGTGAAAATGAAATTTTGAAGGACTAAATTATGAAATAAATAAAATTTATGGACTCATATGAGCATGAGTAAGATTTGGCTATGCACGGGTAACTTGAAATTATGTGTATTTTTTAATTTTGTGAAATAGGGACTAAAATGTCAAAATATGAAAATATGAGGGCTAATTTGCAAATTTTCCCTAAATATGTGTTTATGGATTGAATTGAATGTTTTGGTGAATAAAAGGGTTAAATTTGAATATGTATAGATCAAGAACCGAGAAAACGGATTTAGATCGAAAGAAGTCGAAAGTTATTGAATAGCTATTTATCTCCATTCTTCTTGTACGAGGTAAGTCGATATACAAATAAATGTATTTGATTTGAGCTATTTATGCATTTATGAAAATTAGATGGCTATGAATAATGCTCAAGAGGGAATGTATATGAAATTCGTGGATATATCGACAAGTTATAAATGTTCGAGAAGTCCCGTATGAACCTAGGAATAGATAGGTTAACGTATGTCCTGACATAGGTGTCCATTATGTGATATCATGTAAGACCACGTCTGGGACGTTGGCATTGATTTGAGATTTTGTGTAAGACCATGTATAGGACGTTGGCTTCGATATGAGATTTACGTGTAAGACCATGTCTGGGACATTGGCATCGTATTGATACGTGCAAGACCCTGTCTGGGACAATGGCATCGATATTTGGTTACATGTAAGACCACGTCTGGGACGTTGGCATTGTACGACTATTCTGAGCACTCTGAGTATCCTATTTAGTTCTGAATGGTTCAACGGGCAAGTCTGAGAAATGAATGACTATGTGAGTTGTACATCCATTTCAGGTACGTTGATATGTATGCTTTGTATAAGCATGAAAGGTGAGTATGTATGTGCTTTGATGCAAAGGAACATTTGAGATATATGTATGTTTGAGATGTGAGCAAGTGAGATACTTGAGATATGATGAATTGGTAAGCAGTGGCAAACCAAGTGAGCCAAAGAGATCATTTATGTGCTTGAAATGAAGATATGTTAATGAATTTAAATAGCTATGCTTATGAATGATTTATGTTAAGTTTATTTGTATATGGCTTACTAAGCTTTTGGAAAGCTTACTTTGTGTGTGATTGTTTTGCTTTATAGATTGTTAAAGCTACGAGAGGCTCGGGGACCATCGAGGATCATCATCACACTACCCAAACTCATTTTGGTACCTTTTGGAAATGTATATACTAAGTATGGCATGTATAGGTTATTTGATTTAGGAGTTGTGTTTGAGATATGTGAATATAGCCATGTGATATGGCTAGATAAGTACTTGGGCTATGAATGAGATGCTATGCTATATGATGTTGGTTTTGGTATGATTTCATGCATACGAAATGGTCAAGGTTATGTTGAGCATAATGATGCAATATGAGTATATATATGTTTGATCAATGAAATGGTTATATGATGGCAAATTGTGAATGAATCATGCTTGGTTATATATGTGTTTTAGTTGTGTAAATTGGTATACAAGTTAGTATGTTTAGAAATGTATTTGAATGGGTTGAAAAGATGACCATTTGATATGATTTTGGTTGCCAAATGTGTATAGAATAAGCTTGTTTGAGCTTGTAGGGGTGACCTTTGTGTGGGTGGCAATTTGGCCTTGAAAATGGCCTACAATTGCTCACACGGTTGAGCACACGGGCGTGTGGCTCGACCGTGTCCCTCATGGTTGAAATTCAAAACAAGTCAGGCTCAACCACAGGCTGGACAAACGGGCGTGTGACTGGCCGTATGGTGCAAGTCAGTAGCGACCACGGGTGAGGCACACGGGCGTGTCCACGGCCGTATGGTGCAAGTCAGTATGTATGCCCTGTTTTAACACGGCTTAAACACACAGGCGTGTCTGAGGCCGTGGGAGGCACATGGCCTGCCCACACGGGCATGTGACCTCTGCAGTTTGGAAAAATTTTTAAATTCTCGATAATTTCCGTATATGTTTGGTTAGATTGTCGATCTAGTCCGATACTTTGCCCTTCCCTCGGTCGAGGTTAATCGTTCGTTTTTCTTGATCTATAACAACAATTTAGCTCATTTAATAACCATATTAATCAACACATTTCAATAATCATACTTTGGAAAAATTTACCATTTTGCCCTTAAACTTTAACAAAATGACCATTTTACCCCTAGGCTCGGAAATCAATTCTAATCAAATTTCTTTCTTTAACAGCCTAGGTGAATGCTTATTACTCTTATGGAAGCCCTCAATACTCATTATTTTACACATTTACCACCTATTTTGCAACCTTCACAAAAAGGTCATTTTTGGTGTTTTCATGGTAACACCTTTTACAAAAATTGTTCATCTAACAACTAAGACTCATTTTCTTCCATAAAACTGTAGCAAAAAACTTAAAAGCTCACATGGCAAAACTCTAAACTTTTCACCATTTTGCAAAATAGTCCCCTCTTTAGATAGCTTAAGCTTTAGGGGTTCCAAAAGTACAAATGTTATCAAGAAATGATCACTAAAACACTTACTTGTAAGGAGAAGAGTTTGATAAAATTTTTGAGCTTTCAAAACCCCTATTTACTGCTAAATTTCGGTGGATGAGTGAAGGAGAAAAGATGATATCTTTTCTTTCTTTATTTTATTCTATTTTATCAATTTAATCCACCTACTACACCAACTTTGAATAAATTTTGACTTCTTTGTCCCCCTATGGCCGACTACCTCTTAAAACAAGGCCTAATTGCATATTTGGAACCTACAATTAATATTCCATGGCTATTAGGCATCTTTAGCTTGTAAAATTGAACTTTCGCACCTTATGCGATTTAGTCCTTTTTCGCGATTTAGCATGAAATTGCTAAAATTAAAGAACCAAAATTTTCATGTACCTTTATAATCATGTTATAACTCATAAAATAACATTAAAATAGTTTTCTCTTACCCAGAATTAGTGGTCTCGAGACCACTGTTTCAACTAACCCCTAAATCAAGCTATTACAATTCTCCCCCTTAGGGATTTTCGTCCTCGAAAATCTTACCGGTGAAAAGATTGGGATATTGGTTTCTCATGGCCTCCTCGGGCTCCCATGTGGCCTCTTCTACCCCGTTCCTTTACCATAGGACTTTCACAAGAGATATACTTTTGTTTCTTAACTACTTGACCTATCGTGCTAAAATCTTAACTGGCTCTTCACCACAAGTCATATCCGGTTGAATTTCTACCTCTGTAGGTACAATCACATGCGAAGGGCCTGATCGGTATCGGTGTAACAGAGACACGTGGAAAACATCATGAATCTTTTCCAAGTTTGATGACAAAGCCAAACAATAAGCTACCAGCCCTATCCTCTCGGTAATCTCATAGGGTGCGATAAAACGTGGATTCAATTTGCCTTTCCGGTCAAATCTGAAGACTTTTCTCCATGGCGATACTTTCAGAAACACTTTATCACTAATTTGAAACTCGACCTCTTTTCGTTTCAAATCCGAACAGGACTTTTGTCTATCTGAGGCCGCTTTCAGACATTCACGTATCACCTTTACTTTCTCTTCAGTTTCCTTGACCAAATCGACCCGTGAATCGATTCTCTCTCGAGTTCTAAATACAAGGCGTTTAAGCACTTACGCCCGTACAATGCTTCATAAGGCGCCATTTTCAAACTTGACTGGAAACTGTTGTTGTAGGCAAATTCCACCAACAGTAAGTATTTCTCCCAATTATGGATGCATTCATGGATGCATCACTGTAAACCATAAATTCTCTTCCCGGCTCAGGTTGCACCAAAACAGGAGCCTCAGTCAACAACGCCTTTAGCCTCTCAAAACACTGTTGGCACTTTTCGGTCCAATCAAACTTCACATCCTTTTGCAATAGTCTCGTCATCGGAGTAGCTATCATGGAAAACCCTTGACAAAATGCCTATAGTAGCCAGCTAGGCCCAGAAAACTCCTAATTTTGGTTACGTTCCTTGGTGACTTCCAATCTACAATTGCTGAGATCTTACTCGGGTCGACTCTGATTCCATCTCCCAAGACGATGTGCCCCAAAAATCCAACTTCCTTAAGCCAAAATTCACTTTTATTAAACTTGGCATATAATTATTTATCACTCAAAATTTGCAAAATCGTTCTCATATGCTTGGCATGCTCGTTCTCATCTTGAGAGTAAATCAATATATGATCGATAAAGACCACCACAAATTTATCCAAATACGGCCAAAAAATACGATCATCAAATCCATGAAAACGGCAGGGACATTTGTTAAACCAAAAGGCATGATCAAACATTCATAGTGGCCATACCTTATCCTAAATGTGGTTTTCAGACATCGGAGGCCTTGGCTCTCAACTGATAATATCCAGACCTCATGTCTATTTTGAAAAATACTGTGGCTCCCTTCAATTGATCAAATAAATCATCGATTCTTGGAAACGGGTACTTGTTCTTCACTGTTACCTTATTGAGTTGCCGATAATCTATACATAGCCTCATAGAACTGTCTTTCTTCTTCACAAATAATACGGGAGCACCCCACAGAGAAAAAATTTGTCTTGCGAAGCCTTTATCTGTTAACTCTTGCAACTGTGCCTTCAGTTCTTTTAGCTTGGTTGGAGCCATTCTGTATGGAGCAATAGAAATGGGGGCTGTACCAGGAGCTAACTCTATCCCAAATTTGACTTCTCTAACTGGAGGTAGCCCAGGCAATTCTCTGGGAAAATGTCTGGATAATCACGTACTATGGGTACCGACTCCATTCTCAACTCAGTCTCTTTAACATTAATCAGAAAGGCAAGGTAAGCTTCATACCCCTTTCTTAAATACTTCTGAGTCAACAAGGAAGATATCACTACTGGCAACCTGTCTTACTTATCTGATTCAACACGAATAAGATCCCCACTTTCACATTTCAACTCAATAAACACTACAGGAAAATTGGGTTTTAGCGACGTTTTTAGTGGCGTTTGGACAAAAAATGCCACAAATATTAAACATTAGCGGCGTTTGCAAGAAAACGCCACAAAAAGTTGAGCAATAGCAGTGTTTTTGGCACAAACGCCGCTAAAAATAGAGAAATAACGATGTTTTTGGCTCAAACGCCGCTAAAAACAGTGCAATAGTGGCACTTTTGTGAAAATGCCGCTAAAAATAAAGCAATAGCAGCGTTTTTGGCATAAACGCCGCTAAAAAACTGTACAATAGCGTCGCTTTCACCAAATTGCCGCTAAAAATAAAGCAATAGCGGCGTTTGTGATAAAAATGCCGCTAAAAACAGATCAATAGCGGCGTTTTTGCAAAGTTGAGCAATAGTTCCATTTTCATCTAGGGTAACCGACACTCGTTTCGATTTGATTCGATTTAATTTTCATTTTTTTCTTATTTTTGTTTTGAATTTAATTTTATTTTGCTATTTGAAACTGACTGAATTATGAAAATTCACAAATTGATAACTAAGCTATTTGGAAGTTTTGCTTTATCGAAACCCCTAAACCCTAACTATTTATATTAATTAAAATACAATTTATTTTTAATTGAATATTTAAATTCTTCAAAAAAAATAATGACACGTAAAAAAAATTCAAAGTAAAAACATGGAAAAATATATGTTAAAAATTAAAAATTTAAGGTTTCGGTGTAATGCAATGTAAGTTTAACTTTAAGGTTAAAATGCGATGTAAGTTTAACTTTAAGGTTAAAATGCGATGTAAGTTTAACTTTAAGGTTTCGATGTTAGATTCTATAGTTATGACAAGCGTTTAGGGTTTTAGGGTTTAATGATTTAAGGTTTAAAGTCTATGGTTTTAGGGTTTATGGTTTTGAAGTTTAGGGTTTGGGTTTAGGACTTAGAGTTTTAGGGTTTAGGGCTTTAATAAAAACGTCGTTGAAAATCATTTTGCTTTAAACTAAATGGCGCCATTTTGCTCTCTATATTCTCACCCATCATCCAAGTGCCCATCATGTATTCTTTTCGACACGTAGAAAAATTTGAAAGTAAAAACATGGAAAAATATATGTTAAAAATGATAAAAATTAAAATAATATTATCGCATTTTATTTTAAAGTTTTTTTGGGTATATGACTGATTGTTTTTTAATTTATATATTAAATAATTTCAAATTTTAAATAATTTTAAAGATTTCAAACTTTATCTAATTCTTTTAAATATTACTTAAATTTTTAAAAATTATTTATTTAAATTAAAAAATTAAAATACTATTATGTAAAATAATTTAAACTTTTTTTGGGTATATGAGTGATTGTTTTTTAATTTATATATTAAATAATTTTAAATTTTAAAGATTTCAAACTTTATCTAATTCTTTTAAATATTACTTAAACTTTAAAATAAAGAAGAAAATTGGATTGAATCTTTAAATATATATTAGTATAAAAAAACATTAGCGGCGTTTTTTTGTTAAACGGTAAGAAATAGCGGCGTTTTTTTGATAAGCGCCGCAAAAGGATAATTTATAGACAAAACTATGTCGTTTTGCTCTCATCAACTTTTCCCATCCTATATACCCAAAAGCCTTAATTGTTTCCCCCTAAAATTTCCCCCCAATTCCTAAATTTTTCTTCGTCTGCGATTTTGGAACTGTATGTTCTTAATTCATTCTACCTCTTCTTTTTTTTTTTATGTATCATCTTCTTTCATTTTTTTTGTAAATCTCTTAGTGAAGATTTTGGCAAAAAGAGAACATGAAGACGACGAAAGAAGGCAAAGTGATGAACCCTATGGACGCCTATCGTAAGGAGCTCCGTAAGAAAGAACTCAAACGTGTAAAAGTTCAGTTTCATTTTAGGGTTTTATGTTTCCCTTTTTTACTTCATTTTCTTCTGGAGCACTTGCCTCCACTATATAACCATCTAGAAGAATTTTTATCTTTGGAACTGATCAATCTATTATTTATTGTAACACCGTAAACCCGGTCCATACATTACGACCAAATCTGATTTGTTACAGGAAAGGTAGTTTTGAAAACATGTAACGGAATATCGAATTTTGTAAAACTTTCGGAATAGTGTTTCTATCTTGATAATAATTTAAAATTTGTTAGAGAATATCTTGCCAACTTCTTATTATAACAACTAGAAGTTGAAAACGGGTTTGTTTTGTCAAAGTTGAACTTAGAAAAATTCCAGAAATGTGACAGTTGGAAACAATGTTGCAGTTTTAATAATATCTCCAAATTGATTACTTAGTTAATCGCAAACCAACTTTTGTTACACCTTGAAAACTTTTTGTTTATGCTTTTAATTTTAGAAAAACCCCATATTTGGCAGTTTATCAAATGTATAATATCAGCATTAAAACCAAACCCAAATTAAAGTTATAGCGGCCTTATTACATGATAAAATTCCGAATTAAAATAAGCTCAAAATAAAGTAACGAAGTTTACAAAAGAAATAGTAACGCATGGCCACCTCGAGTCCGCCCCAGCTCTAATTCTGCGATCTAGTGATTACCTGCAAAATTTAGCAGAGGGGTGAGTCACCGAGACTCAGTGTGTAAATCCCCTGATAACGAAATATGGGCATTAAGCCCACAGATGCACATTGGGCCTTAGCCCACTCAATTATAGCATATAACACATGTATGCAATGCAGCCCAACCCAACCTAGTATTTCCATCCTCTAGGTCACCTGAATCATCCAAACACCCGTGGCATTATGCCACTGTGGTTATTGACCACCGTGGTCCCAGACCACTCGTGACAAAGTCACTAAAATAAATAATCGTGGGGCCAACCCACTGTGGTCTCAGACTACTGTGACGATCTTTGAGAAGTTTATTATACGTGGGGCCAACCCACTGTGGTCATAGACCACCGAGACAAGTACTTCGCCATCGAAACCGAGATGAGCCGTGAGAGAGAGAGGTTCGGCCTAACAACCATAGATAGCCCTTGAATATTCGGCTAATCAAAAAGAGGCTCGAAGATAAATCAAAGGGTATTAGACGTATTTACCTTGCATTGGAACAGGTGAAGAAAACCCAAGCAGATTCAGCAAAGCATAATCCTTCACACCCTAGGCTACTCAGCGCCATTGATCCGGCAAGAAAGATAAGGTAAATACCCGATTAGTGAAAATAGAGATTGAGTAGTTTAGAGAAGAAAAGAGATAGAAGCAGCAAGGAAGTGAAAAGAGAGGGATTCAGCCTTTGTAGCACAAGAGAAAAGAACATTACCTTCATAAATCCTGCAAAAAGGTTGAATCATTTTAGCTGACCAAAAGCTATTCGGCTAAGGTGAGAAAAACAAGGCGTCAAAGGAGATGAAATAAAGTTTTGGCTTAAGAAGAAAGGTAGAGAAGAAATATGGTTTGCAAGGAAGTAGTATGGTGCTTTCGGTTGTGAGGGTAAAGAGAATAAGAAAAAGAGGAAGAAGAGATTCGGCAAAGAGGCTCAAGAAGTTTCGGTTTAGAGGGAAAAAGAAAAACAAGAGAAAGAATGGTGGAATGATGAGTAAGATGAAGCTAAGGTTCGGCTACCAAGTAAAAGAGGGTTCGGCTAATGAAGGCAAGGGAGTCTTAGGTGAAAAGATGAAAAAAAAAGAGATGCACTAATGGTCTCTTAGATTTCGGTTAAAGGTCACAGAAGAAGAAAACAAAAGAGCATAATAGGACATACCAAGAATCGGCACTATCCACTTCCCTAATGACTGAATGCTCTTCAAGAAAAACAAAGGAAAAGCATAAGACCCCAAATGACTTTTGGCACACCTCCTCACCTAGCACAAAACCGAAATCTTTCCCCCTTCACACACCCCACTTTCGGCCAACTACTCAACTAGCCACCCAACCCCTTGTTCAGCTCCTACTTTCACCCTTGTTCACTCATTCAAATGAGTTTGAATAATTCAAATTCCACCTTTCACTCATGGCTACATTTTCAAATTATTTGACTCCTTCAACACCCATCCATGCAGTGCCCTTGCCGAATCCACTACCCAAGCTCCTTTGGCGCAAACATAAAACTTCACATTGCTCAGGCTTAACCCCGAGCCTTCCCGGGACCCTTAAACATATCATAACAGCAAACAAAACATGCCAACACGCAGCAACATACAATAATGCCAAGCCCCTAATTCCAGGATGTTACAGTTCTACCCCCTTAAAGAAATTTCGGCCTCGAAATTTACCTGATCAAAAGAGGTGAGGGTATTGCTCATGCATAACATTCTCCGTCTCCCATGTAGCTTCCTTTAAACCGTGATTCCGCCACAAAACTTCAACTAACGGAACCATTTTTCTCCTCAACACCTTAACATCTCGATCTAGGATCTGAACTGGTTCCTCTTCAAATGATAAATTAGGTCTCACTTCGATTTCCTCCACTGGCACTACGTGAAATGGATTCGAACGGTAGCGCGTTAACATCGAGACATGGAATACGTCGTGTATCTGCCTCAATTTCGGAGGCAACTCGAGCTGGTATGCTACTGGTCCCACTCGTTTCAACACTCGATAAGGCCCGATGAACCTCGGGCTGAGCTTGCCCTTTCGGCCAAATCTTAAGATTTTCTTCCAAGGTGAAACTTTGAGGAACACCTGATCACCCACTGCAAATTTTATATCCTTACGCTTTAGATCAACATAGGATTTCTGCCTATCAGAAGCTTCCTTCAACCGAGTTCGAATCAACTTAACCTTTTCTTCTATTTAGGAAACCAATTCCGGACCCAACATCTGACGCTCCCCCAACTCTGTCCAACAAGTAGGAGTACGACACTTTCGACCATACAACGCTTCATAGGGTGCCATCTGAATACTAGATTGGTAACTGTTGTTGTATGCAAATTCTGCCAATGGTAGAAACTCCTCCCAACTACCCTTGGAGTCGATGACACAGCCTCTCAACATGTCTTCCAAGATCTGAATTACCCTTTCAGACTGACCGTCAGTCTGTGGATGAAATGTTGTGCTGAAGTCTAGTCTTGCACCCAACGCCTGATGCAAAGCTTTCCAAAACCGTGACGTAAACCTGGGTCTCTGTCTGATATGATAGACACAAGTGCCCCATGTAACCTCATAATCTCTGCCAGATACAGCTTGACTAACTTCTGTAAAGAATCATTAACTCGAACCAGTATGAAGTGAGCAGATTTCATCAACCGATCCATAATTACCCATACTGAGTCTTTCTTCGTAGGTGTAAGGGGTAGCCCACTTACAAAATCCATTGTTATTCTCTCCCACTTCCAAAGTGGAATCTTTAGCGGCTGCAGTAACCCCGAAAGCAACTGGTGCTTCGCCTTCACCTGCTGACATGTCAAACATCTATCCACAAACTCGGTAACCTCTTGCTTCAGACCCGGCCACCAAAACTGTTCACGCAGATCCCGATACATCTTACTCCCCCCAGGATGCATAGCATATGGCTACTATGCGCTTCCTGAAGGATCTTCTGCCTTAACTCGGAATCTTTCGGCATACAAACCTTTTCCCGAAAGTAGAATACCCCATCACTGTTTACACTAAAATGTGCCATTTCACCCTTTGCCACTAGCTGAAACTTAACACTTAGCGATTCATCCAACAATTGCTTCTTATTTATTTGACTGACCAAAGAAGGCTTCACTTGAAGTTCAGCCAACAAGCTTCCATCATCATATAAGCTGAGATGGGCAAACATTGCCCTCAAGTCTGATATCACCTTACGGCTTAACGCGTCTGCCACTACGTTAGCCTTACCCGGGTGGTACTCGATCGAGCAGTCATAATCCTTCAATAACTCAATCCACCTCCACTGCCTCAAATTCAACCCCTTCTGGGTAAGGAGATACTTCAAGCTCTTGTGATCCGTGTAGATGATGGACTTCTCCCCACACAAGTAGTGTCTCCAAATCTTCAGAGCAAAAACTACCGCGGCCAACTCAAGATCAAGCGTGGGATAGTTCACCTCGTGAGGTCACAACTGTCGAGATACATATGCTACCACCTTCCCCTCTTGCATCAACACATATCCTAACCCTGTGTGTGATGCATCACAGTAGACGATAAACTCCTTCCCAGCCTCTGGCTGAATCAAAATCGGTGCTTCAGTCAAAATTCTCTTCAACTTCTCAAAACTTTCCTACTGTTTATTTGCCCAAACGAACGGTGCCCCTTTCTATAATAACTTGGTTAACGGTGCAGCTATCAACGAAAACCCCTCAACAAACCTTCTGTAGTACCCAGCCAAACCAAGAAAACTCTGATCTCCGCTATAGACTTAGGTGGTTTCCAGTCCAACACAGCTTCAATCTTTTGGGGATCAGCCCTAATCCCCTCAGCGGATACAACATGGCCAAAAAAAGGTAACTTCTTTCAACCAAAATTCACATTTATTGAATTTGGCATATAGCTGCTTCTCCCTCAGAATCTGCAGAACCACCCGAAGATGCGAATCATGTTCCTCTTCCGTACTTGAATAAACTAGAATATCGTCTATGAACACCATGACAAACCGATCTAAATAGGGTTGGAATACCCGGTTCATCATGTCCATAAATGCAGCTGGTGCATTTGTCAACCCGAACGGCATCACTAAGAACTCGTAGTGACCATAACGAGTTCGAAAAGCTATCTTATGAATGTCATCCTCCTTAACCTTAAGCTGATGATATTCTGACCTCAAGTCTATCTTTGAGAAGACTGAAACGCCTCGCAACTGATCGAACAGATTGTCTATCCTAGGCAACGGGTACTTGTTCTTAATTGTCAACTTGTTCAATTGCCTATAGTCAATGCACATCCGCATCGACCCGTCCTTTTTCTTAACAAATAACACCGGTGCTCCCCAAGGTGACACACTAGGTCGAATAAAACCCCGGTCCAACAGTTCCTGAATCTGCGCTTTAAGTTCCACTAACTCCTTCGGCGCTATTCTATATGGGGCAATAGACACTGGCGCTGTTCTCGGAAGAAGGTCAATACCGAATTCCACCTCGAGACCCAGAGCTAATCCCAGAAGCTCTTCTGGGAAAACATCAGAGAACTCTTTCACTGTTCTAACATCCCCCACGGATAACTCCTTGGCTTTCAGAGCTCGAATAAAAGTTAAGAATGCCTCACATCCTTTTCTCACCATTCTTTCAGCCTTTAAAGCAGACACTACTTAGACAAGTAGTTCCTCTTTTCACCTATCACTAAGACCTCATTATCCTCCGGAGTCCTTAACACCATGTGCTTAGTAGCACAATCTAAGTTTGCTCGATACTTCACTAACCAATCCATACCTAAGATTAAATCAAACTCCCCGAATGGCAGTTCCATCAAGTCAGCCAGGAAAACCATCCATTGCACTTCTAAGGGCACATTCCTAAAGAGTCTGTTTACCACTACAGATTGTCCTAGAGGGCTAATCACAGTCATCTCTCTAGAAGAAGTCTCAGATTTTATACTTAAAGTCTCAGATACATTACTAGCAACATAGGAATGTGTAGACCGAATTTCTATCAATGCTAAAAGGGGACAACCAAAAATAAGGATCGTACCGGTTATGACTTCCGATGCATCGCCCTCCTCTCGACGTCTAGCTGCATAGACCAATCCAGGCTGTCTTGCATCTATATTCTCAACACCTCAGCCCGGTGCTCCACGTGTTCGACCAAAACCATTTCCTCCTCTGCCGGTCCGTGACCTCTCAGTGGTTGCGGCCCACCTCTTTCAGGCTACACATAACCCTGACCAACTGGCCATGCCCTACTTGGCTCCTGTTGACAGTCCCATACCAAATGATCTCCACATCCACACCAATAGCATCCTTTACTTCTTGCCCAACACTTCCCTGAATGATAATTCCCACATCTAGCACATGGCTGAGACCACCCAACCGTAACAGTTCTTGCAACTCGACTCGGCCTATCTAACCTAAGCTTCTTCTGGAAACTCCCTGCGGATCCTGACGACCCAAAATTCCTCTTATTCTTACCTCTGTCCTTATCCTGATTCCATCTTTCAGATCGCTTCACCTCTTCGGCTATCTTAGCCTTTTCGACCAGAACAGCAAACTCCCTTTCCCGTTGCGGAGCTATCAACACTTGCAACTCATCCCTCAGACCATCCTCAAATCAGACACAGCGCTCGTGATCTGTTGCAACAATACCCCAAGAATAACGACTTAAACGTAAAAATTTTGCCTCATGCTCGGCTACTGACTTGCTTCCCTGAACCAAATTTAGAAATGCCTTTCTCTGAGCATCCACATAACTCGATCCAATATACTCGCCCTGTACCATCCCTTCTGTGAGCCACCACTGGTATGTCTCGTCTCGAAGAAGAGACACAACTCCTTTTAACTTTTCCTCTGTAGTACAATCAAGATCGTCCATGATCCGTTCAACTTCTTCTAGCCAGTACTCAGTTACACTAGGAGCCACACCAGAAATGCCCCTAAACATCTCAGCCCCGTTAGCTCGAAGTCGTTTCGACACAGATTTTCGAGCCACTGATCCTGCGCACACTCCAGTAACTCTCTCTAAAACACGTAACATCACCTGAGACATAGTATCGTCTCCACCAGTTTGATCCTGAAATTTCGCTTCTGCAACTGGCGGTGCTGGCACTTCACCTTCCAGCCCGTGTCCTGATTCCGAGGGTTTAGACCCAACATCTCGGCCTCTTCCATGGCCTCGCATACCGCGTCCACGTCTTTTAGTACTCATTACTACTAACGCGATTTAATCTGATTAGAAGTTTTATGAGTTAGTGTTTTCTTTCGCTGTTTATTACATAGCAGTTTTATGTAAATAGGCATTATGAGTAGTTCTCGCTATTCCATACACACCTAAGGTTTCAGTCTCTAGAGTTTCCTTTCTTAGCACAAGCAATCATAAGATATCATACTCACTTCATGCAAGAACAATCAAAAGTTAGAAGACTTACCGTGCGGATTTAGTGCCGGAGACTCGGGTGCCGTGTTTCAAAAGACACATATTTCTAAATCATTTTTTAGCTGATTTTAAAAACATTTTAACCCCATACCCACGGCCGAATTATTGAAACCAGGCTCTGATACCACAATTGCAACACCCCAAACCCGATCAACACGTTACGACCAGATCCGGGATGTTACAGGGAAAGGTTGTTTAAAAGAACTTTGGGATTTAAAGGAAATATCGAAATTCTGAAACCTTTTTGTTTTGGGTTTCTAGCTTGAAAATATTATTTAGTTTAAGAGTTCTTACCCGCTTCTATTTTTAAGAACTGTTAGTTGGAATCGGGTTTTGTGATACGAAAAATCGAAAATCAATGGTATTCCAAAACATGTCGTGTTGGAAACAGTGTTTGTGGTTTAAAGAAAAATTTCTGATTTTAGTTATTAATCGCTTGCCATCCTTTGTTAACATTTGAAATCATGATTGTTTAGATTTTTATTCTAAAAGAATTCCGTATTCGACGTCTCATAAGATAAGTTATAACAGCACAAAATCCAAAACCCAAATTAAAGAATAGAAGGCCTTATTACATAACAAAATCCCAATTAAAATAAGTTTGACTAGAGAGCACAAATTTACGAGAAAAATATTGCATGGCCACCTCAAGTCCGCCTCAGCTCTACATCTGCGACCTAGGGATTACCTGCATCATTAAGCAGAGGGGTGAGTCACCGAGACCCAATGTGTAATTCTCCTTACGAACACAGTTTGGGCCTAAGCCCTAATAACATGGCATATCAATAGTGCATGCAATGCAACCCAGCCCATCCTAGATTTCCATCCACTACATCACCTATATCCACCGAACACCCATGGCATCAAGCCACTGTGGTCGCAGACCATTGTGGTCCCAGACCACTGTGACGATCTCAGATAAGTATACATGGGGCCAACCCACTGTGGTCCCAAACCACTAAGACAAGTCACTGATAAACATATGTATACGTGGTTCCAAACCACTGTGGTCCCAGACCACTGTGACAATAGTCACTGAATAGCACTTCCCCTCCGTCAACTCCCACAACCCATGCACATAATATCATACTGAGGTGAGTGCTATATACTTTCAATGTACAACATATAATTATCTCATGCATTCAATATTACAAAAGTATCATCATGGCGGAACTTACCTGGTGTTTCCAACCTTAACCACGGGGGTATCTCAACTAACAGCAGAGTCGTTTCGGCTTTTAGCCCACACAGTCATTAACATGAATTATTTTATCAAAGTAAAGTGTAAACAGTACACACCTGGTAACGGGTAAAACTAGACTCTCTACGTCGACGCTCTCACTAGCAGGGACAACGGCTATTTGCCTATTCCAGGCAGACGTTGGTTCTCTACCACAGCCCGGTGGAAAATCCTGAACCGCCGACACAGCTCGCCTCTTAAAGTTTAGAATGGACACTATGGGTACGCTCCCCTTCTCAACTTGGCCGTTTCTTGCATCAATGAGTAGACTTAATCAGAAGTTAGAGAGATACGTCACTTTCTAATATGAACACGTTGATTAAGGCACTAGAACCAAGAGGGAAAGTTAATCATGGGATCTAAGAAGATAATCTCCTACCTTGGTTACTGATAAACCGCCTCACAAGTACTTCGCCTTTGAAACCGAGATGAGCTGTGAGAGAGAGGGGTTCGGCCTAACAACCATAGATAGCCCTTGAATATTCGGCTAATCAAAAAGAGGCTCGAAGACAAATCAAAGGGTATTAGACGTATTTACCTTGCGTTGGAATAGGTGAAGAGAACCCAAGTAGATTCAGCAAAGCGTAATCCTTCACACCCTAGGCTACTCAGCGCCATTGATCCTGCGAGAAAGATGAGGTAAATACCCGATTAGTGAAAATAGAGATGGAGAAGTTTAGAGAAGAAAAGAGATAGAAGCTGCAAGGAAGTGAAAAGAGAGGGATTCAGCCTTTGTAGCACAAGAGAAAAGAACATTACCTGCAGAAATCTTGGAACAGGGTGGAATCGTTTCAGCTGACCAAAGGCTATTCGGCTAAGGTGAGAAAAACAAGGCGTCAGAGGAGATGAAATAAAGTTTCGGCTTAAAAAGAAAGGTAGAGAAGAAATATGGTTTGCAAGGAAATAGTATGGTGCTTTCGGTTGTGAGGGTAAAGAGAATGAGAAAAAGGGGAAGAAGAGATTCGGCAAAGAGGCTCAAGAGGTTTCAGTTTAGAGGGAAAAAGAAAAAGAAGAGAAAGAATGGTGGAATGAAGAGTAAGATGAAGCTAAGGTTCGGCTACCAAGTAAAAGAGGGTTCGGCTAATGAAGGCAAGAGAGTCTTAGGTGAAAAGATGAAGAAAAAGAGATGCACTAATGGTCTCTTAGATTTCAGCTAGAGGTCACAGAAGAAGAGAACAAAAGAGCATAATATGACTTACCAAGAATCGGCACTATCCACTTCGCTAATGACCGAATGCTCTTCAAGAAAAACAAAGGAAAAGCATAAGACCCCAAATGACTTTCGAAACACCTCCTCACCTAGCACAAAACCGAAATCCTTCCCCCTTTACACACCCCACTTTCAGCCAACTACTCAACTAGCCACCCAATCCCTTGTTCAGCTCCTACTTTCACTTTTGTTCACTCATTCAAATGAGTTTGAATAATTCAAATTCCACCTTTCCTCATGGCCACATTTTCAAATTATTTGACTCCTTCAACATCCATCCATGCAGTGCCCTTGTCGAATCCACTACCAAGCTCTTTAGGCGCAAAAATAAAACTTCCCATTGCTGACCACGCAACTCGAACCCCTTCTCCCTGCCGCTTCTCCCTTGTGACGCCACTTCAAGCACTCTAAGTGGAGCCTCCTTGCCACCTTACCACCTCTTTATTCGTGTTAACAAAACACAAATGAATACCCCTAAGGCCTGCCTCAGCTAGCTCTTCCCTAAAGCGCCTAAAAGTAAAACTTTCACCAAAGCTCAGGCTTAACCCAGAGCCTTTCCAGGACCCCTAAACACATCATAACAACAAACAAAACATGCCAACTTGTAGCAACATACAATAACGCCAAGCCCCTAATTCCAGGATGTTACATTCAACCAACACTATTAATAACACAAACAGTAAAGAATCGTGTGAGTATTACACACCTGATAACGAGTAAAACTAGACTATCTACGTCGACGCTCTCAGTAGCAGAGATAACAGCTATTTGCCTAACCCAAGCAGACGTCGGTTCTCTACCACAATCTGGCGGATAGTCCCGAACTGTCAACACAGCATACCTTTTAAATTTAGAAGCGGTGACTAAGGGTCCACTTTCCTCCTTAGATTGACCGACACTTGCATCCATTGAGAAAAATCTGGATCAATACTATACTATAGCAAAAATAGAGATTACCCCGGCAAGGGTTGAATTATGACAGAGTAATGAATAAAAGCTCAACACAAAGAATAAAAGAGGCTCCTTACCTTAAACCCGAATGGAAAGGTAAGAATCAGAAATCAACTGATCTTTAGACTTTAGTCTTCAAAATGTTTGGCTTCTGAAGTTTTCCCGAAGTAAGCATTTCAAACACGAAAGAAGAAAGGAAAAGATTAGTCACGAACTATTAACAAGAGCAAATTAGCCATTCGGTTATGGCTCCCATAATACCAAAAGGAAAAGAAGAAACGAAAGAACCTATTTACCTTGCGATTACCGAAGATTCGAGAGGATCAAAATGGATTTACTGCCCAAAAAAATAATCTTACTTGCACTATCACAGTCACTTGAAAAGGGACCTTCGGCAATCTACTACACCTTGATCCTTATTATTCAGCTAACCATCAAAATGAAAGAACAAGAGGTAAGGATGAGAGGTAGCAAGGTTTCGGCAAACACAAATAAGTCAAGGAGAAAAATGAAGCACAAAGAAGTGAGATGGAAGTTTCAGTTATGATGTTTAAGAGAAAAGAGCAAAGGAGAAGAAAGAGATTTGGCAAGGGGTGGCTTCAAGGGGTTTTGGCTTGAGAAGAAGATAGCAACGAAGAGAAGAAAATGTAGCTTGAATAGGAACGGTGAATTGTGAGAAGAGATTCGGCCAAAGGTCACTTTGGTAACCTTGATGAAATAGAAATGCACGAATGGGAAGGTTTGTCAATCAAGAGAGAAAAAATGAGAAAAAGTTGAGAAAACAAAAAGAAATAAGGAGAGACTTGTGATGCACTTAAGGAGTTTTGGCATACGAAAGCTAAGCAACCCAAAATGGAAACAACAAGAACACTTTCTCACAAATTCGGCACACACTCCTTCCAAGCTTTCGATTTTGCTAACATTCACACACAATGCCGTCATTCCCTAGCCTCAACAACACAAAGCCGAAATTCCCACTCCCCACTCTCCAACATTCGGCCAACACTCCCGACCTTCACCAAATCCCATGATTTCCTCCTATTTCCACTCCCCAACATCCATTTGAATTAGTTTGACTAATTCAAACACCACCAACTCCTCATGACCACTCATTCAAATGCCTTGACTCATTCAACACTCACCTTTGAAGAGTCCCTGCCGAATCCATCTTCCCTCCATCCTGGTGCCAAAAAATAAAGTTCATAGTGAGGCTTATGGGATTCAAACTCCTTCCCTACTGCTGCTCCCTTGTGACGCCCCACCCCTACACCTTAAGTGGCATCTTTTGCCACTCCACCACACTCCATCTTGTGTGAACAAATACAGGAAAATACTCTTAAGGCCTGCTTCAAACAGCTCTCCCTTAAAGTGCCTAAAAGAGAAATTTTTACCAAGGCTCTAGCTTGACCCTGAGCCTTCCTAGAACCCCCAAACACACCAAAATAACAAGCAGAACAAGCCAAACACAAAGAAGAACATAAAATGCAGAACCCTTAGTTCCAGGATGTTACAGTTCTACCCCTTTAAAGAAATTTCGGCCTTGAAATTTACCTGATCAAAAGAGGTAAGGGTATTGCTGTCGCAATACATCCTTTGGTTCCCACGTGGCCTCCTCTGAACAGTGATTCTGCCACAAGACTTTAACCAACGGAGCTGTCTTCCTTCTCAATACTTTAACATCTCGGTCTAAGATCTGTACTGGTTCTTCCTCAAATGATAAATCAGGTCTCACTTCAATTTCCTCCACCAGCACTATGTGAAATGGATCTGAACGATAGCGCCTTAACATTGAAACGTGGAATACATCATGTATTTGCCTCAATTTTGGAGGTAACTCAAGCTGATAAGCTACTGGTGCCATACGTTTCAACGCTCGATAAGGCCCGATGAACCTGGGACTCAACTTGCCCTTTCGTCCGAACCTTAAGACCTTCTTCTAAGGTGAAACTTTCAGAAAAACCTGATCCGCCACTGAGAACTCTACATCCTTACGCTTCATATCAGCATAAGATTTCTGCCTATCGGAAGCTTCCTTCAACCGAGCTCGAATTAACTTAACCTTTTCCTTTGTCTCCGAAACCAATTCCGGACCCAACAACTGTCGCTCACCCAATTCTATCCAGCAGGTAGGGGTGCGACATTCTGACCATACAACACTTCATAGGGTGCCATCCGAATACTGGATTGATAGCTATTGTTGTATGCGAATTCTGCCAAAGGTAGAAAATCCTCCCAACTACCCCCGAAATCGATAACACAGGCTCTTAACATATCTTCCAGAATCTGAATTACCCTCTCTGACTGACCATCAGCCTGCTCACTTTATACTCGTTCGTGTTGACTATTCGTTGTAGAAGTTAGCCACGCTGTATGTAGCAGAGATTGTGAGGTTGCATGTGGTACAAGTGTCTATAATATCAGATAGAGACCCCAGGTTTACATAGTGGTTCTGGAAAGCATTGCATCAAGCGTTGGGTACAAGTTTGGCTTTCAGCACAGCATTTCATTTGTAACACCCCAAACCCGGTCCATACGTTACGACCAAATCTGGTTTGTTATAAGAAAGGTAGTTTTGTAAACATGTAACGGAATATTGAATTTTGTAAAACTTTCGTAATAGTGTTTCTATCTTGATAATAATTTAAAATTTGTTAGAGAATATCTTGCCAACTTCTTATTATAACAACTAGAAGTTGAAAACGGGTTTGTTTTGTCAAAGCCAAACTTAAAAAAATTCCAGAAATGTGACACTTGGAAAAAATGTTGTAGTTTTAATAATATCTCCAAATTGATTACTTAGTTAATCGCAAACCAACTTTTGTTACACCTTGAAAACTTTTTGTTTATGCTTTTAATTTTAGAAAAAAACCCATATTTGGCAGTTTATCAAATGTATAATATCAACATTAAAACTAAACCTAAATTAAAGTTATAGCGGCCTTATTACATGATAAAATCCCGAATTAAAATAAGCTCAAAATAAAGTAACGAAGTTTGCAAAAGAAATAGTAACGCATGGCCACCTCGAGTCTACCCCGGCTCTAATTTCGTGATCTAGTGACTACTTGCAAAATTTAGCAGAGGGGTGATTCACCGAGACTCAGTGTGTAAATCCCCTGATAACGAAATATGGGCCTTAAGCCCACAGATGCACATTGGGCCTTAGCCCACTTAATATAGCATATAACACATGTATGCAATGTAGCCCAACCTAATCTAGTATTTCCATCCTTTCGGTCACCTGAATCATCCAAACACCCGTGGCATTATGCCACTGTGGTTCTTGACCACCGTGGTCCCAGACCACTCATGACAAAGTCACTAAAATAAATAATCGTGGGGCCAACCCACTGTGGTCTCAGACCACCGTGACGATCAGTTTATGTATACGTGGGGCCAACCCACTATGGTCATAGACCACCGAGACAAGTCACTGATATATGTATACATGGTTTTAAACCACCGTGGTTCTTAGACCACCGTGACAATAGTCACTTATTCACACTTCCCCTTTCATTCAATCCCAAAGCCCATGCTCATTTTATCATACTAAAAATGAATGCAAACATACTCTCAATGTGTAATAGATTAATATTTCATACATGCATATAATCGACAGTATCATCATAGCAGAACTTACCCGGTGTCTCCAGCCTTACCCATGAGGGTATCTCGACTATCAAAACAATTGTTTCGGCTTTCAGCCGACACAGTTAATAACACAAACAATAAAGAAGCGTGTGAGTATTACACATCTGATAACGCGCAAAACTAGACTATCTATGTCGACGCTCTCACTAGCAGGGATAACAGCTATTTGCCTAACCCAAGCAGACGTCGGCTCTCTACCACAACCTGGCTAATAGTCCCGAACCGCCGACACAACATGACTTTTGAATTTAAGAGCGGTGTCTAAGGGTCCACTTCCCTCCTTAGATTGACTGACACATGCATCCACGGAGAAAAATCTGGATCAATACTATACTATAGCAAAAATAGAGATTACCCCGGCAAGGGTTGAATTATGATAGAGTAATGAATAAAGGCTCAACACAAAGAATAAAAGAGGCTCTTTACCTTAAACCGAATGGAAAGGTAAGATTCAGAAATCAACCGATCTTTAGACTTTATTCTTCAAAACATTCGGCTTCTGAGGTTTACCCGAAGTAAGCATTTCAAACACGAGAGAAGAACGGAAAAGATTAGTCACGAACTATTAGCAAGAGAAAACTAGCCATTCGGCTATAGCTCCCATAATACCAAAAGGAAAAAAAGAAACGAAAGAACCTATTTACCTTGCAATTACCGAAGATTCGAGAGGATCAAAATGGATTTACCGCCCAAAAGAATAATCCTACTTTCACTATCACAGTCACTTGAAGAGGGACCTTCGGTAATCTACTACACCTTAATCCTTAGTATTCGGCTAACCATCAAAATGAAAGAACAAGAGGTAAGGATAAGAGGTAGCAAGGTTTCGGCAAACACAAATAAGTCAAGGAGAAAAATGAAGCACAAAGAAGTGAGATAGAAGTTTCGATTATGATGTTTAAGAGAAAAGAGAAAAAGGAGAAGAAGGAGATTCGGCAATGGGTGGCTTCAAAGGGTTTTGGCTTGAGAAGAAGATAGCAATGAAGAGAAGAAAATGTAGCTTGAATAGGAAGGGTGAATGGTGAGAAGAGATTCAGCCAAGGTGACTTTGGTAACCTTGATGAAATAGAAATGCACGAATGGGAAGGTTTGTCAATGAAGAGAGAAAAAATGAGAAAAAGTTGAGAAAACAAAAAGAAATAAGGAGAGACTTGTGATGCACTTAGGGAGTTTCGGCACACAAAAGCTAAGTAACTCGAAATGGAAACAACAAGAACACTCTCTCACAAATTCGGCACACACTCCTCCCAAGCTTTCAGTTTTGCTAACACTCACACACAATGCAGTCATTCCCTAGCCTCAACAACACAAAGCCGAAATTCCCACTCCCCACTCTCTAACATTCGGCCAACACTCCGCACCTTTACCAAATCCCATGATTACCTCCTACTTCCACTCCCCAACATCCATTTGAATTGGTTTGACCAATTCAAATACCACCAACTCCTCACGACCACTCATTCAAATACCTTGACTCATTCAACACTCACCTTTGAAGAGTCCCTGCCGAATCCATCTTCGCTCCATTCTGGTGCCAAAAAATAAAGTTCATAGTGAGGCTTATGGGATTCGAACTCCTTCCCTACTGCTACTCCCTTGTAACGCCCCACCCCTGCACCTTAAGTGGCGTCTTCTTGCCACTCCACCACACTCCATCTTGTGTCAACAAACACAAGAAAATACTCTTAAAGCTTGCTTCAAACAGCTCTCCCCTAAAGTGCCTAAAAGCGAAATTTTTACGAAGGCTCTAGCTTGACCCCGAGCCTTCCCTGAGCCTCCAAACACACCAAAATAACAAGCAGAACAAGCCAAACATACAGAAGAACATAAAATGCAGAACCCCTAATTCCAGGATGTTACAGTTTTTGTCCCTCTTTTTCAGTAACTATCTTTGTGGCATTCAGATATTTCCTTGAGCTTGAGATTAACCATGTGTAAGGTTGAACGGGGTAATTATAATTAGTTTGAGAAATGTATTCCTATACTCTGCCTTTTATTTCTGCAGTTCACCTTGTTCTCACTAGTATATTTGGGTTTTTCTTTACTAATTTCAATTTGTAATGCAGTCTGGTGCTCTGCCAATTATATTCATTAACTTTGTTGAGTTATTACAGAGGCTGAAGTTGCTTTAGACAAAGCAAGAAAACACACAAGAACAAACAACTTCAAGACATATTTAACCTTATTTTAAAGAAAAGGTTATTATACTTAACCTTATTTACTTATTCATGCATTCATTTTTAGGTATTATAGAAAAAGTTATTATTCTCCTGCATTTAAGTTTTCCTCTCTTTTCATTTTTTAATTTATATTTTTTATTAAATCATCGAAAATGGATAGAATTATTGATGTGACATATACATGGATGATATGTCAATATTTAATTAAATTTTTAAAATTAAAAAATATTTAATATTTTTTTAATTTTATATTTTTAAATAATTTAAATAAATTTTAATTTTTAGAAAATTTTTTTGAATTCTTTTAAAATTTAAATTTAGTTAATTGTTGACGTGTTATTCAAGTGATAATTCACGTTTATACCACATCATTAAAGTTAAAAAATATTAATTTTTTCAAAAACTAAAAAAAAAAATTAAATAAGGCTTAAGTTTTTTATAAAGTTCAAAGGATTAAATAAGAAATTATGTCTTATTTTATGAGTGAAGTTATGAGTTCCAATAATTTTGGGCAGCTGAAGCGAAGCTCATGATCCAGAAAATACTGTGTCAAGGATAATAAATGGGAGGACAATGGTAGATATGGTCATTGATTAGGGTAAAAACATTTGCTACAGAGGCAGAGCCATCCACTTGGGAGATTTTGCGTGGGCTTTCCATTCTCTGTGTCAGTCATATTTTGATTTTTTTCCCCAAAAAGCATCACACCGTACCATGACTGCAGCTAGTGTCAGTCATTTTTGTCCCGAATTTATAAATGGTGTATCAGCTCCAACAGAGTTGCAATTGAAATTGGAGAGAACCATACTTGGAGATGGAGAGGCTACATTGACAGCCTTGGATAGAAAGATGATTAGTGTGATTAATAAGAAATCAAGCCAAGGTGCTCTTCTGAGCTCTTGTCGGAGGGTTTAGTAAAATCTATGGGAAGGAACTGTATATCTCTTATAACTACATCTAGGGCTAAAGGTAGTAAGGTAATTTCTGATTTTAAGATTTTACTAACTTTAATTGGTGTTATACTTATGCGTGTCTATCTCTTCAATAAGAGCTTCTTCATAAGAGTCATTTACTAATTTCTGTTGCCACAGGGAATTTCTTAACGTTAATAGATGTCGTCATTGACTGTTCCTCTGAGCCCTTTACATGCTTTAGTTGTTTTAGAATGTGTGCCCCAATGATACATTTGGATCTTAGGACCTATAGACGTTTTCTGGAGCCCCAATGATACCTATGTCGTCATACCAATTTCTTAACGTTAACTTTTCTCTTTCCTGGGTTTCTCCAGTTATTGTGGCTGGTGGAGCTGCTGGAATTGTTAGCACACTTGCATGCCATCCACTTGAAGTTCTCAAGGTATCTGATATCTCATGAGTTCATTATGTTTCTTTTTTCCAAAATAAAAAGAAAGAAAAGAGCAGAACATTCTGCATCAACATGATTTATTTCTTTTAGATTTTTCTTTGAACACTGGCTCTACATGAAGTCCATATAAGAGTCTGGCCTGTATTATGTCATCGGACTCATCAATTTTCTAATGCTTCAGAGTTTAGATTCCTCTTTGTATCTCATTTGTCTAAGTATTGGGTAAATGGTCGAGTAGCCTATCTTTATGTTGTTTTGACACTTGGGTAAATGATTAACTTGAATCTGATCATGTTGAAGGTATTATAGGGTTTCTCATTTTACCCATTTGCTTATGGGGCTGAATGTTCTTGTAATTCTCACAGGATAGGCTGACTGTTAGCCCTGAAATATACCCTAGCTTAAGCATTGCAATTAGGAAGATTTACAAGGATGGTTGTGTTGGTGCCTTTTATGCTGGTCTCTCCCCAACTCTAGTGGGCATGCTTCCATATAGTACTTGTTACTATTTTATGTACGAAAAACTAAAGAAATCTTACTCCCAATCAAAGAAGAAAAAATCTCTAAATCGTCCGGAGATGCTTGTAGTTGGAGCTCTTGCTGGTGAGTCTTTGCCTTTACTGTTAGAATTGGAAAATATTTATGGGGTTTTCTCGGTATCATTAACAATGCTTATTATTATTTTATTTAAAATGGAACACTCTATTAGTGCACCAATGCTTAACTTGCTAAATTGGGTGAATTGAAATCGCCAGGTTTTACTGCTAGCACCATCAGCTTTCTTAAGAATACACCGAGTAAAAGATATAAAAGAAAATGACCCTCTTAAGAATATTGTTTTCTTTTTGTCCATTAAGAATTTTTTATTATTATTTTGACTATATTTTATTACTGGTTTTTCTAAATTTTCAAAAGATTTTATGGACATGAAAGATATCTTGTTCTTAATTTGTTTGTGTTAAGAAATGTATTGTTGGAAAATTTTGATATTGGATTTTGTCAATTTTATTATCTATATGACTCCCTGCACTATAATGGCCAAAGATGGTTACTGGTCTTAGAGTTAGCTTGAGTTATGAGATATCTTTGATGTAATTGATTTAATTTTATATTCCCTAAACCATTTGCCAACAGCATCAAAATAGTTGTTATGAAAATACAGAGATCTGAAGTTTAGAAGGCTACCGTTTCAAATAACTGTTATCTTTTGTTTCATGAAAATGGGTGTACTATATAGCTCACTTCATAGTTTTCGGTTTTAAGTAAAAACTATAATCATAAACTTTATGATTTAAATTTTGTAAACTTTATTATTTAAATTTTGTAAATGCTGAAAGCCTGGTTTTGTTGCTCTGTAGGTGATTGATTGAATAATCCATTATGATTGTCTTAAAATTTGATAAATTAAGACTGATGGATTGATTGTTGTTTGTTTTCGTTTTGTCAGGTAGCTACCTGCCTATGGATAATAGGCTATCACATGTAAGACTAAATTAGTTTTGCATGTACGTTTTATATTTGTTTAATAGGCTATTTTATTTATCTAGAAACCCTAATGAAGCATTTTCTATATAATAATGTCGTTACGCGCTACTTATTGTCTTTGTAATTTCTCTTTAGAACTTTAAACACCTGGATATAATCTTTTGCTTACGGTTTTTCTTGCTTGCTTTTGAGTTGGGGTTTTGAGTTATTCATCAATGGTGAACACAGAGACGTTTGCTTTTCAAGCTGAGATAACCAGCTTCTTAGTTTAATTATCAACACTTTCTACAGCAACAAGGAAATCTTTCTTCGTGAGCTCATCAGCAATGCTTCTGATGTAAGTCCTGCTCTTCTCTGTTTTAACTTTTTTTTTGGTCGTCAATATGGAGATGTTTTTTTAATCACTTTATTATAATTTTATGGTATGGTTAATTAGATCTAATCTTTTTTGCTTTAATGCTTGTTGGTTTTGTTTGCTTTTTTGTATGGAAACAAAATTTGGGTTTTTATTTTCTCTTTGTTTTTAATTTATAGGCAGTGCTCTGTTGGTTGTTTATTTCAATTGAAAATTACATTTGTTAATAAAAGCTGTCATTTTGTCATTTGATTTGTTTATTATAATTTTAGGAATTTATAGTATGAAAGTTTAAGATTGAAATGCAAATGGTAGTCTTTGAATCTATGGTTTCGAAGTTTGATTAAACCTACAAATCATTAGCATAGAAGTGGGTTTTAATTTTAGGTCTTATGATAAATTTAAAGCTAGTATCATTTAATTTAATTATTAAAAATTATGGTTTTAGGCATTGGACAAGATTAGATTAGAGTGTTTGACGGACAAGAGCAAACTTGATGCTCAACCCGAGTTGTTTATCCACATTGTCCCCGATAAGACAAACAATACTCTATCGATCATTGATAGCGGTATTGGCATGACTAAGGCCGGTAAGTTTTGTTGTTGCTTCTTGTGCATTCGACTATTCACTGAATTTTAATCAAGAGAGTGGTTCTAATGAGATTGTGTCTTTTTATTCAAATTTGGTGAACAATCTTGGTACCATTGCTAGGTCTGGGACTAAGGAATTCATGGAGGCATTGGCTGCTGGTGCTGATGTTAGCATGATTGGACAATTCGGAGTTGGATTTTACTCAGCTTAATTGTTTAATAGGCTATTTGTTTAATTGTGCTAGTATTGGATTTGACACCACCTATTTTCAGTGGCAAGAGCCTGATTTTTCTTGTGAGTTGGATAAACTCATAACATAATATAGACTTATGAAATTTCTTATGTATTGGTTGAGTTTCTATTTGTTTGTTAAATAGATTTGTGCCCCTGCAACATAAATGGATTTGTATAGGAACTGTTATTAAAGTAATGCTAAAGGATTTGCTTAAGCGGGTAGAGGGATAGGAATGGATTTGTATATAAATTGTTATCCAATTAAAGCTTGTTTGCGTGCTGTGATAATAGTGCTGCTCTTTTATATAATTTTTAATTTTTTTATTTTTCATGACTTTTAGCGCGTTTGTGGGAGAAACGTCGCTAAAAGTCATGATCTTTAGCGGCGTTTGTGGGAGAAGCGCAGCTAAATGTCATGACATTTAGAGGCGTTTTTTTCCTCATAAACGTCGCTAAAGTTTGCGGTGTCATTTTTAGCTGCGTTTTTTTGCGGAGCTTTTAAAAGCGCCGCAAATACTACTAGTGGCGCTTATAAACGCCGCTAAAAGCCTAAAAAAAAGCCGCTAAAAGTCTGTTTTGCTGTTGTGAAACTTTCTTCCACAATTCACTATCACATTATGAGTAGTTAACCAATCCATCCCAAGGATGACATTGAACTCATCAAACAGTAATAACATGAGATTAGCAGGAAAACAATGACCCCTAATCATCAATGGGCAACCTTTGCATACTCTATTGACCAATACACATTTGCCTAGGGGATTTGACACTCTTATCACAAATTTAGTAGACTCTATAGGCATGCTTATGCTAGAGACTAATTTCATGCAAATATACGAGTGAGTAGATCTCGGATCAATTAAAGCTATAACACGAGTGTCAAAGAGAGAAAATGTACCCGTAATTGCGTCAGGGTAGGATGCTTCTTCACGAGCACGAATGGAATATGTTCTCGTCGGTGCTCTACCCTCAGTACTTGCAGTCTGATCTCTAGATGAATTCTTGCAACTTATTTTATTTCCCGGGTTTCTTTGTGGTCTTCCTCTAGCAATACTTCCCGATCCTGCATTCTGAGGCTTCTCTTTCTCACCCGTCTCAGGGCAATCTCTGATAAAATGATCTAAAGATCCACACTTGAAACAAGCCTTTTCATTTGCTCGGCACTCATCGGGGTAACGTCTACCATATTACGGGCATTCTGGTCTACTCAGTCGAACATTGCCAACACTAGCAACCGAAGTAGTCTGGACCTTAGACCCCGGGTACTGTCTACCTTTACTTCTATTTGAAAATCCAGCTGAAGTAGCTGATCGAACAGTAAACTCTCTTGACTTCTTAGATGAGGATTGGAATGACTTACCTATCTGCCTTTTCTTCGACTCGCAAGACTCAATTTCAGCTTTCTTTTTCTCATTGACTAATTTCTCAGCCTTACAAGCTCGATTTACCAGCACCACAAACTCTTTTAGTTCGAGGAAACCGTTAAAAAATGGACATCCTCATTTAACCCATCTCGAATCTTTTGCACATGATGGCCTCTGTCAATACGCACTCTCGAGCGTATTTGTGATCCTTACGAACTCACGCTCATATTCAGTCACCGTCATTCGGCCCTACTTTAGCTCTAAGAATTCTTTTCCCTTCTGGTCAATGAACCTTTGACTAATGTCTTCTTCTGGAATTCCTCTTGGAAGAATTCCCAGTTAACTCTCTCCCTTGGTACTACCGACATAAGGGTGTTCCACCACTGATAGGTCGATTCTCTCAAGAGAGATACTACACACTTCATGCACTCTTCAAGTGTGCATGACAACTCATCAAATACCCTGATCGTATTCTCGAGCCAAAATTCTGCCCTCTCCGAGTTATCATCTTTACTAGCTCAAAATTCCTCGGCTCCTTGTTTCCGGATCTTATCGACCGGAGGCCTTTCTCTCCTTACTACCTCTACCACTTGAGGAGCTACAGGAGCGGGCTGAGGAATAGGTGGGGGTGGAGGGGGTTGAGCATTAGAATTTGCTCGAATATACTCGGTATACCAGTTACTCATTGGAACGGTGGAAATGTGCAAGTGTACACAATCATAACAAGTAATAAAGTGATAAGTAAATGTCGAGTTATCGTACCCACAGAGACTGTAAAGAATTATTTATGAAAATGATTTCAAACACTTTGGTGATGGAAAAATATTTGGATTTAAGAGATATTTAAAAACTAAAGGAAAAACAAAGTAAAAATAAAATAAAACAAAGTTCTAGTGCACGATTTCAAAAATTGATTTTAATCAAGATGATATAATTGTGTTGGATTAATAACATTTCTTACCTTAGAATTATTAAGCTTGTGTTTATACTTGTTAAAACATGGCAACTCGGTAATTTGCTAACTTATGAACATACTTACAAATTCAAATCCATTCATCTCTTGTACATATTCCTATGTCAATTCGACCGATTAAACAGATTTATAAAAGTAAACATGTTATTGCACATACATACTTATTAAATTAAACTATCTCTCACATATTCCTATGTCGATTCAAACGATTAATTCAACCTAATAAGCATATAAAAGATCATGCAATGTAACAAAGTATTTTTACCTTGAAACAATTTAATCAGAAAAATCCTGCAAGTTATGCAAGGCATATGTATCGTCAAATACAATGCTAATTTAATCTTCAGCTACCTTAGAAGAATTAAACATGCACAGATTAAGTATTGTGTCCATTAATTATAATTTCAATGCATTTAAATAATTAATTCATAAGCTATCTAAACAATTATAATGCCAGGCAACTTAACATGATTTTACTTAATCAAACATTTTACCGAGGCCTTTAACAGCATAAACACAATTTTAATAATTCAAGAAATCGAAATGCAATCAACCCAACACTAATTAAATTCAAGCTAAATTGATTAAATTAGACATTCCAACAGCATAAATATTCATAAACATGTTTGTCAAAATAACAACAAAATTTAAAGAGATAGGGAACAAGAAGCAAATCCCGTGTTTCTCCGTGGCTTGACTGATTGCTCCGTTCTTCGTTCTTCGTTGGCCTTGGCTATCAAGGTGGATTACAAATACTCCAAATGCTGCTCCGAATGGCTGGGAAAATACCTCTTTTCCAAGAGGAGAAATCGGCACAAGAACACACAAAAGGAAATGGGAAAAATGGGAATTGAGAGAAAGTGAGAGAGAAGAATGTTGGATGCTTGAGGTGTGTTTTGAACGAGCAGCTAGGGGCTGTATTTATAGGTGATCAAGACTGCTAAAAATAGCAATTAGCAGCAGCAAAAGAGGGCTTCCTTGGCCGGCCATCCCATGTGGCAAAGTTGAAGAATTCAACTTTGCTAAATATAGCATGGGCAAATCTTTAAAGCCATGAATTTTGGAGGGGTTTGAATGAGATTTTGAAAGATCTTCAAGGGCTCCTTTGCAAGCTGAATTAATCAGCTAATAATCTGATTTGGGCCTTCATTGTGGACAGTTTGGGCTGCCCAATTGGTGGCTGGTTCGGTTCAATCAGTTCGGTTCAACTGACGCGGTTCAACTGGACCCTTCTTCCATAATTAATTAATAATAATTTATTTAGCCCAAATTAAATTGGGAACAAATTAAAATTAATTATATTATGACTAAATCTTCATAATTGGACCGTCTTGGCCTGGAAAAAAATTCGCCTTGATTCTTCAAATTGCTTCTCGGGTTTGTTCTTGACGATTATCTGAAAGTGATTTTTGCCCTTTCTCTGCGAATCATTTAAAATAGTCAAAATTAAACAAAATTAACTATAAAATTATTTAAAATTCATAATGTTCATATTTTTAGCACAAATTAATTATTTTATAATATTTAATTATTTTTCGACAATAATTTACTCGAAAACGCATGAATTTGGGTCAAAAAAGGCATGAAAAAGTATATAAATTTTCGTGTTTCCACACCCCCAAACTTAATTTATTGCTCGTCCCGAGTAATGCACAAATTTGAAAAGAATTTTCTCGGAAACACCTTTGAAAGATTCCTTCAGAACAACTTTTTTTCTCAAAATTATGAATTTAGTATACTTAGGCTCAAAAATAAGGAATTTGATAATTATGCTACTTAAGCATTCATAACATTCAAATTACATCCAACAACTATTATACTAGCAAGATTAGACTAAATATTTCTTAATAAAGACATGTTACTCGCTACCAATTTGATTTTAATTCCTTATTCAAAAAGTAAACTGCAATCATTAAGCTTAACTAATGTCTTCATATGTTGAACAGAGCAATTTCTCTCCACTAATGTAGGTAACATTGTAATTTTGAATCAATAGGTCGTTAATAAGGTTGTAACGTAGCTGGGCTTAGGGGCAGGTAAAAGATAGACAAATTTTTGCCTTAAAAACCCTAGACTCAGCTTAAAATCGAACCTTCAGAATTCTTACCCTTGATACACCAACTTTTGCTCTATCAAACATTTATTTCATTTTGAGTACATGATTTTTTTTTTTGAATTCAAACTCTAACTCGATCACTTGTTTCATGTACTGTGATTTTTCGAGCAATTGATACTTCTTTTCAACTCCCCCAAACTTATTTTCGAACGATATCCTGAATAGTACTGAGTCTAGTGTTTGGGACGATTTTAGAAGTATTGAAGAAAAAATTGATGGCTAAATATTGCATAGGTCTAAATAAAATTAGCTCATATAGTCTCAAAATTGGGTTTCAAAGGATAATTTTATCAGGGTCGACTTGAAAGGCTCAATTGGTCCAAACAACAGTTGCCTAAATCATTTTCAATATTCCATGTTTCCTAGGATTTCGCCTCAAGAGATTACTAAGTCAATTCTAAAGACTTAAGCTTTCATGCATGCCTAATTTTTTCGTAGGGAGCTAAAAATATTATGGTACGAATTTACATGCTTTATTAAAAATACATTCACGTCTTTATTAAGCTGGCATAATAAATTACTAAAATAATAGTACTTTATTAATACTGAAGTTTAGCATACTTAACAAAATTTCAAATTATTGAACAAAAATATGTCCTAATCATAACTAAAAGAAAATTTTATTCTGAGTGGAATCAATTCAAATTTTCGGTCCCGCCCTTCTTAAAGTGAACAATGTCTTCATTATTTAAAGTGAATAGATACTATACACCAGGTAGGATAGTTAGAAAAGAGGAGGTGAGTCAAATTGATTGCTTAAGTACCAGGCTCTTTCTAAAATCCAATCCTAGACATGTATATATCTATTACCACACTTTAACTTTTGTGACTTGTTCAAATTTTATTCATGATTCCTATCTCTTGTTTTATTGTGCAAAAATAAAAATTTCTAATTGACCTAATCCTAAAATACTTAAGAAAGAAATAAACGAAAGTTGAAGTCCTCTCCTTTTTATTTGTTCGCCGATCCTTCTGAATTTGACTCATCTTTTGCTCCATTAGTATTATCTTTGGATGAATCGCCTTGCTCCTTCTTTGATGATGACACCCATGGTTCAAATATGAAATCTGGAAACTCAGGCACAAAAATAAATGGGTCATTGTAAATTTTCTTGAGGGCACTCCTCATCGAGTCATCTCTTATTTTTGCATATCTCTAGTAGGTTTGTTGCTGCCATTGCATGTGCTGCATTAAGTCCATCAGCTTTAACAGCTCATCACAAAGATCTGGGCTAGGCGGTGGAGCTCTAGACATTGTGGGCTTGTTATCAGGTTCAGCTTCTGGTTCCATTGGTTCTGCCTCGCTAGGGACTTCATTTGATTGCTCTGGTGGGATTTCAATGGGTTCATCTTCTGCTTCTTCGGAGTCCTCGCTTTCTTCAATTCGTTGCTAAAAAACAGAATCTCTGGCCACCCAGTAAAGGTCCTAATTGGTGATTGTGCCTTGACTATACTCTATCTTCTTCACGTCCGCAAGGAGTTTTGCTTTTAAGCATAGAATTGTGATCGTAAAGGGGAAATAGTAAGGGCCAGACTGTCTAACGGCACAATTTCACATCTCTCTCAGAATGATTTTGCCCACATCAATGGTCTTTCCGGTTAGAATCGAGTATAATAGGACCATTCGCTCTAACGAGATTGTAGTCCCATGCGAATTAGGCATAAGGCTGAAACGAATGAAATAGAACCATACCTTCGTAAGTGGTGTCAAATACTCTCTTCGACACGTGTGGATTCTTGCTTTGATACAGTCCACTTAGAACCTGGAACTGTGAATTCTTCGAGGATTTCTTGCAGATTTTCAGGCTTAATATTGCTCAACAGAGAGGAATATTCATCGTTGTCGAAATCAGGTAATTCAAAGAACTCATTAATAGCATTAGAATTTATTGGTACCTTGATTCCGTGGACTGGAACTCCGGTCAATTCGCTTGAAGTTAAGTTCATGTAGAACTCACGAACTAATTCTTTATCCACACTTGGTCTCTTTTCACAAAACAATTCCCAATTGATGGCTTCAGCAACTTGACGAATACGTGCCATAAAGTCTCTGTAGTTGCTTTCCTTTAATGTGAAGCCTTTCTCTGGATACATCTGTTGATTTTTGAAGATACTTTCGTATCTTACTTTAGCTTCTTCACAGTGGAATTTGCTTTGTGTTTTGTCAATTTGAGCGGAGGCACGAGTTCTTTTTCGAGTCATGATTAACCTGAAAAATAAAAATTAGCTTCTTAAAAATTTAACAACAATTACTAATATTTCGATTAAATAATTGAGTAAAAATTAAATTTTAAGAGAGAAAATTATTCTTACCACCTTCCTTGTAGATTTTAAGAGCTCTAAAAAAATATATATACTAATGAATCAAAAGAGGGAAATGTAAAGGGCTTTTGGCTTAGGTTGGGTGAAGGAAGAGGGTGCGCCTAGGCGCACAAAGCAGTAGGGTGCAGCCCAAGGCAGGCCACGGCTGGTTGGCGTGGGCGATGGTGTCCAGTAGGCGTATGGGGCAGAGGCAGCAGCGTGAGGCCCCAACCTGGGCAGGAGCTAGTGACGCGCAGGTGTGCTGGAGCAGACTGCTTGTACGGCGTGTGTTGGAGTAGCTGATGGCCGAATGGTATGCAGTGTGTGCTGGGGGTTGCTGCTGGCCGAATGGAGCTATGGCTAGGGGCTTTGCGGCACTTGGTGCTTTGGTGGATGGGAGTTCGAGTGATGAGTGAATGGGGCGGATCAATGGTGCAATTTATAGAGGGAAGAGTATAAACTAGACTAGAACTCTTAGAACAATTAAAGAATTAAAAATAAGAGTTCAGTTCTAATTTTACTCATGATAAACAACAATAAATAATTAAATATACATATAAAATTATCAATTACTATTTAATTACTAGGATAAGCATAACATAAAATTAATTCTAATCCTAAGCTAAATTGATAAAAGTTAATATATAAATTATAATGAATATAATTGTATATTAAAGTTTATCAATAATTTATAAGTATAAAATTAAATAAAAATATTTATTTTAGATGCCTTAAAATGTAACACCCTGAATTTATGGGCCTGTGCATTTTGTGTAATGTATGCTTAAATACGTTAAATTGAGAATTAGAGGTTCAGTTGGGCTCAAGAGTGGGCTGAGGCCTTGACTAAATTCCTGCATGGAAACTCTAGCAGTTTAAAAGGTAGTTACCTGTGTTTTAAATGACAAAATAGGCTGGTGACCCAAAGGTAAGTGGGGCTATAATGAAGCTATAAGTTGGCGTCACTAGTGCATGAGGAGGGCCCAAATTTTGGTTACTTGAAGCCCAAGTTATAGGGCTAAATTTGTCACTTAAAAGGGGGCTAGGAGGGGACGACACAAGGCTATTATTTAGGAGATTTTAATGTTTTAATTATGAGGATAATAAGCAGATAAAGAAGGGAGGAGTTGGTGCTAATTAGGGCTATTTTTGAGGAGATTAATAGATTAAGATAAGGGAAAAGATGAGAGCTCATCTAGAAAGCTAGAGTTGGCCGAAAATCAAACTCAGAGAGAGGGGAAGAATCAGCTCAGTATAGGTAGTAGAGTGTGCCGAATTTTTCATTTAGAACAGCCTCTAGTTTTTTTCTTTTTTTTTGAAGCATCTCTTCTTCTTTTGCTTTTCTGTCAGAAACTGAAACCCCTGAAGTTCTATCCATTGCCGAAACCCTGTTAATTACCTTCTCTTTTCCTTAATACTCATTGGCCAAATCTCTCTTGGCCATCTCTTCAATTCTTAGTTCTTTCAAAAGCCGAAAACACGTCAGATCATCTTTCCGAGATTTTTCTTTAAAGAGCTGAAACTCCTAGATCTCTAACCTTCTACAGTTGCTGAATCTTTCTACAAGGGATAGCCAAAATCTTCTGCAGGGTAAGTAACAATCTGGGTTTCTTTTGATTCTTTTCCGGCTTTTGGAGGCCATAGCCGAATGGTTATATGGAACTAATATTTTGTTTCCTTTTTTCAGCATTCCGGGATTTGAAGGGGGATTCATTTGCTTAGATCTCTAAGTCAGAGTTCAGTAACACTCGAATCGTGTTACTCTCAGGATTTCAAGGTAAGGAGATCTATTGTTTTTAATGTGTAAAATTCGGGATTTGCTAACCCTTGGCCGAATGTAGGGGAGGATATTGTAAGGATATTGTAAAATTCCGGCTTTTAAGCAAGGATTTAGACAAAGGGTAGTAGATCCAGATAGTAAGGATATTGTCTAAGGGAGTAAAACTATGCGATAACGGGTGTGTAACACTTCCACATTATTTAGATTGTCTGTTAAAAATATTTGTATTAATCTACAAAATTTTGTAAAATGCCAAAATCCCGGCAAACGGGTGAAACCCAAGGAGGGTAAAAGTGAATCACCAGGTTAGTGATCTCTGTCATTCCTAAGTGAATGTTACTGTTAATATGACATATGTGATAAGTATGCTAATCTCTGTGATTGCATGGGGTTGGGTTTGATGAAAGTGGAAGTCGGCTTCTGCCGTGACCTGTTGTAGCGGCTTCTACCGTGACCTGTTGTAGTGGCTTTTGCCGTGACCTGTTGTAGTGGCTAAGGCCATGATCTGACGATGAGCAGCATGACTGCCATCGATGGTGTGTAGCGGTGTGGGTTGATTGTAGAAATCCCCAATGGTGTGACTGGCAGGTAAGGGTGGTGTGTAGCGGATGGAAACCTAGGATTTGGGTTGGGCTTGCATAATTTTTGTTATATATTACATTCTGTTATATGTTCTGTGGGGTTAAGGCCCAAATTCACTGGTGCACGAGGGTTGCACACTGAGTCTCGCGACTCAACCTATTATTTAACCTTTTCAAGTAGCACCTAGTGCATCGGACCGGGCTAGAGAGGAGCGCGAGGTGGCCATGTGAGAGAGTATTTATTCCAGCAGAACGCTTTACTTAGAAGTTTTAATTTTATATATATTTAATAAATGGGTTTTAGATTTCGTTGTAATAAGGCCATGGGCCATTAGCTTTATTTTTATTCCGGTTTTTTTGGGGCTTTTATTACTATTAGACGTTTACAAATTTCCTTTAATTAAGTTAAGGCATGTAACAAATTCAGTTTTATTTTATTTACCAAGGCATTTTATAAAATTTACATCTTATATGGATTAGTAAATTATTAAGTTTTCTGGCATAAGTGTTTAAACCAAATAAATTGTTTCCTAAAAGGCGACATGTTTTATAAAATCTCCTTAGTGACATACCAGATTCGGTTGTAGTATTTGGGCCGGGTTTGGGGTGTTACATAAAAAAATATTTACAAGAAGAGGCACATAGTTTTTATTATTTACGAAACTAGCAACCAAATTTTGAAAATAATTCAATTAAGTCCTTGGACTTATTGAAAATTTGAAATTGAGTTGCAATTAAAGACTTGAGTCAAAATTGACCTTTTTATTTGAAAAACCAAAATTTTTTTTTGTTATTTAGGGCTAATTTCTTGGAAAATTATGCAAAAATCAATTCCTAGGAAAGATTGGAGGGGTCACAAACGGTCCCGCTTAAGTTTCAATCTCCTAGACAAAATTTATTTGAACATAATAAACCCGAAAATATACCCTAAATAATTTATTAAAAGCAATAAAAAACTAAGGTTCAGATAAACTAAACGACATTTTATCTCGTTCAGGGTTTTCTCTGTAATAATGTTTCAAATGCTGAGCATTGACTTGAAAATTACCTCTCTTACCTTGGAGTTCAATAACTCCGTATGGATAGACGCGATGAATTGTAAATGGACCGGACCAACATGACTTCAACTTACCAGGAAAGAACTTTAATCTGGAATTAAATAACAAGACTTACTGACCTGCTTCAAACTCTCGAACTTGAATATGCTTGTCATGCCATTTTTTGAGTCTTTCTTTTAGTAATTTGGCATTTTCATATGAGAACATTCGAAATTCCTCTAGCTCATTGAGTTGGAGCATTCATTTCTCTTTAGCAAGCTTGAGATCCAAATTGAGTTATCGAAGAGCCCAGTAAGCTTTGTGCTCTAACTCCAGAGGTAGATGACATGCTTTCCCAAAGACCAACCTGTAGGGTGACATTCCTAAGGGTGTCTTGTATGCTGTTCTGTAAGCCCATAAAGCATCATCTAGTCTCTTAGACCAATTTCATCGGTTCGGGCAAACTACCTTCTCAAGTATGCCTTTGATCTCCTTATTCGCTAGCTCAGCTTGCCCATTTGTCTGCGGATGGTAAGCTGTAGCAACCTTGTGCTTCACTCCATGTTTATCTAGCAACCATTTCAACCACTTGTTCACGAAGTGGGTCCCTTCATTGCTGATAATAGCTCTTGGGTTTCCAAACCTTGTCAACACATGTTTCTGCAAGAACTTTATCACAACTTTAGCATCGTTCGTCGGATAAGCTTCAGCCTCGACCCACTTGGACATATAATCTACTGCTACCAATATATACTTGTGACCAAAAGACGGAGGAAAAGGACCAAGAAATTAAATACCCCAAACATCGAACAATTCTACCTCAATGATATTTGTTTGAGGCATCTCATTTCTATTGGTTACGTTTCCAACTCTCTGACATCAATCACAATTCTTTACATAAGCGTACGCATCCTTGAATAGTGTTGGCCAAAAGAATCCGGCTTGCAATACTTTTGCCGCTGTACGAGTACCTCCGAAGTGTCCCCCACTCGGGGCTAAATGACAGTGGTATAAAATCTTCAGTATTTCATCTTCTGTGACACATCTTCTAATCATCTGATCTGCACTCTTTTTGAACAAATATGGCTCTTCCCAAAAATAGTACTTCACATCATGAAGAAACTTTTTTCTTTGCTGATATGTTTTATCAATCGGCATCAAACCACAAGCTAAATAGTTAGCAAAATTAGCAAACCAAGGAGTATTATGGATATGATTTACCTTTAGTATGTGTTCATCTGGAAATGTCTCTTGGATCGGTAAAAGTGGAGAATTTTCCTCTTGCGGCTCCAATCTGGATAAGTGATCAGCTACTTGGTTTTCTACTCCTCTTCGATCTTGAATTTCTAGATCAAACTCTTGAAGTAGAAGCACCCACCAGATCAATCTCGGCTTAGCATCTTTCTTGGCCAATAAGTACTTAATCGCGGAGTGGTCCGTATAGACAATCACTTTGGTACCTACAAGATAAGATCGAAACTTGTCAAAAGCAAACACAATAGCAAGTAACTCTTTTTCTATTACCATATAGTTCGGTTGGGCTTCGGTTAGAGTTCTACTTGCATAGTAGATAGGATGAAAAACTTTGTTCCTTCGCTGGCCCATGACAGCTCCAACGGCGAAGTCACTTGCATCACACATCAATACGAATAGCGAATCCCAGTCTGGGATGACGATTATGGGAGCCGTGACTAATCGACTCTTCAGATCGTTGAAGGCCTTTAAGCATTCCTCATCAAACTTGAATATTGATTCCTTCTCCAACAAATTGCATAAGGGTTTAGCCACTTTGGAAAAGTCCTTGATGAATCTTCGATAGAAACCAGTGTGGCCTAAAAAGCTCCTAACAGCTTTTACAGATGTTGGAGGTGGGAGTTTTTTGATAACGTCTACTTTCGCTTTGTCCACCTCGATCCCATGTCTCGTTATCCGATGGCCTAGAATAATTCCTTCTCGTGCCATAAAATGACACTTTTCCCAATTGAGTACGAGATTCGTCTCTTCGCATCGCCTCAGTACCATAGCCAGATTGGCTAAGCAATCATCGTAAGTATCTCCAAATACTGAGAAATCTTCCATGAAAACTTCCAAATACTTCTCAACCATGTCAGTAAAAATAGCCATCATACATCTTTGAAATGTAGCAGGTGCATTACATAAACCAAATGGCATGCGTCTGAATGCAAATGTACCGTACGGATAGGTGAATGTCGTTTTGTGTTGATCTTCCGGTGCTACAGTAATCTGATTATCCCTGAGTATCTGTCAAGAAAATAGTAGTAGTCTCGTCCTGCGAGTATATCCAACATCTGGTCCAAAACGGCAGAGGAAAGTGATTTTTCCTAGTCACCTTGTTCAACTTCTGGTAATCGATGCAGATTCTCCAACCCGTCACTATTCTCGTTTGTATCAACTCGTTGTTCTCGTTCTCCACGACCGTGATACCTCCTTTCTTCGGCACGCACTGGACTGGACTCACCCATGAACTGTCTGAGATGGGGTAAATTATACCTGCATCCAACCACTTGATGATTTCCTTTTTCACTACATCGTTCATGATTGGGTTTAGTCTCCGTTGTCCATCAATCGTTCCTCTCTCGCCATCTTTTAATATGATCTTGTGCATGCATACAGATGGGCTAATACCGCAAATATCGGTTATGGTCCATCCGATAGCCTTCTTGAATTGTTTCAAAACTATGGTAAGTTTATTTTCTTGTTCAGTAGTTAATTCGGCTGAAACAATCACAGGCAGAGTAGAAGCGTTACCTAAATAAACATATTTCAAGTGTGAAGGTAATACCTTGAGTTCTAACTTAGGTGGCTCCTCGATTGATGCTTTTGGCTGCATGTAATCTCTTTTCTCTAATTCCAACGATTCAAAATAGGATTGCGGATTAAATCCCTTTTGATTAGCTTCTAGCGAAGCTAAGTATTCGTCCTCCTCTTCATCATTTGGGGGATTCGATGTCAAAAGTATTTCCAATGGGTCATCAACACAGTTAAGTTCCTTTTCTACTATTAATTCCTCTAAATCGGCTACTGCAGAACAAACATCCATTGTGTCAGGAAATCACATTGACTTAAAAACATTAAATGTTACCTGATCATCCTAAACACGCATAGTCAGCTCGCCCTTTTGCACATCAATAAGAGTCCTTCCAGTTGCTAGGAATGGTCTTCCTAGATAATTGGCACTTCTTTGTCTGCTTCAAAGTCTAGAATTACAAAGTCAGTAAGGAAGATAAACTTATCTACACGTTCCAATACGTCCTCGATTTTTCCTTCTGGATGCGCTAAAGATCAATCTACTAGTTGAAGTGTAATCGTAGCTGGTCTAACTTCTCCTATCCCCAACTTTCTAAATATTGACATAGGCATCAAGTTGATACTTGCACATAAGTCACATAATGCTTTACCACAATAGTGTGACCTAATATTGCATGGTATGGTGAAACATCCAGGATCCTTCAAATTTGGGGGTAGTTTGTTCTGAAGATACGCACTACATTCCTTTGTCAGAGCCACCGTCTCAAATTCTCCAAGTCTTCGTTTCCTAGATAGGATATCTTTCATGAACTTGACGTAGTTCGGCATTTGCTAAAGTGCTTCGACCAACGAAATGTTGATGTGAAGTTGCTTGAGTACGTCAAGGAACTTCTTGAATTGAATCTCCTGCTTTGGCTTCTGAAGTCTTTGAGGGTAGGGTGGTGGTGGTTTCATTACTGGAACTGGTTCTGGTTGATTCACCTTTGGTGGTAATTCTGCATCTAACGACATTTTTGGGAGGTCAGAATTAACTGGTCCTGACGTTACTTTGCATGGTTTTGCAAATTTTGGTTCTAGTGAAACTGCGGTTTCAACACTTGGTTGAATTTCTTCTTGAGCATCATCTTGCCCTTTTTCTACTTCGACAGTGTTGGGCTCTACTATCTTTCCACTCCTCAATTGCAATGTTTTACAATATTCTTTCCCCGGATTTCTCAAATTTTTCATGTCACTAAGTAAAGCACCTTGTGGTCGGTTCCTTAGTTCAGTTGCAAGCTGGCCCACTTGATTCTCCAAATTCTTCAGTGTAGCTGCTTGGCTCTGGATTAAAGCATCATTCTTTGCTAGATATGTCTTTAGCAAACTCTCCAGGCTATGGGATGCTTTAGCTTGACTGGTTTTTGAACTTGTTGTGAAAAATTAGGCGGCTAGGTTGGTCTGGGTTGGGTGTAAGTGGTACTGGTTCCAGCCCCTTGATTACTCCAAGAAAAATTCGGGTGGTTTCTCCATGATGGGTTATAAAAGTTGGATTGCAGCCCTTGCCTTCCTCGATTTTTGTTCTGATTGCCCATGTAGTACACAGATTCTAGGTTCGATGGACATTCCTTAAACAAATGTCCCTCCCCATAATAGACACAGGCTATATTCTCAAATTGATTAGTCGGTTGCGCTGCAAAACTATTAGACCCATTAGTAGTAAGGTTTTTAAGCATTGAGGATATTGATGATACCTGAGATGCGAGTGAAGTAAGAGCGTCTACTTCATGAATTCCAGCGACTCGTCTTTCTGACGCTGCTCGACTGGTTGGCCATTGATAATTATTACTGGCAATCCTCTTAATAATTTCATAAGCCTCGTTATAAGACTTAGAAAGGAGAGCACCATTAGGAGAGGTGTCCACTACCATCCTTGTGTGAGCGTTGAGACCATTGTAGAATGTCTCAAGTTGAATGCAATGAGGGATTCCATGATGAGGGCATTTTCGTAATAATTCTTTAAATCTTTCCCATGCCTCATACAAGGACTCGTCATCCATTTGGTGGAAAGCAGTGATCTCGTTCCTCAGCTTAGCATTCTTGCTTGGCGGAAAATACTTCATGAGGAATCTCTCGGCTAAATCTTGCCATGTAGAAATGGAGTTCGGTGGCAATGAGTTCAACCAGGCACGATGTCCCTTAATGAATATAGGAACAACTTCAATCGTAAAGCATCTTCGGGTACTCCGGCTAACTTGAAAGAATCGCTCACTTCCATAAATAGTCTTAAGTGTAGATGAGGATCTTCAGTAGGCATTCCGCTTGAATTGGCCCACTGTCTGAAGCATCTGGAACATGACTGGCTTCAGCTCGGATTGTTATGCCTTGATTTCAGGTCTCCTAATACCCGGATTAAGATCGTTAAACACTGGCACGGCATACTGTCTTAAAGCTCTATCCTTATCATCAGCAATAAGGATAGGATTCTGAGCAGGGTTTGCTCCGTTTCCTTGGTTCATATTCTCAAAATTTATCCCTTCAGTCCTTCTCTGGTTTGCTTGTCTTCTTCTTTGGCGAAGGGTTCGTTTTATTTCAGGGTCTACAAGGAGTAAGTCAATAATCTGGTCAATACTCATAAACACCTGAAATAATCACAGAAAAATTAATTAAGTTAAAATTTAAACAGGAAAATAAATAAACCAAAATGTAAAACAGATTCACAAATAATGACTTTGAAAAACAGTCCCCGGCAACGGCGCCAAAAACTTGGAACGGTGGAAATGTGCAAGTGTACGCAATCGTAACAAGTAATAAAGTGACAAGTAAATGTCGAGTTATTGTACCCACAGGGACTGTAAAGAATTATTTATGAAAATGATTACAAACACTTTGGTGATGGAAAAATATTTGGATTTAAGAGATATTTAAAAACTAAAGGAAAAACAAAGTAAAAATAAAATAAAACAAAGTTCTAGTGCACGATTTCAAAAACTGATTTTAATCAAGATGATATAATTGTGTTGGATTAATAACATTTCTTACCTTAGAATTATTAAGCTTGTGTTTATACTTGTTAAAACATGGCAACTCGGTAATTTGCTAACTTATGAACATATTTACAAATTAAAATCCATTCATCTCTTGTAAATATTCCTATGTCAATTCGACCAATTAAACAGATTTATAAAAGTAAACATGTTATTGCACATACATACTTATTAAATTAAACTATCTCTTGCATATTCATATGTCGTTTCAAATGATTAATTCAACCTAATAAGCATATAAAAGATCATGCAATGTAACAAAGTATTTTTACCTTGAAACAATTTAATCACAAAAATCCTGCAAGTTATGCAAGGCATATGTATCGTCAAATACAATGCTAATTTAATCTTCAGCTACCTTAGAAGAATTAAACATGCATAGATTAAGTATTGTGTCCATGAATTATAATTTCAGTGCATTTAAATAATTAATTTATAAGCTATCTAAACAATTATAATGCTAGACAACTTAACATGATTTTACTTAATCAAACATTTTACCGAGGCCTTTAACAGCATAAACACAATTTTAATAATTCAAGAAATCTAAATGCAATCAACCCGACACTAATTAAATTCAAGCTAAATTGATTAAATTAAACATTCCAATAGCATAAATATTCATAAACATGTTTGTCAGAACAACAACAAAATTTAAAGAGATAGGGAACAAGAAGCAAATCCCGTGTTTCTCCGTGGCTTGACTGATTGCTCCGTTATTCGTTCTTCATTGGCCTTGGCTATCAAGGTGGCTTACAAATACTCCAAATTCTGCTACGAATGGCTGCGAAAATACCTCTTTTCCAAGAGGAGAAATTGGCACAAGAACACAAAAGGAAATGGGAAAAATGGGAATTGTGAGAAAGTGAGAGAGGAGAATGTTGGATGCTTGAGGTGTGTTTTGCATGAGCAGCTAGGGGCTGTATTTATAGGTGATCAAGGCTGCTAAAAATAGCAATTAGCAGCAGCAAAAGAGGGCTTCCTTGGCTGGCCATCCCATGTGGCAAAGTTGAAGAATTCAACTTTGCTAAATATAGCATGGGCAAATCTTTAAAGCCATGAATTTTGGAGGGGTTTGAATGAGATTTTGAAAGATCTTCAGGGGCTCCTTTGCAAGCTGAATTAATCAGCTAATACGCTAATTTGGGCCTTCATTGTGGATGATTTGGGCTGCCCGATTGGTGGCTGGTTCGGTTCAATCGGTTCGGTCCAACTGACGCGGTTCAACTGGACCCATCTTCCATAATTAATTAATAATAATTTATTTAGCCCAAATTAAATTGGGAATAAATTAAAATTAATTATATTATGATTAAATATTCATAATTGGACTATCTTGGGCTGGAAATAAATTTTCCTTGATTCTTCAAATTGCTTCTCGGGTTTGTTCTTCGAGCAGTGTCTGCCGAGCTGATTTTCGCCCTTTGTGCGAATCTGTCGAAAATAGTCAAAATTAAACAAAATTAACTATAAAATTAATTAAAATTCATCATGTTCATATTTTTAGCACAAATCAATTATTTTATAATATTTAATTATTTTCCGACAAGAATTTACTCAAAACCGCATGAATTTGGGTCAAAAAAGGCATGAAAAAGTGTATAAATTTTCGTGTTTCCACTCACCATATGGAGAAAGGCTTCTCGAGCCTCTTCTCCTTGACCCATAGTCTCGGGTCTACTCTCTATTGGTGCGGTCCCTTGCGTGAGAGCCAGCGCATTACTTGCAGCATCATCGGCTGAGATCGATTGGGATCATGATCCATTTACTATATAAAAACACAATTTAAATCGTCAGGAGTCAACACACTATCATTACACAAATACTCTTACATATGGCATGTATAGCTAGACTCATACTTACGCTATGATAGTTTGAGAATCGACTAAACTGTAGCTCTGATACCACTAAATGTAACACCCCTTACCCGTATCCCATGCTAGAACCGGGCATGAGGAGTTACTGTGTTTAACTTACTTAGGGGTTATGCGTTTGTGCATAATTCATGAGTTAGTAGGTTTTGGCAGTGTTGGAAGTGTATTAAGGGTTTTTAGAATTTTAGGATGGAAGAAGAAAGCTTTGGAAAATTATTGGTTTTTAAGTAAAAAGGGGAGCTAGGTAAATGAGGCTTTAAAAGAAACTCCGTGTGAAGCATGACACAAGGAACCATGTGGTAAAATGGCATGTTTTATGAATTATGAATGTGTTATGTGAATTCTAGAAATAAGGAAATGTATGGAAATATATGGAAATGTATGGAAGTGTATGGAAATGTGTGAAATGTGTGAAATGTATGGAAATGTAAGGCAATGTAGGAAATGTAAGAAAATGTAAGGAAATGTAAGAAATGTATGGAAATGTATGGAAATGTAAGGAAATGTATGGAAATGTAAGGAAATGCAAGGAAATGTAAGGAAATGTCTTGTCTTGGAAATGTAGGGAAATGTCCTGAAAATGTAAAGGAATAAAGAGGAAAGTGAACATTTATGGAAACTAGGAAATGTAAGGAAATGATTCAAAAATGGAAAGTGAACATTTCTGGAAACTTGGAAATGTAAGAAAATGGCAAGTTTATAGAGCCGATCGAAAATTTTAGGAAACTTAGAAATGACTTAGAAATGTCAAGTTTTAAAGTTTAAAATAGGAAATTAAGGCAAGGTGGCCTTAAAAGAAAAAGTTGGTGAAATTTGACACACAAACAGGCTTGGAAAAGTGGCGTAAAGATGTCACTTAGGGCCTATGGAAATGGCGCCATGTGCAAGAGGAATGGGCCTGGGTTCGAGTCACTTGGGAAGCAAATAAGGGAGGTTTTATTTTTGCTTCCAGAAGACTGAGGTGGACGGCACATGCTTCTAGAAATGAGGTGTTTTATTTTCATAAATATTCGATTAAAAAGGTGATAAATAAAGGATTTTTAAATTGGATTATTTTGAAGAGATAAATGTTGGATTAAACTCTTTTATTTATGATAATTAAAGGATAAAGTTATCAAAATAGAAGAGTGGTGGCCAAGTAAGAGACTCTAGCCCAAGAAATTTGGCTATAAAAGGAAAAGAGAGGCCATTCAAAGATTATTTACTCTTCCTTGATAACCTCTGCAAAATTTTCTCTGCAACCCCTATTCTTTTCTTCTTCATTCTTCTCCTCTCAATATTCCAAAAGCCGAAAGCTTGCTAAGATCAAGGCCATAGCCAAAGGTTGAAGTGAAGGTGCAATCGATTTCTTCAAATAAGGGTAAGATCCAAGTTTGGTTTCCATTCTTTTATACTTTAGACTTATCGAAATCTAGGGCTAATTCCATTAATGTTCATGGTTGCCGAAACCTTGAAGAGATCTTTCTGGATTTACTAAGTGTCGACTACAAGGAAGGAGAAGTTCTTTTCCCGAAGGTACACCATAGGCCACATGTTCCCTAGTTATTCGGTGAATTTTGGGATTTAAGAATCTAAGGTAAGTCATATTTAACATTCGGCTAAGTGTTATTTGTTGTGAATAAATGTTAGAAATTGATCTAACATGTAGTTATAGGGATTTCGATAGAGGGATACAAGGATTTCGGGATTTGAGAGTTTCAAGGTAAGTTTTAAGTATACTAATCCTACTAGGATTTGGATTTATAGCCGAATGGCTCTTTACTAAGTATTAAATGATTGAATGTAGAGAATTAAGATCTAAGGCATTAGATCAAGCTTTTCGGGATTTGGATTGGAAACCTTAAGCGAATCAGGTGTGTACCCATACTAACCTTCAATACGATATATGGCAATTATTAATTATATGAATATGCATAAGAATGTGAATGTGGCTATGTGCCCTAATGTAGTACAAAAGTACTCAGTGCACGCTTCTACTACTTACGATAGGATTATGAATATGTTATATTTTTAAATAGTAATATGAATGAGAAAAATAAGTATGTTGTGCATGATAAAATATGTGGGGCATTTCGGGCTTTATGTGAAAGGGGAAGAAGGTGTTGACTTCGGTCTCATTATTGGAATATGGTGACTATGGTCACATAATTTGAATATGGTAACTTCGGTTACATTATCTGAATTTGGTAACTTCGGTTTACATTATTCGAATATGGTGTCTAATGACACAAATTATATGGGCGATGAGCACGCATCGATTGCAACGGACGCATTGATGGTGTGTAGCGGATGGAGGGTTGACTTAGTAGTCCCCACGGTGTGATTGGCGAATGCACGGGTGGTGTGCAGCGAATGGATAAATAGGCTTGGGTTTGGGTTGCATCATTTAATTGTATATGAATATGAACTTGATATGAACTTGTATGCCTGATTTGTTGAATGTTAGTATTGTGTGCACATTGAGTCTCATTGACTCACCCCATTGTGGGACTATTTTTCGTGTGATGCACAAAATGGACCGGGACCTAGGAAGGAGCTTAGTGGTGGCCATGCTCAGCAAGGATTATTTTACTGCATTTGGACATTATATTTTTCTTTAAGTACTTTTAATTTTATTATTGGGTTTTATTTGATGTAATAAGGCCATAAGGCCTAAGTTGAATTTCTTTATTTCTGTTTAAATTTTTATTTACTATGTTACGAACTATTTTTGGATTTAAAGTCCTAGTAGAATTAATTATTTAAAACCCTAAATTATTTTGTCACCCTAATTAAAAGATTTCTAAGTAAGACAAGTGGGCTTTCAATCTAAGCCCAACCCAAACCAATATTTTTCTCAAAATACACAAATTTTCTCTAAGTAACAAAGAATTTTGAAACCGATTTTCTTAAGGAACATACCAGATCCGGTTCAGGCTCGTGGGCCGGGTGTGGGGTGTTTCACGTGTGTTTACTACTGAGCATACTGACTTGTAAACCTAGCATGCATGGGGTCACACAGCCAACCAGCACGCCTATGGGGCTGACCGTGTGTTACACACGGCCTAGACACACGTCCGTGTGTCTACCCGTGTGGACATTTGAAAGGCTATCTACCAAGCCAAATGTCACCCTATACAGAAATCATACTTACACTAATACAATCCAACATATATATCAGGACTATAAAGCACTTCTAAAGACTCAAAATCAAGTCATCCACACAAGCATACACTTAATGAATTTCATCATCATTGAACATATATAAACTTATCAAGTATTGGCCCAATTACAATGACTACTTACAAAATGATTTTAACAATATTAATAGCCAACACTTTGGCTAACAAATATGTCATAACAAAAGAGACTAAGTCCTATATATGCCATACTCAAAACGTATCTAACTTTGCTATATCAAAGAGTAGTCGATAGTGTGATTTTTGAACTTCAATGTTCAACGAATTCTCGAGCTAACTTGGCAATGCTAAAGAAAAAAAGAAATGATAGGAGTAAGCATAAAGCTTACTAAGTTTGCATGAAAATAAATAACAACATGAGCTCATAATATCATCCAATCATGGCATTGGATAAAACGCAAAGTCTTAAGTACTTTGCCATAACTTACCCTTGCTTGTTCTTATTACATACATACCATGTCACGTATCCTAAACAATTTCTCGTGAATTACTCACGGGTACCTGTATCCACTCAATTACGTAGCTTTAGCACTAATCTCATTTCTATTTCAAGCTCAACTATTTATCCCACTAAATCACTTGGGATACTCAAAGATACATGTTCATCGTCATTCTCACAATTACGAAGTTAATGCCACATCCCAGATATGGTCTTCCATGAGGTCATCTCTGAGTGCCGATGCCATTTCCCAGATATAGTCTTATACAGGATCTCATATTAGTTATCGATGCCATATCCCAGATATGGTCTTATACGATTTTCATATTCAATGCCGATGCCATATCCCAGATATGGTCTTATACGGGATCTCAATTCGGTGCCGAGGCCATGTCCTAGACATGGCCTTACACGTAACCTTATCCATCTCATGTGTAACACCCCAAACCCGACCTACACATTATGACCAGATCTAGCATGTCACATAAAAGGGGTTGTTTAAATACGACACGTTCGTTAAAAACTTCTTATTCTTTTTGAAACTCCAAACTTTATTGTTTGTGAAATTCAGATTTGCTATAATTATTTTCTTGTAAAAATGTTACTATTGTTTTCAAAAACTTTGTTTATTACTGAAGTTTAATTAAAAAATTGCGGAAACATGATAGTTATGAAAACGGTTACTGTAGTCTTAGGAAAACCCAAAGTTTAATTGTTAACTATTTAAAAATAGCTTAAATGAAAGTTTTAAAAAAAATCAATTTGCCTCAATACATAATATTAACCCCAAATCAAATAATCATAGAATAAAGTAAAACCAGATTTACTAATTTTCGTGGAAAGTAACTCCAATGTATGACCAGCACTGAGTCCTTCGCAACTCCAAATCCTCTAACGCTGGGGATTACCTGCAGGGTTAAGAGAAAAGGGGGGTGAGTTACGAGAACTCAGTGTGTAATCCCCTAACAGTCATTATCTGGGCCTGAGCCCTTACAGTATCAATTTGGGCCTAAGCCCTACAATCATGGTAATGCAATAATGAAAATGCAGCCCAACCCAGTCCGACCAATCACACCCCCGTACCAACCAATCATCACCTGTGGGGATCAAGTCAACCCACCCTGCCAATCACACCAATATTGCAGACAAGCTGCTAATCACAATATTTGTGGCTGAGCCACCAGAGTAATAGTAAATAAATACGTGGCATAGCCACCAAACAGTATGTGGCAGAGCCAGCAGGCTACACTTCTCTTCAGTCATTAAACCCGCCCCATGCAACATGATAAAATGCAATGTATCAACGTATCAAAGTGTAAATAAAATCATACATACAATATTCAACCTCGATCAAGGGTATAACAATCATTTTCACCCCTCTGGGGGTATTTTGGTAATTTTACCCATCGAGGGTACTTTGGTAATTTCACAACCCAGGGATATTTCGGTAATTTTGTAACCCAGGGGTATTTCGATAATTTGGCAACCGAGGGTATTTTAGTAATTTTGCAACCCAAGGGTATTTTAGTAATTTCGCAACCCAAGAGTATTTTAGTAATTTCGCAACCTAAGGGTATTTTAATAATTTACACATTTAACGACCTTTCCGAAGGCCTACTGTCGCCTCGAGTGACTCGAGACCCTTTTTGGGTCTCTACGGTGGTATTGGGCCTAAAATCCATTTCAGGCCCAAACACTCATGTGGCCCATTTAGCCCAAATCTAGCCACAGATATGAGATTCACATAGACCAGTTCACTATCTACTACACAATCATACAATTTACTCATATGGGCCCACAGGCCCATTGGGCCCACTTGGCCCATACAGCCTTAACCCGGAAGAACACTCATGATGGCCTCAACTATCGCGTCGAAGCTCCCATACGTGCGCTCGCACGCTCGTGTGGCTACCATCGTCGTGTGACCGATTTTTCGGCATTTGCCGCTCTACAACTAGAGTAGGACGAAATACACACTAGATAGGAATCTGGAGTTGCTAATCCGCGCTCCGAGCACTCCTATGCCCAAACGCCACCAAGGTATCCTTAGTCTCCTCATAGATTGCTCTATTTAAAGCTAGCTTCTCACCTTCCCTCTTGCTAGCTTCCCGATGTGGGATCCCCCCTTCAGCAGAGTTTAAATCCAACACAAACTCTGGTTGTCCCAACTTAGCAAAATAAATATCCCTTTTTGCTTGCAATGGAATTCGAACTCAGGCTCCCCTGTAACTTAATCCACGCCGCTAGCCACTAGGCCACAAGCTCCTCTTGTGTCTAAAATCATGCACAACTAAATATAAATCTATGGGCCAAAGTCTAAGTTCACTAAAAAAATAAATCAAAATGAAATACAAGCGCCAAGACTTGAACCTTGGACCCCTTGCTTCCTTGTGTGGCGTCATTCCCTTATCTCTTATGTGGCGTCATTTGCCACTAGACCACAACTCCTTTTTGTGTCATTTTTCTCCATATTTTATTCTTAAAGCCTACTTACTAACTCCCAAGGTTTTATTCACCTAAAACCCAAGTTTGATCCAGGGACTTCATAAAAGCCCCTTAACCTTCCAAAATCACTCACTAATAGGTCCAACCTGTATTAGTGCCATTCTCTTGTTCCAAAAAATTTTAAACACTCGCAACTAAATATAAATCTATGGGCCAAAGTCTAAGTTCACTAAAAAAATAAATCAAAATGAAATGCAAGCGCCAAGACTTGAACCTTGGACCCCTTGCTTCCTTGCGTGGCATCATTCCTTTATCTCTTATGTGGCGTCATTTGCCACTAGACCACAACCCCTTTTTGTGTCATTTTTCTCCATATTTTATTCTTAAAGCCTACTTACTAACTCCCAAGATTTTATTCACCTAAAACCAAAATTTTCCTAAAGCCCAAGTTTGATCACGAGACTTTATGAAACACCTCATACCCGGCCCACGAGCCTGGACCGGATCTGGTATGTTCCTCGAAGTAAACCGGTTAAAAATTCTTTTATTACTTTGGAAATCTGTGTGTTTTGAAGATAGTTTGTTGCTGAGTTGGGCTCGATTTGAAAACAAATTTATTTTATATTGAAACCCATTTAATTCCAAGTGACAAAATATTTAAAGTTTATTTTAAATTAAATTGACTTAATCTCTAATAACTAAAATTTCGTAACATAGTAAATAAAACAGAAAATAACATAGTTCACTATGGCCTTATTACATCAAAAAAAAAACCCAAACTGAAATTTAAAGTACTTAGAAAAATAAAGGGTCCACATAATAGTTTCCTTGCTGGGATGGCCACCACTAAGCTCCTGCCGACCCTGTCCATTACTGATCATCACCTGAAAAATGTTCCCACAACGGGGTGAGTCAACAGACTCAATGTGTAACATAGCACTAAGATTTAACAATTCAGGCATACATTATCATGTCACATATCAATACATATAACAGATAAAAATAATGATGCAACCCGAACCCAAACCTAGATGCAATCCGCTACACATCACCCGTACCAACCTGCACACCTTGGGGACTACTAAGTCAACCCTCCATCTGCTACACACCATCGAAGGCAGTCGCTGCAGTCGACGTGCTCATCGCCCTTATAAATATTCGTGGCATAGCCACCAAATTAAATAATTGTGACCGAAGTCACCACATTCAGATATCGTGGTCTTAAGTCACCACATTCAGATAATGTGACCGAAGTCACCACATTCAAGATATCGTGGTCTAAGATCACCACATTCACTTCCCTTTTTCAATAACCCATATGCCCCATATCATACATATTATGCATTAACATGCCAAATTTCACATTCTTATCTCTGTTCACATATGAGTCATAACATATATTCATAATCCTAGTAGGAGTAGGAAACGTGCAGAGTACTTTGTACCACAATATGGTACCTTAGCCATGTTCACATTCTTATACATACTTATATTAAATATTGCCATAAATCGTATTAAAAGATAGTGTGGGGTACACACTGATTCGCTTAACAACAAATTCACTAAAATCCCAAATCCGATCTCATCCTTAGATCCTTAACTCCCTACATTCGGCCATCACTCAAAAATTTAATGAAGACCATTCGCCATAAAAACCAAATCCTATTAGGATTGTAGTAACTCAAAACTTACCTTAGTGCCGATTTCACTACTAATCAAGTCCCAAATCTTTGCTATGCTCCTTCTTGTATTCGGCCAAGCACTAGATCTCTTCATAGGTTAGTTTTTGGCTTTTAAGATAATGAGAAACAAGTCTAAATACTAAAATAGGCCCTTGGCCGAATGTGTGAGTACACTTACCTTGAAATTCTCAAATCCCGAAAAGTATCCCTTACCTTAGGTGTCTGTCGAAATCCCCATGGATATATGTTAGATCAATTCTATCATTTAAACACATTAAGAATGGCCTATGGCCGAATATCATCTTACCCTGAATTTTAAAAATCCTGAAAGATCTTCTCTTGAAGTCGACAAACACCTAAATTCAAAACCTCCTTCCATAATTCTACTAAGATTAATAATAGGGATTAGTCCCTAAATTTCGATAGTCTAAAATATAACAGAATGGAAACCAAATTTGGATCTTACCCTTATTTGAAGAAATCGATTGCACCTTCACTTCAACCTTCAGAGATTCGGCTATGGCTAGATGATGATCTCACAATTTTCGGCTTTTGAGAGATTGAGAGAACGAGAAGAGAATAAGGTGCACAAGAGATTCGGCTTTAATAAAGAAAAGAAAAGAGAGGGTGTTGAGGCTTAGAGAATAGGCAATAGTGGATTTTGTGAAGGGATTATTCGGCTTAACAAAAAGTAGAAGAGAAGAGAGCTTATTAGAGAATTCGGCAGAGACTAGGAAGGAAGAAAAATGAATGATGGCTTTATTTTCCTCCTATTGCCGAAATTACTAGGCCAAGACTCCTTTACTTGGCCATCACTTCTCTTATCTTTATCACTTTGTTTAAAATTAATAGAAATAATCCTTTAATTATCTCTTATCCCTTAATTAAAAATACCAATAATTATCCATCATTTATCCATCTATTTGCCGAATTTTAACAAAAATAAAACACCTCCCTTGTGCCTTAATGCCGTCCACTTCTCCCTCTTAATGCCAAAAAATAAAAGCTCCTTTTGTTTACCTTGTGGCTCAAACCTAGGCTCTCACCCCTTGTATGTGGCGTCACCTCTATGGGCTCTAAGTAGCGCATTGTAGCCACTTTACCAAGCTGGTTCTTATGTCTTATTTCCCCTAGATATTTTCTTAAGACCACCCTGCTTCATTTCGCTCTTTTAATACTTTAAAACTTAACATTTCTAAGGCATTTCCTTACATTTCCAAGACATTTCCTTACATTTCCAAGACAAGACATTTCCTTACATTTCCAAGTCATTTCCTTACATTTCCAAGTTTCCAAAAATGTTTACTTTCCTCTTTTGAAACTTAACATTTCTGAAGCATTTCCTTATATTTCCAAGTTTCCAAAAATGTTCACCATACATTCATAACACATAAGACATGCCATTTCGTATAATTAAATCAAAAATGCATAGGCCCTTTTCCAGGATGTTACACTTTATAGAAGCCCCCTAACCTTCCAAAATCACTCACCTAATAGGTCCAACTTGTATTAGTGTCGTTCTCTTGTTCCCAAAATTTTTAAACGCTCCCATGGTCATGGCCCAATAGGCCCAATTCTACTAGACCCAAATTCGGGTCGTTACATCATGTCTCAATGATAGTATTCTCTTATTATATTCCAACTAGGACTTCAACATCACAACTTTCATCATTTTTCTCATTCAACACCATCACTGAATTTCATAGAAATATTTTGCATCATTATAATATCAAACATTCTCAAACATACTAGCATGATGTTGAATTTATCACATACAAACTTACCTCCGTTTCAAAATAGGCTAGATTGTCGATCTAGTCCGATTCTTTGCCCTTCCCTCGGTCGAGGTTAATCCTTCATTCTTCTTAATCTATAATAAAAATTTAGCTCATTTAATGACCATATTAATCAACACATTTCAATAATCATACATTGGCAAAATGTACCATTTTGCCCTTAGACTTTCACAAAATGGCCATTTTACACCTAGGCTCAAAATTTAATTCTAATAAAATTTCTTTCTTTAACGAGCCTAGGTGAACATTTATTACTCTTATGGCAGCCCTCAATACCCATTATTTTACACATTTACCACCTATTTTGCAACCTTCACAAAAGGTCATTTTTGGTGTTTTCATGGTAACACCTTTCACAAAAGTTATTCATCTAACAACTAAGACTTATTTTCTTCCATAAAAATGCAGAAAACAACTTAAAAGCTCACATGTAAAAACCCTAAACTTTTCACCATTTTGCAAAATAGTCCCTTCTTTAGATAGCTTAAGCTTTAGGGGTTCCAAAAGTACAAATGTTATCAAGAAATGATCACTAAAACACTTACCTGTAAGGAGAAGAGTTTGCTGAAATTTTTGAGCTTTAAAAACCCCTATTTTCTGCTGATTTTCTGCTGAAGAGTTTTCTTTATTTATTTTATTCTATTTCATCAATTTAATCCATCTACTACACCAACATTGAATAAATTTTGACTTCTTTGTCCCCCTATGGCAGACCACCTCTTAAAACAAGGCCTAATCGCACATTTGGGACCTTCAATTAATATTCTATGGCTATTAGGCACCTTTAGCTTGTAAAATTGAACTTTCGCACTTTATGCGATTTAGTCCTTTTTCGCGTTAATTTACCTTTAAATTGGAAATCATTCGTACTTAGGTGTCAAAACATTTGAAGGTTCATTTTAAGAAAGATTACTTAAGCGTTAATTTAATAAAATTTGTATCGTGATAAAACAAATGAAAGCAAGCATAAAACAACTAAGTTCTATTGGCCTTATTACAACTGAAAACAATACCAAAATAAATCCAAATACTTAAGAGAAAATAGAAAGTCCAAATTGAAATAAACTCTGAGCTGAGCATGGCCACCACTAAGCTCCTGCCGACCCGGTCCATTACTGAGCATCACCTCAAAACATATCCCACAAAGGGGTGAGTCAAACAGACTCAGTGTATAACAACCACTCTAAGTCCTAATGATTTAGGCAGATCAGATCATACATATACATATCATAATTTACAAATAATGATGCATTCCCGAACCCAAACCTAGATACCATCCGCTACACATCACCCGTACCAACCATCACACCGTGGGGACTACTAAGTCAACCCTCCATCCGCTACACATCATCGAAGGCGATCATTTGTGAGACGACGTGCTCATCGCCCTTATATATATTGTGGCATCGCCACCAGATAAAATTTTGTGACATAAGTCACCACATTCAGATTTTGTGACCGAAGTCACCACATTCAGATATTTGTGGTATAAACCACCAGATCACTTCCCCTTTCCATATAACCCATATGCCCCATGTTATACAAAACATGCAATATCATGCCATATTCATTATTCACATTCTTATAGTTTCACATATGTGCCATAATAGATATTTATCATATTATACTTATAGTAGGAGTAGGTTTACGTAGCTGAGTACTTTGTGCCATTGCATGGTACCTTAGCCATATCTTTCACATTCTTAATAACACATGCATCAAAACAACACCATAAATCTATTAAGACTTAGGGTAGGGCTACACACCTGGTATACTTATCGCTTTCACTTAGACTCCCGAAAATCCCGATCTAGCGTCTTAGATCCTTAGTTCCTCTATTCGACCAACACTTAATACTTTAACAAAAGCCTATTCGGCTATAAAACCAAATCCTGAAGGATTATCTCAACCAAATCCCGAAGGATTATCTCAACCAAATCCTTACCTTGCTGCCGATTGGATTACTAATCAAATCCCAAAACCTTGTGATGCTCCCTTTTGTAATCGGCCCACTACTACATCACTTAACTAGTTAGTTTTCGGCTTTTGAATAAATAAAAACAGATCTAAGCCACTAAAGCCTTGGCCGAATGTACATGTACACTTACCTCGTGGATCTAAATCCCAAAATAGCTACTTGATTCTGGTATCTGTCGAAACCACTATGGCATATGTTAGATCCAAATTAATCATAATGAATGGCCCTTGGCCGAATACATGCCTTACCTTAGTTATTGAAATCCCGAAGATCTCCTCCTTTATAGTCGACTATAACAAAATCTCGAAAGAATCCTTCACAATTTTGGCCAAAGACACTAAGGGGATTAGCACTTTGATTTCGACCAAAAGAAAAAGAAATAAAACGATGATAGAAGAATCCTTACCCTTAAGATTGAAATCGGCAACACCTTTACTTACGCCCACAGAGCTATTTGGCTATGGCCTAGATCTTAATCAATTGATTTCGACTTTTGATGAATACTAGAGGGTTTCGGCTTCAACAAGGGGAAGAAAAGAAAGGTGTAGAGCTTAGGAAGAATCGGCAGTAATGGCCTTTAGGGAGAAGTTTCGGCTAGAACAAGAAAAGAAGAGAAGATGACGGTTTTAGAGAGAAAAGAGAGTAATTGAAAGAGAGGCCTAAAATGTTTAATGAAATTCGGCTATCCCCCTTTACTAGCTTGGCCGAAAATTCCTTCAAGAGAGTCCCTAGGCCGGCCACACTCTTCGCCTATCTAATCCCTAAATTTTCTCTTTATCACCTTATACAAATTAATAAAATTAATCCATCATTTATCCCTTATCTAGTCGAATTTTTAAAAAGGATTAAACTCATCCCTTTAGCGCCTTAATGCCGTCCACTACTGCTCACTCCTGCAACAAAATAAACTCTTTTATTTGCTTCCCTTGCAGCTCGAACCTATCCCCTTGCACTCTGCTTGTGGCGTCACCTACCAAGCATTAAGTGGCACCTCCAAGCCACTTAAACAAGCCTATTTTTGTGTCATATTTCCCCTACTAATTGTCTTAAGGCCTTATCAGACTTTGCTCCCTCTTTAAACTTAAAACTTAATATTTCCTAAGGCATTCTCCTATTTTCTAAAGTTCATAAAATTCATACAACACATTCATAACACACAAAGGCATGCTTTCACATATATTTAAGCACAAATGCATAAGCCCAAAATCCAGAATATTACAGTTCTACCCCCCTTAAAATAATTTCGTCCTCAAAATTACCTGGCTGAAATAAGTGAGGGTATTGCTGTCGCATTGCTTTTTCCGGCTCCCACGAAGCTTCTTCCGATCCATGATTACGCCATAACACTTTGACTAGAGGAACTGACTTCCTCCATAATACTTTCACATCTAGTTCCAAAATCTGAATCGGCTTCTCCTCGTAGAACAAATCTGGTCTTAATTCCACCTCTTCAACTGGTACTACATGAGAGGGATCCGATCGATAACAACGTAGCATAGAAACATGGAATACATCGTGCATTTGCTTCAATTCCAAAGGCAACTCTAATTGGTATGCCACTGGTCCAACTCGCTTCAGTATCCGATAAGGTCCTATAAACCTGGGACTTAACTTCCCTTTCCGACCAAATCTCATTACCTTCTTCCAAGGCGAGACTTTAAGAAACACCTGGTCTCCCATAGCAAACTCTATTTCATTCCGCTTAAGGTCTGCGTACGACTCCTGCCTGTCAGATGCCTCCTTTAATCGTGCCCAAATTACCTCAACCTTCTCCTCAGATTCTACCATAATCTCTGGACCCAAAACTCGATGTTCCCCTAATTCCGTCCAACATGTAGGAGTGCGACTCTTCCGTCCATACAACACTTCATACAGTGCCATCCAAATACTGGCTTGATAGCTATTGTTGTACGCAAATTCCGCTAAAGGCAAATACTCTTCCCAACTTCCTCTGAAGTCTATTACACAGCCTCTCAACATATCTTCTAACACTTGGATTACTCGTTCAGATTGACCGTCCGACTGTAGATGAAAAGCCGTAGTGAAATCCAATCTGGTGCCTAAAGCTTGATGTAGAGCTTTCCAAAATCAAGACGTAAACCTTGGATCCCTATCCGAAATAATTAATACCGGCACTTCATGCAACCTCACAATCTCTGCCACATACAACTTCGCTAACTTCTGCAAAGAATAATCAACTCGAACTGGAATGAAATGCGCGGACTTTGTCAATCGATCCACCATCACCCATACCGAGTCCTTCTTAGTAGGCGTAAGGGGAAGCCCACTAACGAAGGTGATTCTCTCCCACTTCCACTACGGAATCATTATCGGTTGAAGCAATCCTGACGGAACTTGGTGTTCAGCCTTGACTTGCTGACATGTTAAGCACTTGCCGACAAATTCGGTAACTTCCCGTTTTAGACCAGGCCACCAAAACTGTTCCCTTAGATCTCTATACAACTTAGTACCTCTAGGATGCATAGCATAAGGGCTACTATACGATTCCTGAAGAATCTTCTGCCTTAACTCCTTATTTTTCGACATACAAACTTTACCCTTGAAACACAATAGTCCCTCGTCATTAATACCATAATCTTCCAACTCTCTATTCTGCACTTGCTATAACTTAGCACTTAAATCCTCATCCACCAACTGACTTTCTTTTACCTCATTCAACCATGTCGACTTGACTTACAACTCTGCTAACAAACTTCCGTCGTCATACAAGCTTAGATGTGCAAACATCGCCCTCAGATCCGACACCACTTTCCGACTTAGGGCATTTGCCACTACATTCGCCTTGCCCGGGTGATACTCTATACAACAATCATAATCCTTCAATAACTCCACCCATCTTCACTGTCTCAGGTTCAACTCCTTCTGAGTCAGCAGATACTTAAGGCTCTTATGGTCTGTGTAGATCACCGACTTTTCTCCATACAAATAGTGCCGCTATTCTTTAAGAGCAAAGACCACTGCCGCCAATTCCAAATCATGCGTCGGGTAGTTAACCTCATGTGGCCTTAGTTGCCGAGACGCTAAGCGACTATTTTCCCATCTTGCATCAATACGCATCCCAATCCTGTATGAGAAGCGTCACAATACACCACGAAATCCTTTCCTGCCTCCGGCTGAATCAAGACCGGAGCTTCAGTCAAAACCCTCTTAAGCTTCTCAAAGCTCTCTTGTTGCTTATCTGTCAATACGAAAGGTACCTCCTTCTTCAACAACTTTGTCAAAGGTACGGCTATCGATGAGAACCTTTCTACAAACCTTCTGTAATAGCCTGCCAATCCCAAGAAACTGCGAACCTCAGCCACCGACCTAGGTGGTTTCCAATCTAATACTGCCTTAATCTTTCGAGGATCCACCCTTATTCCTTCTGCAGACACCACATGCCCTAATAATGCAACCTCCTTAAGCCAAAATTCACACTTGCTGAATTTGGCAGAAAGCTTCTTCTCCCTCAACACTTGCAACACAACCCGAAGATGCTCATCATGCTCCTCTTCAACTTGGAGTATACTAGGATGTCGTCGATGAATACAATGACGAACCGATCCAAGTAAGGTTGAAAAACCCAGTTCATCATATCCATGAACGCGGCTGGGGCATTCGTCAACCCAAACGGCATTACCAAGAACTCATAATGGCCGTATCTTGTCTGGAAAGCTGTCTTATGGATATCTACCTCCTTCACCCTAAGCTGATGATATCCAGACCTTAGATCCATCTTCGAGAATACTGCTGCCCCCTTCAGCTGATCGAACAAGTCGTCTATCCTAGGCAAAGGGTACTTGTTCTTGATGGTCAACTTATTCAATTGACGATAATCTATGCACATACGCATAGTTCCGTCCTTCTTCTTCACAAACAAGAGAGGTGCTCCCCATGGAGACACACTGGGTCGGATAAATCCACGATCAAGCAATTCTTGGATTTGAGCCTTGAGCTCAACCAACTCCTTTGGTGCCATTCTGTACGGGGTAATTGACACAGGAGCTGTTCCCGGTAGCAAATCAATTCCAAACTCCACCTCCCTATCCGGGGGTATTCTAGGTAATTCTTCTGGAAAAACATCCACAAATTCCTTTAAAGTTCTAACTTCACTAACTCCCCCTTCTTTTGCATCCAACGCACTAACAAAAGTCAAGAAGGCCTTGCACCCTTTCTGAACCATCTTATCAGCCTTTAAAGCAAAGACTACATTAGACAAGTAGTTCCTTCTTTCCCCTATCATAATTACCTTCTTATCCTCCGGGGTCTTTAACTCCATTCACTTAACCGCACAATCCAATGTAGCCCGATGCTCCACTAGCCAGTCCATACCAAGTATAAGATCAAACTCTCCAAAGGGTAGTTCCATTAAGTCAGCAGAAAATATCACTCCCTGAATCTCTAGAGGTACACTCCGAAAGATCTTATTCACCACTACAGTTTGGCCTAATGGGCTTACTACAGTCATCTCCCTATCCGATAGTTCAGAGGCTATGCCTAGAGTTTCAACTACACTACATGCAACATAAGAATGGGTCGAGCCCGCATCAATCAAAGCAAAATAAGGCTTGTTCGCTATAAGGAATGTACCGGTTATGACGTTCCGCGCGTCTCCATCCTCCCTCCGGTGAACCGCATACACTAGACCCGGCTGTCTTGCCTCTGTATTACCAACATCTCTACCAGGTGTTCCCCGTCCTCTTCTAGCATTGTTACCTCTACCATTCAGACCACGACCTCGCTGAGGCTGCTGTCCACCTCTACCAGCCTGTTTAACACCCTGACCTATTGGGCGGCTCCCGTCTATCTTAATAAGACAGTCCTTAATCATGTGATCCTTAGATCCACACTTAAAACATCCTCCCGTCTTCTTCCAACACTCTCCTAGATGCATCTTCCCACACTAGGTACAAGTACGGTACTGCCTTCCTGTATTAGCCTGCTGACCTCGCAGCCCATCAACTCTAGGCCTCTTCTGCACATTCCCAGACAATCCTGACGATCCAAAACCTCTTTTCTGCCTATTCCAATCAGTGTTCTGCCTTACAGAGTCCTTAATTCCCTCGGCTACCTTAGCCTTCTCTACCAACGCAGCAAACTCTCGCTCCTGATGTGGGGCTATTAACTACCTCAGGTCATCCCTTAGTCCGTCCTCAAACCGGACACATCGCTCATGCTCCATAGCCACTACTCTTCGAGCATACCGGCTCAACCGTAGGAATTCAGCTTCGTACTCTGCTACGGGTTTATTCCCTTGAACCATCCCCAAAAATGCCTTCCTCTACGCATCAGTGTAACTCGTGCTGACATACTTTTTCTGATATGCCGCCTTAACATACTCTCAAGTAAGATCCTCAGCTGTGGCACCATCCCGAACTGTGAGCCACCATTGATATGCTTCATCGCGTAGCAGTGCCACCATTCCTTTCAGTTTCTCCTCAGGGGTCAGATCCAGCTCATCCATAATTCGCTCTGTCGCCTCTAACCAATACTCAGCTGTACTGGGTGCCACGCTGGATACGCCACAAAATACACAGCTCCGTTGGCTTGGAGTCATTCGGGTACAGATTTTCAAGCTCCCATATTTCCACCTGCTCCGGCCACCATCTCAAGAACTCGCAGTACCACTTACGATACTGCATCATCCCCCGTCTGATCTTGCTGCTCAACACCAACAGCTAGTGGTAGGGTGGTGGTACCTCATTTTCGGACCCTTGACCCGACCTAACGGGTTTCGACACGGTCATCCTGCCTCTACCACGTCCTCGCACATTGCAACCACGTCCCTTAGAGCTCATTTCTATGATCGCGCTTTAATCTGATTACAAAGTTTTATGTATTAGCCTTTGTTCCACTGATTATCCGCGAACAATTTTATGAAAAGAAGTTTAATGGTAGTTCTTTCGATCATTCAGAGTTTCAAGTCTTCTATCTTAATTCAGAGAAGTACATCCATTCAGTAGCATCTACCACACACATTCATCATTCAACGTTGTTATCTGTTCCTACCCCAGGGGTATTTTCGTAATTTGTCCTACAAGGGTATTTTGGTAATAAACCAGGGTCAATTTGAAAAATCTCTAGAAATCAAAGGTATTTCAAAATTTGCAAAACTTGGTGTTCTTTTTGAGAATTTGTTTTCCAAATCGGTGATGTTGCAGAAATTTTGGAAATCGGGGCTGTTTTGGTAATTTGTAAGTCAGAGGTATTTTAGTAAAATTTTCCAAATCTAGGTATTTTGATATTTTACAAAATAGGGTTTTTGGACATTTTTGTAAGGTAAGCAAATCTTAGTAAAAATCGAGGGTAGTATGGTAATTTAAGATTTTTTTCAAACCAATGGCATTTTAGTAATTTTACAACCAGGGGTATTTAGGTAATTTTGTAAATTGGGAATATTTTGGAAAATTTTCAAAAAATAATTTTCTCAATTCAAGAGGGTAGTTTGTCGATTTTAAAAACTAGGGTTTTTATAAAAATACGGCTAGTCCCTTTCGGGTTTTAGTCACTGAGTTTAGCCCGTGAGTAAGTCCTCTTGGTTAGAGTGAACAGTTACTACGCACCAGGTAGGATTCGAGCGAAGAGGAGGTGAGTCACGAGGACTGCTTAAATACCAGGCTTTTCCTGAATCCAATCCTAGACATGCGTACAATGGTTGCCACACCCTAACTCGACGACTTAGTCACAGGTTTGTTTAATTAGGCTTTAAGTTTTATGAATTTCTATGTTGGGGTAAACTAATCCTAGGGTTCAAGTACTTCATATACTAATCTACGTTCCCATTCTAACCTTATACAAATCATACCATAATTCACACAACAGTTAGGGGTACTTACCTGGTGGACATCGGGTCGGAGACTTAAGTGCCATGCCAGAAAACCTGCTTATTTCACAAAATTTTTACAAAACTTATTTGGGTCTTATATTAAAAATGTTATGGGCTTTAAACCCAAGGCCGAGAGCTTAAAACTGGGCTTTGATACCAAGCTGAAACACCCCAAACCCGGCCCACGAGCCTTGATCGGATCTGTATTTCCTCGAGTAAAACAGTTCAGAATTTGTTTGTCTACTTTGGAAAATTTGAGTGATTTTGGAAGAAAACTTTTTCGTGTTGGGTTCAGTTGAAAATCTTGTTCTTTTTGAAATCAAAAGACATGCCGAATTTGTTGAAGATTTACCTTTAAATTGGAAATCATTCGTACTTAGGTGTCAAAACATTTGAAGGTTCATTTTAAGAAAGATTACTTAAGCGTTAATTTAATAAAATTTGTATCGTGATAAAACAAATGAAAGCAAGCATAAAACAACTAAGTACTATTGGCCTTATTACAACTGAAAACAATACCAAAATAAATCCAAATACTTAAGAGAAAATAGAAAGTCCAAATTGAAATAAACTCTGAGCTGAGCATGGCCACCACTAAGCTCCTGCCGACTCGGTCCATTACTGAGCGTCACCTAAAAACATATCCCACAAAGGGGTGAGTCAAATAGACTCAGTGTATAACAACCACTCTAAGTCCTAATGATTCAGGCAGATCAGATCATACATATACACGTCACAATTTACAAATAATGATGCATTCTCGAACCCAAACCTAGATACCATCCGCTACACATCACCCGTACCAACCATCACACCGTGGGGACTTCTAAGTCAACCTCCATCCACTACACATCATCGAAGGCAGTCACTGCAGACGACGTGCTCATCGCCCTTATATATATTGTGGCATCACCACCAGATAAAATTTTGTGACATGAGTCACCACATTCAGATTATGTGACCGAAGTCACCACATTCAGATATTTATGGTATAAACCACCAGATCACTTCTTGTAATATCCTGGATTATGGCCTATGCATTAATACTATATTAGATGAGGTGGCATGCTTATGAATATTCTGAATGTGTTTTATGAATTTTTTTGTGAACCTTAGTGTGTAGTTAAATGCCTTAGAAACTATTAGATTTAAAATTTAGAAAAGGGAGCTAGGCCTGATAGGTCTTAAGAAAAATTGTAAGGGGAATATGACACACAAACGGGCTTGGAAAAGTGGCTTGGAGGCGCCACTTAGGGCCTTTGGAAATGACGCTATGGGCTATGGGGAAGGGCTTAGGATCGAGTCGCGTGGGAAGCAAATAAAGTTTTATTTTTCGGCAATAAGGGGAAGAGATGGACGGCATGGGGAGTCTAAGGAGGGAGTTTAAGATGGGGTTGTAATCCTTTTAAAATTCGGCAAAGCTAGGGGATAATCTTTGATTTTATTTGAATTATTTTTTTGAATGAGTAGTAAAAGAGAAAGGAGGAGAAAAATGAAGAAGTTGATAGGAATTAAGAGTTGGCCGGCCAAGGGAGTATTTGGTTGGTAATTTCGGCTTTGGTAGGATAGTTGTGCCGAAAATTACTTCTCTTCTCACTTCTCTCAATTGTGTCGAAATTTTCATCATTTTTCTCTCTAGACATCTTCTTCTTTTCTCTTTTATTTTGTTAAGCCGAAATATTCCCTGTGCTAGCCGAATCTATATTCCACCATTGCCGAAACCCCCAAGCTTTTCCTTTTCATCTTTGTTGAAGCTGAAACCCTCTAAAGTGTTCATCCAAAAGCCGAAATCAATTTAGGCCATAGCCAAATAGCGTGTGGATTCAAGTAAAGGGGGTTGCTGACTCCAATATTGAGGGTAAGGGATCCTATTGTTGTCATTCCATTTCTTTTCTTTTATCCGAAATCAAAATTCTAACTCCTTAATGATCTTTGGCCAAAACTTTGAAGGAGGATTTTCGGGTTTTCTGCTAAGTCGACTACAATAGAAGATCTTCGGGACTTTAAGAATCCAAGGTAAGCCACAAGTGATATTCGGCCATAGGCCATACTATTGTGTTTTAGTGTTAGATTAAATCTAACTTGTGTCTATAGGAATCTCGACACCATTAAGGAAGCAAGGAGCAATTTCGGGAATTGAATCACAACGTAAGTGGACATATGTATTCGGCCAATGCTATAGTGGTATTTCAGATCTATTTCTTATTTGTTTAAGACGAAAATTAAGCGAGTCAATGGATCTAGTGATTAGTCGATTATAAGGAGGAAACACTACAAGTTTCGGGATTTGATTAGTAGTCAAATAGGCATCAAGGAACTAAGGATCTAGGACGATAGATCGGGTTTTCGGGGCTTTAGTAAACTTGCTAAGTATACCAGGTGTGTACCTTACACTAGATCTTAATAGATTTATGGTAACATATTAATGTATGTGTTAATGAAAGTATGTGATTGAGGCTAAGGGTACCATAGTGGTATGAAATATCCAGGTACATAATCTCTTATATTACGAAAATAAATGATATGAACATTTGGAAATATGGCATATGTGACTATTGATAAGAATATGGGATAAGGAAATATGGCATGACTTATGTATGATCTGTATGACATGGGGCACATGGGTGATTGTGAAAGGGGAAGTGATCTGGTGGTTTTATACCACACTATCTGAATATGGTGACTTCGGTCACATTATCTGAATGTGGTGTCTCATGACACAAAATATTATCTAGTGGCTATGCCACGAACTTTATAAGGGCGATGAGCACGCCGACTGCAGCGACTGCCTTCGATGGTGTGTAGCAGATGGAGGGTTGACTTAGTAGTCCCCACGGTGTGATGGTTGGTACGGGTGATGTATAGCGGATGGCTATCTAGGTTTGGGTTCGGGTTTGCATCATATTATTTAAATGCTATATGTACATGTATGATTTGATATGCCTGAATTTATTAGAACTTAGTGTTGTGGTAACACATTGAGTCTGTATGACTCACCCTGTTGTAGGAATATTTTTCCGGTGATGATCAGTGATGGACCGGGTCGGCAGGAACTTGACGGTGGCCATGCTCAGTTCGGGATTTTATTTGATTTTGGACAAGTTTATATTTTAAATACTTTGAATTTATTTCGGGTTTTGAATTTTGATGTAATAAGGCCAAAGTATGAATTGTTTTATGCATGCTTTTATTTGAATTCATTATGTTACGATTTTAATCAAGTTAAAAAATTATGTAAGTTTATTTTAAAAATAAACTCTAAATGATTTGGACACTCTAAAACAAATGGGTTTCAACATAAGATAAACTTGTTTCAACTCGAGTCTAACACAAAGTAAAATCTCTTTCAAAACCATCCAAATTTTCCAACGTAATCTAAAAAGTTTTGAACCGTTTTACTCGAGGAACATACCAGATTCGGTCGAGACTCGTGGGCCGGGTTTGGGGTGTTTCACTTCCCCTTTCCATATAACCCATATGCCCCATGTCATACAAAACATGCAATATCATGCCATATTCTTTATTCACATTCTTATAGTTTCACATATGTGCCATAACAGATATTTATCATATTATACTCATAGTAGGAGTAGGTTTACGTAGCTGAGTACTTTGTACCATTGCATGGTACCTTAGCCATATCTTTCACATTCTTAATAACACATGCATCAAAACAACACCATAAATCTATTAAGACTTAGGGTAGGGCTACACACCTGGTATACTTATCGCTTTCACTTAGACTCCCGAAAATCCCGATCTAGCGTCTTAGATCCTTAGTTCCTCCATTCGACCAACACTTAATACTTTAACAAAAGCCTATTCGGCTATAAAACCAAATCCCGAAGGATTATCTCAACCAAATCCCGAAGGATTATCTCAACCAAATCCCGAAGGATTATCTCAACCAAATCCTTACCTTGCTGCCGATTGGATTACTAATCAAATCCCAAAACCTTGTGATGCTCCCTTTTGTAATCGGCCCACTACTACATCACTTAACTAGTTAGTTTTCGGCTTTTGAATAAATAAAAACAGATCTAAGCCACTAAAGCCTTGGCCGAATGTACATGTACACTTACCTCGTGGATCTAAATCCCGAAATAGCTACTTGATTCTGGTATCTGTCGAAACCACTATGGCATATGTTAGATCCAAATTAATCATAATGAATGGCCCTTGGCCGAATACATGCCTTACCTTAGTTATTGAAATCCCGAAGATCTCCTCCTTTATAGTCGACTATAACAAAATCTCGAAAGAATCCTTCACAATTTTGGCCAAAGACATTAAGGGGATTAGCACTTTGATTTCGACCAAAAGAAAAAGAAATAAAATGATGATAGAAGAATCCTTACCCTTAAGATTGAAATCGGCAACACCTTTACTTGCGCCCACAGAGCTATTTGGCTATGGCCTAGATCTTAATCAATTGATTTCGACTTTTGATGAATACTAGAGGGTTTCGGCTTCAACAAGGGGAAGAAAAGAAAGGTGTAGAGCTTAGGAAGAATTGGCAATAATGGCCTTTAGGGAGAAGTTTCGGCTAGAACAAGAAAAGAAGAGAAGATGACGGTTTTAGATAGAAAAGAGAGTAATTGAAAGAGAGGCCTAAAATGTTTAATGAAATTCGGCTATCCCCCTTTACTAGCTTGGCCGAAAATTCCTTCAAGAGAGTCCTAGGTCACTTACACTCTTCGCCTATCTAATCCCTAAATTTTCTCTTTATCACCTTATACAAATTAATAAAATTAATCTATCATTTATCCCTTATCTAGTCGAATTTTTAAAAAGGATTAAATCATCCCTTTAGTGCCTTAATGCCGTCCACTACTGCTCACTCCTGCAACAAAATAAACTCATTTATTTGCTTCCCTTGCAGCTCGAACCTAGCCCCTTGCACTCTGCTTGTGGCGTCACCTACCAAGCATTAAGTGGCACCTCCAAGCCACTTAAACAAGCCTATTGTTGTGTCATATTTCCCCTACTAATTGTCTTAAGGCCTTATCAGACTTTGCTCCCTCTTCAAACTTAAAACTTAATATTTCCTAAGGCATTCTCCTATTTTCTAAAGTTCATAAAATTCATAAAACACATTCATAACACACAAAGGCATGCTTTCACATATATTTAAGCATAAATGCATAAGCCCAAAATCCAGAATATTACAGTTCTACCCCCCTTAAAATAATTTCGTCCTCAAAATTACCTGGCTGAAATAAGTGAGGGTATTACTGTCGCATTGCTTTTTCCGGCTCCCACGAAGCTTCTTCCGATCCTTGATTACGCCATAACACTTTGACTAGAGGAACTGACTTCCTCCATAATACTTTCACATCTAGTTCCAAAATCTAAATCGGCTCCTCCTCTAGAACAAATCTGGTCTTAATTCCACCTCTTCAACTGGTACTACATGAGAGGGATCCGATCGATAACAACGTAGCATAGAAACATGGAATACATCGTGCATTTGCTTCAATTCCAAAGGCAACTCTAATTGGTATGCCACTGGTCCAACTCACTTCAGTATCCGATAAGGTCCTATAAACCTGGGACTTAACTTCCCTTTCCGACCAAATCTCATTACCTTCTTCCAAGGCGAGACTTTAAGAAACACCTGGTCTCCCATAGCAAACTCTATTTCATTCCGCTTAAGGTCTACGTACGACTCCTGCCTGTCAGACGCCTCCTTTAATCGTGCCCAAATTACCTCAACCTTCTCCTCAGATTCTACCACAATCTCTCGACCCAAAACTCGACGTTCCCCTAATTTCGTCCAACATGTAGGAGTGCGACACTTCCGTCCATACAACGCTTCATACGGTGCCATCCAAATACTGGCTTGATAGCTATTGTTGTACGCAAATTCCGCTAAAGGCAAATACTCTTCCCAACTTCCTCTGAAGTCTATTACACAGCCTCTCAACATATCTTCTAACACTTGGATTACTCGTTCAGATTGACCGTCCGACTGTAGATGAAAAGCCGTAGTGAAATCCAATCTGGTGCCTAAAGCTTGATGTAGAGCTTTCCAAAATCAAGACGTAAACCTTGGATCCCTATCCGAAATAATTGATACCGGCACTTCATGCAACCTCACAATCTCCGCCACATACAACTTCGTCAACTTCTGCAAAGAATAATCAACTCGAACTGGAATGAAATGCGCGGACTTTGTCAATCGATCCACTATCACCCATACCGAGTCCTTCTTAGTAGGCGCAAGGGGAAGCCCACTAACGAAGGTGATTCTTTCCCACTTCCACTGCGGAATCATTATCGGTTGAAGCAATCCTGACGGAACTTGGTGTTCAGCCTTGACTTGCTGACATGTTAAGCACTTGCCGACAAATTCGGTAACTTCCCGTTTTAGACCAGACCACCAAAACTATTCCCTTAGATCTCTATACAACTTAGTACCTCCAAGATGCATAGCATAAGGGCTACTATACGATTCCTGAAGAATCTTCTGCCTTAACTCCTCATTTTTCGGCATACAAACTTTACCCTTGAAACACAATAGTCCCTTGTCATTAATACCATAATCTTCCAACTCTCTATTCTGCACTCTCTAAATCCTTAGTTCCTACATTCGGCTAACACTTAATACTTTAACAAAAGCCTATTCGGCTATAAAACCAAATCCCGAGGGATTATCTCAACCAAATCCTTACCTTGCTACCGATGGGATTACTAATCAAATCCTGAAACTTTGTGATGCTCCCTTTTGTAATCGGCCCACTACTACATCACTTAACTAGTTAGTTTTCGGCTTTTGAATAAATAAGAACAGATCTAAGCCACTAAATAGGGCCTTGGCCGAATGTACATGTACACTTACCTCGTGGATCTAAATCCCAAAATAGCTACTTGATTCTGGTATCTGTCAAAACCACTATGGCATATGTTAGATCAAAATTAATCATAATGAATGGCCCTTGGCTGAATACATGCCTTACCTTAGTTATTGAAATCCCCAAGATCTCCTCCTTTATAGTCGACTATAACAAAATCCTGAAAGAATCCTTCACAGTTTCGGCCAAAGACATTAAAGGGATTAGCACTTTGATTTCGGCCAAAAGAAAAAGAAATAAAACGATGATAGAAGAATCCTTACCCTTAAGATTGAAATCGGCAACACCTTTACTTGCGCCCATAGATCTATTCGGCTATGGCCTAGATCTTAATCAATTGATTTCGGCTTTTGATGAATACTAGAGGGTTTCGGCTTCAACAAGGGAAAGAAAAGAAAGGTGTAGAGCTTAGGAAGAATCGGCAATAATGGCCTTTAGGAAGAAGTTTCAGCTAGAACAAGAAAAGAAGAAAAGATGACAGTTTTAGAGAGAAAAGAGAGTAATTGAAAGAGAGGCCTAAAATGTTTAATGAAATTCGGCTATCCCCCTTTACTAGCTTGGCCGAAATTCCCTTCAAGAGAGTCCCTAGGCCGGCCACACTCTTCCCCTATCTAATCCCTAAATTTTCTCTTTATCACCTTATTCAAATTAATAAAATTAATCCATCATTTATCCCTTATCTAGCCGAATTTTTAAAAAAGATTAAACTCATCCCTTTAGTGCCTTAATGCCATCCACTACTGCTCACTCCTGCAGCAAAATAAACTCTTTTATTTACTTCCCTTGCAGCTCGAACCTAGCCCCTTGCACTCTGCTTGTGGCGTCACCTACCAAGCCTTAAGTCGCACCTCCAAGCCACTTAAACAAGCCCATTTTTGTGTCATATTTCCCCTACTAATTTTCTTAAGGCCTTATCAGACTTAGCTCCCTCTTCAAACTTAAAACTTAATATTTCCTAAGGCATTCTCCTATTTTCTAAAGTTCACAAAATTCATACAACACATTCATAACACACAAAGGCATGCTTTCACATATATTTAAGCACAAATGCATAAGGCCAAAATCCAAAATATTACAAGTTGTGTTAATCTTATCAATTTAATTGAGAATTATATGGTGTTGAAATATGAAAATAGATACATGTGAATGATATGAATGATACATTAGTTGAGTTGATTTGAAATATGTAACATCCCAAAAGTTAAGGGTTGTAAATTTTTGCATAATTGCATGTTGTACTTGCTCAGCTGGTTATTTGAGTGTTTTTGGGGGTTCTAGGGAGGCCTGGGATCGAGTCTAAACCTGGGAAAAAAATTAGTTTTTGGCCCTTAAGAGGAGAGGGCTGGTTGAGGTTGGACTTAAGTACATTTGTGTGTGTTTTGCTAACACAAGTGGAGTGTGTGGTGTAGTGGTGTGGCGTCAAGTGGAGAGCAAAGAGGGAAGGGGTTCGAATCCCTCATGTGGCAAATGAAGGATTTTATTTTATGGATTGGGAGCAGAGGAAGCAGAGTTTGGATCAAACTCTTCAATGGGAGTTGAAGAATTGGTCAAACGGTTCAAATGGATGAAGGAGAGGAATTGTAGGAGAAAATAGTGGAGAAAATCAAAGTGTTGATGAGTGAGGGGGTAGTGGCCGAATGTGGGAGTGTGTCTAAGGGGGGAGATTTCGGCTAGGGGTTGGCTTTTGGAAGCAAATTCGGCAATTTGTGGGTGAGAGCAAACTGAAACTCTTTTGTGTGTGCATCTTTTTTGTTTTCATTTCGGGTCTTTTCTAAAGTGACGTTTTAGGTAATTGTTTTTCTTTTTCTCTGGAGTGACATTTCGGGTTAGTACATTTGCCTCTTTTATTCCTCATGACCTTTGTCAAATTCAATTCTAGTTCCTCTTCGTTCTTCATTCTTTTGTTGTGGCCATCCATTGCATCGATAAGCCTCTCTTCTTCCACTTCTTTTCTTCGTTCCATCACTATTTCGTAGTTGCTACTCTTGGCTGCTGAATCTCTCTTTCTCATTCGGCTCTTCTCTGGTCAAAGGTAACGGTTTCTTTTCTCTTATTTTCTTTCTTCCCTCTCTTTGCTCTGCCAAAGCCGAAACTCCTAACTTTGACTCCTTATTGCCTAGGCCGAATCTACTTACCCCTCTCCATCTCGAATCCCTCTTGTTCTCATCTGTGAGGGCCAAAACTTCTTGTTGGTCAATTGCCGATTTTGTGGTGTTTTGGTAAGGGGGAAGTAATGCTAGTAATTCTTGTAACTCGATTATTGTTAGATTGCTTATGTTGATTCGTGAAAGCTTCAGTCTCTCCTTTAGAGGGGTTACTAACTCTCTCATTCATCAAATATTGTTAGGGGCTTGATTTCTGTAGCTAAGGGATGGGGCCGATTATTTGGTGCACACAAGGAGATCGTGTTCGTGGTATGTAAAGTTAGTCTAGTAAGGTGTTTCAAGTTAAGGTTACTAAGGTGGAGACTAACCTTTTGTCAACTTTCACTATAGGTGTCTTGGAAGCGGTGGAAAACACAACTTGTAATCAAGGTGTGTAATCTTACACCTTTGTTTGTGTTGTTAAGTGTTGTTCTGTGAATCAGCCAAAAGCCCAAATATGAAAAGCCAGAATATCGGCAATTGAGATCTCTCGAGAATGTGAGCACTTGCAGAGATAAACCGAGCCACTAGTGATGGTGATAGACCGTTGAGAGTTTCACGAACTCTTTCACGGACTTGAGGCCGTAATGGGCCTAGTTGGGTTGAAACAGGCTAAGTGGGCCCAATAGATTAACGGGCCCACATAAGCAAAATCAATGAAAAATTGCCGAATAAGTGATGCGACTGCGATGTCCGCAAAATCGAGACCGAAAACAAGCTGAATGGGCCACACAAGCGTGTGGGCCCGTTTGGGCCGAAATTGGAGTTTAGGCCCAATTACACCGTGGTGACCAAAAAGGGAACATGTGTCATTCGAGGCGACAGTGGGCCTTCAGAAAGGCCATTAGTTGATAAATGACCGAAATACCCTCAGTGGGTAAATGATCGAAATACCCTCAGTGGGTAAATTACCGAAATACCCTCGATGGGTAAAATTACCGAAATACCCCCAAAGGGGTGAAATTATTGTTTTACCCCTAAGTGACAACATGACTGTTATACCCCTGGTGATAGTTAAACATCATTTATATGATTTTGTATATCTGTTTATAATTGTAATACACTGCATTCATAACATCTTGCACTGGGTTGGGTTTGTTGATCGAAGGAAGTATCGTTTAGTGGCATTGCCACATACCATTTTAGTGGCATCTCCACATACCATTATAGTGGCTTCGCCACATATTCATATTTCAGTGGCTCAGCCACATACCATTTTTAGCATCATGGCTGCATTATTGGGGAGTTTTGGCTGGGTGGGTTGACTTGGTCCCCACGGAGAGATTGGTTGGTACGGGTAGAGAGTTTGGTTGGATTGGGATGGGTACACATCCATTGCATTGATTTGATTTGGGGTTAAGGCCCAGCTCGATACTGAATAGGGCTTAGGCCCAGACCGACATCATATGGGCTCAGGCCCAGATTACGACCGTTTCAGGGGTTTACACACTGAGTTCTTGTAACTCACCCCTTTCTTTTAATCGTGCAGGTAATCCCCAGCGTTAGAGGATTTGGAGCTCCGGAGGACTCGGAGGTGGCCATAAGCCAAATTTGTTAATAAATGGAATTGAGGAATTTTTGCATTTAATTTATTTCTTTATTTATGTTGGGTTAATAATTTATGTAATACAACCATTGGGATTTTCTTTTAACTTTCATTCGGTAATTCTTTTAATTATGAACTGCCAAACATTCAAACACGGGTTTTTAAAATAATAACTGCTGTTTTCAAATATCACGTTTCTGCAACTTTAAAAGTCAGTCTTCTGCAACAAACAATAGTTTCAAAATAATATTGTATTCGCAAAGGAAACAACTTTAAGCAAATCTTATTTGATAAGCAACGAAACTCAGAGTTTTTCATTGATAAAAAGTTCTGGAATTGAAAAAAGGTTTTAATGACCGTGTGGTTTTATTCAACCTTTTGATGTGACATGCCAGATTTGGCCATAACGTCTAGGCCGAGTTTGGGGTGTTACATTTAATGGTATCAAAGCCAGGTTGCAAAACTCGGCTATGGAATGGGTTTTGAAAATTTTTCTAATCTACTTAAATTTTTAGTTTGGAAAAATGATAGTGTTACTGAAAGTATGGCACACCGAGTCTGCGGCACCAAATCCGTAAGTTTCCTGACCTTAGACTTTGATATATGTTATAATGACTGCATTTAGAAGCTACTAGGGATAGTGGTAGCATACCGAACTCTTTAGTTAGGGAAATTGAGACTATAGGAAATTGAAACTATAGTAAATTCGATCTGCGAAAACAACTCTTATTTCCGTTTTCATAAAACATTTGTTAATAATCATGAGAACCATCAGCTGATCCATAAAATTCTTAAACAGATTAATACGTTACGTCGATATGAGTACAAGAGGTCGCGGAAGGGGTACATGTTACACCCCTAACTCGTAACCGACACCGGACTAGGGTTAGAAGCATTACCGGACAGATCAGAAACATTCACAGACAAAATCATACATTCAATCATCATTCTCAGACATCATGTCCCTTAAACGGGTCCTCGAGACCTTAATCCTACTTATAAGTCGAGTCGAGACTAAACTGAAACATATATGAAATTCCATGAAAATTTGAAACTTTTCTAAAATACAGGGGAGACACGCCCGTGGGAGGAGACTGTGTGCCCTCCACGGCTTCTAGACACCCCCGTGTATCCATCCTTGTTTATACTAACAATAACAACACGGTCATTAGGCACGCTCGTGTGCCATGGCCGTGTACTTTTAGGTCATATACTGACTCCCCCACTGCGGCCACCAAGCACGCTCGTGTTGAGGCCGTGTACTTTTATGTTAGCTACTGACTTACACACCACGGCCAGATGACACGCCCGTGTTGAGGCCGTGTGATGATAAACTGCATCCCACAATTCACCCACGGTCGTTGGGCACGCCCGTGTGCACAACCGTGTGACATTATAGGCCATTTACAAGGCCAAAATGCCACCCACAAAGGGTCATACCTACAAACCATATTCAACAAGATATTTAATGCACATAAAACCATCAAAAGCATACCAAAATAACCATTCAAACCTTACATTCAAGGCCAATCCCAACTATGGCAATCTCAAGGATTGAAACTCATCTCATTACAAGACTAATTCAGGCATTTGCTCATTCAAACTTGGCCATTGCACATTCTTTCATCAAACCAAAAGATACATTCTATAACACATTCATTTAAGCAAAGTTTCAACTCTTAAATAGCCAAATCACATGGCTAAGATCATATAACTGTTTATACCAAAATACTAGCCTATACATGCCATATCTAGTTTTATACAATATCAAAATGTACCAAAATAAGTTCTATAGTGTGATGACGATCCAAAACGGTCTGGAGCCTTCAGTAGCTTTGACGACCTATAAAGCAGATTAAACACACACAGAGTAAGCTTTCTAAAAGCTTAGTAAGTCAATATACAAACAAACTTAATATTTAAGCATTCAAGACATATAATCAATATGAAATCACTAATAGCTCAATTGCATAAACATAATTTTTCTTGGCACTTTTATTTAACCATTCATCATACAAACTTGCCTATCATTATACACTTGTTAGATCATAGCTTATCCATTCTTGTATCACATTTACATATGGCTCATTCATACATTCACATATTATCTCATCATTTCTATGTACATATTTATCGTAGTAAGACAATATAGACATTTACCTTTCATTCACACATAGTCTATCTTTTAAACGCACCTGAAACAAATACAATTCACATATTCGTTTGTTTGTCGGATTTATCTATTGAACTATTTGAAATCTAATAGAATACACAGAAAGCTCAGAATAGTCGTACAATGCCAACGTCCCAGACGTGGTCTTACGTGTAGTTAGATGTCGATGCCACTGTCCCAGACAGGGTCTTACATGTAATTGGATATTGATGCCACTATAACCGAAGTATCTAAATTCAATTCCACATGTTCGGTAACACACATATACATATATTCCACATGACTCGATAAAAATACAAATTATCCCATATAACCGAATATATATATAGATATACATACATGAACACGTTTAAAACAACTTTCATGCTATCAAGTAAATAACGTCAACATAACATAATTTATCCACATATTCCGTCACCCTAATGGACAACACATTTATTTCATCATTTTATTTGCTCAATGACAGCACATATAACACATAAGTATGAAAATACATACCTTGCGATCGAATTAACAAAATTCATTTGCATAAGCTTAAGCTTACTCGATTTGTTCCATGACTTAATCATTTCGTAGTCTAAACTCGGAATTGTAAATCATGGTATAAAACCTGCTAGGCGTCAGCCTACATCACACACCGGCACTAGGCCTGCTAGACTCGAGGTCTGAAATTTAAACACTGGCATTTAGCATGCTAGGCAATAAGGCCGATACAATTCACCGACAGAAGGCCTGCTAGGCTCAAAGCCCGATATAATTCACCGGCATAAGGCCTGCTAGGCTCAAAGCCCGAGTTAATATTATTCAACCATCTCGTACACATTACATATTACCAAAATCACATGGACATTACATAATTCATGTCACTTTCACATAATGAATTCAAATTGATTTAACTACCTTTCGTTGCTGAATTAATATGTCACATTCGACTTTATCAACATTTAAATCCAATAACTCAAAATTCAGCATATAGCTAAGTTACGAATAATATTTACAATATTAACTTACTTAAAGACTTACCTCGACTATCGACAGATGACGAAGACCGGCTATTCGTGAACTTTCGCTTGTCCCCGATCCAAATCCAGTTTTCTTTGTTCTTGATCTAAACATATTTAAAATAAGCTTATTCAAGCGCATTTCATCTCAATTTAGTCCCGAAACACATAAATAGGCAATTTACCATTTTACCCCTGACATTTACAACTTTTACAATTTAGTCCCTATTGCACAAAACACAAAATACACATAATTTGAATTCAATCCTTAAGGGCCGAATCTTTCCCATGGTCATACAAGTCCCTGCACTTCATTTATTTTACATTTTAACCCCTCAAAAATTTATTTTCTCAATTCAGCCCTATTTAGCCAAATTCATCAAAAATTCAAGAACAAAGTTTGTTCATCAACTATATATCTATCATTTAACACCATAAAACATCACAAAACTCAACATAGCATCAATGGAATTATGCATAAACATCATCAATTCATGAAATTGAGACATGGGTTTTAATGCTTTCGAAGCAACGATTACGAAAACGTAGAAATTATCAAAAACAGATCAAAAACTCACCTTGAATCAAGTTGATGAGTAGCCGAACCTTAAAACCTTTCTTCTTTTCTTTTACATTCGGCAAGAACAAGAAGACAACTAATGGCTTTCATTATTTTATGTTTTATGATAACATATATTATGTTTTACTAAATTACTTAATTAGCCTTTTAATAAAAAAATCCAACATATTAACCAAGGGCATTTGTGACCTTTGCCGCCCACTACCCTTAAAAATGGGCAATGTTCCCTCTAAGGCTTTCATATTAAAAGGCCACTATCAAATAGGCACTTTTCACTATAGTTTGTAACTTTTACGCTTTACGCGATTAAGTCCTTTTATTTAATTAAGCACACAAACAATCAAATTTTCATACGAAACTTTCACACATAATAGTTCACATATAATAAACACAGAAAATAATATTTAAATATTATTCGAACTCGGATTCGTGGTCTCAAAACCACAGTTCCAATTAGGGTCAAATTCAAACCGTTACAACTCTCCCCCTTCGGGATTTTCGTCCCCGAAAATCTTACCGGTAACCAGAGTCGGATATTGTTGTCTCATTGATTCCTCAGGCTCTTACATAGCCTCTTTTATTCCATGTCAATTCCATAATACTTTCATTAACGGAATTTTCTTGTTTCTCAACTCTTTCACTTCACGAGCTAAGATACGTATCGGTTCCTCTTCGTATGTCATATCAGATCAGATTTCAATTTCAGATGGGGCAATCACATGTGACGGATCGAATCGGTATTTATGGAGCATTGAAACATGAAATACGTTATGTATCTTTTCTAGCTCAGAAGGAAACTTTAATCTATATGCAATAGGTCTGACACGTTCAATGATTTCATACGGTCCGATGAACCTCGGACTTAATTTGCCTTTACGTCTGAATCGAAGCACTTTCTTCCACGGAGACACTTTCAGAAATACTTTGTCACCGGTTTCAAATTCTATATCTTTACGTTTCAAGTCTGCATAAGACTTCTGACGATCAGATGCTGCTTTCAAACAATCTCGGATTAGTTTCACTTTCTGTTCTGAGTCTTTTATCAGATCAACCCATGTAGCTTATTTTCACTGAGCTCGGTCCAATACAGAGGTGTACGACATTTACGTCCATACAAGGTTTCATATGGTGCCATTTTGATGCTCGTCTGAAACTATTATTATATGCAAATTTGATCAATGGCAGATACTGTTCCCACGAACCATGAAACTCAAGTATACTGCATCTTAACATTTCTTCCAAAATCTAAATAATTCGTTTGGACTGACCATCTGTAACAACATTAGCTTTACCCAGATGACAATCTATCACGAGCTCATAATCTTTTAACAGCCCTAACCATCTTCTTTGGCACAGGTTCAAATCTTTCTGAGTCATCAGATATTTTAGACTTTTATGATCTGAAAACACGTGACATTTCTCACCGTACAGATAATGACGCCAAATCTTTAGCGCAAACACAATCGCAACTAACTCAAGGTCATGCGTCAGATAGTTCTTTTCATGAGGCTTCAACTGTCTCGAAGCATATGCTACAACCCTGCCTTCACTGGAGCTTCTGTTAATAGAGTTTTCAACTGATCAAAACTTTTCTGACATTTATCTGACCATTCAAATCTGGCATCTTTCTAAAGTAATCTAATCAATGGAGTAGCTATAGTCGAAAAGCCTTTTACAAATCTACGGTAATAACCAACTAAACTCAGATCCACTTGGATTCCAGGAGCTGACACAATATGTCTCAGAAAGCTAACCTCGTGCAACCAGAATTCACATTTGCTGAATTTCGCATACAATTGCTTTTCTCTCAGAGTTTGCATCACAATTCTCAAATGCTCAGCATGTTCAGCCTCGTTCTAAAAGCAGTCTTTGGAATATCTGAATTTTTCACTCTCAACTGATAGTATCCCGGTCTCAGGTCAATCTTGGAAAACACAGAAGCTCCCTTTTAACTGATCAAAAAAATCATCTATGTGGGGTAACAGATATTTATTCTTTATTGTCACTTTATTCAACTGGCGTTAATCGATGCACATTCTCATCGTGCCATCTTTCTTTTTCACAAATCGAATAGGAGCACCCCAAGGCGAGAAACTCGGTCTAGCGAACCCTCTATCCATCAACTCTTGTAACTATGACTTTAATTCTTTCAACTCTGTTGGTGCCATTCAATACGGAGCTATCGAAATAGTTGTAGTACCAAGCAATAACTCAATACTAAATTCAACTTTACGTATCGAAGGTAAACCCGACAATTCTTCAAGGAATATGTCAGTGAACTCACAAACAACTGACACTGATTAAATTTTCTTTTCATACACTTTTGAATCTATCACATGAGAAAAATATGCCTCATATCCTATTTTCACATAGCTCTGAACTTCTACACCGATATCATTGCAGACAATCCATTCAAATCATTAGATTCAACCTGTACAATTTCATCATTTGGACATATCGAATCAATAGTCTTCCATTTTTAGTTTAAAACAGCATCACACAATGTTAACCGGTCCGTACTCAAAATGATATTAAACTCATCAAATGGCAAAAGTATCAGATCAGTAGGGAAACAGATATCTCGAAATATTAATGGACAGTTCTTGCATACTTTGTCAACCAGAATACTTTTACCTAAAGGGTTCGATACTTTTATAATAAACTCAATAGAATTTACAGGCAAAGTCTTACTGAATACTAAATTCATGCATATATATACACGAATGAATAGAACCAGGGTTTATCAATACAATCACAAAAGTATCATGAAGAGTAAACATACCCATAATATTATCTGAAGATGAGGTTTCCTCACAAGCTCAAGTAGCATACGCTCTGTTGTCTCTCTAAATTCAGATTTTACAATAGTATCCCTTGTAAAACTTTGACTATTACTAACATTTCTTGTATTTCGGGAAGGTCTATCTCTCTCTAGGGCATTATCTAATCTCGTATCCTGAGTAGTCTCTTGTTAAATAGACTTTGGACAGTCTCGAATAAAATGATCTAACGATCTACATCTAAAGCAAGCTTGATTATTCAATCTACAATTCGCCGAATGTCTTTTACCACAACACTTACAATTGAGTCACTCGGATCTGACATTTTCAACACTCGCCATCTTTGGGCAATCTCGAATGAAGTGATTTCGTGATCCACATTTATAACAAACTCTATTGTTGTACTTGCCCTAACATTTTCCCACATGTCGTTTTCCACATTGCCCGCACTTAGGTTTGTTGCTTTTAGTACTTCTATCATTTGATTCAATTGGAGCTTGAGTTCTCAGACAACATTTGGTCCCACACGATCTCTACTAGTATGTCCGATAGAAACATTTAATCTATTGCTTGCATCACTATATTTCTTCGTCAAAGGTTGAGAAAAATCACTCATCGATCTTTTTCTTTTATTACAAGCTTCAGAGTCGACTTTCTCGGTATTATTATCATTTGCAGCCCCAAACTCTCCAGCCTCATACTTACGAATTCTGTCAACCGGAGGCATGTTCATCAGATTCAGATTCATAGTCGAAAGCATAATAGATGTCTGAGGGAGATTAACTAGGGGCGGAGGTTGCAAAATAGTCTGGTTATTTCTCACAAATTGAGTGAACCACTCACTCATCATCTAGAAGAAAGTTTGTTTAGCTTCTCCCTCTTGACCGCTTGCAGCCGGTCTCGAATCAGAGAGCGATGTCCCTTGTGCAGAAACAGGCGCATTACTTTTTACGTCATCAGCTACGGCTCTTTCGGGATCCATTACTATACGAAAATCACATTTTATACATCAGTATTCATCACACTATCACAATCTAGATATATGGCATGCATAGCTAGACTCTGACACGCTACATTAGTCCAAGAGTCAGCTAAATCATAGCTCTGATACCAATCAAATTGTAACACTCCTAACCCGTAACCGACACTGGACTAGGGTTAGAAGTATTACCGGACAGATCGAAAACATTCACAGATAAAATCATACATTCAATCATCATTCTCAGACATATTGTCTCTTAAACGGGTCCTCGAGACCTTAATCATACTTATAAGTCGAGTCGGGACTACACTGAAACACATATGAAATTCCATGAAAATTTGAAACTTTTTTAAAATACAGGGGAGACACGCCCGTGGGAGGAGACCGTGTGCCCTCCACGGCTTCTAGACACCTCCGTGTATCCATCTTTGTTTATACTAACAATACCAACACGGTCATTAGGCACGCCCGTGTGCCATGGCCGTGTACTTTTAGGTCATATACTAACTCCCCCACCACGGCCACCAAGCACGCCCGTGTCGAGGCCGTGTACTTTTATGTTAGCTACTGACTTGCACACCACGGCCAGATGACACGCCCGTGCCGAGGCCGTGTGATGATAAACTGCATCCCATCGTTCAGCCACGGTCATTAGGCACGCCCGTGTGCCAAAATCGTGTGACATTATAGGCCATTTACAAGGCCAAAATGCCACCTACAAAGGGTCATACCTACAAGCCATATTCAACAAGATATTTCATGCACATAAAACCATCAAAAGCATACCAAAATAACCATTCAAACCTTACATTCAAGGCCAATCCCAACTATGGCAATCTCAAGGATTAAAACTCATATCATTACAAGACTAACTCATGCATTTGCTCATTCAAACTTGGTCATTCCACATTATTTTATTAAACCAAAAAATACATTCTATAACACATTCATTTAAGCAAAGTTTCAACTCTTAAATAGCCAAATCACATGGCTAAGATCACATAACTATTTATACCAAAATACTAGCCTATACATGCCATATCTAGCTTTATACAATATCAAAATGTACCAAAATAAGTTCTATAGTGTGATGACAATCCAAGACGGTCCCGAGCCTTCAGTAGCTTTGACGACCTATAAAGCAGATTAAACACACACAGAGTAAGCTTTCTAAAAGCTTAGTAAGTCAATATAGAAAAAAAACTTAATATTTAAGCATTCAAGACATATAATCAATATGATATCACTAATAGCTCAATTGCATAACCATAATTTTTCTTGGCACTTTTATTTAACCATTCATCATACAAACTTGCCTATCATTATATACTTGTTAGATCATAGCTTATCCATTCTTGTATCACATTTACATATGGCTCATTCATACATACTTTCACATATTATCTCATCATTTTTATGCAGATATTTATCGTAGTAAGACCATATAGACACTTACCTTTCATTCACACATAGTGTATCTTTTAAACGCACCTGAAACAAATACAATTTACATATTCGTTTGTTTCTTGGATTTATCTGTTGAACTATTTGAAATCTAATAGAATACTCAGAAAGCTCAGAATAGTCGTACAATACCAATGTCCCAGACTTGGTCTTACATGTAGTCAGATGTCGATGCCACTATCCCAGACAGGGTCTTACATGTAATCGGATATTGATGCCACTATAACTAAAGTATCTAAATTCAATTCCACATGTTCGGTAACACACATATACATATATTCCACATGACTCGATAAAAATACAAATTATCTCATATAACCAAATATATATATAGATATACATACATGAACACCTTTAAAACAACTCTCATGCTATCAAGTAAATAACATCCACATAACATAATTTATCCATATATTCCATCACCCTAATGTACAACACATTTATTTCATCGTTTTATTTGCTCAATGACTGCACATATAACATATAAGTATGAAAATACATACCTTGCGATCGAATTAACAAAATTCATTTGCATAAGCTTAAGTTTACTCAATTTGTTCCATGGCTTAATCATTTCGTAGTCTAAACTCGGAACTATAAATCACCAGTATAAAACCTGCTAGGCGTCAGCCTCAATCACACACCGGCATTAGGCCTGCTAGACTCGAGGTCTGAAATTTAAAGATCGGCATTTAGCCTGCTCGGCAATAAGCTCGATATAATTCACCGGCACAAGGCCTGCTAGGCTCAAAACCCGATATAATTCACTGGCATAAGGCCTGCTAGGCTCAAAGCCCGAGTTAATATTATTCAACCATCTCGTACACATTACATATTACCAAAATCACATAGACATTACATAATTCATGCCACTTTCACATAATGAATTCAAATTGATTTAACCACCTTTTGTTGCTGAATTAATATGTCACATTTGGATTTGTCAACATTTAAATCCAATAACTCAAAATTCAGCATATAGCTAAGTTACGAATAATATTTACAGTATTAACTTGCTTAAAGACTTACCCCGACTATCAATGGACGACGAAGACCGGCTATTCGTGAACTTTCGCTTTTCCCCGATCCAAATTCAATTTTCTTTGCTCTTGGTCTAAACATATTTAAAATAAGCTCATTCAAGCACATTTCATCTCAGTTTAGTCCCAAAACACATAAATAGGCAATTTACCGTTTTACGCCTGACATTTACAACTTTTACAATTTAGTCCCTATTGCACAAAACACAAAATACACATAATTTGAATTCAATCCTTAAGGGCTGAATCTTTCCCACAGTTATACAAGTTCCTACATTTCATTTATTTTACATTTTAACCCCTTAAAAATTTATTTTCTCAATTTAGCCCTATGTAGCCAAATTCATCAAAAATTCAAGAACAAAGTTTGTTCATCAACTATATATCTAAAACATCACAAAACTCAACATAGCATCAATGACATTATGCATAAACATCATCAATTCATGAAATTGATACATGGGTTTTAAAGCTTTTGAAGCAACGATTAAGAAAACATAGAAATTATCAAAAACCAATCAAAAACTCACCTTGAATCAAGTTGATGAGTAGCCGAACCTTAAAAACTTTCTTCTTTTCTTTTACATTTGGCAAGAACAAGAAGACAACTAATGGATTTCATTATTTTATGTTTTATGATAACATATATTATGTTTTACTAAATTACTTAATTAGCCTTTTAATAAAAAAAGTCAAACATATTAACCAAGGGCATTTGTGTCCTTTGCAGCCCACTACCCTTAAAAATGGGAAAATCTCCCTCTAAGGCTTTCATATGAAAAGGCCACTATCAAATAGGCACTTTTCACTATAGTTCGTAACTTTTACGCTTTATGCGATTAAGTCCTTTTATTTAATTAAGCACACAAACAATCAAATTTTCATACAAAACTTTCACACATAGTAATTCACATATAAACTTTCACACATAGTAATTCACATATAATAAATACAAAAAATAATATTTAAATATTATTCAGACTCAGTTTCATGGTCCCGAAACCACCGTTCTGATTAGGGTCAAATTTGGACCGTTACAGTACACGTGGCTGTGGTAGAGGCCGTGGTGCTAGGGCTGGGTCCTCAGCATCAGGGCATATGCCTAAAAGGGAAGTGCTGGCATCAGTAGTGACTGAAACAGGGTCTCATGACCGAGCCGGGGGATGATGCTTTGTCCAAAGCGATGCTACGGGTTTTGGAAAGGGTTGTTGGAGCGAGTACTGGGTCAGTGGGCCAGGGGTCAATTTTAGAGCGACTCTGGTCAAATGGGGCGAAAAATTTCAGGGGCATCTCTGATGTAGCCCTGAATGTAGCAGAGTATTGGTTGGAGGCAGTTGAGTGGATCATGGATGACCTTGATTGCACGGTGGAGCAGAAGCTAAAAGGAGTAGTGTCTTTATTGCGGGATGAGGCATATCAGTGGTGGCTTACCGGGAGGGAAGGCACGCAGGCCGACCGTATGGCATGGGATTTCTTTAAAACGACCTTCCAAGGAAAATATGTTGGGGCAAGTTATGTGGATGCTCGGAGGAAGGAATTTCTAAATTTGGTACAGGGGAATAAGTTTGTAGCGGGATATGAGGTAGAGTTTCTGCGGTTGAGCCGGTATGCTTGGGGGATAGTCGTAACATAGCATGAGCGTTGAGTACAGTTTGAGGATGGGCTCCGGGATAATTTACGAGTACTGATAGCCCCGCAGAGAGAGAGGGATTTTGCTGCTCTGATTGGAAAGGCAAAGATTGCCGAGGATGTGAAACGCTCTGAGCGTCAAAACCATGAGAGGGAAAGGGGCTAAAATAAGAGGGATTTTGGGCCCTTCAAGTTCTTCAGGTGGGTTTAATAAGAGGCCTAGGTTTGATGGGCTAGGCCGAGTTGGGATTCCAGTTTTTGTTAGTCGACCGCAACCTTGTGTTGAGTGTGGAAGATGTAACATCCTGATTTAGGGCCTAGTTAGAATAATGGTACGAGACCATAAATCCGAGGTCTATGTATGAGTTTTTGAGATTTATCCTATGTTTGGAAGTTAGTGTGAAAGTTTCATGAAGCAATTTTGTGAAATTTTGGTTGAATTGTCCAAAAGGACTAAATTGCAAAAGTTGCAAATGTGAGATTCTAGAAGATATTTGTGTTAAATAGCTTTAGAATATATATTAGAGATCCTTAAATAGAAATTTACCCAAATTCTAATTTTTGGACAAAATTGGGCATGGATGAGTTAAATTAAGAAGTTTATCAAAAAAGGCATTTTGGTCATTTGGCAATTAAATGATTAAAATGGGAGAAAAGATGACAAAATTCATTCATCTTCTTCTCCAAGGCTACTAAAATTTTCAAAGGCCATTGTTAGGGTTCTTCAAAATTTTCAAGCTTGCTAATAAGTGCATCCAAGCCCCGTTTTTGATATTCTTTGTATTTTTGAAGTCTACTTGTACGAATAAGCTATTTTTAGCTATTTGATGAGCTATATTGAATGTTCAAAAATGTGGCCATCTATGACATGCATGTATGTTGACGTTTTATGGAAGATTATGAAAGCTTGATGTAGTAGAAACATCTTTTGTTAAGTGATTTTCCATGAAAATGCATGTAGGGACTTGTTTGTGGAAGTTTTAAGTTTGGTCATACATGTGATTTAGTGAGAATTGGTGAATGCTTTTGTTGAGTAAGTGATTCGGCTAAGCATGAAACGCTAGAAAGTTGAATAAAAATCACTTTACGAGCCTTGGGGCCAAAGTGTAATATGAGAAAGATTAGGGGCAAAAGGGTAATTTTGCCAAAGTATGAGATAAATGTCAATTTAGTCAATGTGTGTATTGAATAAGTTGATTTATTATTATAGATCAAGAAAGACGAAGCCCGAATCTAAACCGAGGCAAGAGCAAGGTGGTGGACAAATTGCATATTTCTATACTTTTGAGTATCGAGGTAAGTCTATGCTTAAACAATGCATTCATACTTACAATTTCTTAATGCTAGCTAGTGTGCAGCGATTGAGAATGATTGAGAACCTATGTGGGATGAACGTGGTAGAATTTGTGAATGGATGTATGGTTAAGTAAGTAGATTTGTGAATGTGTAGTGAGAATGCTAAATGGTGGGCTAAGTGCGATACCATCTTAATGCATATTGACAATAAGTTGACTAAGTACGATGCTATCATTAGGTATATCGGCTAATGGGCTATGTGCGAAACCACTATGAATACCTTTGTGGTAGGCTATGTACGATACTACCTTATTAATTGATTATGGTGGGCTATGTGCGAAACCACCGAGAAATTAGATGTGTGGATTAGCTGTGTGGTTATATTATTGAGTTAATTAGCTGTGTAGATGGATTATATAGAAATGATGTTGTGTTGTATATTGTGTAAATGTGATATTGAATGAAGGGGTGCATTTCAATGGTTATGAGTATGTGACTCATGATGTGTTGGAAAAGTTGTAAGGGATAGAAATAGTAAGCATTGTTGTACATTATATGTTACTATGATGCTAATTGTTGTTTAGCTTATACTATGATGCTTAATTGTTTATGTGTAAACTTTCTAAGCTCAAAGCTTATTCCTTTTCTTTTCCCTTGTCTTATAGAGTAAAAGTGTTGAATCGAGATACGAGGATCAATTGGAAGATCGTCCACATTATCAGCACACTCTGGTACATGAGACTCAATGTTTTGTATATGGCATGTATAAATGCTAGACAAGTTAGTGAATTTTGTTGTAAATGGCTAAGATGTGTTGGCCTTTAGATGGATAGTCTATTTTGTATGATGCCATAGTAGCTGCCAACCTTATTTTATAAAAAGATTGTAGTTATCTATGTGAGATTGCACTCCAATTTGAGTTGATTATGGATGTGTTGAATGAATGCATATTGTGTATGCTAGATGGGTGAGAGGAACTTAGCACATAGCTTTGTTTTTGTCCATGTGGATAGACCCACGGGCGAGTGCCTAGACCATGTGTGACACATGATCAGCCCACAGGCGTGTGACTTGGTCGTGTGTCTCCTGCATGTTAACATTTTAAGTCAGAATAGACCAGGGACTAGCCACACGGGCGTGTGCATTGGCCTTGTGAGTTTAGTCAGTGTTGGCTGTGGGCTAGCCACACGGGCGTGTGACTAGGCTTTGAGGCCGTGTGTATGTAGTCAGTATCCACCATGATTGTGAAACATGGGCATGTGGGTCTGTGCACGGGCGTGTCTCTTCTTGCACGGGCGTGTTAACCCTGTAGAAAAGAGATTTTTTTTTTTTAGATTGGAAAAAGTTCTGATATAGTCTCGAGAGCCCTCGTGTGTATGAGTGAGGCCTCATAAGTCGAGATTGAGGTTGTTGGGGTGACTTAAGAGAGTAGTCACGATGAGCCTAAGTGGCGATCAAGTGGTTTTATTTCGGTAACGCCTCGGGCTCGGTTCTGGCATAGAACTCGGGTAAGTGGTGTTACATTTAGTGGCATTAGAGCTGAGGTTTTGTCGGTTTTAGGACTACAGTAGCGGGTATAAGAGTCTAGCTATACATGCCATAAGTGTACTTTGATAGTGTGGTTGTTTCTAATGATTTTAAATCTTGTTTTATATGGTATATAGATACCAATCAATTTACTGATGATGAAGCAATTAGTAATGCGCCGGCTCCTGCGCAAGGAACCGTGCCTGTACAAAGTGGACCCGAGGTTAGGGGTCTAGGGGAAGAGGCACGAGAAGCCTTTCTCCAGATGATGAGTAATTGGTACTCGGACTATGTTCGAGCGAACCCTAATGCTCAACCTCCTCCACCTCCTCATATACCTCAGGCAAATCCAGTGGCTCCTCAAGGTATTGATGTTGTGAGGATATCGAAACCTGCGGTGCATAAGATTAGGAAACACGGGGCTGAGGAGTTTAGAGCTAAGATGGATGATGACCCTGAGAGGGCAGAGTTCTGGTTAGAGAACTCAATGAGAGTGTTTGATGAACTCTCCTGTACACTAAAAGAGAGCTTGAAGTATGTCGTATCCTTGCTAAGAGATTCGACATACCATTGGTGGAAGACGCTAACGTTAGTGGTCTCGAAAGAGTGGGTGATATGGGAATTCTTTCTAGAAGAGTTCCGAAAGAAGTATATAAGCCAACGATTTACTGATCAAAAAAGGAAGGAGCTCCTTGAGTTGAAGCAAAGAAGAATGTCAGTAGCAGAGTATGAGCGTGAGTTTGTTAGGCTTAGCAAATATGCTCAAGAGTCTGTATCGACAGAGACCATCTTGTGTAAGAGGTTTGAAGACGGACTGAATGAGGATATCAAACTCTTAGTGGGTATTCTGGAGTTAATAGAGTTTGTGGTGTTAGTTGAAAGGGCAAGTAAGGACGAAAAGTTGATTAAGTAAAAGAGAAGGGCTGTGAGTGATGCCCGAGATGCTAGAAAAAGGCCGATAGGCAAGTCGTATCAAGCCCAGTCGAAAAGATCTGAGGAAAGGAATCCTCAAACAACAGGCTTAGTGGGATATTCGCATCGAGACTTAGGCAGTATTCGTTCGGGTCCAAGAGTCCAAGCCACCTCGATGAAAAGTGTGGGCAATACAAAGAGCAAATTAGAGTGTCCAAGTTGTGGTAGATATCACACCGGAGGGTTGGGGTAATAGTTGGAACTATTATAAATGTGGCTCCCCCGATCACTTTATCTGAAACTGCCCCGAGAGGGATAATAAGGAAGAGAAGCAAGAGATAAGATCCAGTGATGTGTCTGCAAGAGGTAGACCACCTAGGAACCTGAGAGGTGGGAATAGTTGTAGAGGTGCATCCAAAGATTCTACTGTGAGACCGAAGGGTCGGGCACCTTCGAGGACATATGCTCCTCGCGCTCACGAAGAGACATCCTCCCCAGATGTGATAACGGGTACTTTTTCTCTCTATGACACCTTTATTATTACTTTAATAGATCCAGGGTCTACTCATTCTTATATCTACATGAGATTAGCATCTAGTTTGAGTATGACCATTGAGTCTACAGATATTGTGGTTAAGGTGTCAAACCCGTTAGGAAAGCAGGTGTTAGTGGACAAAGTGTGTAAAAATTGTCCTTTATTGATTGAGAATCATTGTTTTTCGGTAAACCTTATGTTGTTTCCGTTTGATGAGTTTGATTTAATCCTTGGCATGGACTGGTTAACTACCCATAATGTTTTAGTGAACTGTGGTAATAAGTTCATTGAATTGAAATGTTAGAGTGGAGATGTAGTTCAGGCTGGATCGGATGGTCTACCAGTGATGATTTCTTCCCTAGTGGCTGAGAAATGTTTGAGAAAAGGGTGTGAATCCTATCTCACCTTCCTGTTGAATACTCGAGAGGTTGGAGTGAAGTTTGAAACAATACCGATAGTATGCGAGTATCCGGATGTATTCCCGAAAGAGTTACCCGGATTACCTCCGGTGAGAGAAGTCGAGTTTTGGATTGAGTTGATTCCAGGAACGGCAGCGATTTCAATTACTCCATATAGAATGGCACCTTTAGAGTTGAGAGAACTGAAGGTACAGTTGCAAGAGTTGACAGATAAGGGTTTTGTAAGACCGAGTTACTCACTGTGGTGTGCTCTGGTATTATTTGTGAAGAAGAAAGATAGGTCTATGAGATTGTGTATAGACTATAGACAGCTCAACAAGGTGAAGGTGAAAAATAAATATCCTTTACCAAGGATTGATGATCTTTTCGATCAATTGAAAGGAGCTACAGTGTTCTCCAAGATAGACCTCAGGTCTGGTTACTATCAATTGAGAGTGGAAGAGCAAGATGTGTTGAAAACTGCATTTCGATCAAGGTATGGCCATTATGAGTTTTTGGTTATGCTGTTTGGTTTAACGAATGCACCTGCGATTTTTATGGATCTGATGAACCGTGTATCTAGACCATATGTGGACAAGTTTGTGGTTGTCTTCGTTGACGACATATTAATCTATTCTCGGGATGAGAATGATCATGAAGAGCATTTGAGAATTGTCTTGCAAACTTTAAGAGATAAGCAGTTGTATGCTAAGTTTAGCAAGAGTAAGTTTTGGCTCCGAGAGCTCGGATTTCTAGGACACATTATGTCGGTGGATGGTGTCAGAGTTGACCCAAGTAAGATTTCAGCTATTGTGGATTAGAAACAGTCGAGGAACGTGTCAGAAATTAGACGTTTCTTGGGATTAGCAGGATAGTACAAACGTTTCGTAAAGGGGTTTTCTATGATTGCTACCCCGATGACGAAACTTTTGCATAAAGATGTCAAGTTTGAATGGAATGAAACTTCTCAATAGAGTTTCGAGAAACTGAAAATAGTGTTGACTGAGGCACTAGTTTTGGTTCAACCAGAATCGAGGAAAGAGTTTATAGTTTACAGTGATGCATCGTTTAATGGTCTCGATTGCGTGTTGATGGAAGAGGGTAAAGTAGTCACTTACGGCTCGAGACAGCTAAAACCGCAGGAGAAGAATTATCCGACTCATGATTTGGAGTTGGCCGCGATTATTTTCGCCTTAAAGATTTGGCGACATTACTTGTATGGTGAGAAGTGTCGGATCTTTACGGATCACAAGAGTTTGAGATATTTGACGGATCAGAAGGATCTAGATTTGAGGCAGAGGCGGTGGCTTGAGTTATTGAAAGACTATGAATTAGTCATTGATTATCACCAGGGAAAAAGCGAACGTGGTTGTGGATGACCTGAGTAGGAAATCCTTCTCTGCTATAAGAGTTATGAGCACAAGTTTAGCAATAGCTGATGATGGTGCTATTTTGGCAGAGTTGAGAGCTAAGCCACTATTTGTTCAACAGATATGTGAGGCTCAGAGAAATGACAGTGAGATGCAAGGAAAGAGAGCTAGGTGCAGATTAGAAAATAATTCTGATTTTCCAGTGGGCTCGAATGGTTGTTTGTTGTATCGTGATAGAATTTGTGTACCTAGAGATGAGGAGTTAATCTGAAAGGTTTTGTATGAGGCATATAGTGGTTATTTGTCAGTACACCCAGGCAGTACGAAAATGTACAACGACTTGAGAAAGTTTTATTGGTGGCCGGGTATGAAAAGAGATATTTCAGAATTTGTGGCAAAGTGTCTGATTTGTCAACAGGTGAAAGCTGAGCATCAAGTGCCATTAGGATTGCTTCAGCCTGTGATGGTTCCCGAATGGATGTGGGATCAGGTTACCATGGATTTTGTAATGGGGTTACCGATGACTCCGAAAAAGAAAGATATTGTGTGGGTCGTCGTGGATAGACTAACGAAGTCGGTTCATTTTATTCCGGTACGTATCGATTATTCACTGGATAAGTTAGCTGAGTTGTATGTTGCAGAAATAGTAAGATTGCATGGTGTGCCTATATCTATTATATCGGATAAAGATCCAAGGTTTACTTTGAGATTTTGGAAAAAGTTGCAAGAGGCCATGGGTACGAGGTTGAATTTCAGTATTGCGTTCCATCCGCAAACTGATGGTCAGTCTGAAAGAGTAATTCAAATTCTCGAAGATATGCTTCGATGCTGTGTGTTAGAATTCGTAGGTAGTTGGGAGAGAATCTACCTTTGGTTGAATTTGCTTACAACAATAGTTACCAGTCGAGTATATGGATGGCTCCATATGAAGCCTTGTATGGTCGTAAGTGTCGGACTCCATTGTATTGAATCGAGCTTAGTGAAAAGCGGATCCATAGAGTTGATCTGGTAAAAGATACCGAAGAGAAAGTAAGAGTAATCTGTAATAGTCTGAAAGCTGCTTCAGACCGACAGAAGTCATACGCGGATTTGAAAAGAGAAGAGATTGAGTTTGAGGTGGGTGACAAAGTGTTTTTGAAAGTGTCCCCATGGAATAAGATTATGAGGTTTGGACGAAAAGGGAAGTTGAGTCAAAGATTTATAGGGCCGTATGAGATTACAGACAGAGTTGGGCCAGTAGCTTACAGATTGGCTTTGCCGGTAGAGTTGGAAAAGATTCATAATGTATTCCATGTATTGATGTTGCAACGGTGTCGCTCCGATCCGTCACATGTGATTTCTTCAATAGAAATTGGAATAAGACCAGATATGTCTTATGAAGAGGAGCCGATTAAGATATTGGCTCAAGAGGTGAAACAGTTGAGAAATAAAAGCATAGCTCTAGTGAAAGTGTTATGGCAGAAACACGGTGTGGAAGAGGCTACGTGGGAAACGGAAGAATCTATGAGAGAGCAACATCCTAACCTCTTTATTGGTAAGATTTTTGGGGGGAAAAATCTCTAAAGGGGAGAGAGTTGTAACATCCTGGTTTAGGGCCTAGTCAGAATAGTGGTGCGAGACCACAAATTCGAGGTCTATGTATGAGTTTTTGAGATTTATGCTATGTTTGCATGTTAGTGTGAAAGTTTCATGAAGCAATTTTGTGAAATTTCAGTTGAATTGTCTAAAAGGACTAAATTGCAAAAGTTGCAAAATGTGAGATTCTAGAAGCTATTTGTGTGAAATAGCTTTAGAATATATATTAGAGGTCCTTAAGTAGCAATTGACCCAAATTCTAAATTTTGGAGAAAATTGGGCATGGATGAGTTAAAATAGGAAGTTTATCAAAAAAGGCATTTTGGTCATTTGGCAATTAAAAGATTAAAATGGGAGAAAAGATGAAAAAATTCATTCATCTTCTTCTCCAAGGCTGTCGAAATTTTCAAGAGCCATTGTTAGGGTTCTACAAATTTTTCAAGCTTGCTAGTAAGTGCATCCAAGCCCCGTTTTTGATAATTTTCGTATTTTTGAAGTCCTAGTTGTATGAATAAGCTATTTTTAGCTATTTGATGAGCTATATTGAATGTTAAAAAATGTGACCATGTATGACATGCATGTATGTTGATGTTTTATGGAAGATTATGAAAGCTTGATATAGTAAAAACATCTTTTATTAAGTGATTTTCCATGAAAATGCATGTAAGGACTATTTTGTGAAAGTTTTAAGTTTGGTCATACATGTGTGATTTAGTGAGAACTGGTGAATGCTTTAGTTGAATAAGTGATTCGGCTAAGCATGAAAGGCTAAAAAGTTGAATAAAAATCACTTTACGAGCCTTGGGGAAAAAGTGTAATTATGAGAAAGATTAGGGGCAAAAAGGTAATTTTGCCAAAGTATGAGATAAGTGTCAATTTAGTCAATGTGTGTATTGAATAAGCTAATTTGTTCATTATAGATCAAGAAAGACGAAGCCCGGATCTAAACCGAGGCAAGAGCAAGGTGGTGGACTAAATTGCATATTTCTATACTTTTGAGTATCGAGGTAAGTCTATGCTTAAACAATGCATTCATACTTACAATTTCATAATGCTAGCTAGTGTGTAGCATGATTGAGAATGATTGAGAACCTATGTGGGATGAATGTGGTAGAATTTGTGAATGGATGTATGGTTAAGTAAGTAGATATGTGAATGTGTAGTGAGAATGCTAAATGGTGGGCTAAGTGCGATACCATCTTAATGCATATTGACGATAAGCTAGCTAAGTGCGATGCTATCGTTAGGTATATCGTCTAGTGGGCTATGTGCGAAACCACTATGAATACCTTTGTGGTAGGCTAAGTACGATACTACCTTATTAATTTATTATGGTGGGCTAAGTGCGAAACCACCGAGAAATTAGCTGTGTGGATTAGCTGAGTGGATTATCTGTGTGGTTATATTGTTGAGTTAATTAGCTGTGTGGATGGATTACCGAGAAATGATGTTGTGTTGTATATTGTGTAAATGTGATATTGAATGAAGGGGTGTAACATCATAGATTAGGGGTTATGCGTTCGTGCATCATTCACGGGTTAGTAGGTTTTGGCAGTGTTTGGAAGTGTATTAAGGGTTTTTAGAATTCTAGGATGGAAGAGAAAGCTTTGGAAAATTATTGGTTTTCAAGTTAAAAAGGGGGAGCTAGGTAAATGAGGCTTTAAAAGGAATTCCGTGTGAAGCATGACACAAGGAACCATGTGGTAAAGTGACATGAAGGCGCAAGGGTGCAAGGGGAGAAGGTTGCGTCAAAGGGAGTGCTAAGGGGGAGGAGATTCGAGCAACGTGGGAAGCATTGGAGACTTTTATTTTGGCGTTAAAAAAGGGAATTGGGCTAAAGAGGCCTTAAGGGAAGTTTTAGGCGTTTTTGGACATAAGAATAGCCTTAGTAAAGTGGCTGCAAGGCGCCACTTAAGGGCTTGGTGAATGACGCCATGAGCAGGGGAGAAGGGCTTGGGTTCGAGTCTTGTGGGCAGCATAAGCGTGATTTTATTTTTCCAAGTTGGCGCTAAGGGAGAAGAAGGCCTTAAAAAGAATTGTTGGGGGTTTATGACGCAAAGGAGCTAGCAGCAAAGTGGCTGGTAACGTGTGGTGTTTCCAGCAGGTCTCACGTTCGAAACCTGGGGGCAGCAAAATGGGTGGTTTTTATTTTTGGCTTTTGCGTCAAGGTGGAGTGAAGTGGGACGGCAATTGGACTTTCAATTGATGGGGATTGAACTTAATTCTCTTTTCAATTATCGGCTAAGAGTAGGATAATGTCATTATTTTATTTTTTTTTTTTAGATAGGTAGATAAGAGATAATGTGATGGTTTATTTTATTTGATAAAGTGATAAAGAGTTAAAATAGGAGTTTAATTTGGGATTTGATAAGTGGGGAAGTGGTGGCCAAGTATGGGTCTCTTTGGTAGGCTATATTCGGTCATGGAAGGGGGTTTAAGGGATGAATTTTATTTGTTTCTTCTCTAGTGATTTTGCCGAATTTTGGTAGCCAGGAAAATCCTCATCTTCTTCATTTATTTTGCTAAGCCGAAACTTCCCCATTGTGCACCTTTGCCGAATGCTCCTAAGCCTCTAACAATCTCCCAAATTTCTTCCTTTAATTGGTGTTAGCCGAATATACTTTTCTCTTGTGACCGATTGTAAGTGCTTTCTTCCATTCGTATTTCATGTTCTTAATTAAAGGCCATAGCCGAATCTCAAGTGCCTTGATTCTCTTTTCTTCTATCGCAAGTTCTAAAAGCCAGGATCCATTCTCTTTTAGTTTTCGCAAGCAACTATAGTGGTAAGTAATCCTTCCTTAGTAATCGGTTTTATCTTCTTTTCATGGATGTGCCAAAATCAAGTGTTTAGTCTTTGGTTTTGGGGTTAGCCGAATATTCATAGGCTATAATGTGGTGTTTCTTTTGTATGTGCCAACATTAGGGAGCATTAAAGGAGTTTTGGGATTTGGAGCACTTAAGGTAAGCCATTGTCGTATTCGTTTAGTGATAGCATCAGTATCGAAAGCGTAGTTCTCCAAGTTATAAGGTATGTGATTAACCCACCGTTTTCCGGTTTTATGCTATATTTGTATGTGTTATGTTTATGTGTTAACCAGTGCAGTGACAGTGATGTGATATGGATACCCTAAAGGGGTATATCGAATACCAGGTCAGTGTTGATTATTGAAAGAATGTGAATGTGCCTATATGAATGAGATTGTATGTCTGAACAACCTGTACATGCATTATTATCATGACATTATTATATGTTGCATGTGCATGGGTGGGATATGATATGAAAGAAGGTACGGGTGTACTTCGAGTACATGGTTTGATGTTAGCCTTGAGCTACATCGTGGATTGACGTTGACTGAGGTCACGTTGTGGATTAATTGCGATTTAGTTCGCCTGGCTTGATGAGTGGCTATGTGCCTCATTGTGGTTGATATCGGCTATGTGCCATATCGTGGTTGGTGAGTGACTATGTGTCCCATCGTGGTTTTGGTGTTAGCTACGGCTACATCGTGGATTGGCGCTGACTGAGGTCGCGTTGTGGATTATTGTGCTTAATGCCTTTTGGAGTGAAAAGGAGAGGGTGATTTGATAATCCCCTGGTGTGTGGTGGCTGGATAAGGGGGTGTGTAGCGGATGGACCCTAGGTTTGGGTTGGGTGCACTTTGCATGTTATATCTGGTACGTGGATTAATGTGAAAATGGGCCAAGCCCAGTTGATATGTGAATTAATGTGGAAATGGGCCAAGCCCAGTATATGAATGTGGATCAGCGTGGAAATGGGCTAAGCCCGATATGTGGAAATTATGTGGTTAATTACCCTGTTACCTGATAAATGATTTGAATATGGGCCAAGCCCAGAATATGATAATATGTGAATATGATATTTGTTATCTGATATATGGGTTAATATGTGGTTAATATGTGGGTGGAATTCAGTGGATTAATTACACACTGAGTTTGTATGACTCACCCAACTTTTTACCAACATTGCCGGTGATGTATGATGATCGGACCAGGTTGGAGTGGATACAAAGGTGGCCATGTAGAAGTTGTTTTCCTTATTTAATAGAATTTATTATTTTCAGTATTTTTAGTATTTGAATAAGTATCTATTGTAATAAGGCCCAATTAGATTATTTGAGTATTTTCATTATGTTAAAGCAAATTGACGATTGAATTATTATTTTGAAATCAGTTAATTTTCGGCAAACTTTATCTTAAAATATATATTAAGGTTTTAATCCGGATATTTTTATAAACACGACACTTTACTTAAGATTTTAAATGGTCCCCGTTTTACAAACTCAATAAGTTGTCATGATTTTATCTTTAAGTTGAATCTTCTCAAACATTTTTCCGCAGTGACATACCAGATCCGATCAGGGCTTGTGGGCCGAGTTTGGGGTGATACAGTTTGGTATCAGAGCCCGATTCAAAACTCGGCTTTGAGGGTTTTGGGTCCAAAAATATTTTCAAAAATGGGCTTTTCAAAATATGGACTTTTATTTCAGGTTATTCTGGCATGGCACCTGTATCTCTACCAAAGTCCACGGTAAGTACTTACGATTCATCAAGTGAATTGTGTATATGTGAAATTGCATGGGCTTTATGGAACGTAGATAGAAGATTAGGGCCAGTGACCCCTAGGACTAGTCTACTCAAACACAAGTACATAAGACTTAAGGACCATTGAACAAACCTATGATTAAGTCGCCAAGTTAAGGTGTGGCAACTGTTGTGCGCATGTCTAGGAGTGGATTCAGTAAGAGCTTGGTATTTAAGCAGTCTTAGCGACTCACCTCCTCTTTACTCGAATCCTACCTGGTGGGTAGTAACCGTTCACCCTAACCAAGAGGACTTAGTCATCGGCTAAACCAATGATTAAAACCCGAAAGGGACTAGCCATGTAGTTTTATAAAAACCTTAGTTTTTAAATCACTAAATTACCCTTTTTGATTTGTACAAACTATTCTGAAGACATTTCTCAAAATATTTTCGATTTACAAAATTACGAAAATACCCCTGGTTGTAAAATTACTAAAATGCCCTTGGTTTCTAAAATTCCAATATTACCCTCGACTTTTAAAATATTCTTACTTTACAAAAATACAAAAAACCTTATTTTGTGAAATATTGAAATACCCTGATTTGAAAAATTACTGGATTACCCCTGACTTACAAAATTACCAGAATGACCTCGATTTCTGAAATTTCTGCTACACCGCTGATTTGAAAAAAAATTTTCAAAATAACCTCGAGTTTTTGTAAATTTTGAAATATCGTTGATTTGTAAAAAAAAATTCGAATTGACCCCGGTTTATTACTAAAATACCTTATAGGACGAATGATGAAATTACCCCTGGGTTGGGAAAGGACTAAAATGACCATAAAAGTGTAGTGAATGAATGTGTCTCTGTTTATGAACGTGAATGTGACTCTCTGAACTAGATTAGTGAACTTGAACTGAAACTTTGTTTGATCGAGAGAACTACTTCTAAATATCTCTTTTCATAAAATTGTTCGTGGTTAATAAGTGGAACAAAAATTCTGATGCATAAAACTTTTTAATCAGATTAAATCGCGATGTTAGAAATGAGTTCTAGGGGACGTGAACTTAGAGATTGTGCCTAGAAAGTATGATGGTTCTATTATGATCAGAGTGCGCAGCATAAGTGTAGTGCGATGAGTTAAGATGTACGATTATTCGTTAGTAAGTAATTTCGAGGACGAAATTATTTTTAAGGAGGGTAGAACTGTAACATCCTATATTAGGGGTTATGAATTCGTGCATAATTCACGGGTTAGTAGGTTTTGGCAGTGTTTGGAAGTGTATTAAGGGTTTTTAGAATTCTAGGATGGAAGAGAAAGCTTTGGAAAATTATTGGTTTTTCAGTTAATAAGGGGGAGCTAGGTAAATGAGGCTTTAAAAGGAATTCCGTGTGAAGCATGACACAAGGAACCATGTGGTAAAGTGGCATGAAGGCGCAAGGGTGCAAGGGGAGTAGGTTGCGTCAAAGGGAGTGCTAAGGGGGAGGAGGTTCGAGCAACGTGGGAAGCATTGGAGACTTTTATTTTGGCGTTAAAAAGGGGAATTGGGCTAAATAGGCCTTAAGGGAAGTTTTAGGCGTTTTTGGACATAAGAATAGCCTTAGTAAAGTGGTGCGCGAGCGCCACTTAAGGGCACAGTGAATGACGCCATGAGCAGGGGAGAAGGGCCTGGGTTCGAGTCTTGTGGGCAGCATAAGCGTGATTTTATTTTTCCAAGTTGGCGCTAAGGAAGAAGAAGGCCTTAAAAAGAATTGTTGGGGGTTTAGGACGCAAAGGAGCTAGCAGCAAAGTGGCTGGTAACGTGTGGTGTTTCCAGCAGGTCTCATATTCGAAACCTGGAGGCAGAAAAATGGGTGGTTTTTATTTTTGGAATTTGCGTCAAGGTGGAGAGAAGTGGGACGGTAATTGGACTTTTAATTGGATGGGGATTGAGCTTAATTCTCTTTTCAATTTTCGGCTAAGAGTAGGATAATGTCATTATTTTATTTATTTTTTTAGATATGTAGATAAGAGATGATGTGATGGTTTATTTTATTTGATAAAGTGATAAAGAGTTAAAATAGGAGTTTAATTTGGGATTTGATAAGTGGGGAAGTGGTGGCCAAGTATGGGTCTCTTTGGTAGGCTATATTCGGTCATGGAAGGGGGTTTAAGGGATGAATTTTGTTTGTTTCTTCTCTAGTGATTTTGTCGAATTTAGGTAGCCAGGAAAATCCTCATCTTCTTTATTTATTTTGCTAAGCCAAAACTTCCCCATTGTGCACCTTTGCCGAATGCTCCTAAGCCTCTAACAATCTCCCAAATTTCTTCTTTTAATTGGTGTTAGCCGAATATACTTTTCTCTTGTGACCGATTGTAAGTGCTTTCTTCCATTCGTATTTCATGTTCTTAATTAAAGGCCATAGCCGAATCTCAAGTGCCTTGATTCTCTTTTCTTCTATCGCAAGTTCTAAAAGCCGGGATCCATTCTCTTTTAGTTTTCGCAAGCAACGATAGTGGTAAGTAATCCTTCCTTAGTAATCGGTTTTATCTTCTTTTCATGGATGTGCCAAAATCAAGTGTTTAGTCTTTGGTTTTGGGGTTAGCCGAATATTCATAGGCTAAAATGTGGTGTTTCTTTTGTATGTGCCAACGTTAGGGAGCATTAAAGGAGTTTCAGGATTTGGAGCACTCAAGGTAAGCCATTGTGGTATTCGGCCAAGGGTTATTTTCTATGGATTTATGCTTAAGCCGATTTTGTTATGGTTTCACTCAGGGATTTCGACAGCTTCGTAGTTAAGTGGTGATTCGTGATTTTGGTAAGTAAGGTAAGTGATTCATGGTATTCGGCTCTAGGTCATATTTTGGTATAAGTGATGATTGATGTTGAGTACGATGTTTTAGGGCCAAGTCGGCTATGGTGAGCAAGCCTTTGGTATTCTAGATTGTTTTGGTAAGAACGTTTAGATTATAGTTTTATTCGTTAAGATCTTGAATTAACCGTTTGATTCTAATTAAAGTTCTATGATGGACGTAAATATCAGTCAAGGAGGACAAGAAATAGTCCCCATTCCGAAGTTTAAGAGAAGAGCAATTTCTGCGGTACGGGATTGGCCACCGAGGTGTGGGCCCGCAGCAGGGGAAAGTTATAGGCAGATAGCTGTAGTCACGTTTAGTGATAGCATCAGTATCGAAAGCGTAGTTCTCCAAGTTATAAGGTGTGTGATTAACCCACCGTTTTTCGGGTTTATGCTATATTTGTATGTGTTATGTTTATGTGTTAACCAGTGCAGTGACAGTGATGTGATATGGATACTCTAAAGGGGTATATCGAATACCAGGTCAGTGTTGATTATTGGAAGAATGTGAATGTGCCTATATGAATGAGATTGTATGTCTGAACAACCTGTACATGCATTATTATCATGACATTATTATATGTTGCCTGTGCATGGGTGGGATATGATATGAAAGAAGGTACGGGTGTACTTCGAGTACATGGTTTGATGTTAGCCTTGAGCTACATCATGGATTGACGTTGACTGAAGTCACGTTGTGGATTAATTGCGATTTAGTTCGCATGGCTTGATGAGTGGCTATGTGCCTCATCGTGGTTGATATCGGCTATGTGCCATATCGTGGTTGATGAGTGACTATGTGACCCATCGTGGTTTCGGTGTTAGCTACGACTACATCGTGGATTGGCGCTGACTGAGGTCGTGTTGTGGATTATTGTGCTTAATGCCTTTTGGAGTGAAAAGGAGAGGGTGATTTGATAATCCCCTGGTGTGTGGTGGCTGGATAAGGGGGTGTGTAGCGGATGGACCCTAGGTTTGGGTTGGGTGCACTTTGCATGCTATATCTGGTATGTGGATTAATGTGAAAATGGGCCAAGCCCAGTTGATATGTGAATTAATGTGGAAATGGGCCAAGCCTAGTATATGAATGTGGATCAGCGTGGAAATGGGCTAAGCCCGATATGTGGAAATTATGTGGTTAATTACCCTGTTACTTGATAAGTGATTTGAATATGGGCCAAGCCCAGAATGTGATAATATGTGAATATGATATTTGTTATCTGATATATAGGTTAATATGTGGTTAATATGTGGGTGGAATTCAGTTGATTAATTACACACTGAGTCTGTATGACTCACCCAACTTTTTACCAACATCGCAGGTGATGTTTGATGATCAGACCGGGTTGGAGTGGATACAAAGGTGGCCATGTAGAAGTTGTTTTCCTTATTTAATAGAATTTATCATTTTCAGTATTTTCAGTATTTGAATAAGTATCTATTGTAATAAGGCCCAATTAAATTATTTGAGTATTTTCATTATGTTAAAGCAAATTGATGATTGAATTATTATTTTGAAATCAGTTTATTTTCGGCAAACTTTATCTTATAATATATATTAAGGTTTTAATCCGGATATTTTTATAAACACCACACTTTACTTAAGATTTTAAATGGTCCCCGTTTTACAAACTCAATAAGTTGTCGTGATTTTATCTTTAAGTCGAATCTTCTCAAACGTTTTTCCGCAGTGACATACCAGATCCGGTCAGGGCTTGTGGGCCTGGTTTGGGGTGTTACATGGGTGCATTTCAATGGTTATGAGTATGTAACTCAAGATGTGTTGGAAAAGTGGTAAGGGATAGAAAGAGTAAGCATTGTTGTACATTCTATGTTAGTATGATGCTAATTGTTGTTTAGCTTATACTATGATGCTTAATTGTTTATGTGTAAACTTACTAAGCTCAAAGCTTACTCCTTTTCTTTTCTCTTGTCTTATAGAGTAAAAGTGTTGAATCGAGATACGAGGATCAATTAGAAGATCTTCCACATTATCAGCACACTCTGGTACATGAGACTCAATGTTTTGTATATGGCATGTATAGATGCTAGACAAGTTAGTGAATTTTGTTGTAAATGGCTAAGATGTGTTGGCCTTTAGATGGATAGTCTATTTTGTATGATGCCATAGTAGTTGCCAACCTTATTTTATGAAAAGATTGTAGTTATCTATGTGAGATTGCACTTCAATTTGAGTTGATTATGGATGTGTTGAATGAATGCATATTGTGTATGCTAGAGGGGTGAGAGGAACTTAGCACATAGCTTTGTTTTTTGTCCATGTGGATAGACCCACGGGCATGTGTCTAGACTATGTGTGACTCATGGTCAGCCCATGGGCGTGTGACCTAGCCGTGTGTCCCCTGCATGTTAACATTTTAAGTCAGAATAGATCAGGGGCTAGCCACACGGGCGTGTGCATTGGCCGTGTGAGTTTAGTCAGTGTTGGTCATGAGCTAGCCACACGGGCGTGTGACTAGGCTTTGAGGCCGTGTGTATGTAGTTAGTATTCACCATGATTGTGGAGCATGGGCATGTGGGTCTGTCCACGGGTGTGTCTCTTCTTGCACGGGGGTATTAACCCTGTAGAAAAGAGAATTTTTTTTAGATTGGAAAAAGTTTCGATATAGTCTCGGGAGCCCTTGTGTGTATGAGTGAGGCCTCGTAAGTCGAGATTGAGGTTATTGAGGTGACTTGAGAGAGTAGTCATGATGGGCCTAAGTGGCGATCAAGTGGTTTTATTTCAGTAACGCCTGGGGCTCGGTTCTAGCGTAGAACTCGGGTAAGGGGTGTTACAGAAGACCTCATTCAAGAGAGTATTGGAAAAGGACTGAGGGGTGCTTCAGATGTGGGTCCAAAGATCATCAGTACAGAAACTGTCCTCGGGAACCTGGTTAGAGGCAAGCAGTAGGTCTGAGTTTTGTACAGCCAAGGAGAGGTGGTTCGCAGCCATCGAGAGGCCGTGGTCCACCCAGAGGGGGTAATGGATTGGGACGAGGTCGTGGAGCATCGGGCAAAGGTGCTTGTAATACAGAGGTGAGACAGCCAGGGGGTGTTTATGCTGCTCGAGTCGAGAGGATGGCGATACAACTTTCGTCATAACCAGTACGTCTTTCATTCATAATGTACCATGTACTGCTTTAATCGATATTGGGTCGACGCACTCGTATGTCGCATGTACTGTGTCTGGAACTTTTGGTATATAGTTTGAACTTGTTGATAGAGAAATGTCAATGATTAGTCCTTTAGGACAACTGGTTATAGTGAATAAGCTGTTTAGAGATGTGCCCCTAGAGACCCAAGGGGTTGTCTTTCCGACGGATTTGATGGAACTACCGTTTGGAGAGTTTGATCTCATTTTGGGCATAGACTGGTTGGTGAAACACCGTGCAAATTTGGATTGCTCTGCTAAACGTATGGTATTAAAGTCTTCTGAGGAGGAGGAAGTGATTGTGGTAGGGGAGCGAAGAGATTATTTATCCAAGGTAATCTCAGCATTAAGGGCCGAGAAGTTGGTTCGCAAAGGTTGCAAGGCATTCCTAGCCTATGTCAGCACATCTGAGATTAAGAGTTTGTGTGTTGAGGTTGTCAGGACCTTGAAGGAGTTCCCGGATGTATTTCCTGCAGAGCTTTCCAGGTTTGCCGCTAAATTGTGAACTCGAATTCAGCATTGAGCTTTTACCGGGGACGGCTCCGGTGTCTATCGCCCCTTACAGGATGGCACCGAAGGAGCTGGTTGAATTAAAGGCCCAAATCCAAGAGCTACTGGACCGAGGATTCATCCGACCAAGTGTCTCTATGGGGAGCACCGATACTGTTTATGAAGAAGAAGGATGGGTCATTGCGCATGTGTATTGATTATCGTCAATTGAATAAGCTGACGATTAAAAACAAGTACCCTTTGCCGAGAATAGATGATCTGTTTGATCAGCTACGAGGAGCCACGATTTTCTCCAAGATAGATCTTAGATCGGGATATCATCAATTAAGGGTTAAGGAGGCAGATGTGTACAAGACTGCATTCAGGACTCGTTATAGACACTACGAGTTTCTGGTCATGCTGTTTGGGTTAACGAATGCACCAGCTGCTTTCATGGATATGATGAACTGGGTCTTCCAACCTTACCTGGGCCTATTTGTGGTGGTGTTTATAGATGATATTCTGGTGTATTCAAGAACAAAGGAGGAGCATGATTTACATCTCCTGGTTGTTTTGCAGATATTGAGGGAAAAGCAACTATATGCAAAATTCAACAAGTGCGAGTTTTGGTTATGAGAGGTGACATTTTTGGGACATATTGTGTCTGCTGAGAGGATTAGGGTTGATCCTCGAAAAGTTGAGGCCGTACTAGATTGGAAACCACTGAAGTTGGTATCTGAGGTTCGAAGTTTTCTGGGCCTGGCTGGGTACTACAGACGATTCGTTGAGGGGTTTTCACTGATTGCTGCACCCCTAACTAAGTTATTGCGTAAGAGGGTACCGTTTGTTTGGGTTGATAAGCAGTAGGAGAGTTTTGAAAAGTTGAAAAAGATTCTAACTGAAGCCTCGGTATTAATTTAGCCAGAGGCTGGAAAGGAATTCGTAGTCTACTGTGATGCGTTGCACACAGGGTTAGGTTGTGTGCTGATGCAAGAAGGGAAGGTGGTGGCTTATGCGTCTCGTCAGCTTAGGCCGCACGAGGTGAACTACCCTACTCATGACTTGGAGTTAGTTGCAGTGGTGTTCGCACTGAAGATTTGGAAACATTATTTGTACAGGTAAAAATTGATCATCTACACTGACCTAAGAGTCTTAAGTATCTTCTTACCCAAAAGGAGTTAAATCTTAGGCAACGAATGTGGATATAGTTGCTTAAGAATTATGTTGCTCGATTGAGTACCATCCGGGAAAAGCTAACGTGGTAGCGGATGCATTGAGCTGTAAGGTTGTGTCTGATCTGAGAGCAATGTTTTCTCGTCTCAGTTTGTTTGAGGATGGTAGTTTGTTGGTTGAACTGCAAGTAAGATCGACTTAGATTAATCAAATTAAAGAGAAACAGTTATTGGATAAGACGTTAGTTTCTTGCCTTCAACAAGTGAAGAAGGGAGAGACTGTAGATTTTGAGTTGAATAGTAAAAGAATATTATGTTACTGTGGAAGAGTTTGTGTACCGAGGGACTCTGAGTTAAGACAGTCAATTTTGCGGGAGGCGCATAGTAGCCCATACGCTATGCATCCCGGTGGAAACAAATTATACCGAGGTCTACTTGAACTGTACTGGTGGCCAGGATTTAAGCGTGAGATTTTCGACTTTGTAAGTAAGTGTTTGACATGCCAGCAAGTAAAGGCTGAGCATCAACTGTCTTTGGGATTACTGCAACCTGTGAAAATTCCACTCTGGATGTGGGAGAGGATAACCATGGATTTTGTTAGTGGGCTACCCCTGACGCCTACTAAGAAAGATTCAGTATGGGTAATTGTTGATCGGTTGACTAAATCTACCCACTTCATACCGATTCGCACTGATTACTCGTTGCAGAAGTTGGCAAAGTTGTATGTGGCGGAGATTGTAAGGTTACATGGGGTACCAGTGTCTATCATTTTGGACAGAGACCCTATATTCAAATCTCGATTCTGGAGAGTGTTACATGAAGCTTTGGGTACAAGATTAGATTTCAGCACAGCATTTCATCTGCAGACTGATGGTCAATCAGAAAGGCTAATTCAGATTTTGGAAGACATGCTAAGAAGTTGTGTGATTGATTTCAAAGGCAGTTGGGAAGACTATTTACCGTCGGCAGATTCGCTTACAACAACAGCTACCAATCCAGTATTCAGATGGCACCATACGATGCGTTATATGGTCGTAGGTGTCATACCCCTACTTGTTGGACAGAATTGGGTGAACGGCGACTGTTGGGTCCAGAGTTAATCTCTGAAACTGAGAAGAAAGTGAAGTTGATACGGGGTCGGTTAAGAGAAGCATCTGATAGGCAGAAGTCATACGCTGATTTAAAGCGCAAAGAAATTGAGTACTTGGTGGGAGATTTTTTTTTTTTAAAGTTTCACCCTGGAAGAAGATTCTGAGATTTGGGCAGAAGGGCAAGGTGAGCCCTAGATTTGTTGGGCCTTACCAGATAGTAAAGCGTGTGAGACCGGTCGCTTATTAGCTGGAACTGCCTCCTGAGTTAAATCGTATACATAATGTATTCCATGTTACTATGCTGAGGCCCTATCGTTCGGATCCTTCTCATGTAGTGCTGGTAGAGGAGATCGAGGTAAGACCTGATCTAACATATGAAGAAGAACCAGTGCAAATTTTAGATCGTGATGTTAAGATGTTAAGGAGGAAATCTGTTCCGTTAGTCAAGGTACTGTGGCATAACCACGGTTCAGAGGAAGCCACGTGGGAGCCTGAGGAGGTGATACGTTAGCAATACCTTCACCTCTTCTAATCAGGTAAATTTCGAGGCTAAAATTTCTTAAGGGGGTAGAATTGTAACATCCCAAAAGTTAGGGGTTGTAAATTTTTACATAATTGCATGTTGTGCTTGCTCAGCTGGTTATTTGAGTGTTTTGGGGGGTTCTAGAGAGGCCTGGGATCAAGTCTAAGCCAAGGAAAAAATTTAGTTTTTGGCCTTTAAGAAGAGAGGGCTGGTTGAGGTTTGACTTAAGTACATTTGTGTGTATTTTGTTAACACAAGTGGAGTGTGTGGTGTAGTGGTGTGGCGTCAAGTGGAGAGCAAAGAGGGAAGGGGTTCGAATCCCTTAGGTGGTAAATGAAGGATTTTATTTTATCGGTTGAGAGTGGAGGGAGCAGAGTTTGGATCAAACTCTTCAATGGGAGTTGGAGAATTGGTCAAACGGTTCAAATGGATGAAGGAGATGAATTGTAGGAGGAAATAGTGGAAAAAATCAAGGTGTTTATGAGTGAGGACATACAAACTAACTTGTCTACACGGCCGAGGACATGCCCGTATGCCTCACCCGTGGTCGACACTGACTTGCATCACACGGCCAGTCACACGCCCATGGTCGACACTAACTTGTTTTGATTTACAAACAAAAATGACACGGTCGAGCCACACGCTCGTGTGCTCAACCATGTGGGCAAATATAGGCCATTTATAAGGCCAATTTGCCACCCATTTTAGGGTCAAACCTATATGTGAAAACAAACATCATTCCAAACACCAAAACATACCAAGACTAACAAAATGACCATCTTTTCTAACCATTCAAGAGCATTTCAAATATACCAACTTATGTACCATTTATATCATTCTCATCACAAGCATTTCTAAGTATAATCCATCCAAAAACTTACCAATTCATTATGACAACCTTACATCAATAATATACCAACTTATCATCACAAAACATAGATCAAATATTACCACATTCACATCCCATTTACAAGCCATATCACATAGCTTATATATACAACTCAAAATATCATCCAAATCAACTAGACTATACAAGCCATACTTAGATATGTACTCATTCAAAAGGTACCAAAATAGAGTTTGATAGTGTGGTGATGATCCTCAATGATCCCCAAGCCTTCCGTAGCTTTAACAATATATAAAACAATGCAAACAGACACAGAGTAAGCTTTCAAAAGCTTAGTAAGCCATATACAAATAAACTTAACATATAAACATTCATAATCATATCAAATACAAGATCATTAATGTATCTCAATTGCAAATTCGTATTTCTTCTTTGGCTCAATTGTTTAACCATTGCTTATCGACAAATCACATCTCTATGTATCTCATTAGATCATAGCACATTCATACATATATCACATTTTATCTCAACAAATCTATACACATATCTCACTTTTGCAAATTCAAATATACTTACCTTTCATACTCAAAATTAGTATACATTTCAAACGTACCTGAATCGATTCCACATTTCAGATAATCTTTCATTTCTCAGAATTGCCTGTTGAACCATCCAGAATCAAATAGGATACTTGGATAACTCAGAATACTCATACAATGCCAACGTCCCAGACGTGGTCTTACATGTAATACAATATCAATGCCACTATCCCAGACAGGGTTTTACACGAATCAAATACGATTCTAATGTCCCAGACATGGCCCTACCCGTAAAACTCAAATCGACGCCAACATCCCAGACGTGGTCTTACATGATATCACATATCAGAACCCTATGTCATGACATATGAATCCTATCTATTCCTAAGGTTCGTACGGGACTTTTTGGACATTATCACATTGTCGATACTTTCTCAGTTTTCACATGTATATCTCCCATTGTAGATAAGTAGTGCTGGTGTGAGTGGTGTGGTCTCGAGGGGTGATCCAAGCCAGAGTTTTAGTTACTATTAGTAGGTGTTCTTTTATTATTTGTGTTTTGGGGAATAAAAGGCAATATGGTAGATTTTATATCCATTTTGCTATGGTTTTTAGTTGATTACATGCCTATTAAGCTTAATGATGTGGACTTAAAATGTGATGTTTGGGATGCTACATGGAACATTTTGGTATTTATTTTATGAGGTAACTGATGCATGTCATTTAGAACTATTTTTGTATGATGTTTTTAAGGTCTAGAGTAAAGATACCGATATTCTAGTTTTAAAAATGATACCTTTGAAATTTTCAAAGAGCAAGAAGACAGTTTTCTAGCTGGTATCAATATTTATCACGATGATCGATATTCAGGGTGAAGTTATTGATACTTGTTTAGTAGTATCGATATTTTTCAATTGTTGGGGTTTTTAAAACGAGATGTAACGCCCCAAAATCTAGGTATTTATTTTTTTTATGTTTGTAAAATAAATACATGTTTCCTTCAGTGATTAAGTGATTTGGGTGTGTTTGGGAGTGATAGCAATTGTATAGCAGAAGGATTTAGGGAACTCCTAATCAATCACTAGAGGCTAAGATTTGTGGGAATCACAGTGGTTTGATTGAAGGTAACGCTACTCTAATCTATGAATGGACTATTGATTTCGGATTTCGTGTTAACCATAAAGTAGGACTAATGGTGGTGTTTGATTAACCAAATGTAGGGCCACCATGAGCGATTCCATGGTCTTAGGCCGTTTTGGGCCACGTTGGGCCGAAATGGGCCGTGTGGGCCCAACGAGCTTGCGGGCCCCATATAGGTAAATCACACGAACGTGTGGAGAATATTGGGCCAAGCTGTGTAAATTACATGGCCGAGATCAATTCTGGGCTATGTGGGCCACACGAGCGTGTGGGCCCACATGGGTCTGCATTATGTGCCTTGGGCCCATTTTCACTGTTTGACTATTAAGGTTGCACGGGTCGCCCGAGACGGCTGTGGACCTCCTGTTGGGTCGGTAACTATACCTAGACCCAAACTGATAAAATGATTGTTATGCCCCTATGGTAAAGTGACTGTTATGCCCCTATGATATTAATTGACTGTATGCCTTATGTTATGTATGATTGTATATGAGCATGCCACGATATATATATATTTGTCGCATCCATTTATGATATGTTGCATGGGGATGGGATTATTATGTTTGGAGGAAGTGTCTCATCTTTGTGACCTCACTTGCAATATCGCTTTAGTGTCGCAACCTTTGCTAATTTTTGGAGTGTAGGGATGGGTGGGTGATTATATCCCCACATGGAGTGTTGGGCTGGACGGAGTGGAGAGTAGAGGCTGGATGGGTAGGATTTTTGATTGCATGCCTAAACTGTTACTGTCACTGAAATGGGCTAAGACCCACACAGATACTGATATTGTTATGGCTAAGGCCCAACTCAACTGAACTGTTACTGATTTGGGCTTACGCCCAGACTATAATTGCATTGGCTATTTACTTACATGGGGTTACACACTGAGTTTTTGTAAACTTACCCCTCTGTTTATCTGTACAAGTAATCCCTAATCTTAGGTGGATTGGTGCTGCGAGGGATTCGAAGGTGGCCACACAATCGCAGTTGCTTTATATTTTAGCTTTATTTCCAAAATTTAATTTGGCAATTTGTTATGTAATAAGGCCTCTTTAAATTTTAACTTCTAATTTAGGGATTTCAGTTATTTTAATTCACATCTGAGTAGTAGTAGGATGCAGTTTTTACCAAAAGATAATTGTTTTTCAAAACACCACATTTTCGTAACTTACTTTAAAAGCTTCCGCATCAAACATGGTTTCTAAGTATAGTAACATACTAATATGATCAATTTCCTACTAAAAACAACCTGATTTTTAAAAGAACAAGATACCCTAAGATTTTCCGTTAAGATCATAAACGAATAGAATGGATTTTCTAAAGAAACTATGTTTTCGAAAAACACTTCAATGTGATACTGCCAGATTCGGCCATAACATCTAGGCCGAGTTTTGGGTGTTACATGAGAAATAGTAAGTTAGGTTGGTATCGATTTTTCAAATGGTATCGATGCTACTTGAGAGAATTATTAATACCTCCTTTCCAATATCGATACCTACATAACAGTTTTTGGAAATTTTGCTAAGTGGTCCTAGTGCATGTTTAGTACTTATTTTATGTATATTTAATGAATGCTTGACATGTTTTTTCGATAAAAAGTAAATGTATGACTTACAATTCATGTGAATGCTATGTTAAATATAAAAAAAGAAGATGCATCTGTAATAACTTGACGATTTGAGATGCACATATGCAAGAAGGTGGTGTAGCGTCCTAGTATTCAAGCTCGACGATCGGGCCGGGTATAGGGTGTTACACCTGGCATTATTGTAACAACCTAGTTTTAGCTAAATCAAAACAGTGGTTTCGGAACCAAAAATGTCAAAAAATTATTTTAATATTATTTTTGATATTTACATCATGTTATTTGATATGTGTGAAAATCTCGTGAGTTAATTTTATCGTTTGAATGGTCAATTTGATAAAAAGGACTAAATCGCGTAAAATGCAAAAGTGCCATTCTATTAGCTAAAGGTGTCTAATAGCTATAGAACCTTAAAGTTAAGGTCTTAAGTGGTAAATAGACCATTATTATGATAGTGGATGATAATGGCATGGCATTATTGAAATTTTGAATTAGTAATAAGGTTAATTTTGTCATTTAGTAATTAAATGATTAAATAAGTAAAATAAAGCTAATTTTTTTTCATTTTCTTCAACCTAGCCAAATTTGAGATGAAGAAAACATCCATGAAAGGCCATTTAGGGTTCGGTCATTCCCTAGCTTAATTGGTAAGTGTTTTGAGCTCGATTTTTGATGATTTTTATGTTTTTGAGATGGTTGCTTCGTATTCTAACTAGCCTGTACCTTAGATTTCGAAACTGTTAAAGATTTTGAGAGTTGCCGTGGTTGAATCTATGTGTTCTTTGATGTTTAATGTTGAAATAGGAAAGCTTGATGATAGTTTTACATGTTTTGTTAAGTGATTTTTATGAAAATGCATAATAGGGATTAAATTGTGAAATGTGCAAATTCTGTGGTTGAAATGTGAAATAAATGAAAGGTTTGGACTGCTAGGGACCTATATATAATTTAGCCAAGCATGGATTTTTTCGAATTGTGTGAATTTTGTGTATTTGTGAAATAAGGACTAAATTGATTAAATGTAAAAGTTTATGGGCTAATGTGTTAAAATGCCCAAATGTGTATTTTTGGATTAATTGAATAAGTAGATGAATAAATAAGTTAATTTTGAATTCATATAGATCAAGAAAGAAAGAATTCGGATTTAGATCGGGGGGAAAGCAAGGTTATCGAGTAGTCGACCTGATCCGTCAATTCCGAATACGAGGTAAGTTCGTATGTGATGATTACATTATAAATGTATGTTAAAATGCTTTACTATTGCATAAATTGATAAAATGGAATTATGGATAATGTATGAATTGTGAAAACGACTTTACGGATGCATTCGATGATAGAAACGAAAAGTGTGAAAGCCCGGCTGAACCTTAAGTATAGTTTAGGATACTATTGATATGTCAGTAAGTGATACGTTAAGTTGGCTTTGGGCCATGATATTAGCACCTCGGGTGCGTATTTTACTGATTTGGCTTTGGGCCATGCATATCGGGTTATTTGGCTTCGAGCCATGCATATCGCATGATTGGCTTCGGGCCATGATAAGAGTTCTTTGGATAAGTTACCTTGATTTGGCTATGGGCCATGGTATAGGTACTTATCGTAAGAGACTCCTGAGTATCTAATTTCTATTCCAAATGGTTCAACGGGTAAATGAATGATGTGGTTGAGAAAGAGGTTAGTACGAGTGGAGACAGGTACGTACATAACCTATTCGAATATTAAATAGTGAAAGTTCGATGAGTTTATATTTGATCATGTTTTGAGACATAAGAAAGTTTTATAGTTAATGTGTATATGGTTTTGTCATGTGTAATTGGTTGATTTGCATTCACATACGAGCTTACTAAGCTATGAAGCTTACTTCGTGTTATTTTTCTATGTTTTATAGTGAATCAAGGCTAGCTCGGATCCGAGAGTCGTCGGGAACATCATCACACTATCAAACATTTAAGTTGGTACTTTTGAATTATACATTTATTGTATATGGCATGTATAGACTAGATGCGCTATTTTGGTTGTGATTATAACCATGAGATTTAGCTTGTAAATGATGTTAATATTGTTCTGTTTTTGGTTATTAGAAATGGTTGTTAATGACTTTTGTAAGATGTTTATAATGCCTTGTGAGATGGATTGTTTTGGCATGGTTGTAACCATGACATTATGGAAGTTAAAATGGTTATTTGAATTATGGTGGATGAAAGCTTGAGAAAGGTCTTATTGTGGCATGAACTTATATGTCAAATTGGTAGTTAAATAGTATGTATTACAATGAATGAATTGATTGAGTTGTGGATGGTTTTCGGCTGTGAATATTAAGTTGGAATATATATTGTATGAATTAAGGTTAAAGATCATGTTATTTTGGTATATATTTGAGTAAGTGAAATGGTTGTATTTGTATAGCATGAATTGTGCATGAATTGGGATTGATTTGGCTGCCCATTTGTGTATGAAAATGGTACCATTTTGCCTTGTGTAGGTACATTAAAGTTGGGGTGGCAAATTGGCCTTGCAAATGACCTAGTTTTGTCCCCAAGGACAAAGACACAGGCGTGCCTCTCAGCCATGTGTGGCACACAATCATGTTACACGGCCATGTGTCCTTTGGTGTTAAAATTGAATTGAAGTCAGTATGCTCCACAAGGTCTCACACACGAGCGTGTGACAGGCCTTGTGGTACAAGTCAATATACCCCTCTAATTGGCACAAGGCCTAGCACATGGGCGTGTGACTTGGCCGTGTTTCATAAGTTAGTATACCCTACAGGTTTGGCACGGCCTAGCACACGGCTTGGCACACAGGCGTGTGTGGCCATTTCGCAGGGCACACGGGCTAGACACACGAGTGTGTGGTTGGCCGCGTGACCTAAGTCAGTATGTATGCCTTGATTCCACATGGCCTAAGACACAGGCGTGTCTGGAGCCGTGTGACGGCCTGTTCACACGGGCGTGTGACCCCTGTATGGTTGAAATTTTTTAAAGTTTTCAAAATTTTCATATGTTATCGGTTTAGTCCCGAACCACTTCAAAAGCATGTTTAAGGCCTCGTAGGCCCTTATAAGGGACAATGTGTTTGTAATTAAATGGTATTTGAGTACATATGCATAAATGTATGAGTTATGTATGTTAAATGATGTGTATTGATTGGTAATACCTTGTAACCCTACTCCGACGATGAATATCAGTTAGGGGCATTATAATTGTTCTATAGGTGAAGTCTTTTCTACAACAACCCTAAAAAGCAATAACAAACCTTGTAAGTACAAGAGTACTTAGTGAGATTATGAACCCTACCTTGATGGATGCTTTGCAATGTTGTAGGAGTTTTCTATTAGTCAACTACTTCTTTGTATCATTTACTACGGCTAGAACAATCACAGTATCAATATTCCCTTATACGCCAGTTACCATGCCCTTATCATACTTAATATTCCATGTCTTGTTAATTGAGGAATCCTTCTAATCATTACATAAATCTATTGTTCCATAATACTTACTTAACAAAACATACCTTTAGAAACTACTTCCAATCAATCCATGCCCATACTCCTATTTCAAACAATTGTTCACTGACATTGTCTTGGGCAGATACATATAGATGGTGGATACTTACGCAAAGTTTCATACCAGTGGTTCACATTCAAACCTACCCTAATCCGGTTCTGTTCACATATCCATACTAATAATTCATTACGTATAACATCTAGATGAACACCATATCATGCTATAATAGAATCTCATAAACAACATTGAATCATATTTAGAATAAATTCTAGAAGAATATGCAATACCCCTTACTTTTGATACTTACAGATCCTTATAACAAATACCCTTCTTGATATACAGATATACATATTTTTTTCATGGAAAACCCTTAAGACTTTATTCAACTTTTATTCCAGAGCATATTAATACATTATCTTGGTTATACTTATTATAAAACTACTAGAACTTACTCCTTTCTTACCATAGAAGTATATATTCAGATTCATAGCTCACCAGATATTCATGATAGTTCACAGCATATAAACTTAGTAGAATACACCATACAAGAAATCAGATAGAACATGCCACTAAGGTGTTCCATTTAGAATTTTCCACAAATGAATTTCTTTTAGAGTTCGCCACAAAGGCGATTCTTAGTTGTCATGTTTACGATATGGATTTGTATAACTCACATTAAATGAGGTTTTCCCATCATCGTCCTAGGACACGCATAGAAGCCCATTGAGAAATCACCATTCCTTAGTTCTTTTTCAGAGGGTACTATGGACATGGGCTTTTCTTTCAGAGTTTATATTAGAGTTCATGTTTTCAGTCTTGACAGACTCCATCAGACACCACTAAGGTGAACAGACACAGACTCTCTTGATAGGCTCTTTATGCATTGACAAAATCTAAATTCAACCATACACCCAAATAGAACACACATCTCATAGCATACATTTTAGACATATACTTACGTAACCATACTTCAATATTTCAATATTCATACACCAATCATCACATACTATACTCTTTATGACTTCATATCCATAGTTTAATTGATTTTCTATAGATGACTCACAATATGAATAGTATACATGCCGGAGTCAGTATAAAACTCACCAGAATCTCACCCACTGCAGTTCAAAGCTCTAAACTTAGATATCCATCACGACCTAGTAGCAAACACTGCTTAGAAACATAATTTCACCATTAGAACTCTTGTAAATACAAATTTACTTATTCATTACTTAACATGAAGAGCTGAAATACTTACCCTAGTGAGAAGTAACTACTAATCATAAAAGAACCTTAGCCTTGAGATCATCGAGGTAGGAGACATTTAGATTTAAGGAAGGTTTTATGATAAACAATAATTTAAACATATTTTGACCCAATGCTTGGCTTATTTTTTGATGAATTTTCATTAGATTTGATGAACTCGATGCTCCCAATCCTTTAATTTCATGTTTTACACTCAGGAGAGCTTAAAGAGTCAAAAAGAACAAGAAACGGGCCAAAAAGGGACAAAATAGGCCTACCTCAGAAATCAACACGGCTTGGACTATCGCACGCGGGCAGACCACATGGCCGTGTGTGACGAGCATAATCAAACATGACCTAAGCTATCGCACATGGGCGTGTTACACGGGCATGTCCTTGTCGAACCCAAGTCTAATTCTATTTGGAAAAGACTACTTGTGGGCCAAAGAAGGTGCTTCAAAGCCTATATAAACGCCCTAGGGGAGGACCTAAGGGGGGACACAGAGTAGATCAAAGAAGTTAGTCGAAGGAAGCCGTTGGAAGCATATCCACTCCAATATTGAAGATCTCTATCAAGTTCTTTAAAAGTTTTTGGGTTCTTTATGTCTTGTTGTTTTCTCTACTCTAAGATGTTCTCCTTCAACGTTATGAACTAAACTCCCTAAATACCTAGGGAGGATGAAACCTAGATGAATTACATGACAAATACTTGTTCTTGTTATTAATTATGTGTTATTAAACCTTGTTTTAATATTTTCAGGATATTAATTCAAGTTTAATGTGCTTATTCAATGGAGCGAAAGTCCCTATTTAAGAGAAGATCTAGCATAATTAAGCGGAGTTGATTGCAACCCTAGAAATAGGATGACATAAATCTGCTGGATTAGAGTCAAATCTAATAAGGAAATTCATAAATCGAGTTAATGCGACAATAGGGGTTTTAATTAGAAAGAGATTTCAATTAATCAACCTAGAGTCAGGTGTTCTTAGTCTCAAAAGAGATATTAATATAATTTAGGGACTTCTACGGATCAAGTCAAGTGAATAAATCATTTAATTCAGAGTCAGAATAATAAGTGAAGTATAGATGGATTCTTCCCTGGGTATTGTCTTTATTATTGGTTTATTCGATTATTTCTTTCACTCTCTGTCGCGTTCATAGTCAATTAGTTAGTTAATTTTAGATTAAAAGCAAAATTCCTTAATTATTAGGCTAGATAATAAAAAGATATTTATTACTAGTAATTTTAGTCCTTGAGGATACTATATTCCGGACTTACCATAACTATACTACTGTTCGATAGGTGCGCTTGCCTTTGTTGAAATATTAGTTAGTTTCGAGGTCCATCAAGTTTTTGGCACTGTTACCGGGGACTAAGATATTAGGAACACTAAATTTTTATTACTTTAGCCATTATTATTTTTTCTTGCAATTTATTTTAATTTTATTTTAATTTGCTAATTTTTATTTTATTTGCTTCTGGTGGGTAATTTTAGTTTATGACTAGAAGAAACCCGTCAGGGCCCTTGCTTTTTGATAGTGAGATAGACAGTACCGCTCGCAGAAATCGAAGGGAGATAAGGTGAAGTCTACAATACATAGAGGAAGAGCAAGAGGACGATACTAATACTACTGAGGAGATGGCTGATAATAATTCTCTCCCTCCTATGGTTGCTGCAAATCCGGTGAATCAAAATCATGCTCCTCGTACTATGCACGATTATGCTAAGCCCAATTTAACTAGGGCTGAATCGAGTATTGTTAGACCTACTATTGCTGCAAATAATTTTGAACTAAAACCTAACACTATTCAAATGATTCAACAGTTTGTTCAGTTTGATGGTTTGCAGGATGAGGACCCAAATACTCATTTGGCCAATTTCTTAGAGTTCTGCGACACTTTTAAGATTAATGGTGTTTCTGATGATGCCATTCGCTTCAGTTGTTTCCTTTTTCATTGAGAAATAAAGCTAAACATTAGTTGAACTCGTTGCCACGAGGTTCCATCACTACTTGGGAACAGATGACCAAAAAGTTTTTGTTAAAATATTTTCCGCCGGCTAAAATGGCTAAGTTGAGGAATGATATCTCTTCTTTTGTGCAGATGGATTTAGAAACACTTTACGATGCATGGGAGAGATACAAGGATCTACTAAGAAGATGCCGTCACCATGGGTTACCATTATTTCTACAGGTTCAAACCTTTTACAATGGTGTGAACCCCTCAACTAGGCAATTGATTGATGTAGCCGCCGGCGGTACACTAAACAACAAAACACTTGAGGCTGCCTACGAATTCATTGAAGAGATGTCACTGAATAACTATCAGTACGTTATGAGGACGAACCCAACAAAGGCAGTTGGTGTTTTCAACCTCGACGCAGTTACCATGCTATCAAACCAGGTAGAGCTTTTAAATAAAAAGATTGATGGTTTGTGTGGTTCTTCGCAGGTACATCCAGTGATGCAGTGCGATACAAATGGAGGAGGAATGGACAATACAGAATATCCGTCCTACAACCCTGGCATAGAAAGCGAGCAGATGAACTATATGGGGAATAATTCTAAACTTCAGAATAATCCCTATAGTAACAGTTACAATCCAGGTTGGAGGAACCACCCAAAATTTTCCTAGGAGGACAAGGAAACCAAAGATAGCAACCCCCTCCAGGCTTTCAGCCACCTTACCAACAGGAAAATAAGCCGAACCTTAAAGAGATGCTTACTAAATTCATCTCGATGTTAGAAATGAGCTTCCAGAACACTGAAACCGCACTAAAAAATCAACAAGTGTCGATTCAAGGTCTCGAAACTCAAATAGGACAGCTTGCTGAGCTAATATCTGAACGACCATAAGGCATCATGCCAAGCAAAAACCCAAAGGAGCAATTTCATGCCAGTACTGCTCGCGATAGTGAAGGGTTAGATGAACCAAAATCGAGGAAAGAAAATGTGGTAGATAAAGGTAAGGTTGAGGTAAGCCATAATAAACCAAAACTGGTAAGTGAAGAGCATAAACCTCGTGTGCCATATCCCAATGCGACGAAGAAAGACCGCATAGATGAACAATTCAGTAAATTTCTTAAACTTTTTTTAAAAAAATACATATTAACTTACCGTTTATTGAAGCTCTTTCGCAGATGCCCAATTCAGTAAAATTTTTAAAAGAGCTTTTGACAAACAAACGAAAGTTAGACGATGCATCGCATGTGGAGCTAAATGCAATTTTCTCATCAATTTTACAGAATAAACTACCCTGTAAATTAAAAGATCTAGGGAGTTTTGCGATTCATTGCTTAATTAGTGGTTTATCTGTTAATAATGCTTTAGCTGATTTAGGGGTAAGTATCAATGTTATGCCTTATAAAATGTTTAAACAGCTAGGTCTTGGGAAACCCAAACAAACTAGGATGAGCATTCAATTGGCTAATAAAACCATTAGATTTCCTAGGGGTATAATTGAAGATGTGCTTGTCAAAATTGATAAATTCATATTCCCAGTAGACTTTGTTGTTTTAGACATGGGTGAGGATAGTGATGTTCTTTTAATTTTAGGACGACCTTTTTTAGTAATAGCTAGGACCATTATTGATGTTGGTATAGGGGAATTAATACTTCGTGTAGGTGGCGACATGATTAAACTCCAAGCACGTGATTCTATCAGAATATCTAGTGATCAAGATGATACAAGTCCTGTTAATGTAAGTGAACTTAATGTTCAATCTTCTTTGCAGGAAATTCCTCGGAAAAAGATGACAGAGCCATGGTTTAGCTCTCATATTGAGAACATGTAATATCCCGGGTTAGGGGCTATTTTGTGTTGCATGATATTGCATGGGTTTTGTGTGTTGTGTTGCTATTTCGGTGTTTTAGGGGCTTAATTGTAGCCTAGGTGTGTGCCTGAGAGTATGGAAAAATTTTGGTTTTTGGGTGTTAAGTCGTGGAGCCGATGGAGCCGAGGGATGTGTATTTTATGTTGTGTTTCTGAGCACAAAAGAGGAGCTGGTGGAGTGGCAAAGCATGCGCCACATGGGGGAGCTTGATGTGGCGTCATCTCCAGGAGAGGGAGGTCCAGTGTTCGAACTGCAGAGTTCTCCTTTTGGCTCCTTTTTGGACGGCATGGAGGAAGAAGTAGAAGACAAGTGAAATTCTACTTGGACTTGGTCTTCAATTTCAAATGAAAGGGGAGAGCAAATTGTGGAGGAAGACTTGGTCCACTCATTTGAAATGAGTGGTGGAGAGCCTTTGGAGGATTTTGGGCGAATTTGGGGAGTGTGGAGTGGGAGAATGACGGCTTGGTAAGGGAAGGTGTGTGTCTTAAAAATGCATTTGGCATTTTTGGTGATTTCGCCACTCTTTGTCAAAAGCAATTCTTCTATTTTCTTTTGGAAACCGAAACTAGCACCCATTCTTTTCATACTCTCTTCCTTTCTTCTCTTGAAACCTTAGTAGCCAAACCTCATTTGTTTCTTCTCATTCTTCTTCCTTGAACCCGAAAGCCCAAGCAACACATGCCGAATTTGCTTCATTCTTGATTAGTTCTCTTAATAGCCAGAATGCCCTTTTGTGTCACCATTTTACTTGCTTTCATTTCTTTTCTTCTTGTGACCCTTTTGGCCGAATATCAACCCCTTTTCTATTCATTTTCCTCTTGTGTTCTCTTCTTTTGGGTGAAGCCAGAATCCTCCCGCAACTTGTGGCGATTTCTCTTCTTTTCTTAAACCACACTCCTTTGTTTTGTTTTCAAGACTGATAGCCGAAATCCCCCTGGTGTTGTCGAAATCTCCTTCTTTCTTTTTGCTCTCATTGTAGCCGAATATCTTCTCTTCTCCTAGTAGTCTCCCTTGGCCGAATCTTTGGTGGTTCTCTCCTAGTGTGGTTAGCCGAATCTTTGTTGGTAAGTAAGGGGTAAGTGATTGGTTGTTGTTAGTTTGATCTTCTGGTTTCGATTAAGGCATGAATGATAAAGGATTAACTGTTATTCTTTTCAAGGTGAAGGCTGAGTGTCTTAGAAGGCCATTGTGGTTCGGATTTGGTAGGAAACCAAATCACCTTCAAGGTAAGGGTTCGACATTAACCCCTTTGATTAAGTGTCCTTGGCCGAATGTCTTAGTGCCTAACCCCTAATGTTTGACCGATTATAGGATCTTGTAATCGAGGGGCTTAGATCGTTCTCGTGGGATTTTTGGACTCGTGATTACCAGGTGTGTAACTAACACACTGATACTTAGTAAGATTATTAATAAACCTATTTGCATGTTAAAAGTTATAACAGTGTGATGGACAATGGGATACCCAAATAGGGTATGTATACGATTCGGTAAAATCTGTTTCTATTATGAGTGCTATTAATGAAGTATAATATCATGACTTATGTTTTGTATGTATGCTATGAGAGATAATGCTTGGTATGTTGGCATAATATGCATGACTTGCATGAGATGCATGATTACATGAGTATGAGATGGATGGGTGATACGAGAGGAGGGAGCAGTGATATATATTGTGCTGACGAGCACCGTGTGCTTTGGTAGCACACTTTGTGACTTTGGGTCACCAGAGGTTTGGCACCTCCAGAGGTTTGGTACCTCGCGTCTCGTCCCAGTGGCTCGAGTACCACGATGGGTTGGCCCCACGAGATGATTATACGGGATTGACGCCGTGTTTTGGTAACACACGATGGGTTGGCCCCATCACCCGATTTGTGACTACGGTCACCGTGCTTTGGTAGCACATTGTGTCTTTGGGACACCGGAGGTTTGGCACCTCATTGCGACTAGTCCCCGTGGTTTGACCACCGTGGGTTGGCCCCACTTGAGATATGGGATCGTCTGCTAGTGTTTTGGTAACACACGATGGGTTGGCCCCATCATCGATTTTGTGACTACGGTCACCGCTGCTTTGGTAGCACATTGTGTCTTTGGGACACCAGTGGTTTGGGACCACATTGATGGATAATGTGTCTTTGGGACACCAGTGTTTTTGGTAACACATTGTGACTATACGTCACACGGTGGTTTGGCACCACCAAAGGGTTTGGTACCACACGGGGTAGAAAAGGTGTATGGATGGTTAGGATCGGGTTGCATTAATTATGTTGCTATGTATGATGTGTGTTAGCATGTTGTTTTATCGGGGCGGGGTTTACACATTTGAGTCACTCGACTCACCCTCTCCTTTGACATTTCAGTGACTCGTAGACGCGGACTTGGAGCCGGATGGACTCGGGTGCACATGCCATGCTCTAATAAAAGTTTTGCTCGATTTATTGCATTTGGGTACTTTAGTTTATTTATTTTTATTTGGGTTTATCTTGAATTTGTAAAAGCTTTCTAAGATGTGCTTTATGATGTTTATATTTTTACATTAGATTTTAATATGCTGTAACAAAAATAACTTGGTGCGAATTTTGATTAAAATTTGGAAAGACGACGTTTTCAAACCAACAAAGCGGTATGTTTTTGAACTATACCATCGGGTATCACACCGCTTTTATAATTGAATGAAAAACAATCTGATTCAAACTTGAAACCAAAAATTTTTCTAAGACCGAATGTTCTGGTAACAATATTCAACAACTCGTTTTCGAAAAGAAACAAAGTTTTATCAAGTCTAACTAGTACAACCTCAAAGTTTTCAAATACGTTTTCCCTCGTAACATACCAGATTCGGTCGTGGTGTTTGGACCGGGTTTGGGGTGTTACAATTGTGGTATCAGAGCCAGGTTCAAAAGCTCGGCTGTGGGCTTGAGGCCCAAACTGCTTTTTCAAAGTTTGTTTTAAGTGTTTTTGGGATGGAATACATGGTTTACAAGGCATGGCACCGAGTCTCCGGCACCAGTTCGCCCAGGTAAGTAACTCTAAACTCTTCTGTGAATTATTATTTGTAGAAGGGTAGGTGATATGGAACGTAGTTAGATTTATAGGACTGGAACCCTAGGATTAGATCACTCAAACACTCGAACTAAAGCATAAGACTTAAAGCACTAAACCAATCTATGACTCAGCCACGGGGCTAGGGTGTGGTAACTCCCGTACGCATGTCTAGGAGAGGATCCGGAAGAGCTTGGTATTTAAGCAGTCCTCGTGACTCACCTCCTCTTCGCAGGTATCCCACCTGGTGCGTAGCTCGAGTTCACCCTGACCAAGAAGGCTCAGTCATAGACTTAACCTAACGACTAAAACCCGAAAAAGGGAATTAGCCATGTTTTCGAAAATACAACAACAACCCTAATGTTTTCAAACTTTTTGCAATAAACTCTTTCAAAACCGAAAATGTCACATTTACAACAATTTTCTCGAAAAACCTGATTTATGGGAAAATTACAAAAATGCCCTTGGGTAAATTTACTAAAATGCCCTCGGTTTATAAAATAGCAACTCAATGATTTTGCCCAAAAATTTCAATGATGTTACGAAATTCAAACACTCTGCTTTACGAGATATCAATCTGAAATCTTGATTTTGGAAAATTTATGAAAACGCCTCGGTTTGTGAAAATTACTAAAATACCCCCTTTTCCAAAGCGAAGTATTTTACAAAATTTTCAAAGAACACTCTCAAATTTTTGGAATTTCAAATTGACCGGTTTTACGAAAAGTTTAAAATATCTTTTATTACTGAAAATACCTCCGTAGGAAAAATGACGAAAATACCTTGGGCTAGAATGGGCAGCAATGTCCGAAGAGTGAATAGGTATGGAAAGGGTTAAGGAATGTATGTATAATCTCTTTTGGATGAATAGGATAGAAGATTGAAACCTTGGTTGCTCGAAAGAACCCCTGAATAAACTCTATCCATAAAATTTCTTTGCGGTTAAGAAAGTGGAACGATACTAATGCATAAAAATCTTTTTAATCGAAACATATAGATCGTTAGACATGAGCACTCGAGGCGGACGTGGTCGTAATACTCGTGGTAGAGGTAGGGGTAGAATGACGGTTTCTGAACCCGTAGGATCTGGTCAAGGGTCAGAAAATGAGATGCGGATTCCCACCACCACCGAGGTGGTGAGTTCCGAGATCGATCGAGACGATGCAAAGGTCACAGCGTCTTTGCGGGTGTTGGAAAGGGTAGCTGGTGTAAGTGGTGGTGCGGGAGTTAGGAAATCTGTTCCTGAGCGACTCCGGGCTAACGGGGCCGAGTTCTTCCGAGGTGTATCGGGTGTTGCTCCTAGCACTGCTGAGTATTGGCTGGAGGCAACGGAGCGGATCATGGACGATCTGGACTTGACGACTGAGGAGAAGTTGAAGGGCATCGTATCGCTTCTTCGGATGAGTCATATCAATGGTGGCTCACGGTTCGGGGCGTGTGGCGGTGAGGATCCGACATGGGATTATTTTAGAGCCGCATATCAAAAGAAATACATCGGGGCTAGTTACATCGACTCCCGAGAAGGCATTTCGAGGCTCGTTCGGGGAGTAAATCATTCTTCGAGTACGGGCCGAGTTCCCGGTTGAGTAGGTATGCCGGGGCATTGTAGCCACCGAGCATGAGAGGTGTGTTCGCTTTGAGGACGGGCCGAGACGAGTTGAGGTCGCTGATTGCTCCTCGCCAGGAGCGCGAGTTTGCTTGTCTTAGTCGAGAAGGCTAAGGTAGCCGAAGGTGTTAAGGAGTCGATAAGACAAAGCATGGACGGAGTAGGCTTAAGAGGAGCTTTGGGTCTTGGGATCGCCCGCAATCCGCGAAGAGGGCTAGACCGAGTGGGCGCGAATCGATCGCTAGGTTTGTTGTCACGCGCAGCGAGACCGCCGCAGATGTTATCGCGTGGGAAATCTCATTGGGGTGGTTGTTGGACCGGTGGAAAAGGTTGCTTCGAGTGTGGTTCTCTCGATCATCGCATTAGGGATCGGTCCGCGTGGGATGGCCGAGGATTCGGGCCCGAGTCGTCGTAATGTCGCGATGCAGGTAATGGACCGCCACCGCAGAGGGGCCGTGGTAATGGCAGAGGTGGTAATGGATTTGGTCGAGGTCGTGGAGCACCGCGCGAGTGCGGGTAGTTTTGAGGCACGCACGGCGGCTGTGCGTGTATGCGCATAAACAGGCGCCGCGAGAGGCGACGACACGGATGTAATCACCGATCGTTTTTTTTGATTTTTGGTTCTCCTATATCGCTTTAATTGACTTGGGTTCCACGCATTCGTATGTTGCTAGTAGTATAATTGAGACCATGGACTTAGATTCGAGATATCTTCTAGGCGGATGGTATGCATTTAGCCCTCTAGGTCACTCTGTAGTGGTAGATAAGTCAGTATAAGGATGTACCCTAGAACTCCAAGGGGTAGTTTTTGCCGCGATCCGATGGAACCGCCGCTTTTGAGGAGTTCGATCCGATTCTCGGGATGGACCGGCCGGTGAAGTACCGGCCCAAGGTGGATTGCGCGACTAAGCGCATGGTCCTATCGACGGATAAGGAGATGAAGTGAGTATGATAGGTAATAGGAGAGATTACTTATCCAACGTGGTATCGGCACTAAAAGTCTGTAAAGATGGTCGGAAGAAGAGTGTGTGAAGCGTATGTGGTTCATGTGTATGCCTTAGAGGCTAAAGAGTCCGCCGTTGAGAAGGTTCGTGCTGTTAAGGAATTTGTTGATGTGTTTCGGAGGAGCTTCCGGTTTGCCACCGGATCGCGAGGTAGAGTTTGGGATAGATCTGCTACCGTGGATCGCGCCGCGGTGTCTATTGCTCCATATAGGATGGCACCAAAGGAATTGGTGGAGCTTAAGGCTCGATTCGGGAGTCGTTGGATCGAGGCTTCATTAGGCCAAGTGTTTCGCCGTGGGGAGCGCCGGTATTATTCGTCAAGAAGAAGGGCGGCTCGATGCGATGTGTATCGACTACCGCCAACCGAATAAGTCGACGATTAAAAACAAGTATCCGTTACCACGGATAGATGACTTGTTTGATCATCACCAAAGGTGCATCGGTGTTTTTTCAAGATCGATTTGAGGTCCGGGTACCATCGGTTGAAAGTTAAGGAAGCGGATATCCATAAGACAACGTTTTTTCGACTCGGTATGGGCACTACGAATTCCTGTAATGCCGTTCGGGTTGACTAACGCTCGGCAGCTTTTATGGATATGATGAATAGGTGTTTCAAAGAGCAGATGTCGGATCGGTTCGTCGTGGTTTTTATTGACGATATCTTGGTATATTCAAGGTCGGAAGAAGAGCATGATGCACACTTAAGAGTGGTGTTGCAAATTTTGAGGAGAAGCAACTCTATGCTAAGTTCGATGTAAGTGTGAGTTACGCTTAGTGAAGTGACGTTTTTGGGTCATGTAGTATCACCGAGGGGATTAGAGTAGATCCTCGAAAGGTTGAGGCGGTTTTGGATTGGAAGCCTCCTAAGTCGATTCTTGAGATTCGGAGTTTCTGGGTTTGGCGGATACTACCGAGGTTTGTTGAGGGTTTCTCGTTAATTGCGGCACCGGCGACTAAGTCATTTAAGAGAGGGAGTTCCGTTCGTTTGGACCGAGAAACAGCAGGAGAGTTTTGATAAGTTGAAGAAGATCTTGACAGAGGCTCTGTGTTAATTCAACTTTGAGGTGGTAAGGAATTCACGCATTATCTTCGCGACGCATCACATACGGGATTGGGTTGTGTCTTTGATGCAGAGGGTAAGGTTGTGGCTTACGCTTCTGGCACCGAGGCCACACGAGGTCAACTATCCGACGCCTTACGACTTGGAGCTAGCAAACGTAGTCTTTGCTCTAAAAATCTGGAGGCACTACTTGTACGGGAGAAGTCAATCGCCTACACGCATCATAAGAGTCCAAGTATCTATTGACTCAAAAGGATCTGAATTTGAGGCGGCGTAGATGGGTTGAGTTGCTCAAGGACTACGATCGCTCGATCGAGTATCATCCGGCAAGGCTAACGTGGTGGCGACACGCGTTGAGCCGTAGGGTTGTTTCGGACTTAAGAGCTTTGTTTGCCCATTTGAGTTTGTATGACGACGGGAGTATTCTCGCAGAGTCGAGTTAAGCCTACTTGGGTTGAGCGGATCAAAGAGAAACAGATTGGAGGATGAGGTTACGAGTGCGCGAAGGTTACAAGTCTGTAATGGTGGTTTGGAGGGTTACTGACTTGGCTAGGGATGAGGTTACAGTGTTTTCAAGGGAAGGCTTGTATGCCTAAAGATGTTGAGTCGAGGCGCAGAGGATTCTTCAGGACGCACATAGCAGCCCTTATGCTATGCATCCTGGAGGTAGTAAAATGTATAGGGATCTTAAAGAAGCGATTTTGGTGGCTGGCTTGAAGAAAGAGGTGACAGAGTTTGTTGGAAAATGTCCGACTTGTCGTGTCAAGGCCGAACATCGATTGCCGTCGGGTTTGCTTCACTGTGAAAGATTCCTCGATGGAAATGGGAAAGGATAACTATGGATTTCGTCGGTGGTTTACCGCTTACGCCAAGCAAGAAGGATTCAGATTTGGGTTATCGTGGACCGTCGACTAAGTCACCCCATTTCATTCCGGTGAGAGTGGACTATTCACTTGAGTAGATTGGCGGCTTTATGTGTCGAGATAGTGAGATCGCACGCGGCGTTCGCTTTTGATAATCTCGAGATAGGGATCCGAGGTTTACGCCGAGGTTCGAGAGCGTTGCATCGGGCTCGGGTACTCGTTTGGATTTCAAAGACTTTTCACCCGCGATCGGCGGGCAATCGAAAAGGTCATTCAGATCTTGGAAGACATGTTGAGAGGTTGTGTTCGGACTTGAGGGCGGTTTGGATGAGTTTCGCCGTTGGCGAAGTTCGCCTATAACAACAGCCTACCAAGCAAGCATCAAGATGGCACCATATGAGGCAATCATGATGGTAGGAAGTGTCGCTCACCTACTTGTTGGACAGAGTTAGGTGAACGTCGCTTGTTGGGACCCGAGTTGGTTCTGCCGAGACGAGAAGACAAGGTTAGGTTGATTCGATCTCGTTTGAAGGAAGCTTCGACCGGCAAAAGTCTTATGCCGATCTTAAGCGAAGAGATATAGAGTTCGCTGTGGGAGATCGGGTTTTCTTAAAGGTCTCACCTTGGAAGAAGGTGCTGAGGTTTGGCAGAAAAGGCAAGCTAAGTCCGAGGTTCATTGGGCCGTATAAGGTATTGAGACGAGTTGGACCAGTGGCGTATCAGCTTGAGTTGCCAGCAGAGCTTAGTCAGATTCACGATGTTTTTCACGTGTCGATGCTTCGGAGGTATCGTTCAGATCCATCGCATGTAGTAGCGATGGAGAGATCGAGGTAAATCCGGATATGACCATGGAGGAAGAACCGGTCGCGATTCTAGATCGAGATGTCAAGGTTCTACGTAGGAAGTCTGTGCCTTTGGTTAAGGTACTTTAGCGGAATCATGATGTGGAAGAAGCTACGTGGGAACCCGAGGATACGATGAGACAGCAATACCCGCAACTCTTTTTGACCAGGTAATTTCGAGGCCGAAATTATTTTAAGGGGGGTAGAACTGTAATATCCCGGGTTAGGGGCTATTTTGTGTTGCATGATATTGCATGGGTTTTGTGTGTTGTGTTGCTATTTCGGTGTTTTAGGGGCTTAATTGTAGCCTAGGTGTGTGCCTGAGAGTATGGAAAAATTTTGGTTTTTGGGTGTTAAGTCGGGAGCCGATGGAGTGAGGATGTGTATTTTTGTTGTGTTTCGAGCACAAAAGAGAGCTGGTGGAGTGGCAAAGCATGCGCCACATGGGGAGCTTGATGTGGCGTCATCTCCAAGAGAGGAGGTCCAGTGTTCGAATCTGCAGAGTTCTCCTTTTGGCTCCTTTTTGGACGGCATGGAGGAAGAAGTAGAAGACAAGTGAAATTCTACTTGGACTTGGTCTTCAATTTCAAATGAAAGGGGAGAGCAAATTGTGGAGGAAGACTTGGTCCACTCATTTGAAATGAGTGGTGGAGAGCCTTTGGAGGGATTTTGGGCGAATTTGGGGGAGTGTGGAGTGGGAGAATGACGGCTTGGTAAGGGAAGGTGTGTGTGCCGAAAATGCATTTGGCATTTTTGGTGATTTCGGCCACTCTTTGTCAAAAGCAATTCTTCTATTTTCTTTTGGAAACCAAACTAGCACCCATTCTTTTCATACTCTCTTCCTTTCTTCTCTTGAAACCTTAGTAGCCAGAAACCTCATTTGTTTCTTCTCATTCTTCTTCCTTGAACCCGAAAGCCCAAGCAACACATGCCGAATTTGCTTCATTCTTGATTAGTTCTCTTAATAGCCGAATGCCCTTTTGTGTCACCATTTTACTTGCTTTCATTTCTTTTCTTCTTGTGACCCTTTTGGCCGAATATCAACCCCTTTTCTATTCATTTTCCTCTTGTGTTCTCTTCTTTTTTGGGGTGAAGCCAAATCCTCCCGCAACTTGTGGCGATTTCTCTTCTTTTCTTAAACCACACTCCTTTGTTTTGTTTTCAAGACCCGATAGCCAGAAATCCCCACGGTGTTGTCGAAATCTCCTTCTTTCTTTTTGCTCTCATTGTAGCCGAATATCTTCTCTTCTCCTAGTAGTCTCCCTTGGCCGAATCTTTGGTGGTTCTCTCCTAGTGTGGTTAGCCGAATCTTTGTTGGTAAGTAAGGGTAAGTGATTGGTTGTTGTTAGTTTGATCTTCTCCGTTTCGATTAAGGCATGAATGATAAAGGATTAAGCGTTATTCTTTTCAAGGTGAAGGCCGAGTGTCTTAGAAGGCCATTGTGGTTCTGGATTTGGTAGGAAACCAAATCACCTTCAAGGTAAGGGTTCGACATTAACCCCTTTGATTAAGTGTCCTTGGCCGAATGTCTTAGTGCCTAACCCCAATGTTTGACCGATTATAGGATCTTGTAATCGAGGGGCTTAGATCGTTCTCGTGGGATTTTTGGACTCGTGATTACCGTGTGTAACTAACACACCGATACTTAGTAAGATTATTAATAAACCTATTTGCATGTTAAAAGTTATAATAAATGTGATGGACAATGGGATACCCAAATAGGGTATGTATACGATTCGGTAAGTCTGTTTCTATTATGAGTGCTATTAATGAAGTATAATATCATGACTTATGTTTTGTATGTATGCTATGAGAGATAATGCTTGGTATGTTGGCATAATATGCATGACTTGCATGAGATGCATGATTACATGAGTATGAGATGGATGGGTGATACGAGAGGAGGAGCGATGATATATATTGTCTTGACGAGCACCATGTGCTTTGGTAGCACACTTTGTGACTTTGGGTCACGGTGAGGTTTGGCACCTCCAGAGGTTTGGTACCTCAGCGTCTCGTCCCAGTGGCTCAGTACCACAGTGGGTTGGCCCCACAGATGATTATACGGGATTGACGCCAGTGTTTTGGTAACACACGATGGGTTGGCCCCATCACCCGATTTGTGACTACGGTCACGGTGCTTTGGTAGCACATTGTGTCTTTGGGACACCGAGGTTTGGCACCTCATTGCGACTAGTCCTCGTGGTTTGACCACCGTGGGTTGGCCCCACTTGAGATATGGGATCGTCTCGCTAGTGTTTTGGTAACACACGATGGGTTGGCCCCATCATCGATTTGTGACTACGGTCACCAAAGTGCTTTGGTAGCACATTGTGTCTTTGGGACACCAAAGGTTTGGGACCACATTGATGGATAATGTGTCTTTGGGACACCAAAGTTTTTGGTAACACATTGTGACTATACGTCACCGGTGGTTTGGCACCACCAGGTGGTTTGGTACCACACGGGTAGAAAAGGTGTATGGATGGTTAGGATCGGGTTGCATTAATTATGTTGCTATGTATGATGTGTGTTAGCATGTTGTTTTATCGGAGCGGTTTACACACTTTCGAGTCACTCGACTCACCCTCTCCTTTGACATTTCAGTGACTCGTAGACGCGACTTGGAGCCGGGATGGACTCGGGGTGCACATGCCATGCTCTAATAAAAGTTTTGCTCGATTTATTGCATTTGGGTACTTTAGTTTATTTATTTTTATTTGGGTTTATCTTGAATTTGTAAAAGCTTTCTAAGATGTGCTTTATGATGTTTATATTTTTACATTAGATTTTAATATGTCAGAATAAAAATAACTTGGTGCGAATTTTGATTAAAATTTGGAAAGACGACGTTTTCAAACCAACAAAGCGGTATGTTTTTGAACTATACCATCGGGTATCACACCGTTTTTATAATTGAATGAAAAACAATCGGATTCAAACTTGAAACCAAAAATTTTTCTAAGATCAATGTTCTCGTAACAATATTCAACAACTCGTTTTCGAAAAGAAACAAAGTTTTATCAAGTCTAACTAGTACAACCTCAAAGTTTTCGAATACGTTTTCCCTCGTAACATACCAGATTCGGTCGTGGTGTTTGGACCGGGTTTGGGGTGTTACAGAACAGAACTGTTCATGAGGAACGAAGGCTCCAGATCAAGGAACTAGATGAATGGTGAACACAGTTTAAGGAGAAATTGAAAGTACATGATGAACCAAAGTAGAGCCATGACAAGCCTAAAAATAAAACGAGTCAAATTAAGGTTGGAGATCGAGTTCTAATTGATAATACAGATCCTCGTGTTGCCACTTCTAAACCAAATGGAACAAACCTTTTCACGATACTTAATATTTTCCCATACGGTCTAGTCGAGGTAACTCATTCCAAATTTGGCACCTTCAAGGTAAATAGTACTCGTCTAAAACCTTATTTTAACAAGTTTGATAGTAGGAATGAGGAATTTCAACTCCTCAAACCACCATGATTATGTGAATGAAAGGTGAGTCGAGCTTAGACTCTAAATAAGCGTTTCTCAGGAGGCAACCCGAGCACTAACATCATTAATATGCATATTTTCGATTTTTAGCACCTAACTAAAAACAAACCAAATTAATAGGCACATGTTTCCCTACCCACATGGTCTTGCACACGGGCGTGGCCGTGGCCGTGTGGGCACCACGAGTAGGTACACCAGCGTGGCGAAGACCGTGCGAAAACAGGACAAAAATTTTCCCTAGAACACGGGCTACGATAAAATGCCACAGTCGTGCGATGCGACCGTGGTCAAAACTTACTAAAGAACATGGGATGCGATAAACCCACACGGGCGTGCCTTTAGACCGCGGGCGATACTAAGTAAGTGACACGGGCGTGCGACACGCCCGTACCCAGAAGCCGTGGTTGAAACTGAGTAAGTCACACAGGCGTGCGACACGCCCGTGCTTATAGGCCGTGGTCGATACTGATAAATTAACACGGACGTGGGAGAAACGAACGAAGCATCACATGGTCGTGCAATTCGGCAGTGTGACCCAACACACCCAGGGAACACAGGCGTGGGCCACGACCGTGTGCCCCAATCCATATTTAAACCTCCATCTATTGTTCACCTTCTCCCCCAAATTCCCCCTTAAAAACCTAGTCGCTATCTCTCCCAAACGCTCTCTCTACTCCTTCTCCCCTACTCTGGCCACCACCTCGACGACCCACCAGCGACTAAACTATCCCTCATATCCTCTCCTTCTTTTCCTTTCCTCTTCTCCCTTTCTTGTCCATGCACACCAGCCTCCGCAGTCCATGCCCGTGCGCCACCACTACGTCTGTGCGCCGCCTTAATACCTCTACCGGTTTACTCTTCCCCTTCACTTTTTTGTTCATTGTTCATTTTTATTACTGTAAGTCCATTTTATGAGTCCCATTTTCAGATTCACGTTGAGTTGCTAAGTATACTCATATTAACTATTAAGTTGCATTTGTCACATTTTCATTCTTTATACTAATTGTTACTTGACAATGATTTTGCTTTTGGTAGCTTACTGATTTTGATAATACCATGCATTCTGGGATTCCCATTAGTCTTGTTAATTAGTCTCATTACTGTAACACTTTTAGGCTCGTTGCTACTTAATCGTTATTAGCTAGTATCTTACATTGATAATCTTTGCATCTAGGAACCACAACTTCATCACAGGTAATCCCATTTTGACACTCTAGTTCATTGGTTTATATTCCAAATTTCTGATTTATTTGGGAACGTATTCGCTAATGTTTCCACGTTACTTTACTAATGTTGAATACTTTATCTTGTAGACACATAATGACTCCTCTACGTGGTAAAAAGACTACTGTCCCCACTTTGAAAAAGCGGAAGGAACCCTGAGCTATAGCTGCAAGTGCATCTGCCGAAGTGCGCCATCCTTTTTTACAGTTTCCCTTTGGACCCCAGGAGGAACTTTTTCAGATACTTTGTGCACAACCCCTTGGCGTAGGAGATGTATTGACTGGGCCGCCTTAGAGCAGGTCCAACTAGCTGATGCAGTTCGGACCCTATTGACTACTAACCCATGGAGGCATTTTTTCGAGATTGCCGAGCCGACCTACTTAGAGCTTGCTTTGGAGCTCTGTTCCACCTTTCACCTTCAGGCAGTTATGATAAACTTCGACGACCCAGGCACAGTCCAGTTCCGCCTTGGAGGCCTAGTATGTGAGTTAAGTATCCCAGAGTTTGGGGTCGCTTTGGGACTTTATACCAAGGAATTCATGGAGGAAGACGACTTCGAGAACCTTCATCGCCACATCCACTACTCCCCTTCTTCCTACTAGAGAGCCTTAGTTCCTGCCTCGACTACCTACGATCCCAGCCACTCCAAAGCATCAACTCTCACCCCATCCTTGAGGTATTTACACGCCATCCTGGCTCACACTTTGACAGGTAGGTGAGAGAGCACTGGCGTTGTCAACACTCACAACGCTTACTTATTATGGAGCATGGCACATGGGCACGTGTTCGATTTAGCTTACTTCGTCGCGCTCGCCATTCGGCATCAGACAGAGCGACATAGGAATGGGGTCCTCTCTATTGGCCCATATGTGACGCACCTGGCTCGATAGTTTGGCCTTATCAACACCGCAGCTCAGTTCTCCAAGCTCACGCTTATTGGGCAGATGTCCCCACAGGGCATCTCGACGATACTTTATATGAGGATGACTGATCGTCGTCGTGGGTTTGATCCTCCTCAGTACCGTCTATCACAGGCCACTGATTAGGACGACCCAGAGGACATTGTTGATGATACCCAGAGGACATTGTTGATGATGTCCCTTTACATCATGAGGAGCCACCTTCTGTGCCACCACCACCTCATCGACTAGTTCATACGGCTGATATATCTGAGCGCCTCACTTGTTTCAAGCAGTACTAAACTCAACAATTCAATGACAACGCTCGACAATTCGACAGCCTCAAGGCGACTCTACAACAGTGTAACACCCCAAACTCGGCCTAGAAGTTAGGCCCGAGTTCGGCATGTCACATTGAAGTGTTTTTTTAAAAACCTTGTTTTCATTGAAAACCCTTCTAAAGAAAAGTTAAGTAAAATCCAGTTTCTTTCAAAACGAGGTGTATCCAAAAAAAAAAAAACCATTTCCTTGTTACTATGTAAAAAAAATATTCCTTTGACAGCGGAAGCTCGTTCTTAAAACACAATTATTTTCAAAAACTTGAAGTATGCTTAAAATAAATAAATCCAGGTTTCGTTTCAAAATTCCAATGCATAGTGGAAGTAATGGAATAGTAACTAGATGGAAAACCTTATTACAATACGAAATAAAATAACTTAAAATCTAAAATTTAGATATTAAGAAAAACAAGGCTAATCATCTTGCTAGTTGGCCACCTCTGAGTCGCTCCATCCGTTGAACCGCTTATTGAGGATCACCTGAGAAAAATAAAAGAGGGAGTGAGCTTTCGAAAACTCAGTGTGTACGACCCTCGTCAAACAAAAACATACATATCATAATAATAACATAATAATATCATACATGCAATGCTGTGCAAACCCTCCCCAAATAATCCATCAGGTACACATCGTCTCCGTCCAACCGAAACACTTCTATGGGGATTTCTAAATCGACCCACCCATCCAATACACTTCAAGGGTTGCCCGGTTGCGGTACTACCTAACGTTGCAGTAAAGATGCTTATCATATAATGGGCTTAAAAAGCCATCGATGGATCCACGGTCGTCAAGCAACCATGCGATCCTCATATACTTCCTCCGTACCATAATTCCCACCCATATGCATCCTAAAAAGATTATCATATGAATGCAGCAAATATACGAGTAACATCTATAAAGCTTATATCATTTCACAAATTAAAGGTATTTCGGTAATTTTACAATTCAGGGGTATTTCTCTAATCCCACCCTACAGGGGTATTTCTCAAATTCATAACAGTATGGGTCTTAATTACAAACCTTGGCCCGTCAACAAGTCCTTGCGGCTAAAGTGAACAGACACTACGCACCAGGTAGGATTCCAGAGAAGAGGAGGTGAGTCATTAAGACCGCTTAAGTACCAAGCATTCCCTAGATCCAATCCTAGACATGCATATGCCATTGCCACACTTAAACCTTATGATTTCTTCACAGTCGCACTTAATAAATTATTAAAATTTTATGTAAGGTTAAGCAATTTACTAAATACTAAGCCCAAGACCCCTTACAAAGGCCAAATAAATTCACATACATTCATATGGCCCATCAGGCCCAATCTCATTCGTATGGCCCGTTAGGCCCAAATCACCCTCATATGGCTCGTCTGGCCCAATCACATTCATATGGCCCATCTGGCCCAATCACATTCATATGGCACATTTGCCCCAAATCAAATCCAAGCCACATAACCAGCATGACTAGTTCATCACTTATTACCAAATCATCAAATTCGCCTATTTTGAGCCTCCGGCCCATCGGGCCCATTCTGCCCATTCTGGCCTAGTTGGCCACAACACGACCCAAGTCCATGAGATCGCTCATGGGGTCTCTGTTATCGATTCCATTTCCCTCATATGAGTGTTCGCACACTCACAAGACTACCGAAGCCAAACTTTCAGGATTTCCCAATCTATTGTGTGTGTATTGTGTATGTACACACCTGATAACCAAAACGGGCTGCGATCTCCTTAGCCACGATCCTACAAACAATGTCACTTAATGATTAATCACATATACTTATCGAATACTTTACCAAAAGCCGAAGTCTCACCTTAACCTTACTTATCGATCACCAATCACGAGTACTTCCTAAATCTGCATCAATCTTAATTATTAAAAACTGAGCCATAAGTGACTTATATCCATCTAAGTCACCCTTACATTACTTACGACCATTCAGCCAACCTTCAAAACAAAAAGTGAAGAATACTTACCCAAATCCCGAAATGCATGAAGAGTAATTCGGCAGAGATCTGAGGAACAGAGATTCGATATCAATCCCCTACCAAAATTGATTTAGAGAGAGTGATGGAAAGGAGATGTCGGTGCTAGCAAGATCAATTGAAAGAGTAAAGTACTTACACAAGAATCGGCTAGGTTGAAGAAATAGTGACGGCACAAAAAGAATTTCAGCAAAGGGAGGGTGGAATTATTCGACTTTAGAGGGTTTGGAAAAGGTGACATGTAACAGACCAATATTGACCCTAATCGGAATGGTGGTTTCGGAACCATGAATCTGAGCCCGAGTAATATTTTAATCTTTTATTCTGTGTTCATTATATGTGAATTAGAATGTGTGAAAGTTTCATAGAAAAATTTTATTGTTTAAGTGCTTAATTTGATAAAAAGGATTTAATCGCGAAAAGCGTAAAAGTTGCATGCTAAGGTGTAATGTACTAAATTGCTTGTGGCTTTTTAAGTGGGTGTCCTAAAAGGGCAATTAGCCCATTGACCATAGTGATGGACGGCAATGGGCCAATTTTGCTAGATATATGTTAGTTTAATTATATTATATGCTTATGTTAGTATATTTTTATATAAAGAATTAATGTTAGTAAACAAAGCATAAAATAATAAAAACAAGTGGGAAGAAAGAGAACATACCTTGTTCATCTTCTTGGCTGAAAGTTGGAGGAAGAAAACTCCATTGTTGAAGCTTGAATTTCGGCAACTTGGAGCTTAATTTGGGGTAGGTATTTTGCTTAGTTTTTGATAATTTTTACATTTTTGGAATGGTTGCTTTGAATACTATACAACCCATGTGGAAATTTTTGAGATTTTGGCACATTGAGATTCGGCTATGGTTGTATATGCATGGCATGAAATGTTTGATAGTATATTATGATTAGTATGTGTTAAATCATCATTTTTGGTATTAGAAGTTTAGATGAAATTGGGTGTTAGGGATTTATTTGAAAAAATAAAATTCTTGAAGGACTAAAACATGAAATAAATGAAATGCATGGACACATATGGCTATGGGGAAGGTTCTACCTAGCTATGGTGTTTAGAAATTTTGCATATTTTGTGTTTTGTATAAATAGGACCAATTTGTAAAAATGGGAAACTTTAGGGGCAAAATGGTAAATTGCCCATTTATGTGTTTTGGGACTAAATTGAGATGGAATGCAATTAAATGAGCTAAATTTTAATGTGTTTTAGATCAAGAATAAAGAAAAACTAATTAGACCTGGGAAAGACGCGAAGGTTCTCGAATAAATTGATTCGCACTGACTATTGACAACCGAGGTAAGTCCTTTAGCTAAAATACATCAAAGAATTAATTGTGAATATATCAAAAATTAGAAATGAATAAATTTTAGTACTTGTTTATGTCATGGCCGAATGTATGTAGATACACTTGGTTGATGACTAAAGTTGGTTATGTGATTGAATAATTATTTCTATATAAATTGTGGTATACTATAGTGAGACAATGATTTTATTTGTTTAAGGTGAGTGAGCTCAATGGAATTGAATATGTATATAATAGTTATGAAATGAGTCTAAAATGTTTAACTACATTGATATTATTTATCGGGCTTTTACGCCTAGCAGGCCTTGTGCCGGTGTTATTTATCGGGCTTTTACGCCTAGCAGGCTTGAGGCCGGTGATGTATGCTACAAAAGAGGAACCGAATTTTGTTCAAGGCATATCAATGCTAAATTATTAAGTTAAGGGCTCAGGTAAGCATGTAAGGTATGAATTAATTTCTTACCTATTTAAAATAAGGTAAGTAAGTAACTCAATTATTCATTACAAATTGTATGTGTTACAAACGAAGTATAAATATATATATATACATAGTTATAGTATGTGTTCGGTTTTATAAATGAAGGATATGAATGTGTGGTTTTGGTCTTTTGATATGTGTATACAAGACCCGTGTATATTCTTCGAAGCAACATGGGTAATTTGTTTATGTGAGACTATATTTTAATAATTGAACTAAGTATAGGAATGTTTATACGTTTGGTTATACAATGGCATTTTGGCTTTCGAAAGACTGAATTATGAGTAAATAGTTTGATTATACGAGCATTCGATTAAGGAGAAATTGTTCTATGAATTTATATGTTATATAGGTGTGAAATTGAAAGTTTGAAAATAATTGTGACTACTAGTATACAAGCCGAATTAATCTTAATTTAAATGTTAAATGTTTAATGTTATATTATTTGGAGATTAGGACTTACTAAGCTAGTAAGCTTAATTGTGTGAATTATTCTCCTTTGTTTTATAGGTTGGGTCTATGCTATAAGCTCTTCGAGATCGTCAAGGAAGTCGGCCACACTATCAACTATCTTGGTACTCTTTTAGTTGCGTTAACTTAGATAAAGGCATGTATAGGAGGAAATTTTGAGATGATCTTGCTTGGATGAAACCTTCATATTACATGTATTATAGCCATGCGAATATGGCTTAAGTTCTACGTTTAAATTGTGTGAAGATTTATGGTTTGATAATTTGGTAATGTTTATGAGTATATCATTATGATGCAAAAATATTAGAGATTTTGTTTTGACATATTCGGTGTTAAATCTAGGTATGTCGTATTCGTGTATATATATATAATTTGTTAGAAAATGTTTTGGATGTTATATTTGGGCTGGAATTTTACTCGTGTTTTACTAACAATTATAGTAGGTTTGGTTCAAATATTTGTCTTTTAAAACAAAATAAATATGCATTTGTTTTCTGGGTTTTAGTATAATAATCATGGGTGCATGGCCTTGTAAATATTTGTATATATATACATATGCCATTCGAATATGGCTTTACTTTTATAGTTGGGGTTGGTTTGGTATTATAATAATGAGTTTGATGACGATGTTGTATATATTCGGTTATGGAAAATTTATTTGGAAGTCTATGCCATATTATTATATGTATGTCATCTATGAATGCATGAACATGGTCTAAGTAAAATATATAATAAATTTTAAGTGATGGATGATTATACATGTTTAAAAATAGATATACATATACTTGTTAGGTCATGGGATAAATTATATTATATTATATTTTATTGGGTGGCTTTTGGATGTGTTATATTAATGATCTAAGTGGGGTATAGTAATTAATAAATTAGACTATAGTATCCATGCAACAATCAGTCCTGCTATTTATATGTGTTTTAGGAATTAACATTTGTATTTAGGAATAAATGATATTCAGGCCATGTTTTCTTTTTCTGATATATATATATATATATATTCGAACATAATGTGTATATGATCTTGAGCGAGGTTTGATATTATATGGATAATTCGGGTTAGCATAAATCCATATTATGGTTTTATTTACTTAAAGTGGTTGGTATTTTTGTTAGTGAAATGAAAACAAGTGAGGTGCATATTCGGCTATGATGCAATAATAACCAAATGAATAATAAATTATGTCTTTTTTAAATAGTACTACTTTTATATGTATTTGGTCTTATAAGTTGAGACATATATACATGCATATATGTAAATGTTGTGTTAATTAATGATAGTATAATATTATTAATGATGCTTTCGACTATGACTAAATTGAAAATTTTTTATACTACTATAGATATTTGATTTCTCGATGTTGTCAAATTTGGGAAAAATTGTCTGTAAATGCCTCGTAACCCTAATCCGGCGATGGATATGGGTTAGGGGTGTTACATTTGATTGGTATCAGAGCTTACGATTTAGTCGATTCTAGGACTACCGTAGCGCGTGTGAGTCTAGCTATACATGCCTTTATCATATATTGATAGTGTGGTGACTTTTGACAGCCTGAACTTTGTTTTATATAGTAAATGGACACTGATCCTGAAAGAGCCATAGCGAAGGACGTAGAGAGTGTAGCGCCTGACCGTGCACACGGATCAGCGCCTATAGACTCTCGACCTATTTCGGGTAGTCATGAAGGAGAGACTAAACAAGCCTTCTATCAGATGATGAACGAGTGGTTTACTCAATTTATTCAGACTAACCCGGCTGTACACCAACCTCTACCCCCGAATAATCCAACTCCGGTTCCTTCAGCACCCCCGATGATAGATCCGACGAGATCTAGTAGGCCTCCAGTTGATAAAATCCGAAAATTTGGGGCCAAAGAATTTAAAGCCAATGATGATGATGACGCAGAGAGAGCCGAAATGTGGCTTGATAACACTATTCGGGTACTTGATGAGTTATCTTGTACTCCAGATAAATGCACAAGTGTGCTGCTATATCCCTCTCATGCGGACACCGCATATCACCGTGGAATACACTAGTATCGATGGTTCAAAAAGAAAAGGTGACATGGGATTTCTTCCAGAACGAATTCCGCAAGAAGTATATCAGTCAAAGATTCGTTGATCAAAAACGAAAGGAGTTCCTTGAGCTGAAACAAGGGCGAATGACTGTGACGAAATATGAACAGAAATTTGTCTGGCTCAGCAGATATGCTAGAGAGTGCATTTCTACTGAAGCTATTATGTGCAAAAGATTCGAAGATGGCCTGAATGAAGATATAAAGATGTTTGTTGGCATTCCTGAGATTCAAGAGTTTGTGACACTAGTTGAGCGGGCTTGCAAAGCTGAAGAGCTCGGGAAAGAGAAAAGAAAGGTTGAGACAGAAGCTAGAGACATTCGTAAAAGATCTTCGGGTAAGGTCTTCCATACCACATCCAAGGAATTCAGAGATGGCCACAGCCGACATAAAGCTACCACGGATCTACCTAGACGGGATTGACCTCCTGCGGGCTCCCGAGCTGTCTCGATGGCCAGTGTTGGTAATATTCCCCAGAATCAAATTGAATGCAAGCACTGTGGGAAATGGCATTCCGGGAGTTGTAGATTTCATGATCGGTCTTGCTTTAAATATGGATCGTCAGATCATTTTATTAGAGAATGTCCGATGTTAGCCGAAAGAAAAACGCTTCGAACATTGCCGAGCAACACGTCGGTGAGAGAGGCGGACCACCCGCATATTCAAGCAATGTAGGTGGTAGTCGAAGGAACGAAGAACACTACGATTCGATTCGAGGCGAGAGCTCCAGCTAGAGCTTATGTTTGCCTTGAGCCGCAGAGGATGCTTCCTCCCCCGATGTCATTACCTGTACTTTCACCCTTTATGATACTACTGTGATTGCTCTAATTGATCCTGGTTCGACTCATTCTTATGTGTGTGAAACTTTAGAATTCGGTAAGACTCTGCTAGTTGAGTCTACCGAGTTTGTGATTCGTGTGTCCAACCCTTTGGGTAGATGTGTGCTTGTTAATAAAGTGTGCAGAGGTTGTCCGTTGATGATTCGGGATTTTTGCTTCCCGGCTGATTTAATGTTGTTGTCCTTTGACAAATTTGATATAATCTTGGGTATGGACTGGTTAACTTTGCATGAGGCAGTAGTGGATTGTAAAAGAAAGCTTATTGATTTGAGATGTCGAAATGGAGAGACTGTCAGAATTAAATCCGGAGATGCAAATGGGTTGCCTACAGTAATATCTTCGATGTTAGCCCGGAAGTATGTGAGAAAAGGGTGTGAAGCTTATTTAGCTTATGTACTGGATAATAAATTGTCCGAAAAACAAATTGAATCTGTATCGGTTGTAAGTGAATACCCAGATGTGTTTCCTAAAGAACTACCGGGTTTACCACCAGTACGAGGGATTGAATTCGGCATTGAGTTAGTACCGGGTACGACTCCGATTTCGATAGCTCCGTACCGAATGGCACCTACTGAATTAAAAGAATTGAAAGCGCAGTTGCAAGAGTTGAGAGATAGGGCTTTCCCACGCCCGGTTTCTCTTCCTTGGGGTGCACCGATTTTATTTGTGAAAAGAAAGATGGGACTATGAGAATGTGTATTGACTATCGGCAACTAAATAAGGTAACTATAAAGAATAAGTACCCATTACCTCGGATTGATGATTTGTTTGATCAGTTGAAGGGGGCTTCAGTGTTTTTCAAAAATAGATTTGAGATCGGGTTGTTATCAGTTGCGAGTCAGAGATACAGATATGCCAAAGACTGTATTTCGGACGAGGTACGGACATTTTGAGTTTCTGGTTATGCCTTTTGGACTCTCTAATGCACCTGCTGTTTTTATGGATCTAATGAATCGAGTCTTTCGACAGTTTATGGATCGGTTTGTGGTAGTGTTTATTGATGATATACTGATCTACTCCAGGAATGAAACCGAACATGCTGAGCATTTGAGATTAGTACTACAAACTTTGAGAGATCAACAACTGTATGCAAAGTTTAGTAAGTGTGAGTTCTGGATGAATGAGGTCAGCTTCTTGGGTCATGTTGTTTCAGCATCAGGTACTCGGGTGGATCCAAACAAAATAGCAGCTATACTCGATTGGAAACCACCAAAGAATGTTTCCAAGATCCGAAGTTTCCTAGGCCTTGTGGGATATTACAGACGATTTGTAAAAGGTTTTTCTGTAATAGCTGCACCTTTGACGAAACTACTATAGAAAGATGTTAAATTTGAGTGGTCAGAAAAGTGTCAGAAAAGTTTCGAACAGTTGAAAGTCCTTTTGACTGAAGCTCCAGTGTTAGCTCAGCCTGAATCGGGTAAAGAATTTATTATTTTTAGTGATGCTTCCTTGAATGGGTTGGGTTGCGTTTTAATGCAGGAAGGCAAGGTTATAGCCTACGCTTCGAGACAATTGAAGCCGCATGAGAAAAATTATCCAACTCACGATCTGGAGTTAGCAGCCATTGTTTTCGCATTGAAAATTTGGCGTCACTACTTATTCGGCGAAAAATGTCACATTTATTTGGACCATAAAAGTCTAAAGTATTTAATGACTCAGAAAGATCTTAATTTGAGACAACGCAGATGGTTGGAATTGTTGAAAGACTATGAATTAGTGATTGACTACCATCCGGGGAAAGCTAATGTTGTTGCAGATGCGTTAAGTCGAAAATCATTATTTGCTCTGTGTGCAATGAATGCACAGATGGCTATGTCTGAAGATGGTTCGATCATAGTAGAGTTACAAGCAAGACCGATGTTCATTCAGCAAATTTGTGATGCACAAAAAGTTGACAAAATTTTGATTGCTATTCAGATTCAGTGTGAGAACGGTACAGAATCAGATTTTCAGGTTGATGTAAATGATTGTTTGAATTATAAAAACCGATTGTGTGTTCCAAAGGATTCAGATTTGATACAGATGATCCTGAGTGAGGCCCATAGTGGTCGACTATCGATACACCAGGTAGCACAAAAATGTATAACGATTTGAAATAGTTCTCTTGGTGGCCCGGCATGAAACGGGATATATCTGAATTTGTTTCCAAGTGTTTAATTTGTCAACAAGTAAAAGCTGAGCATCAAGTACCATCTGGACTACTTTAACCAATCATGATACCTGAATGGAAATGGGATAGAATTACAATGGACTTTGTATCCGGTCTTCCTATGACACCAAGTAAGAAAGATGCCGTGTGGGTTATTATTGATAGACTGACTAAATCAGCTCATTTTGTACCGGTACGCTCAGACTATTCACTTGATAAACTTGCTGAATTGTATGTGTCACAGATTGTGAAGTTGCGTGGTGTGCCGAGTTCTATTATTTCAGACAGAGACCCGAGATTCACATCGCGGTTTTGGAAGAAATTGCAAGATGCTTTAGGTACCAAGCTTCATTTTAGTACAGCCTTTCATCCACAGATAGACGGTCAATCTGAGCGAACTATTTTGATACTTGAGGACATGTTGAGGTGTTGTGTTCTCGAGTTTGAAGGTACGTGGGAACGAGACCTACCTTTGATTGAATTTGCTTACAATAATAGCTTCCAATCTAGTATAAAAATGGCGCCTTATGAAGCCTTATACGGGCGAAAATGCCGCACACCGTTATATTGGACTGAGCTCAGTGAGAATAAGATACACGGGGTTGATTGGATTAAAGAAACAGAACAGAAGGCAGTTGTTATTAGAATAATTTGAAAGCTACTTCGGACCGTCAAAAGTCCTATGCCGATTTGAAACGCAAGGACATTGAGTTTCAGGTTGGAGATCGTGTATTCTTAAAAGTTTCTCCGTGGAAGAAAGTACTCCGATTTGGTCGGAAAGGCAAGTTGAATCCGAGATTTATCGGACCGTATGAAATCATTAAACGTATAGGGCCTGTTGCTTATAGATTAAAATTGCCCTTTGAGCTAGAAAAGGTACACAATGTATTTCATGTTTCGATGCTTCGCAAGTACAGATCGGATCCGTCTCATGTGATCACACCATCAAAGATTGAAATCTGATCCGATTTGACATATGATGAAGAACCGATCCGTATCTTAGCTCGAGAGGTGAAAGAGTTGAGAAATAAGAAGATTCCATTAGTAAAAATATTATGGAGTAGGCACGGAGCTGAAGAGGCTACATGGGAGCCCGAAGATACAATGAGGAAGCAATACCCGAAATTGTTTAACGGTAAAATTTTCGAGGACGAAAATTCTTAATGGGGAGAGTTGTAACAGACCAATATTGACCCCAATCGAAACGGTGGTTTCGGAACCATGAATCTGAGCCCGAGTAATATTTTAATATTTTATTCTGTGTTCATTATATGTGAATTAGAATGTTGTGAAAGTTTCATAGAAAAATTTTATTGTTTAAGTGCTTAATTTGATAAAAAGGATTTAATCGCGAAAAGCGTAAAAGTTGCATGCTAAGGTGTAATGTACTAAATTGCTTGTGGCTTTTTAAGTGGGTGTCCTAAAAGGGAAATTAGCCCATTGACCATAGTGATGGACGGCAATGGGCCAATTTTGCTAGATATATATGTTAGTTTAATTATATTATATGCTTATGTTAGTATATTTTTATATAAATAATTAATGTTAGTAAACAAAGCATAAAATAATAAAAACAAGTGGGAAGAAAGAGAACATACCTTGTTCATCTTCTTGGCCGAAAGTTGGAGGAAGAAAACTCCATTGTTGAAGCTTGAATTTCGGCAACTTGGAGCTTAATTTGGGGTAGGTATTTTGCTTAGTTTTTGATAATTTTTACATTTTTGGAATGGTTGCTTTGAATACTATACAACCCATGTGGAAATTTTTGAGATTTTGGCACATTGAGATTCGGCTATGGTTGTATATGCATGGCATGAAATGTTTGATAGTATATTATGATTAGTATGTGTTAAATCATCATTTTTGGAATTAGAAGTTTAGATGAAATTGGGTGTTAGGGATTTATTTGAAAAAAATAAAATTCTTGAAGGACTAAAACATGAAATAAATGAAATGCATAGACACATATGGCTATGGGGAAGGTTCAGCCTAGCTATGGTGTTTAGAAATTTTGCATATTTTGTGTTTTGTATAAATAGGACCAATTTGTAAAAATGGGAAACTTTAGGGGCAAAATGGTAAATTGCCCATTTGCGTGTTTTGGGACTAAATTGAGATGGAATGCAATTAAATGAGTTAAATTTTAATGTGTTTTAGATCAAGAACAAAGAAAAACTAATTAGACTGAGGAGAAAGACGAAGGTTCTCGAATAAATGATTCGCACGGACTATCGACAACCGAGGTAAGTCCTTTAGCTAAAATACATCAAAGAATTAATTGTGAATATATCAAAAATTAGAAATGAATAAATTTTAGTACTTGTTTATGTCATGGCCGAATGTATGTAGATACACTTGGCTGATGACTAAAGTTGGTTATGTGATTGAATAATTATTTCTATATAAATTGTGGTATACTATAGTGAGACAATGATTTTATTTGTTTAAGGTGAGTGAGCTCAATGGAATTGAATATGTATATAATAGTTATGAAATGAGTCTAAAATGTTTAACTACATTGATATTATTTATCGGGCTTTTACGCCTAGCAGGCCTTGTGCCGGTGTTATTTATCGGGCTTTTATGCCTAGCAGCCTTCTCACGGTGTTTATTTATCGGGCTTTACACCTAGCGTGCCTTGTGCGGTGTTATTTATCGGGCTTTTACGCCTAGCGTGCCTTGTGCTTGGGTGTTATTTATCGGGCTTTTACGCCTAGCAGGCTTGAGGCCGGTGATGTATGCTACAAAAGAGGAACCGAATTTTGTTCAAGGCATATCAATGCTAAATTATTAAGTTAAGGGCTCAGCTAAGCATGTAAGGTATTAATTAATTTCTTACCTATTTAAAATAAGGTAAGTAAGTAACTCAATTATTCATTACAAATTGTATGTGTTACAAACGAAGTATAAATATATATATACATAGTTATAGTATGTGTTCGGTTTTATAAATGAAGGATATGAATGTGTGGTTTTGGTCTTTTGATATGTGTATACAAGACCAGGTATATTCGGCAACATGGGTAATTTGTTTATGTGAGACTATATTTTAATAATTGAACTAAGTATAGGAATGTTTATACGTTTGGTTATACAATGGCATTTTGGCTTTCGAAAGATTGGATTATGAGTAAATAGTTTGATTATACGAGCATTCGATTAAGGAGAAATTGTTCTATGAATTTATATGTTATATAGGTGTGAAATTGAAAGTTTGAAAATAATTGTGACTACTAGTATACAAGCCGAATTAATCTTAATTTAAATGTTAAATGTTTAATGTTATATTATTTGGAGATTAGGACTTACTAAGCTAGTAAGCTTAATTGTATGAATTGTTCTCCTTTGTTTTATAGGTTGGGTCTATGCTACAAGCTCTTCGGGATCGTCAAGGAAGTCGGCCACACTATCAACTATCTTGGTACTCTTTTAGTTGCGTTAACTTAGATAAAGGCATGTATAGGAGGAAATTTTGAGATGATCTTGCTTGGATGAAACCTTCATATTACATGTATTATAGCCATGCGAATATGGCTTAAGTTCTACGTTTAAATTGTGTGAAGATTTATGGTTTGATAAGTTGGTAATGTTTATGAGTATATCATTATGATGCAAAAATATTAGAGATTTTGTTTTGACATATTCGGTGTTAAATCTAGGTATGCCGCAGTCGTGTATATATATAATTTGTTAGAAAATGTTTTGGATGTTATATTTGGGCTGGAATTTTACTCGTGTTTTACTAACAATTATAGTAGGTTTGGTTCAAATATTTGTCTTTTAAAACAAAATAAATATGCATTCGTTTTCTCGGGTTTTAGTATAATAATCATGGGTGCATGGCCTTGTAAATATTTGTATATATATACATATGCCATTCGAATATGGCTTTACTTTTATAGTTGGGGTTGGTTTGGTATTATAATAATGAGTTTGATGACGATGTTGTATATATTCGGTTATGGAAAATTTATTTGGAAGTCTATGCCATATTATTATTATATCTATGTCATCTATGAATGCATGAACATGGTCTAAGTAAAATATATAATAAATTTTAAGTGATGGATGATTATACATGTTTAAAAATAAATATACATATACCTGTTAGGTCATGGGATAAATTATATTATATTATATTATATTTGGTGGCTTTTGGATGTGTTATATTAATGATCTAAGTGGGGTATAGTAATTAATAAATTTGACTATAGTATCCATGCAACAATCGGTCCTGCTATTTATATGTGTTTTAGGAATTAACATTTGTATTTAGGAATAAATGATATTCAGGGCATGTTTTCTTTTTCTGATATATATATATGTATATATATATTCGAACATAATGTGTATATGATCTTGAACGAGGTTTGATATTATATGGATAATTCGGGTTAGCATAAGTCCGTATTATGGTTTTATTTACTTAAAGTGGTTGGTATTTTTGTTAGTGAAATGAAAACAAGTGAGGTGCATATTCGGCTATGATGCAATAATAACCAAACGAATAATAGATTATGTGTTTTTTAAATAGTACTACTTTTATATGTATTTGGTCTTATAAGTTGAGACATATATACATGCATATATGTAAATGTTGTGTTAATTAATGATAGTATAATATTATTAATGATGCTTTCGACTATGACTAAATTGAAAAATTTTTATACTACTATGGATATTTGATTTCTCGATGTTGTCAAATTTGGGAAAAATTGTCTGTAAATGCCTCGTAACCCTAATCCGGCGACGGATACGGGTTAGGGGTGTTACATGACAAGAAGAAAAGAAAAAGATCAAATGTGCTTGTGTGAGGGTAACTACAGGATATTCGGTAAAGAAAGAAAGATTGACCTATTTGCAAAACTCTTCGAATGCCGAAAACTGCAATGAAAATTCGTAATACCCCTTAAAAGAACCAAAAATGGCACTCATCTACCCGCCTAAGCCGAATTGATACACTTTCCACTTCCCAAAACGACACCAACTCTTCACACTTCTCCGCTCCTAACTTTTCTCCCTGATAACTCCTCAATCTCATCCTAAATTTTCTCCAAGATAACCTCCTACAATCTCTCCATGACCATTTCAAATGTCTCATCCATCAGACTTTCACTGCAACACAAACTCTAGCCGTCTTGATAGCAAAATAAATACCCCAATAAAATACCATGCCACTACTCGAACCTTGGACTACCTTGCCTACTAATGACGCTACCTCCCTGCTCCCTAAGTGGGGCCACTTTGCCACTACACCACAAGCTCTTTTGTATCATTTTTCTTCTTCATTTATTTAAAAGGCCTACTAACTGAAGTCACAGTTCCCTTGGGGCTAAAACCAAAATTTTTCCTATACCCTTACTTGATCCCAGGACATCTCCAACACCCTTAGACACTCCAAATTCATTAACCCTCAAAGCCCACATGCCAACTATCATTTTCTCGCTCACTTAAAAATTTTCTAAGACCCAAAGCCCAAAGCCCAATAGGCCCAATTCTACTAGGCCCAAATTCGGAGCGTTACAAATAGATTTGTCAGCAATTCCACATATCACCACCACCCCTACCTTGTGAACCATCTGTTGATGAGGTTCTTTGAGTCCATTTATTTTTTCTTTTTCTTTTATTTTAATTTTTAAACACTTTCTGTTTATCTTTCTTGTCTTTGATTTATATTAGTATATTTTGATTTCTTTATATCTCTAGCTGTTTATTATTAAGTAACCATAATGAAGTCCATTAATAAAACTCCCTAAATCATTACTGATGACTCCGTAGTTTCAAAAGGTTCAAGGTGCTACTAAGGAACGAACAAACTACTGGAGTACTCTCCCCCACCTTTACATCTGCCTAGTTCATCATGCTTCTCATTGGATCTATTTCTACAATTTTCACTTTCTAACTATTTCATCCATAATTCAGGAAGTTTCACCTCCTTCCCTCTCTTATGAGTTTCAGCTTAAATTGCTATTATCTATCTTTGTACATTGAGGACAATGTACATCTCAAGTGTGGGGAGGTTATTTAATTGATTATTAGAAAAATCCCTAAATTTTATCTTGTTCTCCAGTAATCTACTCATATTACTATTAGACTGAATTTGGATTGATTTATAATTTTTATTGATATGCTATGGATTAAATCATAGGTAATTGTGCATTGATTATTAAACTTTAAGACATTAGAGAATCAAGCATGATAAAGTTGATCTTTTGAGAATTAAAATTGTTAGGATATTTCCCTGAATTGAGGTATTATCTTGAAATTTTATGTTTACAGGATTGACATCAAAAACCCATAATTTTTGTGAGATTTTGAGCCTTTAGTGCATATATTCTTTCTTGCTCACTTCTTTTATTGGTTATGAGTGTGTCATTACTCTAGAACTTGCTTCGATTATGCATGTCAAGACCACAATTTTGATTTGATATACTAAGATGATGAAGGCACCTAGGATTTAACCCACTTACTCCATAAAAAGCCTAACCATATAATTAACCCTTAGTGAACCCCTTTGAGCTTTAACCATCGTCCCTTGATTTTCCCCTTTAATAATAACCCACAATTTAACTATTTTTGATTCATTAAGAATTTTTCCCTTTTTATTGACTCCCTTTTTATCGAGATTTAATTTGATTTGTTACCGAACTATGTTCGTCAATTCTAGTTACTGAATTATTTCTTTTTAGGTACTACCTGTAACATCCTAAAATTGGGGCTATTTGAGATTGAATTATTTTTTTTTTGTTTGAATTGCTGTGATGTTATTTATGGATTAATAAGGCCTAATTAGGGGTCTCGAGTAGGCTCGGGATAGGAGAAAACTTTATTTGGTAAGCTATAAGGTAAGGAGCCTTAGTAGGAAGGGGTTACAAGAATAAATGAGGGATTATTAGACACTAAAAATGTCTTGGAAAAGTGGCAAAGGGAGGCCACTTAAGGGGATGGAATTGACGCCACAGGGAGAGAGAAGGGGAGCCTGTGTTCGAGTTGCGGAGTCCCCCTTTCTGCTATTTATTTTGGACAGCATAGGGAGAGAAAAAGGGCTCAATTTTGACTTCAGGATAATATGGATAATAGGAATTATTAATTTGATTATTATGTGAATAATCCATAAGAGTTGGCAAGAGAAAATTTAGGCAATTGAATTATTCAAATTATTTTGAATTAATTCAAAAGAGTGGCCTAGAGTAAATTAAGGAAATTGATTGAATTTTGAACTCTTCAAGGAAGAGTGGACGGCAAGCATAGATGGAGGAGGGCCGAATTTCCTTATTCTTCTCTTCATAATTTCGGCTAGCACCTCTTATTTTTCTTTTCTTCAACCTTTCTTCAAAAACCACTCTCCCTTAGACTTTACTTTTTCTTCTCAACTCCTTGAGCCGAAACTCCCTTTCTTTTTCTTCTTCATTCTCCTTTTTCTTCAAGACCGAACCCTGTTTGGTTGTGTGGAGCAACCATAGCCGAATCTACTCCCTACCACCTTGCCGAAATTTCTTTCTCTTCCTATAAAGATTCACTTTGGCCGAATACTGGGATTAGCCTGAGTCTCTTCGGGACTTCTTTCTTCCAATCGATTTGTGAGGTATGTGTTTAAGGCCGAATGCTTATTCTTTTCCCTCTTCTTTCTCTGTCGACATCCACAAGGGGTAAAAGAGCCGATTTCAATATTTAGCAAAGGTGTTAACACTCTTTTGAAACCGATTTTAGGAACTCCGGGATCTCAAAGCAGTAGATCTGATCTCCCATTCTTTGTCAAACCAATTGGTAAGTGGTGGTAAGGGTTGATTTTCATAGATTAAAATTTTATGAATAGACTCAAAAGCCGAAGGCTATCGTTTAGAATATTGTTGATTGACCGATTGAAGTTTGGTGAAGCAGATTCGGGTATCGTGTGCTGAGGCTAGTATTTAAACGGGTGTAGGTAAGGTTTTCGGGTTTAATAATTAACCCTTTGGATATTATGGTTTAGCTGAATAGGCCTTTGGGTACTAACATTGATGAGTGGACGAATATAGGGTCCACATCTAACGCTAAGGATTGGAAACTTCGGGATCTAGGAATTTCGATAGGAACAGGTGTGTAAAATAACTCTACACACTTTATTAATTTACATGACGTTATTGTTTGCCTTAAATCTTTTGGTTGAGGTTAGCTTGTGGCATAATCATGGATTTCGGGTAAGTCCCCTAACTCGTAATTTTTGATGTATGATTGCATGCCATCACATGATATTTAATATTATGATCTGATATATGAAATTCGATGTATAAGCATGTGATGGTGGGATTGATGAGAGGAGGGGGATGAACTATGGACTGTCGTCAGTGGTTTTGACCACAAGATGGGTTGGCCCTATCAAATTATTGTGACCTATGGTCATCGGTGGTTTTGACCACAACGATTGATTATTTGCGACTAAGTCCCAGTGGTTTGGTACCACCAGTGGTTTTGACCACGTTTGATATATTGTGACCTATGGTCATCAGTGGTTTTGACCACACAATGGGTTGGCCCCATCATTTAAATTGTGACTTTAAGTCATCAGTGGTTTTGACCACACGGGGTAGAAAAGGAGTATGGATGGCTAGTTGGGTTGCATGAGCATGTTTATTAATAAATTGTGCATGAGATGTATTTTCCGGGTGGGGGATTTACACACTGAGTCTTGGTGACTCACCCCCTTCCCTTAACATTTTGCAGATGAGTAGATCGTGGAAATGGAGCCAGAGGGACTCGAGGTGGCCATGCAGTGGAATTTTATTAGACGAACTTGGATTTTATTTTATATATTTTAAATGTTGGTCTATTTTGTAGTAAGGCCTCCGAGATACATTTTTATTATTTTATGTCTTGGATGAATATGTTTAACACTATTTTTATTAATATTAAATTAAATACACATGTTTCCTCAAAAAATTAAATCACGAAATGTTTTAATGTGCCATCGGGCACACCTGAACCTGTAACAATCTGATTTGATGATTATTTTTAAAATAAACCTAAGTATGATTTTATACACCACAACTGTTTTAAACTTAAACACTATCTTGTACCGAAAACTCAAATCGGTTTTAAGAAATTTTACAAAGCATTTTCTCTGTATCACTCCAAGTTCGGCCGTAGTGTTTGGGCCGGGTTTGGGTTGTTGCACTACCTACGTATGCTCATTACTTGTTCTTGTTCTTAAAAAAAAAAAACAAATTCATGTAATTACATTCTTATCGAGCTTGTACAAGTTAAAGTTATTATTTCAAGGGAAAGCTCATGATCTAAAGTGTGAGTAGTTTTAATTTTGGGTACTTATTTGTAATTCAGCACTGTTTTTCTACTTGGTAATTTATTACATTAATCTTGATTCTAACCATCTTTTTCAGCCTTTATCAACACCTTTAACCCAAGCCCCATTACAACCTTGCTAAAGACCTTTTGATTTGTGTATCATCTCATTTATAGTGGTTGAGATTTGATTTTCATGCAAGCCTGTGGTAATAACTTTTCATGATTGACTTTTGAGTGCTTAATTATTGAACCTTAAACACTTCGAGTTATTTGAGTGAATCTTTAGTGAGGATGTCAACTCTTTTCGATTTGGACTTAAAGGTAATTACTTAGATGAAGGGGAATACCTATGATTTTATGATTCAAATGTTTGACATGGATTGTTTGAAACTTTGATGCTCTTTTAAGTAGAATTCTCAATGCATGATTATGTGTGAATTATTTCAAAACATTATTGATGAAAATTATAAATTGAGAAGAATTTATTTTGATTGTGAGTTGAGGATTTTGCTTGAGGACAAGCAAGGGATTAAGTGTGGGGATATTTGATAAACCATAATTTATACATATTTTAACCCAATGCTTGGCTTATTTTTGGATGAATTTTCATTAGATTTGATGAATTCGATGCTCCCAATCCTTTAATTTCATGTTTTACACTCAGGAGAGCTTAAGGAGTCAAAAAGAACGAGAAACGGGCCAAAAAAGGATAAAATAGGCCTACCTCAGAAATCAACACGGCCTGGACTATCGCACACGGGCAGACCACACGGTCGTGTGTGACGAGCAGAATCAAACACGACCTAAGCTATCGCACACGGGCGTGTCACACAAGCGTGTCCCTGTCGAACCCAAGTCTAATTATATTCTGAAAAGACTACTTGTGGGCCAAAAAAGGTGCTCCAAAGCCTATATAAACACCCTAGGGGAGGACCTAAGGGGGGACGCAGAGTAGATCAAAGAAGTTAGTCGAAGGAAGCCGTCGGAAGCATCTCGGAAGTGGATTCACTCGAAGATTGAAGATCTCCATCAAGTTCTTTAGAAGTTTTTGGGTTCTTTATGTCTTGTTGTTTTCTCTATTCTAAGATGTTTTCCTTCTACGTTATGAACGAAATTCCCTAAATACCTAAGGAGGATGAAACCCAGATGAATCTTATTATTTAATTATCTGAATTACATGACAAATACTTGTTCTTGTTATTAATTATGTGTTCTTAACCCTTGCTTTAATATTTTCAGGATATTAATTCAAGTTTAATGTGCTTATTCAGTGGAGCAAAAGTCCCTGTTTAAGAGAAGGTCTAGCATAATTAAGCGGAGTTGATTGCAACTCTAGAAATAGGATGACATAAATCTGCCAGATTAGAGTCAAATCTAATAGGGGAATCAATAAATCGAGTTAATGCGACAATAGGGGTTCTAATTAGAAAGAGATTTCAATTAATCAACCTAAAGTCAGTTATTCTTAGTCTCTAAAGAGACTAGGTGGATTCTTCCATGGGTATTGTCTTTATTATTGGTTTATTCAATTATTTCTTTCACTCTCTGTCGCGTTCATAGTTAATTAGTTAGTTAATTTTAGATTAAAAGCAAAATTCTTTAATTATTAGGCTAGATAATAAAAAGATAGTTATTACTAGAAATTTTAGTCATTGAGGATACGATATTCCGGACTCACCACAATTATACTTCTGTTCGATAGGTACGCTTGCCTTTGTCGAAATATTAGTTAGTTTCGAGGTCTATCATTTCAGTATATGCCACTTACGGAAGAGGAAGAAGAAGAAAGAAGAACCCTTTTTCAAAACACATTCTCATATATAAATTTAACAAGTGTCATATGTATCAGAACTTGCCTTCTTATTAGCCTATAGTTTTCGAGAAAAATATAAAAAAGTTCCCTTCATCAAACTTCTCAATTTAAAGTATATAGTTGACTTCTAACTAGATTAATTAAAGTTTAATTAGCACAATATTCCATTCAAACCAAACATACTACACCTTTGGTGAATACTCATCCCATATCTCATTTTTATCCCTAAACATGAATGTCTCCTTAATATAGCATAATGTCATGAAATTAAATTCTTACTAGTTCAAGTGGTTGTTACTATACACCCACACATATGCACCAAAACGGTCATTTGGGTGGATAATACCATGCCAAATAGCCTCTTTACTACTATACGCCCAAAACTTTAGATCCGCTAAAACTGGGGTGTTACAGTTTTTGCTTGTTTTTTGCTCCTTTTATTCTGAAATGCTTTATTAAGCATTAAAACATGAATTTAAAGGATTAGAAGTATAAAATTCATAATTAAAATAGAATAGTCACCTAAAATGCATTAAGAATTAGGTTAAAACATGTTACTTTTAACACTTATCAAATATTCCCACACTTGAGCATTTGCTTGTCCTAAAGCAAAATTCTCGACCCATATTCAAGTTAACTTCCTTTGATTTATTGTTTTAACTGAAAATGTCTTAGGGTAAGCTACTAATAATCATGCATTGCAAATTTAAACTCAAATGATACAAAAGAACCCAAGCAATGCAAGAATAAATTTTGAAAGCATAAAAACATACGTCTCCCCTATCTCAATAATTATCCGAAATTCAAACTTAACAAGAATGAACACACTCACTAAGCTTTACTCAAAGCACTCGAAGTGTTTAAGGTTCAATTAATGTGCAATCAAAAGTAAAACAAGAAATGTTATTTCCATAGGCCTGCCTGAAAATCAAATCTCCACCACTATATATGTAGCACCCCAAACCCGGTCTAGACGTTATAACCGAATCTGGCGATGTCACATGGTAGCGTTTTTCGAAATAAATGAGTTGTCGTAAAAACCTCCTTTCTATTTAACCTGTTCACAAAATCTTGTGTTAATTCTAGGATGCATCGTTCAGTTAAAAAAAACGTAGTTCATTATCACAAAATTATTCTTTTCCAAAACTTTGTTAATTTTCAAAACGTTACTTATTGCAGAATCTTTAAAAATTAGTTTACGTATTTAAGTGCATTTTGTAAAAGCATTTGATTCATTTTGAAAACTCGAATAACCCTACTACTAGCAGTTGTAAATCAAAATAATAGAAATCTCAATTTAACCATGAAAATTCAAAAAGGCCATTATTATAGTAAAATACCCCAAAATAAAATTAAAAATCATTATTAGGTACTAAACCAAACAATTTAGGTCGTGTGGCCACCTCTGAGTCCTCCGCCACACCGATCCGCGTATATCTGGGGATTACCTGTACAGTCAAATCAGGAGAGTGAGTTTATGAAAACTCAGTGTGTAATCCCATATTTAGCAAACAGACAGAAAGCAATCATAGTCTGGGCCTAATCTCTTTTTAGTATCAGTGACAATATCAGTTTGGGCTTTAGCCCATTTCAGTACAAAAGTAGTCATGTGTTTGGGTCTTGGCCCATTACAGTAACAATAATCAATACAATAACAGATTATACAATATACAAGTCCTACCAAGCCAGCCTCTACACTCCATGTGGGGATATAATCAACCCACCCATCCCTACACTCCAAGTAGTACCGGTTGCGGCACTAAAACATTAGCTTGCAGCTGAGCTACCATTAACTTAGGCTCGAGGCCTTTCAGTACACTTCCTCCGAACAAAATATATCCCCATACCAATGCAATGCAATATGCAAATATAGCATGCTATAACATAATATCATGTAGGTAGTCAGGGCATACAGTATCAAATTAGTGGAACATCATCATGCTTATTCATATCAGTCATATAGTCAATTCAGTCAATTAGGGGTCTAGGTACGCTTATCGAACCTACATTAGGTCCACAGTCGACTCGGGTGACCCGTGCAACCTTAGCAGTCAAACAGTGAAAATGGGCCCACACGCCCATGTTTCATGCCCATGTGGGCCCACAAACTCGTGTGGCTTACACGGCCCAAAATGGCCTTGGCCGTATGGATTACATGGCCTGGCCCAATAATCTCACACGCGCGTGTGGTTCATCTGTGTGGGACCCACACTTTCTTGTGGCCCACACGACCTAATTCGGCCAAGCCCATGAATCGCACAAGACCAGCCTCGATGATCACACGCCTGTGTTCGATCACACGGCCTACCATATAAGCGGCCGCATGCCCTTGTGGCATTGACTTTTCACGTTTTCCCGGCTTTCCGCCAATTTCCATTTTCAGAGTCGTGTTTACACACCTGGGTCATTCTAGATGCTTAAGCACTTCCTAACCTTCTGGAGCCTACAAACAGCGTACCTAATCATTTAACAATTGAAACATAATTTAATCAACACCAAAACGAGCCAAATGCACTCACTTACCTCAATCACCCCCGACTACTCGCACTAATCAAATCATTGGGAAGAAAAATCGCTTCACGATCGTCCCCTATCACAACCAACAAAATCAAAATCTTTCGAAACCAAAACTAAAAGAACACAACAACACTACTTACCGTTATCGCACGGAAACAAAAGTCGAGGAGCAAGATAGATCGAAAATGAAAGATAAGGGGAAACATTTGAAATTTTGGCAACAATAAGAGAGAATTAGCGGGGAAAACGGCAACAATGGGGGATTTCGGCTGAAATAAAAGAAAAAAAGGTGGTTATGGAAAAATTCGATAGGTAGAGGGAAATCACTCGAAACCTCGACAGCAACAGAGGGATATGAAAGTCAAGAGAAAACAAAAAGGGGGTGGGGGAGAAAGGGATAGAATTCGCTATGGAGGTAGAGAAAAAATAAAATAAAAATGAAAGATGGTAGAGGAGAATTTTGTAGAGATTTTTGGAATCAAAGGGTAACTCCCCAAACTCCTTGATTTACTCCACTAAACCACATCCATTCCAACCACTCAGCATCCCAGTCCATCTCAAACGCCTTCACTCCTTAGTTTTCTCCCCAAATCCCTTATTTCCCTCCTAAACCCTCCAACACACTCCCACCACCCTCTAACTTTCAAAATTTTGGTCAAACTAGAACACACACATGGCACAAGTAGCAAAATAAAACACTCCCTTGCACACACTAGGATTCGAACTCAAGACCACCAGCATATCAACACTTCACTTAACCACCATACCAGCAGGCCCATTCTGTCATATTTTACCAACATTTATTTATAAGCCTACTGGCTAAAGATAGGGGTTTACTCAATTAAAAACAAAATTTTGCCCAAGCTAAGGCTTGAACCCTAGACTTTTCAGACACTCCTAGAGCACTTAACCACTGAAGTAGACATGTATTTATGTCACAAATATACAAAAATAAATTATAAAGAATTTTTCGGTTGTTACAACTCTACCCCCTTAAAGAAAATTTCAGCCTCTAAGTTTTACTTGTTTAGAACAGATGGGGATACTGCTATCGCATTGCATCTTCAGGCTCCCACGTGGTCTCCTCAGAACATGCTTACGCCAAAGAACCTTAACCAATGGAATGGACTTTCTTCTTAGAACCTTTACATCGCGATCCAATATCTGGACTGGCTCCTACTCAAAGGTCAGATTTGACCTAACCTCGATCTCCTCAACTGGAACAATATGTGTGGGATCAGAGCGATATCGCCTCAGCATAGAGACGTGGAACACATTGTGAATCCGATCTAACTCTGGAGGTAACTCCAATTGGTAGGCAACTGGTCTTACACGCTTCAAAATACAAGCAGGCCCAATGAATCTAGGCCCAACTTTCCCTTACGATCAAGTCCTAGTAACTTCTTCCATGGTGAGACCTTAAGGAAAATGAAGTCTCCCAAAGAATACACAATTACACATCGCTTCTGGTCTGTGTAGGACTTCTGCCTATCAGCTGCCGCTTTCAATCATTCTCCAATTAGTCTAACTTTATCCTCGGTATCAGAAACCAGTTCAGGGCCCAGAACACGCCGCTCTCCCGACTCAGTCCAACATGAAGGTGTACGGCACCTACGACCATATAATGCCTCGTATGGTGCCTTCTGAATGCTAGACTGATAGTTGTTGTTATAAGCAAACTCTGCGGTAGGTAACCCTCCCAACTGCCTTGGAAGTCAATCACACAACTTCTCAACATATCCTCTAGTATTTGAATTACCCTCTCTGACTAACCGTCAGACTGAGGATGGAACGCAGTACTGAAGTCCAATGTTGAACCGGTGTAAATGATACACTTCTCACCATATAGATAATACCTTCAGATTTTTAGTGCAAATACCACAATGGAAAACTCCAAGTCATGTGTCGGATAATTTGCCTCATGCGTCTTAAGTTGACGAGACGCATACGCTACTACCTTACCTGCTTGCATCAACACACATCCCAAACCAACATGTGATGCATCGTAGTAGACAGTAAACTCTTTTCTTGACTCTAGTTGTATCAGAACAAGGGCCTCAGTCAGTACAGTCTTGAGCTTCTCAAAGCTCTCTTGCTGTGAATCAGTCTAGTTAAATGGCACACCCTTACATAGCAGCTTAGCCAAGGGTGCGGCGATCAGTGAAAACCCCTCTACAAAACATCGATAATATTCTGCCAGTGCCAAAAAAATTACGGATCTCAGATATAGTCTTAGGTTGCTTCCAATCTAGGACATCCTCAATCTTTCGAGGATTGACTCGAATCCCCTCAGCAGAAACCACATGTTCCAGAAACATTACTTCATGTAACCAGAACTCACACTTACTGAACTTGGCGTACAGTTGCTTCTCTCGCAGAATCTGTAGAACCATTCTGAGATGCTCATTGTGCTCATCCTCAGTCTTCGAATACACTAGTATGTCGTCAATAAATACCACTATGAAACAATCCAGATAACACTCAGTTCATCAGATCCATAAAAGCTGCTGGAGCACTCATCAGTCCAAATGGCATCACAAGTATTGAGTCCTAAATGCTGTCTTGTGCACATCAGTCTCATTAACCCTCAACTGATGATATCATGATCGTAGATCAATCTTGGAGAAAATCGTAGCCCCCAGAACTGGTCAAACAGATCATCTATCCTCGGTAGGGGTACTTATTCTTTATAGTCAGCTTATTGAATTGACGGTAGTCAGTACACATACGCATGGATCCATCCTTCTTCTTCACAAACAGTACTGGTAGTCCCCACAGAGACACGCTAGGGAAAATGAACCCACGATCCAGTAACTCTTGCATCTGGGCCTTAAGCTCCACAAGCTCCTTCGGTGCCATTCTATAAGAGGCGATGGACACCGGAGTTATACTAGAAAGGAGCTGAATCCCAAACTCTACTTCACGATCCGGAGGTAACCCAAGTAGCTCTTTAGGAAAAACGTCCTGAAACTCCTTAACCGTCCTGATATCCTTAACCGAAGAATCCCCAGAATTTGAAACACTAATGTAGGCTAGATACGCCTCGAACGATGGAAATGTGCAAGTGTACACAATCGTAACAAGTAATAAAGTGACAAGTAAATGTCGAGTTATCATACCCACAGGGACTGTAAAAGAATTATTTATGAAAATGATTTCAAAAAATTTGGTGACAGAAAAATAATTGGTTTTGAGAATTATTTTAAAACTAAAAGAAAAATAAAGTAAAAATAAAATAAAACAAAGTTCTAATGCACGATTTCAAAAATTGATTTTAATCAAGATGATATAATTGTGTTGGATTAATAACATTTCTGATCTTAGAATTATTAAGCTTGTGTTTATACTTGTTAAAACATGGCAACTTGGTAATTTTCTAACTTATGAACATACTTACAAATAAAAATCCATTCATCTATTGTACATATTCTTATGTCAATTCGACCGATTAAACAGATTTATAAAAGTAAACATGTTACTTTATCAAATTAAACTATCTCTTGCATATTCCTATGTCGATTCAAACGATTAATTCAACCTAATAAGCATATAAAAGATCATGCAATGTAACAAAGTAATTTTACCTTGAAACAATTTAATCACAAAAATCCCGCAAGTTATGCAAGGCATATGTATCAATCAAATACAATGCTAATTTAATCTTCAATTTGCTTTTAGAAGAATTAAACATGCACAGATTAAGTATTGTGTCCATTAATTATAATTCCAATGCGTTTAAATAATTAATTCATAAGCTATCTAAACAATTATAATGCCAGATAACTTAACATGATTTTACTTAATCAAGCATTTTACTGAGGCCTTTAACAGCATAAACACAATTTTAACAATTTAAGAAATCGAAATGCAATCAACCCAACATGAATTAAATTCAAGCTAAATTGATTAAATTAAACATCCCAACAGCATAAATATTCATAAACATGTTTTTCAAAACAACAACAAAATTTAAAGAGATAGGGAACAAGAAGCAAATCCGGTGTTTCTCCGTAGCTTGATTGATTGCTCCGTTCTTCATTCTTCGTTGGCCTCGGCTATCAAGGTGGCTTATGAACACTCCAATTGCTGCACTGAATGGCTGGGAAAACACCTCTTTTCCAATAGTAGAAATCGGCACAAGAACACACAAAGGGAAATGGGAAAAATGGGAATTGAGAGAAAGTGAGAGAGGAGAATGTTGGATGCTTGAGGTGTGTTTTGAATGAGCAGCTAGGGGCTGTATTTATAGGTGATCAAGGCTACTAAAAATAGCAATTAGCAGCAGTAAAAGAGGGCTTCCTTGGCTGGCCATCCCATGTGGCAAAGTTGAAGAATTGAACTTTGCTAAATATAGAATGGGCAAATCTTTAAAGCCATGAATTTTGCAGGGGTTTGAATGAGATTTTGAAAGATCTTCAAGGGATCCTTTGCAAGCTGAATTAATCAGCTAATAAGATGATTTGGGCCTTCATTTTGGATGGTTTGGGCTGCCCAATTGGTGGCTGGTTCGGTTCAATCAGTTCGGTTCAACTGACGCGGTTCAACTGGACCCTTCTTCCATAATTAATTAATAATAATTTTTTTAGCCCAAATTAAATTGGGAATAAATTTAAATTAATTATATTATTATTAAATCTTCATAATTGGACCGTCTTGGGCTTGAAATAAATTTTCCTTGATTCTTCAAATTGCTTTTCGGGTTTGTTCTTCGAGCAGTGTCTGCCGAGCTGATTTTCGCCCTTTCTGCTCTCTGACCATGGCCCAAACCATTACCATACCTGGCCTGACCAGGGCCTCTCACTGGCTACTGAACAACCCTTGATGGCTATGCAGTATTATTACCCAGAGCTTGCATCTGATTGGCCCTCCGCGGACAATCCCAAATACGGTACTCCAAGACCACACCTCAAGCATGCCCCAGTTCTTTTCCAACACTTATTCAGATGGCGTCTACCACAATCAGTACACGACAGTTGTCCAGTAGAAGCAATAGGAGCCCCAACTCTAATCGGCCCATCAACTCTGGCCTTTTTCTTAGGCCTCTACACGGAACTAGAGGGCTCTGAATCCCTCTTATTCCTACCTCTCTCTCTATTCTGGCGCTCAGTGCGCTTCACTTCCTCGGCGATCTTCACCTTATCGAGTAGTACAACAAAGTCTCGTTCCCTCTATGGAGCTATCAATACCCTTAGATTATCCCTGAGGCCATCCTCGAAGCGAACGCATCTCTTATACTCAGTCGCCACCATACCACGCGCATAGCGGCTTAGTCACAAAAATATGGCCTTATACTCGGCCATTGATCTATCACCCTGAGACAAATTCAGGAACTCTCTCCTACAGGCATCCACGTAACTGGCACCCACATACTTCTCCTGAAAACCAATCTTAAAGAGCTCCCAGGTCAATCGATCGGGCTGAGTGCCCTCCTTAACAGTGAGCCACCACTGATAGGCCTCATCTCGTAGCAACGATACAGCACCCTTTAAGTTTTGCTTGGAGGTGCAGTCCAGGTCATCCATAATTCTTTCTGTGGCCTCTATCTAGTACTCAGCCACATTAGGGCAACTCCAGCAATACCCCTGAAAATCTCAGCTCTATTAGATCGGAGTCATTCCATAACCGACCCTTGGCCTCAAGAATCCTTAACATGGCTTGGGACAGTGCGTCGTCCCCAGCCGCTTGATCATGACACCCAGTCTCAATCACAGTTGAAGTCGGTGTCTCACTAGTTTCCAAATTAGGTATGTAGCTAGATGATGATGACCCAGCTCGAGTACCTCTACGGCCTCTACCACGGCCTCTTATACCCCATCCGCGAGTACCTTTTGCACTCATTGTCTAATTACGGTTTATCTATATTAACAGTTGTATGCATCAGTTTACAGTTCCAGTTGTCTATTAACAGATATTTTATGAAATTAGTATCAAAAAGTGTAACGTTTGTTTTTGTACGACGCAATGTCTATCAATATCTATAGATTTTACTGCAGTATTAGTATACACTATCCTGAGTGTTTTCAGTACAGTCAATCTATAGTAGTCATAGTATATACTATATATAGCAGTTTTAGTTTAGAACCTATAACAATTTCATTGAGCTTACGAGATCGGCGTCGGAGACTCGATGTACCACACATAACGTGAAAAATATTTCAATCATCTGAAAATTAGTGCTTTGAAAAGAAACAAAATTTCAAAACCCAAATCCACAGTCGAGTTTTGCAACCTGGCTCTAATACCACTAAATGTAACACCCAAACCCAACCTGGACGTTATGGCCGAATCTGGCGATGTCACATGGTAGCATTTTTCGAAATAAATGAGTTGTCGTAAAAACCTCCTTTCTATTTAACCTCTTTACAAAATCTTGTGTTAATTCTAAAATGCATCATTCAGTTAAAAAACGTAGTTCATTATCCCAAAATTATTCTTTTTCAAAACGTTGTTAATTTTCAAAATGTTACCTATTGCGGAAGCTTTAAAAATCAATTTGCGTATTTGAGTGTATTTTGTTAAAGCATTTCATTCGTTTTGAAAACTCGAATAACCCTACTACTAGCTATTGTAAATCAAAATAATAGAAATCCCAATTTAACCATGGAAATTCAAAAAGGCCATTATTACAGTAAAATACCCTAAAATAAAATTAAAAATCATTATTAGGTAATAAACCAAACAATTTAGGTCATGTGGCCACCTCTGAGTCCTACGCCACACCGATCTGTGTATATCTGGGGATTACCTGTACAGTCAAATCAGAAGGGTGAGTTTATGAAAACTCAGTGTGTAATCCCATATATAGCAAATGCATGCATAAAGAATCACGATGCAGGCCTAAGCCCTTTTCAATGACGATGACAATATCGGTTTGGGCTTTGCCCATCTCAAAGATGTAAGCGATCATGTGTTTGGGTCTTGGCCCATTATAGTAACAATAATTAATGCAATAATAGATTATACAGTATACAAGTCCTACCCAGCCAACTTCTAATCTCCATCTCCGTCCAACCCTACACTCCATATGGGGATATAATCAACCCACCAATCCCTACACTCCAAGTAGTACCAGTTGCTGCACTAAAACAGTAGTTTGTAGCTGAGCTGCCAATAACTTAGGCTCGAGGCCTTTCAATACACTTCCTCCGAATAAAATAAACCCCCAACCCAATGTGTAACATCCCGAAATTGGGCCTAGTAGGATTGGGCCGTTTGGGCCTTGGGCTTAGGAGTGTTTAAAATCTTCAAGTATATGAGAATGGTGTTTTTGCAAATTGGATTTATTAGTTAAGTGGATTTGGAAGATTACGAGGTTTCTATGAATTCTCGGGTTTAATTGGGCTTTAGGAAAAATTTGAGTATCATCTTGTTGATTGTGTTAGCTCGAATATGATTTTTATTGTGTGCCTAATATAGTCTTGTAAAGGCTTGGAATTAATTGGTTTAAAATAATTTTTAATATGAAGAATTTAGTGAAGTGGATCAAGTGATTATGATGCTTAAGTTAATTTAAGTGTATAATGTTAGCATAAGTGAGTTAGTAGTAAAGTGGTGTTGGCACATGAGTAATTGCATGAGGGAAGAGGTTCGAATCCCATGGATGGCAATAAGGTGACTTTTATTTTTACATGTGTATGGCATGTGTCGGTCAACTCTAATTAAGATAAGGTTGGACTTTATCATTTATGGATAGTAGACTAAGGGAATAAGGTAAGTTATTAGTTAAGGTATGGAATCAATGTGTTATGGAAGGATAAAGGGACATAAGGCTTGATGTATGGGTGATGTTTTGGAAATATTTTTATGGTCATTTTGACCATGAATGTGGACGCATAGATGGCTAGGGGGGTTGGCCGAATATTGTATGGGATTAGGGGGAAGATAGTTGGCCAAATTTTTGGTATTTTGTACATCTTTTTCCCTTTTCTCCAAAATCTTTCTCCTTAGCCGAATTTCCTATAAGAGGTCTAGAAGTTCTTTTTCGGTTCTCTTTTCTTTCTTTAGTATTCTCTTTCGAAACTTTCTTTTCACCTTTGCCATTGCCGAAATTTGTACCTTATTTCTTGACCAAAAGTCAAAAGTTGGAAGTCATTTTGTGCATCTTTTTCTTTTTCCTTTTGCAACTTATTTTTCCTTCCATTCACTTCCTAAAAACCAAAACCCATCCTCTCATTTGCAACAAAGCCGAAACCTCTCTTCCTTTGTTCTTCATTGCCGAATTCTCCTAACTTTCTTCTACACTTCTTTTCTTCTTCTCAACCTCAGTTCTATACCTATTTTGTGTTATCCGAATATCCCTTCTCCATTTGAGAGTCTTAGCCGAATCTATTGGAGCCTTTAGAGGAGGGGGTGTCGATATTCCTTTTTATCATCTTCCAATCAGTTTTGAGTGTAGTAAGTACTTTCTTAGCAATCGAATTCTCTTTTTCTTCATTTTGTATGCCGAAACCAATGGTTGGCCTTGGTTTCTAAGGGATGGCCGAATGTATGTAGAGTCATAATATTGTGTTTCTTTTGTGTAGCCAACGGTAAGGAACCTTAAGGAGGATTGTAAGGATTCGATTCATCAAGGTAAGTGTTATGTGGTGATTCGGGATTTAGTTGAGCAAAGTAGGTGGTTTGTAGTATTCGGCCATAGGCCATTTTATGAGTTTAAGTGATGACCGATTTCTGACTTTGGTTCTTAGGAGCAAATCGACAGGAATAAGAGAGTTTCGGGATTGAGTAGACTGTGCCAAAAAGGTGTGCAGTTATTGCACTTTTCTCTTGTTTGCTTATGTGTGTATGTTGTTATATATGTGTGATATGGTGTGAATGGTAGCCGAAATAAGGGCTAAGATGGTGGATACCCATGGTGGGTGATCGAATAATCAGGTCAGTACTTTATGATATTAAATGATGACTGATGAATATGTGAAATGGAGATGAGCGTGTGTTATATACTTTATTAAATGATATTTTTGTCATGATATAGCTATGCATGGGGGCTTGGGACATGAATATTGAAGGACAGGGTGTACATTATGTATGTGGTCTGATGTTAGCCTTGTGCTACATTGGCGCTTGATGTTAGCTATGTGCTTCATCAAGGTGGGGTGTTGGCTATGTGCCACCTCCTGGCAGATGATAGCTGTGTGCATCACCGTGGATTGAGGATGACCTCGAGTCACCTCGTGGATATTGACATGTGGGGTCACTTAGGTGATCTGTGGCTATGCCACGGCGGTGTTGGCTATGTGACACATCATGGGCTGATGATAGCTGTGTGCATCACCGTGGATTGAGGATGACCTCGAGTCACCTCGTGGATACAAACATGTGGGGTCACTTAGGTGATCGGTGGCTTAGCCACGGCCTTGGGCAGTAGATCTGCCAAGGTAGGTGTAATGGATGGGCTCTAGGTTGGGTTGGGCTTCATGTTGCATATTTATGTATGTGGACTGTGTGGATATGGGCCAAGCCCATATGTGGAGACATGTGAAATAATTACACACTGAGTCTGTTTGACTCACCCAAATTTTTACCAACATCGCAGGTGATATGTGAATCTTGGACCGGGTTAGAATGGATACGAGGTGGCCCATGCAGAAGTTATTTTCCTTATTTTATACATTTTATATTTTCAGAATTTGCGAATATTGGGTTATTGTAATAAGGGCCATTTAAAGGATTTGAAGTTTATTATTATGTTTTAAAGTGGACTGACAATTTTTATTATTTGGAAATGTTTTATTTTTAGCAACTCATATCTTAAGGATATATGTTAAAGTTTTAAATCGAAGAATTTGTAACAACTTGATTTTATTTGGGATTTTAAATATACAATGTTTTATTAAAGACAATAATTTTTTTTATGTTTTTACTTTAAAGTTAAAATCTTTTCAAACATTTTCCGCAGTGGCATTCTAAATCTGGCCGTGGCTTGTGGGCCGGGTTTGGGGTGTTACACAATGCAATGCAATTTGCAAATATAGCATGCTATAACAGAATATCATGCATGTAGTCAGGGCATACAGTATCAAATCAGTGGAACATCATCATGCTTATTCATATCAGTCATACATTCATTTCAGTCAATTAGGGGTCTAAGTACGCTTACCGACCTTACAGTAGGTCCACAGCCAACTCGGGTGACCCGTGCAACCTTAGTAGTCAAATAGTGAAAATGGGTCCACAGGCCCATGTTGCATGCCTATGTGGGCCCACACGCCCGTGTGACCCACACGGCCCAAAATGGCCAAGCTGTGTAATCCACACGGCCTGGCCAAATAATCCTACACGCCCGTGTGGTTCAACTGTGTGAGGCCCACACGACCTAATTTGGCATGGCCTATGAATCGCACATGGCTAGCCTCGACGATCACACGCCCGTGTTCGGTCACACGGCCTACCACACGGGCGGCCGTGCGCTAGTGTGACATCAACTTTTCATGTTTTCCCGTCTTTTCATTGATTTACATTTTCAGAGTCGTGTTTACACACCTGGGTCGTTCTCGATGCTTAAGCACTTCCTAACCTTCTGAAACCTACAAAAAGCGTACCCAATCTCGAATTTAACAAGAAAAACACAATTTAATCAACACGAAAACAAGCCAAATGCACTCACTTACCGCAATCACCCCGACTACTTGCACTAATCAATTCGTTGGGAAGAAAAACAACTTCACAATCGTCCCTTATGCACAAGCAAAAAAATCAAAATCTTTCGAAACCAAAACTAAAAGAACACAACAACACTTCTTATCGTTATCGCATGGAAACAAAAGTCGAGGAGCAAGATAGACTGAAAATGAAAGATACAGGGAAACACTTGAAATTTCGGCAACAAAAAGAGAGAGTTGGAGGGGAAAATGATAGCAATGGGGGATTTCGGCTGAAACAAAAGAAAAAGAAAATGTGGAGAGGGAAAAAAATAGCAGGTAGAGGGAAAGCACTCGAAATCTCGGCAGCAACACAGGGAGATTGAGGTCAAGAGAAAACGAAAAGGGGGTGGGGGAGAAAGGGACAAAATTCGACTATGGAGGCAGAGAAAAAATAAAATAAAAATGAAAGATGCTAGAGGAGAATTCTGCAGAGATTTTCAGAATCAAAGGGTAACTCCCCAATCTCCTTGATTTACTCCACTAAACCACATCCATTCCAACCGCTCAGCATCCCAGTCCATCTCAAATGCCTTCACTCCTTACTTTTCTCCCCAAATCCCTTATTTCCCTCCCAAGCCGTCCAACACACTCCCACCACCCTGAACTCTCAGAATTTCGGTCAAAGTAGAACACACACACGACACAAGTAGTAAATAAAACACTCCCTTGCACACACTAGGATTTGAATTCAAGACCACCAGCATATTAACACTTCACTTAACCACCAGACCAGTAGGCCCATTCTGTCATATTTTACCAACATTTATTTATAAGCCTACTGGCTAAAGAAAGTGGTTTACTCAATTAAAAACAAAATTTTTCCCAAGCTAAGGCTTGAAGCCAAGACTTTTCAAACACTCCTAGAACACTTAACCACTAAAGCAGACATGTATTTATGTCACAAACATACGAAAATAAATTATAAAGAATTTTCTGGGCGTTACAATATAATGGGATGACACACTAATGAAGAGGACTTTACAAGGTTGTAACAGGGCTTAAGTTAAGGGTACGAAAAAGTCATAAAAGTTGGCTGCAATCAAGAGTTGAGTTGATAAGTTGCTAAACAAAAAAAAAATTCAGTTGCTGAATTGAAAGGATTTAACATCAATAAAAAAATCAAGAATGGATATGAGCTTTTATACAAAATATGAGACTAATGATTCAAACTCAATCAAATATTTTTTTTAATTCATTTTCTTCAAATTCTTTTCTTATTTTTTTAGAATAAAGAGAAAATTTAACAATGCAAATGATAAAACATAGTCAGACAACTAACCAAACTGAAAAAAAAAGGGTTAAGAAAAAGGGTGATTTAAAAAATGAATATGATTTTCGGGGTACATTAATGGTTGTTAAGTAAAAAAAAGTGTTAGGATCAACGTAGTTTACGAGGGGTTAATTCGATGGGTAAACTGTTTAAAGGTTAAGCGGGTCAAATCCTAAGTGCCACTATCATCTCAGTATATCAAATCAATAATGTGATCTTGACATGTATAACCGAAAGAAGTTATAGAATAATAAATTAAGCTGACGATCTTGACATGTATAACCGAAGGAAGTTATAGAATAATAAATTAAGCTGACATACTCACAACTAAAAATAAAATGAGCACAAAAAAAAATGCTCTATAGGCTCCAAAGCTCATAAAAAATTATAGTTTGATCTCAAACTTATGAATTTAAAATTTCAAGATAATGCTTCAGTTCAGGGAGACAACCTAAAATAATAATTTTTGAAAAACAACTTATCATACTTGACTCTTTTGTGTCTTAAAGTATAAACAAAACAATGCACAAAAAATCCACAAATTAATCCCAAACAGAATCAATAAAACTCTAAATTAAAAAACAATTAACTTTAATGTAAGGTTTAAGAAAATTACTTAAAGACAAACAATAATTCAAGGACTATATCGCATAAACATAGAAAATCCTCCCCACACTTAATATGTACATTGCCCTGAATGTACAAACAAATATAATCACAGTAATCAAAGTATCATAAGAAAAGGATAAAGAGAACTGAAACTGCCCTGAAGTTGGATGATTGTGTTGGAATAAAGAAATCCGGAATCGTAGGAGATCCTAAATTAAGTACATGGTTTCGAGCACATTAATAAGAAAATAAAAAAATAAAAAAAGATAAAGAGAGGACAAAACAAATAGAAAAATAGTTAAAAAAATAACAATAAAGTGCATAATAAAATAAAATAAAACATATAAATTTGAAAAATAAAATAAAATAAATAAAATTAAAAGGGGGAAGAAACGACGATTAGGGTTTGGGTTTGGGTTTGGTGAAATGGGAGGAAGGAAACAAAGGCAAAAACAACTTAAAAAAAACTAGCTTTAAAAAAAGGTACACGACCATGTGTCAGGCCAAGTAGGCCACACGACTGTATGACCTGGTCGAATATCTCTCTTAGGCTGTGAGCCTATTAAAAACTTTTAAAAATGGCTCCAATGTTTACACAGCCTAGGACACGCCCATATGTCTAGTTCATGTGCACCAAACGGCCATGTCGTCAGGTCGTGTGAATCAGCTCAGACCGTGTGTGTCAAATTAAAATTGAAAAATTGGATCCAGTATTCACACATTTCATGACACGCCTGTGTATATAGGTCGTGTGTACCACATGGCCGTGTCAACAGGCCATGTGTATTCATTGCACCTATGTATATGTATTGTATACTTCTCCCACGGCCAGGTATAGGGGCATATGGGTCACATGGGTGTGTCTCCAAGCCGTATGGTTTACCCTAGACCGTGTGGAGCATTTTTTTTTCATTTTTTTAAATCTTTTTTAAAAAAAGTAATTTTTTTCAATTCTTTAAAAATAGTTTTAAGTAATAAAAAATAAATGTACTAAGCATGCAATATAATAAAATGAAAAAAAAATAATACACTCAGGTTGCCTCCAAATAAGAGCTTATTTAAAGTCTAAGCTTGATTTCCCTTTTCAAGCTCACGGGGTTAAGTTGGATTTTTGAGTCAAAGCTCATCTCTCTTGTTATCAATATCACCACCAAAATAAAGTTTGAGATGATGATTGTTTACCTTGAATGTACCATAATCAGGGTGTGTTACCTCAAAGGTTCCATATGTGAATAAATTTTGTACCACAAATTGATTTGACCATCTTGATTTTAGCTCTTTGAGGAACATTCGTGGATCTAAATTGTCCAACAGTACTTTGTCTCCAACTTTAAATTGGTTCGTGCTCTTTACATGCACACCATGGCATTGCTTTATTACTTTTATAAACGTTCTTGGGTTCTCATCAGCCTTTGTTTGCCATACATCTAATTCATCAAGTTGGACCATTCTCTCTTCACTTGTCATTGCTTTCTATCACCTTGAATAAGATACGATTCTAACACGTCTTCATGAGTGATTGCCTACAAAGGACTTGAGCGACATAATTGCTAACATCAACAGAATGACAATTACCATCTCACTCACTAGAAACTCTCACAATATTACGTGCTTGAAAAGTAACCTCTTTATCACCTACCCTCAGACAATTTCACCATTACCCACATCAATAATAGTTCTAGCTGTGGCTAAAAAAGGTCAACCTAAGATCATGGGTACCTCAAATCCTCATCCATGTCCAATATGAAAAAATCAACAGGGAATATGAACTTATCTACTTTAATAAGTACATCCTCAATAATACCCCTAAGATACTTAATTGATTTGTCAACTAATTGAATTCTCATCCTAGTGGGTTTCGACTCCTCGAGACCAAGTTGTTTGAACATTTTATAAGGCATTAGATTTATACTGGCACCCAAATCAGACAAATAATTTTCTACATTTAGGCTACCAAAAGAACAAGGAATAGTTAAACTCCCTGGATTTTTAAGCTTGTTGGGTAGTTTGTTTTGGAGAATGGATAAGCACTCCTAATTGAGATCCACAGTGGACAGTTCGTCTAACTTCCTTTTATTAACAACTCCTTTAAAAATTTTGTATACTTGGGCACCTACAAAATGGCATATTGTTCATTGATGCGGTCTTTCTTCAACTTTTTTGGATATGAAATTGGTGGTTTCTATTCTTTGAAAATTGGCTTGTGCTCTTTCTTGCATGCCGTAACCCCATAATTTTTCTCAACAACTTCTAGATTCAGCTTCTTTTCAAGCTTGACTAACACCTTTCCACTTCGTATAGTGATTGCATGGACTTGCTCCTTTAGGTTGGCTTCAATATTAGTAGGTAAACTTCCTTGTTGTCTTTCCAAAACCAATTTAGCAACCTGGCTAATCTAATTCTTGAGACCTTAAATAGATGCCTGTCGATTCCTCAAAACTATTTTAGTGTTCTGGAATCTAGTTTCTGACACTGAAATGAATTTAGTCAACATCTTTTCCAGATTCAGCTTCGTTTCTTGCTAATAAGGTTGCTGATAACTCGGAGGGTGTTGTGACCTTTGATTTCCTTGACCATCTCAAGAGTAATTTGGATGATTCCTCCATCCTAAAGTATAATTGTTATAGTATGAGTTATTCTGAGGTCTAGAATTATTATCCATAAAGTCGACTTAGTCATGTTTCATGTTAGACTTGAAAGGAAAACATTTTGGATTGATCATTCCCGCTCCAGTTGCATCGCATTGCATTACCTGATTCACCCATTTACTATAACTCAAATCGTCAATGTTTTTACTCAGCGCTTCCACCTAACTTGCTAACATAGCAACTAAATCTATATTCAAAACATCAGCTGCCTTAGTAGGCTTTGTTCTCATAACTTGTCATTGATAATTATTTAGTGTCATCTCCTCAATAGATTCTTGGGCTGCCTCAAGTACCTTATTATTCAGTGTTCACTAGCCGTTCCATCAATATCTACCTTGTTGAGGGATTCAAACCATTGTAAAATGTTTGGACTTGAATCCATAAAGGTAATCCATGATGAGGAAACCATCTCAAAAGATCCTTAAATATCTCCATTGCATCATACAATGTCTCAAGCTCAAATTGAGCAAAAGAAGAGATGACATTCCTCAACTTAGTTGTTTCAGCCAGTGGAAAATAGTTCAACAAAAACTTCTCAGTCATCTGAGCCCAAGTAGTGATGGAACCCTGTGGATGCGAATTCAACTACTATTTGTCCTTTTTTATCAAAGAGAATAGGAACAAACATAAGTTTATTGCATCATCAGTAACATCATTGATCTTGAATGTTTCACAAATCTCTAAAAAGTTAGCTAAATGAGCATTTGGATCTTCATCTTGCAACCCATCAAACTGAACATACTGCTGCACCATCTGAATTGTGTTCGACTTAATCTCAAAATTATTTGCAGCAATATTCAGTCTGACAATACTCGATTCAGCCCCAATCAAAGTAGGCTTAGCATAGTCATTCATAGCCCGAGGAGTAGGATATGCATGAAGTTGTGAATTAACATGATTGTTATCCATATCCATGGTAATGTCCTTTTGCTTTTGATCGTTTATTAAAATTTTTTGACCTCATCTTGCTTCTCTAACCTTTCTCCAATTTCTACAACTAGTTTTTTCAATCTCACTATAAAAAAACTAATGGTTCCAACAGGTTGTATCTAGTCATAAACCAAAAGAACATGTAAGAATCAAACAAAAGAAAAATTAAAATGTAACAATCAAATTAAAACCAAATATTAAAAAATAAAAATGACTAAATTAATAGAAATTATGTTTTCCTAATATTCTAGTCCCCCAACAGTCCTAAAACTTGATGTCCACGGAACTAACCAAAAATTTGACTGAGACAAGTGCACCTATCAATTAATAGTGTAGTTATAATGAGCAAAGATATCATTCTTACGAAAACTAAAAGTACTAGTAATTACTGTCTTTCTATTATTTAACCGAATACTTCAAGTGATTGATTAAAACTAAAATTAACTAAATTAATTAACTAACAAACATGACAAGGAATGTAACACCCCATACCTAGTCTATGCGTTTAGACTAGATTTGGTTTGTCACACCAATCAAACATTCATTTATTCTCGAGTGATTAAAGTAAAATTTTGCTACAAAACTCTTTGAAAATAGAGTTTAATAAAAATTTAGTACGAGGATTTGAAACTGATGTTTCGAGAAAATACTTGTTTAAAACTTATCATTTAGAAAAATATCTATCAAAACCTTAAAGTCATTGTAAAGGAATTTGGAAGAAATTTTAAAGAAATAATTTAGTTGCTCAAAATGTTATAAAACAGGATTTTTAAGAAAACCATATAATTTAACATAAGCCCATAATAAGAGTCTTAAAGCAAAATTAAAATCATCCACACAATAAAACCCATAAAAACATAATTAGAGGCCTTATTACATCAAACCCAAACTAGTAATTAAAATAAGTAATTTAAATAAAGTTCATAGTTTATAAAAACCCAAGTTTGTAGTATGGCCTCCACCAAGTCATCTTCGGCCCAAGTCCACGTCAATTTCCATTACCTGAAAAGGTTAATAAAATTGGGTGAGTTACAAAGAACTCAGTGTGCAACTCACTTACCACCATTATTGGGCCAGACCATCAAGGCATTAACTTTGGGCTTGAGCTCAATTGCAGATTTTGACAATATAACATAAATTAAAATAAAATAAATATAATGCATGTAGATGAATTTCCCATCCCAAGCCTAGTATCCATCCGCTAACACCCCCGTACCAACCAACACACCTGTGGGGATCAAGTCAACCCACCCCGCCAAACACACCAATCGTAGGCATTAAGCCTTTTTAATAAATTTGTAGTGCACTACCGAACTAGATTGTGACATTGTCACCAAACTAGAGGCATTGAGCCGATTTTGTGGCAGAGCCACCGAACTAGAGGCATTGAGCCAAATTTTGTGGCAGAGCCACCGAACTAGAGGCATTGAGCCAAATTTTGTGGCAAAGCCACCGAACTAGATTTTTGGCAACTGGTCATTCTTCTCTTCACATACCCCACCCCATGCAATCATGCGTGTATAACAAATATAGTCATATAAAAAAAATTTCAATTAATCCATAACATCGGTGGGTTTATCATTAAACATTTCATTTGGCCCAAAAAAATAATTTAGCATCTAGCCCATTTAGCAGTTTAGTGAACTTTGGCCCATATATCGAACTAGAGTATGTTGGCCCAATTTATCGAACTAGAGTATGTTAGCCCAATTTATCGAACTACAGTATTTTGGCCCAATTTATCGAACTACAGTATTTTGGCCCAATTTATCGAACTAGAGTATTTTGGCCTAATTTATCGAAGTAGAGTATTTTGGCCCAATATGTCAATCTAGCAGTTTTTCGTATTTTTCTCGGTTTTAACCATTTTCATGTATTTTCACAAAAGTATCAATTACTACATAATTTTCGAATTTACCATTTTCATGATTTTATCACAGTACTTATGATTAGGTATCTAACCCGAAAATGAGTGTGAAGTTACACACCTGGTTATTGTGAGAACTAGACTTTCCCGCTCTTCAACACCTAAACGTATCGCGATAATTAGAGCACTATAATCTAATAAATAAACCGATCTAAACATAACGATCTAGAATTTTACCCTCGGATTTTTGAACCACTTCTACTCGCGGTTTCTCCCCGATTGATGGTTCACTAACCGAATTGAATCCACTGAACGAATAATGGTTCGGAGTACGAACGACTTCGACCGATTGATTTTCCTCGGTTGACGTCCGCAACCCGGTGGAAAATCCCGAATTCCCGAAATAGTCCTTTGCTTATACTTAGGAGGAATAACGGAACCTCCCCTCTTTCGAAGACTAAACACCGCCCTCTTCTTCCCTATCTTGAATGTCTTCAATGACAAAGGAACATTAATCCAATCTAAAATAATATCGAAATAATACCAAGGTTTTAAAGATGTGATTTCCTTACCACAAAAATTCGATTCCAACGATTTGTGTCACCCACGACTTCTTGATTTCCAAACTTCCGTTATTGCACTAAAGAGTAACAAAGAAGACGTTACTAGAACAAACGATTATTTCGATCCAAATGATCCTTCATGACACCATCAATATTCGGCCATATAACTATTAACTAATCGAAAACGAAAAAGAATCCCTTACCTATTTTCCACGGTCGAAAAGAAAGGATTGAGAATGGTGTTTGTGATTGATGAAGATTTCGGCTATGAAGAATCAAAGAAAAGAGAAAATAAATTCGGCTATAGGCACATTAGCATTCGGCCATTAGAGAGTGTAGATGGAGGGAAATTTCGATTGAAAAGAAATAAAATAAAAGAAAAGATGACGATGATGTTGTTTTTGATTTCAAAAAGAATGGAAGAAAAAGATGGGTTTAGAAGCTAGGTACATTCGGCAATGGTAAAAAGAAAAGAGAAAGAATGGCTTTTGGTATAGGTGATTTCGGCACTCAAAGAAAAGGCACAAAACAAATACTAAAGCAATAAACAAAAATGACCAAATGGTCACAAAAATTAGAGCTTTACCAATTGCACAATTCGGCCAAAGGTGAGAGAGGTTGAGAGAATTTGCAAAACTATGCACAAAACTAAGAATGACCAAAAAGAGACTTCAAATCCTAGCCAAACTAACACCAAAAATTCGGCTCTCCCCCTAGACCATATTGCCGTCCCTATGCATGGTCAAATGGCCATGATATTGTTTCCATAAAAATTCCCTTGATTCTTGCCCCATATCTTCATATCTTTCTTCAATTTCTTGATTCCCTTCCTTAAGTTAACAATTTCCTTATTCCTTTGATATACTAACCAAAAATAACATGGTCAACACTTTCCATAAATGAGCTTGGCCGACACATGCTAGGAAAACCAAAAATAAAAGCCACCTAATTGTTGTTTAAGGGATTCGAACCACTACCCTCATGCACTAACTCATGCGCCAACACCACTTTGCCATTAACTCATCTTATACTTCACTTTGACACTTAAATTAACTTATGTGTCAATGCCACTTAATCCATTTCCATAAATTAACAAAATTTAATATTATTCCATCCCAATAATTTCTAATTCTTCTCCAGGCTATAATAAGCTCTAAAATAAATAAGAAAATTTCACTTTCTAGAATAATTACTCAAAGCACACAATGAAAAAAAAATTACTCGAATTTTCAGGGTGTTACAAGGAATAAATAAGGAGAACAAATGATTAGCAACCAAGAAGTAAAACAATACCCAGGAAAGAATCCACCTAGATTTCATTTGTCATTATCAATCTAAATTATGCTAATATCTCTTCCGAGCACAAGAGCAATCGGCTCTAGGTTGATTAATTGAAAATTCTTTCTAATTAAAACCCCTATTATCACATTAACTCGTGCTATGGGTTCCCTATTAGGTTTCACTCTAATCCAGGTAGATTTATGTCTTCCTATTTCTAGGAGTGCATGTAACTCCACTCAATTAAGTATGATCTAATCTTAAACAAGGTCTATTCAACCACCAATTTAAGCACATCAAATATGGATTAATAATCTAGAAATATCAAATCAAGAATTAAGCACACATAATTGAGAACAATAAACTAAGTATTTATTGCATAAAATAAAAATCAAACGATGTAATCCATCATAAGGTTCATCTCTTTTAGGTATTTCACAATTAGTTCATGCTTGAAAATAAAAATATCCGAGATACAAAGATAACTAAAAGAAATAAAGAAACTCATGATAACTTCCTAATAAATAAACTGAGAATCTTCAATCTTGACAGAAACTTGCTTCAAATTCGGCTTCAATGGTGTTTTTTTAGTTGTTTTCTTGAATATTTTATGATGGCTAAGTCCTATCTTCTTATTTTTATTATATATACGTATTGGAATGTTTGAAAAAACTAAAAATCATGATTTTTTGTAGTCTGATGCGCAATCCCATGAAAATGACAAGACCTACCACACACCTGTGTGGGTCACACAACCGTGCAGTTTGGTCATGTGGAATGCTTTAGCCCGTGTAGGTTACATAGTCGTGTGGTCTAGTCGTGTGAAATGATTCAGCCAGTGTAGCTCCTGTAGCTTGCTCCAACGCTCCAGCTTTCGCTCCTTTTTCTCCAAATTTCTCTATTAAGCATTAAAACATGAATTTAAAGTATTAGGAGTATAAAATTCAAATTTAACATCGAATAGTCACCCAAAAATGCATTAAGAATGAGGTTCAAACATGTTACTTTTAGCACTTATAAGGTATATATAGGACTTTTATTTGCTAAAAATAGCAAAGGTAAGTGAATTTGACTTAGCCAAAAATAGTTTAAAAATTTTCAAAGAATCTAGACTTGGCTAAATATAGCTTCAATTGATTAAGCTATTTTTAGCCTTGCTAAATATAAGTTCTACTAATTAAGTAATTTACTTTTATTGGACTCAAATGCTACGATGTATCACACTTAAGGAAATCCACCTATTTACACTATACTAGCCATTCGAGCCTAATTCTCATTCGCGTGAATACACCCTTTTTTGGTTCTTATTAGCCCAATAAAGTATAATGACCTATAAACAAGTGTCTAAAGGTTTTTTATTAAGGAATGCGACATTTAGTTCTTTTGAAATGTCTCAATTTTTTTAACACAACATATACCCAACACAAAATCTTTGATTGCTCCGAACTAACTTGTTCTAACTTCCATTGGAATATGACATGAAACAAGCCAGCCAAAATTTTCAACAAACTTAAATATGGGGCATGAACTTTGTTTCAATTTGACTACATGATTTTATACTTCATCATGCTTCTGTTAAATATATGTATTGATTTTGAATTGTTGATAACTTTTCTTTTTCAGTGTCAAATTTATTTTTAATTTGTGGTATATGAAATTTCACGTCCAATCAACTTGTTTTGTTATAGAGTTAGAGAAGAATCTCTAGTGCATGTATATAATCTTTCATTGTTTCTTTTCCCTAATAAATAATAAGTTAAACTGAAATTCAACTTTCATGATTTTGTTTTGTTTTGTTGTTTTGAATAATAGAGAGGCTTCATTTTGTTTTAAACAAAGTTGATTTTTTTTTCATTTCTTTGAGATGAAAATGGTTGTAATATATTTAAGTTAAACATATAATTTAACATAAGCCCATAATTTTTTGACCGTTTGCTTTTGATCGTTTATTAAAATTTTTTGACCTCATCTTGCTTCTCTAACCTTTCTCCAATTTCTACAACTAGTTTTTTCAATCTCACTATAAAAAAACTAATGGTTCCAACAGGTTGTATCTAGTCATAAACCAAAAGAACATGTAAGAATCAAACAAAAGAAAAATTAAAATGTAACAATCAAATTAAAACCAAATATTAAAAAATAAAAATGACTAAATTAATAGAAATTATGTTTTCCTAATATTCTAGTCCCCCAACAGTCCTAAAACTTGATGTCCACGGAACTAACCAAAAATTTGACTGAGACAAGTGCACCTATCAATTAATAGTGTAGTTATAATGAGCAAAGATATCATTCTTACGAAAACTAAAAGTACTAGTAATTACTATCTTTCTATTATTTAACCGAATACTTCAAGTGATTGATTAAAACTAAAATTAACTAAATTAATTAACTAACAAACATGACAAGGAATGTAACACCCCATACCTAGTCTATGCGTTTAGACTAGATTTGGTTTGTCACACCAATCAAACATTCATTTATTCTCGAGTGATTAAAGTAAAATTTTGCTACAAAACTCTTTGAAAATAGAGTTTAATAAAAATTTAGTACGAGGATTTGAAACTGATGTTTCGAGAAAATACTTGTTTAAAACTTATCATTTAGAAAAATATCTATCAAAACCTTAAAGTCATTGTAAAGGAATTTGGAAGAAATTTTAAAGAAATAATTTAGTTGCTCAAAATGTTATAAAACAGGATTTTTAAGAAAACCATATAATTTAACATAAGCCCATAATAAGAGTCTTAAAGCAAAATTAAAATCATCCACACAATAAAATCCATAAAAACATAATTAGAGGCCTTATTACATCAAACCCAAACTAGTAATTAAAATAAGTAATTTAAATAAAGTTCATAGTTTATAAAACCCCAAGTTCGTAGTATGGCCGCCACCAAGTCATCTCCGGCCCAAGTCCACGTCAATTTCCATTACCTGAAAAGGTTAATAAAATTGGGTGAGTTACAAAGAACTCAGTGTGCAACTCACTTACCACCATTATTGGGCCAGACCATCAAGGCATTAACTTTGGGCTTGAGCTCAATTGCAGATTTTGACAATATAGCATAAATTAAAATAAAATAATATAATGCATGTAGATGAATTTCCCATCCCAAGCCTAGTATCCATCCGCTAACACCCCCGTACCAACCAACACACCTGTGGGGATCAAGTCAACCCACCCCGCCAAACACACCAATCGTAGGCATTAAGCCTTTTTAATAAATTTGTAGTGCACTACCGAACTAGATTGTGACATTGTCACCGAACTAGAGGCATTGAGCCGATTTTGTGGCAGAGCCACCGAACTAGAGGCATTGAGCCAAATTTTGTGGCAGAGCCACCGAACTAGAGGCATTGAGCCAAATTTTGTGGCAGAGCCACCGAACTAGAGGCATTGAGCCAAATTTTGTGGCAAAGCCACCGAACTAGATTTTTGGCAACTGGCCATTCTTCTCTTCATATACCCCACCCCATGCAATCATGCGTGTATAACAAATATAGTCATATAAAAAAATTTCAATTAATCCATAACATCGGTGGGTTTATCATTAAACATTTCATTTGGCCCAAAAAAATAATTTAGCATCTAGCCCATTTAGCAGTTTAGTGAACTTTGGCCCATATATCGAACTAGAGTATTTTAGCCCAATTTATCGAACTAGAGTATGTTGGCCCAATTTATCGAACTACAGTATTTTGGCCCAATTTATCGAATTAGAGTATTTTGGCCCAATTTATCGAACTAGAGTATTTTGGCCCAATTTATCGAAGTAGAGTATTTTGGCCCAATATGTCAATCTAGCAGTTTTTCGTATTTTTCTCGATTTTAACCGTTTTCATGTATTTTCACAAAAGTATCAATTACTACATAATTTCCGAATTTACCATTTTCATGATTTTATCACAGTACTTATGATTAGGTATCTAACCCGAAAATGAGTGTGAAGTTACACACCTGGTTATTGTGAGAACTAGACTTTCCCGCTCTTCAACACCTAAACGTATCGCGATAATTAGAGCACTATAATCTAATAAATAAACCGATCTAAACATAACGATCTAGAATTTTACCCTCGGATTTTTGAACCACTTCTACTCGCGGTTTCTCCCCGATTGATGGTTCACTAACTGAATCGAACCCACGAACGAATAATGGTTCGGGAGTATGAACGACTTCGAACAGTTGATTTTCCTCGGTTGAACGTCCGCAACCCGGTGGAAAATCCCGAATTCCCGAAATAGTCCTTTGCTTATACTTAGGAGGAATAATGGAACCACCCCTCTTTCGAAGACTAAACACCGCCCTCTTCTTCCCTATCTTGAATGTCTTCAATGACAAAGGAACATTAATCCAATCTAAAATAATATCGAAATAATACCAAGGTTTTAAAGATGTGATTTCCTTACCACAAAAATTCAATTCCAACGATTTGTGTCACCCACGACTTCTTGATTTCCAAACTTCCGTTATTGCATTAAAGAGTAACAAAGAAGACGTTACTAGAACAAACGATTATTTCGATCCAAATGATCCTTCATGACACCATCAATATTCGGCCATATCACTATTAACGAATCGAAAACGAAAAAGAATCCCTTACCTATTTTCCACGGTCGAAAAGAAAGGATTGAGAATGGTGTTTGAGATTGATGAAGATTTCGGCTATGAAGAATCAAAGAAAAGAGAAAATAAATTCGGCTATAGGCACATTAGCATTCGGCCATTAGAGAGTGTAGATGGAGGGAAATTTCGATTGAAAAGAAATAAAATAAAAGAAAAGATGATGATGATGTTGTTTTTGATTTTAAAAAGAATGGAAGAAAAAGATGGGTTTAGAAGCTAGGTACATTCGGCAATGGTAAAAAGAAAAGAGAAAGAATGGCTTTTGGTATAGGTGATTTCGGCACTCAAAGAAAAGGCACAAAACAAATACTAAAGCAATAAACAAAAATGACCAAATGGTCACAAAAATTAGAGCTTTACCAATTGCATAATTCGGCCAAAGGTGAGAGAGGTTGAGAGAATTTGCAAAACTATGCACAAAACTAAGAATGACCAAAAGAGACTTCAAATCCTAGCCAAACTAACACCAAAAATCTGGCTCTCCCCTAGACCATATTGCCGTCCCTATGCATGGTCAAATGGCCATGATATTGTTTCCATAAAAATTCCCTTGATTCTTGCCCCATATCTTCATATCTTTCCTTAATTTCTTGATTCCCTTCCTTAAGTTAACAATTTCCTTATTCCTTTGATATACTAACCAAAAATAACATGGTCAACACTTTCCATAAATGAGCTTGGCGTGACACATGCTAGGAAAACCAAAAATAAAAGCCACCTAATTGTTGTTTAAGGGATTCGAACCACTACCCTCATGCACTAACTCATGTGCCAACACCACTTTGCCATTAACTCATCTTATACTTCACTTTGACACTTAAATTAACTTATGTGTCAATGCCACTTAATCCATTTCCATAAATTAACAAAATTTAATATTATTCCATCCCAATAATTTCTAATTCTTCTCCAAGCTATAATAAGCTCTAAAATAAATAAGAAAATTTCACTTTCTAGAATAATTACTCAAAGCACACAATGAAAAAAAAATTACTCGAATTTTCAGGGTGTTACAACTCTACCCTCCTTAAAGAAAATTTCGTCCTCGAAATTTACCTGGTTGAATAAGGTGAGGGTATTATTGTCGAATTGCATCCTCAGGCTCCCACGTAGCTTCCTCCACTCCGTGGTTACGCCATAACACTTTGACCAATGGCACAGTCTTCTTTCTTAGCACCTTAACATCTCGGTCTAAGATTTCCACTGGTTCCTCCTCAAAAGACAAGTCTGAATTAAACTCCACTTCCTCTACTGGTACTATGTGCAAAGGATCCGATCTATAGCGCCTCAGCATGGAAACATGAAAGACACTATGAATTTGGCTCAACTCCGGAGGTAATTCGATCTGATAGGCCACTGGACCAACTCGCTTCACCACACGATATGGTCCAATGTATCTAGGACTCAATTTGCCCTTCTTCCCGAATCTGAAAATCTTCTTCCAAGGTGAGACCTTCAAGAAAACTTGATCTCCTACGGCGTACTCGATACTCTTACGCTTCAGATCCGCATATGACTTCTGTCTATCCGAAGCTTCCTTTAACCGTGCTCGAATAGCTTTCACTTTTTCTTCCGTTTCAGAAATCATCTCAGGACCTATCATTTGCCGATCGCCCAACTCAGTCCAACAGATAGGAGAACGACACTTACGACCATATAATGCCTCATAGGGTGCCATTTGAATGCTAGACTGGTAGCTGTTGTTATACGCAAATTCTACCGATGGTAGAAAATCCTCCCAACTACCTTTGAAGTCGATTACACATCCTCTTAACATGTCTTCCAGAATTTGGATCACTCTCTCTGACTGACCATCTGACTGAGGATGAAAAGCCGTACTGAAGTTTAGCTTTGTTCCCAGAGCTTCATGCAAAGCTTTCCAAAATCGAGATGTAAACCTAGGATCCCTATCCGATATAATCGATCTGGTACCCCATGCAACCTCACAATTTCGTGATACATACAACCTTAGCCAACTTCGCAACGAGTAATCAGATTTAACTGGTAGGAAATGAGCAGTCTTCGTCAAACGATCAACAATTACCCAAACAGAGTTTTTCTTAGTAGGTGTTAAAGGTAACCCACTAACAAAATCCATTGTTATCCGCTCCCATTTCCAAAAAGGAATCTTAACTGGTTGCAAAAGACCTGGCGGCAATTGATGGTCCGCCTTCACATGCTGACAAGTTAAACATTTTCCCACAAATTCAGAAATCTTACGTTTCAATCCAGGCCACCAATACTATTCACGAAGATCCCGATACATCTTATTTCCTTCGGGGTGCATAGCATAAGGGCTACTATGCGCCTCCCTCAAAATCATTTGCCTCAGATCTGAATCCTTAGGCATACAAACTCTTCTACGAAAGCACAACACACCTTCTAAATTTATACCAAAATCCTCTATTCCTCCATTTTTAACTTGTTGGATCAAGAGTCCCAACTTTTCATCTAATATTTGCTTTTCCTTGATTTGTTCTAACCACAAAGGCTTCACTTGAAGTTCCGCTATCAAACTACCATCCTCATACAAACACAAATGGGCAAACATAGCTCTCAAACCAGATACCACCTTACGACTTAATGCGTCTGCTACCACATTGGCCTTTCTCGGATGATACTCGATTGAGAAATCATAATCCTTTAACAGCTCCACCCATCTTCGTTGTCTCAAGTTTAACTCCTTCTGAGTAAGAAGATACTTAAGACTCTTGTGATCCGTATAGATGATAGACTTTTCACCATAGAGGTAATGCCTCGAAATCTTTAAGGCAAACACCACTGCTGCTAACTCCAAATCATGAGTAGGGTAGTTTACTTCGTGCGGTCTCAACTGACGAGAAGCATAAGCTACCACTTTCCTACTTTGCATCAATACGCAACCTAATCCCGTATGTGACGCATCACAATAAACTATAAACTCCTTTCCAGCCTCAGGTTGAATCAGAACTGGCGCTTCCGTCAAAATCTTCTTCAATTTATCGAAAGTTTCTTGCGCTTATCACCCATACATACGGCACTCCTTTCGCAATGCTTAGTTAGGGTGAGAATCAACGAAAACCCTCAATAAAGCGTCTATAGTAACCAGCCAAACCCAAGAAACTCTGAATCTCAGCTACCGACTTTGGTGGTTTCCAACCCAATACAGCCTCAATCTTCCGAGGATCCACCCTTATTCCTTCGGCTGATACCACATGACCCAAGAAAGTCACTTCTCTTAACCAAAATTCACATTTACTGAATTTGGCATACAATTGATTATCTCGAAGCAACTGCAATACAATTCGCAAATGCGAGTCATGCTCTTCTTCATTCCTTGAATACACCAAAATGTCATCTATGAATACCACCACAAACCGGTCTAAAAATGGTTGAAAGACCCGGTTCATCATATCCATAAATGCAGCTGGTGCATTGGTCAACCCAAACGGTATCACCAAAAACTCATAATGTCCGTAACGGGTTCGGAACGCCGTTTTGTGAATATCCACTTCTTTTACCTTAAGCTGGTGGTAACCCGACCTTAAATCAATTTTGGAGAAAACTGAAGCTCCATTCAATTGATCAAATAGGTCATCAATTCTCGGCAGAGGGTACCGATTTTTGATCGTCAGCTTATTCAACTGCCTGTAGTCAATACACATACGCATCGACCCATCCTTCTTCTTAACAAACAAAACCGGTGCTCCTCACGGAGACACACTCGATCAAATAAAACCCCAATCTAGCAACTCTTGAATTTGGGCTTTAAGCTCCGACAACTCCTTCGGTGCCATTCTATAAGGAGCAATGGACACTGGAGCAGTTCCGGGCAAAAGCTCAATACCAAATTCCACTTCCCAATCTGGAGGTACACCGGAAGTTCTTCTGAAAAACATCGAGAAACTCCTTCACGCTTCTCACGTCTTCCACTGATAACTCTTTGGCATCTAAAGCACTAATAATTGCTAAAAATGCTCCATACCCTTTTCGCACCAACTTCTCCGCCTTTAACGCAGAAATCACGTTTGCCAAGTAATTTCTTCGCTCGCCTATCATAACTATCTCCTTATCCTCCGCAGTTCTTATCGACATTCGCCAAAGATACCAATTGCGCTTGAGATGCTTAACCAACCAATCCATGCCCAAAATGATATCGAATTCGCCAAAAGGCAATTCCATCAAATTTGCCAGGAATGTTTCTCCTTGAATTACTAAGGGCACGTCTCTAAATAGTTTATTAACCAACACCGACTGTCCTAAAGGACTAATCACCCTCATCTCATTATCGGAAATTTCAGAGTCTAAATTCAAATTTCCAGTTATGGTGCTAGCAACATACGAGTGGGTAGAACCAATATCTATCAAGGCAATAACGGGTACATCAGAAATGAAGAACGTACCAGTTATCACATCAGTGCATTGCCATCCTCCCGCTGTCGATCGCATACACCAATCCCGGGTCTTGCATCCAGATACCTCTAAGACCATTGCCTCGACCACCGCACCTTGACCACGCCCAAATTTCATTACCACCACGACCCGGTCCACGACCTCTCGGTGGTTGCTGAGCTCCTCTTACCGATGGTGCATCAGGAGTACGAACTTCTTGAGTTGTATCCATACGTCGAGGGCAACTCCTATATTGATGATCCGTTGATCCACATTTATAGTAAGCACCCGTTTTCCTCCAACATTCTCCAGAATGCCTTTTTCCACATTCAGCACAGTCTCGACTCTGAGTAACAGCTACAGGTGTTCTTCCTTGAGCTGGTTCCTCATTCCGAGACCTTTTCGGAAACCTTTTTGAAGAACCCGAATTCTTCAGATCTCTCTTGCTTCGAACTTGCTCCCGATTCTGACGTTCCGAGTTCTTAGCCTCTTCGACTATCTTGGCCTTTTCCACAAGCGTGGCAAAAGTTCTAACTTGTTGTGGGGCTATCAGAACCCGCAACTCATCTTTCAAGCCATCCTCAAAGCGTACACAACGCTCATGATCCGTTGCCACTATCGTTCGAGCATAGTGACTCAAACGTAAGAACTCAGCCTCATATGCTGCCACCATCTTATTTCCTTGCACCAGGTTCAAGAATTCCTTCCTTCGGGCATCCACATAGCTTGTTCCCACATATTTCCCTTGAAAGGAATATTTGAAGAACTCCCAATTAATTAATGCAGCATCAGTGCCTTCCCAGACAGTAAGCCACCATTGGTATGCTTCATCCCTTAACAAAGATACCGCTCCTCTTAGTTTTTGTTCCACAGTGCACTCAAGATCGTCCATAATTCGCTCCATCGCCTCAAGCCAATATTCAATGACATTGGGAGCTACACTAGAGACACCTCTCAAAACCTCGGCCCACCGGATTTCAATCGCTCCGATATCGACCCACGAGCCGTTGGCCCAGCCTCGAATCCAAACCTTTTTTTCAAGTACTCGCAGCATTGCTCGTGTCACAAAGATTATCTTCTTCCATATGGTCATGTGATCCCGCCTCACTTTCGAGTGACGCAGTGCATCCATTTCGGCATATGACCCGCGCTTGGGCCATGCCCCTAACACCTCGCCCTCTACCACGGCCACGTCTATCGCGTCCCACGACCACGCCCTCTAGTGCTCATAGCGACTAATTCGATTTAATCGATTAAGAGTTTTATGAATCAGAATAATATTTCAGTTGTTTATTAACGATGTTTTATGATATGAAAGAGATAGAGTTGTTTTCGCAACCATATCCTATTGTCTCAATCTCTACGGTTTTCAACACCTAAAACTAGAAGTTCTAGAGTGTTTCTTACAATCATATCATAATAAACAATCAAGATACAGATACTTACTTGACTTGGCGCGGGATGCTCATGGTGCCATACTACCTTTAAATCAAAAAGTCTAGAAATTTAAATTGTTTTTCAAACAGATTTCATTGTTGAACCCAAACCACAAATGAGTTTTGAACAAAGCTCTGATACCATTAAATGTAACACCCCATACCCAGTCTATGCGTTTAGACTAGATTTGGTTTGTCACACCAATCAAACATTCATTTATTCTCGAGTGATTAAAGTAAAATTTTGCTACAAAACTCTTTGAAAATAGAGTTTAATAAAAATTTAGTACGAGGATTTGAAACTGATGTTTCGAGAAAATACTTGTTTAAAACTTATCATTTAGAAAAATATCTATCAAAACCTTAAAGTCATTGTAAAGGAATTTGGAAGAAATTTTAAAGAAATAATTTAGTTGCTCAAAATGTTATAAAACAGGATTTTTAAGAAAACCATATAATTTAACATAAGCCCATAATAAGAGTCTTAAAGCAAAATTAAAATCATCCACACAATAAAACCCATAAAAACATAATTAGAGGCCTTATTACATCAAACCCAAACTAGTAATTAAAATAAGTAATTTAAATAAAGTTCATAGTTTATAAAAACCCAAGTTTGTAGTATGGCCTCCACCAAGTCATCTCCGGCCCAAGTCCACGTCAATTTCCATTACCTGAAAAGGTTAATAAAATTGGGTGAGTTACAAAGAACTCAGTGTGCAACTCACTTACCACCATTATTGGGCCAGACCATCAAGGCATTAACTTTGGGCTTGAGCTCAATTGCAGATTTTGACAATATAACATAAATTAAAATAAAATAAATATAATGCATGTAGATGAATTTCCCATCCCAAGCCTAGTATCCATCCGCTAACACCCCCGTACCAACCAACACACCTGTGGGGATCAAGTCAACCCACCCCGCCAAACACACCAATCGTAGGCATTAAGCCTTTTTAATAAATTTGTAGTGCACTACCAAACTAGATTGTGACATTGTCACCAAACTAGAGGCATTGAGCCGATTTTGTGGCAGAGCCACCGAACTAGAGGCATTGAGCCAAATTTTGTGGCAGAGCCACCGAACTAGAGGCATTGAGCCAAATTTTGTGGCAAAGCCACCGAACTAGATTTTTGGCAACTGGTCATTCTTCTCTTCACATACCCCACCCCATGCAATCATGCTTGTATAACAAATATAGTCATATAAAAAAAATTTCAATTAATCCATAACACTCGTGGGGTTTATCATTAAACATTTCATTTGGCCCAAAAAAATAATTTAGCATCTAGCCCATTTAGCAGTTTAGTGAACTTTGGCCCATATATCGAACTAGAGTATGTTGGCCCAATTTATCGAACTAGAGTATGTTGGCCCAATTTATCGAACTACAGTATTTTGGCCCAATTTATCGAACTACAGTATTTTGGCCCAATTTATCGAACTAGAGTATTTTGGCCTAATTTATCAAGTAGAGTATTTTGGCCCAATATGTCAATCTAGCGCTTTTTCGTATTTTTCTGGTTTTAACCATTTTCATGTATTTTCACAAAAGTATCAATTACTACATAATTTTCGAATTTACCATTTTCATGATTTTATCACAGTACTTATGATTAGGTATCTAACCCGAAAATGAGTGTGAAGTTACACACCTGGTTATTGTGAGAACTAGACTTTCCCGCTCTTCAACACCTAAACGTATCGCGATAATTAGAGCACTATAATCTAATAAATAAACCGATCTAAACATAACGATCTAGAATTTTACCCTCGGATTTTTGAACCACTTCTACTCGCGGTTTCTCCCCGATTGATGGTTCACTAACCGAATTGAATCCACGAACGAATAATGGTTCGGGAGTACGAACGACTTCGACCAGTTGATTTTCCTCGGTTGAACGTCCGCAACCCGGTGGAAAATCCCGAATTCCCGAAATAGTCCTTTGCTTATACTTAGGAGGAATAACGGAACCTCCCCTCTTTCGAAGACTAAACACCGCCCTCTTCTTCCCTATCTTGAATGTCTTCAATGACAAAGGAACATTAATCCAATCTAAAATAATATCGAAATAATACCAAGGTTTTAAAGATGTGATTTCCTTACCACAAAAATTCGATTCCAACGATTTGTGTCACCCACGACTTCTTGATTTCCAAACTTCCGTTATTACACTAAAGAGTAACAAAGAAGACGTTACTAGAACAAACGATTATTTCGATCCAAATGATCCTTCATGACACCATCAATATTCGGCCATATAACTATTAACTAATCGAAACGAAAAAGAATCCCTTTACCTATTTTCCACGGTTAAAAGAAAGGATTGAGAATGGTGTTTGTGATTGATGAAGATTTCGGCTATGAAGAATCAAAGAAAAGAGAAAATAAATTCGGCTATAGGCACATTAGCATTCGGCCATTAGAGAGTGTAGATGGAGGGAAATTTCGATTGAAAAGAAATAAAATAAAAGAAAAGATGACGATGATGTTGTTTTTGATTTCAAAAAGAATGGAAGAAAAAGATGGGTTTAGAAGCTAGGTACATTCGGCAATGGTAAAAAGAAAAGAGAAAGAATGGCTTTTGGTATAGGTGATTTCGGCACTCAAAGAAAAGGCACAAAACAAATACTAAAGCAATAAACAAAAATGACCAAATGGTCACAAAAATTAGAGCTTTACCAATTGCACAATTCGGCCAAAGGTGAGAGAGGTTGAGAGAATTTGCAAAACTATGCACAAAACTAAGAATGACCAAAAAGAGACTTCAAATCCTAGCCAAACTAACACCAAAAATTCGGCTCTCCCCCTAGACCATATTGCCGTCCCTATGCATGGTCAAATGGCCATGATATTGTTTCCATAAAAATTCCCTTGATTCTTGCCCCATATCTTCATATCTTTCTTCAATTTCTTGATTCCCTTCCTTAAGTTAACAATTTCCTTATTCCTTTGATATACTAACCAAAAATAACATGGTCAACACTTTCCATAAATGAGCTTGGCCGACACATGCTAGGAAAACCAAAAATAAAAGCCACCTAATTGTTGTTTAAGGATTCAACCACTACCCTCATGCACTAACTCATGCGCCAACACCACTTTGCCATTAACTCATCTTATACTTCACTTTGACACTTAAATTAACTTATGTGTCAATGCCACTTAATCCATTTCCATAAATTAACAAAATTTAATATTATTCCATCCCAATAATTTCTAATTCTTCTCCAGGCTATAATAAGCTCTAAAATAAATAAGAAAATTTCACTTTCTAGAATAATTACTCAAAGCACACAATGAAAAAAAAATTACTCGAATTTTCAGGGTGTTACAAGGAATAAATAAGGAGAACAAATGATTAGCAACCAAGAAGTAAAACAATACCCAGGAAAGAATCCACCTAGATTTCATTTGTCATTATCAATCTAAATTATGCTAATATCTCTTCCGAGCACAAGAGCAACTGGCTCTAGGTTGATTAATTGAAAATTCTTTCTAATTAAAACCCCTATTATCACATTAACTCGTGCTATGGGTTCCCCTATTAGGTTTCACTCTAATCCGGTAGATTTATGTCTTCCTATTTCTAGGAGTGCATGTAACTCCACTCAATTAAGTATGATCTAATCTTAAACAAGGTCTATTCAACCACCAATTTAAGCACATCAAATATGGATTAATAATCTAGAAATATCAAATCAAGAATTAAGCACACATAATTGAGAACAATAAACTAAGTATTTATTGCATAAAATAAAAATCAAACGACAGAATCCATCATAAGGTTCATCTCTTTTAGGTATTTCGACAATTAGTTCATGCTTGAAAATAAAAATATCTGAGATACAGTATAACTAAAAGAAATAAAGAAACTCATGATAACTTCCTAATAAATAAACTGAGAATCTTCAATCTTGACAGAAACTTGCTTCAAATTCGGCTTCAATGGTGTTTTTTTAGTTGTTTTCTTGAATATTTTATGATGGCTAAGTCCTATCTTCTTATTTTTATTATATATACGTATTGGAATGTTTGAAAAAACTAAAAATCATGATTTTTTGTAGTCTGATGCGCAATCCCATGAAAATGACAAGACCTACCACACACCTGTGTGGGTCACACAACCGTGCAGTTTGGTCATGTGGAATGCTTTAGCCCGTGTAGGTTACATAGTCGTGTGGTCTAGTCGTGTGAAATGATTCAGCCAGTGTAGCTCCTGTAGCTTGCTCCAACGCTCCAGTTTTCGCTCCTTTTTCTCCAAATTTCTCTATTAAGCATTAAAACATGAATTTAAAGTATTAGGAGTATAAAATTCAAATTTAACATCGAATAGTCACCCAAAAATGCATTAAGAATGAGGTTCAAACATGTTACTTTTAGCACTTATAAGGTATATATAGGACTTTTATTTGCTAAAAATAGCAAAGGTAAGTGAATTTGACTTAGCCAAAAATAGTTTAAAAATTTTCAAAGAATCTAGACTTGGCTAAATATAGCTTCAATTGATTAAGCTATTTTTAGCCTTGCTAAATATAAGTTCTACTAATTAAGTAATTTACTTTTATTGGACTCAAATGCTACGATGTATCACACTTAAGGAAATCCACCTATTTACACTATACTAGCCATTCGAGCCTAATTCTCATTCACATGAATACACCCTTTTTGGTTCTTATTAGCCCAATAAAGTATAATGACCTATAAACAAGTGTCTAAAGGTTTTTTATTAAGGAATGCGACATTTAGTTCTTTTGAAATGTCTCAATTTTTTTAACACAACATATACCCAACACAAAATCTTTGATTGCTCAAACTAACTTGTTCTAACTTCCATTGAATATGACATGAAACAAGCCAGCCAAAATTTTCAACAAACTTAAATATGGGGCATGAACTTTGTTTCAATTTGACTACATGATTTTATACTTCATCATGCTTCTGTTAAATATATGTATTGATTTTGAATTGTTGATAACTTTTCTTTTTCAGTGTCAAATTTATTTTTAATTTGTGGTATATGAAATTTCACGTCCAATCAACTTGTTTTGTTATAGAGTTAGAGAAGAATCTCTAGTGCATGTATATAATCTTTCATTGTTTCTTTTCCCTAATAAATAATAAGTTAAACTGAAATTCAACTTTCATGATTTTGTTTTGTTTTGTTGTTTTGAATAATAGAGAGGCTTCATTTTGTTTTAAACAAAGTTGATTTTTTTTTCATTTCTTTGAGATGAAAATGGTTGTAATATATTTAAGTTAAACATATACTCAAAAACACAATTGAATTTTCATTATTTTTTAACTCTTTCTTTTGGGGTATTGGAATGCATGCACATCAAGATAAATTTTAGGTAGAGTTATAAAAACTGAAAGGGATCAATGTGACTCAATATTCATAATCAAATGAAAGAGTTAAAATAATAAAAGAAATATTATTTATCCTTAATTATTTTATATTTTTTGAAATCTTGAGGATCTCTTGTGTGAAGCACTTGTGCATAGAGCATTCATATGAATGAATCCAAAATCTTGAGAAAAATGGAGGTAATTTGTGATTTTTTTCCATCAATTTAATTATGGGAAATTAGAGAATCCAATAGTTTGTCCTGTTTTAACCTATCAGTCCTAAAATCCCTCGTCTATGTGCAATGAGTGTTCAATAACATGGTTAATATTAAATTTTGTTGATGGTGAATTTTTGCTTGGAGTGTCTCACTCCTTTAACGGAAGGTATTATCTTCGTGTAGGGATTTTGTGCAAAATATTAATTATGGATAATGCGCCCGCAAGGGTTTGAATCACCAACCAAGGCATTATTAAAGCCTTACCTTTGCATGCCTAGTACAATTGGCTGTGCTTTGGAGTGTCTCACTTCCTTAATGGATTTGAATAATTAACAAGTGTTGGATGCAATGGTGTGGTATATTATATTTTAAAGGAAATAATGCAAGTTGTTGGTGTGTAGGGTAAAAATGAACTTATGAGAAATTAACGAAAGCTTTAAGGTGTGTGTCAATGACACTTTCTTTAAGGTTCTATTCACCCCACTTATATTTTGGTGTGCAAAAGAGTTACTGGCAAATGAACCTCAAAGATACAATGAAGCCCAATGGCTATTGACATTTTGCACTGATGGAAACAATCCACTGAGCATTGAGCACAACATAACAGGAACATCAATTTCCATAAAGAACTTATGCAGTAATGTAGCAGCCCTATTTTGATCCTAATCGGAACGGTGGTTTCAGGACCACGAATCCGAGTCAAATATATATATGTATATTTTTGAATTTTTATTCTGTGTTTATTCTGTGTGAATTTATGTGTGTTAAAGTTTCGTGTTTAAATTTTGAGGTTTGAGCGCTTAAGTATTAAAAAGGATTAAATTGCATCAAGTAATTATTAAGCTTGCTATATTGAAAATGTTAATTTGCCATGTCTTTTTAATGTTGGGGTTTTAAATGGAAAATACGCCAATTACAAAGTAAGTGGATGGCAAAAGTAAATTTCATGATGTTTTATTTATATTATAAAGTTATTTTAATATTATAATAAAACTAAGTGGGATAATAAAAAAAATAAGAAAACAAAACATGCAAATAGTGCATGTTCTTGGCCGAATGAAAATAGCAAAAATAAAAAAAAAAGAGTTGGGCATTTCGGCATATTTAAAGCTCAATTAAAGGTATGTTTGAGTATAGTTTTTGATAATTTTTACGTTTTTGAGATCGTTGCTATGTGAATTAGCTAGCCCATGTGTAAATTTTTGAATTGGTTGTGTTTTTCGTGAGGTGCCATTGAAGGAAGATTGATATTTTTGTTGTTTGATGATAAAATATTAATTATATGTGATAGATTAACAAGTGTTGTTCCTAAATTTTTGATGAAATTGAGTGATTTGGATTAAATTACAAAAATAAATGTTTGAGGGACTAAAATGCAAAATAAATGGATTGTATGGATTTGTATGGGCACGGGTAACATTCGGCCCTAAAGGAGTATTTTCAAATTTGGTGTATTTTGTGTTTTGAGCAATAGGGACCAAATAGCTAAAAATCTAAAATGTATGGGGTAAAAGTGCAAAATACTTATTCATGTTTTTTTGAGTGAATTTAATTGAATATTGATTAAATAAGTTTAATTTATATCAAATTAGATCAAGAAAAGAGAAAGTCGGATTTGAATCAGAGAAAGACAAAAATAGCCGAATAGTTGATTTTACGTTCGCCGATATCCGAGGTAAGTCTATAAGCAAATGGTTGTTCTTAATTTTAATTAAATGTAAGTTATTCATGCTGAATTGAAATGTTTATAATTATATTTGCTATTGCTGAATGTGAGGGATGGTATTTGACATGTTCAAGGAACTACTTGAGTAAGTTTAGATATATGAAAGATAGTATAAATTTTTTATGAAAGCTTATGACTTAGTATATGTGATTTATGTCCTTAGATCGATTATTTATTTGTGATATTTCGGGCCTTGGGCCTAGCAAGCTTTGAGCTGGTGAACTTAAATCGGGCTTCATGCCTAGCAGGCTTATTGCCGGTGAATAAGTTTCAGACCTTGGGTCTAGCAGGCCTAGTGTCGGTGTCTGATTCAGGCATACGCCTAGCAAGTTTAAATACCGGTGATTTATTTTCAAGTCTATGTCTATAAGACTTCATATGGATGTGGAAATTGAACAAGTAAGTTGATTTAATTAACCTTATATGTTCGGCCACAAAGGTATGTGTATATGTGATGATGAATTGAATTTGTATATGAGTGGTTATATGTAATATTATATTAAATTCGAATATATGAGCACATATGATAATTTAATTAACTTTGGATGTTCAGTTATATATAAGATAATGCATTAAACTAGCATATTCGGCCATATGTGATGGAATAATAAATCATGTGTATTTGATCTAATAAGTAAGTTTTTAAACAATTGAGTTGAATTGGATTTTTCTTATAGTGGTACATGTGAATTTAATGGAAGTATGTATAAATATTATTGATATAGCTGATTGTGATAACTATATATATGTGCATAGTATATCCGAATGTGAGATACGTATATGTGTCGTTGGTACACCCGAATGGGATGTTAATTATTGAGATTGATTTAAGCTAATTCGTATATTTATAGTGGAAGTTTAATTTTTTATGAGATTGGATATATAAATGTGTAACAGGATTTGGAAAGGCACTAAGTGTGCGAATTTAAAATACCGAGCACTAAGAGTGCAAAATCGATCATTATGCACTAAGTGTGCGAATTTAAAATACCGAGCACTAAGTGTGCGAAATTGGTCATTATGCACTAAGTGTGCGAATTTAAATTACCGAGCACTAAGGGTGCGAAATCGGTCATTATGCACTAAGTGTGCGAATTTAAATTACCGAGCACTAAGCGTGCGAAATCAGTCATTATGCACTAAGTGTGCGAATTTAAATTACCGAGCACTAAGTGTGTGAAATCGGTCACTATGCACTAAGTGCGTGAATTTAAAATACCGAGCACTAAGTGTGTGAAATCGATCACTATGCACTAAGTGTGCGAATTGGATTACCGAGCACTAAGTGTGCGAAATTGGTCAACGAGTATTAAGGACACGAGTAAATTTTCAATTCAAAGACCTAATTTTGGGAAGTATTGAAGCTACGAATGGTGATATAAATTATGAGTAAGTGAATTAGATATAAATTATGAGATGGAATATATGTATGATTATGATATTTCCATGAATGAATTGGCGACTGACTGTGTATTCTAGTTAAATGATTCAGGTATGTATGAGGTTTATTTATTAAATGAAAAATAAGGTAGGTGAAGTTACTTAACGAGGAACATGGATTATATGAGAAAAGTGATTGTATATGTGTATGTGATTAACTAAATTTTGGCCTATTTGAATTGAATTACATATGTTTCTATAGTGAATTATTTGTTTATGACTTACTAAGCTTTCAAAGCTTACTTTGTGTAATTTTCCTATGTTTATAGAGTTTTGAAGACTTGCTTGGGTTGGAAGTCGAAGGAGATCTCATCACAGTATCCAATTTTTGCTTCGGTAAATAAATGCTTGGAGATTTGGTTGCGGGGCATGTATAGACTAGTTTTGATATTGTTGGTTTTGAAGTTGTATATATATTTGTATAAGCCATGTGATATATATTTGTATAAGCCATGTGAAAATGGCTTGTCCATCTTGTTAATCTTGGAATTTATATTTTGGCTTGATGATTATGTTTGGTTGTGGTTTTGGTATATATATAAGTATGGTTAATGTATAGAGTTTAAATGAAAGGGAGTAAAGATGTTATAATCTAGTTAACCATATTTTGCAATGAAACAGTTTTTGGTTAGCAGCAGTGACGTGATTTTGAAAAATCACCAAAAATAGGATAAATGAAATTAGAAAGTGGGAACATCATATGAAAACTGTACAATGATATATTTGAATTTAGATTAAGAGAGGTCAGAACCTTTGGTCAATGAAACAGGGGAAACTTTAATGAATAAACTATACTAATTGGCCACATGAAAAATTCTGGAAAAATTATAATAAGAATATATATGAGCCTAGTTTCATGGAAAATTTACGGATCTAAATTTCGAGTTTCGCAACTCGAGTTATAGTCAATTTAGACAACATGATATAGATGGACAGTTTCAATTTTTATGCTCCGAATTAGTAGTTAAGTCTAGTAACGCCTCATGCTCGACTTCGAAAACGGTCTCGGGTAAGGGGTGTTACATTTGATTGGTATCCATGTTATGGTTTCGTCGGTTCTAGGACTACCGATCACCATGCGACCTTAATAATACATCCTAGCATCTCGACAGCTGAGCTACCTGTCATAAAGACCGATCACTATGTGACCTATGTGGCAAAGCCACCAATCGCTATGCGACCTTCTTCCCCTTCATCATATCAAAATCCCACCCCATGCATACATACATAAAGAAAACCTCATACAGGCTTTCATATATATATATCGATACACATAGAGATTTCTATGATTACGTACCTGGCATCCTTGCCTAACCCTTTTAGGGTTTTATTCGACTGTCTACACAGCCACTTTCCGGCTTTTTAGCCCATAACACATAAAACACAGTTAAAGAGTGTGTTAGAGATCTACACACCTGATTAATGTCGATACCCTTGCTAAACCGATCTACAACTTTGCTCAAAATGCCGGAAGGATGTGAAACTAGGGCCTCTCCTATATTTGGCCATGGTTAGTGTTCTACCCAATTTTATATATTTGAATAACAAATCTTCTTACCTTAAAATCCTGAAATTGGAGACTAGCTATTTTCGGCTTTTAGATCTAGTTGACCAAGCTTCCTTCAAATCCCGAATTACCGCCAAATCATAGAACCATTAAACTATTAGCTTTTCGGCTTTTTGCCTTTCAAAAACCAGGGATAAAATATGAGATCTAACAAAAGTCGACACTTACCTTAGAATAGGGGATTCGGCTAGCACTTGAAGAGAGGATTCGTCAATGTCAAAGAAAAGTTTTAAATGCTGGAAGAATAGAACTAATTCTCAAATAGGATGAACAAATAAAAACTATGGAGATTTTGGCTTTTTAAAGAGAAATCGGCACAATGAGGAAAAAGTGGAGAAGAGTTTCGGCTTTTGAAAAAATTGGAGAAAAGAAATTGGAGAGGGAGAGGCTAAAGAATTCGGCATAAAGAATAGAGAGAATTAGGGTTTTTTAAATGTCAGAATCAAAGAGCTATCCCCCCTATTTATAGATATTTCGGCACCTACTGCTAAAAATCGAAAACGCCCTTAAAATTTAAGCTAAGAGAGAGGGGAAATTCGGCACCCTCTTTGCCATGCAGTAGCCAAAATTTACACTCCTCTAGGTGATGGATTTTCGACCATCACTTGCCTTGTAGATAGGCTCCTATCTTTTCTCCTTTTTATCTCTTAAATTATCAATTATTAAATCCATATAAATCTCCTATTTTTAAGCCTTGCAGCCGTCCACCTCATTAAACCTAATTGCCGAAATTTAACTCACTTAAATTAAAAGATTTGGGCTTCATTTAACTTAAATTTTGGGCCCCTAAATCCCTTGTGTGTGGCGTCACTTCTAATTCCCTTATAGTGCCACTTATTGTTGGGCCACAAGCCCATGTTTGGCATTTTAAACATAATTACCACCTTTTAATTCTTTAATGCCCAATCTAATAATTTAATCAAAGCCTTAGCCTAATCGTGAGCCCAATTTGGACCCCTAACACTTAATTAACACATTACACATATTCACCCATTAAACGCATAAGCCCAAAAATTCAGGATGTTACAGTAAGATTTGGATTGAATAAGTTCATGAGTGTGGAGTTATAGAAGTCCGTGTTTGAAAGATTAGTAATGTGGTCAGAAAAGAGAACAAATCAGCAAATGAAGACAGTACTAAAAGAGATATTGGATAGTTTCGAAGACTATTCAGATTATGCAAAGTCACTATTATAGAAGAAGTTAACTCCGATTAAATGACCTATCCAGGTATGTTGTTTAAAGAAAGTATTAACTGAAAGCTTTTCTGAATTGATTTCTGTTAGTGAAGGGATAATGTGAAAATTTCTGATGATAGAATTAGACAGATGAATAATGATTAAATTGTATTAATGGTTGAATGCAATGGTTATAATCGAGTAGTTACTATGATTCCTTCTGGGCATTCTATGTGTACATTTTTCCTCAGAAGTATATATGACTGTTTAATTTCAAAAAGGAAGTCTTATCGTATGAGAACATTAGCCAAACATATTAATAGACAAAAGCATCGTTGATCTGTTTGGGTTATGTTCGACATTGTTATGTCTTTCTCTGATAATTTATTCCATTATGTGGATATAAAAGTCGACGGTAAAATCTGTATGAAGTTAATATTCTGTTTCTACTGGTTATTGTTCTGTTGAATATACGTGAAGATTAGATTGCTTCTGTTACTGGGGATTTCAGTATTTATCAGTGACATTGTTCTTTCCGGACATTTTCTGTGATAGCATCAGAATTGATATCATTCTATACAGGTTGTAATTTTCAGATATCATGTATAGCTCCTGAAACACCCCAAACCTGGACCACGAGCCTTGACCGGATCTGGTATGTTCCTTGATGTGAAACGGTTCAAAATTCTTTTGTTACTTTGGAAAAGCTGTGTGTTTTGAAAGAAGGATTATTTTTGGGTTGGGCTCGAGTTGAAAACAAGTTTATCTTATATTGAAAACCCCTTTACTTTAGGTGACAAAACATTTAGAGTTTACTTAAACTTAAATTTACTTAATCTTTAGTTGATAAAAATTCGTAACATAATAAATTCAAATAAAAAAATCATGCATTAAACAGTTAATATTATGACCTTATTACAACCGAAAACAATAACAAAATGAATCCAAGTACTTAAAATGTAAAAGTCCAAAGTTTAATAAAGTTCAAGTTGAGCATGGCCACCACTAAGCTCCTGCCGACCCGGTCCATCACTGATCGTCACCTGAAAAATGTTCCCACAACGGGGTGAGTCGACAGACTCAATGTGTAACCACAACACTAAGTCGTAACAAATTCAGGCATATCAAGTCATACATGTACATACAACATTTAAATAATATGATGCAAAGTCGAACCCAAACCTAGGTACCATCCACTACACATCACCCGTACCAACCTGCACACCATGGGGACTACTAAGTCAACCCTCCATCCGCTACACACCATCGAAGGCAGTCGCTGCAGTCGACGTGCTCATTGCCCTTATACAATTCATGGCATAGCCACCAGATAAAATATTTGTGACATGAGTCACCATATTCAGATAATGTGACCGAAGTCACCACATTCAGATATTATGGTATAAAACCACCACATTCACTTCCCCTTTCATAATATCCCATATGCCCCATGTCATGCATAAACCAAGTCGTATTTTCTTATTCTCATTCTTATAGATTCACATATGTACCATAACAGATCTTATTATAATCCTAGTAGGAGTAGGAAAATGTACCTGAGTACTTTGTACCGTTGCATGGTACTTAGCCATAGCTTTCCCATCATTATAACACATATATTAAATTTAATGCCTTAAATCTATTAACCTTAGGGAAGGGTACACACCTGATATATTTATCAGTTCACTGATTTCCCGAAAAACCCGATCTAACACTTAGATCCTTACTTCTCTGCTGCCGATTTGATTACTAATCAAATCTCGAAATTTGTAGTATTCCTTCCTTGAAATCGGCTAACACTAAATCACTAGATCCATTGACTTGATTAGTTTTCGGTTTAAACACATAAGAAACAGATTTGAAATACAAAAATAAAGGCCCTGGCCGAATGTCAGATTCACTTACCTTGTGAATCTTAATTCCCGAAAATTGTCACTTCCTTGTAGTACTGACGAAATCCTTATAGTTATATGTTAGATCAAGTTCTAACATTAAATCATAATGAATGGCCCTTGGCCGAATATCAAGGCTCCCTTACCTTGATTATCTAAATCCCGGGATCGCTTCTTGATCGATGGAGATACCGAAATCTCTGCATAACCGTTGTTAATGTCGATTTAAACACTTAATGGACCAAAACAAATAGCCTTCGGCCTAAAATCTTATTTGCTTACCTTAGATCTGAAATCCCGAAAGATCCTTCTCTGAAGTCGACAACAACCAAATCCCGGAGGACCCTTCTAAATTTCGGCCAAAGAGTTCTAATGGGATTAGAATCTCGATTTTGACTTAAAGAAAAGAAATAGAACAACAATAGATCCTTACCCTTATTACAGAAGTCGACGACACCCTTGCTTGAAGCCCCTCAAAGATTCGGCTATGAAGACTAGCTAGTGATAAAAAGATTTCGGCTTTAATGAACTTGTGAGAAGAAGGAAAGAAGGGTTGATCAATTCGGTAATGGTGATAATCTTGAAGAAGAAAAAGATGGAGAAGTCAGCTAGGCTTTCTTGAGTTTTCGGCTTTGGCAAAAGAAAGGAGAAAGTTTGCTAGAGAATTTCGGCTGATGAACAAGGGAGAAAAGAATGAAGATTTTCCTCTTTCAGCCGAAATTACTACCCCAAGACTCCCTTATTCGGCCAACACTATCAAATTCCTTGCTTTTCTCTTTATCACTTTATTTAAAATTAAAGAAAAATAATCCATCATTTATCTCTTAAAAATAAAAGGATAAAAACTCCTAAAATTTAGCCTTAGTGCCGTCCACTACTCCCCTCTCATTGACGTCACAAGCAAAAATAAAAACCTCAAAAGTTTTGCTTCCCACGCGACTAGAACTCAAGCCCTTTCCCCCTAGCATATGGCGTCACACACTAAGGCCCTAAGTGGCGCCTTGTAGCCACATTACCAAGCCCAATTTCATGACATATTTCCTTTATAAATTTTCTTAAGGCCTACCCTGCCTAGCTTCCCCTTTTTAAAATTAAAATCGAGTAATGTCTAAAGTGCTCACCTATGCAGTAAGGTTCACAAAATTCATAATGCACATTCACACAAGCATGCTATTTCATATAACTTACTATTAATGCATAAGCTATAATCCAGGATATTACAGTTCTACCCCTTTAAAATAATTTCATCCTCGAAATTACCTGGCTAAAACAAGTGAGGGTATTGCTATCGCATTGCCTCTTCTGGCTCCCACGAAGCTTCCTCCGATCCATGATTGCGCCAGAACACTTTGACTAGGGGAACCGACTTCCTCCGAAGTACTTTCACATCTCCTTCCAAAATCTGAATCGGCTCTTCCTCGTAGGACAAATCTGGTCTTAGCTCCACCTCTTCAACCGGAACTACATGAGATGGATCCGATCGATAACGACATAGCATGGACACATGGAATACATCGTGTATCTGTTTCAACTCTGGTGGCAACTCTAACTGGTATGCCACTGGTCCAACTCGCTTCAATACACGATAAGGTCCTATAAAACTTGGACTTAACTTCCCTTTGCGACCAAACCTCATCACTTTCTTCCATGGCGAAACCTTAAGGAACACTTGATCTCCCACAGCAAATTCTATCACCTTCCGTTTCAGATCCGCGTACGACTTTTGCCTTCAACCGTGCCCGAATTATCTCAACCTTTTCCTCAGACTCTGCCACAATCTCTGGGCCCACAACTCGATGTTCCCCTAATTTCGTCCAACATGTAGGAGTTCGACACCTCCGACCATACAATGCTTCATACGGTGCCATCTGAATACTGGCCTGATAACTGTTGCTGTAGGCAAACTCTGCTAAAGGCAAATATTCCTCCCAACTTCCTCTGAAGTCCATCATACAGCCCCTCAACATATCTTCTAACACTTGGATTACCAGTTCAGACTGCCCATCCAACTGCGGATGAAAAGCCGTAGTGAAATCCAACTTAGTGCCTAACGCCTGATGTAGCGCTTTCCAAAATTGAGAAGTAAACCTTGGGTCCCTATCCGAAATGATTGATACCGGAACTCCATGCAACCTCACAATTTCTGCCACATACAATTTTGCCAACTTCTGCAAAGAATAGTCAACTCGCACCGGCAAGAAATGCGCGAACTTTGTCAACCGATCCACTATTACCCATACCGAGTCCTTCTTAGTGGGCGTAAGGGGAAGCCCACTAACGAAGTCCATGGTGATTCTCTCCCACTTCCACTGCGGAATTTTGATTGGCTGAAGCAATCCTGACGGCACTTGGTGTTCAGCCTTAACTTGCTGACACGTCAAACACTTGCCAACAAATTCTGTAACTTCCCTCTTAAAACCAGGCCACCAAAACTGTTCCCTTAGATCTCTGTACAACTTAGTGCCTCCAGGATGCATAGCATAAGGGCTACTATGCGATTCTTGAAGAATCTTTTGCCTCAACTCCTCATTCTTCGGCATACAAACCTTACCCTCGAAACACAATACTCCATCACTGGTCATACTGTAACCCTTTAAACCACCATTCTGCACTTGCTGTAACTTAGCACTTAAATCCTCATCCAACAACTGACTCTCTTTTACCTCATTTAACCATGTCGGCTTCACTTGCAACTCTGCTAACAGACTTCTATCGTCATACAAACTCAGATGTACGAACATCACCCTCAGATCCGATACTACCTTCCGACTTAGAGCATCCGCCACTACATTCGCCTTGCCCGGATGATACTCTATCGAACAATCATAGTCCTTCAGTAATTCCACCCACCTTCGCTGTCTCAAGTTCAACTCCTTCTGAGTCAACAGGTACTTAAGACTCTTGTGGTCTGTGTAGATTATCGACTTTTCGCCATAAAGATAATGCCTCCATACGTTAAGAGCAAAGACCACTACTGCTAATTCCAAGTCATGAGTCGGGTAGTTAACCTCGTGAAGCCTTAACTATCGAGACGCATAAGCGACCACTTTCCCATCCTGCATCAATACACATCCCAAATCGGTGTGAGAAGCATCACAATACACCACAAAGTCCTTTCCTGCCTCCGGCTGAATCAACACTGGAGCCTCCGTCAACACCCTCTTAAGCTTCTCAAAGCTCTCTTGTTGCTTATCCGACCATACAAAAGGTACTTCCTTCCTCAATAACTTTGTCAAAAGCGCGGTTATCGATGAGAATCCTTCCACAAACCTTCTGTAGTAGCCGGCCAATCCCAAGAAACTACGAATCTCCGCCACAGACTTAGGTGGTTTCCAATCCAACACTGCCTCAATCTTTCAAGGATCCACCCTTATTCTTTCTGCGGATACCACATGTCCCAAAAACGCAACTTCCTTCAGCCAAAATTCACACTTGCTAAATTTGGCATAGAGCTTCTTCTCCCTTAGCACTTGTAACACAATCCGAAGATGCTCATCATGTTCCTCTTCAGACTTGGAGTACACTAAGATGTCATCGATAAACACAACGATAAACCTATCCAAGTAGGGTTGAAAGACCCGGTTCATCATGTCCATGAACACGGCTGGGGCATTCGTCAAACCAAACGGCATTACTAAGAACTCGTAATGGCCATACCTTGTCCTAAAGGCTGTCTTATGGATATCTGCCTCCTTCACCTTCAACTGATGATATCCCGACCTTAAGTCGATCTTTGAAAATACCGCGTTCTTTGGTGATCGAACAAGTAATCTATCCTTGGCAAAGGATACTTGTTCTTGATGGTCACTTATTCAATCAACGATATAGTCTATGCACATACGCATAGTTCCATCCTTCTTTTTCACAAACAGGACCGGTGCTCCCCACGGAGACACACTGGGTCGAATAAACCCACGATCCAGCAACTTTTGGATTTGAGCCTTGAGCTCAACCAACTCCTTTGGTGCCATTCGGTACGGGGCAATTGACACGGAGTCGCTCCCTGCAGCAAAGTCAATTCCAAACTCCACCTCCCTATCTGGGGATATTCCTGGTAATTCATCTAGAAACACATCTTCAAAATCCCTTACAGTTCTAACTCCACTGACACCTTCTTCCTTTCCATCTAACGCACTTACGAAGGCTAAAAACGCCTTGCACTCTTTCCGAACCATTTTTTCAGCCTTTTTAATACTAAACTACATTAGACAAGTAGTTTCTTCTTTCTCCTATCATAATGACCTCCTCATCCTCCGGGGTCCTTAACTCCATTCGCTTAGCTGCACAGTCCAACACAGCCTGATGCTCTACTAGCCAATCCATACCAAGTATGAGATCGAATTCTCCGAAGGGAAGTTCCATCAAGTCGGTAGAAAATACTACGCCTTGAATTTCCAAAGGTACACTCCGAAAGATCTTATTCACTGCTACAGTTTGACCTAGTGGGCTTACTACAGTCATCTCCCTATCAGAAAGTTCAGAGGCTGTGTCTAGAGTTTCAACTACTCTACACGCAACATAAGAATGGGTCGAGCCCATATCAATTAAAGCAACATAAGGCTTGCCATAAATAAGGAACATACCGGTTATAACGTCCAGTGCGTCTCCATCCTCCCTCCGGCGAATCGCATAAACCAAACCTGGCTGCCTTGCCTCAGTATTAGCAACACCTCTGCCCAGTGTTCCACGTCCTCTGCCAGCACCATTTCCTCTGCCATTCGGACCATGACCTCGCTGAGGCTGCTGTCCACCTCTACCAGCTTGATTAATATTCTGAGCTGCGGGTCGATTCCCATCTGGTTTCATAGGACAGTCCTTAATCATGTGATCCTTAGATTCACACTTAAAGCATCCTCCCGTCTTTTTCCAACACTCACCTAAGTGCTTCTTCCCACACTGATCACAAGTACGATACTGCCCTCCTGTAGCAACTTGCTGACCTCGCGGCCCATCAACTCTAGGCCTCTTTTGAACATTCCCAGATGATCTTGATGATCCAAAACCTCTCTTTGGCCTATTTCGATCCATATTCTGCCTTACTGAATCCTTAATCCCTTCAGCCACTTTAGCCTTCTCTACTAACGCAGAAAACCCCCGCTCCTGATGTGGAGCTATCAACAACCTCAGGTCATCCCTTAGTTCATCCTCAAAACGGACACATCGCTCATGCTCCGTAGCTACTACTCCTCGAGCATACCGGCTCAACCTCAAAAATTTAGCTTCATACTCTGCTACGGACTTATTCTCTTGCACCAGCCCCAGAAATGCTTTTCTTTGCGCATCAGTATAACGCGTACCAACATACTTCTTCTGGTACGCCGGCTTATCATATTCCCAGGTCAGATCCTCAGTCGTGGCACCATCCCTAACTGTGAGCCACCATTGATATGCTTCATCACGTAGCAGCGCCACCAACCCTTTCAACTTTTCCTCAGCAGTCATATCGAGCTCATCCATGATCCGCTCGATCCGCTTCCAACCAAGATGCTCACCATCACTGGGTGCCACACCAGATACCCCACGAAACACCTTAGCTCCGTTGGCTTCCGGAGTCGCCGCATGCACTTCCGAGCTCCCATATTTCCTCCAAACCACCACCATATTCGAACTTGCGGTAGCGACTGCGAGCTACAAAGATCGCCTCCGTCCGATCTTGCTCGCCAATACCAACAGCTGGTGGTGGTGGTGGTACTTCATTCCCAGATCCTTGACCCGACCTAACGGGTTTCGACACGGTCATTATACCTCTACCGCATCCTCGCACGTTACGACCATGTCCCCTAGAGCTCATTTCTACGGTCGCGATTTAATCTGATTAAGAAATTTTATGAATTAATCCTTGTTTCACTGATTATTCGCGAAGAAATTTTATGAAAGGAGTTTAATAGTAGTTCTTTCGATCAATCAAAGTTTCAAGTCTTCCATCCTAATTCAGAGGAACACATTCATTCAATATCCAAACCACACACATTCATTATTCAAACATTTTCAGTCTATTCCTATCCCAGGGGTATTTTCGTCATTTGCCCTATAGGGGTATTTTGGTAATAAACCGGGGTCAAATGGAAAATCTTAATAAATCAAGGGTATTTCAAAGTTTGCAAAACTTGGGGGTTATTTTTGAGAATTTCCTTTCCGAATTGGTGTTGTTGCAGAAATTTTGGAAATCAGGGTCATTTTGGTAATTTTAATAAGTCAGGGGTATTTTAGTAAATTTCCCAAATCAAGGTATTTTGATATTTTGCAAATTAGGGTTTTTGGACTTTTTATAAAGTGAGGAAATTTTGATAAGAACTGTGGGTAGTTTGGACATTTTATAAACCAGGGGCATCTTTGTAATTTTACAGCCAGGGGTATTTAGGTAATTTTGTAACTTAGCAATTTTTTAGAAAATTTTTCAAAAATAACAATTTTCACAATTCAAAAGAGTAGTTTGTTGACTTTAAAAAAAAAACCAGGGTTTCCATGAAAATGTGGCTAATCCCTTTCGGGTTTTAGTTATTGTGTTTAGCCTGTGACTAAGTCCTCTTGGTTAGGGTGAACCGAAGCTACGCACTAGGTAGGATTCCAGTGAAGAGGAGGTGAGTCACTAGGACTGCCTAAGTACTGTGCTCTTCCGGATCCAATCCTGAACATGCGCACAAAGGTTGCCACACCCTAACTTTCGCGACTTAGCCACAGGTTTGTTTAGTTAGGCATTTAAGTTTTATGTATTTGTTGGGGTAAACTAGTCCTAGGGTTCAAGTACCTATCATACTATTCTACGTTCCATTTCTACCTTCTACAGTTCATACTATAAATCACACAGTAGTTTGAAGTACTTACCTGATGGACTGCGAGTCGGAGACTTAGGTGCCATGCCAGAAAAACCTGCTTATTTCATAAAAAATTTTCATAAATCCATTTGGGCCTAAATTTTAAAAACATTGTGGGCTTTAAACCCCAGGCCGAGAGTTTAAAATTAGGCTCTGATACCAAGCTGAAACACCCCAAACCTGGCCCACGAGCCTTGACCAGATCTGGTATGTTCCTCGATGTGAAACGGCTCAAAATTCTTTTGTTACTTTGGAAAAGCTGTGTGTTTTGAAAGAAGGATTATTTTTGGGTTGGGCTCGAGTTGAAAACAAGTTTATCTTATATTGAAAACCCCTTTATTTTAGGTGACAACACATTTAGAGTTTACTTAAACTTAAATTTACTTAATCTTTAGTTGATAAAAATTCGTAACATAATAAATTCAAATAAAAAAAAATCATGCATTAAACAGTTAATATTATGACCTTAGTACTTAAAATGTAAAAGTCCAAAGTTTAATAAACTTCAAGTTGAGCATGGCCACCACTAAGCTCCTGCCGACCCGATCCATCACTTATCGTCACCTGAAAAATGTTCCCACAACGGGGTGAGTCAACAGACTCAATGTGTAACCACAACACTAAGTCCTAACAAATTCAGGCATATCAAGTCATACATGTACATACAACATTTAAATAATATGATGCAAAGCCGAACCCAAACCTAGGTACCATCCGCTACACATCACCCGTACCAACCTGCACACCATGGGGACTACTAAGTCAACCCTCCATCCGCTACACTCCATTGAAGGCAGTCGCTGCAGTCGACGTGCTCATCGCCCTTATACAATTCGTGGCATAGCCACCAGATAAAATATTTGTGACATGAGTCACCACATTCAGATAATGTGACCGAAGTCACCATATTCAGATATCGTGGTATAAAACCACCACATTCACTTCCCCTTTCATAATATCCCATATGCCCCATGTCATGCATAAACTAAGTCGTATTTTCTTATTCTCATTCTTATAGATTCACATATGTACCATAACAGATCTTATTATAATCCTAGATAGCTTTCCCATCATTATATCACATATATTAAATTTAATGCCTTAAATCTATTAAGTCTTAGGGAAGGGTACATACCTTATATATTTATCAGTTCGCTGATTTCCCGAAAAACCCGATCTAACGCTTAGATCCTTACTTCTCTGCTACCGATTTGATTACTAATCAAATCCCGAAATTTGCAGTATTCCTTCCTTGAAATCGGCTAACACTAAATCACTAGATCCATTGACTTGATTAGTTTTCGGTTTAAACACATAAGAAACAGATCTGAAATAAAAAAATAAGAGCCCTGGCCGAATGTCAGATTCACTTACCTTGTGAATCTTAATTCTCGAAAATTGTCACTTGTAGTACTAACGAAATCCCTATAGTTATATGTTAGATCAAGTTCTAACATTAAATCATAATGAATGGCCCTTGGCCGAATATCAAGGCTCCCTTACCTTGATTATCTAAATCTCGAGATCGCTTCTTGATCGATGGAGATACCGAAATATCTGCATAACAGTTGTTAATGTCGATTTAAACACTTAATGGACCAAAACAAATAGCCTTCAGCCTAAAATCTTATTTGCTTACTTTTGATCTAAAATCCCGAAAGATCCTTCTCTGAAGTCAACAACAACCAAATCTCGGAGGACCCTTCAAAATTTCGGCCAAAGAGTTCTAATGGGATTAGAATCTTGATTTTGACTTAAAGAAAAGAAATAGAACAACAATAGATCCTTACCCTTATTACAGAAGTCGATGACACCCTTGCTTGAAGCCCCTCAAAGATTCGGCTATGAAGACTAGCTAGTGATAAAAAGGTTTCGGCTTTAATAAACTTGTGAGAAGAAGGAAAGAAGGGTTGATCAATTCGGTAATGGTGATAATCTTGAAGAAGAAAAAGATGGAGAAGTCAGCTAGGCTTTCTTGAGTTTTCGGCTTTGGCAAAAGAAAGGAGAAAGTTTGCTAGAGAATTTCGGCTGATGAACAAGGGAGAAAAGAATGAAGATTTTCCTCTTTCAGCCGAAATTACTACCGCAAGACTCCCTTATTCGGCCAACACTATCAAATTCCTTGCTTTTCTCTTTATCTCTTTATTTAAAATTAAAGAAAAATAATCCATCATTTATCTCTTAAAAATAAAAGGATAAAAACTCCTAAAATTTAGCCCTAGTGCCGTCCACTACTCCCCTCTCATTGACGTCACAAGCAAAAATAAAAACCTCAAAAATTTTGCTTCCCAAGCGACTCGAACTCAAGCCCTTTCCCCCTAGCATATGGCGTCACACACTAAGGCCCTAAGTGGCGCCTTGTAGCCACATTACCAAGCCCAATTTCATGACATATTTCCTTTATAAATTTTCTTAAGGCCTACCCTGCCTAGCTTCCCCTTTTTAAAATTAAAATCGAGTAATGTCTAAAGTGCTCACCTACGCACGAAGGTTCACAAAATTCATAATGCACATTCACACAAGCATGCTATTTCATATAACTTAATATAAATGCATAAGCTATAATCCAGGATATTACAGCTCCATATGCTGAAATTTCACTATTTCAGTTTTCTTATGATTCCATGTGATTATCTGCGAGAGATCTCTATATGACAGAGATGACTATGTTTATTATGATTATAACTTCTGGCTTGAAATGTGAGAGTGTAGAGGTACCGTCCTCAGAGTTATAGAAGTTGTGTCTCTGCAACGGTTGCTGCTAAAATCATATTTGATTCTTTTCAGTGTTCAAATGCTTCCTTAACAGTCGAGATAATATTTATTATAGGGTTGAGACATCGTTCCTAGTAAGGTCCAATAATTTCTAATTGGTTAAGGTGATTTCAATAGAATTCAAGTTTCGATGATTAATATAAGAGACAATTTCATTATAAACTCTTTTCTAGTTCTTGTGAAGGTTCGGCATTGACAAAAGTGAAAATGATAGAAGCTCAAGATAAATTTGTATAATGATATGTTTGGGGTTATTCTTTTAACGAGAAGAAAAGATTTCTTCAAAAAGACCAATTCAGTGGTTTAGTATGATCTGAATTATTTGATTGAAAAGTTAATTTGATTATATGTGTTTGAATCTATCCACGAACTGGAAATAAATTTTGAACGTACATGTATGAATTGAAGGATAGTATGGAAGAAGAATTTGTACTCTTGAAGATTTAATACAGAATTATATCTATTGGAACAATTCTATCTGAGAAATGTCAACCGAAATGTCAGTTCTAGTTTCGTCTAAGTTGAATAAAGAGTTTATGATCTTCAGTCATATGTTAATGAATGGTTTGAAGAGTGTTCTAATGAAAAAGTGTATAGAGATATCTTGTGATTTCATATAGTTAAAGATACATGAAAAGAGTTATGTGATATATATGATGACTATAAGAGTTTAAAATGTTTAATGTTAGAGAAAGATCCGAACTTGGCACAGCAAAGTTAGCCCGAATCATCGAAAAACTTTTGAGTCTATAAATGATTGTTATCCAAGGAAATGATTATAGTTTCGGATGTTTTGAATGGGAAGCTTTTGTGTGCTTTCTGTGAGATGAATATGTAATTGATCTTATCAAGTATTGAACGATTGTTAGCTGAATTAGAGGCTAAATAAATGTTTATTTAGTGAAGTTGTGAAATTCAGAAATCTGTCAATGAATTATAAGTTAAAAAGGGGGTTCAGCATAAATTGATTTCTGATTCAGAATTTCAAATGTGGAATCGATGATTATTTGTTACTTCGAGATAAAGTGTCTATACCGAGAAGCTTTGAAACTGTATAACCATTGTTATAGGTGGCTCGCAGTGTCAGTTACTTTGATCGTACTAGAATAACATGATGCACGACATTCCGAGATATGATATTGATGAATGAGTGTGAACTGTGATATTTCTGACTTTATTGATTATAGAAATAAAGTGTTGATTATAGAGTTATATGTTCCTGAGATGATAGGTATACACATGGTACCAATTATCATTGTTTCGGATTGAGATCTAAAACTTATATTGGGATTCTAAGGAAAGTTACAGTAATCTGTGAGTATGAGATTGCATTGAAACCGGGAAACACAATTCAAACTCTCAAAATATTTATTTGTCATTGTCTTTTAGAGTTTCAAAGCAACTAGGAAAGACTGTTGCTATTATAAGCAGTTACCGAACTCTATTATTACAGATCGAGTTTTGTGAGAAAATGATCCACGGGATTAATATCGTCAAAGAAATTGAGCAGAAAGGGAAAACAATTTAATACAGTCATAAGCAGTCTCAGCTAGAGATGATGTACGGTGAAAGTCAGATCAGAATTTCAATTGTGAGATTAAAGAGATTTGAAATCCGAAGCTATGTGTGAATTTGAAATGTATTGTGCAGAAGCAAATCCTTAATCTACTTTCTGGTAAGATTTTCGAGGACTAAAATCCCTAAGGGGGGAGAGTTGTAACAGCCTGATTTTGACCCTAATCGGAACGGTGGTTTCGGGACCACGAATCTGAGTCAAATATATATATGTATATTTTTGAATTTTTATTCTGTGTGAATTTATGTGTGTTAAAGTTTCGTGTTTAAATTTTGAGGTTTGAGCGCTTAAGTATTAAAAAGGATTAAATTGCATCAAGTAATTACTAAGCATGCTATATTGAAAATGTTAATTTGCCATGTCTTTTTAATGTTGGGGTTTTAAATGGAAAATATGCCAATTACAAAGTAAGTGGGCGGCAAAAGTAAATTTCATGATGTTTTATTTATATTATAAAGTTAATTTAATATTATAATAAAACTAAGTGGGATAATAAAACAAATAAGAAAACAAAACATGCAAATAGTGCATGTTCTTGGCCGAATGAAAACAACAAAAATAAAAGAAAGAGAGTTGGGCATTTCGGGATATTTAAAGCTCAATTAAAGGTATGTTTGAGTTCAGTTTTTGATAATTTTTACGTTTTTGAGATCGTTGCTATGTGATTTAGCTAGCCCATGTGTAAATTTTTGAATTGATTGTGTTTTTCATGAGATGCCATTGAAGGAAGATTGATATTTTTGTTGTTTGATGATGAAATATTAATTATATGTGATAGATTAACAAGTGTTGTTCTTGAATTTTTGATGAAATTGAGTGATTTGGATTAAATTACAAAAATAAATGTTTGAGGGACTAAAATGCAAAATAAATGGATTGTATAGATTTGTATGGGCATGGGTAACATTCGGCCCTAAAGAGTATTTTCAAATTTTGTGTATTTTGTGTTTTGAGCAATAGGGACTAAATAGCTAAAAATATAAAATGTATGGGGTAAAAGTGCAAATTACTTATTCATGTATTTTTGAGTGAATTTAATTGAATATTGATTAAATAAGTTTAATTTATATCAAATTAGATCAAGAAAAGAGAAAGTTGGATTTGAATCGGAGAAAGACAAAAATAGCCGAATAGTTGATTTTACGTTTGCCGATATCCGAGGTAAGTCTATAAGCAAATGGTTGTTCTTAATTTTAATTAAATGTAAATTATTCATGCTAAATTGAAATGTTTGTAATTATATTTTCTATTGCCGAATGTGAGGGATGGTATTTGATATGTTCAAGGAATTACTTGAGTAAGTTTAGATATATGAAAGATAGTATAAATTTTTTATGAAAGCTTATGACTTAGTATATGTGATTTCTGTCCTTAAATCGATTATGTATTTGTGATGTTTCGGGCCTTGGGCCTAGCAAGCTTTGAGCTGGTGAACTTAAATCGAGCTTCGTGCCTAGCAAGCTTCTTGCCGGTGAATAAATTTCAGACCTTGGGTCTAGCAGGCCTAGTGCCGGTGTGTGATTCAGGCATACGCCTAGCAGGTTTAAATACCGGTGATTTATTTTCAAGTCTATGTCTATAAGCCTTCATATGGATGTGGAAGTTGAACAAGTACGTTATATGTTCGGCCACAAAGGTATGTGTATATGTGATGATGAATTGAATTTGTATATAAGTGGTTATATGTAATATTATAGTAAATTCGAATATATGAGTACATATGATAATTTAATTAACTTTGGATGTTCAGCTATATATAAGATAATGCATTAAACTACTATATTCGACCATATGTGATGGAATAAAAAATCATGTGTATTTGATCTAATAAGTAAGTTTTTAAGCAATTGAGTTGAATATGATTTTTCTTATAGTGGTACATGTGAATTTAATTGAAGTATGTATAAATATTATTGATATAGCTGATTGTGATAACTATATATATGTGCATAGTATAGCCAAATGTGAGATATGTATATGTGTCGTTGGTACACCCGAATGGGATGTTGATTATTGAGATTGATTTAAGCTAATTCATATATTTATAGTGGAGGTTTAATTTTTTATGAGATTGGATATATAAATGTGTAACAGGATTGGGAAAGGCACTAATTGTGCGAATATAAAATATCGAGCACTAAGAGTGCGAAATTGGTCATTATGCACTAAGTGTGCGAATTTAAAATACCGAGCACTAATTGTGCGAAATCGGTCATTATGCACTAAGTGTGCAAATTTAAAATACCGAGCACTAAATGTGCGAAATCAGTCATTATGCACTAAGTGTGCGAATTTAAAATACAGAGCACTAAGTGTGTGAAATCGGTCACTATGCAGCAAGTGTGCAAATTTAAAATACCGAGCACTAAGTGAGCGAAATCGGTCACTATGCACTAAGTGTGCGAATTGAAATACTGAGCAATAAGTGTGTGAAATCGGTCAATGAGTATTAAGGACACGAGTAAATTTTCAATTCAAAGACCTAATTTTGGTAAGTATTGAAGCTACGAATGATGATATAAATTATGAGATGGAATATATGCATGATTATGATATTTCCATGAATGAATTGGTGTCTAACTGTGTATTCTAGTTAAATGATTCAGGTACGTATGAGGTTTATTTATTAAATGAAAAATAAAGTAGGTGAAGTTACTTAACGAGGAACATGGATTATATGAGAAAAGTGATTGTATATGTGTATGTGATTAACTAAATTTTGGCCTATTTGAATTGAATTATATATGTTGCTATTATGAATTATTTGCTTATGGCTTACTAAGCTTTCAAAGCTTACTTTGTGTAATTTTCCTATGTTTATAGAGTTTCGAAGACTTTCTCGGGTTGGATGTCGAAGGAGATCTCATCACACTATCCAATTTTCGCTTCGGTAAATAAATGCTTGGAGATTTGGTTACGTGGCATGTATAGACTAGTTTTGATATTGTTGGTTTTGAAGTTGTATATATATTTGTATAAGCCATGTGAAAATGGCTTGTCCATCTTGTTAATCTTGGAATTTATATTTTGGCTTGATGATTATGTTTGGTTGTGGTTTTGGTTGATTTGGTTTTGGTATATATATAAGTATGGTTAATGTATAGAGTTTAAATGAAAGGGAGTAAAGATGTTATAAACTAGTTAACCATATTATGCAATGAAATAGTTTTTGGTTAGCAGTAGTGACGTGATTTTGAAAAATCACCAAAAATAGGAGAAATGAAATTAGAAAGTGAATAAGATAAAGAATTAAAGCTTTTTGTGTCTATTTTTAAATGAAAGAAATAGATAGGCAAAAGAATTTTATGTTCTATGATATTTTAAATTTTAGTGAGACTGGTTCTGAATGACTTTGTGATCTCCTGTTCTGTCTTGTAAAAAATATGAAAAATTATACAAAATGAATTATGAGTTATATTTTATATTTCTAGATTCCTTGGTGAGTTTATTTTCAGTAGAAACAAGTGGGAACATCATATGAAAACTGTAAAGTGAGATATTTGATTTTAGGTTAAGAGAGGTCAGAACCATTGGTCAGTGAAATAGGGGAAACTTTAATGAATAAGCTGTACTAATTGGCCATATGAAAAATTCTGGAAAAATTGTTGTAAGAATATATATGAGTCTAGTTTCATGGAAAATTTACAGATCTAAATTTTGAGTTTTTTAACTCGAGTTATAGTAAATTTAGACAACATGATGCAGATGGACAGTTTCAATTTTTATGCTCCGAATTAGTAGTTAAGTCTAGTAACGCCTCATGCTCCACTCCGGCAACGGTCTCAGGTAAGGGGTGTTACAAGTAATTCCTTAGAGAACAATATAAGAATATTAGAAGATGGAGAAGAATAGAAAAAAACTTTTGATATGTTTCTAGTGTACCCAATAAATGAATTTTGACTCCTATTTATAGGAGTTCTCATTTCTCTTCTTAGAGACATAACTATCCAAATGGATAGTCATATCTTTTAGCAATAAACATAATTATTCAATAGATATCTACTTTAATAATTATGACTCTTTGTTAATCATTAAATGACATAAATTTTGGTAAGAAAAGACATAACTCATCACTATGAATAGTGGAAACTCTTGGTTAGTAACCAAGTGACATAACTTTTGATTTTCAAGAGACAGAACTAATCACTATGAATAGGGAAACTCTTGACAAAAAGTTACAACTTATGTTTACTTGCAACTTTTTATTTGTAATTTTTGGAACATTTTCTATAATTTGAAAATGTTCCAACAATTAGTGGCACCCTAAACATGGCCAAGGCAGTCCAACTCGAATTTAAGACGTCACATTAGTCACAGGAGTGACTCAAACCAAAATCGACATATTTGCATGCCACTTATTAACATTATTATTAATAAAGATATTAGCAGAAGACAATTATATGCTCGATACATCATACATGATCAATTACTAATAGTTAAACCTATTTGCAGCTTATCTCACAATCATTCATGCTTTTAGCACACACATGGGTAAATCATCATTTAATGCTTATTATATAAGTATCACATATAAAATTAAACTAACGGCACGTGTCAATCTTAGAACACCTAATTAGACCCTTGGCAAAAAAATTGTCTTTATCCGATTATAAAATCTCAATTAAAGTTTAGAATCAATTAATTAGGAACTAATTTATAAAAATGTCAAAACATTGATAATTATTCGAATTAAAAAATTAATTGCATTTTTATGAAATTAAACATTTAAAACATAAACTTCATCTAAAACTTGTCCGCATATAATGTAACGATGCAAAAATTTAGGGTCTGTACTTTTGCATGTTTTGACACAAGTTGCTTTTTTGCCTTAATGGCTAAGTGATTTGGGTGTGTATGGGAGTGGTTGAGAAGCCTGGGTTCAAGTCTTGACTTTTGCAGAATTTTTAGTTTTTCACTTAAATGAACCTAGACACTAGCACTTAGGTGTTATTAGTAATAATGCTTGTTTTATGACACAAGAAGAGCTTGTGGTATAGTGGCAAGGTGGCGTGTGGTATAACTGAGAGGTCTGAGGTTCAAGTTCTGGGTTACGCAATGGAGTGTTTATTTTGCTGCTTGTGCCATGTGGTGGAAGATTTGGACTAAAACACTGTTGAGAGGAGTGTGAACTGGTCATGGAGGGATTTGTGGAGCAAGTCAAGGAGGAGATTGGGGAGAAAATCAAAAAATTTCGAAAATGGGAAGTTGGTAGGGTGTTGTGGCCGACCTGTCAAAGTGTGAGCTAAAAGGGATTGAATGTACCGTAAGGCTAGAGAGAGAAGTCGCCTTCGAGCGTCTCGGATCATATGGTGTCTGGCTAGATGTAAGGTCAGTCCAACAATGTGATGGCGAGTGGTCGATATGCCGATGAAGTTGAAGGAAGTCCTCGGCACTCATAAATTCCTCCTTATAGAGTCCCATGGCAGCACCGAACTCTGGAACATTCATCTGTCGCACCAAACCACCAAGGTGAAAAGTGATAGTGCCTGGCTCGTCATGAACTGTCATGACCTGCTGTACCAGAAATGTCGAGCAAAACTTCAATGTCAGCTCCATGTAGGTGGGCTCGATGATGGCAAAGAATCGATCCCAAGGAGCTGTGGTGATAATGGAGCGAACATCATCAGTGAGGCGGACCTGCTCCAACACGGCCCAATCGGTACAGTGGCCTAGACCAAGTGATTGTGCTCAAAGGAGCTGATATAAATCCTCTTGGGGGCCCGTTGCAAATCGGAGGTAGGGGTGGTGAGCCTCGGCGAATGCACTCGAGGAGGAGGTCGCTCCAGAGCCCTTCCACTTTTTAGAAGCAGGGACGGCGACTGTAGATTTGCCTCGTGTGTTCGTCATAATAAACCTGTAATAAAACAATTAAATAACTGAATATAGACGAACCGACAAGATAGATATAGGGTAATAGGACATCAAAATCTAAGTTCAACTCAACAAATGGACTAATAAAGAAATTTACCTTTAATAGAAAAATGCAAAAAAAAATGTCAACAACCAAAAACAAAAACTAATAATGGTCAATGAATACTTAAGACTAGAAAAAATCAAAATAAAGGTGTACTGCTATATGAAAGAAAAGAATAAAACAAAGAGAATAAAATAAAATAGAATAATCAACATGCCAAGTTTTTATGAAGAATAAACCAAATCAGCATTCAATACAGTAAAGAACTAAAAATAATAAAGAAATTAAGTGAAAACAGTACAGAAAATAAAGAAATAATAAGAATAATAGTAACAAAAATAAAAAAATAAAAAATAAAATAAAATAGAATAAATAGGGCAAAAAGGAAAATCGACAGTGATGGTGGAGGAGCAGGACGATGGGTGGTGGCTAGTGTGAAGGTGCGGCGGTCAATAGACGGGAAAGGGAAGGGTAAACATGGGAAAGAGAGGAGAGTTGGGTGATAAGGGAATCTGATTGGGGATGAGAGGGGTGAGAGGCGAGGGCGAGGGTAACGATGGTGGCTGAAGAGATGGGGGAAAGGACGGCGGCAGCTAGGGCTTGGGGGGTTTGTGAAGAAGAAGACAAAAATAAAAAAAATTAGGGTTGGGGATTTTAAATGTGACACGGTCCTGTAAAGGCCCGTGTTGGGCCACACGGCTGTGTCACACGCCTGTGTGGTCTCTGTTTAGCCCATGCTGATTAAAACTAAAATCCCAGTCTTCACACGACCACGAACACGTCCTTGTGTCCAGGCCCTGTAGTTCACACGGCAATGTCGCACAGCGGTGTTCAATCTCTTTCGCTTCTTCCGCGCTCGTGTAACCTTCCACGCGCCCGTGTGGCACGACCGTGTATCGCACACGACCGTGTGGCACGATCGTGTCTCAGACACGGCTGTGTGCCTTACCCATATAACTCTCTGACTTGTTTTAATTTTGAAAATTTAATCTCCAGGTTTCACACGACCTTGGACACGCCCATGTGTCTAGGCCTGTGGTCCACACGGTCGTGTCACACGCCCATGTGGACTATTTTAGGCCACGTCTCTGTCGATTTCTGGAAAAATTAAGTCCCAGGCTCCACACGGCGAAGGACACACCTGTGTGTCCAAGCTGTGTAACTAACTATCAATTTTTTTCAAAATTTAAAACTAAGTCAAAGGATCCACACGACGTACGACACGCCTGTGTGTCCAACCCGTGTGGGTTTTAAAAACCATTTTTTTAATTTTAAAAATTAATTAATTTTAAAAATATCATGAGATAAAATTAGTAAATTAGGAATGTTAACGCTCGAGTTGCCTCCCAAGAAGCGCTTATTTAAAGTCTAAGCTCAACTTACCTCGTATTCGCACGGTCACAGTGGTTTGCGGAGTCGAAACTCCACTTTCTCACTGTCAATTCTATTATTAAATTAAGGTTTAATTCGAGTAATATTACCTTAAAATGCCGAAATTAGAATGAGTTACCTCGACTGTACCGTATGGGAAGACATTGAGTACCGTAAAAGGAGTCGCTTTGTTTGCATTAATGTAACACCCCAAACCCGGCCCATAAGTTTTGACCAGATCTGGTATGCTACGGGTTGTACATTGAAAACTTTTGCTAAGTTGGCTTTAGAAAATCACAAGTTAAGTAGGCAAAATTTGAATAAACAAGTGACTTTTGAAAAGTAAACCTTGTATTATTATAATTTCGTATATTTAAACCTTTGACATAGTTTCATAAGTTGCAAATATTAAAAACTACTAGATGAAAATAAACTATGGGGCCTTATTACATAAATATTCCCAAAATAAAAACTTAAAGAAATCTGAAAATAATCTATAGAAGTAAAACTTGATGGCCCCTCGAGTCCATCTCGGCTCCCATGTCCACGATCTACTACTCATCTAAGAGAGTAGAGGAAAAAGAAAGGTGAGTCACCAAGACTCAGTGTGTAAATCCCGAAACACAATGACCTGAGGCCCATAAACACATTATGAGCCCTGACCCATACATAAAGGCAACAATCATAAGTACATGGAAATAATGAATTATGCATAGCCCAACCCAACCTAGAATTCCATCCTCTACACACCAACCCGTACCAACCATCACACCATGGGGATTTCTACAATCAACCCTCCATCCACTACACACCATATCGACAGCTGTGCTGTCTGTCATAAAGACCGATCACTATGTGACCTATGTGGCGAAGCCACCGATCGCAATGCGACCTTAAGAATATATCGACAGCTATGCTGCCTGTCATAAAGACCGATCACCATGTGACCTATGTGGCAAAGCCACCGATCGCTATGCGACCTTCTTCCCCTCTCATCATGTCAAACCCATCCCCATGCTTACATGTAAAAACATAAATATATCATCTAAAAAGATTACATATCATCACATACTTCGATACACATAGAGAAGTTTCTATGATTACGTACCTGGCATCTTTTGCCTACCTTTATTGGGTAACACGACTGTTCATACAGCCTATCTTTCCGGGTTTTACCCCATAACATACATATTACAGAATTATTAGTGTGTTAGAGATCTACACACCTCATTACCGTTAGAACGAGACCCTTTAAGTCGACGCTATCCGTAGCCAACACCACCGCTATCTTGAAATCCCGAAAAGTGATATGAGATTTAGGGACTAGTGTTTCCGACTTTTAGATCTAAGAGATCTACTTCAATTCTCGAATGTCGCCCAACAAGAGAATACATAAAATCATTAAACCATTAGCTTTTCAGCTTTGTCTTCCAAAAACCGAAAGAGGTCTTAAGGAATAACAAGAGTCGACACTCACCTTACTAGAGAAGATTCGGCTACTCCTAGAGGATTCTGACTTTTTGCGAAAATTAGGAAGAGAAGATGATTTGAAGAAATCTATAGAGATTCGGCTTTTAAATAAAGAAATCGGCAGGAAGAAGAAAAGAGAATTTCGGCAGACTAGGGGTAGGTTCGGCCTTAACAAGGATCAAAAGAAATATAGAAAAAGAATTATGAGGTTTCGGCTTTTTAGAAGGAAGAAGAGAAAAGAATAATGGAGTTTTAAGCTTTTAGAAGAAAGAAGAGAAAAGAATAATGGAGTTTTTCAGCTTTAAGAAGAAAGAAAAGAAAAGAATAATGGAGTTTTCGGCTTTTAGAAGAAAGAAGAGAAAGAAAAGATGGAAAGCCTAAATGCCGAAAAATAAAGAAGAGAACCCTCACCTGACTATTTAAAGTTTCCTCCCCCTCAGAGTTTGAAATTCGGCCATCACTATGACCAGCAGATAGAACCCTAAATTTCCTCCCTTATCTTCCATATTATCAACTATAATATCTACATTATCCCTTTCACATAAATCTTCCTATTTTTGAGCCTTGTTGCAGTCCACTCTACCTAACCCTAATGCCGAAATTTAGCTAACTTAAATTAAAAGAATTGGGCTCTATAAAACATAAATTTGGGCCCCTTACTCCCTTGTGTGGCGTCACCTCCTTGCTCCTAAGTGCACATCGACCACCACTGGCCATAAGCCCATTTTGATATTTTAAACATAGATACCACCCTTTTAAACCTTATAGTGCCCAAACACAAATTTCACCAAGGCCTTGACTACATCCTGAGCCCAATTTGGACCCCTAATAGTTAAATTAACACATTACACCTGTTCTCCCATTAAACGCATAGGCCCAAAAATTCAGGATGTTACAATTAAGCTCTGAAATGGTGATTTGAGGGTCCATTTCATCTAACAATAACTGGTCCCCAACCTTGAAGTGGTTTGTTCCATCCTTAAGCTCGTCATGGAGTCACTTTGGCTTTGCATTGTGTTGTCTCAGTTTCTCCTTGACATGTGATCGACGTTCATCTAGTTCATCGACTTGTAGCCTTCGTTGTTGATGAGTTGTTCTATTTTTGTCACATAAGCTGGACCGTGGCTCTATCTCACTTTTTCGCGGAGTTTCCTACAAAGAATGTTGAGCCACTAGGTTATTCATATTAACAGAACTCATATAATCCTCTTAATCACTAGATGTCTTAACAGAATCACGAGCTTGAAGTTATATTGTTTCATCGCCTATATGAAGTATTAATTCTCCTGTACCAACGTCAATGATAGTTCTAGCAGTCGCTAAAAAGGGCCGACCTAAAATTAAAGGTACATCACTATCTCATCCATGTCTAAGCTAAAAAAATCAACTAGGAATATGAATTTATCAATTTTAACAAGAACGTCTTCAATAATACCCATAGGAAATCTAATGGTTCTATCTACCAATTGAATGCTCATCCTAGTTTGTTTGGGTTTCCCAAGACCTACTTGTTTAAACATTTTATAGGGCATAACATTAATACTCGCCTCTAAATCAGCTAAAGCATTATTAACACGTAAACTACCAATTAAACAAGGAATAGTAAAACTCTCTCGATCTTTCAACTTATTAGGTAGTTTATTTTGTAAGATAGTTGAGCAAACTACATTTAGCTCCACGTGGGACAAACTATCTAACTTTCACTTGTCTGTTTAAAGCTCCTTTAAAAATTTGACTGAATTGGGCATTTGTGAAAGAGCTTCAATAAACGGTAAGTTAATATGCAACTTTTTCAAGAGTTTAATAAATTTACCAAATTGTTCATTTGTGTGGTCTTTCTTTGTCGCATTTGGATATGTCACACGAGGTTTATACTTTTTGCTTACCGATTTTTGTTCGTTGTGGCTTAGCTCAACCTTACCATTGCTTACCAGAGTTTCTTGCATTGGTTCAGATTCAGATTCAGATAAACCTTCTTCATCTCAAATAGTAATTGCATGAAGTTGCTCTCTTGGGTTTGTTTCGGTGTTGCTTGGCAAGCTAGCTTGTCTTCATTCTGAAATCATCTTTTCCAATTGACGAATTTGGTTCTCAAGCCCTTGAATCGACGCTTGTTGATTTTTGAGTGCTATTTTGGTGTTTTAAAAGTAGGTTTCTGACATTGAAATAAACTTTGTCAACATCTTCTCAAGGTTCGGCTTCTTCTCTTGCGGGTAAGGTTGTTGTTGAAAGCCTGGAGGGGGTTGTGGTCTTTAATTTCTTTGACCACCCCAAGAAAACTTGGGATGACTTCTCCAAACTACATTATAAGTGTTACTATAGGGATTATTCTGAGGTCTAGAATTATAACCCATATAGTTGACTTGTTCGTTCTTTGCGCTAGGGTTGTAAGATAGACATTTTAGATTGTTCATCCTTTCTCCATTTGTATCACACTGCATCACTGGATGTACCTGCGTAGAACCATATAAACCATCAATCTTTTTATTCAGAAGTTCTACCTGATTTGATAACAAGGTGACTACATCAATGTTAAAAACACCGGTTGCTTTCATCAGCTTCGTTCTCATGACTTCCCACTGATAATTATTCAGTGACATCTCTTCTATAAACTCATAAGCCACTTCAGGTGTTTTGTTATTCAGAGTCCCACCGGCGGTTGTATCAATCAATTGCCTAGTTGAGGGGTTCAAACTGTTGTAAAAAGTTTGAACCTGTAGCCATAGATGTAACCCATGGTGAGGGCACCTTCTTAATAAATCCTTATACCTCTCCCATACATCATAAAGAGTTTATAAATCCATTTGCATGAAGGAAGAGATATCATTCCTCAACTTAGTAGTCTTAGCTGGTGGAAAGTATTTTAATAAAAATTTCTCGGTCATTTGCTCCCATGTAGTGATAGACCCTCGTGGTAGGGAGTTCAAACACTGTTTAGTCTTATTCCTCAACGAGAAGGGAAACAAGCGTAACCAAATGGCATCGTCAGAAATGCCATTTATCTTAAAAGTATCACAGAATTCCAAAAAGTTGGCCAAATGAGTATTTGGATCTTCATCTTGCAAGCCATCAAACTGAACGGATTGTTGAATCATTTGAATGGTGTTCGACTTTGGTTCGAAGTTAATAGCAGCAATAGTAGGTCTCACGATACTCGATTCAGCCCCAATTAAATTGGGCTTAGCATAATTGTAGTACGGGGAGCAGGATTTGGATTCACAGGATTTGCAGCAACCATAAGAGGTAGCTAATTATTATGATTATCAGCCATCTCTGCAATATTAATAACTTCCTCTTGCTCTTCTATTGTACTTTGTCGGTTCTGCCTCGCTTTTCTATGGTTTCTATAAGCTGTACTTTTGATCTCACTATCAAATATGAGAGGTCCTGACGGGTTTCTTCTAGTCATATATTAAAGGAACCTGCCAGAAATAAACAAAAGAAAAATTAGAAAATAAAATTAAACTAAAAACAAAAAAATGTAATAAAAGTAAAAAATGGCTAAATTAATAAAAAATTAGTGTTCCTAATATCTTAGTCCTCGGCAACGGCGCCAAAAATTTGATGATGATTCACTTAACTAACTAAAATCATGATAAAGGCAAGCGAACCTATCTAATAATAGTATAGCTATGGTGAGTCGGGAATATCATATCCATGAGGACTAAAAGTACCAATACTTACTATCTTTCTATTATCTAGCCGGTAAATTGAAGAAGTTTGTTTTAAATCTAAAATTATCTAAACTAATTACTACGGTTGCAACAGAGAATAAAGTAAGAAAATATTCGAATGAACCAATGAGAGAGACAATACCCAAGAAAGGATCCACCTAGACCTCACTTATTATTTTGAATATGAATTAAACGATTTATTCACTTGTCTTGATCCGTAGAAATCCCTAAAATATATTAATCTTTTTCGAGAGTAAAAATAACTAACTCTAGATTGATTAATTGAAATCTTTTTCTAATTAAAACCCCCGTTGTCGCATTCACTCAATCTATGGGTTTCCCTATTACATTTGAGTCAAATTCAGTAGATTTATGTTGTCTTATTTCTAGGATTGCATGCAACTCAACTCAATTATGCCTGATCTACTCTTAAACAGGGACTTTTGCTCCACTAAATTAAACACATCAATCATGAATTAATATCCTGAAAACATTAAAACATGGAACAAGTACACATAATTGAGATCAAGAAATCAAGTATTTATCATGTAATTCAGAAATTAAATAACAAGATCGGTCATAGTTTTCATCTTCCCTAGGTATCTAGGGAATTTAGTTCATACTTTGGTATGAAAACATCTCAAAATTAGGAAAACAACAAAACATAAAGAAACCCAAAAACTTCTAGAGAAGTTGACTGGAGATCTTCAATCTTGAAGGAGATCCTGCTTCTTAGTTTATTCCGATGGCATTCTTCAAGTAATTTGTTTGTACTTCTCTGCGTGCTTTGTTAGGTCTTCTTTTAGTGTGCATTTATAGACTTTAGAATGCTAAAAAACTCTAAATATTGGCTTTTTCTACTTGTTAGGGAAATAGGGTTCGAAATCGACACGGGCTGGCACACAGGTGTGTGGCCAGCCCATGTGGCTCACACGGGCGCGTGCTCAACTCGTCTGGGAATGGCCATGTTGTGTGGATCCTGAAAGTAGCTCATTTTGTCTGATTTTAGCCCGTTTTCTGCCCTTTCTGCTCCTTTATGCTCTCCTAAGTATAGAAGCATGAAATTAAAGGATTAGGAGCATCAAATTCACTAAATTATATAATAAATCATCCAAAAACATGCCAAGCATGGGATTAAAATATGTTACTTTTATGGTTTATCACAATGAGATACAAATGGAGGTAGAATAAATAATCCAGAATGTTTACCCCTTGGTCCTAGCACAAAGAATGAGCAAATCAATTATTTGGGTAATAAATCTAAGCCTTAAAATAACCTTTATAGTAATAACTATAATGAAAGTTAGAGGAATCATCCCAATTTCTCTTTGTGTGGTCAAGGAAATTAGTGAATACATCCATCTCTAGGCTTCCAACAACCACCTTATCAGTAAGAGAAGAAGGCAAACCTTGAGAAGATGTTGACAAAGTCTATCTCAGTGTCAGAAACTCATTTCTAAAACATTGAGGAAGCACTGTAAAATTAACAAGCATCGATTCAAGGGCTTGAGAACCAAATAGGTTAGCTTGCTAAGTTAATTTTGGAGAGACCATAGGGTAGCTTGCCTAGCAATACTGAAACCAATCCAAGGGAGCAGCTTCATGCAATTACTATTTGGGATGATGAAGGGTTAGTTGAATCTGAACAAGAACCGAGGTAAGAAATTATGGTGAACAATGATGAGGCTGAGAAAAGTGAGAAAGAGTGGTTGCCAAAGAAAATACACCTCAATTGTGATATCCTAACGCAACGAGGAGAGACCACATAAATGAACAATTTCTTAAATTCCTCAAGCTCTTAAAGAAATTACATATTAACTTACCATTTTTTGAAGCTCTTTCGCAGATGCCAAATTATGTTAAATTTGGAAAGGAGCTATTGAAAAACAAGAGGAAGATAGATGACTCGTTAACTGCGGAGCTCAACGCAATTTGCTTGGCCATTCTTCAGAATAAACTACCCAACAAACTAAAAGATCCAGAGAGTTTTACTATTTCTTGTCTAATTTGTAGTTCATGTAAAGCCCCGAATTTTGGGCCTAGAAGAAATGGGCTTAACATGCTGGAGGAATTGGAATTTAATGGTGCATGTGAATAACCTAAAAGTATGTCTACTTTCGTAGTTAAGGGTCTTAAGAAGTATCAAAGAAGTCTTGGGTTCAAACTTGGGCTTTAGGAAAATTTTGGTTTTAGGTGAATAAAACCCTGGATGTAAGTGAGTAGGCTTTAAGAATAATGTTGGGGAAATCATGACACAAAGAAGCATATGGCCTAGTGGTTGTGGCATCATTAAAGTTGTAAGGGAGCCTTGGTTCAAGTCTTGGCCCTTATAAAATTTTTAATTTTTTGCTTTAAAAAGAATCTGGACACTGGCACATAGGCTTTATAAATATTTGCGCATGTTTTAAGTCACAAATAAGCTTGTGTCCTAGTGGTGGTGGTGTGACATGGCTATCGAGAGGACTTTGGTTCGAATCCCTTTGTACACAAAGGTTGATTATTTTGCTAAGTTGGGATGGCAGGTGGTTGTGATGGAATTAAAATCGGGAAGCTAACATGAGGTTAGGCGAGAAGCTGGCTTTAAATAGAGCGAACCAGGAGGAGAGTAGGGATACCTTTCTTGTCATATCCTTTTTGCTTTGTGGCGTGTTCGTTCAGAGCGCGGATTAGCTTCAGATTCCTATCAGGTGTGTATTTCGTACTACTCTAGCTGTAGAGCGGCAAATGCCAAAATGCCGGTCACACAGCAATGGTAGCCACACGAGCGTGCGAGCATACGTGTGGGAGCTTTGACGCGATAATTGAGGCCCTCATGAGTGTCCTCATGGGTTTAGGATGCCTTGGGCCAAGTGGTCCCAATGGGCCTGGGGGCCCATATGAATAAATTGTATGATTGTGTAGTAGATACTGGCCTGGACTATTTGAATCTCATATATGTGGCTAGATTTGGGTTAAATGGGCCATACGAGCGTGCGGGCCCATTTGGGTCGAGAATGGGCCCTAGGCCTATTTACATCGTTATCTCTGTTTAAAATATCTTGGTTTACAAAATTACTGAAATACCCTCGAGTTACAAAATTACCGAAATACCCCCAATTTGCAATACTGAAATACCCCCAGTTTGTAAAATTATCGAAATACCCTAACTTGCAAAATTATCGAAATACCTATGATTTGCAAAATTACTAAAATATCCTAATTTGTGAAATTACTGAAATACCCTCTATTTGTGAAATTATCGAATACCCCTATAGGGTAAATGGCTATTTTGCCCTTGCGAGTAACTGTCTGATTAGGACTATGACTGATCTAACTGTGAATGTATGATTGTGTTTTAATTGATTTGATTGTGGTCATGTGACTGATATGTTTTTAATATGTATGTAAATGATTGTTACTGAGCATGGCCATTTTGCATACACGTGTAACGATTGAGCATGACATACACGACATATTGCATGGGGTTGGGACATTGATACGGAGGAAGTTCTAATAGGGTCGCACGGGTCGCATGACGACTGTGGATCAAGTATTGATCTATTAAGGTCTCACGGGTCGCATGAGACGACTGTGGACCGACAGACGACTTAAAGCCGCGTAATCTGATTAAGGCTCTGTGCCAACCTAAACATGGCTCTGTGCCATCTTGATTGTGGTTTTGTGCCAATCGTACTTACCTATGGCTATGTGCCTAACATATATATCGATGAATCTGTTTCGATCATATTTACCCAAGGCTGTGTGCCGAGTATATTATCGTCGCCGATGGCTATGTGCCAAACATAATACAGTTAGTGATGGCTTTATGCCAATTGTAATACCGCTACTGAAGGCTTAAAGCCATATATATATATACTAGTAGATTTGTTCCGGTTTCGGTTAGTGCCGCAACCGGTGCTAACATTGAGAGTGTAGGGATGGCGTGGGTGATTTATTCCCCGCAGGTAGTGCAGGGTTGGACAGAGGCAAGTGCGGGGTTGGATGGGATGGGTTAGCATGCATCACACATTATGCATATGGAATTAATTCTGATTGGGCTAGGCCTGTAACACCCCAAACCCAGCCTAGAAGTTAGGCCCGAATTCGGCGTGTCACATCAAAGGCATAATTCAAACGATTTTGCTAATTAAAACTTATAGGCCCAAAAGCCCAAAATCCTTGAGTCTTGTTAATTAATACAGAAAAAACCATTTTATAATCTTAAGTATTTTGAAAACCAAGTTTAAATGTAGGAAATTTACTTAGGTTTAAGAATTAAGTAAACAGTTGAAACAACAAAACCCAAAATCTAAAGTCAAATCGGAGTACAAGGCCTTATTACATCCAATGAAAATAAGCAATTAAAACTATGACTTTCAAAACAAATAAATAAAATTTTATCATCTTGTAGTGTGGCCATCTCCGAGTCCTCTCCCGCGTCGAGCCATTCACTCAGAATCACCTGAAACATTAAATAAAGGGTGTGAGTTTCGAAACTCAATGTGTACGACCCTTGGCAATCAGATCAACATACAAACAGACATTGGGCCTAGGCCCTATCAAAATCAGTGGTCTTGGGCCTTAGCCCACAATGACCTTATATCATATCATATCATATCACATCATATGCAAATCAAAGTAATGCAAAACCCTCCTCAAAAATCCATCCGCTACACACCATTTCCCTTCCAACCCTACACACCTGTGGGGATTTCTAAATTGACCCCCATCCTCTACACACCAAAGGTAGCACTCACAGCGGCACTACTCAACATTACAGCAAAGCTGCTAATCATATAATAAGCTTAAACCCACCGGTGGATCCATGGTCGTCGAGCGACAATACGATCCACAAATCTTCCTCCGTACCATAATTCCCACCCATATGCATCCTAATCAGAATATCATATGAATGCAACATGCACATGAGTAACATCCACAAAATTCATATTCATCACATAAGGGTATTTTCGTCATTTCACAACCCAAGGGTATTTCTGTAAATCTACTCTACAGGGGGTATTTAGGTAATTTTGCAAAATAGAGGTACTTTGGAAATTTTGTAAATTAGGAATGTTTGGGTAATTCTGCAACCCAAGGGTATTCTGGTAATTTCACAATTCGGGGCTATTTTAGTGATTTTGCAAATCTAAGGATGTTTTGCTAATTTTCAAACTAAAGGTATTTTGGTTATTTTCAAATCAGGGGTATTTTAGTAATTTTACAAATCTAAGGGTATTTGGTCCCTCTCGGGTTTTAGTTATGAACTTTGGCCCATTAACAAGTCCTTGCAGCTAAAGTGAACAGACACTATGCACTAGGTAGGATTTTAGAGAAGAGAAGGTGGGCCGCTATGGCCACTTAAGTACCAAGCTCTCCCTAGATCCAATCCTAGACATGCACATGCTCGTTACCACACTCTAACCTAGCGACTTGTCCACAGACATGTTTAATTATTTGAAAGTCTTATGTGGTTTAAGAGTTGTTTCGTACTAAGCCTAAAGTCCATAAAACCCTAGCATACTAGTCTACGTCCCTATAGAATCTATCAACTCATTTCACGTTCATATAACCCATAATGGCCACATCATATTCTTATGGCCCACTAGGCCCAAATCTCAGTCATATGACCCATTAGGCCCAAAACAAATCCAGATCATGTAACATGCATGCCTGACCCAACTCATATAATCAAATTAATCCATTTCATCAAACTTAGCCTCAGGGCCTACCGGGCCTATTTATCCACCTTTGGCTTTTTGGCTTTTCGGCATTGCCGATTTCATGTGTGCATAGTGTTTGCACACACTTGGTTACAACGCGCGCTGTAAGCCCCATAATCACGAACCTACAATAGTCACCACTTAACGATTAATCTTGGCTTAATACACACTTTATCAAAAATCGAAACCTCACTATGTGCCACATGTTCTAGTAGCCTTTCCTTAGCTACTATTCGCGAATATCCCTAGATCTGCACCCAAACATATATCATCAAAATCGAGTGACTCATTTTTCACATAAGTCACCCCTATAAGCCATACCCATATTCAGCTATCCATTAATCCATAACTGAGACGAGTACACTTACCACTTTACTAACGATCCTTACCACGCTTGCTATCTCTGAACCCTACCCTTGTTAATGCAAGGTTAACAATGATGAGAAGTTAGATAGCCCTTCGGCTTTTACCGAACATACTAAAGGGAAATTGACTAAGTACTTACCCAAGGGGTAATCGGCCCAGGAAGCTTTCGACTTTTGAGACTAATATCGTGACATGGACAATTCGGCACCAATAGGATGAGGAAGAGAAGAGGTGAGTAAGCTAGAACCAAAGGTGAACAAGAGAAGAAATTTAAGAAGAGAAGATATGGGGAATTTGGCTAGAGAGAAAACCAATATCTTGGCAAAGGAATGATGGGTTTTTTTTTTTCGGCAAATGGAAGAATTCAGCTAAGGGTGAGAAAAAGAAATGTAATGGAACCCAAGGAATCTCTCCAAGGAATTCGGCACCTCCTTTTATAGCCAATAGCCGAATCCTACCTTCCCCCACAGTCCAATTCGGCACCAACTTTTCCCACCTTTCATCTCCTAATTTTTCTCCATGATATCTCCATTATCTCATCCTAAATTCGCCCCTTTTATCAGCTCACAAGACCAATTCAAACACTTCAACAAATGAGTCCAAATTCCACAAAACTCTGGCCGTCCACTAAGTAAAATAAACACTCTAAAACACCTTACCACTACTCATGTAACATCCTGATCTAGGGGCTATGCATTTGATGTGTTTTGTGTGTATGCTTTGTGTAATGCGCTTGTTTAGGGTGTATGGGAGTCTAGGAAAGGCTCGGGGAAAAGCCGGAGCCCTGGCTAAAATTTTCTTTTTAGGCACTTTAGTGGAGGAGCTTGTTGGAATAGGACCTAAGGGTGGTTATTTGTACTTGGTTAACACAAGCAAGGTGTTGGTAGAGTGGCAAGGTGACGCCACATAGGGGCTGGAAGGTGACAGCACAAGGGAGCAGAGAGGGAGAAGGTTCTAGTCATCTGAAGCTCATTTTGGGAATTATTTTTGCCGTCAAGGGGAGCATAAGCAGAGTTCGGTTGGGACACTTCAGGATGGGGGATAGACTAAGTCAAATATTTCGAATGAGTGGCTGAGAGGGAAAAGTGGAGTTTGAAGCATTCAAACTTATTCAAATGAGTGTTCAGGAGTGAATTAAGGAGAAAAGTAAGGGATGAGCATATGATCATGGTGTTGGCCAGATGTGGGGTTCTTGAGGAGGGACTTTCGGTCCTGTAGGGGGTGTGTGGGAGTGTTTCGGTTTTAGGAGTGTTGGTGCCGAAATTTTGAGAGGCTAGTTTAGGTGTAGTAAGCGCTCTTTTGTCATTTGGAGCAAGTTGTTCTTTTCTTTGAGTTGCTGAATTCTCTCAACCATTTTTCCTCTTCATCATAGTGCTTGTAAGGTCGAAAGTTAGAGGGCAATACTTTCCCTTTCTATTTTCTTTCTTTTCTCCTCAGGTATTTCCCTCTTGCCGAATTCTGTTAGCAATCCATTTCTTTTCTTTTGTTTCTTCCCTCATTCACTAAAAGCCGAAATACACTCCTCATTTTCTCTCACAGTCGAAACCTCTCAACCTCAACATCATTCCATTCGTTCTTTCCCTAACTGTTCATCATAGCCGAATACATCCCTTTGAGACCTCTCTTCTATTTTGTCACTAAAGTCGAATCCTTACCTCATGTTTTGGTAAGTCTCCGATATTCTCTTTTTTTTTTCTTTTCACTCTAGGCCGAATCTCCCTAGCCATTCTCCTACATTCCTCTCCTGATTTCTCTGAAAGCTGAAACTCCTAAGCCTCCATTCGAAGATTCTTTTATTGTCATTTTCGGTTCTTTCATATTGTTCTCTTTTACCATAGTCATTGCCGAACCTTCTCTACTGCTGTGCTAGTGCCGAATTCTCTTAGACATTATTTGAATCTTCTGTGTTAAGGTAAGAGGCGATTTCTTTATTTCTTTATTTCTCATTTGGTTTTTGGAAGCCAAAGCCGAATGGCTAATTGGCTTGGTGAGGCCATCGGTTGGACTTATGCTTTCTTTTTATTCCCTTATTTTCGTTGTGGGCGCCTATTCCAGGATTTCAAGCTAATCAAATCATCTGAATCTCAAGCCAGGAATTGTTAATCTTGGAGCCCTATATCTCTTTTCGGGATTTCAAGGTAAGGGGTTCTCTTTAGATTTTGTTTAGATTCGCTTATCGTATTCGTTATCTTAACCCTGTGTTGTTGTTAAATAACCATATTTCCTTATAGTACCCTCTGATGAGATCTTTTGATGGAATCCAATACCGATTAGGCAAAGAAAGGGGTTGGACCCGTAAACCCAACCCCTAAGTTCAAGAAGTGCGCGGTGTCTGCTATTCGAGATTGGCCACCAGGTTGTGGGCCAGCTTCAGAGCAGAGTCGTAGGCAGATAGCAGTAGTTTCTGCTAGGGATAGTGTCGACGTAGATAGCATAGTGCTGCGTGTAATCAGGTGTGTAAACCTTTACGCTTTAATATTATTATGTGATACTAATTATTTTGGGCTGAAAAGCCGAAGTGACTAGATGGATAGTCGTTATGCCTAAATGGGTATGGTTGAAATACCAGGTAAGTACCTTGTGTTATGTATGAGTTAATATGTGTATGCATGCCATAATGATACTGGTCGTTGAAATAGCATGATACTTTCATTTGGTTTACTTATGTTATGCATGGGTTGGATGTGTTGTGAAGGGGAAGTTCTTAAGACTGTCACTAGTGGTTTGGTACCACAAGTGGGTTGGCCCCACATTCTTGATTCCATAACTAAGTCTCAGTGGTTTGGAACCACCAGTGGTTTGGTACCACATACATATGATTCCGTGACTTGTCCCAATGGTTCGGTACCACAGTGGGTTTGCCCCACATGCATGATTATTAGGGATTGTCACTAGTAGTTTGGTACCACAAGTGGGTTGGCCCCACATATGATATTCTGTGACTCTGTCACCAGTGGCTAGGTGCCACATATGGAGTGTAGCGGATAGAGGGTTGATTGTAGAAATCCCCACGGTGTGATTGGCTGGTACGGGATGGTGTGTAGAGGATGGAAAAACTAGGTTTGGGCTGGGTCATGATGTATTCATCTGCTTGTATGTCATCCTGAGTGGGCTAAGGCCCAATATGCAATTGTGGACCTCGAGCCTGACTATACGTTATAGGGGATTTACACACTGAGTCTCGGTGACTCACCCCTTTGTTTAACCTTTTAGGTGATCAGTAGATCGTGGATATGGGAGCCGAGGCAGACTCGTGGAGGCCATAAAGACTTTATTTTTTGTAAACTTTTCTTGCTTTACTTTAAATTTAAATTGGGGATTTTATTTGTGTAATAAGGCCTTCTTAAATTAGTATTTGGGGTTTTATTTTATTTATTTGAAAAATGACACTATGCAAACTTGATCGTGTAATTTAACCACGAGATTAAAATTGGGGTTTTCAAAATACAAGTAATTCAAGACACATGTTTCTTCCATATATCACCGAACCTAATGAATATATGATTAACGTAAAATTGGAATTTTTCCTATACTACCAAACCCCTATTTTCAAAGACATCGTTTTAAATCGAAGAGTTTTCACAAGTACGATTCGTCCTACTTCAAACAAAACTTCGTTTTTACTTTACCTTGTAACATGCCAGATCTCGCCATAACATATAGGTCGGGTTTGGGGTGTTACAATTCGAACCTTGGACCTCTTCACGCCACCTTGTAGCTCCTCTAGTGGCGCCACCTTGCCACTGGACCACAAGCCCATTTGTGTCCTATTTTCCCCTTAATCTGCTTCACAGGCCTAATGCCTGAGACTAGGGTCCACTAAAGCAAGAAAAAATAAATTTTTCCCTATGTTCATTCCTATCTCTAAGACTTCAAATAATCCCGATAATACCTTAAAATTCATATTCTAAGTGCTACTCATACATACCAACCTCAGTGCACAGAAATTTAAAGTTTCGGGATTTTTGGGGTGTTACAACCCAATTGGCCCAAATCTACCAGGCCCAAATTCGGGGTATTACAAGGCCCAACTATTACTTATATGGAGAATAGGCTAGGCCCAATTGATTCTGATAAGGGCTGAGGCCCAAGTGAAATTGTACTGGGCTTAGACCCACACACATTGTTCAGTTACTGTATTGGGCTCCAGCCCAGACTGATTTTGAATTCTTTTTATTTTACTAACTGTTTTAGTTAGGAGGGGATTAGACACTGAGTTTTAGCAAACTCACCCCGTTTTTAACTATACAGGTAATCCCCAGCCTTAGACAGATCGGTGCTGCGAGGGACTCAGAGAAGGCCACACACTGCTTGTGTTGTCCATTTTGGTTATTTACATTCAAGTATTTTGATTTGGGTTGTAATAAGGCCTTTTTAAGTTTCTGGATTTTTACTATGGCTCTTTCTTTACTATGGATTTTTACTATGGGTTTTCCAAAATGCTAACTGTTTTTAAAACAACACAACGTTTTCGCAACATTTTCGAAATGGTTTTGTGACTTAATCTTTTTGGTAATTACTTTCAAAATCAGCTTCCGCAACTGAAAAGATGTTTTAGGATTAAAACTAATAATTTTTCAATGTACCACGTTTTAAAAATAAATTAACGTAACTGGGTTTTTACTTAAGCCTTGAAACAGGAAGGATTTTCAATGAAAACATGGTTTTAGAAAAATACTTCAATGTGACACGCCAGATTCAGGCCTAACTTCTAAGCTGGGTTTGGGGTGTTACAGTTCAAGTATCAATAATGCTTTGGCTGATTTAAGGACTAGTATTAATGTTATACCATATAAAATGTTTAAACAACTAGGTCTTGGGGAACCCAAGTAAACTAGGATGAGTATTCAACTAGTGGATAGAACCATTAGATATCCTAGGGGTATTATTTAGGATGTGGTTGTAAAAGTTGACGAATTCATATTCCATGTTGTCTTTGTTGCGTTAGACATGGATGAGTATAGTGACGTGACTTTGATTTTAGGTCACCCCTTTTTAGCAACTACTAGAACTATTATTGATGTTGGTATTGGTGAACTTGTGCTTCGTGTAGGTAATGAGAAGATTATTCTCCAAACAGATGATTCTGTGAGAGTCTTTAAGGATCGAGATGATTTTAAAAGTTCTGTTAATGTTAGTTACCATGTGGCTCAACCTTCTTTGCAACTAAATCCCTCGAGAAAACATGATGGAGCCATGTTTCAGTCAAGGCGATAGAAACATAACAACATACGAAGACCGAATGATGCAAATGATGAACTAGATGAATGGAAAACACATGTCAAGGAGAATCTGAAAAAGAACAATGAAGAGCCAAAGCGATGCCATGATGAGCATGTGAATGGAGCAAACCAATTTAAGACTGGGGACAAAGTACTGCTGGATAAAACAGATCCACGAATCTTTCCTTCAGAACTCGAGTCAAACAGATCAACCCCATTTACGGCACTGAATGTCTTTCCATACAGTGTAGTTGAGTTAAATCATTCTGATTTCGGGACATTTAAGGTAAACAATACTCGACTCAAACCTTATCTTGGTAAAATATTTGATAACGAGGAAAAGAAGCTTCGACTCTGCGAACCACTGTGACCGTCCAAATACAAGGTAAAGTTAAGCTTAGACTCTAAATAAGCAATTCTTGGGAGGCAACCCGAGTGTTTAAATCCTACTAATTTTTCTTAATTCTATTGCATGCTAATTTAAAATTAAATAATAATAAAATGTGTGTTTTACCCACATAGGCGTGTCCCAGGCCGTCTGCGAAATGGGGTATTCTACAATGAGTCACATGACTTAGTGACATGGCCATGTGATACATATGGCCAGGACACATGAGCATGTCCTAGGCTGTGAGAATAAGGGAGCAAATGACGGAGAGCTAGACCTGGCCACATGGGCATGTCCTTGGCCGTATGAGTCCTAGGACTTGATTTTTCCAAAATTCGATTGTTACGCAGCCTAAGACTGTGGCCCATACGGCCTGGACACACGGGAGTGTCCTAGACCGTGTGAGTACTAGAGCTAATTTTTCGATTTTAATTTAAAGTAAGTGGGTTACATGACGGCCGGGATACGGGCATGCATGAGACCATATACTCCATATGGCCTCACACACGGTTTGGCAGAAGCAAAGGCATAGCATACATGGCCTACCACATGGCTGTGTGTGTCACACGACTATGTTTGCCACATGGCCTGGGCACACGGGAGTGTCTAAGGTCGTGTGAAGACTTGGTTTGAAGTTTAACTCGCGCACAGGCTGAAATGCCCTGCACAGGCATGTCACACAGTTGTATGGCCCAACACGGGCCTTCACATGACAGTGTCGCCCTTTTAACCCTCAAACCCTAACCCTAAATTTTATTACTTTCATTTTTTGTCTTTTTTCTCAAAAAAATCAACCACCTCTGTTCCCCTTTACCCTCACCACCGTTCTCCATTCCCTTAGTCGCACCACCTCACAATCATCCTTCCCATCCCTTTTCTCTCTCGTTGCGAGCCCACCACCCCACTCCATCGCCCCCACATAGCCCCGCCGTTGCCGTTTCCCCCTCTCTACCCTTCCCCCTCATCGAAGCCCTACGTCTTCATCATTGACCCACGCCTGTCTCGCCACAAACCACTGTTGGTTAACCACTGTTTACCTTTCCTTTTTTTAATTATTAACTTATTTAATGAATTATTTGTTTTTTTAATTTTCTAGTTATTATTTTTTTATTATATTTATTATCATGTGTTTTCTTATTCTTACTTTAATTTGTTTCATTATTTTTATTATTTTTATTCCTCATGTTCTCATGTTATTTTAACTATCTTAATATTGCTTTGATTACTTAGATTAGTATGTTCCTTTTGTTTTTGTTGTTTTATTATTTTCATTTATTATTATTTTTATTATTCCTTAGTCTTATTATTGTTATTATTACGAGTAATTTTGGTATTATTATAGTTATGTTAGTAGTTGATTATGTTATGATTTTGTTTTTTATTATTCTAATTTTATTTTTGTTATACTCTTGCTACTTATTTTATGTGACAGTTGGATTCCTATATTTTTAGCTGAGTGTTCGAACTTGCGTTTTTGGATTTTAGTAGGATTCAACTTTCGTCTTGTGATTATTTGAACTAATACATTGTGTCGATTTGTGCTTTTACATTTAATACTGAAATTGTTATTTGGTCATATTTTATTGCAGATACATAATGACGAACACTAGAGGGAAATCCAAGGTCACTGTCCTCATTTTGGAAAAGCAGAAGACCCCGGGTGTGACTTCTTCCTTGGGCCCTTCCGCTGATGCCTGCCATTCGTGCCTCCGTTTTTCACATAGTCCTCAAGAGAACCTATATCAGCATCTTTGACAGAGGCCAATCGGATTAGGCCGTTGCATTGATTGGGCCGCCTTAGAGCAGGTCCAGCTAAGCTGATCAAGTCTGCGCACTGATTGCCACAGCCCCTTGGGACTGTTTTTCTCTATCGTAGAGCCCATATAATCAGAGCTTACTCTCGAGTTCTATTCAACATTCTTATTACAGCAACTGATGTCAACACACAATGATCCGGGCACTATTACCTTCAGACTCAATGACACGATGGGTCATATGAGCGTCCTGGAGTTTGGAGCTGTATTAGGACTCTATACTGACGAGTTTATGAGTACCGAAAGCTTTGTCACTTTATATCGGTACATCCACTATTCGTCTTCTCTATGTTGGGTAAACCTCAGTACAAGTACGACGCCTTATGATGCGAGTCAATCGAAGGAAACTTCCCTACCTCCGACCTTACGTTATATTCATGTCATCTTGGCTCACACTTTGACTAGTCAAAGGGAGAGCACTGGTGTCATTGGTACAACTGACACTTATTTTCTATGGACCATGGCCACAGGGCGCACTTATGATCTTACTTATTTCATTGCCCTAGCTGTCCGCCATCAAACAGAGCACAGTAGGAAGGGTCCTATCTGCTTAGGCCCTTATGTGACTCGCCTCACACGCCACTTTGGTCTCCTCCACACTCCAGAGCAGTCCTCCTCCTTTACATTAGTTGGACATATGACCTTACAAGGATTCTCCAGTATGAGTCACATGAGGATGATTGAGCGACTTCGTGGATTGGATCCTCCTCAATATCGATTATCTTACTCTGACCCTCAAGATGAGCATGAGGACCTCACTGATGATGTCCCCTTCCACCATGAGGATCCACCTCATCATCTATCTCAGAGCCACCATCCTGCTACTTCTACTACCAACTTAACGGACCTCTCCGAGTGGTTCACTCGTTTCAAGCGTCACTGCTTTGAGCATTTCGACAATATTGATGCGACGTTGCAGCAGATCTGCTAGCACCTTCATATATCTTCTTAAGCGCCGGCACCTCATGATCATGATGCCTCCGACGATGAAGACCACTGATTTTCATTTTATTTTTTTTATTTTTGCTTTTACTTGTTTTATTTTTATTTTCTTAGACTTATTTCATTTATTATCTTTTGAACCATGCTTTTATTTTTTATAGTTGTTCTAATCGAATTTGTAACCTTTTAATCTTTTTTATTATTTGTGTTTATTTTTTTATTAGTTTGCTCAGAACCATGCGCTACATTTAGAATTGCCTACAATTTTGATTTTCACCATTCTAGCTGTAACATCCTGGTATTAGGGGCTCTGCATTTTATGTTTGCTATGTGTTTGGCATGTTCTGTTTGTTAAGTGGATCTGTTTGGGGGTTCCGGGAAGGCCCGGGGTTAAGTTAGCGCCTTGGAAAAAATTCTGTTTTTAGGCACTTTAGGGTAGAGCTAGCTGAGGCGGGCCTTAAAGGTAATTACTTGTGTTTGCTGACGCAAGAAGGACTATGGTAAAGTGGCAAGTGACGCCACTTAAAGAGTAAGGAGGTGGCGTCACAATGGGGCACCAGTAGGGAAGAGGTTCGAATCTTATATGCCTCACTTTGAAGCTTTATTTTTTGGCACCTGGATGGGGAGAAGGTGGATTCGGCAGGGGCTCTCCAAGGATGATGGTTGAATGGGTCAACCTATTCAAATGGGTGGACAAGAATGCTTGAAGGGGTTTGAATTGGTCAAATTGATTCAAATGATTGAAGGGGAGTGAAAATAGGAGGTAATTGCGGGACATGATGTTGGTGGAAGTGGTTGGCCGAATGTGGGGTTTGTGGGAAGGAGGAATTCAGCTAGGGGTGCTTTAGGAAGCATTTTTGATTTAGCTACTCGAGGTGTGCCAAATTTGGGGAGAAAGCTTTTTAGTTTACCATTTCGGGTTGCCTAGTTTCAATGTGGGCTGATTTTCCTTAGTGCATCTAAGGTCTTTTCTTGTGGAATTGTTTTTATTTCATCTCAACTTCTTTTCTCTGTTTTCATTTTATTGTCAACCTTCCCATTTGTGCATTGTCTTTCTTCAAGGTTACCAAAGTCACTTTGGCCGAATCTCTCCTCATCATCCTCCCTATTCACCCAACTTTCTTCTTTTTTTGCTACACTTTTCTCTAAAGCCGAAACCTTCTTCTTCACCTTTTCTTCTTACACTTTACTTTCTTTTCTCCTCTGACCGAAGTCTACTCCCTATCCTCTTCTCTTTGTCTTTTGTTCCTACATCCTTTACATAGCCGAACCTCCATCTCTCATTTCTGCTTCTCTAGTAAACTGACACTCCTGCTCCTCACGGGTCTCGACTAGTCTTCATCATAGCCGAATCTTCTTATGTGCCAATCGGTGTCTCTGCCCAGGGTAAGGTGCTTTCTTTTATTTTCTTATGGTCAATCTCTTCATTCTTTCTTTCTAAGAGGAAGCCGAATCTCTCCTTGAATCAACTAAGTCTTTTCATTCCATTCTATGCTTTAAGCTGAATCTCAGAAAGTGAGGTGCTTGTGACTGTTGAAGGTTCACTTCGGTCAGAGTTCGTTTGTGCAAGGTAATTGAAGATTCTATCACCCTTCTCTGTGCTTTCTGTTTTATGGGAGTCATAGCCGATGGCTATTGTGTTTAGATTTTTAAGATTTCAGCTAATATTATCTCTTTTCTCTCGTTGTGGAATGCTTACTCCGGGGAACCTTAGAAGCTGAACGTTTGGAGTTCAAAGCCTAAGGAACGGTTGACTTTCAAATCTTACCTTTCTATTCGGGTTCAAGATAAGGAGCCTCTGTTGTTCTTTGTGTTGAACCTTTGTTCATTACCTTGTATTAATCGAATCTTGTGGTTAGCCAATCAAAAGTTTCTTTCACCTCTGATCAAGTCTGTTTCATGGATACAAGAAACGGTCAAGCTGTGGTGGGGAGCGAACCTGTAATCTCTGCCCTAAATTCAAAAGGTATGCTGTGTCGGCAGTTCAGGACTATCCGCCGGGTTGTGGTAGAGAGCCGATGTCTGCCTGGGATAGGTAAATAGCCGCTGTCCCTACTAGTGGAAGTGTCAACATAGAAAGCTTAGTGTTACGCGTTATCAGATGTGTATTACTTACACGTTTCTTGTTGTTGTGTTATTAACTGTATTGGCTGAAAGCCAAAATGACTAATTTGACAGTCGAGATACCCTTGGGGGTAAGGTTGGAGACATCGGGTAAGTTCTTCTATAATGATATTTCTAATTATATGCATGTATATGATAATCAACTGTTACACATTGAGAGCATGTTGCATTCATATTTAGCATGATGAAATAAGCATGGGCTCAAGATTGAATAAAAGGGGAAGTGTGAATTAAGTGGCTACGGTCACGGTGGTCTAGGAACCACAGTGGTTGAAACCACATATATGTTTATCAGTGACTTGTCTCGGTGGTCAAAGACCACAACGGGTTGGCCCCACGTATTCACAAACTTATCAGAGATCGTCATTGTGGTCTAAGACCACAGTGGGTTAGCCCCACGATTATATGATTTAGTGACTTTGTCATGAGTGGTCTGGGACCACGGTGGTCAAGAACCACAGTGGCTTAATGCCACGGGTGTTTGGATGGAAAGCTAAATGGGGCTGGGCTGCATTGCATACATGTGATATATGCCATACTATATGGGTTTAAGGCCCAGTTTGCGTTATTCGGGGATTTACACACTGAGTCTCGATAACTCGCTCCTCTGCTGAATTTTGTAGGTAATCAATAGATTGCAGGTTTTGGAGCCGAGGTGGACTCGAGGTGGCAATGCATTACGTTTGCTTTCATGAACTTTGTAACACCCCAACCCGGTCTAAGCGTTAAGGCCAGATTTGACATGTCACATGAAATAAATGTACATCTAGACCTTTAAAGATCTAAGTAAAACAGATTTTCAAAACTTTGACATGGATTTATTAAAAACTAAGTTTGATTGATAAATCAAACAATTTGAGACGTAAGAGTTTATAAATCAAAACTTAGAAAATTTAGTTAATATTACGAGAAGATTTAAAAGAGTTCGAAAGATAATTTTGGAAAAATATGAAGAACATTGTTGAGAGAAAATTTTCCAAGTTAAAATATTTAAGAATGAAACCCTTTTTACATATCCATTTTAGAAAAACGTTTATTTAAGTTTTAAAAAAAAATCCCACTTGAAGTATTTAAAGCAAATTATAAAATCCATCAAACATAAAACAATATTAAAAATTTATCCATAGGCCTTATTACAACTTAACTCAAAATAGCAAAATAATTAAAAGTACTTAAAAAGAAATCTAAATTTCAAATAACCATTATTTGTAGTATGGCCCCCACCGAGTCATCCACAACCCAAGTCTCCATCACTGATCATTACCTGAGAAGGGTAAGGAAAACAGGGTGAGTTACTAGAACTCAGTGTGTAACCCACTTACCATTGTCCACTGGGCCAAAATTCCAATTAAACTTTCAATTGCGCCAAAACCCTTTTACAATTATAAAAATAATATCATATATAATATGCATGTGATATGCAATCCCAAACCAAACCTAATTTCCATCCGCTACACACTACCCGTACCAACCAGCACACCTGTGGGGAGCTTTAGTCACCCACCCTGCCAACACACCAAAAGCAGGCATTAAGCCGTATATATCAAGTTTGTGGACAAGCCATCAGATTAATAGAATTTACATGGCATTGCTATTTTTCATATATGTGGCAGAGCCACCAGAATTACGTAGCAGAGCTACCAGAACTTCTCTTCATCAATATCCCATCCCGTGCAAATCATGTATATAATGCATAGCTATTCACAACAATTTATTCAGATATTTCTTACAAACATTATGGCCCATTATAACAATTTATCAAGTAGGCCAATTAAGCAAATTATCATCTTGGCCCATTTAGCAATTTATAACAAATCGGCCCATATACCAAATATCAAATGGCCCATATAGCAAATATCTCAATTTGGCCCATATAGCAAATATCTCAATTTGGCCAATATAGCAAATATCAAATGGCTCATTCAGGGCATTTTCGTAATTTTCGCAGTTATAATACCGATTTCATAGTCTTTACCAAAATAGTGATAACTATGCCATTTTACCTAATTTCACCAAAATGTGATTTAATCAAGTGATTTATCACTAACACATTTTAAAATATCTAACCCATGAAATACGGTGTGAGATTACACACCTGATTACGGTAAGCACTACGCTTTCCTGATCGTCGACACCTAAAATATTATAACGCTTGATTAGACATTGCTCACTATTTAATAAATCTGCTCTAAAACAAATGATCTAAGATTTTACCCTCGGGATCGCGAAGAATTATGATTTGTCGATTTTCTTCGGTTGACGGTCCACAACCCGGTGGAAAGTCCCGAATCGCTAATACCTCACAATTGCGAACAACCTCGAATAGATGATTCTCACTGGATGAGATTCCACAACCCGGTGGAAAGTCTCGAATCACCGAAACAGCCCTTCGTTTGAATTTAGGAGTAGGGATCGCTAACCCGCTCCTTTTGAGATCTCCACTCGGCTTCCCTTTTGAATCGTTATCACAAGCCTCCATCGATTAGTATTATGATAAGTACGGATTTGTCAAAATGGGTGAAGATCGGCTTACCACTAGTCCTGAATGATCAACAATTGGATGGATCAAACGATTTATTCCCTAAAACATAAAGTCAACAATTTATTACTCCTTAGATCATCAATCGGCTTATTGGGTACTATCAATAATCCATAACGATTTCTTACCCTACGATATTCAATCCGATGTTCGTCGTTCGACTTAAGACTTAGAGTGATGTTCGGCCTCCTACTAGGATTCTACCAAAAGGAAAAATGATCATGTTGTGTGAGAGAAAAGGGGATGATGATTCCGATTAATAGAATCATCCCAAGACAAAAACATACATTCGGCCATAGAGAAGAAATTGAGAAAAAAATATTACTTACCGATTCGTCAAAAGATAATGTTCAAACACGAAGGAAAAAGAAGAAATAGTGGAGGGTTAATTTGCTATTAGATTCGGTTATGGAGGAAATGAATGGAAGAAAATTTTTTGATCAAGATGGAGTTTTATTTTTAAGAAATGGAAGAAGAATTGAAAGGTGATTAAAAGAATAGAAAAGGGAGAGAAAAGGTGCAAACTAGTTTTGGTTTCTCCAAAAGATGATAAGAAAAGATGATTTGGTCACAAAGGTTGGATACTTTCGGCAACAAGAAGAAAGGAGGAAGAAAATATGTTCTTTAGTGGCATGTAATTTCGGTACAAGGTAGAAAGAAATTTGGAGAACACCAAATAGTGCATAGAGATAGGTTTTGGCCTAACAAGCACCAAAAATTCAATCAAAAGGCAAAGCAGAATTCGGCTATCAAGGAAGGTGGAAAGAAAATGAGTATGTGACCAAACAAAAGAGAAAAACAATGCACTATTGTGCTAATATGCTTCGGCAAGGAGGGTTGCAAAATTGGGAGAAATGACACAAAGTTGCCAAAAGGAATTTTTGCCAAAACACTACTAACTCTTTACCAAATGCCAAAATAAAAAATTCAGCTACCTATTCTCCCCAAAACCGCCAACATGCATCCCCTCTAGGATAAGAGTTTGGCCACCCAAGCTTTCCAAAACATCACCCACGAAATAAGCCTCATGTCCCCCTTTTTTTTCCTATTTCTCTTGATTTCTTTCCCCAACTTCAACCTCGCCTTATTCTTATAGCCACCTTACCAAAAATAATGAAGTCAAACTTGCCATAAATACTCCTTGGCCGACACTTTAAGGAAGGAATGCAAAAATAAAAGTCAAATATGCACACAAAGGGATTCGAACCTCTTCTCTCAAGGTCCATCATGTGGCGCCATATCCTTTTTACCAATTGTTCATTTATGCGAGCTACTTACTCAATTATTTCCATATGCTTTAAGGTCACTTACTCTATCTCCTTAAAGTACTGAATTTCAAAAAATTTTACTTGGTCCAAATAAATCCCAAGCCTTCTCAGGACCTCCTAAACATACAAAATTAATAATTTAACAAGCTTAACACCAAAAACATGAAACACATAAAATTCCAAATTTTAGGATGTTACAAACTTTGTTCTTAATTTGAACTTATTTTAATTCGGGATCTTATTTTGTAATAAGGCCGCTTAAACTTTAAATTGGGTTTGGATTTGATGCTGATTTTATATGTTATAAACTGTCAAAATGGGGATTTTCTTAAAAACATATATAATGGTTTTTTTTCAAAATATTAACAAACGGATCACCAGCAATAAATAATTAAACTTGGGTTTTCTTAGTACTACAAATATTATTTTTAAAAGGTCACGTTTCTCAAACATTGTTTTCAATTGTCACCTTATAGGAATTTTCTGTAACATCCTGAATTATTGGGCCTATGCGATTAATATGTAAATTAGAATGTGTAAGGAGTTCAGAATGGGCTCAGGTTTGGGCCGAGACTGTAGTTAAAATTCTTGTTTGGATGCTATAGTGGAAAGCTTGTTAAGTTAGGGCATAATAAATATTATCTGTGTTTAAAAAAAAACAAATGGGCTTGTGGCCCAATGGTCAGTAGCGCCACTTAGGGAGCAAGGAGGTGACGCCACACAAGGGAGTAAGGGGCCCAAATTTAAGTTTCAAGGAGCCCAATTCTTTTAATTTAAGTTAGCTAATGTTCGGAATTAGGGTTAGGTGGAGTGGACGGCAACAAGACTCAAAAATAGGAGGATTTATGTAAATGGGATAATGTAGATATTATAGTTGATAATATGGAAGATAAAAGGAGAAAATATAGGAGCTATCTGCAAGGCTAGGTGTTGGCCGAAATTCCATCACCTTAAGGAGGGAAGAAATCGGTTTCTTTATGGCAAAGGGGTGCCAAATTTTCCCTTTTTGTTTGCTTAATTTTTAGTTATCAGATAGGGCACTTTCGGGTTTTGATAGGTAAGTGCCGAAATTTCTATAAATAGGGGGGATAGCTCATCAATTCTGGCATTTGGAACCCTATTCTTTTCTTTTTTCCCTGTGTCAAAATTCTCAGTCTTCCTCTGAAATTTCTTTTCTTTTGATTTCTTCAAAAGTCGAAACCTCCCAATCTCCTCAACATCTTTTCTATCAAAAGCCGAAACCCTAAACTCTCTTCTCATCTCCATAGCCGAATACTCCCTATTCTTTTGCCAATTTCTTCAACTAAAAGCCGAAACTACTTAGGTTTCTTCTTATTATCTTCTCTTTTGATCTTCCCAAAAAGCTGGAATCTCTAAGGGGTAGTCGAATTATTTATGTAAAGGTGAGTACCAATTTTTCTATCTCTTCACTTTCTCTTTCAGGTTTTGGAAGACAAAGCCGAAAAGCTAATGGTTTAATGGTTTTACGTATTCTCTTATTGGGAGACATTCGGGAATTAAAGTAGATCTCTTAAGATGTAAAAGCCAGAAGCACTAGCCCCTGAATCTCATATCACTTTTCGGGATTTCAAGGTAAGGATTTCAATTCTCCTTAAGATGATCAACCGTTTCCTTTTCATTAGTTGTGCCTTAACCTAATGTCAGCTACGGATAGCGGTTGTGTCGGCTATGGATAGGGTCGACGTAGAAAGTCTTGTTCTAATGATAATCAGGTGTGTAGATCTCTAACACACTATTAAACCTGTATGTATGTCTATATATATATGTTATAGGCTAAAAAGCCAGAAAGAGGCTGTGTAGACAGTCGAATGAAACCCTAACAGGGGTTAGGCAAGGATGCCAGGTACGTAATCATAGAAATCTCTATATGTATCAAAATATATATGGAAGCCGGTGTGATGTTTTCCTTATGTGTGTATGCATGGGGTGGGATTATGATAATGAAGAGGAAGTGCACGATAGGTCACTTGGTGATCGGTGGTTAAACCATAAAATCTAATGTTAGGTCACATAGTGATCGGTGGCAATGCCACGTTTAATGATTCCTGATTAATAGGAATAGGCAGTACGGCTGTCGTTATGGTGTGTAGTGGATGGAGGGTTGATTGTAGAAATCCCCAAGGTGTGATGGTTGGTACGGGTTGGTGTGTAGAGGATGGAATTCTAGGATGGGTTGGACTATTCATCATTCATTATTTTCATGTAATTATGATTGTTGCCTTTATGTATGGGCCAGGGCTCATAATGTGTTTGTGGGCCTTAGGTCAGTGTGACTGGGATTTATACACTGAGTCTTGGTAACTCACCCTTTCATTTTTCTCCACTCTTTCAGATGAGCAGTAGATCATGGACATGGGAGCCAAGACGGACTCGAGGGGCCATCAAGTTTTATTTTTTTTTATAGATTATTTCAGCTTTTTTTTAAGTTTTAATTTTTTTTGGAATATTTATGTAATAAGGCCCCATAGTTTATATCTCACTGCTTAGTTTTTAATATTTGCAACTTATGAATTTTTGTCAAAGGTTTAATTATTCAAAATAATAATAATGCAAGGTTTTATTTTCAAAAAGTCACCTATTTATTCAAATATTGTCTAATTAACTTACGATTTCTGAAACCAACAAAGCAAAAGTTTTTAATGTACAACTCGTAGCATACCAGATCTGGTCGAAACGTATGGGCCGGGTTTGGGTGTTACATTTTGGTATCAGAGCCCAGTTTCAAAACTCGGGCTGTGAAATGGGTCTAGTAGTGTTTTGAAAATTTGATGTAAATTTGGGAAAAATGCTTTGGGGTTGAGATATGGCCTTCGAGTCTACCGGCACCCGATCCACGCAGGTAAGTATTCTAACTTCTGTTGTGATATACATGTTAGGCTTGATGGGCTTAGTGGATGTAACATCCCCAAACCCGGCCCATTCACTACGACCGAATCTGGTTATGTCACTGCGGAAATGACGGTGGAAAATTCTTTGACTTTAAATTAAAACGTGAAATTTTATTAACCTTTGAAAATCCATGTTCATTAGGTATTGTATAAAACTTTGATATTTTGATCTTGTCCAAAATTAAACTTTAGTGAATATATAAAGCCAATTTGAATAATCAAGTTGTTAGAAAAATTTGTCTTCACATGGAATTTTAATATACTCCAACCATAATTTAAAATAATAATAAAATAATTCCCAAAGTAAATAAAATCAAAGGCCCTTATTACACCAATATTTAAACCCAAGTACTTAATATAAATAAGTATAAAATATTTAAACTCTTCTTTTTCTCGCATGGGCCACCATGTGTCCTCTCCGATCCCTGGTCCAATTCATGAGTCACCCGAAATGGTTAGGAAAAATAGAGTGAGTCCACCGACTCGATGCATAATCATATCACATATTTCCACACGTATAGGCTTAGCCCACATTCATACAATCCCGAACCATTCATGCAATCATGCATCACGGCCCAACCCTAAAATCCATCCAAACACCTACCTCGGCACTCTCCTCGCCCAAGGCCGTGGCTAACCCACCGATCACAACCGAGTGATCCCACATATCCTACCTTGGCAGTCCTGCTGCACAAGGCCGTGGCTGAGCCACCGATCACATCGTGATCTTATCGGTAATCCGTCTACGGTGATGCACTCAGCTATCAGCCGCCGAGATGGGCACCAAGCCAACATCTCCTTGATGATGCACACAAAGAACTCATCAAGCGCTAGTGTAGCCCGGCTAACACTAGACCGTGTACACCAATGTGTACTCCTTCCTTCCTCGATCAAACCCGAATCCCATGCATATGTGATAACGCATCTTATCAAATCATCATATAATAGGAGCATACATCTCATATCATTACCACATCATATATTTATATATATACATCATTAACTTCAATATCACAAACTTACTCATGTATAAACGTTAGCAAGCATAATACCGAAGAAATAGTGCGATGATTACGCACCTTATTGATACAAACGATTTACTCCCAAACGTCACTAGATTAAGAACTCTGCCGAATTTCCTTAAATCCCGTAAGACCTTTCGGATATCCCCTTAACGTTGGCTTCCAAAAATGGCTACAAATCCACGACCTTGAGTAGGCTCACCATACACAAAATACGAGGTTAAGCCTCATGGTTTCGTGGCCAAAACAAGAATAAAAGATTAACCCAAAGAGAGTCCTTACCACGCTCTCAAAATCGGCACAAGGAGATTTGGCCAGAGAAGAACTGTTCGACTTTGAATGATGAACAATTGAGATGAGAAGAAAATGGTAGGAAAAGTGGGTTTGAACTTTCTACAAGGTGAACAAATGAAGAGGAGGGACGGTTTTGGTGTTTGGTAGAATATGAGAAGAAAAGTGAAGACTTAAGAAGAAACTAAAATTTTCGCAAAGGAGAGCACACCCCCTTTTATAACATTCGGCCACTCCCCAACATGAAGAAACCAAAATTCAGCCACTAATTCAAATCAATTTGAATTAGACAATCCCTTATTTTACTCTTCCCAATTCATTCAAAATAATTAAAATAACCTTATTAATCACTTATCCTTCATTCAAAATAAAATAAAAATAAAAACCCACCTTTTATCTATTATTATCTTATCAATTGAAAAAAAAAAAAAAAAAACTAATATAAATCCACCCTCCAAATTAATTCTAAATCAAATTATTATGCTTATCCTATTGAAGTCCACATGCGCCCAACTCTCCCCCACTGCTAATGACGTCACAAGCAAAAATTAAAAGGTTCAAAACATTGCTTCTCTTGCGTCTTGAACCCCGACCGCACTAAGCCCCTTAAGTTTTAACACCCCCACGCCATTCTCGCTAGCGCATTTTTTGTGATATAACTCCGCCACATATTCTTTTAAGCCATCATTCCTTAGTTCCTTCCTTTTAAACGCCAAGAACAAAAATAAAACCAGTGTGCTTTCCATGTTACTCGAACCGAGTCCTTGCCAAGCCCCACCAAAGGCGCGCCCCAAGCCACTCCACCAACCCGTCTTTCTTGTCATAAAACCCCACCATTTATTTATAAGGCCTTCCTAAGCCTAACGCCCAAAACCCAAAATAAAAACCACATTTGCTGCCGCTTGGACTCGAACCCAAGCCCTCAAGGCGCTACTTCCCAAGCTCTTAAGAAGAAGACACGGAAGCCACTCTACCACCGCCTTCCTTTGTGCCAAAAATTACCAAAAATTATTAATAAGGCCTCCCTTGGCCCAATTCCCTTTTTACACTAAAAATCCAATTTTTTTCCAAAGTCTCCCCTTTTAATCCGAGCATTCTCAACACCTCTAAAACACGTCCAAGCATACCCAAAACCTACTAGAACTTGAATTATACCCAACATGCATAGCCCCTAAACCAGGGTGTTACAGTGGACGTAGGCTAGTATATTAGACATTGATGGACTTTAGGCTTAGTTTAAAGAACTCTCTAAATTCATAAGATTTAATTCAACTAAACAAACCCGTGAACGAGTCGATACGTTAGGGTGTGGCAACAGGCATACGCATGTCTAGGATTGGATTCAGGGAGAGCTTAGTACTTAAGCAGTTCTAGTGACTCACCTCCTCTTCGCTGGAATCCTACCTGGTGCTTAGTGACTGTTCACCTTAGCCACGAGGACTTGTTGACGGGCCAAAATTTATAATTAAAACCCGAAAGGTACCAGCCATCCTATTTTGCAAAATTACCAAATTACCCCTGATTTATAAAATGACCAAAGTACCTCTGATTTCAAAATTACCGAAATACCCTCAGATTTTAAAATTACTGAAATACCCCCAGATTGTAAAATTACCAAAATACCCTTATTCCACAAAATCACCACAGAACCCTATTTCGGAAAATTATGAAAATACCCCTATAGGATAAATTACGAAAATATCCCTAGGTAGTGAAATGACGAAGATACCCCTACATGATGCTACTTGTATGTTTGGCTTGGAGCGTTTTGGTGTGTTTCAGTGGATAGCCACATATCCATATCTGTTATATCATTCATCGGGCAGATTTAAATTGGTTAAATGACTTGCGTAATGAATTGGATCAACATGAATATCACACCATCCAAATTATTTTTGGCAGATTTTTAAAAACGTTTAGTTTTGGGTTACGTGGCGTGTAATAGGAGTATCTTGTATTTGTTTTAGGTACTTATTACAAGTGGTATTTTCTATACTTTTGTGATAAATATATGCTTTAGTTAATAATATGCTAATTCATGGTTTGGTATGAAATCCAAATATAGTATGGAACTTGTCATGTAATAGGTGAAATTTGTATATGTTTTGATTGTGTGTTATATGTGGTATTGGTTAGATTGATGAAATGATGTTTATATTTTGTAATAGCTTATATGTGACCATGTTTTAGATCTTGGTGTGTTTATGGTCTTGTTGTGCTAATTGTTCACTTGATATAAATTTTACAAAGGTGTTTGAGTTATGGTACAAATGAATATGGTTGAATGAAAAATGTAATTGTAAGTTTTGACATGAGTTAATGTATGATTTTTGAGCTTAAATGCAAACCATTTGGTATATACTTGTGACATAAAAGTATAGGCTTGGTTTTGATTTGTTTTGGTATATAAGTTGTGGTGCCAAATGATGGCATATTGGTTAAGCATAGGTTGGGTGAAATTGACATGTTTTTTTAATGAGATTCAATGTGTTTGAGCATGGTTTTGTAGCTGATAATGGTGTGGTTTGGTGTCTAAGATTTTGAGGAAAATAACTTGAAATGTAAGATTTTTAATGTGCACATAGCCTGGGACACGGGCTGTCACACGGTCGTGTGCCACACATGGCCACCCCACATAGTCGTGTGCCATTATTGTTTTTAGATGCAGGTTTCACATAGTTAGAGACGTGACCGTATGTCACAAGTCAGATGTAACACGGTCTGACACACGGCCGTGTGACCCAACAAAGAATGCATACACGGTTTAACATACGGCTTATGACACGACTGTGTGGCCCTATTTCAAATATTCATATGGGCAAACGCACGGGCTGGGATACGACCATATGTTCAAACTTCGGTTACCCACACGGTTTGGGCTATGTCAAACAGCCGTGTGACACCTGTTTCCAAAATTTTTTAATTTTTCTAAAACTTTCTATTTTCTTTCGAATTAGTCCATGGTTGTTCCTAAATTATTTTTAAGGCCATGTAAGCTCGATTTAAGGTCAATAATTATATTTATGCTATGAATGACATTTGAATTTGATTATATGTTATTTAATTTGATATTTGAATGGTTAAATGTTAGTGATTGTTATGATATGTGTTGTAATGCTCTGTAACCCTAATCAGGTGACAGAGACGGGTTAGGGGTGTTACAGTCTCAGGGTCAAAGTCTTATTTTTAATTAGTTTTGATAAGAATATTATTTCCAAACTAAGAAAAAATTCAATATATTTAAACTACTTTGTAAAATATTTAGATAACAATATTTTAATAATAACTGCATTAAATCAGAATGTCAAAATATACATTAAAGAATGTGTTAGTTAATTTACGATTATGAAGTGTAGCACCCTGTAGTCTGAATCCGACGATCGGTTTGGGTATGAGGTGTTACACGTAATTCTTAGAATACATTTACGGTGAAATCTCAAAGGATTTGATATAAGTTTGACTATAAAATAAGGCTAACATCCGGAGCAACCTGTGAAAGAGAGGGCTAACAGATCAGAGTGCCTCGAGGAAGGCCATTTTATACTCCTCCTCTCAACTCGAAAGGGGGAATATCGTTGTATCCCCATTCGTGTCAAGACACGTGGCAAGCCAGAAAGATGCTTGAATACTAAGTCTACCACCATCAAACTGGAAGGCCACCCTTAAGCTTTCCTTTCCGAGATGACCATCTGGACAAGCACGTACCATCCGTCATCTGGATCCCTGAGTTTCATTGGGAACATGAAGTTGTTGGTCACCAAACATCACGTGGTCTAAATTGCTTTATCCCATCAAGTCAGAATGAATGATAAGATCTGTCCTATCATAGACATCCTCGTCCCATTGAAAACATTCCCCCATGCGCTCTGTAATGATGGCTAGACGGCAAGTTCAACACATTAACACCATCTTACATGAGACCCCTGCCTATAAATGCTTCTAGGAACAATGAAGAGAGGATTGATCCTTCAAGAATACTAAGCCCACACTTTGTCAATACTCCTTCAACCCTTAACCTTTACCTTCTCTTCACCTCCACTCTCCATAACCTCCGACTCTCCTTCCTGACTGGGTGAACTAGCCCTCATAGTAATCACGCCTCTCTCCTTTGTGCTCCTCCCTTATTGTACACCGCATAAACAAATAGTGTGTTATTAGTAAGTTAATGGAAGGGTGACTTAAGTGATCAATTTTAAATATTTAAATGATTAACTTATAACTTTTCATAATTAGATGATTCAAGTGTAAACTTACTAAAAGGTAAATAATATAGGTGTAGTTTATCCAAACTTTTATTTTTATTAATTTCTTTTGTTTTCTTAGTTTTCTGCCATCTCTATCCTTTCTCCTTTTAAAAACAAACAAAATAGAACAAAGTTGAAAAAAATATTTTATTTTCTTTTTTATTTATCTCTAGATTTTGCCTCATTAATTTTGGAATGTGAAATAGTAATGATTTCACAACGCAAATGGATTTTTATATAAGATTGAATCAAAATCGGGTTTGATCCTAATAATTCAAATCCAAATCTTTACCAACAAAAATACTATTTTGTTTGTTTCTCGGAAAAATTTGGAGCGAAACTCAAAAAAAGAAGAAGAATGACCACCGGCAACGTATGGGAAATCAAAGGGAAACATCTAGAATGAGATTTCATATAAAATCATTACCAACACAAGAAAATTTATGTTGGTTTCTTGAAAAAATCAGGGAAATTGTCCTTAGGCATTTTATTGGATTTTCATGCCGCATGAGATAACGTTAAAAATGGAATGAAAATATCCAACTAAGAATTTGAATGTAATATAAAAAGTCAAAATAAGTTTTCTAAAGTATAATATTTACACAACCTAATATAAAAGAAAAAGTACTTTTAAAAATAATATAAAAAAAAAGTGTACTTTGGCAATCTTACAATTCACAAAGTTTTTATGATATCAAGCAATGTCCATTATCGGTCATCATCGAAAACAATGTATATACAGTTGGTAAAAGAAAAGAAAATTAAAATAATAATGTTATATACAATCCAAATTTTAAAATATCTTATTTTATGTGGAATTCAATCAGCTTCAAGTTTTTATATATATATAGATGGTCATATAACACGCATTTTTGCAGAAAATGATGGGAGAGTCGGCCATCTCTTGGTTTAAGGCATAAGAATGATGACTGATCATATGATATGTTGTATATTAGGTATTTGAAACTTTAAAAACACCAAGAAATAGTCCACGGTCATACTCTCTTACCCTTCTAGAATACGACCATTAGTCTCCCTTCTGTAATTCACATATCATAATATACCTCATAACCTTCTTTCTGCTACTACAAACCATCATCGGTGTCAATGCACTTTGCCTATTTTCTGCAACATATGGTAAAGCCTTTGGGACTTCCACTACCACATTTCTTTCTTCTTTCCCTTTCGGCGCCGATTCTCGGGAAAATATATCTAATACCTCCAGTTTTTCTTCCCACTGTTTGCTAAAGCACTATCATAATCTTTCTTTCTTTGGACCTTTGTTAATGCTAAAATATTTTATTATTTTTATTACCCACTCATTCTTATTCTAGATAAAATATTTACTGGATAAAAAACAGTAAGTCCCTGGAAATTGTCATCACTGGTTGGGGTTTAACTATTAGCTTATTTGGATGGTTGGCAGTTTTAAGTTAATAATATCAATGAACTATGACTACGGTTCATGACGTTATGTTATATATCAAACATAATATACCGGCCAAATGGATCTCCTCTTCGCTACGAGTTAACAGTTGGATATTAATCACCATGCTATTATAAATATTATTTATGGCTTCTTCAGTTTCTTAAAAAAAAAAACTCATTTTACTCTTTTATTTATTTATTTATTTTTTTGTCTCTTTTAATTTTTGAACTTATTTTTTTTTTTTTTGTCAAATAATCTCAAAGTAGATGGAAAAGTTAACTTTGTTTACTTTTTTAACATGGGATATACATAGGTTGCCACATAGGTATTTTTAATGATTTTTAATTTTAAAAATAGTTTTTATATTTTTTGAAAATTTTAAATTTTAAAAATTTAATTAAATGTTGACGTTTCCACATTAGCAAAGTTAAAAATAATTAACTTTTCATTTATTTTAAAGTGATTTAAAAAATATAAATTTAAAAATTAAAAAAATTAAATAAATAGTTACAATAAATTTTTCTTTTATAAATCTAACGATCAAATAATTCATTATAGCGATTATTTAAAATAAACCGTACTCAAATTTTCCTGCAAAAGGAATATTTAATATAGCTTCCTGCGTGTTTGGTACTGCAAATGTGAAAATGAAAAATCTCAAATAAATTAGTAAAATAATAATAATAATAATAATAATAATAATAATAATAATAATAATAGTATTTCCTGTGTATTTTCAAAATAAAATTTTAAATTCAAGCATGAAATTTAAAAGGTTCCCTGTAATTTTCAAGAAGTAGGAGTTAGTTTTTGTATTTGTATTTCGATAAATTTAATTTTTTCTACTTTTTAGATTTTAAAATTCAAATTCAATTATTAATATTGTTAGAATTTTTTGTTAAATTCAGATTAATTATATATTTTTTTAGCGACCTAAATTTTAAAATCTGAAAAAGTAAAACAACTAAATTATTAAAAATAATATAGGGACTAAATTCTTAATTTTGAAAAAGTACAAGAAGTATAGACATATTTTAATCAATTTAAAAATCCGACTCATCTTAACACGGAATTTAATATAATTATTAAAAAAAGACTTTAACTATAAAAATTGGTCAAAATGATCACATGGGGAGACCGAGAGCGGCCGCTAGTGTCCGTCGGTTCACACCGACTCTCATACTTAGACGGCGCCTTTAATCTTTTGGTTTCGTCAAAGTTTTGATTTTCTCCATACCAAAATCCGCACCCTTTTACCATTTCAACATCTCCCATCATTTTTATTTATCTAATTCAACGGTCAAACTTTGAGACCTTCATCACGCCCTCTCTCCCATGCTTTCTTTTTTCTTTCTTTAATTTTCATGCTTTTCTACTTCAAATTTAAATAATATTCTTCGGGTTTTAAACGTTGAAGCACCATCCTCCTCGTAATATAACAACAACATATATGTTGCCTTAATCACTCACCCAAAGCAAACCCCAACATTCTTTCTTAGAATCCAAACAAGAAATTTTAAAAAAGAAAAACTATTTTCCAATAATGATTTCTTCCTGGAGGAGGAGAAGAGCTGCCAGACGTGAAGGGAAATTGCAACAGCAAAGGAACGACAATGGAGAGATTGAGCTTACGGTTCCAAGGGATTTCAGGTGCCCCATATCACTAGACTTGATGAAAGATCCCGTCACTTTGTCTACAGGGATAACCTACGATCGAGAGAACATTGAGAAGTGGATTGAAGCTGGGAATTTCACTTGCCCACTCACCAATCAAGTTCTCAGGAGTCTCGAACCCATTCCAAATCATATCATAAGGAAAAAAATACAAGATTGGTGCGTCGAGAATCGAGCCTATGGGATCGAAAGAATCCCCACGCCTCGGGTTCCCGTCACTTCCATGGAGGTTTCCGATATTCTTTCCAAAATCAACGTCGCTTGTATGAAACAAAACGGAAAAGGGTGTCGAGGTTTGGTTTTAAAGATCAAGTCGTTGGCAAAAGAGAGCGAACGTAACAAGCGTTGCTTTGTTAGTAATGGGGCAGGCTGCGCTTTATCGGAAGCTTTCCAAGCATTTTCCACGGCGTCTTTTGATGAAAACGTTGCTGTTTTAGAGGAGATATTGTCAGCTTTGACAATAATGTTCCCTCTTGATGTAGAGGCCAAAGGTTTCTTAGGATCAGCCTCCGCCATGCGTTGCTTGATATGGTTTTTAAGCAGTGGAGACTTGTCTAGGAGAAGAAACGCAGTTTTGGGCTTAAGGGAGCTTGTTTCAACAGATGAGAGAAAAGTCAACGAGTTATCAGACATGGAAGGTGCCATTGAAGCATTGTTCAAGCTGATTAAAGACCCAATTTGCCCTACATCAACAAAAGCTTCATTACTCGTCATTTACAAGATAATCACATCATCTTCAACAAAGGAGAAACAAGTGAAAAAGCTAGTAAACTTAGGCATAGTATCGTTGCTGCTAGAAACGTTGGTAGACTCCGAGAGAGGCATATGCGAGAAGGCGTTGGGTGTTCTAGATGGTGTATGCAACAGCGAGGAAGGGAGACAAATGGCCTGCAACAGTGCCTTAAGCATGCCGGTTTTGGTTAAGAAAATCCTTAGGGTTTCCAATTTAACAACCGACTTTTCGGTCTCCATATTGTGGAAGCTTTGCAAGGAGGAGAAAACCGAAGATGATGCAAGTGTTATACTTGAAGCTCTTCAAGTGGGCGCTTTTCTAAAGCTTTTGCTGCTTTTACAGGTCGGATGTGTTGAGGAAACTAAGGACAAAGCTTCCGAGTTGTTGAAAATATTGAATCTTCATAGAAACAAAATGGAATGTGTTGATCCAATGGATAATTTCAAGGATCTGAAAAGGCCATTTTGATTGTAAATGATACATCAGTAGGTGTGAATTTTTGTTATGATTTTAGATACAAGAACAAAAGTTCTCAAGTATACAAATCAAGCTTCATTTAAATGTCGTCTTGCTATTTTCTATTTGATAACAAGAGTGATTTGTAATTTTTCTTTGCTAAACATGTAATCTTTTCGGTGTCAAAAACCAATCTGGTCAATATACAACCGTGTATAAAGTTATAGAAGCTTGCCATCTTTTTCAAAGATACTATATAAGTTTTATATTATTTATACTATTATTTAATTCCTTGGTTGAGTTGGTGTCGCGACTGGACACTAGTTTGGTTATAGAAATTACGGTAATTAAAATAAGTTATGTGATTTGAAGGTACTTTATTCTTTTTTATTTTAACAAAAATCAATAAAAAAATGTGCATATGATTAGATTTTAAATTTACTACTTAATTAAAACTCCATTTTTAACATTTTTTTTATCTTAATACGCATAATTTATTATCTCCATAAGTTGTATATATTAATAATATTATTAAGTGAGTTAATTTTACAAGTCAACTCGATAATAATTCACAATTGATGACAATACTATGAGAAACATTTGTAGTTTATTAGTATTGTTAATCTAATGTATTTATGTGTTTTAATTTTGTTTTACTAATAATGTAACCTAATTTTTTACATTTTAATATCGTGTATATATATATTTCATGTGTTATTATTATTAATTAATTTTAAATTATACTTTTCATTATTTAATAAATATTATTTTTAAACACATATTTATATTTTAAATTCTTGATTTCCATATGAATTCATTTGTAGTGAGATTTCTAATCCATATTTCTAATTTTGTAAGTAAACTAAATATAAACCAACCTATTATTTCGTTAATCTCTTTCTTTATTTATCATTATCAAGTATCAAAATCTTATCTTCCGTGAAGCAAATAAACCAGCTGATTACATTGCTAAACTAAATCTATCTACCGAGCTAGGAATTTATATTCTTCATCACTCTCCTGCTGGTATAAACAGTAGAAAGATTGAAAGTACTTAGATAACTTTTTTATAAAAAAAATAAGATAAAAATTACTTACAGAAAATATTTTTTGTTTATTTTATTTATTTTAATATTATATTATCCTATAAAATTTAATTTTAAATAATATATCACATAAAATTCATAATTTAAATATAAATTTCAATACCTAATTTTTTTAGCATTTAATTTGAAATTTATCAAAATTGCACATAAAGTAGCCCATTATATCCCATATAAAACCAAAATAAGAAATAAAAAGAAAAACCCTACATAATCATCCATTACATAAACAAACAAAATTCCATATACCACATGTAATGCCAATTATAGTCATATATTGACCAATTGATAAGGACACGATTTTCTAACATTAATTTATTAATTTAGATATTTTTTAAAAGTTCTGATAAAATTGTTTTAATAATATAATTTAAGATTTAAGTGTTTAATAATATTGTCAAAATGTAATGCAAAATTTTTTATTAAAAAGGTCTTTTAAAAAATAAAAATATTTATTGTAAATGTAATGTTGTAAACTAAAAAATAAATTATTTAAATTCATCACAATATATAAATATTAATTTTAAATATCTTTTGAACAATTAATATTAATTATTTAAAAAAAATAATTTAGATATATAATTATATTTTTGAGTATCAAAATTATATATAAATATAACTCTTATAAATTAATAAAAAATTATAGTTAATGGAAAATGGAAAGTATCCTTATTTTCTCGTGCATTTATTATTACCAAAATAACTTATTAGTATTATTTTAGTATTAACAAATATTTAATTTAGATTATAATAAAAATATTAAAAAATAATATATGGTAACTTATTGTTAATGTTACCAATATATGGGAATGTAAATTTTAAATATTTTTAAAATAATTAATATAAATTTGGCATCCAAACCAAGTTTTGAAAAGTTAAAAATTGGATTTTCTAACTTTTTTGTTTAGCTTGAAAGGCTAGATTCTACTCAAAACTGGTCAATCAACACCATTGTTTATGGGCTAAAAAGTTATTATGACAAACAAACAATTTGATCACCCTTTATACAAGTGTCTTGAAAATAAAAAATTACATAAAAGAATAATTTTTAAGAGATGGGCAATTCTTTCAAAATGAAAAAAAATTAAGATTTCTTTTATGAAATTAAAAAATATGAAGAATTTTATTTTTACAAATGTTATGGTTATAAATATCTTATTATAAATGAATATCTATTATGATAAAAACTCTGATGCAATGAATGACAAAAATTATGGTGTTTATTATTATTATTATAACTTTAATGTCTATTAGGATTAGAATTCTATATCACACATGCTTCTTATGTTTATACATATACAAGTTGGAGAAATATTATAGCTATCTTATTGATGATGAATAAATAATACATATCCCCTCTTTATTCTTTTATCTCTTGTTCCTTACTTTGTAACACCTTTTACTCGACTCGAATTACCGGATTCGAATGTTGAGTGTTACAAGACTTAAACACTAAATAAAAAATTAAAATTAGTGTAACCCATATACAACAAACTCCTTATTTATTTCTTCACAATCATAAAAAAGGAAGTTCTCATTAAATACAACAAAATCTTACATATAGTGTACAATTAATTACAATTTAAATCTTTGTTAAAGATAGATTCAAACATGGCGTAGAGTACAATTTGTCATATCCCTAAAGCATCCTCTGTATGCATCATATCGCCATTCGATCAACCTCCTTGGTGCATTCCTGACTTGATCCCCTCTGACATGCCAACACTTTTCTCAGAATATGTATCACATCAAACACTAGTAAGTTCAAATGAACTTAGTGAACCTCAATAGAGGATAACCTTAGACTTTTATTGTTGAACTTCACCATTCAAAGAATCATAATTTTATTATTCAGTCTTTGGCAGACACTCTTCTAAATTCCTGGCATATATGTGTACGCCAACTTCCACACTTGGTCATCATATACACATTTCTCCTGATTGGCGGATTTCTAAAACCACTACTTAATGCAGATCTTATTTCCCATACTCAAGGTAGATAGAAGATAAGTACATTTCCTGGAATGATAATCATGTAAAGGTTTCTTCTAGTGGATTCTCACACAGACAAGTGTTGACTATTTCTCTCAGATATTATTCTTGGTGGATACTTATACTGACTGATTTTTTAAGATGAACTTCATATGGATCCTACCTTTGGCAGATTCTTGTAATGAATTTGGCAACTATAAAGATACCAGCCAGATCATATCTTAAATCAACCCAGACCACAACTTATTGTGTTGGATGAAACATACTAAGTCATTCCTAGGAAATCCCAGAAAACCATGTTACATATCATGAGAACGTCCAGGTTTGATGGATAATCTAGACTCCAGATAACCTTTATACATAACATGAAAATACTCAGATTTGGAGGATACCATAGAATTTAGATATCTTCCTTACACAGCATAGAAAAACTCAATTCCGATGAACACTTAGACCACCCACAACTACAAATACACCAAATTCTCTATACTAATGAGCTACTATGGCAGATTTACTCTTTAGAAACACTGCTAAGAGCTCTTATAGGAAGTACCCCTAGGCCAAATTCAATTTTTGCCACAAAGCTATCCAAACAGGGTTATCTTCTAACTTACTCAGATCTCTTTCATAGAGTTAACTAGCAGAGAAGTATCAAAGCTTACCCATATTTTGCCACAAAGGCGATTAACTAGATTTTGCCTCAAGGGTGTTACAGAATATGCCACAAAGGCTTCACAAAATACGCCACGAAGGCATCACATAATACACCACAAAGGTATCACAGCATATGCCATAAATGCATCATAGAATACGCCACAAAAGGAATCACAGAATAGATCTTATCATATTGATTTTCTGAAAGTTCCATGACCATGGACTTTCCACAAATTTATTTTGTGATCTACCAGTCCAGTTAGCTTTATAGCCATCGACCAGAGGCTATACAATAAATCTTCATTTTCACAGTGATCTGACTGTCCGGTTAGTAATGTACATGCCCTACCAAAGGCTTCATATCCAAAATTGCATTTATCATGTCATATACCGACACTCCGCTAAACATCTATTTCTCCAACATTCTCAACTATGTATCATACATGTAGCATAAGTACACATTCATGCAGACTTCACTCATACCCATAACAAAATCATATTCCCATGTACAAAAGCATAATTGTTTCCTAGAGAACACTGACACTCATGCATACCACACATCATACAATTACACTCATTAGGTGCTTCACAATGATCACATGCATACTTTCAACATTTACTTCAAGAGACATGCATCGTTACTGGAACAACAATCATATGAAGAATTTCTATAGAATGACATGCAAGGGTCGAGGCTAGGGACTCACTTGAGATTCACCTTTACTTGAACTTAGAGTTTCTATTCCAATGGTCCTACCCGAACTAGTAGCAGTGACTTTTTAAAAGATTATAGAACTTCCAATAAATCTAATCCGTCATAAAACTAACTAAAAATTTGACTAAGGCAAGTGCACCTATCAATTAATAGTATACCTATGGTGAGCAAAGATTTCGTTCCCATGAAGACCAAAAGTACTAGTAATTACTATCTTTCTATTATTTAACTAATAAACTTGAGTGATGGGTAAAACTAAAATTAACTAAATTAATTAACTACGAACACAATAAAGAAAAATTTAGGAAAATAAATTATTAACAAGCAAGAAGTGAAACAATTCCCAAGAAAGATTTCACATAGACTTCATCTGTCACTATCAATCTAAATTATGCAATTTCTTCACTTAGTATCTTGATCCGTAGAAATACCTATATTATGATAATATCTCTTTTGAAAGTAAGAGCAACTGACTCTAGGTTGATTAATTGAAATCTCTTTCTAATTAAAACTTATGTTATCGTATTAACTAGATTTATGGATTCCCTTATTAGATTTTTCTCTAATCTAGTATATTTATGTTGTCCTATTTCTAGGATTGCATGCAACTCCACTCAATTACGCTAGATCTACTCTTAAACAGGGTATATTCCTCCTCTGATTTAAGTACATCAAACATGGATCAATAATCTAGAAATATCAAACCAAGAATTAAGCACACATAATTGAGAACAAGATGTAATAGCCCGATTTTGGGTCTAGTCAGAATAGTGGTTTCGGGACCACATATTCAACGCAGTAAAATTCATTTTTATTATATTTTTATGGTCTAAAATTTTATGGAACGATTTCGTGAAAATTTCGTTTGAAAATTTTGACGTTTCGACACTCAATTTAGTTAAAAGGCCTAAATTGCAAAAAGTGCAAAACTTGAATTCTATGTGTTAAAGGTGTCTAATTGTTATGAAATTTTAAATTGGAGGTCCTTAAATGGTAATTAGACCATTGGTTAAGTTGGTGGACAAAAATGGACATGGTTAGGTATGTTTTCAAAGTTTTTCATTAAGGGTATTTTGGTAATTTGGTAATTAAAATGAATTAAAAAGCCAAATTAAAAGTCAATTTTTGTCCATCTTCCTTCCATGACAGAAATTCACAAGGGGAAACCATGGCTAGGGTTTTTCAAGCTTCCAAGCACTATTGTAAGTCGTTCTAGCCCTATTTTTAGTGCTCTTTACATTTTTGAAGTCGTTGTAACTTGATCTTTCTATTTCTACCATCAATTTGAAGAGATGTCAAGGTCTAAAATTTTACCCATGATGGATGTTTTTGTATTTTGATGTCTAATGGTAGAAAATGCATGTTTGGTGGATGATAAACGACTTTTGCTAAGTGATTTTTGGTAAAAATGCCTAAAAAGGACTTGTTTGTATAAGTTATATAACATGGTGTAAAAATATGAATAAATGAAAACTGTGGGCTGTTATAAGCATGTATAAGGTTCGGCTAGGCATGGGTATTGAAGAAATTGAGTACATTTCATTTTACGAGCCTAGGGACTAAATTATAAAAGTGTCAAACTTTAGGGGCATAAATGTAATTTTTTCATAATGTGATTTTGGGCTAATTTGAATATTATAATGATTAAATAAGTTTAATGTGATATTATAGATCGAGAAAAATGAGGTTCGGAGTTAAAACGAGGGAAAAACAAGTATTTAACGATTTAGTCCTTTTTGCCGTTTTTCTGTCGAGGTAAGTTTGTATGTAAATAATGCAATATTATAATTGTATTTATAATGTTTTATTATTACATGAATTGTATGATTGACTCTATGGATGAAATTGAAGAAGTTTCGACAAGCGAGTAAATCCCTGTTGAATCTTAGGAATAGATTAGGATAGAAGTGACATGTCACTAGGAACCCATGTAATTCTGTGATTTATGTGTCCCAGGTGCTGGTCCTATACGTCCTATCGGTGGCTGGGTATATCGGCATATGTTGCGGATACCTGACAGCTTGTGTGAGCAGCATCGCATAGCTACGTCTCGATTGACAACTTGTGTGAGCAGGCTCGAGGATAGCTCGAGAGAGAGCTTATATGTGTTATGAGATTTGTGGTAGCATTGGCTACATATGTGGCACTTATGTGTAAAGATTTTCGTGTATGTGATAGTATTCCAAGTGGTTCAACAGGTATGTCAAAGATGAGAAAGTACGTAAATATATTATGAAATGGTACATGTATATACGTAAAACTCAAAGAAAATGAACTCAGTATATGATGAACAATTGGTAAGATTGTGATTGAGCAAGTTGTGCTTATGAAGCTTAAATGACATTTATGTTGATATGTGTTATGTTATTCATATGATGAGCTATTGGTATATGACAATTATGTTGATATGTGTTATGTTATTCATATGATGAGCTATTAGTATATGAAAATTATGTAGATATGTATTGTGTTGATATTAAATGACATTTATGGTCATATGACATTTATGAAGTTTTACTGACATTTATGTTGATATATGCTAATTTATTTATATGTCAAATGTATGAATAATGCTTTGTATTATTTGCATATGAACTTACTAAGCTATATAGCTTACTCCCCTTATTTTCCCATATCTTATAAGGTTATTAAGCTAGCTCAGATTGGAGTTCGTCGGAGATCCTATCAAACTATCAAGCTATCATTTTGGGTATACGTGAATTCAAGTATTTTAAGTCTATGGCATGTATAGGGACTTAGCCATTTTATTAAATGTGTCATTATGATTGTAGCCAATGGGTTGGCTTGTGATTGTCAAAAGCTTGTTTTGATACTTGGCCATGTAGATTGGCTTATTTGGGCTATCATGGTTGTCAGCCTAAGTATATATATATATGTGTACTAATGTCTTTGGTGATATGGTCATGGTATGCTTGGTGAATGATAGAAATGTTATTTATGACATGAATGTGAGATGTTTGGAAATGTGGTATATTGATGAAATGATAAAGTGGTGTACGATTAGGTATCTTGAAAGTAGTCAATTGTGACTTAGTAAATGTTGTGAGTATGATAGATGTGGATATTGTGTTGGTCATAATTGTGGATGATTTGGTTACCTAAGTATGTTATGTATGTGCATTAAATTGGTGTAAGTGTATATGTGTACAAGGGTGGCAAATGGCTTGGTAAATAGCATTTAATTTGTCCACACGGGTAGACACACGGGTGTGTGTCTAGGTCATGTGTGACACACGGTCTGCCCCACGGGCATGTGTTTCGGCCGTGTGTCTCCTGCACCTTAATTTTAAAAAATAGAATGTCCAAAATTGAGTGCACGGGCAGAGACACGGGCGTGTGTCTCAGCCGTGTGTGCTATACGGCCTAGCACACGGGCGTGTGGCATAAGTCAAAGAGCACCCTAATTTGAACATGGCCTGAAGCACGGGCGTGTCCCAGGGTCACACGGGCGTGTGGGGCCTACAGTTAGCAAAAATTTTCTAAGTTTTGTAAAAATTTCTAAAGTTCTCGGTTTAGTCCCGAACCACTTTCAATACATGTTTTAGGCCTCGTAGGCTTGTATAAGGGACCTTATGATCGATTATGAATGATTTTAATTTGGACGCAAATTTTATGACTCGGGATTGTGTGAATGCTTGTGTTACAAGTTCGTTAATGCCTCATGCCCTGTTTCGACGTTGAATACGGGTAAGGGGTGTTACACAAGATCTAAGTATTTATTGCGTAAAATAAAAATCAAAAGACAAAATTCATCATAGGGTTCATCTCCCCTAGACATTTAGAAAATTAGTTCATGCTTGAAAATAAAAACATCCCAAAGACAGTATATCCGAAAGAAATAAAGAAGCTCATTATAATCTCTTGAGAAATCAACTGGGAGTCTTCAATCTTGACAGAAATATGCTTCAGAATTTACTCCAGTGGTGTTTTTTGAGTTGTTTTCTGGAGTATTCTATGACGGCTCTCCCTTTTCTTCTTATTTTTTTTTCATATATACGCCTTAGAATGCCCGAAAAACCTAAAAATTGTGTTTTTTCTAGGTTTAGAGTGCAAATCGTGAATTTGACATAGCCTGCCACATGGCCATGTGGTAGCCCCTGTGGCTCACATGACCGTGTGAAAATGGTCAGCTTGTGTGGCTCCTGTAACTCGCTTCGATTTTCTAATTTTTCGCTCGTTTTTTGCTCCTTTTGCTCCCAAATGCTCTCATAAGTATAAAAACGTGAATTTAAAGTATTAAGAGCATAAAATTCATCATTAACATTGAATAATCACCCAAAAACAAATTAAGAATGAGATTAAAACATGTTACTTTTAGCACCTATCTAATATCCCCGCACTTAAGCGTTTGCTTGTCCTCAAGCAAAATCCTTAACCCACAATCAAGTTAACTTCTCTTAATTTATTGTTTCCACCAATAATGCCTTAGGACAATTTACAGATAACCATGCATTGAAAATTTACACTAAAATGACACTAAACAGTACAAGCAATCCAAGTAGAGAATTTTAAGCTTTAAAAACAATAGGAATATCTCTTATCTTAATAATTACCTAAAATTCAAACTCAACAAGAATTAACATTCTCACTAAGGATTCACTCAAAACACTCAAAGTGTTTATGGTTCAAGTAATATGCACTCAACAGTTGAACGAGAAATGTTTTTACCATATGCTTGCTTGGAAATCAAATCTCCACCACTATATAAATAAGATGACACACAAATCAAGAGGTATTTACAAGGTTATAATAGGGCTTAGGTTAAGGCATGGAAAATGTCAGAAAAGTTATTTACAATAAAGAAATCAAGTTGATAAGCTACCAAACTAAAAAAATTTAGTTGCTGAACAAAAAGAACTTACATCAACAAGAAATAAGGAGAGGAAACGAGCTTTTCAAAAGAATATGAAACTAACGATTCAAGCTCAATATTCATTTTTTCTTTTATTTTTTTTGAACAGAGTAATATTCAACAATACAGATGATGGAACATAGTTAGGCCACTAACCAAATCAAATCTCAACAAAAAGAGGTCAATAAAAAGGATAATTTTACAACATAGATATGGGTTATGGGTTAACATTAACGGGTGATAGAAAACAATGTGTTAGGATCAACAGGGTTTACTAGGGGTTAATACAATAGGTAAGCTATTTAAAGGTTATACGAGTTAAATCCTAAGTGCCTCTATTATCTTAATATATCAACACAATAATGTGATCTCGACATGTATAACCAAAGCAAGTTCTAGAATAACAAATCAAGTTGACATATTCACAACCAAAGTTAAAATAAGCAAAAAACAAAAAAATATATATATGCTCTATAGACTCAAAAACTCACAAAAATTTATGGTTTTGATGTTAAACTTGCAAATATAAATTTTCAAGATAATGCTTCAATTTAGGGAGACAACCTAAAATAATAATTCCACGAAAAAATCAATAAACACTCCAAATTTGAAAAAAAAATATAACTTTAATGGTAGGTGTGACAGAATTACTTATACAAAAAAAAAATCAGGGATTATTCACATAAGCATATAAGTAACATTCCCACATTTAAGATGTACATTGTCCTTAATGTACAAACAAATATAAATATAATAAGCACAATATCATAAATGAGGAATAGAAATGAAACTACCTTGAATTTGGATGATTTCGCCAGAATAATGAAATCTAAAATCGTAGGAAAGTCTATATGAAGTACATATTTCCAAGCACACTAACAAAAAAAAAAAAAAAAAAAAAAAATAAAATAAGATCAAGAGATTACAAATTAGAAAAAAACAATTGAAAAAGCATAAAAAAATGCATATTAAAATAAAATAAAATAAAAGGAACTAAAATAAATAAAAAATAAAAATAGGGCTTGGGATAGGGAGGAACAAAAGAACAAAAACACAAAAGAAAATAAAACAAGCTTTAAAGAGAAGAAAAGTTCATGGCCATGTGGCCAGGCCTTGTAAGCCACACGACCATGTGGAATCACCCAGAGTGTGTGATTAAAAAAATAGGTAAAAATAGGCCCAGTATCCACACGGCCTAAGACACTTTCGTGTGTCTAGGCCGTGTGTCCTACACGATCGTGTGTCAGGCCGTGTCGATCACACAGTTTATCATACGCCCGTGTGCTAGGTTGTGTGTTCCACACGACCATGTTTCCAGGCCGTGTGCCTCTACTCAGACTGAATGGGTCAAAAAATAATTTTGAAAAATTAATTCTAGTGTTCCCACGGCCTGTGACACACCTGTGTAGATCACTCTAGACCATGTGGACCACCATTTCTTTTTCAATTTTTTTTAAATTTTTTTAAAATATCATGAAAGTAAAATGAATAAATAAAATAAAAACACTCGAGTTGCCTCTCGAGAAGCGCTTATTTAGAGTCTGAGCTCGACTTCCCTTTTTAAACTAACAATTAAGGCGTATCTTGAAACTGAAACTCCTCACTCTCATTATTAGTATTACCACTAAAATAAAGCTTGAGACGATGACTGTTTACCTTGAATGTGCTATAATCAGAGTGTGTTACCTAAATTATTCCGTATGGGAATAGGTTTTGTACCACAAATGGGTTCAACCTTCTTGACTTAAGCTCTGAAGGGAACATTCATGGATCTGACTTGTCTAGTAGTATTTATCCCCAACTTTGAATTGGTTCATCCTCTTTACATGCACATTATGACATTTATTTGTTACTTTCTTGTACTTTTTTGGTTTCTCATCAGCCTTCGTTTGCCATTCATCTAGTTCATTAAGCTACATTATTTTCTCTTCACTTGTACCTTGATTTTTATCACATTGAAAAGGATATGATTTGAACACGTATTCACTAGTGATTTCCTGCAAAGAATGTCGAGCTGCATGATTACTAACATTAACATAATAACGAGTATCATCTCGATCACTAGGAGCTCTGACAAAATCACATGCTTGAGGAGTAATCTTTTCATCACCTACACTCAGCACAAGATCACCATTACCCACATCAATAACAGCTCTAGCAGTGGTTAAAAAGGGTCGATCTAAGATAATTGGGACTTCAATAGCCTCATCCATTTCCAAAAGAATGAAATTAGTAGGGAATATAAATTTATCTATTTCACAAGTACATCCTTAACAATACCCCTAGAATACCTAATTGATCTGTTAGCTAATTGAATACTCATCCTAGTGGGTTTTGGTTCCCCAAGACCAAGTTGTTTGAACATTTTATAAGGCATAACTATACTTGCCCCCAAATCAACCAAATATTTATCAACATTGAAGCTACCAATAAGAAAAGGAGTATTAAAACTCCCTGGATCCTTAAGCTTGGTAGGTAGTTTGTTTTGGAGAATGGCCAAGCAATCCTCATTGCGCTCCACAGTTGACAAGTCATTTAACTTCCTTTTATTTGTTAATAGCTCCTTTAAAAATGTTGCATACTTTGGCATCTGCGAAATGACTTCAACCAAAGGTAAGTTAATCTGCAATTTTTTTCAAAAGTTAAAGAAATTTACCATATTGTTCGTTTGTGCGGTCTTTCCTCAATGTTGTTGGGTATGGAGTTCGTGGTTTATATTCTCTAACCACTGGCTTATGATCTTTCTTGATTTCCTCAACCTTACCATTTTTCTCAACAACTTCTAGACTCGACTTCTTTTCAAGCTTGACTAACCTTTCCATGCTTCGAATAGTGCTTGCATAGACTTGCTCCTTTAGTTTAGTTTCAGTATTACTAGGTAAGCTGCCTTGTTGTCTCTATGAAACCAATTTAGCAAGCTGTCAAATTTGATTTTCAAGAACTTGAATCGGTGCTTGCTAAATTTTCAATGCTATCTCAGTGTTTTGAAATCAAGTTTTGGACACCAAAATAAATTTAGCTAACATCTCCTCAAGGTTCGATTTCTTGTCTTCTTGCTGATAAGGTTGCTGAAAACCCAAAGGGGATTGCGACCTCTGATTACCTTTACCACCCAAAGACAATTTTGGATGATTCCTCCACCCTGAATTATAGTTATTGCTATAGGGGTTATTTTGAGGTCTAAAATTATTACCCATAAAGTCGACTTGCTCATGCTCCATGTTAAACTTGAAAGGTGAATATTCTGAACTAATCACCCCTGCTCTAGTTGCATCGCATTACATTATCGAATTCCCATGTTTACTGCAACTCAAACCATCAACCTGTTTACTCAGTGCTTCAACCTAATTCGCCAACATAGCAACTGCATCCATATTAAAAACATTGGTTGCCTTGTTTGGCTTTGTTCTTATGACTTGCCACTGATAATTATTTAGTGTTATCTCTTCAATAAATTCTTGGGCTCCCTCAGGTGTTTTGTTATTTAATGTTCCACCGGCTATTGCATCAATCATCTGGCTAGTCGGGGGATTCAAACTGTTGAAAAAGATTTGAACTTGTAACCACAAAGGTAATCCATGATGAGGACACCTTCTCAAAAGATCCTTAAATCTCTCCCATGCATCATATAATGTCTCCAACTCAATTTGAGCAAAAAAAGAGATGTCGTTCCTCAACTTAGTTGTTTTAGCTGGTGGGGAGTAATTCAATAGAAAATTTTCAGTCATATGATCTCAAGTCGTGATAGAACCCTATGGAAGTGAATTCAACCGCTGTTTTGCCTTGCTCCTCAAAGAGAATAGGAATAACCATAAGCGTATGGCATCGTCAGTAGCATCATTATTCTTGAATGTGTCATAAATCACTAGAAAGTTAGGGAAATGAGCATTTGGATCTTCATCTTGCAACCCATCAAACTGAACATATTGTTGTACCATTTGAATTATGTTTATATTCAACCCTAAATTGTATACAGTTGTAATGCCCCAAATTTCTTATGTTTTTTTTCTGTAAAATTTTGACCCAATTGTGTATCTGCTTCAGTGGTTATGTGTTCTGAGTGTGTGTGTGAGGTCCAAAGTTCAAGCCTTACCCTTAGCAATTTTGGAAGTAAGCCCTATGTTTGTTTAGTGGGCTTGTATTTAATTTCCTATAATTTCAAATCAGAATGAGCTACTAGTTCGAGTGGTAATGAGTTAGTGTGTTGGAGGTCCTGTGTTCGAATCCCTGCATGAGCGTGGGTATTATTTTTGCCCAGTTTTTTGATAGAGTCTTGTTGGAGTTGGATTTTGTGGGAGTTGTGAGTAGTAGGGATTGTGGGAGTAAATTGAGGGATTTGGGGATAATTATTATTTTTATTTCTATTTTCAACCCTGAAATTCCTCCATCCTTCTGACGTTCTGTTCCCCAACACTTTGTTGAAATTTTCTTTGAATTTCCCCTCCTCCTCCTCCTTCTTCTTTCGCTTTCCTAATCCCTCTTTACTTTTTGCTACGTGAATTGCACTCGTGCAAGTTTGGTAAGTTCTCTTTTCTTTTTCTTCATAATCAAGTAATGAGGAAATAGGAATTTAATTTTCCTTTTTCTGCAATTGTTGGTGTAGGAGAAACAATGAATTTCGCTCTTTTTGTCTTAACGGTGTTAAAGGAGGTTTTTTGTCGATGGAAAGTCAAGTTTTTGTAAGTTCGTTATTGGCAGAATTCGTTAATTTTGGAAGTCTCAGGATTGCAGTAGCTACAAAATCGAACCAGGTGTGTACCCGAAACACAGAAAATCGAGAGTCGACGAAAGCCAAAAAACACCACTGTCGACTTCACACAACTATATGGTAGGTCGTGTGGTAGGCCGTGTGCGACGACACGTTCGTGTATTCGATGAAAGCCAGGCCGTATGTTAGACACGACCGTGTGTGCCACACAGGCTAGGCTAGATTGGGTGTGTGGGCTGCACGGGCGTGTGGGCCCACGCACCCACAGGGGTGTTGTATTTGGGCCAGGCCGTGTGAACCACACGAGCAAGGCCAATCAAGGCGTGTGGGCCACACGTCTGGGCAGGCCACACAGGCATGTGGGGCCGTTATACTGAGATTTTCCATAGGGTCGCATGGGTCGTCCTAATCAACTGTGGGCCTACCGTAGGGTCGGTAAATGCTACCTAACCCTAAAACCAAGTGGTCTATAAACTGTAATATGGTTATGAGCATGTCTATTTTTGTTTATCTGTTATCTAATATGAAAGCATGTTAAGCATGATTTGTCTGTTAATTCTGTATGCATGTTCTGTTCTGTAATTGGGGTGGGATGATGTATATTGGAGGAAGTGTTCTGAAAGGCAAATTATGCCTAATATCTGGCAGCACGACTGCATTATATCTGATATGTGTCACATCGGTACAGTGTGGTGTGTAGGGCTGGGTGAGTGTTTTAAATCCCACATGGTGTGTAGGGATGATCAGAGATGGTGTGTAGAGGATGGGGGTAGGTTTTTGATATCTGATTTGCATATCTGTAATTGTACCTGCATCTGAAATGGGATTAGGCCCAAATCTGTATCTGCAGCTAATAGGGGCCCAGGCCCGAATATGAATCTATCTGATTTGTGGTATCCTGTATGTGTACATGCTCAACTTTGCTGGGTTACACACTGAGTTTACGTAAACTCACCCTTTCTCTGTTTGTCTGTATAGGTAACCCACAGTCTTAGGTAGATCGGTGCAGCAGAGGGCTCAATAGTGACCATCTATTTTTATGGTTTTATTTTGTTTTATGGTTATGAAGTTCTGGCATTGAGGTTGTAATTTTCTAGGACTCTGGACTCTTTTAAACTATTTGACGTTGGTTTTGGGTTTTTACTTATTTCTAACTGTGACGGTTTATTAAAAGAAAGAGTTTTCTAAAATCTTGAACGAATTATCTGGACACAACGATTTTACAAGCTTCTGCTGTAAATACGTTTTCTCTCTAAATGATTAAATGAAAGAAAGCTTTAAAATTAATAATAGCGATAAAGGCTAATGATCTGGAAAGGTTTTAACTTAAAGACAATAGTTTTTCAACCCATTTCATGTGACAATTCTGGATAGTCCATAATGTCTAGGCCGGGTTTAGGGTGTTACAACAACAATAATCGGTCTGGCGATACTTGATTTAGCCCCAATCAGAGTGGCCATAGCATAGTCAAACATAGTACGAGGAGTAAGACACACAGGAGGTTGTTGATTATTTTGATTATCTTCTATCTCCGCAATAATATCTGTTTCTTCTTGATCGTCTATTAAAACATGTTGACCTTGCCTTGTTTCTCTAACTCCTCTTCGATTTTTGTGAGCAGTCTTTTCGATCTTACTGTAAAAAACCAACAATTCCAACTAGTTGCCTCTACTCATAAACTAAAAGAACCTATCAGGATCAAACAAACAAAAAATTAGAATGTAAAAATTAAATCAAAAATAAAAATATTAAAATAAAAATGGCTAAATTAATATAAATAAAGTTTTCCTAATATTTTAGTCCCTAGCAACGACGCCAAAAACTTGATGTCCACGAAACCAACTAGCGTCGTAAAACCGATGCATCGAAACGAAAGATTATGGATCTTCCATTAAAATCTGATGCGTCATAAAACTAACTAAAAATTCGACTAAGGGAAGTGCACCTAACAATTAATAGTATAGCTATGAAGATCAAAAATATTGTTCCCACGAAGACTAAAAGCACTAGTAATTACTATATTTCTATTATTTAACCGATAAATTTGAGTGATGGTTAAAACTAAAATTAACTAAGTTAATTAGCTACGAACACGACAAAGAACAATTAAGGAAAATAAATGATTAACAACCAAGAAGTGAAACAATACAAGGGAAAGATTTCACCTAGACCTCATCTGTCAATACTAATCTAAATTACGCAATTTCTTCACTTAGTATCTTGATCTGTAGAAATCCCTAAATTATGCTAATATCTATTTCGAGAGTAAGAGAAACAGACTCTAGTTTGATTAATTAAAATTTCTTTCTAATTAAAACCTCTATTATTGCATTAACTCAATTTATGGATTCCCCTATTAGATTTGAGTCTAATCTGGTAGATTTATGTCGTCTTTTTTCTAGAATTGCATACAACTCCACTCAATTACGCTAGATCTACTCTTGAATAAGGTATATTCCTCCTCTGATTTAAGCAAATCAAACATGGATCAATAATCTAGAAATATCAAATCAAGAATTAAGCACACATAATTGAGAACAAGATTTAAGTATTTATTGTGTAAAATAAAAATCAAAAGATAGAATTCATCATAGGGTTCATCTCCCCTAGGTATTTAGAAAATTAGTTCATGATTGAAAGTAAAAACATTCTAAAAATAGTATATTTGAAAGAAATAAAGAAACTCATTATAATCTCCTGAGAAACTAGGAGTCTTCAATCTTGAGGGAAATCTATTTCAGAATATGCTCCAATGGTATTTTTTGAGTTTGTTTTCTTGAGTAATCTATGACAGCTCTCCTTTATCTTCTTATTTACATATTAGAATGCCCAAAAAACCTAAAAATTGTATATTTTCGTAGGTTTAGAGTACAAATCGCGAAATTGACATAGCCTGTCACATGGCCATGTGGCTTACACGGCCATGTGGAAATGATCAACCCGTGTGGCTCTTGTAACTCGCTCCAATTTTTCAATTTTTGCTCCTTTTTTGCTCCTTTTGCTCCCAAATGGTATAAAACCATGAATTTAAAGAATTAAAAGCATAAAAATCAACATTAACATCGAGTAATCACCTAAAAATGCATTAAGAATGAGATTAAACATGTTACTTTTAGTACCTAACAAAATCCCATTTATAGACAGTTTATAACACCCAGCCCGTCGTAGTCCTAGTTGATGGTTTTTATAGGTAGATTTTTGGTTAAAGTATAAGCCAAGGAAGGCTAATTTACGCCCTATATGCCAGGTTAAGTTAGTGTTAATTTTTGTGCTATCATTTGCGCTTTGTTTTGCTATCCTGTTAAGTTTGTAAAACTGTGGTAGAAGGTTCGTCTTTTGGTGAAGTATAGGTTATTGATCTATATGTTTTGGCGTGGTCGATGTCGAGAACCTGCTAATCAGCAGATTCTCTCAGCGAGCCTTATGTTGGCGAACTCTTATGTTAGTATCTGCTAGTGGCGGATTGTTAGGTCATGGACCCGATAGTTTTCCTTATGAGCATGTGGGTATGCTATTCAGATTTTTAATTGGTTTCTTGTTAAGATATATTTGGAAATTAACTAGAGTATTGTAAATGACAACTTAATGTGTTTAGGTAATTAATTGACTAGTTTAGTTTGTTACTTGAGTACAATAAAAGTGTACCACTTTGATTAGCGGTGTTTGGTAGAAAGGATTTGTCTAGGAATTATTATGTTAGCCACAAAAGGGTGCTGAATCAGCTTTGTAATAGCTCGTTTTCAGTAAAATCGGAACAATGGTTTTGGGACCACAAATCTGATGAGTAAATTATTATTTTAAAGTCTATGGAATGTTAGTAAGGTCATATAAAAATGTAGTTAAGAAATTTTGACGTTTACATGTATAATTCCATAAAAAGGACTAAATCGTAAAAGGTGAAAAAATAGAGTTCTATTAGTAAAAAGGGTCAAATGGCTATAAGACTTAAATGTGAGTGGACTTAGATGGTAATTAGACCATTTATAATGTTAGTGGACAAAGATAAGCATGAATTAAGTGTTTTATTTAGTTAATTAATAGGGTTATAAAAGTAATTTAATAATGAAATTAAAGTAAAATAACATAAAACAAAGGCATCATCTTCCTTAGTTTATGTTTCCATCGAAAATTAGAGGTAGGAGAAGCCATAGGTAGGGTTCTTCATTTGGCCAAGTTCTCCCTTAGCATGTAAGTGATTTTTGAGCTCGTTTTTAATGATTTTTATATTTTCGAGATCGTTGAAGCTTAATCTAGTTAGCCTGGGGATCAATTTGCAAAACTGTTACAGATTTAGTGTTTTTCCATGAATTTTATTGCATGATTCTTGATGTTTAATGGAAGATTATGAGTCCTTGTTGATAAATAAATTAGTTTTGTAAAGTGATTTTGGATGAACATGACATTGAGGGACTTATTTACAAAAATGATAAAAGTTTATGGTAAATTTATGAAATGATGATTTCTATAGATTAATATAGGTCCCTAGAGAAATCGGCTAGCTTGAGAAAAGGATGAAAATGTTTAGATTTCAATTTATGAGCTTAAGGGCTAAATTGTAAATGTTAAGGGCAAAATAGTATTTTTGCAAAAGTATGAAATATGGACTAAATTGAATAATAGAAGTATTAAATAGATTGAATTTGTATATTTAGATCAAGATAGACTACGTACGCCTGGGTCGGTGCAACGGGAGCTCGGTTATATTAGTATTTCGTTGTTTTAAACTATTTTAAATTGGGTTTAAGTGTTTGTAAAATTTGGATTATTTTGGACATTTTTGGGACTGTCTTGGTTTTGAATTTCATTTTTGATTCTCGCATGATATTGATAAAAAGATTTATCGAAAATGACTGTTTTCCCGCAAATAATCATTTTCGAGAAAACAAACTTGGTTTAAATGTAACACCCCAAACCCGGCCCAAATGCCTCGACCAGATCTGGTGTGCTACGGGTTAAATGTTAAAAACTTTTCTTTGAAGGGATTTGAAATCTCAGTTTGTTTACGTAGGTATTCGTTAAATAAGTGTTATTTGTAGAAAACCTTTGTAGTTGTTTTTTTTTAAGAACTCGTTTGAAAATCCCGTTTTCATTTTCCGTCTTATAAATAAGTCTTTGAACATAAATTTATAAAATGTAACCATTAACAAATATAAATTAATAACCTAAGCTATGGAGCCTTATTACATAAATAGTCCCAAAGTTAAAACTTAAAGGAAAACCGGAAAGAGTTTATGAAAATAAAAGACTTGATGGCCCCTCGAGTCCGCCTCGGCTCCCATGCCATGATCTACTGCTCATCTGAAAAGTCAGGGACAATAAAGGGGTGAGTCACCAAGACTCAGTGTGCAAATCCCGAAAACATATAAAAGGCTGGAGGCCCACAAACGCATAATGGGCCTTCGCCCATACACAATGGCAATAGAATATTTACATGCAACATGGCCCGACCCAACCAAAAAGTCCATCCTTTACACACCAGCCCGTACCGGCCATCACACCTCGGGGGATTTCTACAATCAACCCACCAACTGCTACACACCATATCGACAGTCATGCTGCCTATTCCTAACAATCAGGAATAAATTTAACGTGGCTTAGCCACCGATAACTATTGTGACCTAATCTTACGATTCGTGGTTTAACCATCGATCACCAATTGACCTATTAACATGCTCTTCCCCTTCATCAAATTAACCCCATCCCATGCATACATCCATGTATAATCAAATCAATATACTATCTAAAAGATCACAGACCATCACATACATCGATACACATAGAGAAGTTTCTATGATTACGTACCTGGCATCTCTTGCCTACCCTTTTCGGGTAATATGACTATCCATACAGCCTTTTTCCGGCTTATAGCCCATAACATATATAGCACAGATTAATTAGTGTGATAGAGATCTATACACCTGAGTACAGATAAGAGGAGACTTTCTACGTCGACACTATCAAAAGCCGATACGACTGCTAACTGTCTAAGGTTTTGTTCTGAAGCCGGTCCACAACCGGTGGCCAATCCTGAACTGTTGACACCGTTCGTTTCTTAAACTTAGGGATTGGGTTTACATATCCAATCCCCTCCTTCGCCTGATCGACATTTGATTCCATCAAAAGACCTTATCAGTTGCTACCATCACCACATATGGTTGTTAATCCATAACATAGGGTTAAGATCACAAATACGATAAACGAACCTAACAAAAATCTAAAGAGAACCCTTTACCTTGAAATCTTGAAAAGAGGTATGGGTATCAGAGACTAGCGATTTCCGGCTTTTGGGATCTGGATGATTTGATCTACTTCGATTCCCGAAATGTCACCCCAAGACAAGAACCCAAGAACAGTCAAATCATTACTCCAAAGTTAATCTTATCACGTCAATTAGCCTTTCGGCTTTGGCCTCCAAAAACTGAAAGAGAAAGGTGAAACATAAAAGAAATCAGCACTTACCTTAACACCAACAGATTTGGCTACTCCTAACCAGTTTCAGCTTCCGCGAAAATCCAAAAGAAAGATGGTGCAAAGGAATCTATAAAGGTTCGGCTTAATGAAGAAATCAAAAGAAAAAGATGCAGAGGAAGATTATGAGGTTTCGATTTGTAGGAGAAAGCAGAGAAAAACAATGGACATTCGGCTTTAGCATAAAAGTGGAGATGAGATAATAGAATTAGGGGTTTTGGCTTTAGCAGAGAATGAGAGAAGATAGTAAGAGAATAAAACCCAAATGCCGAAAATAAAGAAGTATTCCCCTTCCCTAAAGAGAATTTCGGCTCTCACCAAACAAATGCTGAAAATGCCTATTTTGCAACCTAAAAACCCATCCTATCAATAGGGAAATTTCGGCACCCCTTAGCCATACAAAACCGAATCCCCCTTCTCACCTAGGGTTTGAAAATTGGCCACCACTCAACTTACCAGATAACTCCTAGATTTTCTCCCTTATCTCCATCTGATCACTCATCCTCAAGTGGCATGGATAACGCCACCTCTTCCTTCCTTTATCTGCCACATTATCAGCCATATTATCCATATTATCCCTCTCATTAAATCTCCCCATTTTTAAGCATTCCAACTCCCTCTCTTTTGACACCAAAAACATTTAAAATAAGTGGGTAATGCGACTCGAACCTTGGCCCTCCTTAGTTGACGCCACCTTTTAGCTCCCTTATGTAGCGTCACCTTGTGAGCCTTAAGAGGCGGCTCCTTGCCTCTTTACCACATCACCACTTGTGTCTTAAAACATAAACAATATCTTTTGAGCCCTAACCCAGATGGCTCTCCACTAGAGTACCCAAACAGAAAAATTTTGACTAAGGCCTCGGCCAAACCCTGAGCCCAATCTGAACCCCTTAGACATTCCAATTAACATATTAAGCATAACAACACATTAAATGCATAGCCCCACCAATCCAGGATGTTACATTTCTACCCCCTTAAAGAAATTTTGGCCTCGAAATTACCTGATCAGAATATATGCGGGTACTGCTGCCGTATTGCTTCTTCTGGTTCCCAAGTAGCCTCCTCAGAATTGTGATTCTGCCACAGAACTTTAACCAACGGAACCATCTTCCTTTGCAGTACTTTGACATCACGATCTGAGATTTCCACTAGTTCCTCTTCAAAGGATAGGTCGGGTCTTACTTCAATTTCTTCCACAGGCACCAAATGGGATGGATCCGAACGATATCGTCTCAGCATAGAGACATGGAATACATTGTGAATCCGCCTTAGCTCAGAAGGTAACTCAAGCTGATAGGCTATCGGTCCCACTCGTTTCAACGCCCGATAAGGTCCGATAAATCTGGGACTTAATTTACCTTTTCATCCAAACCTCAGTACTTTCTTCCATGGCGACACCTTTAAGAACACCTTGTCACCCACTGCAAATTCCATGTCCTTACGCTTCAGATCAGGGTAGGACTTCTGTCAGTCTAACGCTTCCTTTAATCGAGCCCGAATCAACTCAACCTTCTCCTCTGTCTTGCTAACCAGTTTCGGACCCAAAATCCGACGTTCTCCTAACTCCGTCCAACAGGTAGGTGTACGACACCTCCTCCCATACAATGCTTCATAGGGCGCCATCTGAATACTAGACTAGTAGCTGCTATTGTACGTAAACTCCGCCAACGGTAAAAACTCTTCCCAACTACCCCTGAAATCAATGACACAACCCCTTAACATGTCTTCTAAGATCTGAATTACCCGCTCAAACTGTCCATCGGTCTGAGGATGAAACGCTGTACTGAAATCCAACTTCGTACCCAACACTTGATGCAACGCCTTCCAAAATCGTGAGGTGAACCTAGGGTCCCTGTCCGATATTATTGATACTGGTACTCCATGTAGTCTCACCACCTCCGCTATATATAGCTTAGCCAGTTTCTGCAGAGAGTAATCGACACGTACTGGTATGAAGTGAGTAGACTTCGTTAAGCGATCATCAATCACCCAAACCGAATCTTTCTTAGTAGGTGTGAGAGGTAGCCCACTAACAAAGTCCATGGTGATCCTTTCCCACTTCCACTGTGGGATCTTCATCGGCTGTAGCAACCCTGATGGTAATTGATGTTCCGCCTTTACCTGCTGACAGGTCAAGCACTTACTTACAAATTCAGTCACCTCTCGCCTGCACTCTCGCCACTGTAATCGTTCTCGCAAATCCTGATACATCTTACTCCCTCCAGGGTGCATAGCACATGGCCTACTATGCGCTTCCAGCACAATCGCACGCCTCAACTCAGGATCTTTCGGCATGCACACTCTTCCTTGAAAACATAATAGCCCTTCCTCATTCACACTAAATTCCGTTGATCCATCACTTGATCCTACCTGAAACTTCCCCTTTAGCAACTCATCGGTCTGCTGCTTTTTTTTAACCTGACTGACCCAAGAGGGTTTCACTTGAAGTTCAGCTAATAAACTCCCATCATCATATAAACTGAGGTGAGCAAAAATTGCTCTCAAATCAGAAATTACTTTACGGCTCAGAGCATCTGCCACCACGTTGGCTTTACCCGGATGGTACTCGATCGAGCAGTCATAATCCTTTAACAACTCGATCCACCTCCCTTGCCTTAGATTCAAATCCTTCTGGGTCAAAAGGTATTTTAAGCTCTTATGATCGGTATAAATGACGAATTTCTCTCCGTATAGATAATGCCTCCAGATTTTTAAGGTAAAAACCACTGCTGCCAACTCCAAATCATGTGTGGGATAATTTGATTCATGCTGTCTTAACTACCGAGATGCGTACGCAACAACCTTCCCATCTTGCATCAACACGCATCCTAGTCCCGTGTGTGAAGCATCACCGTGAATTACGAATCCCTTCCCAGCCTCCGGCTGAATCAACACCGGAGCGTCTGTCAAAATCCTTTTTAACTTCTCGAAACTCTTTTGCTGCTTATTAGACCAAACAAACAGAACCCCTTTCCTCAACAACTTAGTCAACAGTGCCGCGATCAATGAAAATCCTTCAACAAACCTTCTGTAATACCCGGTTAAACCAAGAAAACTTCAAATTTCTGCTACCGACTTGGGTGGCTTCCAATCCAACACGACTTCAATCTTCCGGGGATCGACCCTTATCCCTTCTACCGACACCATGTGGCCTAGAAAAGTAACTTCACTTAGCCAGAATTCACACTTACTGAATTTGGCATACAACCGCTTCTCTCTCAGAATCTGCAGAACCACTCGAAGATGTGAGTCATGCTCCTCATCCGATCTTGAATAAACCAGGATAGCATCTATAAATACCACGACAAACCGATCCAAGTAGGGTTGGAATACTCGGTTCATCATATCCATAAATGCTGCTGGCGCGTTGGTCAATCCAAATGGCATCACCATGAATTCGTAGTGACCATAGCGAGTCCTAAAAGCCGTCTTATCAATATCCGCCTCCTTGACCTTAAGCTAGTGGTACCCTGACCTTAGATCTATCTTCGAGAAGACTGAAGCCCCCTTCAACTGATCGAACAAGTCACCGATCCTCGGCAACAGGTATTTATTCTTGATTGTCAGTTTATTCAACTGACAATAGTCAATGCACATACGCATTGATCCATCCTTCTTCTTAACAAATAATACCGGCGCTAACCAAGGCGACACACTTGGTCGGATAAACCCTCTATCCAACAACTTTTGGATCTGAGCCTTTAATTCCACCAACTCCTTCGGAGCCATCCTGCATGGAGCGATAGATACTGACGCTGTCCCCGGAAGAAGATCAATACCAAACTCCACTTCACGATCCGGGGGTAATCCCGAAAGCTCTTCTGAAAAAATATCAGGGAATTCCTTTACTGTCCTAACATCCCCGACAGTTAATTCCTTGGCTTTCAGAGCCCGAACAAACATTAGAATTGCCTCGCATCCTTTCCTCACCATCCTTTCTGCTCTTACGACAGACACCACATTTGTCAAACAGTTCCCCCTTACATCTATCACCAACACTTCGCCACTCTCGGGAGTTTTCAACACCATACGTTTGACTGCACAGTCCAAAATTTTCTTGATACTTCACTAACCAATCCATTCCTAAGATCAAATCAAACTCCCCAAACGGTAGTTCCATCAGATCAGCCCGAAACGCTACCCCTTGAACTTCCAGGGGTACATCCTTATATAGTTTGTTCACCATTACAGTTTGTCCTAAAGGGCTCACTACAGTCCTCTCCCTAGAAGAAGTTTCATAATCTAAGTTCAAAGTTCCCGCTATAGCACTAGCAACATAGGAGTGCGTCGAACCAATATCAACCAATGCAGTGTAAGGCAAACCAAAAATTAAAAACGTACCGGTTATGACGTTCGGTGCATCAGTCTCCTCTCGACGTCTGGCAGCATAGACTAACCCTGGCTGTCTCGCTTCAGTATTTCCTGCCCCTTGGCCTAGTACTCCACGACCCTGACCGAAACCGTTACCACCTCTGGCTGGAGCACGACCTCTCTGTGGTTGCTGACCACCTCTTCCCAACTGTGCATACCCTTGACCCGTGGGCCCTTCACTATCCCGTTGCTGCGGACAGTTTCTAACTTGGTGGTCTGTAGATCCACACCTAAAGCACTTCCCATTGCCTGCCCAACACTCACCTACGTGGAATTTACCACATCGAGCACACTTCTGTGTCTAACTAGCAGCAGCAGGTCTCTCATCCCGTCTCGGCCCGTCTGACCTGGGTTTTTTCTGAATATGCCCAGCTGCCCCTGATGATCCAAAATTTCTCTTACTTCCACTCCTATCTCTATCCCGATTTAATTTGTTTGTCTGCTTAACCTCCTTAGCTATCTTAGCTTTTTCCACAAGCACAACAAATTCCCTCTCCCGCTGTGGTGCTATCAATACATGCAGATCGTCCCTCAGACCATCTTCAAATCGAAAACAACGTTCATGGTCTGTGGCCACCATCCCTCGAGCATAACGGCTAAGGCGTAAGAATTCTGCTTCATATGCAGCCACCGACCTACTTTCCTAAACCAGATTCAGAAACGCTCTACGCTGCGCATCCACATAACTCGACCCAATGTATTTACTCTGAAATGCCGTTTTGAAGAGATCCCAAGTGATACGGTCAGCCACAGTACCATCCTTAACCGTAAGCCACCATTGATAAGCTTCGTCCCGCAGGAGAGACACAACCCCTTTCAATTTTTCCTCTTCCATGAAATCAAGATCATCCATTATGCACTCAACTGCCTCTAACCAATACTCAGCTGTACTTGAGGCTATACCAGAAATTTCTCTAAACATTTCTGCCCCATTGGATCTAAGTCGCTCCAACACCGATTTCTGGGCTCCTGTGCCCATGCCTGCCCAAGCATCCCTCTCTAAAACCCTTAACATCGCCTGAGATACAGCATCATCTCCGATCGTCTGGTCCTGAAATTCCACCTCCACAGCTGGTGGTACCGTCATCTCGTTTCTAGACTAATGGCCAGATCCTACTGGTTCTGACACAGCCATCCTACCCCTACCACAGCCACGCGCAGGACGTCCACGACCCCTTGTACTCATTCTACCGATTCGCATTTATCTAATTAGAAATTTTATGTATTATTAATTTCTTTCACTGATTAACCACGAACAATCTTATGGGCAGTAGTTTCAAGAGTAGTTCTTTCGAATTCGAAATTATATCCATGAGTTTCAGTCTCAAGTCTGTATCTCCTAGTTCTAGGAACCACATACATTCAACCATCATACATCAACATACAAGTAGCATCCATGAATTTACATTCATCACATAAGGGTATTTTCATCATTTCACTACCCAGGGGTATTTTCATAACTTCCTAAAATAGGGTATCTTGGTGATTTTTCGAAATAAAGATTTTTTTAAAATGAGGGTATTTTGGGAATTTTTTTTAAATTTTCGATAATTTCGTAAATCGGGTACTTTTATAAATCTAGGGGTTTTCGGGTCATTTGTAAAACATGGGTATTTGGGTAATTTTGCCAACCGGGGGTGTTTCGGTAATTTCATGAATTTTGGTAGTTTTATAAATCCAGGGTATTTTGGGGAATTTTTCACAAATCAAAGATATTTCAAAAATTTTACAAAACTAGGGGTATTTTAGTAATTTTACGAAACAGGGTGGCTGGTCCCTTTCGGGTTTTACTTATAAATTTTGGCCCGTCAACTAGTCCTCGTGGGTAAGGTGAACAGTCACTACGCACCAGGTAGGATTCCAGCGAAGAGGAGGTGGGTCACCAGGACCGCTTAAATACCAAGCTCTCCCTGAATCCAGTCCTAGACATGCGTACGCCTGTTGCCACACCCTAACCCAACGACTTGTTCACGGATAGGTTTAGTCAGATTAAGTTTTATGAATTTACAGAGTTGTTTAATCTAGGCCTAGAGTCCATTAACCCTAACATGCTAGTCTACGTCCATAAAGCCCATCAAACCCAACATGCATATCACATCAAGAGTTAGAATACTTACCTGCGTGGATCGGGTGCCTGTAAACTCGAAGGCCATATCTCAACCCAAAGCATTTTTCTCAAATTCACATCAATTTTACAAAATACTACTAGACCCATTTCTCAGCCCGAGCTTTGCAATCGGGCTCTAATACCAAAATGTAACACTCCAAACCCAGCCCAAATGCCTCGACCAGATCTGGTATGCTACGAGTTAAATGTTAAAAACTTTGCTTTGAAGGGATTTGAAATCTCAGTTTATTTACGTAGGTATTCGTTAAATAAGTGTTATTTGTAGAAAACCTTTGTAGTTGTTTTTTATTAGAACTCGTTTGAAAATCACGTTTTCATTTTCCTTCTTAAAAATAAGTCTTTGAACATAAATTTATAAAATGTAACCATTAACAAATATAAATTGATAACCTAAGCTATGGAGCCTTCTTACATAAATAGTCCCAAAGTTAAAACTTAAAGGAAAACCAGAAAGAGTTTATGAAAATAAAAGACTTGATGGCCCCTCGAGTCCGCCTCGGCTCCTATGCCATGATCTACTGCTCATCTGAAAAGTCAGGAAAAATAAAGGGGTGAGTCACCAAGACTCAGTGTGCAAATCCCGAAAACACATAAAAGGCTGGAGGCCCACAAACACATAATGGGCCTTGGCCCATACACAATGGCAACAGAATATTTACATGCAACATGGTCCAACCCAACTTAAAAGTCCATCCTCTACACACCAGCCCGTACCAGCCATCACACCTTTGGGATTTCTACAATCAACCCACCAACCGCTACACACCATATCGACAGTCATGCTGCCTATTCCTAACAATCAGGAATAAATTTAACGTGGCTTAGCCACCGATCACTATTGTGACCTAATCTTACGATTCGTGGTTTAACCACCACTCACCAAGTGACCTATTAACATGCTCTTCCCCTTCATCAAATTAACCCTATCCCATGCATACATCAATGCAGAATCAAATCAATATACTATCTAAAAGATCACAGGCCATCACATACATCGATACACATAGAGAAGTTTCTATGATTACGTACCTGGCATCCCTTGCCTACCCTTTTCGGGTAATACGACTGTCCATACAGCCTTTTTCCGGCTTATAGTCCATAACATATATAGCACAGATTAATTAGTGTGATAGAGATCTGCACACCTGATTACAGACAAGACGAGACTTTCTATGTCGACACTATCAAAAGTCGATACGACTACTAACTGTCTAAGGTTTTGCCCTGAAGCCGGTCCACAACCCGGTGGCCAATCCCGAACTACTAACACTGTTCTTTTCTTAAACTTAAGGATTGGGTTTACAGATCCAATCCCCTCCTTCGCCTGATCAACATTTGATTCCATCAAAAGACCTTATCAGTTGTTACCATCACCACATATGGTTGTTAATCCATAACATAGGGTTAAGATCACAAATACGATAAACGAACCTAACAAAAATCTAAAGAGAACCCCTTACCTTAAAATCCCAAAAAGAGGTATGGGTCTCAGAGATTAGCGATTTCTGGCTTTTGGGATCTAGATGATTTGATCTACTTCGATTCCCAAAATGTCGCCCCAAGATGAGAACCCAAGAACAGTCAAATCGTTACTCCAAAGTTAATCTTATCACGTCAATTAGCCTTTCAGCTTTAGCCTCCAAAAATTGAAAGAGAAAGGTGGAACATAAAAGAAATCGGCACGTACCTTAACACCAACAGATTTGGCTACTCCTAATCGGTTTTAGCTTCCGTGAAAATCCAAAAGAAAGATGGTGCAAAGGAATCTATAAAGGTTCGTCTTAATGAAGAAATCAAAAGAAAACGATGCAAAGGAAGATTATAAGGTTTCGGTTTGTAGGAGAAAGCAGAGAAAAACAATGGACATTCGGCTTTAGCATAAAAGTGGAGATGAGAAAATGGAATTAGGGGTTTCGGCTTTAGCAGAGAATGAGAGAAGAGAGTAAGAGAATAAAACCCAAATGCCGAAAATAAAGAAGTATTCCCCTCCCCTAAAGAGAATTTCGGCTCTCACCAAACAAATGTCGAAAATGCCTATTTTGCAACCTAAAAACCCATCCTATCAATAAGGAAATTTCAGCACCCCTTAGCCATACAAAACCGATTCCCCCTTCCCACCTAGAGTTTGAAAATCGGCCACCACTCATCTTACCATATAACTCCTAGATTTTCTCCCTTATCTTCATCTGATCACTCATCCTCAAGTGGCATGGATAACGCCACCTCTTCCTTCCTTTATCTGCCACATTATCAGCCATATTATCCGCATTATCCCACTCATTAAATCTCTCTATTTTTAAGCATTCCAACTCCCTCTCTTTTGACGCTAAAAACATTTAAAATAAGTGAGTAATGCGACTCGAACCTTGGCCCTCCTCAGTTGACGCTACCTTTTAGCTCCCTTAAGAGGCGCCTCCTTGCCTCTTTACCACATCGCCACTTGTGTCTTAAAACGCAAACAATATCTTTTGAGCCCTAACCCAGATGGCTCTCTACTAGAGTGCCCAAACAGAAAAATTTTTACTAAGGCCTCGGCCCAACCCTGAGCCTAATCTGAACCCCTTAAACATTCCAATTAACATATTAAGCATAACAACACATTAAATGCATAGCCCCACCAATCCAGGATGTTACATTCCAAAATATAATGATCTAAGAATTTTCGCTACAAAGTATTCATTTTATTTAGAAAATGTAAACAAACAACGTTTGCAATTAAATAGTTATGTAAAATAAATTTTCTAATAAAAAGGGTTTTTAAGTAACAAAATTTTACGATGTTTTTGAAAATAAATGAAAGCCGGATTTACAACTGTTTTATGTAACATCTCCAGATCTAGCCATAACGTCTAGGTCGGGTTTACGGTGTTATAGGTGAAGTGGTCGAGGGTTGTGATTGTTTGCGTGAGGTTTGGGGGTGCAAGTCCTTTCTTTGGAAATTTTGTTAATTTTTTGTTCTATCTTATTTCCGTGAAAATTATAATAGAATGAGCTTGCTGGTTCAATGATAATATGTTACCTTACTCTTAAGTCTTGTGTTCAAATCCTTGTGTATGTAATGTGTGAATTCTTTTTGTTTCTTGCCTTGTGTCAAAAGTTGAGTTACTTTCAAATTTTAATTAAATCTGATAGGATTTTATGGGATGGGATTTTAACAAATGTTTTATTTTATTTTATTTTTGAATTATCAAAGAAATATCCCCATCCAACAACCCCTCTAATCTTATGTTCTTTTTCTTTGCAGCCATTTTTTTCCCTTCATTTCCTTCTTTAAAAATTTCCATTGGTTACACTAAAGTTTTCGTTTTCCCCATAGTAATTCTATCATCTTGTATATTCTCGTTCTTTCCTCATTGTGGTTTTGTAACGAGTTCGAGAAGTTGCTATTAAGGTTGTTATATTTTTGTGTTGGGGAAAATTTGTTAAGAAAAGCGAAGGTTGTCGTTAATTCTTTTATGATTAACATTGGATTTGTGTTTTTGTGCTATTAGTAGATAATTGTATTGTGTCTAATGATACACTGACGAGTTAAGAACAACTTTGGGTAGTTGTTATTTTCATGGTAAGTGGGTTGAATATCAGATTTGGGGATTTCATGTTGAATCTTAAATATTGAATGTAAGGTTTAGATGTTGTTAATTGGTAGTTAATCATTGCGATTTAATAATTTTTGTAGGTTTTGAGTTTCCGGATGTGTGGTGAATCAGAATTAGTATCAGGTGTGTGAACTAACTTGAAAGACTCGATTGAAACTTGAAAAAATATGAAAATAGGGGCTATTTTCGAAACTGTCTAGTGTCTTACAGCCATGTGACAGACTATGTGTAGCACAAGGCCGCATTGTTGGCCGTGTGCCAGGCCGTGCGAAGCATACGAGCGTGTGTTATTGCATGACCTGAATAGGTAGGCCGTGTGGACCACACGAGCTGGCTTATTCGGCTGTGTGGGCCCTTTTTGGCAAATTTGAAGGCCCGATTGGGACCAATTAAGGGACTCAAAAATTGGATTCATGGACATTCTATAGCCCCAAAATAGCGTAAGATTTAATATACTTCACTTGGAAAAAAATTAAAAAGCATGATAAATAGTTTCCGTTTGTATATGTGATATGATCTTCTCTGAAAAATGTGTTAGTTTAGTATGCATGCCATAAAATTTATAAGACATTTATTCATGTTATTATGATGTTGAATATGCATTGGGGTGGGTTTTGATATGTTGGAGGAAGTGTATATGACAATTTTATTGCAAATCTAGCGGTTAAACCAAAAATTCTGTCTGGCAGCTCGACTGCACATATACGAGTGCCATACCGCTATATATTGGTGTGATTGGATAGATGGACTCTTGTAGTCTTATTTTGTGTGATTGGTGGACGGAGATGGTGTGTAGTAGATGGGGGTAGGATATGCTCTGATATGCAATATGATCTGAAATTATGATTAATAATATGTGTTTTGGAAATATGAAAATTCTGATCTATTTTATTTTTTTGTATATGGGAATTGTAAGTGAATTCTGTTTGTAGGCTAAGTCACACACTACGCTTCTAGCTCACTCATTTATTTGTAACATCCCAAAAATTAGGGGTTGTATTTTGTTTTGCATAATTGCATGTGTTGGCCTCGCTTAGTTAGTATTTGAGGGTGTTTGGGGGTTCTAGGGAAGCCTGGGTTCGAGTCGGGCCCTAGAAAAATTTTGGTTTTTGGGCCTTTAGTGGAGAGGGCTGTTGGAAGCAGGACTTAAGGAAAATTGTGTGTGTTTTATTGACACAAGTTGGCCATGTGTTAAGTTAGTTGTGGCGTCACTGATGGACAAGGGGGAGAGGAGTTTGATTCCCTTGGCAAGCAATTAAAGGTAATTATTTTATGCTTTGGGAGAGGAGGAAGCAGAGTTGGAATCAAACTCTTTTATGGGAGTTAGAGAATGGGTCAAACGTTTCAAATGGATGAAGGAGAGGGATTGTAGGAGGAAAAAGGGGAGAAAATCGTGGAAGTGATGAGTGTGGGAGGTGTTGGCCGAAAGTGGGGGTCTTGCTGCGGGGAATTTTGGCTGAAGAGGAGTCTTGGAGTGCATTTTAAGTCATTTGGTGTAAGGGGAGAAACCGAAACTCTTCTTTGCTTCTGAGTGTTTTCTTTCAGGTTCTTTTCTTTGAAGGTGACGTTTTGAGTACTTTGACTTGCTCTTTTCTTTTTCCTTTTTCCTACTCGTTACTTACCTCTCGTGTATCTTGAGCAATTCTTCTTTCTTTTGTTGTTAGCTGAACCTCTGGACTAGGCCGAATCTCTAGTCTTCCTCTCGTTTCTTATCACGTTTTGCTCATCCCTTATTTTTCTAGACAAATTTATTCTCCATTCTTTTGTCCTTGAACTAGCTTCTTGTCTTCTTGATGCTCCTCTCTTCATAATTTAAAGTTAGCCGATATGGGGGTAAGCTGAATCTTTTCTCTTCTCTTTAGCCTTTGTAGTTTATTTCTCTTAGCCGAACATCCACTATTACTTATTGTGTTGGGCATACTCATGGCATCTGGTGAGTTAGTCCTTGGCCAAATCATAAACCTGTTCTTTCCTAAAGTGGCACTGTAAGGAATTGGAAAATCGGGTTTCATTAAGGTGAAGGAGCACAAGTGATTTGTTTTAACCAAATCTCCACATTTAACTCATTAAGCAAGTGAGGGACTTGATACCTAAGAGATAGGGCCAATTATTTGGTGCATTGAAGGAGACCGTGCTCATGGTGTTTTTGGAAGCGTTGGAAAACACAACTCGTAATTAGGTGTGTAATCTCACACCGTTGTTTGTGAAAGCATGTATTGCTCTGTGAATCGGCCAAAAGCTGAAATACCGAAAAGCCGGAGAACCAGCAAACAAGATCACTCGAGCGTGCGAGCGCTTCTTGTGATAAATCGAGTCATTAGTGGGAGTGACAGACTATTGAGAGAGTGTCACGAACACTCTTGTGAAACTGAGGACGTAATGGGCCTTGTTGAGCTAAGGTGGGCTAAATAGGCCGAACGGTTAATGGGCCCATCTGAACGAAAATGGTGAAAAATGTAAGTTGATCGACGCGACTGCGAATTCTGCAAAACCGTAGCTGAAAATGAACGGAATGGGCCACACGAGCGTGTGGGCCTGAATGGGCCGAAATCGGGTTTTAGGCCTAATAGCACTGTATTGACCGAAAATGGAAACCGAGTCGCTCGAGGCAATATTAGGCCTTCAGAAAAGTCGTTGTAGGGGTAAAAAATTACTGAAATACCCTTAGTGGGTAAATTACTGAAATACCCTCGGTGGGTAAATTACTAAAATACCCTCGTTGGGTAAATTACTGAAATACCCTCGTTGGGTAAATTACTGAAATACCCTTTAAGGGTGAAACTACTGAAATACCCTCGTTGGGTGAAATTACTGATATACCCCTGAGGGGTAAATTACCATTTTACCCCTACTTAAAAAATTACCATTATACCCCTAGAGATAGATTTAGTGTGTTTGTGTGTAATCTGTTTAAATGTCATGATGGTAAATTATTGCATACACTGAGTTAATATGTCACGGCATGTTGCATTGGGTTGGGTTATGTATTTGGAGGAAGTACTGTACTGGTGGCTATGCCACGTTATACTGATTCAGTGGCTCTACCATGATATACTGATTTTAGTGGCTCAGGCACGTATATTGTTACTGGCAGCTGTGCTGCGTTGATGTTGGCAGCTCGGTTGCGCTCTTGGTGTGTAGGGCTGGGTGGGTTGACTTGGACCCTAGATGGTGTGAAGGGTTGGTACGGGTGGTATGATGGTTGGATTGGGTTGGACTGTATTTTTGTTGCATTACCATGATTTTGGGGCTTAGGACCGAACTGATACTACATGGGCTTGGGCCCAAACTATGACTGTAACTGGGATTACACACTGAGTTCTTGTAACTCACCTTTTTCCTTTAACTATACAGGTAATCCTCAGCCTTAAGGGATTTGGAGCCGCGAGGGACTCAGAGGTGGCCACACGTATTGCAGGTTTCGATGGTGAACTTAGTATTTCTATTTATGATTACTTTACTTTAATTTTGGGTTTTATAATTGTTGTAATAAGGCCTTTGGAACTGTTTTAACTTTTATTTGGGATTTCTTTAAACACTGCAAATTTAATTAACACGGGCTTCCAAAATAATAAACAACTATTTTCCAAATATCACGTTTTCCTAAATGTTAAGACCAAACCTCTGTAACTGACACGATTTTAATAAACAAGATAATACGTGCATTTTTGAAAGGGTATTAATTCGAGGAAACTTCTTTTGTGAATAAGCAACGAGAAACGGAATTTTAAACATTTAAGTTGGAATTTGACAATGAGTTTTTCAACAATCATAAGGTTTTCAAACATCACCTGATGTGGCATGCTAGATCCGGTCGTAACGTTTAGGCCGGGTTTGGGGTGTTACATTTAGTGGTATCAAAGCCAGGTTGCAAAACTCGGCTGTGGAATGGGTTTTGAAAATTGTTTACATTTATTTAAAGTCTAGTTTAGAAAAGTAGTAGTATCACTGAACGTGTGGCACAATGAGTCTCTGGCACCAAATTCGTATGTCCCTTACTCTATACTTTGTTTTATGATGATATGACCATACTACAGAAATACTAGGGAAAGTAGTTATACACTGAAACTTTTAGTTATAAAAACTGAGACTATAGAGACTGAAACGACTCGATCTATGAAAATAACTCTTATTACTGTTTTTCATAAAACACTTGTTAAAAGTTATGAGAACTATAAACTGATTCATAAAAATCTTAAACGGATTAATACTTTACATCGAGATAAGTACAAGAGGTCGCGAAAGGGGTATACGTGGCCATGGTAGAGGCTGGGGTGCTAGGGCTGGGTCCTTAGCATCGGGACATATGCCTGAAAGGGAAGCACTGACATCACCAGTGACTGAAACGGGGTCTCATGACTAGGCCAGAGGGGATGGTGCTTTGTCTCAAGCAATGCTACGGGTTTTGGAAAGAGTGGCTGAAGCGAGTACCGGGTCGGTGGCCCGAGGGTCAATTTTTGAGCGGCTTCTGTCAAATAGGGCAAAAATCTTCAAGGGCTTCTCTAGTATAGCCCCGAATGTAGCAGAGTATTGGTTGGAGGCAGTACAGCGAATTGTGGATGATTTGGACTGCACAGTAAAACAGAAACTGAAAGGAGCAGTGTCCCTACTGAGAGATGAGGCGTACCAATGGTGGCTTACAGTAAGGGAAGGTACGCAAGCTGATCGTGTGACTTGGGATTTCTTTAAAGCGGCTTTCCAAGGAAAGTATGTAGGGCAAGTTATGTGGACGCCCGGAGAAAGGAATTTTTGAATCTGGTTTAGGGGAATAATTCCATTGCGGAATATGAGGCAGAGTTCCTGCGCTTGAGTTGGAACCCACGGGGCATAGTTGCGACTGAATACGAGCACTATGTGCAATTTGAAGATGGTCTTCGGGAGGAGTTGTGGGTACTGATAGTGCTGCAGAGGGAAAGAGACTTTGCTGCCCTAGTAGAGAAGACTAAGATTGCTGAAGATGTGAAACGCTCTGAGCGTCAAAATCGTGAGAAGGAAATGGGCAGGAATAAGAGAGATATTAGGCCTTCAAGTTCTTCAGATAAAATTCATAAGAGGCCTAGATTTGATGGGCCCGTCTGAGCTGAGGTTTCGATGGTTGCTGGCAGACCGCAGCCTTGCGCAGTGTACGGGTTATCTCATCAGGGTGAATGTTAGAAGAGAACTGGGGCGTGTTTCAGATGTAGGTCAAGAGACCATAGGGTTAAACACTGTACGCAGAGGCCGGGTCCGATGCCAGTTGCGGGTCAGGGAAATGTTCAGCCAGAGAGTGGTGGTCAACAGCCACCGAAAGGCCGTGGTCCAGCTCGAGGGGGAAATGGGTTTAGACGGGGTCGTAGAGTACCGGGCAGAGGTACCGGTAATACATATGCGAGACAGCCAACGTTGGTTTATGCTACTCGGTGTCGAGAGGATGGTGACACACCTGACATCATAACTGGTACGTTCCTCATTCATGATGTACCATGTATTACTTTAATTGATATTGGGTTGACACACTCGTATGTTGCATGTACTATGTCTAGAACTTTGGGTATACAATTCGAACTTGCTGATAAAAAAATGTTGGTGATTAGTCCTTTAGGACAGCCTGTGGTAGTGAATAAGTTGTTTAAAAATGTGCCTCTCGAGGTTCAAGGGGTTGTCTTTCCGGCGGATTTGATGGAATTTCCGTTTGGCGAGTTTGATCTCATTCTGGGCATGGATTGGTTAGTGAAACACCGTGCAAATTTGGATTGCGCTGCTAAGCATATGATATTAAAGACTTTAGAGGATGGGGAGGTGATCGTGATAGGGGAGCAGATAAACTATTTGTCCAATGTAATCTCAGCGTTAAGGGCCGAGAAAATGGTTCGCAAAAGTTGCGAGGCATTCCTTGCTTATGTCAATACATCTATTGTTAAGAAACCGTCGGTTTAGAATGTCAGGACTATAAAGGAGTTTCCGGATGTATTTCCTGAGGATCTTCCGAGGTTGCCTCCAAATCGCGAGGTCGAATTCGGCATTGAGTTGTTACCGGGAACGGCTCCGGTGTCCATTGCCCCTTATAGGATGGCACCAAAAGAGCTGGTAGAATTAAAGGCTCAGATCCAAGAACTTCTAGATCGAGGGTTTATCCGACCGAGTGTATCTTCATGGGGAGCACCGATATTTTTTATAAAGAAAAAGGATGGGTCAAGGCGCATGTGTATTGACTACTGTCAGTTGAACAAGTTAACGATTAAGAACAAATACCCGCTACCAAGGATAGACGATCTGTTTGATTAGCTGCGAGGAGCTTCGGTTTTCTTTAAAATAGATCTAAGATTGGGTATCATCAGCTAAGAGTCAAGGAGGCATATATATACAATACTGCATTCCGAACTCGTTATGGGCATTACAAGTTTCTGGTCATGCCGTTTGGGTTAACGAATGTACCAGCTACTTTCATGGATATGATGAACCGGGTTTTCCAACCCTACTTAGACCGGTTCATGGTGGTGTTCATAGATGATATTCTGGTGTATTCAAGAGCTGAGGAGGAGCATGATTCACATCTCCGAGTTGTTCTGCAGATATTGAAGGAAAAATAACTCTATGCCAAATTCAGCAAGTGCGAGTTTTGGTTGCAACAAGTGACATTTTTGGGGCATGTCGTGTCTGCTGAGGGGATTAGGGTTGATCCTCGGAAAGTTGAGGCTGTATTAGATTGGAAGCCACCAAAGTCGGTATCTGGAATTCAAAGTTTCCTGGGTTTGGCCGGGTACTACAGACGGTCCGTTGAGGGGTTTTCATTGATTGCTGCACCCCTAACTAAGTTACTGTGTAAGGGGTACCATTTGTTTGGACGGATAAACAGTAGGAAAGTTTTGAGAAGTTGAAAAGATTCTAACTGAAGCTCGGGTATTAATACAGCTAGAGGCTGGAAAAGAATTCGTTATCTATTGTGATGTGTCACACACGGGTTTGGGTTGTGTGCTGATGCAGGAGGGGAAGGTGGTGGCGTATGCATCTTGTCAGCTTAGGCCGCATGAGGTGAACTACCCCACTCATGACTTAGAATTAGCTGCGATGGTGTTCGCACTAAAGATATAGAGACATTATTTGTATAGGGAAAAGTCGATCATCTACACTGACCATAGGAGTCTTAAGTATCCCCTTACCTAAAAGGAGTTGAATCTTAGGCAACGGAGATGGATAGAGTTACTGAAGGATTATGATTGCTCGATTGAATATCATCCGGGAAAAGCTAACGTGGTGGCAGATGCACTGAGTCGTAAGGTTGTGTCTGATTTGAGGGCAATGTTTGCTCGTCTCAGCCTATTTGAGGATGGTAGTTTGTTGGCAGAACTTCAGAGGAAACTGATTTAGGTTGATCAGATTAAAGAGAAGCAGTTATTGGATGAGTCGTTGGGTTCTCGTTTTCAGCAGGTGAAAAGCGGAGAGACTGTGGATTTTGGGCTGAATAGTAAAAGGGTATTATGCTTCCGTGGAAGAGTTTGTGTATCAAGGGACTCTGAGTTAAGATAGTTAATTCTGTGAGAGGCGCATAGTAGTCCATACGCTATGCATCCCGGTGGAAACAAGTTATACTTAGATTTACGAGAACTGTATTGGTGGCCAGGACTTAAACGTAAGGTGACTGATTTTGTAAGTAAGTGTTTGACATGCCAGCAAGTGAAGGCTGAACATCAGCTACCTTCTGGATTACTGCAACTGGTGAAAATTCCACTCTAGAAGTGGGAGAGGGTAACCATGGATTTTGTTAGTGGGCTACCCCTAACGCCTACAAAGAAAGATTCGGTGTGGGTAATTGTTGATCGGCTGACTAAATCTGCCCACTTCATACCAGTTCGCACCGATTACTCATTGTAGAAATTGGCAAAGTTATATGTGGCAGAGATTATAAGGTTACATGGGGTGCCAGTGTCTATCATCTCGGACAAGGATCCTAGATTCACATCTCTGTTTTGGAGAGTGTTGCATGAGGCTTTGGGTACAAGGTTGGATTTCAGGACAGCGTTTTATCTGCAGACTGATGGTCAGTCAGAGAGGGTAATTCAGATTTTGGAAGACATGTTGAAAAGTTGTGTGATTGATTTCAGGGGTAGTTGGGAAGATTGTTTACCGTTACCGGAATTTGCTTATAACAATAGCTACTAATCCAGCATTCAGATGGCACCATACGGGGCATTATATGGTCGTAGGTGTCATACCCCTACATGTTGGACAGAATTGGGTGAGCGACGATTGTTGGGTCCAGAGCTAATTTCAGAAACTGAAGAGAAAGTGAAGTTGATCCGGGGTAGATTAAAGGAAGCATCTGATAGGCAGAAGTCGTATGGTGGTTTAAAGCGTAAAGAGATAGAGTTCTCTGTAGGGGATTATGTCTTCTTGAAGGTGTCACCGTGGAAAAAGATTCCGAGATTTGGACGGAAGGGCAAGTTAAGCCCTAGATTCATCGGACCTTATCGGGTATTAAAACGTGTTGGACCGGTCGCCTATCATCTCAAGCTGCCTCCTAAATTAAACCAGATACATAACGTATTCCATGTTTCTATGCTGAGACGCTACCGTTCGGATCCTTCTCATATAGTGCCGGTGAAGGAGATCGAGATAAGACCTGATCTAACATTTGAAGAAGAATCGATGCAGATTTTGGACCGTGATGTTAAGGTGCTAAAGAGGAAATCTGTTCCATTAGTACAAGGTACTATGGCGTAATCACGGATCAGAGGAAGCCACATGGGAGCCTGAGAAGGCAATGCGACAACAATATCTTTATCTCTTTTAATCAGGTAAATTTCGAGGCCGAAATTTCTTTAAGGGGTAGAATTGTAACATCCCAAAAATTAGGGGTTGTATTTTTTTGTGCATAATTGCATGTGTTGGGCTTGCTTAGCTAGTATTTGAGGGTGTTTGGGGGTTCTAGGGAGGCCTAGGTTCGAGTCGGAGCCTTGGAAAAATTTTGGTTTTTGGAGGCTCTAGGGAGGCCTGCGTTGACATTGGCAGCTCGGCTGCGCTCTTGGTGTGTAGGGTTGGGTGGGTTGACTTGATCCCCACATGGTGTGTAAGGTTGGTACGGGTGGTATGATGGTTGGATTGGGTTGGGCTACATTTTTGTTGCATGACCATGATTTTGGGGCTTAGGCCCGAACTGATACTGCATGGGCTTGGGCCCAAACTGTGACTTTAATTGGGATTACACACTGAGTTCTCGTAACTCACCCTTTTCCTTTAAATGTGCAGGTTATCCCCAGCCTTAGAGGATTTGGAGCTGCAAGGGACTCGGAGGTGGCCATACGTACTGCAGGTTTCGATGGTGAACTTAGTATTTCAGTTTAGGATTATTTTACTTTAATTTTTGGGTTTTATAATTGTTGTAATAAGGACTTTGGAACTGTTTTAACTTTTATTTGGGATTTCTTTAAACACTGCAAATTTAATTAACACGAGGCTTTCAAAACAATAAACAACTGTTTTCCAAATATCACATTTTCGTAAATGTTAAGACCAAACCTCTACAACTGACATGGTTTTTAATAAACAAGATAATACGTGCATTTTTGAAAGAGTATTAATTCGAGTAAACTTCTTTTGTGAATAAGTAACGAGAAACGAAATTTTGAACATTTAAGTTGGAATTTGACAATGAGTTTTTCAACAACCATAAGGTTTTCAAACATCACCTGATGTGGCACGCTAGATCCGGTCGTAATGTTTAGGCCGGGTTTGGGGTGTTACATATTTCGATTCATTTCAGGTGATCCTCAGGCTTAGGATTGGACGGTGATCCCAGGGCTCGGTTTGCATAGTTTGGTTTAAGTATGTTTTGGACTATTTTATGGGCTCCATGGACTTTTGGGACTGTTGATTTTTGTTTGGGACTTTAACATTGATTTTGGTATTTATTTTTCAAAATCTCTATTTATAACTGGAAATCTAATCGAGATGACGTAACTAACATTATACATGATTTTATAAACCCAAGTTGCTAATTGTTTTTCCACTGCAAAGTTTTGAAATCTGATACTATGTTTTTACTACGCAAGTGATTAAGCGTGTTGAGTTTGTGTCAATAAATTTAATATTCTGTGGTTTTCGTCAAAGTACTCACATGATTTTCGAAATGTCTAAGTGTACGACAATTTAATTTGTTCGATTTACCTTTAAGTTAAAAATGAGTACGTTTAAAAACTAAGCAACAATGTTTTCACCTGCGATGTAACCTTCATAATCCAACTGTAACGTCTAGGTCGGGTTTGGGGTGTTACAAGATTTTTGTTTATTATTAATTCTAATTTTTCGATTCAAATGCCCGTCAGAAATATGACTATATAACTCGTCGTCATCTAACTCCGTTTCTCAATTGATAAAAAAAGATGATCAATTTTTGGAGGATAAAATTGTTTTAACATATTATAATTAAAAAAAGATAAAGAAAACGAGAAGAGTGGAGAAAATACAATTGACACTTTGGTTTAGAATTTTATTTATATACTTAATTTTTTAAATTTCTATAAGAAGTATTTGGTACGACATTTAATGACAGGAGATTATGTAAAAGCATTTTGGTTGCAGGGAAATATGTTGTAGAGTATAATTTCTCACGTGGGTCTACCTATTATGTATGAATTACAATTGTTGATTAGCATAACTTAAGAACGTAGATTCTCCATTAATCTTCAACTATCTTCTTAATTTTGGAAAAAAAAAGTACAATTTTTGTAACGAAATTAATTAAATAAAGTGTTTTAAATTGTGAACTGAAGTTGTGTGAGTTTTGCTCAAATTGAAAAGATCGAATACAAGTATTTGACACGGAAAATTCCCTTCAAAGATGATAAAAAATCACGGGTAAAGATAATTTCATTAGAATGACAAAAACGAAGAATACAAAAGATGGAGATAAAACTAAACATTGAAACTTGAAATAATAATCTTCAATACGTCAACACAAAATTATCTGAAAGCTTATAAAAGCTAATACGTAAATGTGTTATTGATTATTTTTCTTGTAACACCCCTAACCCGTATTCGTCACTGGAATAGGGTTACGAAAATGCTATAGCAAGTTAATAGGAATAAACAAGTAAAATCATAATCATTTCAATATAATTTCTCGAATACCATAAAGTAATTGATTTACAAAAATATCATACATCTACCAGACTTAAATCGAGCTTTAGGGAATAAGTAATTAATCTTAAAACCCTCAGGGACTAATTTAAAACAAACTAGAAATTTTAGGAAAATATGAAGAATTTCAAAAGCAGGGAACACACGGCCGTGTGGAATGCCCTAGGCCATGTAACTTTCGAAGTTGGGAGACACGACTGTGTACCAGCTCGTATCCCTACCCATGTAACTCACTGAGTTGGGTCACACGGCCGTGTTGTAGGCAGTGTATCTCCTTGACTTGTGACACACGGCCGTGTGCTAGGCTATGTAACATACTAACTTAATTCACACAACCATGTCTTAGACCATGTATGGTACACGATCGGGTGGCACGGGCGTGTCCCTGGCTGTGGTGCACCTAAATGAACCTTAAACATCAGGTTTACTATTTCAAGATTTCTTGGACACTAAACAATCCATTTACCAGCCATTTAACCCATTCAAAATGCCATTAAACATGCTTAAATCATGCTAATTCAAGCATCTTAAATGCTTAACCAATATACCCTCATTGGTACCACAAGTATACACACTTATACAACAATCTAAATCATCACTCAAACATACCAATCCACACAACTTAACTCCGAACCAATATGCCTATCATAGGCACCTTAAATCACAACAATTCAAAAAAGACCTATTAGTCATACATTTACTACAAGTTAATATAAAAAACATCTTCCATTATTTCTAATTCATAACAAGTCACTCACTAAATATTTACCATGTAAACATCAAGATCATGTAGTGATGCTCATATTATCAACTTGCACTTAGGCTCACTCTTTATATATATACATACCAAAACAAAAGTATCGACAAGACAAGCCTATTACATGCCATATAATTCAAAACAAATGTTCAAAAGCTACCGAAGTTGGATGGATAGTGTGACTGGAGTGTTGATCCGATCGTCCAACCTTCAAATGTATCTACAAGAAACATAAATTAACACAAGTAAGCTTATTGAAACTTAGTAAGTTTGACGTACAAAAACAATAAATCTTACCGAAGTAAATATAACAATTCAATCAAAAATAATTAAACAATAAGTGTTTCATGTCATCCACAATGTTAAACTAATGAATTGCATAATTCAACTCAATGCTCAAATGATAATTTTTGGGAAATATATATGTTCATAATGGAGTCAATTCAAGATGTCAAATACATGTCATGCCATTCAAAATCGTTAAATAAGTTATAATACAAAGGTTTAGAACCTAATGAATGACTTATAGATACTAGTACACAAGTAACCCAATCGAAACACGTCAATCGCTCATAAGAGCTAATCCACCCAATAACACGCCAAACGCTCATAAGAGCTAATCCAACCGATAACACGCCACAGCACTAAGTGTCTAGCCCACAGGCTATATATCCACCTACATAACACGCCAGAATAGGGTAGTATAACAAGATAGTTCACAAGAAATGTTGAACCTCAATATACTTAGGAAAAATATATAAAGCTCTCCACTTCAATCTGCACTCCAACCTTGCATAACACCCCATCATTCAGTTGTACTCTATCTCGCGTTCATTCGGTCCAATTATCAATACCAACAACATTTCTCTAAACAACTTACAACATTAATAGAATAATTTATATCCACTATTTCATATCATGTCATCATACAATTCATATAGTTATTAAATTACAATCCTTACGAACTTACCTAGACTGAGTTGTAATAGTTGTAGAAGCTTAGAGACTATTCCGTAATTTTCCCTTTTCTACGTAAATCAATAGGGTCTTGATATATAATATAAAATTTCCCAATTATTAGCTTACATTTAATATTACACTTTATTCTATATTTATACCCTTTTATTTTTTTAAAATTACACAATTGCCACTAACTTTTACAACTTTTGCAATTTAGTCCCTTAACTTGAAAATCATCAAATTAACCATTTTCTCAAGTCAAAATTTATAGATGAATACTCAAGGCTTCTAAACAGTTCCCAAAACACCTCTTATTCACCAATAAACCTTGAAATTTTGACATTTTAACAATTTAATCCTTAAATCAAAATCTAAGAAAAATCACTTCACAAAACAACCAAATACCACAATCAAAGTTTCAAACACATAATTATCATAAAAAACATTCAAGATTCATCAATGAAAACTTATAAAATTTTTAACGTATTCAAAAATGAAGGTACAGGCTAGCTGGACTTAGTTACAACGATTCTAAAAACATAAAAATTACAAGAAATATGTGAGAATTGAGCTCACATGCACAAGGTAGATGAAACCAGGCTTGGAGCACCCATAAATGGTGATTCAAAATCAATTAGAAGAAATGAAGAAGAAAATTCCATATTTCCTAATTATTTTATTTTAATTTTAATGTTAATTACTATTTTGCCATTAAAATACATGTTATTTTATCATTTTCATTACAATTACCGTCCAAAAATAATAACTAGGGGCTAATTGCTGCATAGGTCCTTCCTCATTTAATATTTAAGCTATTTGATCATTTAATGCAATAATAAACAAGTTTTGCACCTTTTATAATTTAGTCCTTTTACCTTAATTAGTTATCTAAACATTAGATTTTCTTAACCAATTTTTAATACGACTCTAATAACTCCGTAAATATTCTATAAATAATATTTATGAGGTAGCACGACATAAATTGTGGTCCCAAAACCACTATTCTATCACCATTGAAAAATGGGCTATTACGTTTCTAGGGTTGAAAAATGGCATATTTATAGGCTAAATTTGTAGGTGGTAAACTAAAAATAGAATTTAACTGGGAGATGAAAAACCAAAAAATACGAGGCATAACTCTACAAATCTCCACCTTGACTCATATTTTTACAACACCTTATTTGCCAAAACCCACTATGGGCTTATCTCAAACTATGCGTGATTTTAACCAAGTAAAAGTTATATTTAGAAGCTGGAAGTCTTCTAGTCTTCGATTTGTGCATTGCCAAATCAAAACTGACCCAGGTTTGATTTCCACGAACGCAGTATTTTATCTTTTCAAAAGCTGAATGCAAAAGAGAACCTTTCTTATACGAAACTGTCATACCTTTTTTCCTCCTATGACCAAGTTGTATATGTGGAAGCTTATATCATATATGTTTGCATAAACAGATGTATGGATTATCGAAGGTTTTACCCTGTAGAGCCTACTTGAGGGCACACGACGCTCTTCAGCCAACCAACCAACCATCAACCAACTATAGCAGGGGTCATTGTTGTTAAAGTGTCGAATAGTACCTCATGGTAGCTTCCTATTTCTCTTTTGATAAGGCCAATCTTCTACTATTTGCAAAGTGGCCACAGTTAGAGGCGACAACTGCTTTTGTTCGGCATCTGTTGTTCTCGCCTTTTTTGATATACAATTTACTAGATACCTATTTTGGAACATTGATTACAAGTTAAATTAGTGGAAGTGGATGTTAATTAAGGAGTAGCACATATTTGGAGGGAATTAATAGAAAAGGAGTTTAAATTACTGGATTAATTAAATTGAAATTAACCAAGATATTAAAAAAAACTTTGTAGTTCTTGTCCAAATACAAACATATTATTATTGCTACTATACATTTAATGAATCCAAATGGATTCTCATTGTCATTTGTGTAGAAATATGAGTCAAAACCTTGTATTTGGCCCGATGGTTAGGGTGTTTATCGTCTCAAGTGTGGCCTGGGGTCAAGTTGCACCACTACAAAAAAAATAATAATAAAAATCCAAGTTAGCATTTATTATGTAATTGCTGTTTTGAAATTAATTTTTTAGAAATACTTGTCAAATACTTTTTAAAGGTTAATTATAAAAAAAATTTAAGTAAGTTTATTATTTAAGTTATTTGCTTATAGATTTATACTAATTTTAAGATTTTTAGTATTTTCGAGTTTTATTATGTGAAAATCATGAATTTTTAATTCAAAATTTATTTTGATTTAAGATTTTCATATGTGACCTTATTTAAAATTTTCCTTATTTAAGTCTAAATATATTTTAATTATCAATTTTATTATATTTTGAATTAGTTTCCATAATAATAATTTAAATATGTATTATTTATACTTGTAGTTATAATCTTATTTATAATTCTACTTGTATTTAAAAAGAAAGTATAATTTACAATTTTTAGAAGTGATGAAAAGCTTTTTGTTTAAAATATAATTATTTGAATTTGATTCTTTTCCTTTTAACATATTCTTTTACTACGGAAAGCATTTACTTGAATCTTGTTGCTCATCTAATTGTCTTTTGTTTTGCTCTGTTGTGTTGCAGTACTATAAGCGCTCTGTGTGTCACTATGATATGGACTTGTTGTCTGTGGTTCAATCACTAACATTATCGATGGGTGAGACGGACCTACACTCCATGAGGTCGGGTTCATATAATGCCAGTTGCATCAAGTATTCTCTCAGGATGTTGTAGCCGCATCCTAACTTGATGGTTTATATGTAAGGATGAAAATTAAGGGAGGGGGTGAGATTTGATGTTCACTGTGAGTCCATTTACAACAAAATCAATGCAATACTTATTAAGACACATTAATTAACTTCGCATAGAATAATCAAAGATAGCAATTCAGTTCATAATAACGATTTTTCAAATATAACCATCGTTGATATATCAAAATTCACAACATCAATTTTTAAGATAATGAAATTCTTAGATTTGCCACTATAATCATATTCCATGCACATAAAGACATGTATAGACTCACGTATATTTATCATAGCATAATTTTCTAGATTTGTATGCACATGATTTAAATGAGGTCATACTGTTTCAGATATTAAATAGTATAATTCCTACCCTATCGCTATACACCACAATAAGAGTTCCCCAAAGCTCCTCTACCTTTACGCCACAGAGTGGATAAACCACTACTGGTTTATAGATAATAATTTTCATTTGGCTGTGGACACACAACAAGTCCTCGCGCTTGGAATCCGCCTTTGGCTGTGGATGTAACAGCCCGATTTAGGGCCTAGTCAGAATAGTGGTTGCGAGACCACAAATTCGATGTAGAAATATGTGTTTTATGATTTTTATGATGGTGTGAAAATTTCATGAGGAAATTTTATTTATTCGTGATTAAATTGTCCATTAGGACTAAATTGCAAAGATTAGAAAATATGAGATTCTAGAAGATTTAAGTATGAAATAGAATCATAAAAATTACTAGAGGTCCTTATTTAGCAATTAGACCGTTATATGTTAAGATGGAAAAAAATAGACATGGGAAGGAAAAATCTTAAAAAAGGGGCTTTAAGGGCAATTTGGTCATTTGGTTAATTAATGAATTAAAAGGGAAAATAAGTCAAAAATGGTGTGCATCTTCTCCAAGCTTGGCCAAAAATCACAAGAGCACCATAGCTAGGGTTTCTTCAACTTCCAAGCTTGATAGTAAGTGTATCCTAGCCCCGTTTTTAATATTCTTCGTATTTTTGATATCCTCGTAGCTCGATTTAGCTATTTCTAGCTATATTTTGAGCTAGGGTTTATGTTAAAAAATTGACCCATGTATGACATGCATGTATTACTATGTTTTATGGAATAATATGAAAGTTTGATTGTAACACCCTAAACCCGGCCTATAAGTTAGGCCCAAATCTGGCGTGTCGCATTGAAGAGTTTTTTGAAAACCATGTTTTCATTGAAAACCCTTCTTGTTTAAAGGCTTAAGTAAAAACCCAGTTACGTTGGTTTATTTTTAAAACGTGGTACATTGAAAAATTATTAGTTCTAATCCCAAAACATCTTTTCAGTTGCGGAAGCTGATTTTGAAAGTAATTGATTTACGAAAATGATTAAGTCGCGAAAACATTTCGAAAATGTTGCGAAAACTTAGTGTTGTTTTAAAAACAGTTAGCATTTTGGAAAATCATGATTTACTTTTAACGGATATAATTCAAAGTAAAGAAAGACCCATAGTTAAAAATCCAGAAACTTAAAGAGGCCTTATTACAACCCAAATCAAAATACTTGAATGTAACTAATCAAAACGAAAAACACAAGCAGTGTGTGGCCTTCTCCGAGTCCCTCGCAGCATCAATCCGTCTAAGGCTGGGGATTACCTGCACAGTTAAAAATGGGGTGAGTTTACGAAAACTCAGTGTGTAATCCCCTTACTAGAGTAACAGTCAGTATATAGAAACAGAAACTTAAATAGTCTGGGCCAAAGCCCTTTTAACAGAATAGTACAGTACAGATCAGAGCATACGTGGGCCAAAGCCCACTACAATATCATTTGGGTCACAGCCCATAGCAGATTCAATTGGGCCTAGCCCAAACCAATAACAGAACAAGTGGGCCTAAGCCCAGTACAATGACAGATCTCATAATAGATATGCAATAGTATGAGGGTGCATCCCACCCCGATCCAGCCAATACACCACCCGTACCAACCCTACACTTACGTGGGGATAAAATTGACCCACCCAGCTAGCACACCACTGTTAGCACTGGTTGCGGCCCTAACCGAAATCGTAGCAAAGCTGGTAGTATATATATACAACTCTAAGCCTTCAGTAGCAGTATTATAATTGGCACAAACCCATCAGTAACTGTATTATGTTTGGCACATAGCCATCAGCGACGGTAATATAATCGGCACACAGGCTTGGGTAAATCTTATCGACATAGAGTCTTTGATATATATGTTAGGCACATAGCCACGGGTAAGTATGATTGGCACAAAGCCACAATCAAGAAGACGCAAAGCCATATTTAGGTTGGCACAGAGCCATAATCAGATTACGTGGCTTTAAACCGTCCGTTGGTCCACAGTTGTCATGCAACCCGTGCGACCTCAACAGATCAATATTGGATCCACAGTCGTCAAGTGACCCGTGCAACCATATCAGAACTTCCTCCGTATCAATGTCCCAACCCCATGCAATATGTCGTGTATGTCATGCTCAATCATTACACGTGTATGCAAAATGGCCATGCTCAGTAACAATCATTTAAACATGTAATAAAGGTATATCAGTCATACAACCACAGCCAAATTAGTCAACTTATAGTCTAAGTCAGTCATTTACCCACAAGGGCAAAATAGTCATATTACCCTATAAGGGTATTTCAGTAATCCTACCCTTCAGGGGTATTTCGGTAATTCTACCATACAGGGGTAATTCTGTAATTTCACAAATTGAGGGTATTTCAGTAATTTCATAAATTTAGGGTATTTCGGTAATTTTACAAATCGGGGGTGTTCCGATAATTTTACAAATCAGGGGTACTTTGGTAATTTCGCAAACTGAGGGTATTTTGGTAATTTTGCAAATCAGGGGTATTTCGATAATTTTACAAATTGGGGGTATTTTAGTAATTCTCCAAACTGAGGGTTTTTTGGTAATTTTACAAATTAGGGGTGCTTTGGTAATTTCGCAAACTGAGGGTATTTCAGTAATTTTACAAATCGGGGGTACTTCGGTAATTTTACAAGTCGAGGGTATTTTAGTAATTTTGTAAACAAAGGTATTCTGACAGAGATAACGAGGCGAATGGGCCTAGGGCCCATTCTCGGCCCAAATGGGCCCACACGCTTGTGTGGCCCATTTAGCCCAAATCTAGCCACAGATATAAGATTCACATAGTCCAGTCCAATATTTACTACACAATCATACAACTTATCTGATTAGGCCCACGGGCCCATTAGCCTCACATGGCCCCTTTCAGCCCATCGTGGCCCAAACAGCCTAAACCCACAAGAACACTCATGATAGCCTCAACTATCACGTCGAAGCTCCCACACGTGTGCTCGCACGCTCGTGTGGCTACCATCGCCGTGTGACTGTCATTTTGACATTTGCCACTCTACAGCTAGAGTAGTGCGAAATACACACCTGATAGGAATCTGGAGTTAATCCGTGCTCCGAACACTCCTATGCCCAAACACCAACCAAGGTATGGTTACTTTCCTCATAGATCGCTCTATTTAAAGCCAGCTTCTCGCCTACTCTCATGCTAGCTTCCCATTGTGGGATCCCTCCATCAATCCTCCAAAACCATCCCAAATTAGAAAAATAGTCACATTTCACATGCAAGGGGTTTCGAACTCAGGCTCCCTTGTAACTTAATCCATGCCGCTAGCCACCTTACCAACTAGCTCCTTTTGTCAGGTTTTCCCCAACAATATTCTTAAAGCCTACTCACTTACATCTAGGGTTTTATTCACCTAAACCAAAATTTTTCCTAAAGCCCAGGTTTGAACCCAAGACTTAATGGAAGCCCCCTAACCTTCCAAAATCACTCACCTAATAGGTCCAACTTGCATTAGTGTCGTTCCCTTATTCTCAAAAATTTTAAACGCTCCCATGCCCAAGGCCCAATTAGCCCAATTCTATTAGGCCCAAATTTAGGGTGTTACATTGATGTATGATAAATATATTTTTCTAAGTGATTTTCATGAAAAATGCATAAAAGGACCAAATTGTAAAAGTTATAAAAATGGTTATACGTGAGTGAAATAGTGGAAATTGGTGGCTGTTGTAGTTAAGAAAATGATTCGGCTAGGCTTAAAATACAAGAAAGTTGAATAAAAATCATTTTACGACCCTAGGGGCAAAAGTGTAATTATGTGAAAGTTTAGGGGCAAAATCTTAATTTTGCCAAAGTATGATTCATGAGTCAATTTAGTCAATGTGAGTATTAAACAAGTGAAATTGTTATTATAGATCAAGAAACACGAAGCCCGGATCGAAACTGAGGCAAGAATAAAGTCTTGGACTAAATCGAACATCTACACCTATTTTGAGTACCGAGGTAAGTTTGTGCGAAATTAGAGTTTCATAGTGTTTTTATATTTTAAATTACTTGATATTATGATAAAGAATATTATTCCCATGAAAATTGACAAATAAAGCCTCGATGAGAAAATGATGAGAATATGCTAAGTTGAAGTCCGGGTTGAGGATTCAGAATAACGAGGATACTTATGTCACCACATGAGATAAGGAAAGTCCCGTATAAGACCATGTCTGGGACATGGCATCGGTACCGAATGTAGGTCCCTTATAAGACCATGTCTGAGACATGGCATCGGCACTGAATGTATGTCCCGTATAAGACCATGTTTGGGACATGGCGTCGGCACCGAATAAGGAAGGTCCCGTGTAAGACCATGTCTGGGACATGGCGTCGGCACCGAATAAGGAAGGTCCCGTGTAAGACCATGTCTGGGACATGGTGTCTGCACCAAATAAGGAAGGTCCCGTGTAAGACCATGTCTAGGACAAGGCCTCGACACCAAAGGAAGATCTCATGTAAGACCATGTCTGGGACATGGCATCTATATCTATTTACGATCTCGTATAAGACCATGTCTGGGACATGGCATCGACATCGAGTTAAGAGATTCCGTGTACGACCATATTTGGGATATGGCATCGTCATCAAGAGGTGATCCCATGTAAGACCATATTTGGGATATGGTATTGGCATCGTGTTACATGTATGATGAGATTAAGTATCCTCCAATTTTCTGAGTAGTTCGATGGGCAAAAGAGCTAAGTATATTAAGATGATAAAGAGTAAAGTTATACAAGGATGAAAAAGAGTTCCACTTAAGTTAAGGATGATAATGATCTAAGTTTATGTTCAAATTAGCATAAGTGCTAAATTATGTGCTGAAGTGGTACAGGTACTATGAGTAAATTATGAGTTATGAAAATCGTAATGTGATGGGTAAGAATAAGTATGAGTAATTATGTCAAAGTACTTGAGAACTTGTAATGTTATTGCTTTATGAGATGAATAAATTTTACTATAAGTACTTATATTTCTATTTTAATTCATGCAAACTTACTAAGCTATATGCTTACCCCTTTCTATTCCTTTTTCCTTGTAGTATCACCAAGCTAGCTTAGGGATTGTAGAACATTGGAGCTCAGATCACACTACTAATCATTCTTTTGGTATAGTAAAGTTGATTTATTTTGAGTATGGCATGTATAGGAACTTGGTCATCTTGTGTTATGTCATATTTGAAAGCCAAAGTGTTGGCTACTAATATTATACACTTATTTTGTAAATGGCCATTAGGAATTGGCCAATATTTGTCAAGTTTCATATTTTAATGAAGATGAGTTTTATGAAGTGAAAGTTCATGCAAATGATGGAGTAAATTGTGAAGTGTATGGATAATGATTAGTGGTTCTTCATAGTGTATTATTTCCATGTTATGTGTTGCTTGTGTTAGTATATGTGTGTTTATGTTTTAGGGTGGCAATTGGCTTGGAAAATAGCATTCTAATTGTCCACACGGTTAGACACACAGGCGTGTGTCTAGGCCGTGTGCGACACACGGTCAGCCCCATGGGTGTGTTGATAGGCCGTGTGTCCCCTGTATCAAATTGCAAGAATTCGATTCGTCACACGGGCCAGCACACCAGCGTGTGACTAGGCCGTGTGCCCTTTAAGAGGTTACTGACGTCATAAATAGAATACCCATGTTTTTCACACACGGGTGAGGACATGGGCGTGTCTAGGCTGTGTGAGGGACACGTGCTACTAACACGGGCGTGTGTCCGGTCGTGTGAAAACCCCTGTAGGTTCGAAATGGAAAATAAATTCCACACTGGCTAGGAACATGGGTGTGTGTGACCACACGCCTACCCACACGGGCGTATTCCATTTCACACGGGTGTGTGGCCTTGTTTAGGCAAAAATTTTCTAAGAGTGTAAAAGTTTCCTGTTTAATTCCGAAACCTTCCGTATGTATGTTTAGGGCCTCGTAGGCCCATTATAAGGATGTTATGTATATGAATGGAAGGTTTTAAGTTGAAATGAAATTTTATAGCCTAATGTTGTATGTTTAAGCAAGTTAAGTCCGGTAATGCCTCGTACCTGATTTCGATGTTGTACACGGGTAAGGGGTGTTACAATGGATTCACAATAGTACCCACAGATGGAATTTGCCTTTCGTTGTGGATTCACAGCAAAAGTCCTACAGATGAAACCTACTTTTTGGTTGTAGATTTTACAACATAAACCCGCTGTTGGAATCGACCTTCAGCCACAGATGAAATTTGCATTTGGTTGGGGATACACAACGAATTGCTGTTAAGAACTGTCGCACGGTTATGCTCTGCACTTGCCACTTTTTCTGTCTTTACAAAATGAAAACTATTAAACTCATTAAGTTATTTTATTCTATTTCCAAAATTTGATAGGGCCCCCCAAAGAAAACATATGTATAATCCTATGTTAGTTTGTTAATTCCACATATTACTCACTAAAAATCCAGTTAAACAAAAGATCCCACCATTGTGATCCCAATTCCCATAGGGAAGATCAAACTTCTTTTTAAAATTTACAATTACTTAACTGCTACTTCAGAAAATTTCTTCAACCATGCAAATTAAAAACATTACACCATGAATTAGACATAAAAATAATGATTAGAAAAATATTAAAAGAGATGATTAATAAAATATGTCCATTTTTTAGAAAAAATATATAATTTATTTTACCTGAATATTAATCAAGGATGAATGAAGATAACGCCCATTTTTTCCTATGCACACAACACTTCAATTTTTGTGCGGTACTGACGCCCAACAGGGTCATAATAATATAGTACCTCCTGGTAGCTTCCTAATGCTCTTTTAAATCCAATAATTTGAACTATTTTTCTATTAAATCCCTCCGAATATGTGCTACGCCTTAATTAAAATCCACTTCCACTTTTTTAACTTGTAATCAATGTTCTAAAATAGCTTTCTGGGAAATTGTATATCAAGAAAGGTAAGAACGGTGGATGTCGAACTGAAGCAATTATCACTGCTATCAGTGGCTACTTTGCAGATAGTAAAAGATCAGCCTCATCAAAAGAGCAATAGGAAGCCACCAGGAGGTACTGTTAAACACTTTGACAACAATGAGCCCCCGCTATAGTTGGTTGTTGGCTGGTTGGTTGGCTAAAGAGCATCGTGTGCTGTTAGGCAGACTCTACAAGGTAAAACCTTTGATAATCTATACATTTATACATACAAAGATATATGATATAAGCTTCCATATATACATGCATATAGATTTATCTTCTAGTTTTATTTTGTCAAGCAAATGATATTTCTATGTTGTTTGGATTCTTAAAATACAACAATTCAATTGAAAAATACTTAGAAAATGGGAGAAACAACTGAAAAATATTTCTATGTGGTTGGGTTCAAATTTTAATACTAGATTGGATCAAATTCATATAGATTGATACGAAATTTTGATATTTTATGTCATTTTTTTAATTTTTTTTACTTTTTATTACTCTATTAAAAATATAATTGTATTCTATCATTTTTATCCTATTCTATATGGTTGGATTCAAATTTTATTACTAGATTCTATCAAATTCATATAGACTGATAGAAAATTAAAAACATTACACCATGAATTAGAGATAAAAATAATGATCAAGAAAATATTAAAAGAGATGATTAATAAAAAAAATGTTCTTTTTTTTAGAAAAAAATATAATTTATTTTACCTGAATTAATCAAGGATGAATGAAGATGACGCCCATTCTTTTCCATGCACACAACACTTCAGTTTTTGTGCGTTACTGACGCCAGGTTGGGTCATAATAATACCGCACCCATCATGACCATCAACCATTTCTTATTAATGAAAACTTTAATCATATATTTATTTACTGCAAAACATACAAAAGGGTTAGTTAATTAGAGATAATTAAAAAAAAGACCAAAAGAGCTATCCAAACTCTAGTCCATAGACTACTTGTTGTCTATGAGGCTTTAGTATTATCAATAAAGTTCGAAGTTATGGGTCTTTGAGTATCTATATTCGTGTTTTACTATGTATAATTTTTATATGTGAGTCTATAGTTCTATCATACACATTTGTCAGGTGTGGGTTCTATCTAAATTGTTTGTGTTTTCTATTGGTTTGATTCTATTTGTAATTGACAGAAAATATCAAAATTATGCATCAATTGATATCAATTTGATACAATCTAGTATAATTTGAATCCAACCACATAGAATAGGATAAGAATGATGGAAGACTAGTTGTTTTTCCCTATTTTCTAATTATTATTAAGATGAGATGTTGTATTTTAAGAATCCAAACAACATAGAAATATCATTTGCTTGACAAAATAAAACTAAAAGATCTATAAAATCTATATGCATATATATATATATATATATATATATATATATATATATGAAAGTATATATCATATATTTTTATATGCATAGATGTATTGATTATTAAAGGTTTTACCCTATAGAGCCTGCCTGACAGCACACGACGCTCTTCAGCCAACCAACCTTCCAACAACCAACTATAGTGAGGGGTCGTTGTTGTTAAAATGCCAAAAAGTACCTCCTAGTAGCTTCCCATTGCTCTTTTGATGAGACCGATATTTTACTATCTGTAGAGTGGCCATCGATAGCGGCGACAACTGCTTTGGTTTGGCATTTTCCGTTCTCGCCTTTCTTAATATACAATTTCCCAGAAAGCTATTTTAGAACATTGATGGTCACTGAACAAACTATAAATTTGACAAAGGCAAGCACACCTATCGTGTAACACCTCAAATTTTCTTTAATTCTGGCTTTTGTAATTTTGTCACGCAATGTCTATCTACTTCAGTGGTTAAGTGTTTTGGGTGTGTGTGGGAGGTCCTAAGTTCATGCCACAACTTAGGAAGATTTTGATACTTTTATGATTAAAGCCTTGTTCTATTCAGTAGGCTTATATTTTACTGTTTGTGAGAATATATTAGAATGGGCCTGCTAGTTTGGTGGTTAAGTGAAGTGTTGGTGAGTTAGAGGTCTTGTGTTCGACACTTGATGATGGCAAAGGGTAGTATTTTTGTCCTAATTTGCGGCTAGAGTTTGTGTTATATCGGGATTCTGAGTACTGGGATAGTAGAGAGAAATAAGGAGAAAAGAATGGGGGTTAACAGTTTTTGTTCAGTATTGCTTCCTCTATTTGAAAATTCGGCTAGCCTTTCCTTTTCCTTCATTTTTCTTGCCGATTTCTCTTCATCTTTTTCCCTCTCTTCTTTTGTGCCGAAATCCACCTTTTCTCCTTTTTGTTCCTCGTTCAATCGGTTTTTGTCGTGCAACGATTGCTTGCCTTATTCGGTAAGTGGTTTATCTTTAGTTCTCGCATTATTTTGGTTAAGCGATTAACGAAGGAATCGTTTTACTAAAGCTTAGGTGCTGCTCGAAGGCTTTAATCAGGTTCTCGGGTTACACAAACACTACTTCTTGCTCAAGGTAAGTTTGGTTGCTTGCTGTATGTTTTGGATTTATTTTGGTTAGATCGGTTAAGTGATTAACTGAGTAAAACGTTGCTCAATTGTAGGTGCTGGTGATCTCAGGATTGCGTAAAAAGCGAAAATGAACCAGGTGTGTACCCGAATCGCAAGAAAACGCGTTTTGGCAAAAGCTGAAAACCTTTCTATCAATGCTACATGGTCGTGTGGTAGGCTATGTGGTAGGCCGTGTGCAAGGCTATGAGCCACAACACGGCTGTGTGATCGATGAGCCAGGCCGTGAGCAGACGACACGGCCGTGTGATGGCCGAGCGAGGCTGTGTGCGAGACACATGCTCGATTGATTGGGCCGTGTGGGCCACGCAGGCGTGTGGGCCTACACAGGTGAACCACATGGGCGTGTGGGATTCTGGGCTTGGCCGTGTGATCCACACATCCAAGGCCAATTTGGGCCGTCTGGGCCACACGGGTGTGTGGGCCCACACGGGCAGGCCACATGGCGTGTGAGCCCATTTTTCTAAAAAGTTCTGTAGGGTTGCACAAGTCACCCAAGTCGACTGTGGACCTACTGTAGGGTCGGTAAGTATTACTTAGACCCTATATGAGTGATTTGTCTGTCTGATTTCTGCATCAAACATGAATTATGATATCTGAATGTATGTTCTTTTAATTGCATAATAGCATGACACCCTTTGTATGTTGCATTGCATCGGGATGGGTTGATGATATTTGGAGGTAGTATCTGAAAGGCTCTTTGCCTGTTATCTGGCAGCTCAGCTGCAAATTTCTGATTATGTGCCACATTTCGGTACAACATGGTGTGTAGGGTTGGGTGGGTTGATTTTATACCCACAGGGTGTGTAGGGTTGGACAGAGTTGGTGTGTAGAGGCTGGTGGGTAGAATAATGATATTCTGTTCTATTCTGTATATTTTGTATCTGAATGGGCTAAGGTCCACGCCGATTTTGTAATGGGCTCAGACCCGAACTGTAAATGCAAGACTGTTTTATGATATTATGTTGTGTGCATGTTTTCTATGGGGATTACATGCTGAGTTTGCGAAAACTCACCCTTTGCTGTTTAATCTGTTTAGGTAATCCCCAGCTTTAAATGGATCGGTGCAACGGAGGACTTGATGATGACCACTACTTCAGCCTCACGGTTTTTATACTTATTTTATGGTTTTGCTTATATCTGGGGAAGTTTTATGTAATATGGCCTTTACATATTTTGTTTAAAATTGGGATTTGCAACGCTTATGGTTTCACCGTTAGCAGTAGGAAAGCTCGAGTTTCCAAAATGAACAAATGTTTTACCAAAACACCACAATTATGCAAACTGATTTAAATGCTTCCACAAAATATAAATATTTTGGAAAATGGACAACGTTTGTAAAATGGATAATGATTGAAACAAACGACACGTTATTGAAGGTAGCATAAGATAACGAAAAATGGTTTTATCGTAACTATGTTTTCTAAATCGCTATCATGTGACATCGCCAGATTCAGCCATAACATCTAGGCCGGGTTTGGGGTGTTACCTATTGAATAATAATATAGCTACGGTGACTAAAGATATCATATCAACGAGGACTAAAAGTATTATTAATTATTGTTTTCTTAATATTTAGCCAACAAATTGGAGTGATGTGTTTGAATCTAAATATTCCTAAACTAATTTAACTAAGAACGCAACAAAGAATTGATTAAGGAAATGATCGAATATTAACCAATGAAAGAGACAATACCCAAGAAAGAATCCACCTAGACTTCACCTATTATTATGAATTAAACGATTTATTCACTTGTGTCTTGATCCGTAGAAATCCCTAAATTATGTTAATATCTCTTTTGAGAGTCAGAACAATTGACTCTAGGTTGATTAATTGAAATCTCTTTCTAATTAAAACCCCTATCATCACATTAACTCAAACTATGGATTCCCCTATTAGATTTGACCCTAATTCAGTAGATTTATATCGTCCTATTTTTAGGATTGCATGCAACTCCACTCAATTACACTAGATCTACTCTAAAACACAAGATTTTCCTCCACTAATTAAACACATTAAACATGAATTAATATCCAGAAATATTTAAACAAGAAATAAGCATACATAATTGAGAATAAGAATCAAGTATTTATCGCGTAAAAATAGAAAATAAATAAAAGGATTCATCATAGGTTTCATCCTTCCTAGGTATCTAGGGAATTAGTTCATGATCCTGAATACAAAACATGTCAAAGTCAGAAAAACCACAAGAAACAAAGAAACTCATAAAAACTTTGAAAGAAATTAAAAGGAGATCTTCGATCTTGATGGAGATCTACTTCCGATGGTGTTCTTCGAGTGTTTTCTTCGACCTTCTCTAACGGCTCCAATATGTCTTCTTCTAATTGGTATTTATTGACTTTAGAATGCTTAGAATGCCTAAAAATTGTGTTTTTTTTTGCGTATTTGGGAAGCATGGTGCGAAATCAACATGAGCTGGTACGTGGGCATGTGTCTAGCCCGTGTGGCACTGGTCGACTGTTTAACGTCACAACAATAATGTGCAAGCATACTGTGTCGATGCAAGTATAGTAGACAGATATGAGTCCATTGGATATCGATCCCACAGGGATGGTAGTCTTTTGTTTATTAGTGTTTGTGCAACAACTAGATGCAAATGAGGTAAATTGTGAGAATTGTTGGCGATGCAATAACTTGAAAACAATAAAATAAAATATGATAGTTATAAACTGGGATCCCCAACATGAGTCTTCAGCAGAATACTAAGTGCTCACAAGGTATAAAAAGATTGGTGATTGTCGAAGCAATAAAGTTCAATGTATATCGTACCCAGCATCACTCCTCTATTTAATCCAAGACTTAAACATGCATACTAACCTCACCTTCTGATAATGGCAATACGACACTATTAAGAACAAGTGGACTAAATTCCTCTAATCCTCACTCTACTTTCATCGTAATGCTTGTTGGCTCAAATTGTCAATGCACTTTCCAGTGTCAATGACTGCAATAACACTTCCGTGTTAAAAAACACTCAAACCCCAAGATTAAATAATAAAAGCAAGATTGAATAAGATAACATTAAATCAAGAATTCATGTGTTCTTCCATACAAACAGAAAATAGAGAATAATCACAAGCATTCATAAAGAAATAAGAAAGGATCGAGTGGAGAATACTATTCCTAGACAACTCGACTAAATCTATCTATTCCCTCTTGTTTCGCACTTAGCTTTTCTTGTTAGAAGCTAGTTTGCATCTGGTTTTCATGTGCTCACCCGTGAGAGGCTTAAGCTGCCATGGCTGCAAGATTCAAGGTAAGATGATGATCCAAAAAAAAAAGAGCTAGCTTTTCTTCTCACGTCCACCTTTTATGTCCTCTTCCAACAGTACAGGTATCCTTTCCTCAAAATTATTCTGTCCATGTATGTATAGGTTGGTTATACCAGACTGGACATCTTATGCAATTTTAGTTCTTATTTGGACAGTTGTTAGGTGCGTCGACAATTCTTGATGCAGTTTGGAATCCACTCATGCAGCGACATTAATGCAAAAAAGGTAGCAAAATTAAGGGTAAAATAGGCTAGGATTCACTAAGTTATAAAATGAAATTTACTAAATTGAAAATGCTAAAATTTATACTAATGATAACTAAATGGGAATAATTTAACCAATAAGTAAGGGGGAAAACCGATGTTCTTCCTAGTGTTATCACACCCCTTACTTGTCCTCAAGTAAAACAGAAACTAGCAAGGCTACAAAAATTTTACTAAGGCAAATGATTATTCTTGCAACTTGAACCCTCTAAATTCCCAATGGATGAATCACATTCAGATGAAAGAATATTGCATCGACAATTCAAAAGCATGAATGAATAAGGTTGCAACTTCATCAATGCTAGCATCATGATTCAAACCCTAAGTTTTATCTACCATTACAACGTTTATTATACAATACTAATTATTTATATAATATATATACATTTTGTTTAATTTTTAAATTTTTTTTGGAATAAGGGATATCGTTACATTACTATACCCTTGTTCATGAGAAGTAACGATATGGTGCAACAAACCTCCAAGGAGTATGTAATTGCGCCGACACACACTCATGCAACGACAGCCTTTGGCCAGATTGATTTTTCTAATGCTTGTATTGGAGTGTTCCCTTTTTAACATTCCATACTACACCCACTTTGAAGTGTCTCTAATTTATAATTATATATACATATATAAGCAGCTGTAAAAAGCAAATTCATTCAAGATTTAAGGAATAATAGTAGTCATATATTACTAATGCAATCTAATCCATTCATCAAAGAATTGAAGCTACAACCTTCTGTCAAATTTATCCAACTCATTCATTAATAATTCACATGATTCCAGAATTAAACATTGAATGTAACAAAAATTTTCAAACAATTTTCATTAAATAATAAAACCTTGCATGCTTCATTTTTGAAAAAAAAAATTGAAATTTGGGTGCATTTCAAAGCCCCATGTGCATTCCCCCAAACTTAAAGTTTGCATTGTCCCCAATGCACTAACATGAAAATGTAATGACAATAAAAAAAATGAAATGACAATGTATATTTATCAAAATAAAACTTACAGCTACATGGAATGCATGAATACTGCAACTAAAGATTAAAATAAACTAACTTAGTTATCCGCAATCAACGATGTGGCTACATGATGTTTCTTTCTCCTCCTTCTTTCGTTTTTTACCCTTGGAGCACTTTCTTTTCTTTTCTTTGGGCTTTGCATGGTCTTCAGGTTACTCCTCAATTCTCGGCTCTACCCCGACATCATCGGCTACTTCCTATGTACAAGAGGCCACTTGGAGTGGTCCAGTGTAGACCACTATTACTGATGAATTTCATTGCTCCTCACTGGTTACCTCAGTAACTTCCGCCGGTCTTGCTCCAGCTCACTCCAAATTATCAATATTTGCACCCACAGACTCGGGTGCGGTGATAGTCTTCTGAACAAAATATTTTTCTTCTTTTTCTTTCTCATTTTCAGTAACTTTTTCTTTTTCAATGATAACTTCCTCTTCTGCAGCAGCAACTTCCTTATCAACAATAATGTTATCTTGATCAGCAAAAATACCACCCTAAAACAAGTTATCAATCTTTCGCAGGCATCCTTTAATGTCCCTAGATTCCTTTTCTTTCTCATTATCAGAGACTTGCACAATAGGTGGGGATGCCACCGGTCTATCTCAGTCTTCTAAGTCGTCATTCGAGGAAGAAAGGTCATAACTTCGAATGATTAGTGGAAACACTGGGAATTCCGATAGTGGGGATGGGTTCAATTGGCTTAATATGGCTACAATAGAACTGTTCCAGGCTTTGGTATAATTCTTTTGATAGGAACCCCCATCCACACTGCTCCCTCGACACACAAGTCTTTCACCAGCAGGTCTCATTTTTTTATCTGTAATGTCATTAATGAATTTGGAGTGTTCGTCGACATCGACCTTGGTGTTGTATAGCTTATTGATTTTTTCAGCGTCCTATGGTATTAAACCTTCACAAATGAAAATGAACTCTAACTCATGATTATATATACTAGCATAGACCTTACGTACCAGTGAAGGCGAGTAGCTTCCAGGATGGGTGCAAAAAGTTTCCCACTTTAACTTTGAGATGGTCTTGTAGACTTGTTTACCCAAGTCTTGCTGTGGCGAAAGGGAAATGCCCTGTTTGGGATGGAAGTTGCACTTCAACATGTTGTCGTGAAATCTTTCCTTTGCTGCTTTATTCAAAAAGATTACTGGCTCTTTTGTCTACATTGGCCTTGGTGATTCCGATTCACGTACTGTGGTAGCAGAGGACTCATGTTCTCCAACAGATTTGGTAGCTTTCTTGACTGAGCCTCTTGTTTTGGCCATCTTTTGTTGAGGGAGAATGATTTAAAGTTAAAAAGATATGATCTTGAGAAGAGAAAAGAAATAAAAATGGTTGCTTGAATGCAGTGAAAGAGGAAGATGGAGAGGCGTGTTGTTTTGTGGAGTGATATAAGGCTTGCGGGAAGAGTTGTGTCTAATAGAAATTGTGTCTGCTCAGAAGGATCAAATGGCTGAGTGAGTTTTGATCCAATGGCAGAATCTAAATTTCCTTGAATTCTAATGAGATATAAATGGTGGTACAGATTTATGGAATGCGTTGACAGCAAAATTTCAATGCATCGACAATGGTACCTAATTTATTCTGCAAAAAGGAAGGAAAAAAAATTTAACAGAACATAAATAAAATAAGCTAAAATCACAGAGTACTAATTAAAAAGTAAACTTTTTGACCAATTTAATGGTCTCTGTCTGCTTTTGGTCACTGTTGCCAAAATAGTGTTTTAGCCTCTGTCCATTTACTTTGAACTGGTGTCTATCACGTAAATTTTGAATTATGACTGCACCATTAGGAAATACGTCGAGAACTTCAAAAGGTCCAGACTAACGTGAATGCAATTTACTTGGGTACAATTTGAGTTGAGAATTGAATAATAAAACCTGTTGACCCGCTATAAATTGTCGTTGCAAAATAATATTGTCATGCCATCGTTTGATCTTTTTCTTGTAAATTGCATCATTTTCATAAGCATTTCTCCTAATCCACTCTAGTTCAGTTATATCCAACAGTCTTTTCTTTCCAGCCGCTTCATAGTCCATGTTCACTTGCTTAATTGTGCACATTGCTTTGTGTTCCAATTTGATTGGCAAGTGACATGCTTTCCGAAAAACCAATTGATACAGTGACACCCGTAATGGAGTTTTGTATGCTGTCTGCAATGCCCATAAAGCGTCATCCAATCTGAAAGACCAATCTTTCCTCGAAGGGTTTACAACCTTCTCAAGAATGTTCTTAATTTTTTGATTTGATACTTCGTCTTATTCATTGGTTTGCAGATGATAAGTAGTAGCCATTCTATGATTAACTCCATATCTCTTCAGTGCAATTACCATTTGGTTGCAATGAAAGTGTGTACCTTGAGCACTAATCAATGCCTTTTAAAACACCCCACACCCGGCCCACGAGCCTGGACCGGATCTGGTATGAGCCTAAAGTAAATCGGTTTCTAAATTCTTTGTTACTTAGAGAAAATTTGAATATTTTCAGGAAAATTTTGTTTTGGGTTGGGCTTAGAATGAAAACCCATTTACTTTACTTAGAAATCATTTAGTTATGGTACAAAAACAACTTAAGGTTTATTATTATCAAAAATAAATATATATTTGAACTTAATTAAAGGTATTTTGTAACACAGTAAACAGTAAAAAAAATAAACAAAAGTAAAGAAATTCAACTTGGGCCTTATGGCCTTATTACATCAATCAAAAACCAAATAAAATTTAAAGTACTTGGTAAAAACAAAAGTCCCAAATAATGGAAGTATTTCCTTGCTATGCATGGCCACCTTTAGCTCCTGTCGACCCGGTCCGTTATTGCTCATCACCTGAAAAATAATTCCCCAACGGGGTGAGTCAACAGACTCAATGTGCACACAATACTAACATTCAACAAGTCAGGCATACATGTTCATATCAAATTCACATTCATATAGAAATAAATGATGCAACCCAACCCAAGCCTATTTGTCCATCCAGTACACACCACTCGTACCTGCCAGTCACACCGTGGGGACTACTAAGTCAACCCTCCATCCGCTACACACCATCGAAGGCAGTCGTTGCAGTCGACGTGCTCATCGCCCATATAATTTGTGTCATTAGACACCATATTCAAATAATGTAACCGAAGTTACCAAATTCAGATAATGTAACCGAAGTTACCATATTCAGATAATGTAACCGAAGTTACCATATTCAGACAATGTGACCGTAGTCACCATATTCAGATAGTGAGACCGAAGTCATCACCTTCACTTCCCCTTTCACAAATATCCCGAATGCCCCAAATATTTTATAACATATATAGCATACTTATTTTCTCATTCTTGTTACTATTCACATGTTCAAAATATATCATATTCGTAATCCTATCAGAAGTAGGAAACGTATCTGGGTACTCTTTACCACATTTGTAGTGCTTAGCCACATTCACATTCTTATGCATATTCATATATTAAAAATAATTGCCATATGATATATCGAAAGTTAGTATGAGTACACACCTGATTTGCTTAATAGATTCCTTGAAATCCCGAAGAACGATCTATCGATCTAGATCTTTAACTCCTATATTCGGCCAATCATTAAAATATATTAACAAACCTATTTGGCTTAAAAACCAAATCCTAATAGGATTTGTATTACTTACCTTGTTGCCGAATTGGATCAAGTCCCAAAAATTGCTAGTATCCTTTTCCTTGAAATCGGCTAACACTAAATTACTCGATAGGTTAGTTTTCGACTTGATAAGAAATCCAAACATGTAAAATAGGCCTTAGCCGAATTTCTTAGAACATACCTTGTGATTCTAAATCTCGAAAAGTAACCCTGGGCTTATGGAGATGTTGAAATCCCTTAGATCTGAAATCCAAAATTCTTCCTTTAATATTCGGCCAAAGACAACCAAAAGAATCAGTTCCCAAATCTTGGTTGAAAGAGAATAAACAACAAGAATCCATTATTCTTACCTTATCACCACAGTCGACGGCACCCTTGATTGAAGCCACAGAGATTCGGCTATGGAGACTTAAACAGGAATCAAAGAGGTTTCGGCTTGACAGTAGAAGAGAAAAGAAGAAGAAAAGAGAAGAAGAAAAGAAAAGAGAAAAAGAGAATAATGGCAGAGAAAATTCGGCAGAGAGAATAGGAGAAATTTTAGAGAATTTCAGCAGAGGTTTTCTTGAAGAGAAAAGAATGAATGAAGAATAGCCTTACTCTTCCTTTTATAGCCAAAATTACTAGCTAGAGTCCTTTACTTGGCCACTACTCTTCTATTTTGATAACTTTATCCTTTAATTATCATAAATAAAAGAGTTTAATCCAATATTTATCTCTTCTAAATAATCCAATTTAAAAATCCTTTATTTATCACCTTTTTAATCGAATATTTATGAAAATAAAACACCTCCTTTCTAGAAGGCTTGTGCCGTCCACCTCAGTCTTCTGGAAGCTAAAATAAAACCTCCTTTATTTGCTTCCCAAGTGACTCGAACCCAGGCCCATTCTTCTTGCATATGGCGCCATTTCCATAGGCCCTAAGTGGCATCTTCAGGCCACTTTTCCAAGCCTGTTTGTGTGTCAAATTTCACCAACTTTTTCTTTTAAGGCCTCCTTGCCCTAATTTCCTATTTTAAACTTTAAAATTTGACATTTCTAGATCATTTCCAAGTTTCCTAAAATTTTCGATCGGCTCTGTATACTTGCCATTTTCTTACATTTCAAGTTTCCAAATGTTCATTTCCATTTCCATTTCCATTTCCATGCATTTCTAGGTTTCCAAAATGTTCACTTTCCTCTTTTAAACTTAACATTTCCATACATTTTCAGGACATTTCCCTACATTTCCAAGACAAGACATTTCCTTACATTTCCTTACATTTCCTTGCATTTCCTTACATTTCCATACATTTCCTTACATTTCCTTACATTTCCATACATTTCCATACATTTCCTTACATTTCCTTACATTTCCTTACATTTCCTTATTTCTAGAATTCACATAACACATTCATACATAATTCATAAAACATGCCATTTTACCACATGGTTCCTTGTGTCATGTTTCACACGGAGTTTCTTTTCAAGCCTCATTTACCTAGCTCCCCTTTTTACTTAAAAACCAATAATTTTCCAAAGCTTTCTTCTTCCATCCTAAAATTCTAAAAACCCTTAATACACTTCCAACACTGCCAAAACCTACTAACTCATGAATTAGGCACGAACGCATAACCCCTAATCTAGGATGTTACACCTTTGGTGTGCCAAAGTGGGTGAGTATATGCTTGTGAAATTTTTTTAGCACTTTCTTTGCATCATTCTTTGGGACTGCAACAACTTCCACCCACTTTGAGACGTAGTCAACAACTACTAATATATAAAGATTTCCAAATGAACTTGAAAATAGTCCCATGAAATCCATACCCCAAACATCAAGTAATTCAACGTCCATAGTTGGTTGTTGCAACATTTCATTGCGTCGGGATATAGAACTGGTGAGCTGACACCTATCACATTGATTCACAAAATTGTAGGCGTCTTTGAATAATGTCGACCAATAGAATCCTAATTGGAGAACTTTAGCCGCAGTTCTCATAGCACCGAAATGATCTCCATAAGGAGCATCATGACAATGCTTCAGGATTGAAAGCATCTCCTCTTGCAGAACACAACGTCGAATGATGTTGTCATTGCATACCTTAATTAAATACGGCTCGTTCCAATGATACTTCACTATGTCATGAAGAAATCTTTCTTTTTTATGGCCTGTGACACCCAATGGGAGTTTTGCACAGACTAGATAATTAAAAAAATCTGCATACTCAAGGAGTTGTATCTACAGCAAATAAATTCTCATCTAGGGATGCGTCGACAATTTAAAGTATGTTTCCGTCTTTGCTGCCAACTTCCAATTGAGACCGATGGTCTATAACTTGATTCTCTGAACTCGTACAATCTTTTATCTCGATCAAATTCTTACAGCAGTAATATCCAGTGTATCTGTCTTGGTTTGGCATCCTTTTTTGTAAAATGATATCTTAACGTCGAGTGATCAGTGAATACAGTAACCTTTGTGCCGACAAGATAGGAATGAAACTTGTCGAAAGAAAAGACTACAGCCAGCAGTTCTTTCTCTGTAGTTGTATAATTGAGTTGAGCTTCTATAAGAGTTTTGCTAGCATAATAGATGGCGTGAAATATTTTTCCCTTTCTTTGTCCTAGAACCGTGCCCACAGCAAAGTCGCTTGTATCGCACATGACTTCAAAAGGTTGAGACCAATCTGGTGCAACAACAATGGGTGCATTCACTAGCTTCTTTTTTAAATGAATAAAGGCATCTATTCATGAATAAAGAATAATTTTTTATTCTGTTCCAGCAATGAGCATAAGGGTTGCAATTTTCGAAAAATTACTAATAAACCTTCGGTAAAACCCCGTATGTCCAAGAAAACTACAAATACCTTTCACGTTTGTTGGTGGAGGTAATTTCTCAATGATTTCCACCTTAGCTTTGTCTACTTGAATGCCTTGAATAGAGATGCGATGTCCTAACACAATGCTTTCAGTTGCCATGAAATGACACTTTTCCCAATTCAGGACAAGATGTCTGTCCCCACATCGCTTCAGTGCTTTATTCAAATTGTCAGCGCAATGATCAAAATCATTCCCATAGACTGAGAAATCATCCATAAAAACTTTTAAAGAGTTTTCAGTCATATCTGAGAATATTTCCATGATGTACCTTTAAAATGTGGCTGGTGCATTACAAAGGTCGAAAGGCATACGTCGAAAAGCGAAAGTACCAAAGAGGCAGGTGAAGGTTGTTTTCTCCTGATCCTCCGGTGCAATAGCAATTTGATTGTACCCAGAATAGTCGTCTAAAAAGCAATAATAGGCCTTTCTAGCAAGTCGATCCAGCATTTGGTCAATGAAAGGAAGCGGGAAGTGATCATTCTTTGAGGCTGAATTTCATTTGCGATAATCCATACAAACTTGCCATCCTGTGGAAATACGTTTAGGAATTAATTCGTCCTTATCATTGCGAACCACAGTGATGCCACTCTTTTTAGGCACACATTGCATAGGACTTACCCAATTGCTATCAGAAATCGGGTAAATAATTCTAGCATCAATACATTTTATGATTTCCTTCTTGACAACTTCTTTCATCTTCTCGTTTAATCTTATTTATTGTTCAATCGATTGATTGCCTTCATCTTCCAACTTGATCCTGTGCATGGAAAAAGGACTAGTACCTTGAATATCAACAATACTCCAGGCAATAGCTCATTTGTGTTGCTTAAGAATATTGACCAATTTCTCTTCTTGAGTTACATCCAGTGTTGCGGAGGCAATAACTGGGAGAGTATTGTGGTCACCTAGAAAGACATATTTAAGATGAAGAGGTAGTGGTTTCAATTCCAGAGTAGGAGCTTCTTCAATAGATGGCTTGAAAATTAGGGTTGTTCTGTTGGCTAGGTCTAAGGATTCAATCTTCCACCCATGCTTGAGTTCAAGATTATTAGCTTTAACCATACTGTCACAATCGTCTAAGGATTCGACATCAGATGTTACTGCAAACTCTTTAGAAAGTACTGTGCTTTGGTCATTGAACTCTTCATCAATTAGATCATCTAGCGCATCATCTAGGACTAATACCTTGAATATCAGCAATACTCCATGCAATATCTCATTTGTGTTGCTTGAGAATATGGACCAATTTCTCTTCTTGAGTTACATCCAGTGTTGCAAAGACAATAATTGGGAGAGTATTGTGGTCACCTAGAAAGACATATTTAAGATGATGAGGCAATGGTTTCAATTCCAGAGAAGGAGCTTCTTCAATAGATGGCTTGAAAATTGGGGTTGTTTTGTTGGCTAGGTCTAAGGATTCAATCTGCCATCCATGCTTGAGTTCAAGATTATTAGCTTCAACCATGCTGTCACAATCATCTAAGGATTTGGCATTAGATGTTACCGCAAACTCTTTAGAAAGTATTGTGCTTTGGTCATTGAACTCTTCCTCAATTAGATCATCTAGCGCATCAACAGTATGGCATTCTTCTTTTTCCTTATATTGAATAGATTGAAAAACACTAAAGGTGACTTGCTCATCATTAAGTTGCACGGTTAGTTCACCTTTATAAACATCAATAAGAGTTCGACCGGTGGCTAAATATGGTCATCCCAAGATTATGGGAACCTCTTTCTCTTCCTCATAGTCAAGAATGATAAAATCAGTTGGAAAAACAAATTTATCCACACAAACTAAGACATCTTTTATTTGCCCTTTAGGTTGAGCCAATGATCGATCAGCTAGTTGTAATGTCACTGTAATAGATTTCATGTGACCAATTCCTAACTTTCTGAAAGTAGATAGTGGCATTAGGTTAATGCTAGATCCCAAGTCGTATAAAGCCTTACCCAAATAATGATTTTCAATTGAACATGGGATCGTAAAGCACCTAAGATCTTTCAATTTAGGGGGAAACTTGTTTGTTAAAACAACACTACAACCTTCTGTCAGTGCAATAATTTCAATATTAGTGAGCTTCTTCTTCTTCGACAAGAGGTCTTTCATAAATTTCCCATATCTCAAAATTTGAACCAAAGCGTCTACTAAAGGAATGTTGATCTGCAGTTGCTTCAGTGTGTCCAGGATCTATTGAGACTGCTTGTCATGTCATTCTTTCTGAATCTTTGTGGAAAGGGTAAAGGTAGAGATATACCTGCTTGTGTCGATATCTTAAATTGTAGCGATAGTTCTGAAGGTTGGACATTAGGCATATGAGTGACAATTTGTGGAACTTCTTTATCTGATACATAGACAAACTATTTAGATTCAACCTTCTCACTAGTGATTACTCTATCTGTAACTTGAGGTGCTACAGTAGAGTCTAGAAATGGTTCGCCAGTTTGTTTACCACTCCTAAGAGTGATAGCCTTACAATGTTCTTTCCCTCGAACTAGGATTTTCTGTGTCACTAGGTAATGAGTCTGGTGGTCGAGTATTCAGATTGGAAGCCGGTTGTGTAACATCCCTTACCAGTATTCAATGCCGGAACAGGGTACGAGGCATTACTGAACTTGACTTGCTTGAACATACAACTTTGGATTTAAAATTTCATTTCCAACTTAAGACTTCTCATACATATGCATAACATCCTTATCATGGGCCTACGAGGCCTTAAACATACATTCGGAAGGTCTCGAAATTAAACCGGAAACTTTCACACACTTAAAAAAAATTGCCTAAACAGGGGCCACACGCCCATGTGAAATGGAACATGCCCGTGTTGGCAGGCCGTGTGGTCACACACGCCCATGTTCCTAGCCCATGTGGAATTTATTTTCACTTTGAACCTACAGGGGTTTTCACATGGCCGGGCACACGCCCGTGTCCTGGGCCCGTGTCCTCCACATGGCCTAGACACGCCCGTGGTCTCACCCGTGTGTAAAAACCTGGGTATTCTGTTTATGATGTCAGGAACCTTATAAGGGGCACACGGCCTAGGCACACGCCCGTGTGTCTAGCCCGTCGTCGACACTGACTTGCAACATTAACATGTAGGGCACACACGGCCTAGTCACACACCTATGGGACTGACCGTGTGTCACACACGGCCTTGACACACGCCCGTGTGTCTACCCGTGTGGACAATCTCAAGGCTATTTTCCAAGCCATCTTGCCACCCTCACTTGCACACATTCATACAACATCACATATCATTCTCATATCATCAGTTATAATACTTAAACTTCCACATTATAACCATGGGAACTAAATTATCTTCCCATATGCAAAAGAGAGTTCTCGCTAGAATAAATACAAACGATATAAGCCATCATACGTGGCTATACACAATTGATCCATCAATCGTTTGAGGCCAACACATTTGGCTACATTAACTATGACTTAATTAAACAAAATATAAGATCCCTATACATGCCATATCTCAAGAAGACTTGAAAACTATTACCCAAGTGACTGCTCAATAGTGTGAAAGCATCTCCGGCGGTTACTAACCCGAGCTAGTTAAGTTAACCTATAAGAGATGGGAAAGGAAGAGGAGTAATCAATAACCCTTAGTAAGTTCATATGCAAATGTTAAGAAACTATTGACATTTATTAATTATACTCAACCACGAGGTAATATAATGAGATTTTCACTTAAGCTTATGAATTGCCATTCAATCATTCATAATGCTTACTCATTTTAAACTTTCCCTATCACAAACTCATATCATAAAAAGTTGTTCATCTTTACTTGCATTTATACCCTGCATTTACCACTACAAAGCTACGTGTAAATTTCACTTAGTCAAGTTCTCGATATCACCTCGGAATAATAATAAATACTCGGTGGTTTCGCACACAGTCCACCATTCAATAATTAATAAGGTGGTATTGTACATAGCCTACCATTAATACTAAGCACGATGGTATCGCACACAGCCTATTGATAACAAATAATAAGGTGGTATCGCACATAGCCCACCATTGATAATATTGGCGATGGTATCGCACACAACCCATCGCTAACAAATAATAAGGTGGTATTGCACATAGCCTACCGTTATTACACATTCACGAATATTTATCCACATACATTTTCCTACTTCGAATGTTCATTCAGGAATATCCTCACACACTATCATTCTTAAATATATTTCTACAATAATCATTCGCATTCACGCAATGCATTAATAAATATAACATATGCAATCAAGGTGCATTGTTTATACATAACTCACCATGGTTTCCTCATATACCAAATTCACCTCAAGTGAGTTCTAGGCACATACCTGTACCTCTCATGGTATAACCACATACTTTCTCATTTTCAACATACCTGTTGAATCATTCAAAAAGCTAAAGAATACTCTTGAGCCTCATACATAAAGTATCATATCAGCATCATACCCCCAATAGGGTCTTACATGAAATATCATATCGATGCCATGTCCCTGACATGGTCTTATACGAAATCTCACACCGAGGCCATATTCCAAATATGGTTACACAGGACCTTAACTATCATAGTAACATGATATTTGCATTCCCTCTATTCTTAGATTCATTTGAAGACTTTGAATTCTTGACATCTCGTCAAAACGTATTTAATATATTCATAGAGTCAATATACAATTCATACAACATCAAAGTATTAAATACTTCAGTTATAATTGCATTATTAGCACACGAACTTACCTCGATACCAAAAAGGGTAAAAGGGACCTATTTGTCCATATTTCTCTTTTCTCCCGTTCTAGGTCTGAATCTCGTTTTATCTGATCTAGAACAATAAAATTTACTCATTTAATCACCACACTAATCAATAAATTTTAAAATTTCTACTTTGGCAAAATTACCATTTTGCCCTTAGACTTTGGCAAAATTACGATTTTTCCCCTAGGCTCGGAAATCATTTTTCATCACATTTTCTTATTAAACAACCTAGATGAACATTTATTCCTCTTACAGCTACTCACAAATCCAACTATTTCATGCATTTATTACCAAACTACAACATTTACAACTTAGTCCCATTTAGGTGTTTTTCATGACAACACCTTTCACAAAAGTTGTTTCTCCTCTCCCTAACATTCATTTTCTCCCATAAAAACTCAGGAAACAACATAAACACTCTCATGGCAAGTCCCTATACTTTTAAACATTTTGCAAAATAGTCCCCTCATTAGCTAGCTTAAGCTTTAGGGGTTCCAAAAGTACAATTTTTATCAAGAAATGATCACTAGAACACTTCCTTGTAAGGAGAAGAGTGTGCTGAGATTTTCAAGCTTCCATGGCTGTTTTGCTTGAGAAAATTCGATGGAGAGAAGGGAAAGAAAAGATGATATCTTTTCTTCTCTTTATTTTATTATAAAAATCAATTTTTATCACCAAAATTTCACCTAACAATATGAAAATGTCAATTCTTTGTCCCCTATGGCTGGCTACCTCTTAAAACAAGGCCTAATTGCACATTAGGGACCTCCAATTAATATTCCTTAGCTAATTGGAACCTCTAGCAATTAAAATAGAACTTTTGCATTTTATGCGATTTAGTCCTTTTTCGCGATTAAGCATGAAATCGCAAAAATTAAAGCACCAGAATTTTCATGCACCCTTATAATCATGCTATAACCCATAAAATAAAATTAAAATAAATTTTCTCCGACCCCAGATTAGTGGTCCCGAGACCACTGTTCTGACTAGCCCCTAAATCATGCTGTTACAAGTTGTCCTAATTGTGCTTATGCTCCCGCATTAATGTCTCAGGTGTTGCTAACGGGTCAGAAGTAGAAGCTTGTGTGGATGGTTGTTGTCGATGTCCTTGAACATGCTGATTTGGTATTGAAGAGTGTTGTGGCTGTATCCGATTTTGGTGTGGATGTGTCTGGCCTTGTTGTAGATGCATCTGTGTGTACTGATTGTAGTTGCTGTTGTTGATTGTAATTCCCTTGCCTGGGATTATTGTTGCCCTGAATAGATGTATTCCCATATCTGAATGTCGCAGCATTTTGTCCAGCATTCTGAGTTCTCTAAAACTGTTGGTTGTGTGCGGAGTTGTTGTGAGAATTACAATAAGAATTGTTGCGGATGTTACTAATATAACAGGCATTGTATACATGTTGTGGACAATCTTTATAGCTATAGTTGACACTACAAGTCACACAACAAAAAGTAGGAACATCAACTTGTTGAGCGACTTGTATAGATGCAACTCCACTAGTCCCTTGCATATTTTTAATCATGTTTGTGAGAGAAGAAACTTGAGCACTTAATGTGGTTATTGCTTCCAATTTGATAACTCCTAGAGTAGGTTTTGCTTGTGCAGCCCTGGAGATAGGGTATTGATAATCATTCTGAGCAATTCTCTCAAGAATTCTGGTATGTGAATTTAGCCCATTACAAAAAAAATCTCAATTTGTGTTTCTGGTTGAATGTCGTGCATGGGAAAATGTCGAAGTAAATATTTATAACGTTCCCATGTGGTGTGAAGATTTTTATCATCCAATTGATGATAAGTAGTAATATCATTTCGAAGACGAGCATTCATTGTCGACAGGTTAAATCGTAAAACAAACTGTGTTGCTAGTGCATCCCAATAAGTAATTGATCTGACAGGTAGTTTAGAAAACCAAGTACAAGCTCTTCCCTGTAAGGAATAAGGAAATAGTTGCATCTTCAAGGCATCATCAGTAATGCCTTGTTGACTAAAGGAAACACAGATCAATAAAAAGGATTTAAGATGTTCTCTCTAATCTTCATGTGGCAGTGCAACATATTGTCCATTAGAATTCAGCATTTGAAACATTACTGGCTTGAGTTCAAAATTCCTAGCTTGGATTGTTGGCCTAACAACTTCTGATTGTAAACCATCCAAGACAGGTACTACAAAATCTCATGTAGTCCTATTTTGTATGCGAGCATCTTGCTGCAACAATGGGTTATTAATATTTTGCTGTTGCATTGAGGGTATGGCTACATTGTTCATTGGTAAAACCATATTTCTTTGTTCTCGAAGTCTACTCCGAACAGTCCTTTCAATTCCTGGATCAAAAACGGCAAGAAAATCTGAATTACTTTAGGTCATAAAACACCTAAATTGAAGTTAAAGAATTAGCAATAAAGAAAAACCAGTTAGTTAATACTAAATATTATATAAGGAAAATAAAGTGCAAAAACACACAAAAACAAAAATAAACATCTAGCAAACACCATCCACAAAAACGACGCCAAAAACTTGATCGACTGTTTAACATCACAACAATAATGTGCAAGCTCACTGTCGATGGAAGTATAGTAGACAGATGTGAGTCTGTCGGATATCGATCCCACAGGGATGGTAGTTTTTTGTCTATTAATGTCTGTGTAACAACTAGATGGAAATGAGATAAATTGTAAGAATAGTTTTCGATGCAATAACTTGAAAACAATAAAATAAAATATGATAATGATAAACTAGGATCCTCAACATGAATCTTCAGCAGAATATTAAGTGCTCAAAAGGTATAAAAAGATAGGTGATTGTTGAAGCAATAAAGTTCAATGTATATCTTACCTAACGTCACTCCTCTATTTAATCCGAGACTTAAACATGCATACTAAACACACCTTCTGATGATAGCAATATGACACTATTAAGAACAAGTGGACTAATCCTCACTCAACTTCCATTGTAATGCTTGTTGGCTCAAACTGTCACTACACTTTCCAGTGTCAGTGACTACAATAACACTTTCGTGTTAAAAAACATTCAAACCCAAAGATTAAACAATAAAAGCAAGATTGAATAAGATCGCATTTAATCAAGAATTCATGTGTACTTCCATACAAACAGAAAACAGAGAATAATCACCAGCATTCATAAAGAAAAAAGAAAGAATCGAGTGGAGAATACTATTCTTAGACAACTCAATTGAATCTCTCTATTCCCTCTTGTTAAGATAACATTTTATCAAGAATTCATGTGTACTTCCATACAAATAGAAAATAGAGAATAATCACCAGCATTCATAATGAAATAAGAAAGAATCGAGTGGAGAATATTATTCTTAGACAACTCAACTGAATCTCTCTATTCCCTCTTGTTTCGCACTTAGGTCTTCTCGCCAGAAGCTAGTCTACATCAGTTCTTCACATTGACTCACCCGTGAGAGGCTTAAGCTACCATGGCCGCAAGCTTCAAGGTAGGATGATGAAGATGATGAAGATGACGATCCGACAAAAAAGAGCTAGCTTTTCTTCTGAGGTCCACCTTTTATGTCCTCTTCCAATAGTACAGGTGTCCTTTCCTCAAAATTATTTTGTCCTTGTATGTACATGTTGGTTAAACCGGATTGGACAACTCACCCAATTTTAGTTCTTATCTGGACAGCTTTAGGTGTGGCGACAATTCTGGATGCAATTTGGAATTCACTCATGTAGCAACATTAATGTAAAAAGATAGCAAAATTAAGGGTAAAACAGGCTACGATTTACTAAGTTATAAAATGCAATTTACTAAATTGAAAATGCTAAAATGTACGCTAAGGATAACTAAATGGGAACAGTTTAACCAATAAGTAAGGGGGAAAACCTATGTTCTTTCTCGTACTATCAAGCACACATAGGTGTGTGCCCAGCTCATGTGGAAATGCCCAGGTCGTGTGGTTCTTGAAAATAGCTCTATTTGCCTGATTTTGGCTCATTTTTCGCTCCTTTCACTTCCAAATGCTCTCCTAAGTATAGAAACATGAATTTATAGAATTAGGAGCATCAAATTCACTAATTTGCATAATTACTCATCCAAAAACGCATTAAGAATGGGATTAAAATATGTTACTTTTATAGCTTATCAAATATCCCTAACTTAAGTGTTTCCTTGTCCTCAAGCAAAATCCTCAACTTACATTTAAGCTAATATTTCTCAACTTGTAATTCCCATTGATAATGTCTTAAAATAATTTACAAATAATCATTCATCTACAATTCAACTAAAAGAGCACTAAAGTCTCAGACAATCCAAGCTAACATTTTTAAGCACGAAAACATATGTATCTCCCCTTATTTAAGTAATTACCTTTTATTCAAAATCAACAAGAATTGACCTACTCACTAAAGATTCACTCAAGAACTCAAAGTGTTTAAGGCTCAATAATATGCACTTAATAGTCAAACAAGAAATGCCTTGCATGAAAATCAAATGTCCACCACTATAAAATGATATGATACACTAATCAAAAGGTCTTTAAGTGGTTCTAGTGGGGCTTAGGTTAAGGGTGTGGAGAAAGGCCAGAAAAGTTGGTTATAATCGAGATCGAATTGATAAATTACCAAAATAGAAAAAAATAAACAAATGCTGAATTAAAAACAATTGCATAAATCAAGAACTATTCAAGAATAACATGGAACTTCTTCTCAAAATATGAATTTAACTGTTCAAAGCTCAATCAAAATAGAACAAAATAATAATCAATATTTTTTTATTTTTTTAATTTTATCTCTCTCGTTTATATCTAGAACAATCAGACATAATTCAGCAAATAAAACAGAAGAGCATAGTTAAGCAACTAACCAAATCAAATCTCAACAAAAAGGGAGTCAATAAAATGGGAAAAAGTCTCAACAAAAAAAAATGTCTATTAATAATAAACAAACCTACAACACTACGCTTATGCTGCGCACTCTGATTCTAAAACATTACCCCAAAAAACCTATCCACTAGAGCAGATAGATATGATATGAATACAATTTCCATATCCACAACATCACACAGAATAAATACAAAATCTGTAACACCCTAAACCCGGTCAACACACCACGACCGAATCTGGCATGTCACAAAGGAAATCGTTTTGAAGAAAACAGGTTACTGGTTAAATTTTAGTGAAAAACCCTTTGTTGCTTTATGTTTGTGGAAATCAGTGCAAGACTAGCTAAAACTGATAGTTTACTTTTGAAATCACGGAAATCAATTTTTAAAACTCAGTTGTTGATTCATAAGTAGAAAACGTTTATGTCATAAAAAAACCTGATTGATTCTTGCTTAGTTAATTAGAAATCGTTTCAATTAAATGTGGAAAACTTAAGTTTGGAAATCACTTGAGTCCTCTTTATTATTAAATGATTAGTATTACCCGATGGTAAAGTTTTGAAAACCTTTGCGTTTTTGTAGTTTAGAAAACTTGTGTTCAAATTATTAAATTAATCAAGTAATTTACTTAGCCATGTTCAAAACAAATCCAAAGCATATAAATAATCCAGAAAATATAATCTAAAAGGCCTTATTACAAACCCAAATAAAAATAAAAACCGAATGTAAATGAAATAAAGTACCCAAAGCGAAGTCCATGTAAAACCGAATTTATTTAATGAATGGCCACCTCGAGTCCTACCCGGCTCCTCATCCGCAATCTACGAATCACCTGAAAAGATAAGGGAGAAGGTGAGTCACCAAGACTCAGTGCATAAATCCTCCTCCCAGTTAATGCAACATACTTACACAAATCATAACCAAGCAATATAAATAATGCACCCAAACCTAGCCATCCGTAACTCCGTTTCTACCCCGTGTGGTACCAAACCACTGGTGGTGTAAAACCACTGGTGACCCAAAGTCACGATATCCAATAATAATGTGGTGCCAAACCACTGGTGACCCAAAGTCACGAATAATCCATCTGTGGGGCCAACCCACGTCGTGATACCAAATCACTAGCGATAATCCCGTATTATCAAATGTGGGGCCAACCCACTGTGGTGCTAAGCCACTGGGACGAGTCGCTATGAGGTGCCAAACCTCTGGTGACCCAAAGTCACAAAATATCAATAATCCAAGTATGGGGCCAACCCACGTGTGATACCAAATCACTGGCGACGATCCCAAAATATCAACTGTGGGGCCAACCCACTGTGGTGCTAAGCCACTGGGATGAGTCGTTATGAGGTGCCAAACCTCTGGTGACCCAAAGTCACAAAATAATCTGTGGTACCAAACCACTGGAGGTGCCAAACCTCTGGTGACCCAAAGTCACGGATATCATCTTCCCCCTCCTCTCATATCACCCATTCCAATGTAATAATTATGCAAATCATGCCATCATGCTTTATTATGAAACACGTAGCAAATACATCACAAATCATAATATCATACATTATATAGCAAAATCATATCGAAACGGACTTACCCGAATCCTTGCTCATACCCATAGGGTATCATACCAATATCTACACTGTTTCGGCTTTAACACATTCAGGTTATTAATATATTTACTTGATTATAAAGTGTGTAAGTTACACACCTGTTACTAACGCAAGCACTAAATCCTGAAGAGCTGATCTACTGCATTAGATCCATTGATCCTACATTCGGCCAAACCACAAAATCATCAACAAGGCCATTGGGCCACACCAACAAATCCCGAAGGGTAAGGTAACGCATAAACAAAACCACCCTTACCTTTCTGCCTTACGAAAACAAATCACAACACCAAAGTATGCAAGACTACTCCGTCCCCTACATTCCGCCAACAACCAGACTTAGTCCCAATAGCCTTTGGCTTTCAAATATCTAATAGAAAAGACTGCACTAACAGGGATCCTTACCACTGGCTCACTGAATCCGATTATCAGAGAATGACTGGCTCAGATCTACTGCTTCCAAAATCCCAAAGAGCCTATAAGAAGTCGATCCCTATAGATGATTAGAAATCTATCAACAAATGCCAGAATTCGGCTTTTGTCTAAACATGTGAGTCGACAAAGAGAAGAGAAAAGAACTAAAAGAAATTAGGCCATGAACACTTACCCCCTTCCAAAACCGATTGGAGAAAAACTAAAAAAGATCCACCCTTGCTTGATATTTGGCCAAGATACAACAAGAAGAAGGAAGGGAAATTCGGCTATGGTTGATTAAAGGCAACAAATAGGATTCAGCTAGAGTGAAGGAAGAGAAAGAAAAAGGAAGTGAAAAGAGAAGAGAGGGAATTCGGCAAAGGAAGATGGAGAGGATTTCGGCACAAGATTTTGAGAGAAGAAAAGAAAAAGATGAAAGGGAAAGGGAATGCTTTCGGCTTGAGCAAGAATGGAAGAAAGAAAAGAGAGAGAGATGGGAGAGTAGTAGATTCGGCCAAGCACCTTAATTGTCGAAAAAAAAGAGAAGAGAAAAAGATGTCAAATGATGTTTCGGTTTCAAAGGAGAAAAGAGAGTTTCCAAAAGGGTTCTTGTGAAGATTCAGCTACCTGCTTTGGAGGGGAAAATGACATGCACTGAAACACCCCAAACCCGGCCCACGAGCCTTGACCGGATCTGGTATGTTCCTCGATGAAAACCAGTTCAAATTTTTTTGTTACTTAGGAAAAACTTGTGTGTTTTGAAAGAAGGATTGTGTCGGGTTGGGCTCGAGTTGAAAACAAGTTTATTACATTATTAAAATCCTTTACTTTAGGTGACAAAACGTTTAGGCTTTGTTTTAAAAGAAATCTACTTAAACTTTAATTGATAAAAATTTGTAAACATAATAAATAAAATAAATGTAAAATAGTTCAACTATGGCCTTATGGCCTTATTACATCAAGTAAATCCAAATAATTCGTAGTACTTAAAAATTAATAGTCCATAAAAATAAAAACTTCATGTTGAGCATGGCCACCACAAGTTCTCGTCCCCGGTCCATTCTTGCTTCATCACCAAAACATGGTCCTCAACGGGGTGAGTCAATGCAGACTCAATGTGTACACAACACTAAATCATAATAGAATCGGGCATAACAAATATTACACATTCATATCATAGCATACAAATTATGATGCATTCCCAAACCCAAACCTAATAAGCCATCCGCTACACTCCCGCACCAATCAGCATGCACGTGGGGACTACTAAGTCGACCCTCCTTCCGCTACACTCCATATCGCGGTCTTAGGTCACCGCATTTAGATTATCGTGGTCTTAGGTCACCACATTCGAGATACTACGGTCTTAGGTCACCGTGTTCGTGGTCTTAGGTCACCACATTCACTTCCCTTTCAATAACCCATATGCCCCATTTTGTAATATGCATTAATATGCCAAAGTTCACATTCTTATTCTCATGTTACAAATAACATATTTCATATTCCTAGTAGGAGTAGGAAACGTGCACTGAGTACTTTGTACCACATTATGGTACCTTAGCCATATTCACATTCTTAATATCACATATATTAATTAAACATAATCATAAAACATATTATGAAATAGTGTGGGGTACACACTGATTAACACTTTCATATTAACACATATATCAAGTTTAAGCCATAAATCTATTAAGATTAGTGTAGGTACACACTGATTAACTTAACGAATTCCTTGAAATCCAAAAAACCGATCTATCGCTTTAGATCCTAAATCCCTACATTTGGCCACATTTAGTATTTTAGGAAAAAGCCTATTCAAATAATTTAACCAAATCCCAAGGATTATCGTATCCACTTTCTTACCTTGTCTGCCGATTTGATAATTAATCAAATCCCAAAACTTGTATTCTTCCCTTTGAAATCGGCTAATCACTAGATCCCTTGAATCGGTTAGTTTTCGCTTAAAACACATAAAAATAGATCTAACTACTAAAATAGGCCTTGGCCAGAATATTCATAGTCACTTACCTTAAGGATCTTAAATCTCAAATTATCCCTTGGTTATAGCTTCATTCAAATCCCTAAAACCACATGTTAGATCAACTTCTAACCTTTAATCACAATCAATGGCCCTTGGCCGAATGTCGATATGACTTACCTTGATGGTCAAATCCCAAGATCTTTTCCTTTATAGTCGACTATGGCAAAAATCCCGAAAGAATCCTTCCAAATTTCAAATAAGAATATTGATGGGATTAGTCCTAGATTTTGACAAATCTAAAAGAAAAGAATAGAAATCAAAACTTGTTCTTACCCTTTCTTGAAGAAATCGACAGTACCTATGCTTGAAGCCTTTCAAAGATTCGACTTTTGATGGATTGGAAAGAAAAGAAATTGGCTAATAGTGATATCTTAAATTTTCGGCTTTGGCTAACAGAAAGAAGAAGAACAAATGCTCTAGGAACTTCGGCAGAGAGAAGGGTTGAGAGAAAGAATGATGAATGGCCCTCTTTTCCTTATATAGCCGAATTTACTAACTTAGAATCCCTTACTTGGCCATCACTCTTCTATTTTGATAGCTTTATCTCTTTAATTATCTCCTAAAATAAAAGATAATTTAGCAACTATCCTTACTTAGCCGAAATTATTAAACTCAAAGTCCCTTACTTGGCCATCACTTCTCCCTTAGTTTCCTAATTAAAGAATAATTCCTCATTTATCTCTTGAAAATAATCTAAAATAAATCCATTATTTATCCCTTATTTATCCACTATTTATCTCTTAAAAATAAAAGAATAAAGGCTCCTAAATTATAGCCATGTGCCGTCCACCTCTCTGCTCCTTGTAGCAAAAATAAAATTTCTTTTATTTGCTTCCCATGTGACTCGAACTTAGGCCCAATACCCTTGTATGTGGCGCCATTTCCAGAAGCCCTAAGTGGCATCTCCAGGCCACTTTTCCAAGCCTGTTTGTGTGTCAAATTTCACATACTTTTTCTCTTAAGGCCACCTTGCCTTAGTTTCCTCTTCTAAACTTTAAAACTCGACATTTCTAAGTCATTTCTAAGTTTCAAAAAAATTTTCGTTTGCCTCTTTAAACTTGACATTTCCTTACATTTCCAAGTTTCCAGAAATGTTCACTTTCCTCTTTTAAACCATTTCCAAATCATTTCCTTACATTTCCAAGTCATTTCCTTACATTTCCAAGACAAGACATTTCCTTACATTTCCAAGACATTTCCTTACATTTCTAAGTCATTTCCTTACATTTCCAAGACAAGACATTTCCTTACATTTCCAAGTCATTTCCTTACATTTCCAAGTCATTTCCTTACATTTCCAAGTCATTTCCTTACATTTCCAAGATTCTAAAAATACACACATCACATCTATAACACATAAGACATACTAATGCATAGGCTATAATCCAGGATGTTACATGCACCTAAGGTGATTTCGGCTTTTGGTTTTCTATGGTGCACTAGGGAGAAATTGGAACCTACACACAATGGGGGTTTTTCGGCTTTGACACAAAACAAAAGCTAGCCGAAAATGCACTCTAGGCACCTAAAAAATTTGGCACACCCCTCTACTCATCTTCCCAAACCGAACACTCTTCTTCAAACAGGAGTTCAAATTTCGGCAACTTCCTCCAATTTCTCCTGGCCAGTAATTCAAAAGAGTTTGAATTAGTCAAGCTCCTAAATTTTCTCCTTGCCACCAATTCAAATAAACTTGACTTATTCAATGCTTATCTGATAGAGTTTGTGCTGAGCACAACTCTCCCCCTTGGCGTCAAAATAGTAAGCAGAAAGTGAGATTTCTGCTGCTCGAACCTGAGTCTTCCTTCCCTGCAGGTGGCGTCAATCACAAGGCTCTAAGTGGCGCCTCCTTCCCACTTTACCAAGCCCAATCTTGTGCTAAAATACCCCACGAATTACACTTAAGCCCTAGCTCCTTTAGCTCCCCTTACTTAAAACTTAAAAACAAAAATTTCCTACAACTCAGGCCTACTCTAGACTTATAACTAGATCTTAAAACACTTCAAATAATAACACTGCAGTCCAAACTCATGCAAAACAATTAAATCACAAGTAACCCCTATTTCAGGATATTACAAAATCTAAATTTAAGCATCACAGTACAGTCTAATATCTAAAGGAACCACCGTATTCTAGCTCACTGGGTTTAACTTTCTAAACAAATAAAAGTATTTAGAAAACTTACGAATTCGGCGCCGGAGACTCGGTGTACCACACTTTCAGAAAAACGGTCAATACAATTTCATAACTTTAAATATTTTCAAGCCTTTTTAAAATAATACTTTTAGAAATTCAATTTTGAAAACCCAATCCACAGCCGAGTTTTGCAACCCGGGCTCTGATACCACTAAATGTAACAACCCAAATCCGGCCTAGAAGTTAGGCCCGAATCTGGCGTGTCACATTGGGATGGTTTTCGAAAACCGTGGTTCCGTTTGAAAATTCTTCCGAATATTAATAACTAAAGTCCCAGTTTGCGTTTGTTTATAATTAATCGACTTTTTTTTATAAATTATAAATTTCAAAACTTTGTGCTATTCAAAACCTCAGATTTCTTTTGCTAACTTTAAAACGTGGTTTATTAGAAATCATTTTTGGAAAATATTATCATTTTTAAAACCTTGTTTTTTGCGGAAGCTTAATTTAAAACAACTGACTTATGAAAATGTGATATTTACAACTTAGTTGCGAAAGCGTAGTGTTTTGAAAACAGATATTGTTTTGAAAAACTGTGATTCAATGCTGAGCAGATTTAAACATACTAAACTAAAAATCCAAAACTAAAAACCGGAATTTAAGAGAGGCCTTATTACAAAATATGAACCCAAAATAAAATAAAAATAAGTAGAATACGAAAATCTGAAACTGCTCGTAGTGTGGCCACCTCTGAATCCTCCAGTACGTCGAACCGCCTACTAAGGGTTACCTGAAACATTTTAAAAGAGGGGTGAGTTTACGAAAACTTAGTGTGTACAACCCTCACTAGTCAAAACATGCATTACAACAATCCAGGCCGAAGCCCATTACAGTAACGGTGGCAATTGGGTCTTAGCCCAGAATAGCCTCGGTTGGGCCTTAGTCCATAACAAAAGTCACATATCATATTTATCCGGGCCTAAGTCCATCACAGTCAGAACATGTGAATGCAATGCATTAATGCCCATACCAACCCTGTACTCCGTCTCCTGTCTAACCCTGCACTCCTGTAGGGATTTAATCGACCCACCCATCCCTACATTTCTTTTGTAGCATTGATTGCGGCACTAACTTTATCAGTGCAGCATGGCTGCTCGGTGGCTAAAAAGCCTTCGGTATTGGCACAAAGCCCATAATTATGACACGAAGCCCATATTAATGGCACACAGCCCTCGATAACATTATCGGTGCAGCATGACTGCTCGGTGGCTATAAAACCTTCAGTGGATCCACAGTCGTCAGGCGACCATGCGATCCTATTAGCACTTCCTCCGTATTAATAATCCCAACCCCATGCAATATGTCGTGTATGTCATGCTCAATTATTACACGTGTATGCAAAATGGCCATGCTCAATAAAAATTATTTAAACATGTAATAAAAGCATATCAGTCATACAGTCACAGTCAAATTAGTCCACTCATTGCACAAGTCGATCATTTACCTACAAGGACAAATCAGTCATTTTACCCTATAAGGGTATTTCGATAAGTCTACCCTACAGGGGTAGTTCGGTAATTCTACTCATAACCAATCCATGTATGCAACGCATCTCAAACATAATCAATCATACAATTAACACATATAACGTTAGTACTACCATGAGGGTACAACGATCATTTTATCGTTTAGGGGTAAAACGATAATTTCGCAAACTTGGGGTATTTTGGTAATTTCACAAATCAAGAGTATTTCGGTAATTTCACAAATTAGGGGTATTTCGATAATTTTGCTAAATAAAGGTATTTTGGTAATTTTGTAAACTAGGGGTATTTTGGTAATTTTGCAAATCAGGGTGTTTCATTTAATGGTATTAGAGCCCAGGTTGTAAAACTCGGCTGTGAATTGGGTTTTTAAAATTGAATTTCTGAAAGCATTGTTTCAAAAAGGCTTAAAAATATTTAAAGTTATGAAATTGTATTGACCGTTTTTCTGAAAGTGTGGTACACCGAGTCTCCGGTGCCGAATTCGTAAGTTTTCTGAATACTTTTATTTGTTTAGAAATTTAAACACAGTGAGCTAGAATACGGTAGTTCCTTTAGATATTAGACTGTACTGTGATGCTTAAATTTAGATTTTGTATTTATTCTGTGTGATGTCGCGGATATGGAAATTGTATTCGTATCATATCTATCTGCTCTAGTGGATAGGGTTTTTTTGGGTAATGTTTTAGAATCAGAGTGCGCAGCGTAAGCGTAGTGTTGTAGGTCAGGATGTGCGACTGTTCCTATAGTTGGAAATTTCGAGGACGAAATTTTTTTAAGGGGGTAGATTTATAACGACCCGAATTTGGGCCTAATAGAATTAGGCCCATTGGGCTTTGGGCTTGGGAGCGTTTAAAATTTTTGAGAACAAGAGAACGGCTCTAATGCTAGTTGGACCTATTAGGTGAGTGATTTTGGAAGGTTAGGGGGCTTCTATGAAGTTCCGGGATCAAACCTGGGCTTAGGAAAAATTTTTGTTTTAGGTGAATAAAACCCTGGGAGTTAGTAGGTAGGCTTTAAGAATAAAATGTGGAGAAAAATGAAACAAAAAGGAGTTGTGGTCTAGTGGCAAATGATGCCACATGGGAGCAAGGTAATGACGCCACAAGGAAGAAATGGGGTCCAAGGTTCAAGTCTTGGAACTTGCATGGTTTCTTTTTAAGTGAACTTAGACGTTGGCCATAGACTTATATTTAGTTGCGCATGTTTTAAGACAATAAGGAGCTAGTTTGTAAAGTGGCTAGCAACGTGGATTATACTACAAGTGAGCCTGAGTTCGAATTCCATTGCAAGCAAAAAGAAGATATTTATTTTGCTAAGTTGGGGTGGCAAGAGTTTGTGTTGGATTTAAACTCTACTGAAGGAAGGATCCCACATCGGAAAGCTAGCAAGAGAGAAGGTGAGAAGCTGGCTATAAATAGAACCAATCTATGAGGGAGGAGACACATTGGTTGGCGTTTGGGCACAGGAGTGGTCGGAGTGCGGATTAAGAGATTTAGATTCCTATCATGTGTGTATTTTGCCCTGCTCTAGCTGTAGAGCAGCAAATGCCGAAATATCGGTCACACAGCAATGGTAGCCACACGAGCGTGTGAGCCCACGTGTGGGAGCTTCAACGTGATAGTCGAGGCCACCATGAGTATTCTTATAGGTTGAGGCTGCTTGGGCCACGATGGGCCGAAGTGGGCCCAATGGGCCCGTGGACCCATATGAATAAATTGTGTGACAGTGTAGTAGAAATTGGATTAGACTATGGGAATCTCGTATCTGTGGTTAGATTTAGGCTAAGTGGGCCACATGAGAGTGTAGGCCCATTTGGGCCGAGAATGGGCCCTAGGCCCATTCGCATCGTTATCTCTGTTTAAAATACCTTAGTTTACGAAATTACTAAAATACCCCATATAACATCTTAAAATCTAGGGGTCTATAAATTTGTGCAATTGCATGTTATGCTAGCTCTGTGTGTTGTTTAAGGGGTGTTTGGGGGCCCTAAGAAGGCTTGGGGTCGAGTTTGGGCCCTGGTAATATTTTGGTTTTTGGGCACTTAAAGGGAGAAGGTTGTTGGTGGCATGGCTTAAGAGAAAAGGTTGGTACATTGGTAGCACAAGAGGAGCTAGTGGCAAGGTGGTGTGGCGTCACTTATAAGAGCAGAGGGAGAGGAGTTCGGATCCCATCTGCTGCAACTCATTTAGTTTATTTTTGTGCTAAGCAGGTGAAGGTAATAGAGTTTAGCTTGGACTCTGCAAGAGGAGTTGAAGACTCGGTCAAAGGAATTTGAATGAGTGATAGAAAAGGGTTTGAGGAGCAGATTAAGGAGAAAATTGTAGAGTGAGGTGAGAGGGAGTAGTGGCCGAATTTGAGGAAGTACAAGGGGGTATTTCGGTCAAGAGGGGTCTTTTGGGTTAGTAGTGCATTCGGTTTGGGTAGGGTGTGTAGATGCCGAAATTCTTAAGCTTTTTGTTGAGTATTTGTGCGTTAGGAGCTTCTTTTCTTTTTGCCATTTTGTACATCTTTTCTTGCCGAAACCTTGGCCATTGAGTGACTTCTTCTCTTTGCTTTTCTTATCTTTTCTTTAGTCATTCTCTCCTCTTCGTTAGTTGACGAACACTTGTTGGCCGAATCCCTCTCTAACCCTTTTTCTCCAAGTAGCCGAATCTCTTCAACACTTTATCTCCTCTCTCTCTGCGTGTTTAGCACCTTCTTCCTTGGCCGAATCTGGTAAGTAGGTTCCCTCCCTTCTTCTCATTCTCTCTTTCATGGCTGAATGTATAACCCTCACCATTTGTCTGTTAAGTTTCATCACTAACCGAAACTCCATCTTCCCTCATTCTTTCTCATCGTGATTTTCTCTTGTAGTTGCTTAAACAGAGTTGGCTGAATCTTTCTTTCTCACTCGACTCATCTGTAATCAGGGTAAGGTGATTCTTTCTCTTCTTTCATTTCGTTTCGTTCTTATGTCTTCCATAGCCGAAGTGGCTATTCCATTTTCTTTTCGTTCCCAACTAATCTCTTCTCTGTCTCTCTCAACATGCCATAGTTGAACCTGTCTGGGTTCGTTTCCCTTTTGATCTAGGCCGATTGGGCTAAGGAGCAAGCAACTCTTTTCTCTGCTCTCTAATCATTCGAACTTCAGGAGGCGATAGTAAGAGCCGGAACCCCTTGTGCCGTTTTCACTATGGTACTTTACTTATCAGGTTTTCATCATAGATGCAAGTGATAACCAGTTGAAGGGGGTAACGCTATGGGAATCTAAGAGGAGTGGTCTCGTAACCCCTGCTCCCAAGTTCAAACGTAGGGCGGTGTCAGCAGTTCGAGATTTCCCGCAGGGTTGTGGAAGGGAGTCGACATCCGGTGCGAATAGACAAATCGTGGTTGTTCGCGATAGTAAGGGTAAGCGTTGCAAATCATTTGATTTAGATATGGATTAAGATCTCCCTTTTTGTTAGTTAATTGTGCGATATGTTGGCATAGGTGACGGCGATCAGGAGGGAATAATTCTCTACGTAGTCAGGTGTGTAATCTCACACCGTAACCATGTAGTTTCATATTATGCTATGATGTTGGTAAAAACCGTAACCCCGTTAACCGTATGTTTGATAAACTGGAATCATGAGTGGAACCGATTAACTCGCTTAAAGTTCTAGAATTTGCTAAAATCGGTGTTTGTCGGCCGATTTACCAAAATACCCTTATTGATCTTTACAAAAATGCCTTTATTGGGCCGATTTACCAAAATACCCTTACGAGGTCGATTTACCAAAATGCCCTTATTGGGTCGATATACGAAAATGCCCTCCTTGGGCCGATTGTGTGTTACAGTATGTTTGGATATATTGATCTGAGTGTTGCATTTTATCATGTTGCATGGGGCAGGATATTGAATGAAGAGCAGTGTAGCCTGGTGGCTTAGCCACAATATATATGTATAAATTTGTAATTATGACTCAGGAGGCACAGCCACAAACATCCTATATTGAGCAGCGTGACTGCATACTTGGTGTGAGCGGCGGGGTGGATTGACTTGATCCCCACAGGTGTGATTAGCTGGTTAGGGTGTGCTGGATGGATGGGTTGGGATGCATTAATTCATTAGTTGCACGATCATGCTTAGTGGGCTTAGGCCCAATTTGTTGTCTTATGGGTTCGGGCCCAGTTGGTAATGGTAAGAGGATTGCATACTGAGTTCTTGTAACTCACCCCTCTCTCTTTAACCTCACAGGTAATGTTTAGCAGTAAGGACTTGGAGCCATGGATGATTCGATGGAGGCCATACTTTAGGAACATCGTTTGCAAACTTTAGTAAATTTCCTTTTTACTTTATTTCTATTATTATATGGGTTTAATGATTTGTAATAAGGCCCCTGGATAAAATATCTTTCAATTTTTCACTAATAACTGTTGATTTCACAAATACGAGATTTTCTTAAAACATAATTAATCGTTTTTTAAAAAAAAATCATGTTCTCGCAAATACTCATGGTTGGAGTTTTTTTTCACAGCGGAACCGTTATATTGCTTAAACAGTAATAACTTCATAAGAAGGACAATAAATAAATCGGGTTTTATAAAAAAACAACGAAGCTCAGAGTTTTCTAAAAAGAACCACAACATTTTCAACAAGCAACTTTTTTTTAAACAATCGCTTAGCTTCGCAACATCCCTCCAATGTGACACGCCGGATTCGGGCCTAACTTCTAGGCCAGCTTCGGGGTGTTACATTTTATGGTATCAGAGCCCGATTGTAAAACTCGACTGTGGAATGGGTTTAAAAATGTTTTTCAAATTTGGTTGAACCTTGGTTTTAAAATCGACATCTATAATGAAAGTATCGCACCACGAGTATCCGGCACCAAACCTGTAAGTATCCTCATTTTATTATTGTTGTTGTGATAATGTTATGACTGTAGCGAGAAATTGTACTAGACAGTAGTACATTGGAACTTCTAGCTTTAAGAGTTAAAACTGTAGAGATTGAGACTATAGGAATACGAATGCGATTCGCGAAAACAACCTCTATACTTACACTCCATAAAACACTTGTTAAGAAACATTGAACTACATACTAATTCATAAGATTCTTAATCAGATTAAATTGGCTTAGCAAACATGAACGCTGGAGGACGTGGACGCGGTAGACGTGGCCGTGGTAGAGGCTAAGGTGCTGGGATTGGGTCTGAAGCATCTCGGCATATGCTTGAAATGGACGCACCTGCATCACCAGCGACTGAAACGGGGTCGCATGACCGGATGTGAGGGGACGATGCTCTATCCCAAGCTATGCTGTGGGTACTAGAAAGGGTTACTGGGGCAAGTACTGGGTTGGCAACTTATGGGTCTATGTCTGAGTGACTTAGATCGAATGGGGCTGATGTTTTTAGGGGCATTTCGGGTGTAGCCCCAAATATAGCGGAATATTGGCTTAAGGCGGTAGAGTGGATTATGGATGACTTGGATTGTACGGCTGAACAGAAACTAAAAGGGGTTGTGTCATTGTTGAGAGACGAGGCATACAGTGGTGGCTCACTGTTAGGGAAGGAGCTCAAGCTGATCGCATCACCTGGGATTTCTTTAAGACAACATTCCAGGGAAAATATGTCGGGGCTAGCTATGTGGATGCCCAGAGAAAAGAATTTTTAAATCTGGTTCAGGGAGGTAAATCTATGGCAGCATACGAGGCAGAGTTTCTGCGTCTGAGCAGGTATGCCCAGGGAATAGTTTTGACTGAATATGAACGCTGTGTACATTTTGAGGACGGGTTGCGTGATGAGTTGCGGGTACTGATAGCCCAGCAGAGGGAGAGGAATTTCGCCACGTTAGTGGAAAAAGCTAAAATAACTGTGGAGGTAAAACATTCAGAGCGGCGAAATTGAGATAAGGATAGGGGTAAGAACAAAAGAGATTCTGGGTACTTAGATTCTATAAGAGGGTTTCACAAAAGGCCTAGGTTTGAGGGCCAGGTCGAGTGGGTGTTCCGGCTGTTACCAATCAGTTACAGCCTTGTATGGACTATGGGAAACTTTACTCGAGGGAATGCTGGAAAAGAACTGGCGGGTGTTTCAGATACGGATCCAGGGATCATCGGTATAGGGATTGTCCTCAAGAGCCTGTTCAGACACAGGTAGTTTGTCACAGATTTGTGCAGCCAGAGGGAGGCGTTCAGTAGCCGCTGAGAGGTCGTGGGCCAAGTCGAGGTGGAAATCGAATAAGACGTGGTCGAGGAGCACCGAGCAGGGGTACTGGTAATATGGGTAACGCAGATACGAGACAGCCAGGATTGGTCTATGCGGCTAGACGTCGAGAGATGGCGACGCACCGAACGTCATAACTGGTACGTTTTTTATATTGGATGTACCCTTTACAACTTTGATAGATATTGGATCTACCCATTCATATGTTGCATGTACTGTGTCTGGAACCTTGGGTATAAAATCTGAGATTGCTGCTAGAGAAATGTCCGTGATTAGCCCTTTTAGACAATATGTGGTAGTGAATAGGTTGTTTAGGGATGTGCCTTTAGAGGTTCAAGGAGTGGTCTTTCTGGCAGATTTGATGGAATTTCCGTTCGACGAGTTTGACCTTATATTGGGGATGGACTAGCTAGTTAAGCATCGTACGAACTTGGATTGTACGACTAAGCGGATGGTATTAAGAACTCCAGAAGATAAGGAGGTGATGATGATAGGTGAGAGAAGGAATTACCTGTCCAATATGGTTTCTGCTTTAAAGGCTGAAAAGTTGGTGCGAAAAGGGTGTGAAGTGTTTCTAGCTTTCATCAGTGCCTTGGATGCCAAGGAGTTGTCGGTAGAGAATGTTAGAACGGTTAAAGAGTTTTTGGATGTCTTTCCTGAGGAGCTTCCGGGATTACCTCCAGATCATGAGGTGGAATTTGGCATTAAACTGTTGCCAGGAACGGCTCCGGTGTCCATCGCCCCTTATAAGATGGCGCCGAAGGAGCTAGTGGAACTGAAAGCCTAGATCCAAGAACTGTTGGACCGGGGTTTTATCAGACCAAGTGTATTGCCGTGGGGAGCGCCAATGTTGTTTGTAAAGAAGAAGGATGGGTCTATGCATATGTGTATCGACTATCGTCAGTTGAACAAGCTTACTGTTAAGAACAAATACCCGTTACCTAGAATCGACGATCTGTTTGATCAGTTGTGGGGAGCTTCAATTTTCTCGAAGATTGATTTAAGGTCAGGATACCATCAGCTAAAGGTTAAGGAGGCAGACATCCAAAGGACAGCATTCCGAACTCAGTATGGACATTACGAGTTTCTGGTATGCCGTTTGGGTTAACGAATGCACCAGCCGCATTTATGGATATGATGAATCGGGTCTTTCAACCCTACCTAGATCAGTTCGTGGTGGTATTCATAGACGACATCTTGGTATACTTAAAGACTGAAGAGGAGGTGATTCGCATCTGCAGGTTGTGCTGCAGATATTAAGGGAGAAGCAACTGTATGCCAAATTCAGTAAGTGCGAATTTTGGCTGAAGGAGGTGACCTTTTTGGGGCATGTTGTGTCTGCCGAGGGGATTAGAGTTGACCCCTGGAAGATCGAAGCCGTGTTGGATTGGAATCCACCAAAGACAGTGCCGAAAATCTGAAGTTTTCTGGGTTTGGTTGGGTACTACAGAAAATTTGTTGAGGGGTTTTCACTGATTGCTGCACCCTTAACGAAGTTGCTACGAAAAAGAGTACCGTTTATTTAGGCTGATAAGCAGTAGGGAAGCTTTGAGAAGCTAAAGAGGATTTGACAGAGGCACCAGTATTGATTCAGCCTGAGGGTGGGAAAGAGTTTGTTGTTTATTGGGATGCATCTCACACAAGGTTAGGATGTGTGCTAATGCAAGAAGGAAAGGTTGTGGCGTATACGTCTTGGCAATTAAGGCTGCATGAAGTGAACTATCCCACTCATGATTTGGAGCTAGTTACGGTGGTGTTCGCCCTAAAGATATGGAGACATTATCTATATGGAGAGAAGTCGATCATCTACACCGATCACAAAAGCCTGAAATATCTTCTCACCCAAAAGGAGTTAAATTTAAGGCAACAGAGGTGGATTGAGTTATTGAAGGATTATGATTGCTCGATCGAGTACCACCCGGGTAAAGCCAATGTGGTAGCGGATGCTTTACGTCGGAAGGTGGTGTTGGAATTCAAAGCTATGTTTGCCCATCTCAGCCTTTATGAGGATGGAAGTTTGTTGGCAGAGCTTCAGGTGAAATCGTCTTGGGTTAGTCAGATTAAGGGGAAACAAGTGTTGGACGAATCATTGGGACCTCGGTTTCAGCAAGTGAAAAGTGGCGAGACGGTGGACTTTGGATTAAACATCGAAGGGATATTATGTTTCCGCGGAAGAGTTTGTATGCCGAAGGATTCTGAGTTAAGACAGATGATTTTGTGGGAGGTGCATAGTAGCCCATACGCTATGCACCCCGGTGGAAGCAAGATGTACCGAGATCTCCGTGTGCAATATTGGTGGCCAGGGTTAAAACAGGAGGTTACCGACTTCGTGAGCAAGTGTTTGACGTGTCAACAAGTGAAGGCGGAACACTAGTTGCCTTCAGGTTTGCTACAACCAGTAAAGATTCCACTTTGGAAATGGGAGAGGGTAATGATGGATTTTGTTAGTGGGTTACCCCTGACTCCTACTAAGAAAGACTCAGGGTGGGTGATCGTTGATCGGCTGACTAAGTCCGCTCACTTCGTACCAGTTCGTACCAACTACTCGCTTCAAAAGGTAGCCAAGCTGTAAGTGGCAGAAATTTTGAGGCTACATAGGGTGCCAGTGTCTATCATATTAGACAGGGACCCAAGATTTACATATCGGTTTTGGAAGGCATTGCACCTAGCTCTAGGTACTAAATTGGATTTCAGCACAGCATTTCATCCTCAGACTGATGGTCAGTCGGAGAGGGTAATCCAGATCTTAGAAGACATGTTAAGGGGCTGTGTGATTGATTTTAGTGGCAGCTGGGAAGACTATTTGCCTTTAGCAGAATTTGCATACAACAACAACTACCAGTCCAGCATTCAGATGGCACCCTACGAGGCATTATATAGACGTAGGTGTCGTACCCCTACTTGTTGGACGGAACTGGGTGAGCGACGGTTTTTGGGCCCGGAACTAATTTCGAAGACAGAGGAAAAAGTTAAGTTGATTTGGAATCAGTTAAAAGAAGCTTCTAATAGGCAGAAATCGTAAGGGGATCTGAAGCGTAAGGAGATAGAATTCTCAGTGGGGGATCTGGTCTTTTTGAAGGTCTCACCTTGGTAGAAGGTCTTAAGATTTGGACGAAAGGGTAAATTGAGCCCCAGATTCATTGGGCCGTATTGGATAGTGAAACGTGTGGGACCAGTTGTAATACCCCAAACCCGGCCCAAAGGTTTCGACGAGATCTGGTATCCTACGGGTTGTACATTGAAAACCTTTCCTTTGTTGGTTTCGGAAATCGTAAGTTAATTAGACAATATTTGAATAAATAGGTGACTTTTTGAAAATAAAACCTTGTATTGTTATTATTTTGAATAATTAAAACTTTGATAAAAATTCATAAGTTGCAAATATTAAAAACTAAGCAGTGAAATAAAAACTATGGGGCCTTATTACATAAATATTCCAAAAAAATTAAAACTTAAAGAAAAGCCGAAATAATCTATAAAAATAAAACTTGATGGCCCCTAGAGTCCGTCTCGGCTCCCATATCCATGATATACTGCTCATCTGAAAAGTTAGGGCAAATAAACGGGGGAGTCACCAAGACTCAGTGTGTAAATCCCGAAAACACATAAAAAGCTTGGGCCCACAAACACATTATGGGCCCTGGCCCATTCATAAAGGCAACAATCATAATCACATGACAGATAATAGATCATGAATAGCCCAACCCATCCTAGAATTCCATCCTCTACAAACCAACCTATACCAACCATCACACCTTGGGGATTTCTACAATCAACACTCCATTCGCTACACACCATAACGACAGTCGTACTGCCTGTCTTAAAGACCGATCACTGTGTGACCTATGTGGCAAAGCTACCAATCGCCATGAGACCTTAATAATACATCATAGCATTTCGACAGCTGAGCTGCCTGTCATAAAGACCGATCACTATGCGACCTATGTGGCAAAGCCACCGATCGCTATGCGACCTTCTTCCCCTTCATCATTTCAGTATCCCACCCCATGCATACACACATAAAGAAAACATCATACATGCTTATATATATATCGATACACATAGAGATTTCTATGATTACGTACTTGGCATCCTTGCCTAACCCTTTTAGGGTTTTATTCGACTGTCTACACAGCCACTTTCTGACTTTTTAGCCCATAATACATAAAACACAGCTAAAGAGTATGTTAGAGATCTACACACCTGATTACCGTTAGAACGAGACCCTCTAAGTCGACGCTATCCGTAGCCAACACCATCGCTATCTTGAAATCCCGAAAAGTGATATGAGATTCAGGGACTAGTGTTTCCGGCTTTTAGATCTAAGAGATCTTACTAGAGAAGATTCGGCTACTCCCAGAGGATTCCAGCTTTTTGCAAAAATCAGGAAGAGAAGATGATTTGAAGAAATCTATAGAGATTCGGCTTTTAAATAAAGGAATCGGCAGGAAGAAGAAAAGAGAATTTCGGCAGACTGAGGGTGGGTTCGACCTTAACAAGGATCAAAAGAAATATAGAAAAAGGATTATGAGGTTTCAGCTTTTTAGAAGGAAGAAGAGAAAAGAATAATGGAGTTTTCGGCTTTTAAAAGAAAGCAAAGAAAAGAGTAATGGAGTTTTTCAACTTTTAGAAGAAAGAAGAGAAAAGAATAATGGAGTTTTCGGCTTTTAGAAGAAAGAAGAGAAAGAAAAGATGGAAGCCCTAAATGCCAAAAAATAAAGAAGAGAACCCTCACCTGACTATTTAAAGTTTCCTCCCCCTCAGAGTTTGAAATTTGACCATCACTGTGACCAGTAGATAGAACCCTAAATTTCCTCCCTAATCTTCCATATTATCAACTATAATATCTACATTATCCCTTTCACATAAATCCTCCTATTTTTGAGCCTTGTTGCCGTCGACTCTACCTAACCCTAATGCCGAAATTTAGCTAACTTAAATTAAAAAGAATTGGGCTCCATAAAACTTAAATTTGGGCCCCTTACTCCCTTGTGTGGCGTCACCTCCTTGCTCCCTAAGTGGCGCCACTGACCACTGGGCCACAAGCCCATTTTGATATTTTAAACATAGATACCACCCTTTTAAATCTTATAGTGCCCAAACACAAATTTCACCAAGGGCTTGACCACATCCTAAGCCCAATTTGGATCCCTAACAGTTAAATTAACACATTAAACATATCCACCCATTAAACTCATAGGCCCAAAAATTTAGGATGTTACAGTTCTACCCCCTTAAAGAAATTTCGTCCTCAAAATTTCCAATTAATTAGTAATCATACTACCCAAGCCTCACCACTATGCTTTCGCTGCGCACTCTAATTCTAAAGCCAAAAGAAACATTTAGTATACTATGGTAGAATACGCACCGGTATTCACATCTAGAGCGTCACCGTCCCCTTGTACTTATTCTACCGATTCGCATTTATCTGATTAGAAATTTTATGAATTATTAATTTTCTTCCACTGATTAACCACGAACAATCTTATGAACAGTAGTTTAAGAGTAGTTCTTTCGGATTTTAAATAAAATCTATGAGTTTCAGTCTCAGGTTTGTATCTCCTATTTCTAGGAACACATACATCCAACCATCACACATCAACATACATATAACATCCATGAATTCACATTCATCACATAAAGGTTTTTTTTTTCATCATTTCTCTACCTAGGGGTATTTCCGTAGTTTTGTCCTACAGGGTATTTTCCAAAAGAAGGTATCTTGGTGATTTTTTTTTTTTGGAATTAGAAGTACTTTAGTACATTTTTTAAAAAAAACAAGGGTATTTTGGTAATTTCCTCAAAATAGGGTATCTTAGTGTTGTTGGTGTTTTTTTTTTTTTGAAGTAGAGATATTTTGGGAAACAAGTTTTTTTTCGAGGGTATTGCGATAATTTTATAAGGTTCGATAATTCTGTAAATCTAGGGTTTTTTACAACCAGGGGTGTTTCGATAATTTTACAAATCTCCGTAATTTTGCAAATCCAGGGTATTCGGGGGAAATTGTCACAATTCAAGTGTATTTCAAAAATTTTACAAAATTTAGGGGTATTTTGGTCATTTTACAAATCAGGGGTAATTTAGTAATTTTACAAATTAGGGATATTTTGGTCATTTTACAAATTAGGGGTAATTTAGTAATTTTGTAAAATAGGATGGCTGGCCTCTCTCGGGTTTTAATTATAGGTTTTAGCCCGTCAACAAATCTTCGTGGCTAAGGTGAACAGTCACTATGCACCAGGTAGGATTCCAGCAAAGAGGAGGTGAGTCACTAGAACTGCTTAAGTACCAAGCTCTCCCTGAATCCAATCCTAGACATGCGTATGCCTGTTGCCACACCCTAACCTAGCGATTTGTTCACAGGTTTGTTTGGATAGATTAAGTCTTATGAATTTAAAGAGTTGTTGTAACTAAGCCTATAGTCTATCAATGTCTAACATACTAGTCTACGTCCATCAAACCCATCAAGCCCAATCATGCATATCATATCAAAATTTAGAATACTTACCTGCGTGGATCGGGTGCCAGCAGACTCGAAGGCCATATCTTCATGCAAGACGTTTTTCTTAAATTCACATCAAATTTTACAAAACATTACTAGACCCATTTCACAGCCCGAGTTTTGAACTGGGCTCTGATACTAAAATTGTAACACCCCAAACCCGACCCATAGGTTTCGACCAGATCTGGTATGCTACGGGTTGTACATTGAAAACCTTTGCTTTGTTGGTTTCGGAAATCGTAAGTTAATTAGACAATATTTGAATAAATAGGTGACTTTTTGAAAATAAAACCTTGTATTATTATTATTTTGAATAATTAAACCTTTGATAAAAATTCATAAGTTACAAATATTAAAAACTAAGTAGTGAAATAAAAACTATGGGGCCTTATTACATAAATATTCCAAAAAAATTAAAACTTAAAGAAAAGCCGAAATAATCTATAAAAATAAAAACTTGATGGCCCCTCGAGTCCGTCTCGGCTCCCATTTCCACGATCTACTACTCATCTAAAAAGTTAGGGAAAATAAAGGGGGGAGTCACCAAGACTCAGTGTGTAAATCCCGAAAACACATAAAAGGCTTGGGCCCACAAACACATTATGGGCCCTGGCCCATTCATAAAGGCAACAGTCATAATCACATGACAGATAATAGATGATGAATAGCCCAACCCATCCTAGAATTCCATCCTCTACACACCAACCCGTACCAACCATCACACATTGGGGATTTCTACAATCACCCCTTCATCCGCTACACACCATAACGACAGCCGTACTGCCTGTCTTAAAGATCGATCACTGTGTGACCTATGTGACAAAGCCACCGATCGCCATGCAACCATAATAATACATCGTAGCATTTCGACAGCTGAGCTACCTGTCATAAAGACCAATCACTATGTGACCTATGTGGCAAAGCCACCGATCGCTATGCGACCTTCTTCCCCTTCATCATTTCAGTATCCCACCCCATGCATACACACATAAAGAAAACATCATACAGGCTTATATATATATATATATCGATACACATAGAGATTTCTATGATTACGTACCTGGCATCCTTGCCTAACCCTTTTAGGGTTTTATTCGACTGTCTACACAGCCACTTTCCAACTTTTTAGCCCATAACACATAAAACACAGTTAAAGAGTGTGTTAGAGATCTACACACCTGATTACCGTTAGAACGAGACCCTCTAAGTTGACGCTATCCGTAGCCAACACCACCGCTACCTTAAAATCTCGAAAAGTGATATGAGATTCAGGGACTAGTGTTTCTGGCTTTTAGATCTAAGAGATCTTACTAGAGAAGATTCGGCTACTCCCAGAAGATTCTGGCTTTTTGCGAAAATCAGGAAGAGAAGATGATTTGAAGAAATCTATAGAGATTCGGCTTTTAAATAAAGGAATCGGCAGGAAGAAGAAAAGTGAATTTCGGCAGACTGAGGGTGGGTTCGGCCTTAACAAGGATCAAAAGAAATATAAAAAAAGGATTATGAGGTTTCAGCTTTTTTAAAAGAAAGAAGAGAAAAGAATAATGGAGTTTTTTTATGCTTTTAGAAGAAAGAAGAGAAAAGAATAATGGAGTTTTTGGCTTTTAGAAGAAAGAAGAGAAAGAAAATATGGAAACCCTAAATGCCAAAAAATAAAGAAGAGAACCCTTACTTGACTATTTAATGTTTCCTCCCCCTCAGAGTTTGAAATTCTGCCATCACTGTGACCAGCAGATAGAACCCTAAATTTCCTCCCTTATCTTTCTTATTATCAACTATAATATCTACATCATCCTTTTCACATAAATCCTCCTATTTCTGAGCCTTGTTGCCGTCCACTCTACCTAACCCGAATGCCGAAATTTAGCTAACTTAAATTAAAAGAATTGGGCTCCATAAAACTTAAATTTGGGCCCCTTACTCTCTTGTGTGGCGTCACCTCCTTACTCCCTAAGTGGCGCCACTGACCACTAGGCCACAAGCCCATTTTGATATTTTAAACATAGATACCACCCTTTTAAACCTTATAGTGCCAAACACAAATTTCACCAAGGCCTTAACCACATCCTGAGCCCAATTTGTATCCATAATAGTTAAATTAACACATTAAACATATCCACCCATTAAACGCATAGGCCCAAAAATTTAGGACGTTACACCGGTCGCTTATCAGCTTGAGCTGCCTCTAGAGTTAGATCGGATACATGATGTATTCCATGTTTCAATGCTGAGACGCTACCATTTAGACCCGTCTCATATAGTGCCAGTGGAAAAAATTGAAGTCAGACCAGATTTATCTTTTGAGGAGGAACCCTTATAGATTTTGGATCGGGATGTGAAAGTGTTGAAAAGGAAGTCTGTCCCGCTTGTTAAGGTGTTATGGCAAAATCACGGATCTGAGGAAGCTACGTAGGAGCCGAAAGTGGCAATGCGATAGCAATACCCTCATCTCTTTTAATTAGGTAAAATTTCGAGGCCGAAATTTCTTTAAGGGGTAGAATTGTAACATTCTAAAATCTAGGGGTCTGTAAATTTGTGCAATTGCATGTTATGCTGGCTCTGTGTGTTGTTTAAAGGGTATTTGGGGCCTCTAAGAAGGGCTAGGGTCGAGTTTGGGCCCTGGTAAAATTTTGGTTTTTAGGTACTTAAGGGGAGAAGATTGTTGGCGGCAGGGCTTAAGAGAAAAGGTTGGTACATTGCTAGCGCAAGAGAAACCGTAACCCCATTAACCGTATGTTTGATAAACTAGAATCATGAGTGGAATCGATTAACTCGCTTAAAGTTCTATAATTCGCTAAAATCGGTGTTTGTCGGCCGATTTATCGAAATGCCCTTATTGGGCCAATTTACCAAAATGCCCTTATTGGGCCGATATACGAAAATGCCCTCCTTGGGCCGATTGTGTGTTATAGTATGTTTGGATATATTGATATGAGTGTTGCATTTTATCATGTTGCATGGGGCGAGCAGTGTAGCCTGGTGGCTTAGCCACAATATATATGTATAAACTTGTAATTATGACTCCGATGGCACAGCCACAAATATCCTATGTTGAGCAGCGTGACTGCATACCTGGTGTGAGCGGTGGGGTGGGTTGAGTTGATCCTCACAGGTGTGATTGGCTAGTCGGGGGTGTGTTGGATGGATAGGTTGGGCTGCATTAATTCATTAGTCGCAATATCATTGTAACATCCCGAAATAGGGCCTATACGGAACAGTGGTTGCGAAACCACGAATTTGAGATAGAAAAGTTTATTACGATTAATTATTATGATTTATCGAGTGATTAGATGCATGTGTTAGAATATCAATAGAAAATTTCATGAATTGCATGTCTAATTTGCCTATGAGGACTTAACTGCAAAAGTTGATAAATATGAGTTTTAGATGTTAAAAGATTTAATTGAAGAGCACAATTGAAGTAAAGGCCTTTAAATGGTAATTATACCATTAGGCTTTCATGGACAAAAATGGACATATATAGGTTGAAAGAACCAAAGTTTTTAATGAAGGGTAATTTAGTCATTTGGTAATAAAAAGATATTAAAAGGGAAAAAGATGGCAAAATATGCTCATCCTCTTCATTAGGCTGAATTTTCAAGGGTTCACCATAGCTAGGGTTTGTTTCAAGCTTCCAAGCTCTATAGTAAGTGATTCCAAGCCCCGTTTTTAATGTTCTTTACATTTTTGAAGCCTCGGTAGCTCGGTTTAGCTTATTCTATCAATAATTCATGCTAGGGTTCATATTTGGAAAAATACCCATAGGTGAAATGTGTTTATTTTGATGTTTTATGATAGAATATGAAGTCTAAAATTATGTTAAACAACTTTTGCTAAGTGATTTTAAGTAAAAACGAGTAAAACGGCTTAATCGGTAAAAATACGTAATGTCCATAAGTACATGTTAGAGTGAGAATTTGATGTTGTCATAAAAGGGAAAAATGATAAACATGTCATAAAACATAAGAATAAGGGATCACGTTTAATTTCCGAGATTTGGGGTAAATGTGTAAATATGTAAAAGTTTAGGGGCAAAATCATAATTTTGCCAAAGTTAGAGTTAAGGACTGTTTTGGTAAATGTGAGTATTAAATAAGCTAAATTTTCTATTATAGATCAAGAAGAATGAAATCCGAAGTTAGATCAGGGAAAGAAAAAGATAGTGGACTAAATCAATATAGTTTATCGTATTTTGTTTCGATGTAAGTTTGCGGTAAATAAATGCAATATTCTATTATTTTACATTTAATCTATTAAATTCCAGCATTTACATATTTATTTTATAAATTTATCATTCAAAGACTCAAGTATGAATTGACGGAAAAGCTATCTCAGAAAGTTCCGGTTGAACCTTAGGAATGTGTAGGATACAAATGTCAGGACATTAGGGTTTAAGGAAATCATGTAAGACCATGTCAAGACATGGTATTGATAAGTTACTATAAGGCAAAGGTCCCATGTAAGACCATACCAAGGCATGGCATTGGTGAATTTATAAGGCAAAGGTCCCATGTAAGACCATGCCAAGGCATGGCATTGGTGAATTTATAAGGTAAAGGTCCCATGTAAGACCATGCCAAGGCATGGCATTGGTGAGTTCATAAGGCAAGGATACCACGTAAGACCATGTCAAGACATGGCAATGGTTAAGTTTCATAAGGAAAGGTACCCGCGTATCCTTAGTATTCCAAGTGGTTCAACGGGAAAATTCAAAGAGTATACCAAAGGAAAGGTAAGACAAGTTCATGTTAACAGGTAGAGGTAAGAATGAAATTTTAAGTACATTGAGTTAAAAGCTTAAGTGATCTTGATAAGAAAAGAATAAAATAATTTTTTATGAATGTTGTTATTTATTTACATGCAAACTTACTAAGCTTAATGCTTACTCCCATTATTTTCTCTCTTTTTATAGTATTATAAGCCAACTCAGGGATCGAAAGGACGTCGGAGATCGTTACACACTATCAAAGGATTATATTGGTATTTTGTGACTCGAATGTTTTAAGTTATGGCATGTATAGGGACTTAGCCATTTTGTGTGTATGACCTTATGATATGGCTTAAGATTGGCTTGTAAATTCTTGGTAATAATTAGCTATTAAAATGGCTAATTAAAAGCATGTTTTGGATGTTTTGTAATGCCTAGTTGATAGTTATTATAGAAAAATCATGTAATTATATGCAGGGGAAACAGTTTGGACAAGAATCGTGACGTGATTTTGAAAAATCACTAAAAATAGTATAAATGGAATTATGGTGTGAATGAGATATAGAATTAAAGCGTATTGAGTCTATTTTTATATGAAAGAAACGGTGTAGGCAAAAATTTGTATATTATGAGATAATTGATCTTTTGTGCAGAGGGGTCAGAACTGTCAAACTGTGTAACAGTGGAGACTTTAACTAATAAACTGTACTAATTAGCCATACCAAAAATTCTGGAAAAATTATAGCAGGAAGATATATGAGTCTAGTTTCAGGGAAAATTTACGAATCTAAATTTTGAGTTTGGTAACTCGAGTTATAGTCAATTTAGTGAACATGATGCAGATGGACAGTTTCAAATTTTATGCCCTGATTTAGTAAGTTAAGTCTAGTAATGCCTCGTGCTCGACTCTGTCAATGATCTCGGGTAAGGGGTGTTACATTTATTGGTATCAGAGCCAAAATTTAGTTGGTTCTCGGAATATTCAGTATGAGTAAGAGTCTAACTATACATGCCATACTTATATTTTGATAGTGTGACTACTCGTGACGATTTTAAAATGTTTTTCTTTTATAGTTATGGATCCCGAACGAGCTGGTGCAGATGATGTAGAGAGTAATGCGCCCGCTCTCGCAGAAGGGACGGTGCCACCAGATAGTAGTGAAAGGCCCGTTACAGTTAGTCACGGAGGAGGGGCTCGAGATGCCTTCTTCCAATTTATGAATGAATGGTTTGCTGGGTTCGTTCGTACGAACCCGGCCGTTAGACCTTCACCCCTCATGTTCCTCAGACCACTCATGTAGCTTCCCCAGTTATAGATACAGATAGAAGAGAGAAACCACCCATTGACAAGATCAGAAAACAAGGGCCGAAGAGTTTCGGCTACCAAAGATGATGATGCGAGAGAAAGCTGAATTTTGGCTCGAGAACACTATCAGAGTTTTTGATGAGTTATCCTGCACACCGGAAGAGTGTATTAAATGTGTAGTGTCACTTCTTAGAGATTCGGCCTACCAGTGGTGGAAGACACTTGTGTCAGTAGTACAGAAAGAAAGAGTTACTTGGGATTTCTTTCAGGAGGAGTTCTGTAAGAAGTACATCAGTCAGAGGTTTATTAACCAGAAAAGAAAAGAGTTCCTTGAATTAAAACAGGGTAAGATGACTGTGACTGAATATGAACGTGAATTTGTCAGACTCAGCAATTTTGCTCGAGAGTGTGTGTCTACAGAGGCTATCATGTGCAAAATATTTGAGGATGGGCTCAATGATAATATCCGACTGTCAGTTGGTGTTCTAGAGATAAAGGAGTTTGTTGTTTTAGTTGACCGAGCCTGTAAGGCAGAGGAGTTGTTAAAAAGAAAGGGTAAAGCTGAAATTGAGATGCAAGATACGAAGAAAAGACAGATGAGTAAGTCATTTCAGTCTACATCCAAGAGGCCTAGAGAGTTTTCTACGAGATCTAATTTTTCAGCCGGGTATTCTAGCCAAAACAGTGGTAGAAGATTTATGGATCCAAAAGCTCAAACCACTTCGATTGCGAGTGTTGGCAGTATTCAGCCTGATAGACCCGAGTGTCCTCAATGTGGTCGACGTCATCCAGGTCAATGTCGAGCAACTGAGACTGGTTGTTTCCGATGTGGTGCACTGGATCATTTCATTCGGGAGTGTCCCAAAATGGTTAAAAGAGAAGTAATACTGAATGCAAGATCAGGCAATACCCCCGTTAGAGGCAAATCTCAGAGAAATCTTAGAGTAGGGGCAGGTAGAGGAACATTTAGAGATACAACAACGAGATCAGATGTTAGAGCACCTGCAAGGACTTATGCTATCCGTGCTCGTGAAGAGGCATCTTCCCCCGACATAATTACGGGTACATTTTCTCTTCATAATGTTACTGTTATTGCTTTGATTGATCCGGGTTCAACCTATTCCTACGTTTGTATGAAATTGATGCCTAGTATGAACATGCCCATAGAGTTTACGAAATTTGTGATTAAAATATCGAATCCATTAGGTCAATATGTGTTAGTAAACAAAGTATGTAGAGATTGCCCTTTGATGATTAGAGGTTACTGTTTTCCGGCCGATCTCATGCTATTGCCGTTTGATGAGTTTGATGTGATTCTTGCTATGGATTGGTTAAGTGCACATGATGTGATAGTGAATTGTGGAAAGAAATCCCTTGTGTTGAAGTGTGAAAATGGTGAGATACTTCGGGTTAATTCAGATGAGTTAGGTAGTTCAATTTCCATGATTTCTGTTATGTCTGCTCAAAAATGTTTGAGGAAAGGATATAAAGCTTATCTTGCTTTTGTGTTGAATACTAAAGATCCGAGTTGAAAATTGAATCAATGCACCATGGTAAATGAGTTTCTGATGTGTTCCCGAAAGAACTACTGTGTTTGCCTCCCTATCGAGAGAAGTTGAGTTTGGTATTGAATTGATTCCAGGTACCACACCTATTTCTATTGCTCCTTATAGAATGGCTTCAATAGAATTGAAAGCTCAGTTACAGGAATTAACTGATAAAGGCTTTGTAACACCTAGTTATTCACCACGGGGAGCACCGGTGTTATTTGTGAAAAAGAAGGACGATTCCATGAGATTGTGTATAGATTATCGGCAACTTAACAAGGTAACCATCAAGAACAAATATCCATTGCCTAGAATAGATGATTTGTTTGATCAATTGAAGGGAGCCACTGTGTTTTCTAAGATAGATTTGAGATCCGAATACTACCAGTTGCGAGTTAAAGAGTCGGATGTTCAGCGCTTTTCTAGGTATGGTCACTATGAGTTTCTTGTGATGCCATTTGGCTTAACCAATGCTCCTGCCATTTTTATGGATTTAACTAACCAAATTTTTAGACCTTATTTGGAGAAGTTTGTAGTTGTGTTCATTGATGACATCTTGATTTATTCTCATGATGAGACTGAGCATGCAGAGCATTTGAGAATAGTTTTACAGATTTTGAGAGATAATCGACTTTATGCCAAGTTTAGCAAAAGTGAGTTCTCAGTTACGGAAGTTTGTTTTCTTGGACATATTGTCTCGGTGAAGGTATTAGAGTTGATCCGAGTAAGATTTCATCCATTGTTGATTGGAAGCCTCCCAGGAATGTATCAGAGGTCAGAAGTTTTCTTGGTCTTGTCGGTTATTATAGAGGATTTGTAGAGGGATTTTTCATGATAGCTACTCCATTGACAAGATTGCTACAGAAAGATGTCAAGTTTGAATGGATTGAGAAATGGCAGCAGAGTTTCGACAAGTTAAAGGCATTGTTGACTAACGCTCCTGTCTTAATACAACCAGAACCGGGTAAAGAGTTTGTGATATACAGTGATGCATCCTTAAATGGACTAGGTTGTGTACGTATGCAGGAAGGAAGGGTAATTGCTTATGCCTCTAGACAGTTAAAACCACATGAGAAAAACTATCCGACACATGATTTAGAGCTAGCTGCTATTGTATTTGCATTAAAAATTTGGAGACATCACTTGTATGGTGAGAAATGCTGAATATTCACTGATCATAAAAGTTTGAAATAATTGATGACTTAGAAATATCTAAACTTGAGGCAAAGAAGATGGCTAGAGTTAATTAAAGATTATGAGCTAGTGATCGATTATCACCCGGGTAAGGCAAACGTTGTTGCTGATGCTTTGAGTAGAAAATCATTATTTGCCTTGAGAGCTTTGCACACTACTTTGGCCTTATCAGATGATGGTTCTATTTTAGCAGAGTTGAGAGCTAAACCGATGTTTCTTGAAGAAATTTGTGAAGTTCAGAAGAATGACAGTGAGTTGCAAGCCAAAAGAGTTTAGTGTGAGTCAGATGTAGAGTCTAACTTCAAATTGGTTCTGACGGTTGTTTGATGTTTAGAGATAGAGTATGTGTACCCAAAATGATGAACTTATTCGAAAAATCTTACAGGAAGCACATAGCAGTTCTTTGTCTATTCACCCAGGTAGTACAAAAATGTATAATGATTTGAAGAAAATGTATTGGTGGACAGGAATGAAAAGAGATATATCAGAGTTTGTTTCTAGATGCTTGATTTGTCAACAGGTAAAGGCCAAACATCAGGTACCTTCAGATTTATTGCAGCTGTATTAGTTCCCAAGTGGAAATGGGACCGAGTTACTATGGATTTTGTGACAGGATTGCCTTTGACACCGAGAAAGAAAGATACAATATGGGTTGTGATTGATAAGCTAACGAAGTCCGCTCATTTTATTCCAGTTCATCTGGATTATTCACTTGACAAGTTGGCTGAGTTGTATATTTCAGAGATAGTTAGACTACATGGAGTACCGTTATTGATTATCTCAGATAGAGATCCGAGATTTACTTCACGATTTTGGAAGAAATTGCAGGAAGCTTTAGGTACAAAGTTGAGCTTTAGTACTGACTTTTTCCATCCTCGATCGATGGTCTAATTCGATCGAGAAAGAGTTATTCAGGTACTTGAAGATATGCTTAGATGTTGTGTATTGGAATTTCAAGGTAGTTGGGAGAAATACTTGCCGTTAATAGAGTTTTCCTACAATAATAGTTATCAATCGAGTCTGAAGATGGCACCTTATGAAGCTTTGTATGGACGTAAATGTCGCACACCTTTGTATTGGACAGAGCTTAAGGAAAATCAGATTTACGGGGTTGATTTAGTCAAAGAAACAGAAGAGAAAGTAAAAGTCATTAGAGATTGCTTGAAAGCAGCTTCAGATAGGCAGAAATCCTATGCAGATTTGAAAAGAAAAGAAATTGATTTTCAAGTTGGTGATAGGGTATTCTTGAAAGTATCCCCGTGGAAGAAAGTTCTCAGATTTGGCAAGAAAGGCAAATTAAGTCCCCGTTTTATTGGACCGTTTGAGGTGATCGAGAGAGTTGGGCCATTGGCATATCGGTTAGCTTTGCCGACTGAGTTAGAGAAGATTCATAATCTGTTTCATGTGTCTATGTTACGTCGTTGTTGTTCAGATCCATCGCATGTGATTTCGCAAACAGAGGTTGAGATTCAGCCAGATATGACTTACGGTGAGGAACTGGTAAAAATTCTAGCTCGTGAGGTTAAACAATTAAGGAACAAAAGTATTGCACTTGTGAAAGTATTATGGAATAGGAATGGGATAGAAGAGGCAACATGGGAGCCTAAAGAGACTATGCGAAAATAGTACCCAAATCTTTTTACAGGTAAGATTTTCGGGGACGAAAATCCCTAAAGAGGGGAGAAATGTAACATCCCGAAATAGGGCCTATACGGAACAGTGGTTGCAAAACCATGAATTTGAGATAGAAAAGTGTATTACGATTAATTATTATGATTTATCGAGTGATTAGATGCATGTGTTAGAGTATCGATAGAAAATTTCATGAATTGCATGTCTAATTTGCCTATTAGGACTTAACTGCAAAAGTTGATAAATATGAGTTTTAGATGTTAAAGGATTTAATTGAAGAGCATAATTGAAGTAGAGGCCCTTAAATGGTAATTATACCATTAGGCTTTCATGGACAAAAATGGACATATATAGGTAGAAAGAACCAAAGTTTTTAATGAAGGGTAATTTAGTCATTTGGTAATAAAAAGATATTAAAAGGGAAAAAGATGGCAAAATATGCTCATCTTCTTCATTAGGCTGAATTTTCAAGGGTTCACCATAGCTAGGGTTTGTTTCAAGCTTCCAAGCTCCATAGTAAGTGATTCCAAGCCCCGTTTTTAATGTTCTTTACATTTTTGAAGCCTCGGTAGCTCGGTTTAGCTTATTCTATCAATAATTCATGCTAGGGTTCATATTTGGAAAAATACCCATAGGTGAAATGTGTTTATTTTGATGTTTTATGATAGAATATGAAGTCTAAAATTATGTTAAACAACTTTTGCTAAGTGATTTTAAGTAAAAACGAGTAAAACGGCTTAATCGGTAAAAATACGTAATGTCCATAAGTACATGTTAGAGTGAGAATTTGATGTTGTCATAGAAGGGAAAAATGATCAGCATGTCATAAAACATAAGAATAAGGGATCAAGTTTAATTTTCGAGCTTTGGGGTAAATGTGTAAATATGTAAAAGTTTAGGGGCAAAATCATAATTTTGCCAAAGTTAGAGTTAAGGACTGTTTTGGTAAATGTGAGTATTAAATAAGCTAAATTTTCTATTATAGATCAAGAAGAATGAAATTCGAAGTTAGATCAGGGAAAGAAAAAGATAGTGGACTAAATCAATATAGTTTATCGTATTTTGTTTCGATGTAAGTTTGCGGTAAATAAATGCAATATTCTATTATTTTACATTTAATCTATTAAATTCCAGCATTTACATATTTATTTTATAAATTTATCATTCAAAGACTCAAGTATGAATTGACGGAAAAGCTATCTCAGAAAGTTCCGGTTGAACCTTAGGAATGTGTAGGATACAAATGTCAGGACATTAGGGTTTAAGGAAATCATGTAAGACCATGTCAAGACATGGTATTGATAAGTTACTATAAGGCAAAGGTCCCATGTAAGACCATCCCAAGGCATGGAATTGGTGAATTTATAAGGCAAAGGTCCCATGTAAGACCATGCCAAGGCATGGCATTGGTGAATTTATAAGGTAAAGGTCCCATGTAAGACCATGCCAAGGCATGGCATTGGTGAGTTCATAAGGCAAGGATACCACGTAAGACCATGTCAAGACATGGCAATGGTTAAGTTTCATAAGGAAAGGTACCCGCGTATCCTTAGTATTCCAAGTGGTTCAACGGGAAAATTCAAAGAGTATACCAAAGGAAAGGTAAGACAAGTTCATTTTAACAGGTACAGGTAAGAATGAAATTTTAAGTACATTGAGTTAAAAGCTTAAGTGATCTTGATAAGAAAAGAATAAAATAATTTTTTATGAATGTTGTTATTTATTTACATGCAAACTTACTAAGCTTAATGCTTACTCCCATTATTTTCTCTCTTTTTATAGTATTATAAGCCAACTCAGGGATCGAAAGGACGTCGGAGATCGTTACACACTATCAAAGGATTATATTGGTATTTTGTGACTCGAATGTTTTAAGTTATGGCATGTATAGGGACTTAGCCATTTTGTGTGTATGACCTTATGATATGGCTTAAGATTGGCTTGTAAATTCTTGGTAATAATTAGCTATTAAAATGGCTAATTAAGAGCATGTTTTGGATGTTTTGTAATGCTTAGTTGATAGTTATTATAGAAAAATCATGTAATTATATGCAGGGGAACAGTTTGGACAGCAACTGTGACGTGATTTTGAAAAATCACTAAAAATAGTATAAATGGAATTATGGTGTGAATGAGATATAGAATTAAAGCGTATTGAGTCTATTTTTATATGAAAGAAACGGTGTAGGCAAAAATTTGTATATTATGAGATAATTGATCTTTTGTGCAGAGGGGTCAGAACTGTCAAACTGTGTAATAGTGGAGACTTTAACTAATAAACTGTACTAATTAGCCATACCAAAAATTCTGGAAAAATTATAGCAGGAAGATATATGAGTCTAGTTTCAGGGAAAATTTACGAATTTAAATTTTGAGTTTGGTAACTCGAGTTATAGTCAATTTAGTGAACATGATGCAGATGGACAGTTTCAAATTTTATGCCCTGATTTAGTAAGTTAAGTCTAGTAATGCCTCGTGCTCGACTCTGTCAACGATCTCGGGTAAGGGGTGTTACATTTATTGGTATCAGAGCCAAAATTTAGTTGGTTCTCGAAATATTCAGTATGAGTAAGAGTCTAACTATACATGCCATACTTATATTTTGATAGTGTGACTACTCATGACGATTTTAAAATGTTTTTCTTTTATAGTTATGGATCCCGAACAGTGGTGCGATGATGTAGAGAGTAATGCGCCCGCTCGCAGAAAGGACGGTGCCACCAGATAGTAGTGAAAGGCCCGTTCTGATTAGTCACGGAGGAGGGCTCGAGATGCCTTCTTCCAATTTATGAATGAATGGTTTGTTTGGGTTCGTTAAATGCGAACCCTACTGCTTAGACCTTCACCCCCTCATGTTCCTCAGACCACTCATGTAGCTTCCCCAGTTATAGATACAGATAGAAGAGAGAAACCACCCATTGACAAGATCAGAAAACAAGGGCCGAAGAGTTTCGGGCTACCAAAGATGATGATGCAGAGAAAGCTGAATTTTGGCTCGAGAACACTATCAGAGTTTTTGATGAGTTATCCTGCACACCAGAAGAGTGTATTAAATGTGTAGTGTCACTTCTTAGAGATTCGGCCTACCAGTGGTGGAAGACACTTGTGTCAGTAGTACAGAAAGAAAGAGTTACTTGGGATTTCTTTCAGGAGGAGTTCTGTAAGAAGTACATCAGTCAGAGGTTTATTAACCAGAAAAGAAAAGAGTTCCTTGAATTAAAACAGGGTAAGATGACTGTGACTGAATATGAACGTGAATTTGTCAGACTCAGCAATTTTGCTCGAGAGTGTGTGTCTACAGAGGCTATCATGTGCAAAATATTTGAGGATGGGCTCAATGATAATATCCGACTGTCAGTTGGTGTTCTAGAGATAAAGGAGTTTGTTATTTTAGTTGACCGAGCCTGTAAGGCAGAGGAGTTGTTAAAAAGAAAGGGTAAAGCTGAAATTGAGATGCAAGATACGAAGAAAAGACAGATGAGTAAGTCATTTCAGTCTACATTCAAGAGGCCTAGAGAGTTTTCTACGAGATCTAATTTTTCAGCCGGGTATTCTAGCCAAAACAGTGGTAGAAGATTTATGGATCCAAAAGCTCAAACCACTTCGATTGCGAGTGTTGGCAGTATTTAGCCTGATAGACTCGAGTGTCCTCAATGTGGTCGACGTCATCCAGGTCAATGTCGAGCAACTGAGACTGGTTGTTTCCGATGTGGTGCACTGGATCATTTCATTCGGGAGTGTCCCAAAATGGTTAAAAGAGAAGTACATCAATGCAAGATCGTGCAATACCCGTTAGAGGCGGATCTCGGAGAAATCTCGGAGTAAGGCGTAGAGGAACATTTAGAGATACAACAACGAGATCAGATGTTAGAGCACCTGCAAGGACTTATGCTATCCGTGCTCGTGAAGAGGCGTCTTCCCCCGACATAATTACGGGTACATTTTCTCTTCATAATGTTACTGTTATTGCTTTGATTGATCCGGGTTCAACCTATTCCTACGTTTGTATGAAATTGATGCCTAGTATGAACATGCCCATAGAGTTTACGGAATTTGTGATTAAAGTATCGAATCCATTAGGTCAATATGTGTTAGTAAACAAAGTATGTAGAAATTGCCCTTTGATGATTAGAGGTTACTGTTTTCCGGCCGATCTCATGCTATTGCCGTTTGATGAGTTTGATGTGATTCTTGCTATGGATTGGTTAAGTGCACATGATGTGATAGTGAATTGTGGAAAGAAATTCCTTGTGTTGAAGTGTGAAAATGGTGAGATACTTCGGGTTAATTCAGATGAGTTAGGTAGTTCAACTTCCATGATTTCTGTTATGTCTGCTCAAAAATGTCTGAGGAAAGGATATAAAGCTTATCTTGCTTTTGTGTTGAATACTAAAGATCCAGAGTTGAAAATTGAATCAATGCCTGTGGTAAATGAGTTTCCTGATGTGTTCCCAAAAGAACTACCAGGTTTGCCTCCTCTCAGAGAAGTTGAGTTTGGTATTGAATTGATTCCAGGTACCACACCTATTTCTATTGCTCCTTATAGAATGGCTTCAATAGAATTGAAAGAATTGAAAGCTCAGTTACAGGAATTAACTGATAAAGGCTTTGTAACACCTAGTTATTCACCACGGGAAGCACCTGTAATATCCCGGGTTACGGGCTATTTTGTTGTGCATGATATTGCATGTGTTTTGTGTGCTGTGTTGCTATTTCGGTGTTTTAGGGGCTTAATTGTAGGCTAGGAGTGTGCCTGAGTAGGTAGGAAAATTTTAATTTTTGGCTTTATATGAGAGGAGCTGAAAGGAGCTGGGCCATATGTATTTTATTTTGTGTTTTTGAGCACAAAGGATGAGCTAGCAAAGTGGCAAGGCATGCGTCACTTGGAGGCTTGGAGTTGGCGTCACTTGCAGGAGGGAGAGATCCTGAGTTCGAGCTGCAGAGTACCCCTTTTTGGCTTCTTTTTGGACGGCATAGGAGGGAGGAGTTGGATGAAGTTCAAATTCCTCCTTGGACTTGGTCAAATGATGGATTGGTAGGTGGAGAGTGAAAGTAGGAAATTGACTTGTTCAAACTACTTTGAACTTGTGGCTTGGAGTGTTTGGGGGGATGTGGCCGAATTTTAGGGGAGGTTGGAGGAGAGAGTGGACGGCTTGGAGGCAAAAGGGTAGTGCCGAATTTTATTTTGGCAACTTTGGTTTTTTTTCGGTCACTTTTGGTCAAGAGCAAAAGGGTTCCACTTTAGTTTTTTGTTAGCCGAATTTTCTAAAGGGTGTGCTCTCAATTTTTTCTTTACCTTTCCTTTGGAACCGAATGTCCAAGCTCTCGATTGTCGAAATTCCTTCACTTGGATTTTCCACATTTTGTTGATTGGCCAATGCTTTTCTCCATATTTTCTTCTTGCCTTCATTTTGTGTAAACCGAAACTAGTTCCCATTCTTCTCATATTTTTTCTTTTTTGTTGAGCTTGGATAGCCGAAACTCTCATCTTCCAAACCCCCTTGCCGTAACCTTTATTTCTTCTCATCTATATTTTCTTTTTCTCTTGACCCATGTTCTAACATAGGGGTGTGTGAACAGCTAGGGCCGAATCTTTTCTTTGTTCTTGTTCAAGTGCTAGCCGAATCTATCCCCTCTCCTAGTGTGGTATTGGCCGAATATAGTTGGTGTTGGTAAGTTCTTGGCCGAATGGCCATTTCTCTTTCTATCTAGTAATCGTGTTGATTTCGGTTTGATCTAAGCATAAGTTAGTTGTGGTTGGAAGGAGTTAATCACTTGTGTAATCATCTCGTATAGGGTCTCTGGATTTCGGAAGCAACCAAGAGGAGCCGTCTTCATCTGTTAATTGAGTGGGTAAGTGTGGTAAGTGTTGGAGCATTAATTCACTTGGTTGATTTTGTTAAAATAAGTTACAAGAGATTAATGATTCTTTTTCTTAGGGGGGTGGCCGATTGGAAAGAGGGACCATTGAGGTTCGGGTTTGGTAGGAAACCAAACCAATAGCAAGGTAGGGGGCTAAGATGATAAACCCCTTTGGTCTATTTGGTTATGGCCGAATGTTATGTGTGCTAACCCCATGGTTGGCCGATTGTAGGAGCAAGGCCATCAAGAAGACTTAGATCGTTTCGTTAGGATTTTAGACTCGTATTTACCAGGTGTGTAACTAACACACTGATTCTTAGTAATGGTATAGATAAACCTATTTGCTTGTTAAAATTCATAACAGTGTGATGGATAATTGGATACCCAAATGGGGTATGTGTACGGAACCGGTAAGTCTCATGTTATTACCAGTTCGATTGTCAATACCGTGACATTATGATTTATGTTATGTATGCTATGAGATGTATTATGGGCATGTTGGCATGTATAACATGATTTGCATCGATGTGACATATTGGGTAATATGAGAGGAGGGGATTTGATATCCGTGTCTTTGGGACACTTTGTGACTTTGGGTCACCGAGAGGTTTGGCACCTCCAGGTGGTTTTTGGTACCACAGTGATATATTGTGACTTTGGGTCACGGAGGTTTGGCACCTCGCCTCTCGTCCCAGTGGCTTAGTACCACGGCGGGTTGGCCCCACGATTGATTATACGGGATTGACGCCAAGTGATTTGGTATCACACGATGGGTTGGCCCCATCACTCGATTATCGTGACTACGGTCACCGTGGTTTGGTACCACATTGTGTCTTTGGGACACCGAGGTTTGGCACCTCATTGCGACTCGCCCCCGTGGTTTGACACCACCGTAGGTTGACCCCACTTGAGAGATACGGGATTGTCGCTAGTGATTTGGTATCACGCGATGGGTTGGCCCCATCATCAGATTATTCGTGACTTTGGGTCACTAGTGGTTTGGCACCACACTTATGGATATCGTGACTTTGGGTCACCAGTGGTTTGGCACCACCAGTGGTTTGGTACCACACGGGGTAGAAAAGGAGATACGGATGGTTAGGACCGGGTTGCATTAATTGTGTTACTACGTATGATGTGTGTTAGCATGTTGTTTCATTGGGAGCGGGATTTATACACTGAGTCATTCGACTCACCCTCTCCTTTGACATTTCAGGTGATACTTAGACGCAGACATGGAGCCGGGATGGACTCGGGGTGCTCATGCCATGCTGAATAAAAAGTTTTACTCAGACATTACATTTTGGGTACTTTAGTTATTTACTTTCAGTTGGGTTTTATTTCGGACTTGTAAAAGGCCTTTAAATTATGCCTTATGATGTTTATGTTTTAAGTTAGATTTTAATATGCTTTAACAAAGTAATTGGGTTAATTTGCTAAAACTTGAAATGACAACGATTTCAAAAAAATTTAACGATATGTTTTCAACTATACCATCGGGTATCACACTGATTTTATAAATAAATGAAAATCAATCGTCTTCAAACTTGAAATCAAATTTTTACTCAGTCTAAAAGATTTAGTAACGATATTAAACAACTTGTTTTCCAAACGGAACAAAGTGTTATCAAATCTATTTAGTGCAAACTCGTAACTTTCAAACATGTTTTTCCCCGTAACATACCAGATTCGGTCGTGGTGTTTGGACCGGGTTTGGGGTGTTACAATTGTGGTATCGTGAGCCTCGTTCAAAGCTGCTTGTGGGCACAGGCCCGAGGCCCAAACTGTTTTCCAGAGGCTGTTTTAAGTGTTTTGGGGTTGAATGCATGGTTTATAAGGCATGGCACCGAGTCTCCGGCACCAATTCGCCCAGGTAAGTAGTTCTAAACTCTTTTGTGAATTACTATTTGTAGAAGGGTAGGTGGTATGGAACGTAGATAGATTTATAGGACTTGAACCCTAGGATTAGATTACTCAAACACTCAAACCAAAACATAAGACTTAAAGAACTAAACCAATCTATGACTTAGTCACTGAGTTAGGGTGTGGTAACCTCTGTACGCATGTCTAGGAGAGGATCCGAAGAGCTTGGTATTTAAGCAGTCCTCGTGACTCACCTCCTCTTCGCAGGTATCCCACAGTGCGTAGCTTTGTTTCACTACGACCAAGAAGGCTCGGTCATAGAATGCTTAACCTAATGACTAAAACCCGGAAGGGAACTAGCCATGTTTTCGAAAAAGAATGAAACAACAACCCCAATGTTTTCAAACTATTGCAATAAACTCTTTCAAAACCAAGAATGTCACTTTTACAACAATTTTCTCGAAAAACCTGATTTGTGGGAAATTACAAAAAATGCCCTTAGGGGTAAATTTACTAAAATGCCCTCGGTTCATAAAATTCAACTCAATGATTTTTGCTCAAAATTTCACTGATGTTACAAACTTCAAAAACTTGCTTTGCAAAATATCAACCGAAAATTTTGATTGTGGAAATTTACGAAAACGCCCTCAGTTTGTGAAAATTTCTAAAATACCCCTGGTTTCCAAAACGAAGTATTTTACAAAATTTTCAAAAAACACCCTCCAATTTCGAAAATTTCAAGCGACCGGTTTTACAAAAATACCCTGTAGGGAACATGACGAAAATACCCTTGGGCTAGAAAGGGGCAGCAATGTCCGCAGAGTGAATAGGTAGGGAACGGGTTAAGGAATGGATGTATGAACTCTTTTGGGTGAATTAGGATAGAAACCTTGTTTGCTCGAAAGAACCCCTGATTAAACCTCGTTCATAAAATTTCTTTTGCGGTTAAGAAAGTGGAACGATACTAATGCATAAAAATCTTCTTAATCAGAGACGTAGAGCGTTTAGTCATGAGTACTCGAGGTGGACGTGGTCGTAATACTCGTGGTCAAGGTCGAGGTAGGATGACGTTTCAAACCATAGGATCCAGTGGTCGTGGTCGAAAGTGAGATACCGCACCACCACCGGAGGTGGTGAGTTTCGAGATCAAACCGGGGAGGCAGCGTGTCACAGCGAGCGCCGCGAAGTTTTGGAAAGGGTAGCCGGGATAGGCGGAGGAGGAGCTCGCAAATGCGTGCTGAGCGACTCCGAGCAAACGGGGCTGAATTCTTTCGAGGTGTCTCTGGTGTTGCTCCCAGCACTGCTGAATGTTGGCTGGAGGCGACAGAGCGGATCATGGATGATCTGGACCTATCTGCAGAGGAGAAGCTTAAGGGGATTGTATCGCTTCTTCGGGATGAGTCATACCAGCTGGTGGCTCACGGTTCGGACGATGTAGCAGAGAGAGGATTTGACATGGGACTATTTCAAGGCTGCATATCAAAAGAAATACATTGGAGCTAGTTATATTGACTCCCAGAGGAAGGCATTCTTGAGGCTTGTTCAGGGGAGTAAGTCTGTTTCTGAGTATGAGGCTGAGTTCCTGAAGCTTAGTCGGTATGCTAGAGGTATTGTGGCGCTGCAGAACATGAGAGGTGTGTTCGTTTCGAGATGGTCCGAGAGACGAGCCGAGATCGCGATTGCTCCACAAAGAAGAGCGTGAGTTTGCTGTCTTGGTTGAGAAGGCCAAAGTGGCCGAGGGTGTTAAGTAATCCGTGAGGCAAAATCTGGATAGGAACCGTCATAAGAGGAGTTTTGAATCTTCTGGATCGTCGGGTAATCCCCAGAAGAGGGCTAGACCGAGTGGGCCAACCACCGTAGGCTCGCTTTGTTAATCGTGGGCCCCGCCGCTATGTAATCGCTGTGGAAAATCTCATTGGGGAGGCTGCTGGACTGGAGGAAAGGGCTGTTTTGAGTGTGGTTCTCTAGATCACCGTGTGAGGGACTGTCCGCGTAAGTTAGCTAGGATTCATCCCGAGAGTCGTACCGTGTCGATTCGTGAAGTAGTGGACCGTCACCGCAGAGGGGCCGTGGTAATGGCAGAGGTGGTAATGGAGTTGGTCGAGGCCGTGGAGCACCGGGCAGAGGTGCGGGTAGTTCTGAGGCACGACAGCCTGGTTTGGTGTATGCTATGAGGCGCCGAGAGGAGGGCGACGCACCGGACGTCATTACCGGTACGTTTTTGATTTTTGGTTCTCCCTATATTACTTTGGTTGATTTGGGTTCCACGCATTCTTATGTTGCTAGTAGTATAGTTGATACCATGGACTTAGATTCTGAGATATCTTCTAGACAGATGACTGTACTTAGCCCTCTAGGTCACTCTGTAGTGGTAGATAAGTTGTATAAGGACGTACCCTAGAACTCCAAGGGTGTGTTTTGCCGCTAACTGATGGAACTGCCGTTTGGGGAGTTCGATCTGATTCTCGGGATGGACTGGTTGGTTAAGTACCAAGCCAAGGTAGATTGCGCGGCTAAGCGCATGGCTCTAACGACGGATAAGGGTGATGAGGTGGTTATGATAGGTAATAGGAGAGATTACTTATCTAATGTGGTATCGGCATTAAGAGCTGTAAAGATGGTCAGGAAGGGCTGTGAAGCGTATGTGGTTCATGTGTATGCCTTGGAGGTTAAGGAGTCTGCTGTAGAGAAGGTGCGAACAGTTAAGGAATTTGTGGATGTGTTTCCAGAGGAGCTCCCGGGTTTGCCACCGGATAGGGAGGTAGAGTTTGGGATAGATCTGTTACCAGGGACTGCGCCAGTGTCTATTGCTCCATATAGGATGGCGCCGAAGGAATTGGTGGAACTTAAGGCTCAGATTCAGGAGTTGTTGGACCGAGGCTTTATCAGGCCAAGTGTTTCACCTTGGGGAGTGCCGGTACTTTTCGTCAAGAAGAAGGACGGTACGATGCGGATGTGTATAGACTACCGCCAACTGAATAAGCTGACAATTAAAAACAAGTATCCGTTACCACGGATAGATGACTTGTTTGATCAGCTGAAGGGTGCGTCTGTGTTTTCAAAGATCGATTTGAGGTCTGGGTACCATCAGTTGAAAGTTAAGGAAGCGGATATCCATAAGACAAATGTTTCGGACTCGATGACGGCACTACGAATTCTGGTAATGCCGTTCAGCCGACTAACGCTCCGGCAGCTTTTATGGATATGATGAATAGGGTGTTTCAGCAATATCTGGACCGTTTTGTCGTGGTTTTTATTGACGATATCTTGGTATATTCAGGGTCAGAGGAAGAGCATGATGCACACTTAAGAGTGGTGTTGCAGATTTTGAGGGAGAAGCAACTTTATGCTAAGTTCGATAAGTGCGAGTTACGCTTAGGAAGTGACGTTTTTGGGGCATGTAGTATCACCGAGGGATTAGAGTAGATCCTCGAAAGGTTGAGGCGATTTTGAATGAAGCCTCCTAAGTCAGTGGCGGAGATTCGGAGTTTTCTGGGCTTGGCAGGATACTACCGAAGATTTGTAGAGGGTTTCTCGTTAATCGCAGCACCGATGACTAAGCTGTTAAGGAAAGGAGTTCCGTTCGTTTGACCGAGAAACAAAGCAGGAGAGTTTTGATAAGTTAAAGAAGATCTTGACCAAGCTCTGCTTTAATTCAACTTTGAGGCCGTAAGGAATTCACCATATCTTTATGACGCATCACATACGAGATTGGGTTGTGTCTTTGATGCGGGAGGGTAAGGTGGGTGGCTTACGCTTCTCGGCACCGAGGCCACACGAGGTCAACTATCCGACGCTTACGACTTGGAGCTAGCGGTACCGTAGTTTTCACTCTAAAAATCTGGAGGCATTATTTGTACGGTGAGAGATCGATAGTCTACACAGATCACAAGAGTCTGAAGTATCTCTTGACTCAGAAGGATCTGAATTTGAGGCAGCGTAGATGGGTTGAGTTGCTCAAGGATTACGACTGTTCGATCGAGTATCATCCGGGCAAGGCTAACGTAGTGGCAGACGCGTTGAGCCGTAAGGTTGTTTCGGACTTAAGAGCACTGTTTGCTCATTTGAGTCTGTATGACGACGGAAGCATTCTGGCAGAGTTGCAAGTTAAGCCTACTTGGGTGGAGCAGATCAAAGAGAAACAGTTAGAGGATGAGGTTCTGTGTGCGCGGAAGTTACAGGTGCAAGATGGTGGTTTGGAGGGTTACAGCTTGTCTAGTGACGAGGTGTTGTGTTTCCAAGGTAAGGCGTGTATGCTTAAAGATGTTGAGCTGAGGCAGAGGATTCTTCAGGACGCGCATAGTAGTCCTTATGCTATGCATCCTGGAGGTAGCAAGATGTATAGGGATCTTAGAGAGCAGTTTTGGTGGCCTGGCTTGAAGAAAGAGGTGACCGAATTTGTTGGCAAGTGTCTGACTTGTCAACGTGTCAAGGTGAAACATCGCCATTCACGTCGAGGTTGCTCCAAATGTGTGAAGATTCCTCAGTGGAAATGGGAAAGGATAACCATGGATTTCGTCAGTGGATTACCGCTCACGCCAAGTAAGAAAGATTCAATTTGGGTTATTGTGGACCGTCTGACTATGTCAGCTCATTTCATTCCGGTGAGGGTGGACTATTCACTTCAGAGGCTGGCAAAGCTTTATGTGTCAGAGATAGTGAGGCTGCACGGTGTACCAGTTTCGATTATCTCGGATCGGGATCCCAGATTTACGTCGAGGTTTTGGAGAGCATTGCATCGAAGCTCGGTGCGCGCTTGGATTTCAAAGACGACTTTTCACCCGCAGTCTGACGGTCAATCAGAAAGGGTTATTCAGATCTTGGAGGATATGTTGAGAGGTTGTGTTCTGGATTTCAGAGGTAGTTGGGAGGAGTTTCTACCGTTAGCGGAGTTTGCCTATAACAATAGTTACCAAGCAAGCATTAAGATGGCTCCATACGAGGTGTTGTACGGCAGGAAGTGTCGCTCACCTACGTGTTGGACGGAGTTAGGTGAACGTCAGTTGTTGGGACCCGAGCTGGTTGCGGAGACCGAAGACAAGGTTAAGTTGATCAAGGCTCGTTTGAAGGAAGCTTCGGACCGGCAAAAGTCTTATGCCGATCTTAAGCGAAGAGATATAGAGTTCGCTGTGGGAGATCAGGTATTCTTGAAGGTCTCGCCATGGAAGAAGGTACTGAGGTTTGGCAGAAAAGGCAAGCTAAGTCCGAGGTTTATTGGGCCGTATAAGGTGCTGAGACGAGTGGGACCGGTAGCGTATCAGCTTGAGTTGCCAGCGGAGTTGAGTCAGATTCACGACGTATTTCACGTTTCGATGCTTCGACGTTATCGTTCAGATCCGTCGCATGTGGTAGCAGTAGAAGAAATCGAGGTACATCCAGATTTGACTATGGCAGAGGAACCTGTGCAGATTCTTGATCGGGATGTGAAGGTTCTGCGTAGGAAGTCGGTGCCTTTAGTTAAGGTACTTTGGCGGAATCATGGAGTGGAAGAGGCCACGTGGGAACCCGAGGAGATGATGAGACAGCAATACCCGCGACTCTTTTAATCAGGTAATTTTGAGGCCGAAATTATTTTAAGGGGGGTAGAACTGTAATATCCCGGGTTACGGGCTATTTTGTTGTGCATGATATTGCATGTGTTTTGTGTGCTGTGTTGCTATTTCGGTGTTTTAGGGGCTTAATTGTAGGCTAGGAGTGTGCCTGAGTAGGTAGGAAAATTTTAATTTTTGGCTTTATATGAGAGGAGCTGAAAGGAGCTGGGCCATATGTATTTTATTTTGTGTTTTTGAGCACAAAGGATGAGCTAGCAAAGTGGCAAGGCATGCGTCACTTGGAGGCTTGGAGTTGGCGTCACTTACAGGAGGGAGAGATCCTGAGTTCGAGCTGCAGAGTACCCCTTTTTGGCTTCTTTTTGGACGGCATAGGAGGGAGGAGTTGGATGAAGTTCAAATTCCTCCTTGGACTTGGTCAAATGATGGATTGGTAGGTGGAGAGTGAAAGTAGGAAATTGACTTGTTCAAACTACTTTGAACTTGTGGCTTGGAGTGTTTGGGGGGATGTGGCCGAATTTTAGGGGAGGTTGGAAGAGAGAGTGGACGGCTTGGAGTATGGCAAAAGGGTAGTGCCGAATTTTATTTTGGCAACTTTGGTTTTTTTTCGGTCACTTTTGGTCAAGAGCAAAAGGGTTCCACTTTAGTTTTTTGTTAGCCGAATTTTCTAAAGGGTGTGCTCTCAATTTTTTCTTTACCTTTCCTTTGGAACCGAATGTCCAAGCTCTCAGTTGCCGAAATTCCTTCACTTGGATTTTCCACATTTTGTTGATTGGCCGAATGCTTTTCTCCATATTTTCTTCTTGCCTTCATTTTGTGTAAACCGAAACTAGTTCCCATTCTTCTCATATTTTTTCTTTTTTGTTGAACTTGGATAGCCGAAACTCTCATCTTCCAAACCCCTTGCCGTAACCTTTATTTCTTCTCATCTATATTTTCTTTTTCTCTTGACCCATAAGCCGAACATAGGGGTGTGAACAGCTAGGGCCGAATCTTTTTCTTTGTTCTTGTTCGAAGTGCTAGCCGAATCTATCCCCTCTCCTAGTGTGGTATTGGCCGAATATAGTTGGTGTTGGTAAGTTCTTGGCCGAATGGCCATTTCTCTTTTCTATCTAGTACTGTGTTGATTTCGGTTTGATCTAAGCATAAGTTAGTTGTGGTTGGAAGGAGTTAATCACTTGTGTAATCATCTCGTATAGGGTCTCTGGATTTCGGAAGCAAACAAGAGGAGTCGTCTTCATCTGTTAATTGAGTGGGTAAGTGTGGTAAGTGTTGGGGTATTAATTCACTTGGTTGATTTTGTTAAAATAAGTTACAAGAGATTAATGATTCTTTTTCTTAGGGGGGTGGCCGATTGGAAAGAGGGACCATTGAGGTTCGGGTTTGGTAGGAAACCAAACCAATAGCAAGGTAGGGGGCTAAGATGATAAACCCCTTTGGTCTATTTGGTTATGGCCGAATGTTATGTGTGCTAACCCCATGGTTGGCCGATTGTAGGAGCAAGGCCATCAAGAAGACTTAGATCGTTTCGTTAGGATTTTAGACTCGTATTTACTGTGTGTAATAACACACTGATTCTTAGTAATGGTATAGATAAACCTATTTGCTTGTTAAAATTCATAACAGTGTGATGGATAATTGGATACCCAAATGGGGTATGTGTACGGAACCGGGTAAGTCTATGTTATTACCAGTTCGATTGTCAATACCTGTGACATTATGATTTATGTTATGTATGCTATGAGATGTATTATGGGCATGTTGGCATGTATAACATGATTTGCATCGATGTGACATATTGGGTAATATGAGAGGAGGGGGATTTGATATCCGTGTCTTTGGGACATTGTGACTTTAGGTCACCAGAGGTTTGGCACCTCCAGTAGTTTGGTACCACAGTGATATATTGTGACTTTGGGTCACCAGAGGTTTGGCACCTCAGCGTCTCGTCCCAGTGGCTTAGTACCACGGTGGGTTGGCCTCACAGTTGATTATACGGGATTGACGCCAGTGATTTGGTATCACACGATGGGTTGGCCCCATCACTCGATTATCGTGACTACGGTCACCAGTGGTTTGGTACCACATTGTGTCTTTGGGACACCAGAGGTTTGGCACCTCATTGCGACTCGTCCCTGTGGTTTGACACCACCGTGGGTTGACCCCACTTGAGAGATACGGGATTGTCGCTAGTGATTTGGTATCACGCGATGGGTTGGCCCCATCATCAGATTATTCGTGACTTTGGGTCACTAGTGGTTTGGCACCACACTTATGGATATCGTGACTTTGGGTCACCAGTGGTTTGGCACCACCAGTGGTTTGGTACCACACGGGGTAGAAAAGGAGATACGGATGGTTAGGGCCCGGTTGCATTAATTGTGTTACTACGTATGATGTGTGTTAGCATGTTGTTTCATTGGGAGCGGGATTTATACACTGAGTCATTCGACTCACCCTCTCCTTTGACATTTCAGGTGATACTTAGACGCGGACATGGAGCCGGGATGGACTCGGGGTGCTCATGCCATGCTGAATAAAAAGTTTTACTCAGACATTACATTTTGGGTACTTTAGTTATTTACTTTCTTTGTTGGGTTTTATTTCGGACTTGTAAAAGGCCTTTAAATTATGCCTTATGATGTTTATGTTTTAAGTTAGATTTTAATATGCTTTAACAAAGTAATTGGGTTAATTTACTAAAACTTGAAATGACAATGATTTCAAAAAAATTTAACGATATGTTTTCAACTATACCATCGGGTATCACACTGATTTTATAAATAAATGAAAATCAATCGTCTTCAAACTTGAAATCAAATTTTTACTCAGTCTAAAAGATTTAGTAACGATATTAAACAACTTGTTTTCCAAACGGAACAAAGTGTTATCAAATCTATTTAGTGCAAACTCGTAACTTTCAAACACGTTTTTCCCCGTAACATACCAGATGCTGTCGTGGTGTTTGGACCGTTTGGGGTGTTACACAGACCCGTGTTTAATTTGTGAAAAGAAGGACGATTCCATGAGATTGTGTATAGATTATCGGCAACTTAACAAGGTAACCATCAAGAACAAATATCCATTGCCTAGAATAGATGATTTGTTTGATCAATTGAAGGGAGCCACTGTGTTTTCTAAGATAGATTTGAGATCCGAATACTACCAGTTGCGAGTTAAAGAGTCAGATGTTCCAAAAACTGCTTTTCGAACTAGGTATGGTCACTATGAGTTTCTTGTGATGCCATTTGGCTTAACCAATGCTCCTGCCATTTTTATGGATTTAACTAACCAAATTTTTAGACCTTATTTGGAGAAGTTTGTAGTTGTGTTCATTGATGACATCTTGATTTATTCTCATGATGAGACTGAGCATGCAGAGCATTTGAGAATAGTTTTACAGATTTTGAGAGATAATCAGCTTTATGCCAAGTTTAGCAAAAGTGAGTTCTGGTTACGGGAAGTTTGTTTTCTTGGACATATTGTCTCAGGTGAAGGTATTAGAGTTGATCCGAGTAAGATTTCATCCGTTGTTGATTGGAAGCCTCCCGGGAATGTATCAGAGGTCAGAAGTTTTCTTGGTCTTGTCGGTTATTATAGAGGATTTGTAGAGGGATTTTTCATGATAGCTACTCCATTGACAAGATTGCTACAGAAAGATGTCAAGTTTGAATGGATTGAGAAATGGCAGCAGAGCTTCGACAAGTTAAAGGCATTGTTGACTAACGCTCCTGTCTTAATACAACCAGAACCGGGTAAAGAGTTTGTGATATACAGTGATGCATCCTTAAATGGACTAGGTTGTGTACGTATGCAGGAAGGAAGGGTAATTGCTTATGCCTCTAGACAGTTAAAACCACATGAGAAAAACTATCCGACACATGATTTAGAGCTAGCTGCTATTGTATTTGCATTAAAAATTTGGAGACATCACTTGTATGGTGAGAAACGCTGAATATTCACTGATCATAAAAGTTTGAAATAATTGATGACTTAGAAATATCTAAACTTGAAGCAAAGAAGATGGCTAGAGTTAATTAAAGATTATGAGCTAGTGATCGATTATCACCCGGGTAAGGCAAACGTTGTTGCTGATGCTTTGAGTAGAAAATCATTATTTGCCTTGAGAGCTTTGCACACTACTTTGGCCTTATCAGATGATGGTTCTATTTTAGCAGAGTTGAGAGCTAAACCGATGTTTCTTGAAGAAATTTGTGAAGTTCAGAAGAATGACAGTGAGTTGCAAGCCAAAAGAGTTTAGTGTGAGTCAGATGTAGAGTCTAATTTCAAATTGGTTCTGACGGTTGTTTGATGTTTAGAGATAGAGTATGTGTACCCAAGAATGATGAACTTATTCGAAAAATCTTACAGGAAGCACATAGCAGTTCTTTGTCTATTCACCTAGGTAGTACAAAAATGTATAATGATTTGAAGAAAATGTATTGGTGGACAGGAATGAAAAGAGATATATCAGAGTTTGTTTCTAGATGCTTGATTTGTCAACAGGTAAAGGCCAAACATCAGGTACCTTCAGATTTATTGCAGCTTGTATTAGTTCCCAAGTGGAAATGGGACCGAGTTACTATGGATTTTGTGACAGGATTGCCTTTGACACCGAGAAAGAAAGATACAATATGGGTTGTGATTGATAAGCTAACGAAGTCCGCTCATTTTATTCCAGTTAAATGCGGATTATTCACTTGACAAGTTGGTGAGTTGTATATTTCGGAGATAGTTAGACTACATGGAGTACCGTTATTGATTATCTCAGATAGAGATCCGAGATTTACTTCACGATTTTGGAAGAAAATGCAGGAAGCTTTAGGTACAAAGTTGAGTTTTAGTACAGCTTTCCATCCTCAGACTGATGGTCAGTCAGAAAGAGTTATTCAGGTACTTGAAGATATGCTTAGATGTTGTGTATTAGAATTTCAAGGTAGTTGGGAGAAATACTTGCCGTTAATAGAGTTTTCCTACAATAATAGTTATCAATCGAGTCTGAAGATGGCACCTTATGAAGCTTTGTATGGACGTAAATGTCGCACACCTTTGTATTGGACAGAGCTTAAGGAAAATCAGATTTACGGGGTTGATTTAGTCAAAGAAACAGAAGAGAAAGTAAAAGTCATTAGAGATTGCTTGAAAGCAGCTTCAGATAGGTAGAAATCCTATGCAGATTTGAAAAGAAAAGAAATTGATTTTCAAGTTGGTGATAGGGTATTCTTGAAAGTATCCCCGTGGAAGAAAGTTCTCAGATTTGGCAAGAAAGGCAAATTAAGTCCTCGTTTTATTGGACTGTTTGAGGTGATCGAGAGAGTTGGGCCATTGGCATATCGGTTAGCTTTGCCGACTGAGTTAGAGAAGATTCATAATGTGTTTCATGTGTCTATGTTACGTCGTTATTGTTCAGATCCATCGCATGTGATTTCGCAAACAGAGGTTGAGATTCAGCCAGATATGACTTACGGTGAGGAACTGGTAAAAATTCTAGCTCGTGAGGTTAAACAATTAAGGAACAAAAGTATTGCACTTGTGAAAGTATTATGGAATAGGAATGGGATAGAAGAGGCTACATGGGAGCCTAAAGAGACTATGCGAAAATAGTACCCAAATCTTTTTACAGGTAAGATTTTCGGGGACGACAATCCCTAAAGAGGGGAGAAATGTAACATCCCGAAATAGGGCCTATACGAAACAGTGGTTGCAAAACCACGAATTTGAGATAGAAAAGTTTATTACGATTAATTATTATGATTTATCGAGTGATTAGATGCATGTGTTAGAGTATCGATAGAAAATTTCATAAATTGCATGTCTAATTTGCCTATTAGGACTTAACTGCAAAAGTTGATAAATATGAGTTTTAGATGTTAAAGGATTTAATTGAAGAGCATAATTGAAGTAGAGGCCCTTAAATGGTAATTATACCATTAGGCTTTCATGGACAAAAATGGACATATATAGGTAGAAAGAACCAAAGTTTTTAATGAAGGGTAATTTAGTCATTTGGTAATAAAAAGATATTAAAAGGGAAAAAGATGGCAAAATATGCTCATCTTCTTCATTAGCCGAATTTTCAAGTGTTCACCATAGCTAGGGTTTGTTTCAAACTTCCAAGCTCCATAGTAAGTGATTCCAGGCCCCATTTTTAATGTTCTTTACATTTTTGAAGCCCCGGTAGCTCGGTTTAGCTTATTCTATCAATAATTCATGCTAGGGTTCATATTTGGAAAAATACCCATAGGTGAAATGTGTTTATTTTGATGTTTTATGATAGAATATGAAGTTTAAAATTATTTTAAACAACTTTTGCTAAGTGATTTTAAGTAAAAACGAGTAAAACGGCTTAATCGGTAAAAATACCTAATGTCCATAAGTACATGTTAAAGTGAGAGTTTGATGTTGTCATAGAAGGGAAAAATGATCAGCATGTCATAAAACATAAGAATAAGGGATAAAGTTTAATTTCCGAGCTTTGGGGCAAATGTGTAAATATGTAAAAGTTTAGGGGCAAAATCATATTTTGCCAAAGTTAGAGTTAAGGACTATTTTGGTAAATGTGAGTATTAAATAAGCTAAATTTTCTATTATAGATCAAGAAGAATGAAATCCGAAGTTAGATCGGGGAAAGAAAAAGATAGTGGACTAAGTCGATATAGTTTATCGTATTTTGTTTCGAGGTAAGTTTGCAGTAAATAAATGCAATATTCTATTATTTTACATTTAATACTATTAAATTCCAGCATTTACATATTTATTTTATAAATTTATCATTCAAAGACTCAAGTATGAATTGACGGAAAAGCTATCTCAGAAAGTTCCGGTTGAACCTTAGGAATGTGTAGGATACAAATGTCATGACATTAGTGTTTAAGGAAATCATGTAAGACCATGTCAAGACACGGTATTGATAAGTTACTATAAGGCAAAGGTCCCATGTAAGACCATGCCAAGGCATGGCATTGGTGAATTTATAAGGCAAAGGTCCCATGTAAGACCATGCCAAGGCATGGCATTGGTGAATTTATAAGGTAAAGGTCCCATGTAAGACCATGCCAAGGCATGGCATTAGTGAGTTCATAAGGCAAGGATACCACGTAAGACCATGTCCAGACATGGCAATGGTTAAGTTTCATAAGGAAAGGTACCCGCGTATCCTTAGTATTCCAAGTGGTTCAACAGGAAAATTCAAAGAGTATACCAACGGAAAGGTAAGACAAGTTCATGTTAAAAGGTACAGGTAAGAATGAAATTTTAAGTACATTGAGTTAAAAGCTTAAGTGATCTTGATAAGAAAAGAATAAAATAATTTATTATGAATGTTGTTATTTATTTACATGGAAACTTACTAAGCTTAATGCTTACTCCCATTAGTTTCTCTCTTTTTATAGTATTACAAGCCAACTCAGGGATCGAAAGGACGTCGGAGATCGTTACACACTATTCAAAGGATTATATTGGTATTTTGTGACTCGAATGTTTTAAGTTATGGCATGTGTAGGGACTTAGCCATTTTGTGTGTATGACCTTATGATATGGCTTAAGATTGGCTTGTAAATTCTTGGTAATAATTAGCTATTAAAATGGCTAGTTAAGAGCATGTTTTGGATGTTTTGTAATGCCTAGTTGATAGTTATTATAGAAAAATCATGTAATTATATGCAGGGGAACAGTTTGGACAGCAACTGTGACGTGATTTTGAAAAATAACTAAAAATAGTATAAATGGAATTATGGTGTGAATGAGATATAGAATTAAAGCTTATTGAGTATATTTTTATATGAAAGAAACGCTGTAGGCAAAAGAGTTGTATGTTATGAGATAATTGATCTTTTGTGCAGAGGGGTCAGAACTGTCGAACTATGTAATAGGGGAGACTTTAACTAATAAAATGTACTAATTGGCCATACCAAAAATTCTGGAAAATTCATGTAGGAAGATATATGAGTCTAGTTTCAGGAAAAATTTACGGATCTAAATTTCGAGTTTCGTAACTCAAGTTATAGTCAATTTAGTGAACATGACGCAAATGGACAGTTTCAATTTTTATGCCCTGGTTTAGTAAGTTAAGTCTAGTAATGCCTCGTGCTCGACTCCGTCAACGGTCTCCGGTAAGGGGTGTTACAATCATGCTTAGTGGGCATAGGCCCAATTTGTTGTCTTATGGGTTCGGGCCCAGTTGGTGACGATAAGGGGATTGCATATTGAGTTCTTGTAACTCACCCCTCTCTCTTTAACCTCACAGGTAATGTTCAGCAGTAAGGACTTAGAGCCATGGATGACTTGGTGGAGGCCATACTTTAGGAACATCATTTGCAAACTTTAGTAAATTTCCTTTTTACTTTATTTCTATTATTATATGGTTTAATGATTTGTAATAAGGCCTCTGGATAAAATTTCTTTCAATTTTTCACTAATAACTGTTGATTTCATAAATACAGGATTTTCTTAAAACATAATTAATCATTTTTAAAAAAAAACATCACGTTCTCGCAAATACTCATGGTTGGAGTTTTTTTTTCACAGCAAAACTGTTATATTGCTTAAACAGTAATAACTTCATAAGAAGGACAGTAAATAAATCGGGTTTTATAAACAAGCAATGAAACTCAGAGTTTTTTAAAAAGAACCGCAATGTTTTCAACAAGCAACTTTTTTTTAAACAATCGCTTAGCTTCGCAACATCCCTCCAATGTGACACCCCTGGTTTATGAAATTACCAAAATACCCCTGATTTACAAAATTACTGAAATACCCTCAGTTTGTAAAATTAATGAAGTACCCTTAATTTGTGAAATTACTGAAATACCCTTAAATTATGAAATTATCGAAATACACTTGGTTTGTAAAATGATTGAAATACCCCTAATTTGTGAAATTATCGAAATACCCCTGATTTGTGAAACTACTGAAATACCCTCGAATTGCAAAATTACCGAAATACCCCTGATTTGTAAAATTATCGAAATACCCCTGATTTGTGAAATTACCAAAATACCCTCGGTTTGCAAAATTACTAAAATACCCGATTTGCAAAATTACCTTAAATACCCCTGATTTGCAAAATACTAAAATACCCCGATTTATGAAATTACCAAAATACCCTCGATTTGCAAAATTATCGAAACACCTCAATTTACGAAATTACCAAAATACCCCTGGTTTGTGAAATTACCGAAATACCCTCGGTTAGCAAAATTAGTGAAATACCCCAGTTTGTGAAATTATCGAAATACCCCTGGTTTGTGAAATTACCGAAATACCTCGATTTGTGAAATTAATGAAATACCCTCGATTTGAGAAATTACCGTTTTACCCCTAAACGATAAAATAACCGTTGTACCCTTGTGGTAGTACTAGCGTTGTATGTGTTAATTGTATGATTGATTATGTTTGAGATGCGTTGCATACATGGGTTGGTTATGAGTAGAATTACCAACTACCCTCATCATTTGTAGAATTACCAAAAATACCCTTATAGGGTAAAATGACTGATTTGCCCTTGTAGGTAAATGATCGACTTGTGCAATGAGTGGACTAATTTGAATGTGGTTGTATGACTGATATGCTTTTATTACATGTTTAAATAATTGTTACTGAGCATGGCCATTTTGCATACACGTGTAATGATTGAGCATGACATACAGGACATATTGCATGGGGTTGGGATTATTAATACGGAGGAAGTGCTAATAGGATCGCATGGTTGCTTGACGACTGTGGATCCACCGAAGGCTTTATAGCCACTGCAAGCTTTTTAGCCACCGAGCAACCATGCTACACCGATAATGTTACCGAGGGCTGTGTGCCATTAATATGGGCTTCATGCCGTAATTATGGGCTTTGTGCCAATACCGAAGGCTTTTAGCCACCAAAGGCTTTATAGCCACCGCAAGCTTTTTAGCCACCGAGCAGCCATGCTGCACCCATAAAGTTAGTGCCGCAACCGGTGCTACAAAAGGAGTGTAGGGATGGGTGGGTCGATTAAATCCCCACATGAGTGCAGGGTTGGACATGAGACGGAATACAGGGTTGGTATGGGCATTAATCCATTGCATTCACATGTTCTGACTCTGATGGCTTAGGCCCGGATAAATATGATTTGTGACTTTTGTTATGGGCTAAGGCCTAACCGAGGCTATTCTGGGCTAAGACCCAATTGCCACCGTTACTGTAATGGGCTTCGGCTCGGATTGTTGTGATGCATGTTTTGACTGATGAGGGTTGTACACACTGAGTTTTCGTAAACTCACCCTTCTTTTAAAATGTTTCAGGTAACCCTTAGTAGGCAGTTCGACGTACTGAAGGACTCGAAGGTGGCCACCCTACGAGCAGTTTCAGATTTTCGTATTCTACTTATTTTTATTGTATTTTGGGTTCATATTTTGTAATAATGCCTCTCTTAAATTCCAGTTTTTAGTTTTGGATTTTTAGTTTAGTATGTTTAAATCTGCTCAACATTGAATTGTGGTTTTTCAAAACAATATCTATTTTCAAAACACTACGCTTTCGCAACTAAGTTGTAAATATCACGTTTTCATAAGTCAGTTGTTTTAAATTAAGCTTCCACAATAAACAAGGTCTTAAAAATGATAATGTTTTCCAAAAATGATTTCTAATAAACCACGTTTTAAAAGTAAGCAAAAGAAATCTGAGGTTTTGAATAGCAGAAAGTTTTGAAATTTATAATTTATAAAAAAATGTCAATTAATAATAACAAACACAAACTGGGACTTTAGTTATTAATATCAGGAAAAATTTCCAAACGGAACCACGATTTTCGAAAAACATCCCAATGTGACACGCCAAATTCGGGCCTAACTTCTAGGCCGGGTTTGGGGTGTTACATTATATAAATAACTACCCCACACTTAAGTTGTACATTGATCTCAATGTACAAACAGATATAACCATAATATGAGCAGAATATCATAAGAGAGGGTGATAAGCCAGAAAAGTAACATATTTTAAATCCCATTCTTAATGCGTTTTTGGATGATTTATTATGTAAATTAGTGAATTTGATGCTCCTAATCCTTTAAATTCATGTTTCTATACTTTGGTGAGCATAGGGGAGTGAAAAGAGCGAAAAAAAGCCAAAATAAAAAAAGCCAAAATTGGATAAAAAGAGCTACTTTCAGTATCCACACGGCCTGAGCATTTCAACACGGGCTGGCCACAGCCCCATGTGCCAGCCTATTTCGATTTCACAACCTACTTTCTAGATACGCAGAAAAACCCTATTTGTTATATTATTTATTTTTATTTTACTATTTTACTATTTTTTATTTTTTATTCTTATACATAGATTTTTAAATTTATTTTAATATTTCTATTATTTCTATTTTATTTTTTCGTATTTTTATTATTATTACAATTACATTTAAGTTTATTGGTATCATTTAGTTTATTATTATTATTATTTTCTTTTTTTCTTTTTTCTTTTTATTTATCTTTCTTTTTAATTTTATTTTAGTTGCTTTATTTTTTTATTATTTTCTTCAACTTATTTTCATTATTATATTTTGAAATATATTTTTATAGTTGTTTCTAATTGAGTTATAACCTCTTAATCTTCTCTATTATTTGTGTTTATTTTCTTATTAGTTTGCTCGGAATCATGCGTTACATTTAGATTCGACTACAATTCCGCTTTTCACTATTATGGGGATTTCATCAAATATTCAAGGCAGTTTCAGTTTTCTCCCTCTCTTATGATATTCTATTTATACTGTGATTATATATGTTTGTACATTGAGGACAATGTACATCTTAAGTGTGGGGAGATTATTTATATAATTATTAGAAAATCCATGAATTATGTCTTGTGTTTAAGTAATTTTCTCATACTTCTATTAGAATGATTTTTTTCGATTTGTGTAACACCCCAAACCCGGCCAAGAAGTTAGGCCCGAATCTGGCGTGCCACATGGGAATGTTTTTCAAAACCATCTTTGCAATTGTTAAAAACTTATTTGAGAATTACAGCCTCTTTGTTAAAACCCAAAACACTTAAGTAGTTGTGTCTACGTGAAAACATAATTATCTTTAATAAACCTTTTTGGCTGCGAAAGCATATTTGAAATAAATGATTTACGAAAATGTGATGTTTGAAATAGAATTGCAAAAGCATCTTGAAACATTGCCGAAACGTTGATAAAATACAAGTATTTTTGAAAGATTGATTGATGAATCACAAACCAAGGAATTGAACTTTAAATCTGTGACTTTTGAAAAAGTCGTTAATAATTTGAAAGAAAGTACGAGTTAAATCATATTTGTAAAAGTTTATTTTGAATTCCATTTGTTAATCGATTTTGGAAAACCTTTATTTACATTTTTAGAAAAATTCACGTTTTAAACAATTTAAGCAAGATAATAAGTATAACAACCATAAAGCAAATAATAAAATACTCCAGAGGCCCTATTACAACTTAAACCAAAGTAGCAAAATAATAAAATAAACGAAAATAGAAAATTTAAAATTTGATAACACCATTTCGGAAGTATAGCCGCCACCGAGTCATCCATAGGCCCAAGTCCTCACTACGGAGCATTACCTACAAGGGTTAAGAGAAATGGGGGTGAGTTACAAGAACTCAGTGTATAACCCACTTACCGTTGTCCACTGGGCCAAAATCTAATTAAGCATTTATTGGGCCAAAATATAACAATTTAACATGAATAGAATGCATGTGATATGCAATTCCCAAAACCAAACCTAGTTTTCCATCCGCTACACACCACCCGTACCAACCAACACACCTGTGGGGAGCTTTAGTCACCCACCCCGCCAACACACCAAACTGGGCATTAAGCCATATATCAACCTGGGCACGAAGCCATATATCAAATTGGGCACGAAGCCATATATAAAACTGGGCATGAAGCCATATATCAAACTGGGGACAAGCCACCAGAATTTTGTAGCAAAGCTACCAGAACTTCTCTTCATCAAATATCCCAACCCATGCAAATCATGTATATAATATGCACATTCAATTATTCATATCAAATCATAAAATTATTACAAACATAAGACCCATTATAAAATTTCTCACAATCTGGCCCATATCACATTTTGGCCCATGTAGCCAATATCACATATGGCCCATTTATCACATATCACATTTTGCTCATATAGTAAATATCAGATTTGGCCCATATAGTAAATATCACATTTGGGCCCATAAACTGACATATTTCATTCGGCCCATTAGGGGTATTTTCATAACTCGGCCTGTAAGGGCATTTTCATAATTCGGCAATCGTACCCACTAAGGGTAATTCGATAATTTACCCTCTAAGGGTATGATGGTAATTTCGCAACCTAGGCTTAATTACTAAATTGGGGCAAAAATCGAAACTGTCCATCTGCGTCATACTGACTAAATTGACTATAACTTAAGTTAGGAAACTCAAAATCTAAATCCGTAAATTTTCCTTAAAACGAGACTCGTATATCTTTTTACTATAATTTTTTCAGAATTTTTAGCTTAACTATTTAGTACAGTTTATTCCTTAAATTTTCCCATATTTCACTGTCCAATGATTCTGACCTCTCTTATCTTAATTTCAAATATCTCACAGTATGGTTTTCATATATTGATCCCACTTGTTTATAATAAAAATAGGCTCACTAAGGAATCCATACATATAAATTATAACCCATAATCCTATTTGTACAATTTTATATGATTTTTCCAAGACAGATCAGGGAACCACGAAGTCACTCAGAACCAGTTTCACTAGAATTAAGATATCTCAGAATATAAAATTCCTTTTCCTTCTCTGTTTCTTCCATATCAAAATAGACACAGTAAGCTTTAATTTGATATCTTAATCACTTTCTAATTCTCGTTCTCCTATTTTTCGTGAATTTTCAAAAACACATCACTGGTTCTAACCGAAACTGTTTTATTACAAAATACGATTACCACTATGATCATACGCACACCCGAGTGATCACGGATGCCGGTTTTTAGTTTTCTTCGGTATTTCGACTAATTAACAGCATATTTCATACAAACTTTTAGAGAAGTGTGAGACTACACACCCTTTCAGATATGTATACGGAAGGGTATGAGATTACACACCTGTTACAAGCGTTGCTTGAATCCCCGAAATTCGTACCACAAAATAACCTCTTCCAAAAGTGTAACAATATTCGGCTTTGCCTCCCTCTTGGCTAGAGGAACCGATCCCCTACACTTAGATTCGGCAAAGGTGGCTTCATGGGGTTTTGTCCAGGTGCAGCAAAGAACAAATGGAACAAGAAATGGGATGATTCGGCCTTGCAACCACCAAAAACTCGAGAAGGCGAAGAAGCTTTGGCAACTAGGGGTGTGCAAAATTCTGGTAAAACCGAAAAAATTCGGTTAACCGACCGAATTCGGTTAATCGGTCGGTTAACTAAATTTTTTCGGTTGGGGGTTGGTTAATAATTTTTTGATTTTTTAGTTAACGGTTAATTCGGTTCGAAACCAGTCGGTTAACCGAATTTTTTCTGTTAAACCGAAAAAATTAAAAATTAAAATTATAATATATAAAAGCCCACTTACCCAATCCAATCCAAACCCAATTACCAACCAAGCCCAAATACCCAACCCCCAATTACCCAACCCAACCAAATTATATCATTTTATTAATAATTTAATAAATAAAACTAAACTAAACTCCCTACTCAGTCACTCACAGTAAACACGACAGAAAAAAATACCCCTTTCAACTTCAAATCCCTAATTGATAACTCCCAAAGTCTCTACCAGGCCAGCCACCTTCCGTCCATCACTCCGGCGTCTACCATGTCACCATCCATAACCGGCGAGTTCAAGTTTAGGTAGGCTTTTACTAGCTCAAAGAATGCTTACATATCAGACAAAAGAGCAAAACTCCATTAATACAAGTTTTTTTTTTTTTACTAGCTTAAAGTTTAGTTAGGTTGTTTACCAACCTCTTAAAATTTGATGTTTAATTTTCTGAGTTAGAAATTAATTTCTAGTTTTATTCAGAGAAATGCAGTGTCAATTTAGGGGTTCTTTTAAATTTTTTGTTCTTCCCGTCCTTGGATTTTTATAGTCATAATTAGTTGAGAAATAGCCTTTGAAGTGACAGATGCTAGTAGTTTCAATGTATTTTTCAATCTAATTTGTTTTGGGAATGTCATCAATGTAGCTATTTAATGATCAATAAGGTCAAGTCTTAGATTAAAGCGTAGTGTTCAAATCGATTCTCATTATGCTCAATTTGATATGTTAGAACATCTTTTAGTCGGAGACAATGATTTATTAACCTGGATTCACTTTTCTTTAATCAGCTTTTGTTCCTTCTTTCTTGAAAATCATGTGTTGCATATAGATTTGAGTTGTTAACAAAAGCAATATATTTTGTTCTGGTTTGGAGATTTTACCTTTAAAATCCTTGTGTTTTTCTGGGTTTTCTTGTAATCATTAATTGTGTCTTAGTTACTGTATTAAAAATGAAATTTTATGAACAAGGGATTTGTGTTCAACTGTATGCGATATGCTTTGATAACTAAACCATATAACCCACAGAAAGAACTTTTATTTGTTGAACAATAATATGGAAGTAGTCAAGTAGTTGTCGGTTTTGAACGGGTCCTTTTGTTTACTCACCGACAAGTCGTCCGTCTTGCTTTAATCTTTAAAAGCATGTATTAAACATGAAACTGTATGTGCATTAACAAGGGATTTGTGTCCAACTGTCTGAAGTGATTTGATACCTAAAACATATAGCCCACCTCCCAAGTCACAACTATTCCCTATATGTATACTTGACTCAAAATCATGCAATGTAGATTTATATACTTGTAGACCTGTGGATGCTTTCGTTATATGCTTATAGAATTACGTTTTATGTGGTTTGCCATGTCTTAGAAAGCACCAAATGTTGGACTTACATTTGGTATGCTTATAGAATTACTATATTACTGTAGAATGTAGATTGTATACACTTGTGGACCTGTGGATGCTTTCATTATATGCTTACTTTGTGTTCACTGCTCATCGAACTTACAAGCAATGGCATTTGTACTTTTCCTTTCCAATTAACATGAGATAAATTTCATAGCATCATTTGCATTCAACATTTGGCATCTAATGGTTATAATAAGCTATTATTTAAGGCATAGCATGTTCTTTAATTTAGTGATTAGGTCCACCCTATGCAACTATTATCAAACACTAAATCTTCTGGTTTGATTTGGCTTTGCTATCAACTTGTAGTTTATGACAAAGATTCACCTTACGGCTCTCTCGCCTCAATTTTTTATAGTTGAATAGTGGTGTTAGGTAAACTGGGTGAGTGGTACTGGATTTAATCATTATAGGAGAGTTGTAATGTGAGATGTTATCCGATATTAAGAATATATAGTATAGCTGCACCAAGTTGGTTACTGTGTTAGAACATGAAGAAGTAGGTGTTGAGAGGACAAAGCTATTAGGAGAGATTTCAATGTATTGCCTACCTATTGCAGCAGATTTGGATAAATTTTCTAAAATATATTAACTTCTTCTATTTGAAGACAATGTGTTCAATTGCAATTGTTATGATCTTTGTACATGGGAATGGGATTTTACTTGAAAATATTTGACATTCCATTGTAATATTGACAAATGGTATCTCAAAAGAGCTGAATGTCTTTCTCTTCCGATTAAAATCAAAGCATATAATTTCACCTAAAATCGCTTCTAACCTTTCAATATCTAAACTATGTTTTTTCTAAAACTCAACATAAAAATATGTTTAATATCATAAATGTATTTTAATTTATTATATATGTTTTTCTTGCAGAATGTCAACTGAACCAACATCTATTGAGGCTAGTGTTACACCTCCTACTTCGATAGATTCTGAAAATTCGGGAGTTGGAGCTTCAAGCCAAGCAAAGGGGATTACAGGGAAAAGAAAAGCCACTCTTCCAAGGTCAGAAGTTTGGTCTCACTTCACTAAGATTATTAATAGTGAGGGTGCAAGTAAAGCTAAATGTAATTATTGTCAAAAGGAATTTTGTTGTGATATGAAAAAAAAATGGTACGGGGTCATTAAAATATCATATTGGTTCATGTAAGAAAAATCCTAGTAATGTTGTTGAAAATAATCAAGGACAACTAGTTTTACCTAGAAAGGGAGTTGAAGGGGGGGAAGGGAATCTTTCAACTTGGAGATTTGATCAAGAAGCATGTAGGAAAGGATTAGCACAAATGATTGTGATTGATGAATTACCTTTCAAGTTTGTTGAAAGTGAAGGTTTTAAGAAATTTATGTTTATGGCATGTCCTAGGTTTCACATTCCTTCACGAACTACTATGATTAGGGATGTTTATCAATTGTATTTAGATGAAAGGGCCAAGATAAAACAACTTTTGAGAAGTTCTTGTTCTAGAGTTTGTTTAACTACCGACACATGGACTTCTTTGCAAAGAGTTAATTATTTGTGTATCACTGCTCACTTTATTGATAATGATTGGAAATTGAATAAAAAGATTTTAAACTTTTGTCCAATTTCTAGTCATAAGGGTGAGTCCATTGGGATGGTGATTGAGAAATGCTTGTTGAATTGGGGATTGATAAGTTGTTTCATCATTCTCGTTGATAATGCAAGTTCAAATGATGTTGCTATTGGTTATTTGAGAAAGAAATTTAACCCTCGAGGGGGTTTAATTTAAAATGGTAAATATCTTCATATGAGATACATGGCACACATTGTGAATTTGATTGTTGTTGAATGCTTAAAGGAAATGAATAAATCTGTTGAACGTGTTAGGGGGACTGTTAGATATGTGAGACAATCTCCATCTAGATTACAAAAGTTTAAGGAGTGTGTTGTGGTGGAAAGGATAGAGTACAAGAAGATGTTGTGTCTTGATGTTTGTACTAGGTGGAACTCAACCTACTTAATGTTAGATATCTTTGCGTCGAACTTTTTAAGAGAGCTTTTGAGAGATTTGAGGAGCAAGATACAAATTTTAGGGCTGAACTTGAAAGGGGTGATGGTTGGCCTAGTGTGGATGATTGGGATAATGTTAGAAACTTGAGGGATTTCTTGGAACATTTTTATGAAGTCACTTTGCGTATATCTGGCACTTCATATGTCACGTCCAATAATTTTTTTGATGAGCTTTCTAAAATTGATATTCTTTTACGAGATGCTCAGTTAAATAGTAATGTTGATTTCAATGTTATGGCCATCAAAATGAAAGAGAAGTATGATAAGTATTGGGGTGATATTGATAAGATGAATATGCTTATGTTTGTTGCTTGTGTTTTAGATCCTAGACAAAAACTAAAGTATCTTGAATTTGCACTTAGTGAAATGTCTAGTTCTGAAAAAGCTTGTGAAATGATGCAAAAATTGAAGGAATCTTTGTATGAAATGTTTGATGAGTATAAGCCTCCACTTCATTGTACTTGTAGCCAATCGAGTGTGCCAACACATGCTTCTCTTGGTGAACCACAACAGAAAATGAAAAGGCGAATGCAAGCTTTGTATAAAAAGCATGAGTTGGAAATTTGTAGTGAGGATAAAACATCTGAGTTGGATAAATATCTAGCTGAGGCTAATGAGGAATTTGTTGAAGATTTTGATATTTTATTGTGGTGGAAAGTGAACAGTCCTAGATTTCCCACTCTTTCAAAAATGGCCAGAGATGTGTTAGCTATATCGGTTTCTACTGGTTGCTTGAGTCTTCATTTAGCACTTAGGGGACGTGTGCTTGATCAATATAGGAGTTCTTTAACTTCTAAAATTGTACAAGCTCTTGTGTGTACTCAAGATTGGATTCGAAAATCATCATCACAAGAAGACATCAAAAAGATTGAAGAACAAATCCAAGAGCTTGACAAGATTGAAAATGGTATATTTATTGTCTTATTTTAATAGTTTTAAATTTTTTTACCATATCACTCCTACTTATTTAATTGATTCAATGTTTAGACTTTTCTTGGAATGCATCAGAGCCTACCCTTAATTCATGAGCTTTCGTGAGTTGAAGGGTATACTTACTATCTTATTCTTGTTAACTTATAATCTATTCGTTTGTTTATATTATTTGATTTTTTTAAATGCAGATATTTCTATTATACGCTAAACTTTTGCACTTGTTTTTTCCTTTTTGTAGGTTTAATGCAAATGGAGATTTTTTGGAGAGAAGAAATAGATACAAATGAACAATATTAAATACTTACATTTCAATTATGTATTAATTTAAAGATTTCTGTAATGTTTTTAAACAAATTATGTAGTGTTAACTCAGTTAATTTGGTTAATTCGGTTAATTCGGTTAAGACGGTTAATTCGATTAATTCGGTTAATTTTTAACCAAAAATTTAAAAAAATATAATTTTCGGTTAATTCGGTTAACCGACCGAATTAACCGAAAAAATTCGGTTTAATTAATTTTTTTGAAAAAATTTTGGTTCGGTTAACGGTTAAAAATTTTGAAAGGTCGGTTAATTCGGTTAATAACATTTTGGGTCGGTTAACCGAATGAACACCCTTGTTGGCAACCACAAAAACCTAGTTTCGGCTATGAGATGAAGTTGATGTTACGGTTCTGGGTTGAAGGAAAAAAAGAAGACTGAAGAAAGGGTTGAGAATAGAAATAAATATCGCATGCATGGATCATGGGACAACAAGGCAATGGACACATGCCCATACAAACACCTTTGGCCGAATATTCAAGTGCCCATGCCTGCATGTGGCTTCCTAAATTCCCATGAATTTTTTTAATGTTTTCCATGCCCATATTTTTGTAAGTCTACGTGAAGATCAAACTCCTTTGTCTTCAATAGTTGGACGGCACAAATCAGAATAAACTGATACATGCCATGCTCTCATGTTTGGACAAGCTTATGGGAATAAAATAATGCAAGCCATACATTGCCAATGTGACCAAGTGGATGGACGGCACAACTAAGGGAATTGGATTAAAATAATGCCAATGCTCCCCATTTTATTCACACATGCTTTGATTCCCACCAAGGTTTGTTCTTTCATTTTTTAAAAAAATCAGCCTATGCTCCATTCATGTCTCCACCTTAATGGGCTTTAATTTCTCCACGTGAAACAACAAACTCCCATGCTATTCCATTAAAATAATTGAAGCATGGTGGAATAATTAAGGTGATATTGGAAGCATGGCTAACATGGCCACCAACTTAAATTCATGGACAAGAGGTGATGGGCTAGGAATAACAATTTAAAAATGGAAGACAAACATGTGTGGGCATTACACCAAGAGGGACATTCGGCCATGGCAATAAAGAATGTTTAAATTGTTTTTTCTCTATGCTTCCATTTGCTGAATCTTTGTTGCAAAGTCTTGTGGGATGGATTTAATAATGTGATCAAGGGAAGATTAGCATTCTTAATGAGCCAAACACAAGAAATAATGCAAAATGCAGAACCCCTATTTCTAGGATGTTACAGTTCTGCCCCCTTAAAGAAATTTTGGCCTCGAAATTTTGCCTGATCAAAAGAGGTGAGGGTATTGTTGTCGTATCACATCCTCTAGCTCCCACGCGACTTCCTCGAAACCGTGATTTCGCCACAACACCTAAATTATTGGAACAGACTTCTTTCTCAACCCTTTAACATCTCGATCCAAAATTCGTACGGGTTCCTCTTCAAATGTTAGGTTAGGTCTGACTTCAATTTCTTCCACGGGCACTACATGATATGGGTCTGAACGGTAGCGTCTCAACCTTGAAACATGGAATACATCATGTATCCGATTTAACTCTGGAGGCAACTCAAGTTGATAAGCAACCGATCTCACACGTCTCAATATACGGTATGGTCCGATGAACCTAGGGCTCAACTTGCCCTTCCTTCTAAATCTAAAGATCTTCTTCTAGGGTGAGACCTTTAGACAGACCTGATCTTCCACCGCAAACTCAATATCCTTACGCTTCAGATCTGCGTACGGTTTTTGTCTATCGAAGCTTCCTTTAACCGTGCCCAATTTACCTTTACATTTTCCTCTATCTCTGATATCAGCTCAGGACCCAATAACTGTCACTCCCCCAGCTCAGTCCAACAAGTAGGAGTACGACACTGACGACCATACAACACCTCGTAGGGTGCCATCTGGATGCTGGATTGATAGCTGTTGTTGTATGCAAACTCTGCCAACAGTAGGAAATCCTCCCAACTACCCTTGAAGTCAATCACACAGCCCCTTAACATGTCTCCCAGAATCTGGATTACTCTCTCTGACTGACCATCTGTCTGAGGATGAAATGCCGTGCTGAAATTAAGCTTGGTTCCCAATGTTTCATGTAAAGCTTTCCAAAACTGTGATGTAAACCTAGGGTCCCTGTCCGATATAATAGACACTGGTACCCCACGTAACCTCACGATCTTTGCTACATACAACTTGACCAACTTCTGCAATGAGTAATCCGTATGAATAGGTAGGAAATGAGCAGACTTGGTTAACCGATCCACTATCACCCACACTGAATCTTTCTTAGTAGGCGTTAAAGGTAACCCACTAACAAAGTCCGTCGTTATCTGTTCCCATTTCCATAATGGAATCTTCACCGGTTGTAGCAATCTTAACGGCAATTGATGTTTCGCCTTCACTTGCTGACATGTCAAGCACTTGCTCACGAAATCAGTAACCTCCCATTTCAACCTCGGCCACCAATACTGCTCACGGAGGTCTCAGTACATTTTGTTTCCCTTGGGGTGCCTAGCATATGGACTACTATACGCCTTACGCAGAATCATTTGCCTCAATTTCGAATCCTTGGGCATACAAATTCTTCCGTGGAAACACAATACTCCATCACTATTCAATCCAAAATCCCCTATTTTACCACCTTCCACATGCTGAAGTCAAAAACCCAACGCTTCATCTGTCAATTGCTTTTCCTTAATCTAGCTTACCCATGCAGGCTTCACCTGAAGTTCGGCTAGCAGATTACCATATACATACAAGCTGAAATGAGCGAACATCACTCTCAAATCCGATATCACCTTACGACTCAACATATCTGCCACCACGTTAGCCTTTACCTAGGTGATACTACATTGAGAAGTCATAATCCTTCAACAATTCTATCCACCTCCGCTGTCTTAAGTTCAACCCTTTTTGGGTAAGGAGGTACTTCAGACTCTTATGATCCGTGTAGATAATCAACTTCTCCCCGTACAGATAGTGTCTCCATATCTTGAGAGCAAACACCACTGCAGCTAACTCCAAATCATGTGTGGGATAGTTTATCTCATGTGGCCTTAATTGACGAGATGCATAAGCCACTACTCTTCCCCCTTGCATCAACACACATCCCAAGCCCATGTATGATGTATCACAATAAACATTAAACTCCTTACCAGCCTCAGGTCGAATCAAAACTGGTACTTCTGACAGGATTTTCTTCAATTTCTCAAAGCTCTCTTGCTGCTTATCTGACCACACAAATGGTACTCCCTTACGCAGCAGCTTAGTTAGGGGTGCAGCAATCAACGAAAACCCCTCAACGAATCTCCTGTAATACCTAGCCAAACCTAGAAAACTCCAAATTTCAACCATTGACTTCAGTGGCTTCCAGTTCAACACAGCCTCGACCTTTCGGGGATCAACTCTAATTCCTTCGGCAGAACAATATGTCCCAAAAAGGTCACTTCTTTCAGCCAAAATTCACACTTACTAAATTTGGCATAAAGTTGCTTCTCCCTTAAAATCTGCAACACGACCAGTAAATGTGAATCATGCTCCTCTTCAGTCCTGGAGTATACCAAGATATCATCTATAAACACCACCACGAACCGGTCCAGATAGGGTTGGAAGACTCGGTTCATCATGTCCATAAATGCAGCTGGTGCATTTGTCAACCCAAACGGCATCATTAAGAATTCGTAATGTCCATAACGAGTTTGAAACGCAGTCTTATAAAAATCAGCCTCCTTGACTTTTAACTGGTGATACCTCGATCTCAAGTCTATCTTTGAGAAAATCGAAGCTCCTTGCGGTTGATCGAACAGATCATTGATCCTCGGTAACAGATATTTGTTCTTGATTGTCAACTTATTCAATTGTCTATAATCGATGCACATACGCATCGACCCATCCTTTTTCTTAACGAATGAAATCGGCGCTCCCCACGGTAACACACTTGGTCAAATAAGTCCACGATCCAACAACTCCTGAATTTGAGCTTTAAGTTCCACGAGTTCCTTCGGTGCCATTTTGTAAGGAGGAATGGACACCAGGGCCGTTCCTGGCAACAATTCAATGCCAAACCCTACCTCCTGATCTGGATGCAATCCTAGAAGCTCCTTGAGAAGGACGTCCGGAAATTTTTTCACCGTTCTAACACTTTCTACCGACAACTCTTTGGCATCTAAAGCACTGATAAAGGTTAAAAACGCTTCACGGAACGAGATTGTGACTCAAAAGAACCAAAGATCTATTTTCTTCTTACAATCCACAGACCAAACTCGAAGTGCTTCACCGATTCCTTTAACCTCCTCCAATACCTCCTTAACTATCTGTTAGATCATCAACACCAGCTCGATCATGATACCCGTCTTAGCTATTGACGATGCTAGCGCCTCCCTTTCGGGCACATGCCTCGGTGCTGAAGGTCTAGCCCTAGCACTTCGGCCTCTACCACGTCCAGGTCCTCTAGCACTCATGTTCACTAATGTCGATTTAATCTGATTATAAGTCTTATGAATCATTATGCTATTTCAGTGTTTATTAAACAATGTTTTATGGAGTACATGAAGTAAAGTTGTTTTTGCAAAACGCATCCTAAAGTCTCAATCTCTATAGTTTCAACATCTAAAACTAAAAGTTCTAGAGTGTTCCTATAGTCATATCACAATAATTATAAAACAAAAACAAATACTTACTTGACTTGGTGCCGGATACTCGTGGTGCCATACTTCCTTCAGAACATGCATTTATAATTTAAAATTCAAAACAATTTTGAAAATATTTTTGAACCCAAACCACAGCCGAGTTTTGAAATTAAGCTCTGATACCATTAAATGTAACACCCCAAACCCAGCCTAGAAGTTAGGCCCGAATCTGGCGTGCCACATGGGAGTGTTTTTCAAAACCATCTTTGCAATTGTTAAAAACTTATTTGAGAATGACAGCCTCTTTGTTAAAACCCAAAACACTTAAGTAGTTGTGTCTACGTGAAAACATAATTATCTTTAATAAACCTTTTTGGCTACGAAAGCATATTTGAAATAAACGATTTACGAAAATGTGATGTTTGAAATAGAGTTGCAAAAGCATCTTGAAACATTGCGAAAACGTTGATAAAATACAAGTATTTTTGAAAGATTGATTGATGAATCACAAATCAAGGAATTGAACTTTAAACCCGTGACTTTTAAAAATGTCATTAATAATTTGAAAGAAAGTACGAGTTAAATCATATTTGTAAAAGTTTATTTTGAAATCCATTTGTTAATCAATTTTGGAAAACCTTTATTTACGTTTTAAGAAAAATTCACGTTTTAAACAATTTAAGCAAGATAATAAGTATAACAACCATAAAACAAATAATAAAATACTCCAGAGGCCCTATTACAACTTAAACCAAAGTAGCAAAATAATAAAATAAACGAAAATAGAAAATTTTAAATTCGATAACACCATTTCGGAAGTATAGCCTCCACTGAGTCATCCATGGGCCCAAGTCCTCACTACGGAGCATTACCTACAAGGGTTAAAAGAAAGGGGGGTGAGTTGCAAGAACTCAGTGTATAACCCACTTACCGTTGTCCACTGGGCCAAAATCTAATTAAGCATTTATTGGGCCAAAATATAACAATTTAACATGAATAGAATGCATGTGATATGCAATTCCCAAAACCAAACCTAGTTTTCCATCCGCTACACACCACCCGTACCAACCAACACACCTGTGGGGAGCTTTAGTCACCCACCCTGCCAACACACCAAACTGGGCATTAAGCCATATATCAACTTGGGAATGAAGCCATATATCAAACTGGGCACGAAACCATATATCAAATTGGGGACAAGCCACCAGAATTTTGTAGCAAAGCTACCAAAACTTCTCTTCGTCAAATATCCCAACCCATGCAAATCATGTATATAATATGCACATTCAATTATTCATATCAAATCATAAAATTATTTCAAACATACGACCCATTATAAAATTTCCCACAATCTGGCCCATATCACATTTTGGCCCGTGCAGCCAATATCACATATGGCCCATTTATCACATATCACATTTGGCTCATATAGTAAATATCAGATTTGGCCCATATAGTAAATATCACATTTGGGCCCATAAACCAACATATTTCATTCGGCCCATTAGGAGCATTTTCGTAACTCGGCCCGTAAGGGCATTTTCATAATTCGGTAATCGTACCCACTAAGGGTAATTCGGTAATTTACCCTCTAAGGGTATAATGGTAATTTCGCAACTTAGGCTTAATTACTAAATTGGGGCAAAAATCGAAACTGTCCATCTGCGTCGTATTGACTAAATTGACTATAACTTAAGTTAGGAAACTCAAAATCTAAATCCGTAAATTTTCCATAAAACTAAACTCGTATATCTTTCTACTATAATATTTTGAAAATTTTTAGCTTAACCATTTAGTACAGTTTATTCCTTAAATTTCCCTTATTTCACTGTCTAACGATTCTAACCTCTCTTACCTGAATTTCAAATATCTTACTGTACGGTTTTCATATATTGATCCCACTTGTTTCTAATGAAAAGAGGCTCACTAAGGAATCCATACATATAAATTATAACCCATAATTCTATTTTTATAATTTTATATGATTTTTCCAAGACAGATCAGGGAACCACGAAGTCACTCAGAACCAGTTTCACTAGAATTAAGATATCTTAGAATATAAAATTCTTTTTCCTTCTCTGTTTCTTCCATATCAAAATAGACACAGTAAGCTTTCATTTTATATCTGAATCACTTTCTAATTCTCTTTCTCCTATATTTTGTGATTTTTCAAAAACACATCACTGCTTCTAACCGAAACTATTTTATTACAAAATACGATTACCACTACGATCATACACACACCCGAGTGATCACGGATGCCGATTTTTAGTTTTCTTCGGTATTTCGACCAATTAACAGCATATTTCGTATAAACTTTCAGAGAAGTGTGAGACTACATACCCTTTTAGATATGTATACGGAAAGGTATGAGATTACACACCGGTTACAAGCGTTGCTTGAATCCCCGAAATTCGTACCACAAAATAACCTCTTCCAAAAGTGTAACAATATTCGGCTTTGCCTCCCTCTTGGCTAGAGGAACCGATCATCTACGCTTAGATTCAGCAAAGGTGGCTTCAAGGGGTTTTGGCTAGGTGCAGCAAAGAACAAATGGAACAAGAAATGGGAAGATTCAGCCTTGCAACCACCGAAAACTCGAGAAGGCGAAGAAGCTTTGGCAACCACAAAAACCTAGTTTCGGCTATGAGATGAAGTTTTACGGTTATGGGTTGAAGGAAAAAAAAAGACTGAAGAAAGGGTTGAGAATAGAAATAAATATCGCATGCATTGATCGTGGGACAACAAGGCAATGGACACATGCCCATACAAACACCTTTGGCCGAATATTCAAGTGCCCATGCCTGCATGTGGCTTCCTAAATTCCCATGAATTTTTTTAATGTTTTCCATGCCCATATTTTTGTAAGTCCACGTGAAGATCAAACTCCTTTGTCTTCAATAGTTGGACGGCACAAATCAGAATAAACTAATACATGCCATGCTCTCATGTTTGGACAAGCTTATGGGAATAAAATAATGCAAGCCATACATTGCCAATGTGACCAAGTGGATGGACGGCACAACTAAGGGAATTGAAATAAAATAATGCCAATGCTCCCCATTTTATTCACACATGCTTTGGTTCTCACCAAGGTTTGTTCTTTCATTTAAAAAAAAAATCAGCCCATGCTCCATTCTTGTCTCCACCTTAATGGGCTTTAATTTCTCAACGTGAAACAACAAACTCCCATGCTATTCCATTAAAATAATTGAAGCATGGTGGAGTAATTAAGGTGATATTGGAAGCATGGCTAACGTGGCCATCAACTTAAATTCATGGACAAGAGGTGATAGGCTAGGAATAACAATTTAAAAATGGAAGACAAACATGTGTGGGCATTACACCAAGAGGGACATTCGGCCATGGCAATAAAGAATGTTTAAATTGTTTTTTCTCTATGCTTCCATGTGCCAAATCTTTGTTGCAAGTCTTGTGGGATGGATTTAATAATATGATCAAGGGAAGATTAGCATGCTTAATGAGCCAAACACAAGACATGAGAGAATCAAGCGTGATAAGTTTATTTTTAGAATAAAAAAAATTTAGGTTGTTTCTCTGAATTGAGGTGTTACCTTGAAGTTTTAAATTTACAAGTTTGACATCAAAGACCATAATTTTTTGTGAGATTTTGAGCCTTTAGAGCATACATTTTTATTGCTCATTTTATTATTGGTTATGAGTGTGTCAATTTGATTTGTTATTCTAGAACTTGAGTTGATTATACATGTCAAGACCACACCTTTAATTTGATATACTGAGATGATAAAGGCACTTAGGTTTTAACCCACTTATCCCATAAAATGCCTACCTTTTTAATTAACCCTTAGTGAACCCCGTTGAGCCTAATACACAATTTCGTAATTTACCCATTAATTTTATCCCATAACTCATTTTTTTGTTCGTTGAGGATTTTTCCTATTTTATTGATTTCCTTTTTGTTGAGATTTGATTTGGTTAGTTGCCTAACTGTGCTCTTTTGTTTGATTTGCTGAATTATTTATTCTTGTTTAAAAATTGTTAAAAAATTGAAAAAGAAAAGAAAAAAAATCGAGAAAAAAATATATTGATTATTATTTAGTTCTAAGTTGATTGAGCTTGAACAGTTAAATTTATATTTTGAGAAGAAGCTCGTTTTTAATCTTGAATAGTTTTCAATTGATGTAATTGTTTTTAATTCGGTATTTGTTTACTTTTCTAGTTTGGTAATTTATCAATTTGATCTTGATTTTAACCATTTTTTTCAGCCTTTCTCCACACCCTCAACCTAAGCCCATTACAACCTCTTAAAGACCTTTTGATTTGTGTATCATATCATTTTATAGTGGTGGAGATTTGATTTTCATGCAAGCCTATGGTAATGACTTTTCTTGTTTGACTATTGAATGCTTATTCTTGAACCTTAAACACTTCGAGTGATTTGAGTCAACCTTTAGTGAAGATGCCGATTCTTGTAGATTTTGAATTATGTTAATTACTTAAATAAAGGGAAATACCTATGTTTTCATGCTTTAAAAATGTTCGATTTGGATTGTTTGAATCTTTAGTGCTCTTTTAGTTGAATTATCAATGTATGATTATTTGTGAATTATTTCGAAATACTATTGATGAGAATTATAAGTTGAGAAAGATTAATTTTAATTGTGAGTTGAGGATTTTACTTGAGGACAAGCAAACGCTTAAGTGTGGGGATATTTGATAAGCCATAAAAGTAACATATTTTTAATCCAATTCTTAATGCATTTTTGGTTGATTTATTATGTTAATTAGTGAGTTTGATGCTCCTAATCCTTTAAATTCATGTTTCTATACTTAGGTGGGCATAGGGGAGTAAAAAGAGCGAAAAACAAGCCAAAATCAGACAAAAGGAGCTGTTTTCAATATATACATGGCCTGGGCATTTCCACACGGGCTAGCCACACGCCCATGTGCCAGCCCGTGTCGATTTCGCAACCGACTTCCCAGATAGGCCAAAAAACTTTCTAAGCATTCTAAAGTCTATAAATATCAATTAGAAGAAGATCTAAGGAGGCACTTAGAGAAGATCGAAGAAAAGACTCGAAGAACGCCGTCAGAATCAACTCGGAAGTAAATCTCCTTCAAGATTGAAGATCTCCATTTAATTTCCTTCAAAGTTTTATTGAGTTTCTTTATGTCTTGTTGTTATCCTAATTTTAAGATGTTTTCATTCCAGATTGTGAACTAAATTCCCTAGATACCTAGGAAAGATGAAACTTATGACGAATCTTATTATTTGATTTCTGATTTACATGATAAATACTTGATTCTTGTTCTCAATTATGTATGCTTATTTCTTCTTTTAATATTTTCAGGATATTAATTCATGTTTAATGTGCTTATTTCAGTGGAGTAAAAGTCCCTATTTAAGAGTAGATCTAGCATAATTAAGTGGAGTTGCATGAAATCCTAGAAATAGGATGACATAAATCTACCGGATTAGAGTCAAATCTAATAGAGGAATCAATAGATCGATTTAATGCGACAATAGGGGTTTTAATTAGAAAGAGATTTCAATTAATCAACCTAAAGTTAGTTGTTCTTACTCCCGAAAGAGATATTAACATAGTTTAGGGACTTCTACGGATCAAGACACAAGTGAATAGTTCGTTTAATTCAGATTCAGAATAATAGGTGAAGTTTAGGTGGATTCTTTCATGGGTATTGTCTTTCTCTTTGGTTTTCTTCGATTACTTTCCCATTTCATTCTCTGTTGTGTTCGTAGTTAAATTAGATTAGTAGTTTTAGATTAAAATCAATTACTTCAATATATCGATTAAATAATAGAAAAATGGTAATTACTAGTACTTTTTGTCATCGTGGATACGATATTTCCTACTCACCACAACTATACTATATTTCGATAGGTGCTTTTGCCTTAGTCGTATTTATAGTTAGTTTAGTGACCATCAGAGGGAGAAAACTGAAACTGCCCTGAATATTGGATCGCCAAAATGGTGAAAAGTGGGATCGTAGGCAAATCTAAATGTAGTTGATGATTCCAAGCAAACTAATAAGAAAATAAACACAAGTAGTGAAGAATATTAAAAGGTTACTAACTCAATTAGATACAACCATAAAATAAAAATATAGTTCAAAAGATAATAAATGAAATAAGCCTAAGAAAATAAAATAAAATAAAACAACTTGATAAACTATAAAAGTAACATATTTTAATCCCATTCTTAATGCATTTTTGGATGATTAATTATGCAAATTAGTGAATTTGATGCTCCTAATCCTTTAAATTCATGTTTCTATACTTAGGCGAGCATTTGGGAGTGAAAAGAGTGAAAAATGAGCCAAAATTAGACAAATATAGTTGTTTTTAGGATCCACACGACCTGGGCATTTCCATACGGCTTGGACACACGCCTATGTGTCAACCTGTGTCGATTTTGCACCTTGCTTTCCAAATACACAGGAAAACCTAATTTTTAGGCTTTCTGAGCATTCTAAAGTCTATAAATACCAATTAGAAGAAGACCTAAGGGGGTAATCAGAGAAGATCGATGAAAACACTCGAAAGCATCATCAGAATCAACTCAGAACCGGATCTCTTTCAAAATCAAAGATCTTCTTTTAATTTCTTTTGAAGTTTTATTGAGTTTCTTTATGTCTTATGGTTATTCTGACTTTGAGATGTTTTCATTTAGGATTATGAACTAAATTCCCTAGATACGTAATGTAATATCCTGAAATAGGGGTTATTTTAATTGAATGGTTTTTTATGAGCATGGACTGTTGAATTATTATTTGAGGTGTTTTAAGATCTAGTTATAAGTTTAGAGCAGGCCTGAGTGGTAGGAATTTTTGTTTTTAAGCTTTAAGTAAAGGTAGCTGAAGGAGCTAGGGGTTATATGTATTTTAAGGGGAATTTAGCACAAGATTGGGCTTGGTAAGGTGGCAAGGAGGCGCCACTTAGGGCCTTGTGATTGACGCCACAAGCAGAGGAAGGAGAGCCTGGGTTCGAGCTGTGGGGATCCTCTACTGCTCATTCTTTTTGACGCCAAGGAGGGGGAGGAGTTGTGCTCAGCTCAAATTCTGTTAGATAAAGATGGACTAAGTCAAACTCATTTGAATTTGTGGCAAAGAGAAAATTTAAGAGTTTGATGAGTTCAAACTCATTTGAATTGTTGGCCAGGAGAGAAATTAGGTGGTTGCCGAATTTTGAACTCCTACTTAGGAGGAGTGTTCGGTTTTGGTAAGCTGAGGAGAGGAGGGTGCCGAATTTTTTTAGGCACCTAGTTGTGCATATTCGGCTAGCTGTTGTTTTGAGTCAAAGCCAAAAGCAAACCTTTTTGGTGTGTGCCGATTTCCCTAGTGCACCATAGTGAAGAAAAGCCGAAACTCCATAGGTAATTGCTGATTCTTTCCTTAGGCATTTGGCCGAATCTCCTTAGGAGACTTCCTCTCATCTTTTATTTTCTTTGAAGCCGAAAGTAACCCTCTTCTCTTCTTTTTCTTTTCTTCCTCTCAAGTGTTTGGCCGAACCTCTCTTCCTCCCATCTCTCTTTCCCATTCTTTTCATAATTGTTCAAAAACCATATTTTCTTCTTCTACCTTCTTTTTGCCGAAACCTCTCAATCCCTTTTTCTTTAAGCCTAGGCCGACTATCAATCATCTTCCTCCCACTCTCTCTTTTCATTCTTTAGTCGAACCTCCCTTCATCACTTAACACTATTGCCGAAATTTCCCCTATTCTCTTCTTGATTTGTTTTGGCCGAATCTCAATCAAGCCTTGATCTCTTTTAGTTTCTTCTCCAATTGGTTTTAAAAGGAAGGTAAGTGTTCATAGCCAAAATCCTATTACTTCTTTTCTCTTTTCTCTGTCGATTTTCATAAAGGTAAAAGCCGAATTTCGGCATTTGATGATAGATTTCTAACCATCTTTTAGAACCGATTTCTCCTAGGTTCTTCGGGTTCTTGGAAACAGTCGATCTAAGCCTCTATTCCCTAGCAATCGTATCCATCAAGCCTGTGGTAAGGATCTATGGTGATTTAATTACTCTCTTAGTTATTTGGTTAAGCCGAAGGCCATTGGAAATGAATTTGTTTGTTGGCCAATTGTGGAGGGGAAGCAGTTTCGCATACCTTGCGTTGTGATTTGTTTTCGTAAGGCAGAAAGGTAAGGATGGTGTAGTTTATGCGTAATCTCACCCTTCGGGGTTTAATGGTACAGCCGAATAGCCTATGTTATTAACCTTGGTGTTGGCCGAATATAGGGCATGGAGTTCTAGTGCAGTAGATCGAGTTTCAAGATTCAGCGTTTGCGTTAGTAACAGGTGTGTAACTTACACACTCTATAATTAAGTAAATATATTAATAACCTAGATGTACTAAAGCCGAAACAGTATGGATATTGGTACGATACCCTATGGGTATGAGCAAGGATTCGGGTAAGTCCGTTTCGATATGATTTGTTATATGATGCATGGAAATATGATCTATGCTATATTTACTATATGTTCATATTAAAGCATGATGGCATGATTTGCATGAGTATTGCATTGATATGGGTAACATGAGTGGAGGGGGAAGATGATATCCGTGACTTTGGGTCACCAGAGGTTTGGCACCTCCAGTGGTTTGGTACCACAGATTATTTTGTGACTTTGGGTCACCAGAGGTTTGGCACCTCATAGCGACTTGTCCCAGTGGCTTAGTACCATAGTGGGTTGGCCCCACAGTTGATATTTTGGGATCGACACCAGTGATTTGGTATCACACGTGGGTTGGCCCCACATTTGGATTGATGATATTTTGTGACTTTGGGTCACCAGAGATTTGGCACCTCATAGCGACTCGTCCTAGTGGCTTAGCACCACAGTGGGTTGGCCCCACATTTGATATTACGGGATTGTCGCCGGTGATTTGGTATCACAACGTGGGTTGGCCCCACAAATGGATTATTCGTGACTTTGGGTCATCAGTGGTTTGGCACCACATTATTATTGGATATCGTGACTTTGGGTCACCAGTGGTTTGGCACCACCAGTGGTTTGATACCACACGGGGTAGAAGAAGGAGTTATGGATGGCTAGGTTTGGGTGCATTATTTATATTGCTTGGTTATGATTTGTGTAAGTATGTTGCATTAACCGGGAGGAGGATTTATGCACTGAGTCTTGGTGACTCACCTTCTCCCTTATCTTTTCAGGTGACTCGTAAGTTGCGGATGAGGAGCCGGATGGACTCGAGGTGGCCATGCATTAAAAACATTTGGTATTACTTGGATTTTGAATTGGATATTTATTTTCATTTCAGTTTTAGTTGGGTTTGTAATAAGGCCTTTTAACTTATGTGTTGTATTATTTATATGTTTTGGATTGGATTTCAAACATGGCTAAGTAAATTACTTGTATGATTTAATAACTTGAACATAGAGTTTTCTAAACTACAATATACAATGGTTTTCAAAACTTTACCATTGGGCAAAACGATTCACGTGACAGTAACGACAAACTCAAATGATTTCCAAACTTAGGTTTTCCACACTCAATCCAAACGATTTCTAAATATTTAGGATTAAATCACACGGGGTTTTTTTTTTTTACATAACCATTTTCTATAGAGCGACAGATGAGTTTTAAAGAACTTCTTCGGGATTTTCAAAGTAACCTAACTAAACATGCACCTGATTTCTACAAACATAAACATTTAAAGAGTTTTGTCTAAAATTAAACCGGTAACTCGTTTTCTTCAAAACGTTTTTCCTCAGTGATATGCCAGATTCGGTCGTGGTGTGTTGACCGGGTTTGGGGTGTTACACGTAAGGAAGATGAAACCTATAATGAATCCTTTTATTTAATATCTATTTTTATGCAATAAATACTTTATTGTTGTTCTCAATTGTGTATGCTTAATTCTTGTTTTAATATTTTTGGGATATTAATTCATGTTTAATGTGCTTAATTCAGTGGAGCAAAAGGCCCTATTTAAGAATGGATCTAGCATAATTTAGTGGAGTTGCATGCAATCCTAGAAATAGGATGACATAAATCTACCAAATTAGAGTCAAATCTAATAGGCGAATCCATAGATCGAGTTAATGCGACGATAGGGGTTTCAATGAGAAAGAGATTTCAATTAATCAACCTAGAGTGAATTGTTCTTACTCTCAAAAAAGATATTAACATAATTTAGGGATTTCTATGGATCAAGACACAAGTGAATAAATCGTTTAATTTAGATTCATAATAATAGGTGAATTTGTGGTGGATTCTTTCCTGGGTATTATCCATCTTATCGGTTATTATTAAATTATTTCCTTAATTTATTCTCTGTTGCATTCTTAGATAAATTAGTTTAGTAATTCTAGATTAAAATACATCACTCCAATTTGTTAGCTAGATAATAGAAAGACCATAATTGCTAGTAGTTTTAGTCCTCGTAGATACAATATTTCCTACTCACCATAGCTATACTATTATTCGATAGGTGCGCTTGCCTTTGTTGTATTTGTAGTTAGTTTAGTGACCATCAAGTTTTTGGCGCCATTTTCGGGGACTTAAATATTAGGAACACTTGATTTTTATTAATTTAGCCATTTATTCTTATTACATTTTATTTTTTTTAGTTTAATTTTTACCTTCTAATTTTTCTTTTATTTGCTTCTGACAGGTTCCTTTAGTTTATGACTAGAAGAAAGTGCTACTCGTAGAAACCATAGAGAAGCAAGGCAAAGTCTAAAGAATATAGAAGACGAGCAAGAGGAAATTATATCACTGAGGAGATGGGCGATAACCAAAATAATTAGCTACCTCCTACAGTTGCTGCAAATCCTGCAAATCCAGATCCTGTTCCTCATATTATGTACGATTATGCCAAACCCACTTTAACTGGGGCTGAATCGAGTATTGTGAGACCCACTATTGCTGCAATTAATTTTGAACTGAAGCCGAACACTAATTCAATAGTTTGTTCAATTCGATGGTTTGCAAGAAGAAGATCCAAATACTCACTTAGCCAACTTCCTGGAAATCTGTGATACTTTCAAGATTAATAATGTTTCTGACGATGCCATTCGCTTATGGTTATTCCCTTTCTCGTTGAGGAACAAAACTAAATAGTGGTTAAATTCTTTACCATGAGGTTCTATCACCACATGGGCTCAAATGACCGAGAAGTTCCTTTTAAAGTACTTCCCACCGTCTAAGACAACCAAGTTGAGGAATGATATATCTTCCTTCATGTAGATTGATTTAGAAACATTATATGATGCATGTAAGATGTATAAGGAATTATTGAGACGGTGCCCTCACCATGGGTTACCTTTATGGCTACAGGTTCAAACCTTCTACAACAGTTTGAATCCCTCAACTAGGAAGTTAATTAATGCAGCAAGCGATTGTATTCTGAATAATAAAACACCGAAAGCAGCATATGAATTTATAGAGGAGATGACACTGAATAATTATTAGTTGCAAGTCATGAGGACGTAGCCAATGAAAGCAGCCATTGTCTTTAATTTAGATGCAGTCACCATGTTATTAAATCAGGTAGAACAATTAAATAAGAAAATTGATGGTTTATATGTTTCTACGCAGTACATCCGGTGATGCTATGTGATACAAATAGAGGTGGACTAAACAATCCAGAATGGTTACCATTCGCTCCTAGCACAGAGAACAAGCAACTTAATTATATGGGTAATATTTTTAGGCCTCAAAATAAACCTTATAGTAATCACTATAATGCAGGTTAGAGGAACCATCCCAATTTCTCTTGGGGTGGTTAAGGAAATCAAAGAGCACAACCCCTTCCAAGCTTCTAACAACAACCTTACCAGCAAGAGAAAAATTCAAACCTTTAGGAGATATTGACGAAGTTTATCTCAGTGTCAGAAAGGCATTTTCAAAATAGTGAGTCAGCACTGAAAAATCAACAAGCATTAATTCAAGGCCTCGAGAACCAAATAAGTCAGCTTACTAAGTTAATTTCAAAATGACCACAAGGTATTTTGCCTAGCAATACCTAAACTAACCCAAGGGAGTAGCTTCGTACAATTACTGTTCGAGATGAAGAAGGGTTATTCGAATCTAAACAAGAACCGAGGAAAGAAATTGTGGTAAATAAGAATAAGGTTGAAGTAAGCTAGAAAGAGCAAAATCCAGTTGCTACAGAATATAAACCTCGAGTGCCATATCCTAAAGCTACGAAGAGAGACCACACGAATGAATACTTTGGTAAATTTCTTAAACTTCTAAAAAAATACATATTAACTGACCATTTGTTGAAGCTCTTTCGCAGATGCCCAATTTCATTAAATTTTTAAAGGAGCTTTTGGCAAACAAAAGGAAGTTAGATGATTCGTCTACTGTGGAGTTAAATGCAATTTGCTCAGCTATATTGTAAAATAAACTACCCAACAAATTGAAAGATCCAGGGAGTTTTACTATTCCTTGTTTAATTGGTAGTTTAAATATTGATAATACTTTGGCTGATTTAAGGGCTAGTATTAATGTCATGCCCTATAAAATGTTTAAGCAATTAGGTCTTAGGAAACCCAAACAAACTAGGATAGGTATTCAATTAGCAAATAGAACCATTAGATTTCCTAGAGGTATTATTGAAGATGTACTTGTAAAAATCGATAAATTCATATTCTCAGTTGATTTTGTTGTTTTAGACATGGATGAGGATAGTGACATGTAACATCCTGAATTTTTAGGCCTATGCGTTTAATGGGTGAATATGTTTAATATGTTAATTTAAGTAATAGGGGTCCAAATTGGGCTCAGAATTAGGCAAATGCCTTGATTAAAATTATCTGTTTGTGCATTATAGGGTTTAAAAGGTAGTATTTATGTTTAAAATACCAAAGTAGGCTTGTGGCCCAATCTTAGGAGGTGACGCCACACAAGGGAGTAAGGGGCCCAAATTTAAGTTACATGGAGCCCAATTCTTTTAATTTAAGTTAGCTAAATTTTGGACATTAGGATTAGGTGGAGTGGATGGCAACAAGGCTAAAATTTAGGGGTTTTAATGTTTAAAATATGTGGATAATAAGCAGATAAAGGCTATTATTTAGGAATTTATTTTATGTGGATAATAAGCAGATAAAGGCTAAAATTTAGGGATTTTAATGATTAAAATATGTGGATAATATGCTGATAAAGGAGGGGATAGTTAGAGATAATTAAGTCTTTTTTAGATGAGCTAGTAGATTAAGATAAAGGAGAAAAGATAGGATTTATCTGCAAGGTTAGGTAAGTGCCGAAATTTCTATAAATAGGAGGAATATCTCTTCAATTTTGGCATTTGGGTTTTTCTCTCATTCTTTTCTCTTCTTCTTTGAGTAAAAGCCGAAAACTCCTAAAGTTCCTTCTTCTTCTTCATTCTCTGCAAAAGCCGAAATCTCTACGCCTAATCCCTCATCTTCACTTTGATTCAAAAGTCGAAACTCTTTCCATTCTTTTTCTTCCTAGCCGAAATCTTCAAGTCTCTTCCTTGTGTTCTTTTCTTCTTCTCTTTTCCTGTTAGAAACCGAAACTCTTCACTTAAGTATTTTAAAAGCCAAAGACACATCATCCTTCTCTTATTCATAATTTTTTCGAGATTTTCCTAAAAGCTGAAAACCCTAGATCTCATCTCCTGTGATTGTCGAATTGCTTCTGTGGTGCCTACTTGTGCCGAAATCTGAAGGGAACTTTAGTGGAGTCAATCGCATAGATCTCTAAGTTATAGATCGGTAGCACTCGAATCGTGTTACTTTCGAGATTTCAAGGTAAGAAGATCTATTAGTTTCAACGTGTAAATTCGGGATTTACTGACCCCTGGCCAAATATAGGAGAGGCCCTATTTTCACATCTTTCCGACTTTTTGAGCAAAGTTATAGATCGGTCTAGCAAGGGTATCAACATTAATCAGGTGTGTAACTCTCCACACCATTTAGATCTGTTTGTTAAATATATGATTATAAGTCTTATATGTTCTGTTAAATGCCAAAATCTCGGCACAACGTTTGAAACCCAAAGAGGGTAAAGCAAATCACCAGGTTAGTGATCCCTGTCGTTCTAAATGAATATTCTGATTAAATGATATGAGTATGTCGATTTTCTATAATTGCATGGGTTGGGTTTGATGAAAGGAGGAAGTTATACGTTGTAGCGGTTTTTACCATGATCTGTTGTAGCGGTTCCTTACCGTGATCTGTTGTAGCGGCTTTTGTCGTGATCCGTTGTAGTGACTACGGCCATGATCTGATGATGAGCAGCACGACTACCATTAAGGCGTGTAGCGGTGTTGGTTGATTGTAGAAATCCCCAATGGTGTGTATGGCTGGTACGGGTGGCGTGTAGCGGATGGATACCTAGGAAATGGGTTGGGCTTTGCATACTATTTGTTATATACATGAATTTATTATTCTGTTCTGTGGGGTTAAGACCCAAATCTAATGGTGCATGAGTGTTGCACACTGAGTCTCGCGACTCACCCTTTTAATTTAACAATTTCAGTGACACCTAGTGCATCGAGGCCCGGGGAGGGAGGAGGCGCGAGGTGGCCACGCAAAAGAACATTTGGATTCAAAAAAAGGCTTTCGATTTATTTTTTTATAACTTTAATTTAATGGGTTTTAAATTTCCTTGTAATAAGGCCATGGGCCACTAGACTATTAATTATGCTTTGGTTTTATGTTGGGCTTTTATTACTGGGCTTTTAAGTTTTTATGTTTAAATTACGTTAAGTCATGGATAAATATTGGGCTTTTATTTTAAAGTTCACCAATGCATTCTATCACTTTATATTTTATATTTTAATGAATTAGTAAGCTACCGGTATTAGTATTTAAACCTGATAATTGTTTTTCCAAAATGCTACATATTTAATAAAATCACTCAAGTGACATACCAGATCCGGTTGTAGTGTTTGGGCCGGGTTTGGGGTGCTACAAATTGGTATTAGAGCCTGATTCAAAACTTGGCTTTAGGTTTTTAGGCTCAAAACATTTTCTAAAAATAGGCTTTTGAAACATGCATGTTTTTAAATGTTAACAGGTCTGTTAGCTCGGCATGGCACCTGCGTCTCCAGCCCAAGTCCGCCAGGTAAGTATTCTGAACTCATTGTGTGTTATATGTGTATGTGGGCTTGATGGGCTTTGTGGGACATAGACTGTTTAGACTATAACTTGATGGACTTTAGGCTTAGCTGAAATAACTCCTTAAATCTCATAAGACTTAAATTCACTAAACAAACCCGTGAACGAGTCGCAAGACTAGGGTGTGGCAACAGGCATACGCATGTCTAGGATTGGATCAAGAAGAGCCTGATACTTAAGCAGTCCTAGTGACTCACCTCCTCTTCGCTGGAATCCTACCTGGTGTGTAGTGACTGTTCACCCTAGCCACGAGGATTTGTTGACGGGCCAAAATCTATAATTAAAACCCGAAAGAGACCAGCCACATTATTTTTACAAAATTGCTAATATACCCTTATTTTGAAAAAAAAGTACCAAGATACCATGATTTGCAAATATACCCCGATTTACAAAGTCAACAAAATTTTTCCTTAAAAAAAAAAAACATACAACACACGACAACAACCAAAAACCCACAAACACCTGAACACTACTATTATTCTTATGAAATCAAATTCTCCAAGATACCCTTGTTTTAAAAATATATATATATATACCCCCTTAGTTTTGTAAAAAATTTTTTGAAAATACCCCTGAGTTGTAAAATGACCAAAATACCCCTGATTTGTAAAATTACCAAATTACCCTTGATTTGCAAAATGACCAAAGTACCCCTGATTTGTAAATTACTAAATTACCCTTGATTTTCAAAATTACCGAAATACCCTCGAATTTCAAAACACTACTATTATTCTTATGAAATCAAATTCTCCAAGATACCCTTGTTTTAAAAAAATTTATATACCCCCTTAGTTTTGTAAAAAAATTTTTGAAAATACCCCTGATTAGTAAAATTACCAAATTACCGTTGATTTGCAAAATGACCAAAGTACCCCTGATTTGTAAATTACTAAATTGCCCATGATTTTCAAAATTATCGAAATACCCTCGAATTTCAAAATTTTCGAAATACCCCCAAATTTCAAAATTACTGAAATACCCTCAGATTGTAAATTACCAAAATACTCTTATTTCACAAAATCACCAAGGAACCTTATTTTGGAAAATTATGAAAATACCCCTGTAGGATAAATTACGAAAATACCTCTAAGTAGTGGAATAACGAGAATACCCCTATGTATTGAGTGTGGATGTATGGATGTTGTCTGTAGGTTGATTGTTAAATGTATGTAGTTTATAGAACTAGGAAAGGTGAACTTGAGACTGAATTGCGAATTCGAAAGAACTACTCTTAAAACTACTAATCATAAGACTGTTCATGGATAATCGGTGGAAGAAAACCAATAATTCATAAAAATTTTTAATCAGATAAACGCGAACTGATAGCATGAGTACAAAGGGACGAGGACGCTCTAGATGTGAATACCGGTGCGTACTCTACCATAGTGTACTAAGTGTTTATTTTGGGTTTAGAATTAGAGTGCGTAGCGAAAGCCTGGTAGTGAGACTTAGGTAATACGATTAATAGTTAGTTGGAAATTTCGAGGACGAAATTTCTTTAAGGGGGTAGAACTGTAACATCCTGAATTTTTGGGCCTATGCGTTTAATGGATGAATATGTTTAATATGTTAATTTAAGTAATAGGGGTCTAAATTGGGCTCAGAATTAGGCAAAGGCCTTGATTAAAATTATCTATTTGGGCATTATAGGGTTTAAAAGGTAGTATTTATGTTTAAAATACCAAAGTGGGCTTGTGGCCCAATCTTAGGAGGTGACGCCACACAAGGGAGTAAGGGGCCCAAATTTAAGTTTCATGGAGCCCAATTCTTTTAATTTAAGTTAGCTAAATTTTGGGCATTAGGATTAGGTGGAGTGGATGGCAAAAAGACTAAAATTTAGGGGTTTTAATGTTTAAAATATGTGGATAATAAGCAGATAAAGGCTATTATTTAGGAATTTATTTTATGTGGATAATAAGCAGATAAAGGCTAAAATTTAGGGATTTTAATGATTAAAATATGTGGATAATATGCTGATAAAGGAGGGGACAGTTAGAGATAATCAAGTCTCTTTTAGATGAGCTAGTAGATTAAAATAAAAGAGAAAAGATAGGATTTATCTGCAAGGTCAGGTAAGTGCCGAAATTTCTATAAATAGGAGGAATATCTCTTCAATTTTGGCATTTGGGTTTTTCTCTCATTCTTTTCTCTTCTTCTCTGAGTAAAAGCCAAAAACTCCTAAAGTTCCTTCTTCTTCTTCATTCTCTGCAAAAGCCGAAATCTCTACGCCTAATCCCTCATCTTCACTTTGATTCAAAAGCTGAAACTCTTTCCATTCTTTTTCTTCCTAGCCGAAATCTTCAAGTCTCTTCCTTGTTTTCTGTTTTTCTTCTCTTTTCCTATCAGAAACTGAAACTCTTCACTCAAGTATTTTAAAAGCCAAAGACACATCAGCCTTCTCTTGTTCATACTTTTTTTGGGATTTTCCTAAAAGCCAAAAACCCTAGATCTCATCTCCTATGATTGCCAAATTGCTTCTGTGGTGCCTATTTGTGCCGAAATCTGAAGGGAACTTTAGTGGAGTCAATCGCATAGATCTCTAAGTTATAGATCGGTAGCACTCGAATCGTGTTACTTCGAGATTTTAAGGTAATAAGATCTATTAGTTTCAACGTGCAAATTCGGGATTTAATAACCTTGGCCGAATTTAGGAGAGGCCCTATTTTCACATCTTTCTGGCTTTTTGAGCAAAGTTGTAGATCGGTCTAGCAAGGGTATCAACATTAATCAGGTATGTAACTCTCCACACCATTTAGATCTATTTTTTAAATATATGATTATAAGTCTTATATGTTCTGTTAAATGCCGAAATCCCGGCACAACGTTTGAAACCCAAAGAGGGTAAAGCAAATCACCAGGTTAGTGATCCCTGTCGTTCTAAATGAATGTTTTGATTAAATGATATGAGTATGCCAATTTTCTATAATTGCATGGGTTGGGTTTGATGAAAAGAGAAAGTTATACGTTGTAGCGGTTTTATCGTGATCTGTTGTAGTGGTTCTTTACCGTGATCTGTTGTAGCGGCTTTTGCCATGATCCGTTGTAGTGGCTACGGCCATGATCTGATGATGAGCAGCATGACTGCCATCAACGCGTGTAGCGGTGTGGGTTGATTGTAGAAATCCCCAATGGTGTGTATGGCTGGTACGGGTGGCGTGTAGCGAATAGATACCTAGGAAATGGGTTGGGCTATGCATATCATTTGTTATATACATGAATTTATTATTCTGTTCTGTGGGGTTAAGACCCAAATCTAATGGTGCATGAGTGTTGCACACTGAGTCTCGCGACTCACCCTTTTAATTTAACAATTTCAGGTGACACCTAGTGCATTAGACCGGGCTGGAGAGGAACGCGAGGTGGCCACGCAAAAGAACATTTGGATTCACCAAAAAGGCTTTCAGTTTATTATTTTTATAACTTTAATTTAATGGGTTTTAAATTTCCTTGTAATAAGGCCATGGGCCACTAGACTATTAATTATGCTTTGGTTTTATGTTGGGCTTTTATTACTGGGCTTTTAAGTTTTTATGTTTAAATTACGTTAAGTCATGGATAAATATTGGGCTTTTATTTTAAAGTTCACCAATGCATTCTATCACTTTATATTTTATATTTTAATGAATTAGTAAGCTATCAGTATTAGTATTTAAACCTGATAATTATTTTTCCAAAATGCTACATATTTAGTAAAATCACTCAAGTGACATACCAGATCCTGTTGTAGTGTTTGGGCCGGGTTTGGGGTGTTACATGACATTCCTTTAATTTTAAGACTAGCCTTTTTATCAATCGCTAGAACTATAATTGATATTGGTACGGGTGAGTTAGTACTTTGTGTAAGTGATGAATTGATTACTCTTCAAGGTCGTGATTCTGTTAGAACGTCTAGTGGTCGAGATGATTTTAAATCTTCTGTTAATGTTGGTGGCCACGTGGCTCAACCTTCTTTGCAGGAAACCCCTCGAAAAAATGTAATGGAGCCATGTTCCAGTCAATGTGACAGAAACAGAATGCTTTATGATGAACGAATGTTGCAAATCGATGAACTAGATGAATGGCAAACACATGCTAAGGAGAAACCAAAAAAGCACGATGAAGAGCTAAGGAGACACCATGATGAGCTTATGGATGGAACGAACCAATTTAAGGTTGGAGACAAGGTACTGTTAGAAAAAACGGATACACCAATTATCACTTCATAGCTTGATGCAAACGGATCAATCCTATGTACGGTACTGAATGTCTTTCCCTATGGTACAGTCAAGGTAACTCATTCTAAATTTGGCATATTTAAGGTAAATAGTACTCGTCTTAAACCTTATTTTGATAATAGAATTGATAACGAGAGAGAGGAGCTTCAGCTCAGCCAACCACTATAACCTATGCTCGCAAGGTAAGTCGACCCTAGACTTTAAATAAGCGCTTCTCGGAAGGCAACCTGAGTGCTAACACTGCTAATTCTTTTAATTTTATTTCATGTTATTTTAAAACTAATTAATTTTAAAAAAATAAAAAAAAATGTTTTTTACCCACAAGGCCTGGACATACGGGCGTGTCTGTAACATCCTGAAAAGGGCCTATGCATCTTCGGTTTAATTGTACGAAATGACATGTCTTAAGTATTATGAATAAATTTTGAACATTTTTGGAAACCCGGAAATGAATGGAAATGATTTGGAAATGAACATTTTTGGAAACCTGAAAATGTATGGACATGATTTAGAAATGATTCAAAAGAGGAAAGTAAACATTTCTGGAAACTTGGAAATGAAAGGAAATGTCAAGTTTACAGAGCCGATCGAAAATTTTTGAAAACTTAGAAATGACCTAGAAATGACGAGTTTTAAGGTTTAAAAGGGGAAATTAAGGCAAGGTGGCCTTAAAAGAAAAAGTTTGTGAAATATGACACAGAAACAGGCTTGGAAAAGTGGCCTAAAGATGTCACTTAGGGCCTATGGAAATGGCGCCATATGCAAGAGGAATGGGCTTGAATTCGAGTCACTTGGGAAGCAAATAAAGGAGGTTTTATTTTTGCTTTTAGAAGACTGAGGTGGACGGCACATGCTTCTAGAAAGGAGATGTTTTATTTTCATAAATATTCGATTAAAAAGGTGATAAATAAAGGATTTTTAAATTGGATTATTTTGAAGAGATAAATGTTGGATTAAACTCTTTTATTTATGATAATTAAAAGATAATGTTATCAGATAGAGGAGTGGTGGCCAAGTAAGGGACTCTTTAGATGATAATTTCGGCTATAAAAGGAAGGCAGGAGGGCTACTCATCAATTTTTCTTCCTCCTCTTCTCTCTGCCGAATTTCTGAGTGCTCTCTTTTCTTCTCTTCTCTTTTTCTTTTGTCAAACCAAATCCATAGTCCACCATTGTCAAAATTCTCAAGTTTTCTTTTCTTCTCTCTGCCGAATTTCTGAGTGCTCTCTTTTCTTCTCTTCTCTTTTTCTTACCAATCCATTCAAAAGCCGAATCTTGGAAGGGCTTCAAGCATAGGTGCTGTTGATTTCTTCAAATGTAAGAACAAGTTTGATTTCCATTCTTTTCTTTTAGATTAGCCGAGAGATAATCTAACCCCATACATATTATGGTTGCCGAATATGGAAGGATCTTTCAGATTATCAGGGTAGTCGACTAAAAGGAGGAGTATTCGGGATTTCTAAGATTAAGGTAAGACATGTGAATATTCGGCCAAAGGCCTTGATTTATGTTTCGATGATTAAGATTAAGTCTAACGTAAGGTTTTAGGGATTTTGACATTCCTAGGGAAACAAGGAACAGTTTCGGGATTTGTTGGTGTTCCAATCGGCAACAAGGTAAGAATACTAATCCTACTAGGATTTGGAATTTTGGCCGAATGGCTTTTTATTAAGGTAATAAGTGATAAATCAATGTAGGGATTAAGGATCTAAGCATTAGATCAAGCTTTTCGGATCTCAAGGAAATTTTAAGCGAATCAGGTGTGTACCCCACACTATTTTCTTAATAAGTTTTATGGCAAGTTTAATAAATATATGTATGTGATATTATGAATACGAAAAGTGTAAGAATGTGGCTAAGGTACCATGTTATGGTACAAAGTACTCGTGCACGTTTCCTACTCCTACTAGGATTACGAAATACGTTATATTTAACATGTGAAAAGTGACATGAATGTGAATTTAAGTATGATATGCATAATATGAATAATATGGGGCATTCGGGTTATATGAGAAAGGGAAGTGAATGTGGTGACTTGGTCTCACTATCCGAATGTGGTGACTTGGTCACATTATCCGAATGTGGTGACTTCGGTCACATTATCCGAATGTGGTAACCGGTTACATTATCTCAATGTGGTGTCTCATGACACAATTATCACCGTGGCTATGCCACGAATTTATATGGGCGATGAGCACGTCGATCGCAATGATCGCCTTCGATGGTGTGTAGCGGATGGAGGGTTGACTTAGTAGTCCCCACGGTGTGGCTGGTAGGTACGGGGGTGTGTAGCGGATGGACAATTAGGTTTGGGGTTGGGAATGCATCATAACTTGTATTAATTGTTCTGAATGTGTAACTCTTGTATGCCTAATTCTATTATGATTTAGTGTTGTGTACACATTGAGTCTGTTGACTCACCCTGTTGTGGGAACATTTTTCAGGTGATGATCAGTAATGGACCGGGTCGGCGGGAGCTTAAAGGTGGCCATGCACAGCAAGAAATATTTTGATTTGGACTTTTATTTTTACTTAAGTACTTTCAATTATTTGGATTTATTTGATGTAATAAGGCCATAGGGAACTATTTTATTTTACATTTATTTTATTTATTATGTTTACAAATTTTTATCAATTAAAGTTTAAGTAAAATTTCTTTGAAAATAAACCCTAAATGTTTTGTCACCTTAAATAAATGGATTTCAATGTAAGATAAATTGGTTTCCAACACAAGCCCAACCCAAACAATATTTTTCTTAAAATCGCACAAGTTTTTCCTAAATAACAAAAGAATTTTGAACCGGTTTACTTAAGGAACATACCAAATCTGGTCAAGGCTCGTGGGCCGAGTTTGGGGTGTTTCAGTTTGGTATCAGAGCCCAGTTTCAAACCCTCGGCCTAGGGGTTTAAGGCCCAAAATGTTTTCAAAGCGAGCCCAAATGAGTTTTATGAAAATATTTTTGAATTAAGCAGGTTTCTAGCATGGGACCTATATCTCCGGCCCGAAGTCCACCAGGTAAGTACTTCTAATTTCTGAAGTGAATTGTGTATACGTGAAAATGTATGGGCTTTTATGGGCTCGTAGATTAGAATATTAGGGCTATTGAACCCTAGGGCTAGTCTACTCAAACACATGCATAAGACTTAAAGGACTATTAAACAAACCTGTGAAGTAAGTCGCCGAGTTAAGGTGTGGCAACCATTGTACGCATGTCTAGGATTGGTATTCAGTATGGTACTTAAGCAGTCCTAGCGACTCACCTCCTCTTTACTCGAATCCTACCTGGTGCGTAGCTACGGTTCACCTTAACCAAGAGGACTTATTCACGGGCTAAACCTGATAATTAAAACCCGAAAGGGACTAGCCAGGCAGTTTTATAAAATTCTTAGTTTTAAAGCTCCTAAATTACCCTTTTAATTATAGTAAAAGATTATTGTGAAAATTTTTCCAAAGTATCTCCGATTTACAAAATTACTAAAATACCCTTGGTTGGTAAAATTACCAAAATGCCCTTGGTTTCTAAAATTTTCATATTACCCTAGACTTTTATTTAAAATATTCTTACTTTACAAAAATATCAAAAAATTCTATTTTTGCAAAATGTAAAGATACCCTGTTTAGAAAATTACTGAATTACCCCTAGATTATGAAATTACCAAAATAACCCCGATTTTCGAAATTTCTACAAAACCTTGATTTGGAAAATCTTTCTTTCAAAATACCCATGAGTTTGAAAAAAAAAATTTCGAAATGACTTTTGTGATTTTCAAATTGACCCTGATTTATTACCAAAATACCCCTGTAGGACAAATGACAGAAATACCCCTGGGATAAAAACGGGCAGAAATGTCTGAGTAGTGAATGTGGGTGGTGGATACCACTGAAAGAATGTGGCCTTGTTGAGAAATAAAGATATCTCCATTATGAATGTGATTGTGAAGGTGGTTCTTTGAATTAGAGTAGTGAACTCGAACTGAAACTTTGATTGATCGAAAGAACAACTTTTGAAAACTTTATTTCATAAAATTTGCTCGTGGATAAATAGTGGAACAAAATTTCTAATGCATAAATTTCTTAAATCAGACTAAATCGAGGTGCTAGAAATGAGTTCTAGAGGACGTGGTCGTCGTGGACGTGGTCGAGCGCGTAATGGTCGTGACGGAACCCGTTAGATCGGGTCAAGGGTCCGAGAATGAGGTACCGCCCACCACCAAAGATTTGGTAATGAGCAACAAGATCGACGGGGATAATGCTATATCGCATCTTTGTACTACGAGTTTTGGAGTTAGTGGCTGGAGCGGTGGAAATATGAGAGCTAGGAAAGTGCATGCACGAACGACTCCGAGCTAATGGAGCTAAGGTATTTCGGGGCGTGTCAGGTGTGGCACCCAGTACGGCTGAATATTGGTTGGAAGCAACCGAGTGAATCATGGATGAGCTCGATCTGAGCCCTGAGGAGAAAGTGAAAGGAATGGTGGCACTGCTTCGCGACGAGGCATATCAATGGTGGCTAACAGTTCGGGATAGTGCCACAGCTGAGGATCGCACTTGGGAGTATGTCAAGACGGCATACCAGAAGAAGTATGTTGGAACTCATTATATTGATATGCAGAGGAAGGCGTTTCTGGGGCTGGTTCAAGGGAACAAGTCCGTAACAGAATACGAGGCTGAATTCCTAAGGTTAAGCCGATATGCTCGAAGAGTAGTTGCTACGGAACATGAACGATGTGTCCGGTTTGAGGACGAATTAAGGGACGACCTGAGGTTGTTGATAGCTCCTCACCAGGAATGGGAGTTCGCTGTGTTAGTCGAAAAAGCTAAGGTAGCTGAGGGAATTAAGGACTCTGTGAGGCAGAACAGAGATAAGGATAGAAATCGGGATAGGAGGAATTTTGGATCATCTGAATCATCTGAGGGTCTTCAGAAAAGACCGAGGGTTGAAAATTCTGCTCGTGTTTTTAAGCCAACTACTAAAAATCTGAACCGTCCGTGTGCTCAGTGTGGAAGGTATCATGTTGGCGAGTGTTGGAACTGAGATCGGAAATGTTTTAGATGTAAGTCTAAGGCTCATTTGGTTAAGAATTGCCCTCAGGCAACGAAGGTTTGTGGTTTAAACCATGGAGGAAATGGTCATGGAACACCCGGTAGAGGTCTTTGAAGGTTCGATGTGAGACAACCAAAGGATATGATAGCGGTTAAGTTCCTTGTTTTTGGAGTACTATTTATTGTTTTAGAGATAGTTCATTCTTGTGTTACAAGTGAACTGTTTGAAACTTTGGATGTGAACTTTGAGACCGTGCCTAGAAGGTAAGATAGTTCTTTAAAATCAGAGTGCGCAGCAATAGCGTAGTGGGGTGATTTAGACCGTACGATGGCTCGTTAGTAAGTAATTTTGAGGACGAAATTATTTTTAAGGAGGGTAGAACTGTAACATCCTAAAAAGGGCCTATGCATCTTCGGTTTAATTGTACAAAATGACATGTCTTAAGTATTATGAATAAATTTTGAACATTTTTGGAAACTTGAAAATGAATGGAAATGATTTGGAAATGAACATTTTTGGAAACCTGAAAATGTATGGACATGATTTAGAAATGATTCAAAAGAGGAAAGTGAACATTTCTGGAAACTTGGAAATGTAAGGAAATGTCAAGTTTACAGAGCCATCGAAAATTTTTGGAAACTTAGAAATGACCTAGAAATGACGAGTTTTAAGGTTTAAAAGGGGAAATTAAGGCAAGGTGGCCTTAAAAGAAAAAGTTTGTGAAATATGACACACAAACAGGCTTGGAAAAGTGGCTTGAAGATGTCACTTAGGGCCTATAGAAATGGCGCCATATGCAAGAGGAATGGGCCTGAGTTCGAGTCACTTGGGAAGCAAATAAAGGAGGTTTTATTTTTGCTTTCAGAAGACTGAGGTGGACGGCACATGCTTCTAGAAAGGAGGTGTTTTATTTTCATAAATATTCGATTAAAAAGGTGATAAATAAAGGATTTTTAAATTGGATTATTTTGAAGAGATAAATGTTGGATTAAACTCTTTTATTTATGATAATTAAAGGATAAAGTTATCAGATAAAGGAGTGGTGGCCAAGTAAGGGACTCCTTAGATGATAATTTTGGCTATAAAAGGAAGCAAGGAGGGCTACTCATCAATTTTTCTTCCTCCTCTTCTCTCTGCCGAATTTCTGAGTGCTCTCTTTTCTTCTCTTCTCTTTTTCTTTTGTCAAGCCGAATCCATAGTCCACCATTGTCAAAATTCTCAAGTTTTCTTTTCTTCCTATTTCTTCTTACCAATCCATTCAAAAGCCGAATCTTGGAAGGGCTTCAAGCATAGGTGCTGTTGATTTCTTCAAAGGTAAGAACAAGTTTGATTTCCATTCTTTTCTTTTAGATTAGCCGAGAGATAATCTAACCCCATACATATTATGGTTGCCGAATATGGAAGGATCTTTCGGATTATCAGAGTAGTCGACTAAAAGGAGGAGTATTCGGGATTTCTAAGATTAAGGTAAGACATGTGAATATTCGGCCAAAGGCCTTGATTTATGTTTCGATGATTAAGATTAAGTCTAACGTAAGGTTTTAGGGATTTCAACATTCTTAGGGAAACAAGGAACAATTTCGGGATTTGTTGGTGTTCCAATCAGCAACAAGGTAAGAATACTAATCCTACTAGGATTTGGAATTTTGGCCAAATGGCTTTTTATTAAGGTAATAAGTGATAAATCAATGTAGGGATTAAGGATCTAAGCATTAGATCAAGCTTTTCGGATCTCAAGGAAATTTTAAGCGAATCAGGTGTGTACCCCACACTATTTTCTTAATACGTTTTATGGCATGTTTAATAAATATATGTATGTGATATTATGAATACGGAAGTGTAAGAATGTGGCTAAGGTACCATGTTATGGTACAAAGTACTCAGGTACGTTTCCTACTCCTACTAGGATTACGAAATATGTTATATTTAACATGTGAAAAGTGACATGAATGTGAATTTAAGTATGATATGCATAATATGAATAATATGGGGCATTCGGGTTATATGAGAAAGGGAAGTGAATGTGGTGACTTCGGTCTCACTATCTCGAATGTGGTGACTTCAAATACATTATCCGAATGTGGTGACTTGGTTTACATTATCCGAATGTGGTAACCCGGTTACATTATCTCGAATGGGGTGTCTCATGACACAATTATCTGGTGGCTATGCCACGAATTTATATGGGCGATGAGCACGTCGACTGCAGCGACTGCCTTCGATGGTGTGTAGCGGATGGAGGGTTGACTAAGTAGTCCCCACGGTGTGACTGGCAGGTACGGGGGTGTGTAGCGGATGGACAACTAGGTTTGGGTTTGGGAATGCATCATAACTTGTATGCCTAATTCTATTATGATTTAGTGTTGTGTACACATTGAGTATGTTGACTCACCCCATTGTGGGAACATTTTTCAGGTGATGATTAGTAATGGACCGGGACGGCGGGAGCTTAAAGGTGGCCATGCACAGCAAGAAATTTTACGATTTGGACTTTTATTTTTACTTAAGTACTTTCAATTATTTGGATTTATTTGATGTAATAAGGCCATAGGGAACTATTTTATTTTACATTTATTTTATTTATTATGTTTACAAATTTTTATCAATTAAAGTTTAAGTAAAATTTCTTTTAAAATAAACCCTAAATGTTTTGTCACCTTAAATAAATGGATTTCAATGTAAGATAAATTGGTTTTCAACACAAGCCCAACCCAAACAATATTTTTCTTAAAATCGCACAAGTTTTTCCTAAATAACAAAAGAATTTTGAACCGGTTTACTTAAGGAACATACCAAATCTAGTCAAGGCTCGTAGGCCGGGTTTGGGGTGTTTCAGTGTCCCTGGTCGTGTGCAGAATAACAGGTTCGACACTGCGTTACACGGCTTGGTGACATGCCCATGTGACCCACACAGCCTAGACACATGGGCATGTACTTGGCCGCGTGGACCCTAGGACTTAAATTTTCAAAAATTTGACGGTTACACGGCCTTAAATGGTTTACACAGTCGTGTGAACCCTGCAACTAATTTTTTGATTTTATTCAAAGTCAAAGAGTTACACGGGTAAGAGACACGACCGTGTGTGAGACAGGACCGAGCCACACAGGCGTGGGAGAAGTGAAGGAACATACACACGACCTGGCACATGGCCTGGACACACTCGCATGTCCGAGGCCGTGTGAAGACTGGGCCTGCATTTTTTATTGCACACGGGCTGTAACACGGCCGTGTGGCCCAACACGGACCACACAAGATTATGTCGCCCATTTAAACCCTAATCCCCTTTTACTTTTACTTTGTCTTCTTCTTCACACCCCAAACCCTAGCCACCACTCCTCAACATCCCAACGCCACCGACTCCGTTCACCTCACCCTTTCTAGCCACCATCTTCCGTACCTCCCAACAACCATGACCCAACCCCTTTTCCTCTTCTCCTTCACCCTCTTCGAGTACCCACAACCATTTTCCCCTCTTCCTTTCTTAGGCCACACCCTAGCCACACACACCCCACGTGTCGACCCACTTTCGAGCCACAACCCCCACCTCATCATCCCCTCGTTGAGCCTTCTCCCTTTCTCTTCCCCCATCGATAGCCCACCCCCTCAACGCACCAGCCCTCCTACCTCCTTCGCACCAAACCACCACCCTTTTTCTGTAACCTCGATTTTTCTTTCTCTTTCGTCATGCCAGCCTCGCACCACCGACCAGATCTCCTCGTCACCCATCGTCGCGTACACTGCCGCCGTCTCCTGAACCTTACTGTTTGACCTTTAACCTTTTCTTTTTATTTATTTATTTTATTGTTATTTTTTAGTATGTATTCACTTACTGCTATTTTTATTATTATTATTACTATTGTTCATTTTTATCATTTTTAGTCTTATTTTTAGTTATCACATAGGCATTTTTATTTCCTCTCCCTAACATTGAATATTCTTGTTATTGTTAGTCTTAGTCCTATCCATTATTTGATTTTAATTTGGTTTGATGCTTTCCATATTAGTTTTTGATTCTTGTTCCTATTAGTTTTAATTTCTTTTTGGTACTGTTAGTGATTTTTGTTTTCGATTCTTGTTTTTATTTAATTTTACGTAATCGAATTGTGGACATTGAATTTGTTTTTTCTTGTGTGGATTATTGGAGTACCTCTATTGTATCAATTCTTTCGATGATGATATGTGGTTATTTTATTTTATCTCAGGAACATAATGACGAACACTCGTAGCAAATCCAAGGTCGCCATCCCTACTTCGAAAAAGTGGAAGACTCCTGGCACAACCTCCTCCTCGGGCCCTTCCACCGAGGCCCACCACCCCTATATCCGATTTTCAGTGAGTCCCTAAGAGGACTTATATCAGCTTCTTCAACTGTGACCACTCGGTATAGCCAGATGTATTGATTGGACCATTTTGGAGCAGGTCCAGCTAGTTGATTCTGTGCGCATGTATTGCTATAGCCCTGTGGGATCAATTCTTCTCTATTGTCGAGCCCACTTACATGGAGCTAACTTTGGGGTTCTATTCTACATTTACTCTACAGCACGTAATGACGTGACATATGAGTGTCATTGACTTCGCTGCTACTTTGGGACTATACACTGAAGAGTTTATGAGTGTCGAGAACTTCTTCCACCTACATCAGCACATCCATTACTCACCATCTCTTTGCTGGATAGACCTTACGATGAGTACGATACCTTATGATGCGAGTCGCTTGAAGGCGACTTCTCTTCCTCCAGCCTTACGGTATATTCACGCCCTCTTAGCTCACATATTGTCCAGTAGGAGGGGAGCACTGGAGTCGTCAGTACCATCATGCATACTTTCTATGGAGCATGGCCACGGGGCATATTTTTTATCTAACTTACTTCATCGCTCTTGCCTTTCGCCATCAGAAAAACCGTAGCAGGAAGGGTCCTATCTATTTAGGCCCTTATGTGATTCGAGTCACTCAATACTTCAGTCTACTCGACACGCTGGAGCAATCCTCTTTGCTTATACTCATCGGCCAGATGTCTGCACAGGGAATATCGAGCATGACCCATATGAGGATGATCGAGTGAGTTAGTGGAGTGGATCCTCCTCAGTACTGATTATCTTGTTCTAGCCCTCAGGATGAGCCCGAGGACTTCACTAATGATGTCTTTTTCCATCACGAGGACCCACCTTATCCTCCACTTTCGAGTCATCGTCCTGTTTCTTCTGCTGCTACCTTAGAAGACCTCTCTGAGTAGTTCACTCGCTTCTAGCAGCACTGTTTTTAGAGGTTCAATGGTATTGACACGAACATTGCAGCAGATCTGTCAGCATCTCCATATCTCCTCACCAGCACTGACGACTCACGACACTGACGCCTCTGACGATGAGGACCATTGAGTTTATTTATCTTATTCTTATTTTTTATTTTTATTTTCTGTCTATGTTCATTTTTGTTTTTAGTTCTTTTTATTGTTATTTCTTGAACTTCTTTCGTTTTTTATTTTATGAACTATATGTTTATTTTTTTGGTTGTTTCTAATCGAGTTATTAATCTCTCAATCTTTTTCACTATTTGTGTTTAAATTATTATTAGTTTGCTCGGAATCATGCACTACATCTAGGTTTGTCTACAATTTCGCTTTTCACCATCTTGGTAATTTCATCCAATATTTAGGGTTATTTCAATTTTCTTCCTCTCTTATGATATTATGCTTATATTGTGATTATATTTGTTTGTACATTGAGGACAATGTACATCTTAAGTGTGGGGAGGTTATTTATATAATTATTAGAAAATCCTTGAATTATATCTTGTATTTAAGTAATTTTCTCATACTTCTATTAGAATGAATTTTTGTTGATTTGGAATTTTTGTTGATGTGTTTTTTAGATTAATTTGTAGATAGTTATGTATTGGTTGATTTAAACTTGAAGACATGAGAGAATCAAGCATGATAAATTATTTTTCAGAAATTAAAAATTTTTAGGTTGTTTCCCTAAATTGAAGTATTATCTTGAAGTTTGAGATTTGCAAGTTTGACATCAAAAACCATGAATTTTTGTGAGATTTTGAGCCTTTAGAGCATACATTTTTCTAGCTCATTTTATTATTGGCTATGGGTGTGTCAATTTGATTTGTTATTCTAGAACTTGCTTCGATTATACATGTCAAGACCATAACTTTTGATTTGATATTCTAAGATGATAAAGGCTGTAACAGACCGATTCAAGGGCTATTTGGAACAGTGGTTTGGAACCACTAATCCGGGGTTAGAGAAATTTTATTTTAAAATTATTTCATGAATTAGAGCATGGTTATATAGATGCATGAAAATTTTGGTGTTTTAATTTTAGCGATTTTATGCTTAATTGCGAAAAAGGACTAAATCGCTTAAAGTGTGAAAGTTCTATTCTAGTTGCTAGCGGTGCCAAATAGCAATAGAATTTTAATTGGAAGCCTTTAATGTGCAATTAGACCTATCTAAAGGTCATGGCCAGCCAAGGGAGACAAGGATACTAAAAGTTGACAAGGGTTGGTAATATTAGTTGACTAAATGAATAAAATAAGATAAAATAAACAAAGGCTATCATCTTTCCATTTTCTTTTCTTCTACCCACTGAAAATTCAAGAAAGAATAGAGTTTGAGAGCTTGAAATTTTCAGCAACATATCTTCCTTACAAGTCATATTGGTGATTATTTTTGATGATTTTTGTACTTTTGGAGTCCCCAAAGCTTAAGCTAGCTAAAGAGGGGACTAAAATGCAATATGGTGAAAAGTTTAAAGTTTTTCCATGAGAGCTTACATGTGATTTACTGCATTTTTATGGAAGAAAATGAGTCTTAGTTGTTAGATGAACAACTTTTGTGGAAGGTGTTGCCATGAAAACACCTAAATGAACCTTTTTGTAAAGGTTGTAAAATTGGTAGTAAATGTGTGAAATATTAGGTTTTGATGATAGCCATAAGAGAAATAAATGTTCACCTAGGCTCATTAAAGGTAGAAATTGGCTTAGAATTGATTTTCGAGCCTAGGGGTAAAATGGTCATTTTGCCAAAGTGTAAGGGCAAAATAGTAGTTTGACCAAAGCATGATTATTAAAATGCTTTTATTAATGTGATGATTAGTGAATTTGCTATTATAGAGTAAGAAGAACCAAGAGTCAACCTCGATCGGGGAAAGAATAAAGTCTCGGACTAGATTGACGACTTAGCTTATTTTGAAATCGAGGTAAGTTTGTATGTGATGAATTCAACACTTATGCTCATATTGTTTGAGAATGTTTGACATTATATTGATGTACAATATTCTAATGAATTGAAATGTTGAAGTCCTAGTTGGACTATTATGAATGTCAGTAGAATACCATCGAGACTTGAGATAGATAAGGCCTGTATAAGACCATGTCAGGGACATGGCCTCGGCATCAAATTGAAATCCCGTATAAGACCATATCCAGGATATGGCTTCGGTATTGAATATGAGAATCATATAAGACCATATCCGGGATATGGCCTCGATGCTTAATGTGAGAATTTCGTATAAGACCATATCTGGGATATGGCATCGGCACTCAGAGGTGACCCCATGTAAGACCACATCTAGGATATGGCATTGGCTTCAAGCTTATAATAATGACGATGAGTATACGTCATTGAGTATCCCTAGTGATTAATGAGATAAATAGATAAGCTTGGAAATATAAATGAGATTAGTACTAAAGTTATGTGATTGAGTAAATACAGGTACCCGTGAGAAATTCACGAGAATGTTATGATATGTGGCATGGTATGTTATAGATAAGAACGGGTACGAGTAAGTTATGGCAAAGTATTTGTGACCTTGTATGGTTATCAAATGTCATGGATTGATGTCATTATAAACTTATTGTTGCTATTTATTTTCATGCAAACTTACTAAGCTTTTTGCCTACCCTTCTCATTTCCTTTTTCCTTGTAGTATTGCCAAAATAATTAAGGGATCGTGGGATGCATGAGTTTGGAATTCACACTATCAACATCACTTTGGTATAACAATTTAGACTTATTTTTTAGCATGACATGTATAGGACTTGAGTATTTTGTTAGGTCGTAATTGTTAGCCAAAGTGTTGGCTATGTTTGTGATTAAAATCATTTTGTAAATGGTCATCGTAAATGGGCCAACACTCGACAAATTATATATTCGATGATAATGGAATTATGAAGTTTATGTTTGAATGAATGTTTTGAATTGAGTTCTTGGATGTGACTTTGGGTTATGAGTTGTGCTTATATGAGTTGAAATAAGTATGTTTAAAATGCAAGGTGGCATTTGGCTTGGAATATAGCCTTTTTAATGCCCACACGGGTAGGGCATGTGTCTAGGCCATGTGAGACACACGGTCAGCCCCATGAGCGTATTGAGTGGTCGTGTGTCCCCATGCATGTTAGGGTTACAAGTCAGTATGCTTAGTAGTAAACACACGGGCCGTGTGTCTCAATCGTGTGGGAGGCATGGCCTAGGACTTGGGCGGGTGCCCAGGCCGTGTGAAGTCTGCACTTAAATGTAGAATTTAATTTGACACACAGTCTAAGGACACGGGCGTATGCCTTGGCCGTATGACCATAGTGAGATGATGATGTCTGTAACACCCCAAACCCGGCCCATTCGCTATGACCGAATTTGAAATGCCACTGCGGAAATCATTTGAAAAACTTTTGACTTAGAGATTAAAAACATAAAATTTTATTGTCTTTACTAAAACATTATGTAATTAAAGTTCCAAATAAAATTAAGTTGTTTAAAATAAAACATTTTCAAATAATAATATAATCGACAATCCAACTTAAAACATAATAAAAGTCCATAAATACTTTAAATGGCCCTTATTACAATAAATAACCTTTCATAAGAAAAATGTGTAAAACAAATAAATTTATCTTCTGCATGGTCCACCTCGTATCCACTCCAACCCGGTCCAAGCTTTAAGCATCACCTGTAAGGTTTGAGAAAAATTGGGTGAGTCACACAGACTCAGTGCATAGTTATTACACATGTCCCCACATATGGGCTTGGCCCAAATCCACACATCAATCACATATCAGATGATAAGGCAATATATCCACATAATTTCACATGTTGGGCTTGGCCCATATCCACATTGATCCACATAATTAGTCATGAAAAATGCATAAATATGCAACATGAAGCCCAACCCAACCTAGAGTCCATCCGTTACTCCTACCTTAGCAGACTCCCTGCCCAAGGCCGTGGCTAATCCACCGATCACATAGTAATCCCATATATCTTACCTTAGCAGACTTGCTGCCCAAGGCTGTGGCTAAGCCACCGATCACATAGTGATCCACATATCTGTATCCATGAGGTGACTTGAGGTCATCCTCAATCTACGTGATGCACACAGCTATCATCCCCCGAGATGGGCACCTAGCCAACACCTCCCTTGATGAAGCACATAGCCACCCAAGCGCCAATGTAGCACAAGGCTAACATCAGACCACGTACATAAAGTACACCCTTTCCTTCGATAGTCACATCCCAAGTCCCATGCATATATGTGTATCATGGCAACATATCACTTGAACAATAATGCATCACATGCCATCACATTTCATATATTCATCAATGATCATTTAATATCGTAAAAAGCGACTGAGTATTATTCATCACCACCACGGGTATTCACAATCTTAGCCCTTAATTTGGCTACCATTAACATCATATAACATATACATAAATATAACACATACACACAAACAAGAGACAGTGCGATAACTACGCACCTGTTTTGGCACAATCGATCAAATCCCGAAATCGTCACTTGCTTAAGAACTTTGTCGAAAATTCCTTAAACAACCCTTATTAGAATCGGTCAACACTTAAAATACTCATAACATGGCCTAAGGCCGAAAGCTACATTTCACTTACCTTGATCACTTCAAATCCCGAAAGACCTCCTTCACGATGGCACTTCCCGTTGCTTACCACTAATGCCTACTAGAAGAGACTACAAGAAAGAAATCGACAGCACCTCTCTAGAAGTTTCGGCCTTAAAGATTTGCAAAATAAAAGAGAGAATAAAATATTGAAGAATTCGAAAAATAAAGAACAATGATAGGGAGGTTTCGGCTATGGTTTTAAAAGAAGAAAGCAAATGATATGTGGATAAAAGAAATGAAGTACGTGAGTAGAAAAGAGAATAAAAATAGGAGAGGGAGGATTCGGCTTAAGCAACAATGGAAGAAAAGAAAAGAGAGTTTGGGGAAGAAAGAGGTTAGGCCAAAAGAAAGTAAAAGCAAATTTGTAAGTGTTAACAAATATGAGAAGAAAAGAATAGGAAAATGAGAACCAAAAGAGGTTCTTTTCAGTTACAAAGAATTAAAAGATGAGAGGGAGGTTCCAAATGAGTTTTGGCCTAATGCCTAAGAGGAAAAACAACAAACACCTAAGGACATTCGGTTTATGGTTCACTTTGGTGCACTAAGGAGAATTCGGCATACACAAGAAGGTTTCGAAAATGACACAAAACAAAGATTGAAAGCTTACCAAACTAGCCAAAAATGACCACCTAACCAAAAGAAATTTTGGCACCAACTAGCAACCAACAATACAAAATTCGGCCACTCCCCCCCTTAGGCTCCAAAACCGTCCAAATACATGGACTTCAAAGTCAAACCTATCCACACAAAACTTTCCATAACAACACACCTTATATCATGCCTTATGTTCTCACATCATCCTTTAATCAATTGATTTCTTTCCCAAACATCAAACTTACCTAAACTATCATTCAACTTACCAAAGCCTCCAACAAAATCGGTCAACCTTCCCCCTAGACCAAAATGCTGTCCACATACATGGACTAATGGCCATAGAAGAGTTTCCAAAACATCACCCCATACTTCAAGCCTTATGTCCCCTTTATACTACCATAAATAAGTACTTGCCCTTTTCTTTTAGTCTACCATCCAAAAATAACAAAGTCCATCCTTACTATAATTAAAACTTAACCAACACTTAATGTAAGGATGAATAAAAATAAAGTCCTCAATATGCCTTCCATGCTACTCGAACCACTTCCCTCAAGCAACCTTTCATGCACCATAACCACCTTGCCACAAACTCCTCATGTGCTTGAATTTAACACTTAATTTAACTTAAGTGTCAAGTTCACTTAATCCACTTCACTAAATTTTTAATACTAATAATTATTCTAGCTTAGCTAATAATTCCAAGCCTTCACAAAACTATACTAAGCACACAATAAACATCCTATCCGAGCTAACACAAGTAACAAGTTGATGCTCTAATTTTTCCTAAAGCCCAAAGCCTAATCGGCCCAATCCTACTAGGCCCAATTTCGGGATGTTACAATGCCATAAATAGAATGCCAAGGTTTTGGCACACAGGCTGAGACACGATCATGTCTAGGCCATGTGAGGGACACAGGCCAGGGACACGGGCCTGTGTCCGGCCATGTGAAATCAGCCAGTGTCAGCCACGGGTGAATGACAGGCATGTCTTAGGGGCACAAGGGCGTGTCCTTCCTCTGTTTTGATGAAAAATTTTCTAAGTTCGTAAAAGTTTCCAGTTTAATTTCAAAGCTTCTCAGAAGTATGTTTAGGACCTTGTAGGTCGAGAATGAACAGATTATGAGTTTAAATGAAATTTTATAGTTAAATTTGATATGTTTAAGCAAGTTAAGTTAGGTAACGCCTCATATCCGGTCCCGACTTTGAACATTGGTAAGGGGTGTTACATTTAGTGGTATCAGAGCTAAGATTTAGTCAATTCTAGGACTAACATAGCATAAGTATGAGTCTCGCTATACATGCCATACGTAAGAGTATTTGTGTAATGATAGTGTGACGACTCCTGACGATTTGAATTGTGTTTTTATATAGTCATGGATCCCGACCAGACTGCAGTTGATGATGCTGCGAGTAATGTGCCGGCTCCCGTGTAAGGGACTGCGCCAATTGAGAGTAGACCCGAGACTATGGGTCAGAGAGAAGGGGCACGAGAAGCCTTTCTCCAAATGATGAGCAACTGGTATACTGAGTACATACGAGCAAATCCTAATGCTCAACCCTCTCCACCCCCACCTATTCCTCAGTCTGCTCCTAGGGCTCCTCAAGTGGTTGAGGTAGTAAGAAGAGAAAGGCCTCCGGTTGATAAGATCCAAAAACAAAGAGCCGAGGAATTTCGGGCTAGTAAGGACGATGACCCGGAGAGGGCAGAATTCTGGTTGGAGAATACCATCAGGGTATTCGACACATCTAAAGAGTGCATGAAGTGTGTAGCATCTCCCTTGACGGATTCGACCTATCAGTGGTGGAACACCCTTGTGTCAGTGGTACCAAGGGAGAGAATTAACTGGGAATTCTTCCACAAGGAATTTCGAAAAAAGTATATTAGTCAGAGATTCATCGATCAGAAAAGAAAAGAGTTTTGGATTTAAAGCAGGGCCGAATGTCAGTGACTGAATACAAACGAGAATTCATAAGACTTAGTAAGTATACCCGGGAGTGCGTGTCTACCAAGGCCATCATGTGCAAGAGGTTCAAGGATGGGTTAAATGAAGATGTCCGTTTGTTTGTTGGTGTCCTCGAGCTAAAGGAATTTGTGGTATTGGTAGATAGGGCCTGTAAGGCTGAGGAACTAGTCAAAGAAAAAAAAAAGAGCTGAAATTGAGTCTCGTGATTTGAAGAAGAGACAGTTAGGCAAGTCAATCCAATTTTCGTCGAAAAAGTCAAGAAAGTTTACCACTCGGTCAGCTACTTTAGTTGGATTTTCAAATAGAAGTAAGGGCAAACAGTTCTCAGGGTCTAAAACCCAGACTACATTAGTTGCCAGTGTTGGCAACGATCGACCGAGCAGACTGAAGTGCCCTCAGTGCGGCAGATGTCATTTCGATGAGTGCTGAGCAAACGAAAAGGCTTGTTTCAAGTGTGGGTCTCTAGACCATTTTATCAGAGATTGCCCCGAGGTGGGTGAGAAAGAGAAATCTCAGAATGTGATACCGTGGAGTACTGCTAGAGGAAGACCACAGAGGAAACCGAGAAATGAAATGAGTAGCAAGAATATATTCAAAGAGCAGACTGCAAGAGCCGAGGGTAGAGCATTGGCAAGAACATATGCCATTCGTGCTCGTGAGGAGGCATCTTCCCCTAACGTAATCACGGGTACATTTTCTCTTTACGATACTAGTGTTATAACTTTAATTGATCCAGGATCTACTCACTCATACATATGCATGAAATTAGTCTCTAGCATGAGTATGCCTATAAAGTCTACTGAATTCGTAATAAGAGTGTCTAATCTCTTAGGAAAATATGTGTTGGTTGATAGAGTATGTAAAAGTTGCCCTTTGATGATTAGGGGTCATTGCTTTCCGGTTGATCTTATGTTATTACCGTTTGATGAGTTCGATATCATCCTTGGGATGGATTGGTTAGTTACTCATGATGTGACTGTGAATTGTGGAAATAAGTTTATCGAGTTAAAATGTAAAAGTGGATATCTTATTCGTGTTGAATCAGATAAGCAAGAGGAATCACCAGTAGTGATATCATCCTTGTTGACTCAGAATTATTTAAGAAAGGGGTACGAAGCTTACCTTGCCTTTGTGATGAATGCTAAAGAGATTGAGTTGAGAATTGAATCAGTGCCTATGGTATGCGAGTATCCAGATGTCTTCCCGGAGGAATTGCTAGGGCTACCTCCAGATAGAGAAATCAAATTTGGAATTGAGTTAGTTCCCAGTACTGCCCCCATTTCTATTGCTCCGTACAGAATGGCTCTAATCGAGCTAAAGGAGTTGAAGTTACAGTTGCAAGAATTAACGGATAAGGGCTTCGCAAGACCAAGTTATTCTCCGTGGTGTGCTCCCGATTATTTGTAAAGAAGAAAGATGGTTCCATGAGGTTATGCATAGATTATCAGCAGCTCAACAAGGTAACTGTGAAGAACAAGTACCCGTTGCTGAGAATCGATGATTTGTTTGATCAATTGAAGAGAGCCAATGTGTTTTCCAAGATATACTTAAGGTCTGGGTATTATCAGTTGAGAGTCAAGGACTCGGATGTACCGAAAACCGCATATAGGACTAGGTATAGCCACTATGAATTTTTGGTCATGCCTTTTGGTCTAACGAATGCCCCTGCTATTTTCATGGACTTGATGAATCACATTTTTCGGCCATACTTGGATAAATTTGTTGTAGTTTTCATTGATGATATATTGGTCTACTCTTGAGATGAAAACGAGCATACTGAGCATTTGAGAATGGTTTTGCAAATATTGAGAGATAAACAATTGTATGCCAAGTTTAATAAAGTGAATTTTGACTTAAGGAAGTAGGATTTTTGGGGCACATTGTCTCGGGAGATGGAAATAGAGTTGACCCGAGTAAGATTTCGACAATTGTGGATTGGAAACCACCAAGGAACGTAACCAAGGTTAGGAGTTTTCTGGGCCTAACCGGTTACTATAGACGTTTTGACAAAGGATTTTCTATGATAGCTACTCCGATGACCAGATTATTGCAAAAAGACGTGAAGTTTGAATGGAAGGAGAGGTGCCAACAGAGTTTTGAGAAACTAAAGGTGTTACTGACTGAGGCTCCTATTTTGGTACAACTTGATCCGGGAAGGGAATTTGTGGTTTACAGTGATGCATCCATGAATGGATTAGGTTGTGTACTTATGCAAGAGGGCAAGGTGATTGCTTATGCCTCTAGGAAATTAAAGTCGCATGAGAAGAATTACCCGACTCACGACTTGGAGTTAGCTGCAATTGTATTGCACTAAAGATTTGGAGACATGATTTATATGGTGAGAAGTGTCAGATATTTATTGACCACAAAAGTCTAAAATATTTGATAACGCGAAAGGAATCAAATTTGAGGCAATGAAGGTGGTTGGAGTTGATCAAAGATTATGACTTAGTAGTTGATTACCACCCGGGAAAGGAAAATGTAGTCGCTGATGCTTTGAGCAGAAAATCGTTGTTTGCCATGAGAGCCATAAATACTCAGATGGCTTTGTTAGATGATGGTTCTATTCTAGCCGAGCTGAGGGCTAAACCATTGTTTCTTCAAGAGATTTGTGAAGCTCAGAAAGAGGACAGCAGCTTGCGAGCCAAAAGAGTTTTATGTGAGGCAAATGTTGAATTGAACTTTCAGGTAAGTCCTGATGGATGCTTTGTAACGCCCAAAAATCTTGAAACCCTAATTTCTGTGCACTGAACTTGGTATGTATGAGTAGCACTTGGAATATTAATTTTAAGGTATTATCAGGATTATTTAAAGTCTTAGAGATAGGGAAGACCATAGGGGAAATTTTAATTTTTGCCTTAGTGGACCCTAGTCTCAGGTATTAGGCCTCTTAAACAGATTAAGGGTGTCGAAACCATTTTTTTGAAAACAGGAACCGACTTTGGTTTTGAAAACATAAATAAAAAATGGGAGTCACCACCGATCTTTATTAGGTGTGATCGGATCACCTTTGTTTTAATAAAATGTTTTGGTTTACTAAAACGGGGTTATTGGTCTACGAAATTCGAGAAAACGAGTTTGGTAGTCTGTAACAACCCAAACCCGGCCCATGCGGTATGACCGGATCTGACATGTCACATGAAGAAAACGTAAAACATCATGTGATTTTTACTAAAATAGGCGTTTCTAGGTTGTGTTTAAGCAAACAAGTTTTTGAATGTAAATATAAGATAAAATATAGCTATTTTTGAAAGATTGATTGATGAGTCGAAAATCGAGGTCGTGAACTTTAAAACCATGACTTTTGAAAATGATGTTGAAAATTTAAAAGAGAATTCGAGTTAAATTATTTGTAAAAGTTTGCTATTTACTAATCAATTTTGGAAACCATTATTTATATTTTTAGAAAATTCCCTTTTAAACAATTTAAGAAAAATAACAAAAACATCCCAAATATAAAGCAAAATAAAAATAGTCCAGAGGCCTTATTAAAACTTAAAAACCCAAAATAGTAAAAGCAGCTAAATAATACAGAAAAGAAGTTTACTAAAGTCTGAAAATAATATTCCAAAAGTATGGCCTCCACCGAGTCATCCATGGCCCCAAGTCCTCGTCACTGAGCATTACCTACAAGGGTTAAGAACAAGGGGGAGTGAGTTATAAGAACTCAGTGTGAAATCCCCTTACTGTCAACCACTGGGCCAAAACCTATATAGCAATCATCTTGGGCCTAAGCCCATTTACATAACAATATTAAATGTAGTAAATGTATGCAATATATTAACCCAACCCATCCATCCAACACACCCCCTACCAACCATCACACCTGTGAGGATCAAGTCAACCCACCCCGACATCACACCAAAACGCAGGCAAATTGCCATTTATAATATTTTATTGTGGCCAAGCCATCGATATCATATGTAAACATTATAATAAACATTTTATTGTGGCAATGCCACCAGGCTACTCTTCTCTTCAACATTTTTCCCACCCCATGCAATATATGAAAATGCAACATACATAATAAGATGTTCAAGTATAAATAGCAACCATTTAACAAGTAATTTATTACAATGACTCGACCCATTTAAGGCATTCTAGTAAATCGGCCCTTTAGGGGCATTTTCGTAATTCAGCCCATAAGTGCATTTTCGTAAATCAGCCCATAAGGGCATTTTCATAATTTAGCCCATAGGGGCATTTTCGTAATTCGGTAATTTTACCCACTAAGGGTAATTTGGTATTCTCGCAATCCAGGGGTATTTCGGTAATTTACCCTCCAAGGGTATTTTGGTAATTCTGCAACCTAGATTTAACTACTAATGTGGGGCATAAAATTGAAACTATTCATCTGCGTCATACTGACTAAATTGACTACAACTCGAGTTAGGAAACTCAAAATTTAGATCTGTAAATTTTCCTTGAAGCTTGACTCATATATCTTCTTACTACATTATTTCCAGAATTTTTGGCTTAGCCATTTAGTACAATTTATTTATTAAATAGTCCCCTGTTTCACTGACAAATGGTTCTGACCTCTCTTATCCTAAATTCAAATATCTCATTGTACAGTTTTCATATGTTGCTCCCACTTGTTTCTATTGAAAATAGGCTCACTAAGGAATCTACACATATAACTTATAACTCATAATTCACTTTGTACAATTTTAAATGATTTTTCAAAGACAAAATAGGGAACCACAAAGTCAACCAGAACCAGTCTCACTAAAATTAAAATATCACAGAATATAAAATTCCTCTTCCTCCTATGTTTCTTTCATATAAAAATAGACACATCAAGCTTTAATTAAATATCTTATTCACTTTCTAATTCCCTTTCTTCTATTTTTCGTGATTTTTCAAAATCACATCACTGCTGCTGACCAAACTGTTTCATTGCGAAATATGGCTACCACTACGAATATACGCACGCCTGAGTGGTCACGGATGTCGGTTTCCAGTTTTTCAGTCTTTCGACCAAATCATAGAACATTTCATTGAAATATTCAGAGAAGTGTGAGATTACACACCATTTCAAACATGTATTCGGAAGGTACGGGATTACACACCTGATTTGGATTTCCTAAAGAACCACTCTTCGTTGGCCCCTAAAAATAAAATTGATTAAAAGTTAGCCTCGATTTCTTAAAGGTTCCAAAAGCCCAAAAGTACTTGTCGTAACCATTTTTCGTGTTTTGAAAAAACAGGAATTGATTTTAAAAAACATGGAGTCGCCACCAATCTTTTTGTTTAGGTGTGATCGGGTCACCAATAAAATAACTTTTGGTCTACAAATTTGCAGAAGAAAGCGAGTTCGGGAGTCGGTTACGTGTGAGGAAGGATTAGCACCCTCGCGACGCCTTGAATCGGTACCAAATTGATTAATGTTGTCCTAATGTTGAAAACTTGAAAGTATCTAAGGCAAAAAAAAGTTATTAAATCTGAATTGAATCTCAAGATTAACTCGTTTCAGAAGAATAAAAGGATCACACCCAGCACGTTAGGATATAACACCTTTATATTCTAACATCGAAATTATCTTTGATTTTCAAATCATATGAAAAGGGTATTTGGTTATTTAGTTGAATGAAAAATCAACACCCAGTACGTTAGGATGTAATTTTCCGTACTTCTAAACACACAAATATTGCCTTGATTTAGAAAATATGAACAAAATTTGAAAAGATATTCGTTTATTTGGTCAAACCAAAAAATCACACCCAGCACGATTGGGCACGATTTCTTCAAATTTCTAAATGCCCAAATATTACCTTATTTTGAAAGATTTTCATTTTAAAACAATAGCGAGTATAATATTCAAAAGCCATGTATGATTTATTTAGACTAAAAAACAACGATTTAAAATGGATAAAAATGTTTAGGTTTAATACACAATGTGATGGCATAATATGAAAATAACAACGATCATGGAATAATAATATATGAATAAAAATACCATAGGAATGAACAACGGTGATATGAGGATACAGATAAGCAATTTACAATACAGGCAAGGATGATAATCACATAACATGCACTATTTGAAAAATTTACAACATCAATAACCAAGACGAATAAATTAAACCACATATACAACAATTTGCAATAAGTGAAAAACAAGTTAAAAAAAATAAAATACAAAAATTACACTTTGAAATGATAATAAATTAGTTAAAAATAGGCAATGAAAAAAAGGTTTTTGTAATATCCTGAAATTGGGCTTATGCATTTTTGCTTAATTTTATGAAATAGCATGTCTATTGTGATATGGATGTGTTGTGTGCATTTTTAGAACCTTGGAAATGTAAGGAAATGTCTCGGAAATGTAAGGAAATGCCTTAGAAAATGTAAGGAAATGTCTTGTCTTGGAAATGTAAGGAAATGTCTTGGAAATGTAAGAAAATGTCTTGTCTTGGAAATGTAAGGAAATGTCTGGGAAATGTAAGGAAATGTCTTGGAAATGTAAGGAAATGCCTTAGAAAATATTAAGCTTCGAGCTTAAAAAGAGGGAAATAAAGCAAGGTGGCCTTAAGAGAAAATGTAGCGAAAATATGACACACAATTGGGCTTGGAAAAGTGGCTTGGAGGTGCCACTTAGGGCTCTGGAAATGATGCCATATGCTAGAGGAAGGGCTTGTGTTCGAGTCGCGTGGGAAGCATAATTCCAAGGCTCTTATTTTGGGCTTGTGACGTCAATAAGAGGGAGTAAGGGGGACGGCACCAAGGCTAAATTTTAGGAGTTTTATCCTTTTATTTTCAAGAGATAATTGAAGGATTATTCCTATTAATTTTTAAAATGAAGTGATAAAGATATGAGAAGTGATAGCCAAGTAAGAGACTCTAGCTTAGTAATTTTGCCTGAAAAAGGAAAAGAGAGGCCAACCTTCATTCTTCCTTTTCTCTTTTGTTCATCTGCCGAAATCCTCTAGCAAAATTTCTCTCTTCTCTTCTATTTTGCCAAAGCCGAAAACTCAAGCAAAGTTTAGCCAATTTCTTCACCATTCTTCTTCTTTTTCTCTCAATTCTCCAAGTGTCGAACCCCAAGGCAACCATTAGCTGATTGTTCAAAGCCCAAAGCCGAAGGGTTACTTCTTCTGAACCAATTTCTCTTGCAAGGTTTTTGCCGATTTCTTAAGGGTGGTGGACAATTGTGTTTCAATTGTTCTTTTGGTAAGAATCTCTTTTAGCCGAACCCTTATTCTTTTCCTTCTCTAACCGACGAAAAGCAAGGCTTTAATCTCATTATTGTTGTGACCGAAACCTTGAAGGATCTTTCGGGATTTGCCTAGGTCGACTATAAGGAAGAGAATTTTCGGGATTCAAAGATTCAAGGTAAGTCGTATGTATATTCAGCAAAAGGCCATTTATTATGTTTAAGGTTGAAATCGGATCTAATATGAGCCTATAAGTATTTCGACAGCTCCCTAAGCAAGTGGTTGTTTTCGGGATTTGAGATTCACAAGGTAAGAGAATCTAACATTCGGCCCAGGCCCTATTTTAGTATTTAGATATGTTTTTATTATTCGATTAAAAGCCGAAAGCTAATCTGTAAAGTGATTTAGTGCTAGCCGAATACAAGAAACACTACAAAGTTTCGGGATCTGATTAGGAAGTGAATCGGCAGCAAGGTAAGGATTTTTGGTTACAATAATCCTTCGGGATTTAACCTTATAGCCGAATAGGCTTTTCCCTAAAATACTAAGTGTGGCCGAATGTAGGGAGTTAAGATCTAAGGCAGTAGATTGGATTTTGGGATTTCAGTGAATTTGTTAAGCGAATCAGGTGTGAACCCCACACTAAACCTTAATAGTTTTATGGTATTGATTATATGCATGTGTTAATATGAATGTGGAAAATAGGGCTAAGTACCATGCTATGGTACAAAGTACCCAGGTACGTTTCCTACTCCTACTAGGAATATGAATATATGTTATATATAACATGTGAAAAGTGATAAGAATGCGAATTAAGGCATGATGTGCATGATATGTATGATATGGGGCATTCAGGTTATATAAAAAGGGGAAGTGAATGTGGTGACTTCGGTCACATTATCTGAATGTGGTGTCACATGACACAAATATTATCTGGTGGCTATGCCACGAATTTTATAAGGGCGATGAGCTTGTCGTCTGCAGTGGCAACCTTCGATGGTGTGTAGCGGATGGAGGGTTGACTTAGTAGTCCCCATGAAACACCCCAAACCCGGCCCACGAGCTTGGACCGGATCTGGTATGTTCCTCAAGTAAACCGGTTCAAAGTTCTTTTGTTACTTTGGGAAAATAGTGTGTTTTGAAAGAAATATTGTTTTGGGTTGGGCTCGAGTAGAAAACAAAATCGTTTTATAATGAAAACCTTTTAAATTTTAGGTGATAAAACATATAGAATACATTTAAAGTAAATTACTTAATCTTTAACTTAATAAAAATTTCGTAACATAATAAATAAAAACAGAAATAAAATAGTGCACTATGGCCTTATGGCCTTATTACATCAAGTAAATCCAAACAATTCAGAGTACTTAAAAATTAATAGTCTATAAAAATAAAAACTTCATGTTGAGCATGGCCACCACAAGTTCTCGCCGTCCTTGGTCCATTCTTCATCATCACCAAACATGGTCCTCAACGGGGGTGAGTCAACAGACTCAATGTGTACACAACACTAAATCATAATAGAATCAGGCATAACAAATATTACACATTCATATCATAGCATACAAATTATGATGCATTCCCAAACCCAAACCTAATAAGCCATCCGCTACACTCCCCCGTACCAACCAGTACACCGTGGGGACTACTAAGTCGACCCTCCTTCCGCTACACTCCATATCGCGGTCTTAGGTCACCGCATTTGTGGTCTTAAGTTACCACATTCAGATATCGTGGTCTTAGGTCACCGCATTCAGATTACTATGGTCTTAGGTCACCACATTCAGATACCACGGTCTTAGGTCACTGTGTTCGTGGTCTTAGGTCACCACATTCACTTCCCCTTTCAATAACCCATATGCCCCATTTTGTAATATGCATTAATATGCCAAAGTTCACATTCTTATTCTCATGTTACAAATAACATATTTCATATTCCTAGTAGGAGTAGGAAACGTACCTGAGTACTTTGTACCACATTATGGTACCTTAGCCATATTCACATTCTTAATATCATATATATTAATTAAACATAGCCATAAAACATATTATGAAATAGTGTGGGGTACACACCTGATTAGCTTAACGAATTCCTTGAAATCCTGAAAAATCGATCTATCGCTTTAGATCCTAAATCCCTTGTTACCGATTTGATAATTAATCAAATCCCAGAAACTTGTATTCTTCCCCTTTGAAATCGGCTAATCACTAGATCCCTTGAATCGATTAGTTTTCGGCTTAAAACACATAAAAATAGATCTAACTACTAAAATAGGCCTTGGCCGAATATTCATAGTCACTTACCTTAAGGATCTTAAATCCCGAAATTATCCCTTGGTTATAGCTTCTGTCGAAATCCCTAAAACCACATGTTAGATCAACTTCTAACCTTTAATCACAATCAATGTCCCTTGGCCAAATGTTAGATATGACTTACCTTGATGGTCAAATCCCAAAGATCTTTTCCTTTATAATCGACTATGGCAAAAATCCCGAAAGAATCCTTCCAAATTTCGACAAGTAAGAATATTGATGGGATTAGTCCTAGATTTCGACAAATCTAAAAGAAAAGAATAGAAATCAAAACTTGTTCTTACCCTTTCTTGAAGAAATCGACAAACCTATGCTTGAAGCCCTCAAAGATTCAAACTTTTGATGGATTGGAAAGAAAAGAAATTGGCTAATGGTGATATCTTGAATTTTCGGCTTTGGCTAACAAAAAGAAGAAGAACAAATGCTCTAGGAAATTCGGCGAGAGAGAAGGGGTTGAGAGAAAGAATGATGAATGGCCCTCTTTTTCTTATATAGCCGAATTTACTAACTTAGAATCCCTTACTTGGCCATCACTCTTCTATTTTGATAGCTTTATCTCTTTAATTATCTCCTAAAATAAAAGATAATTCAGCAACTATCCTTACTTAGCCGAAATTATTAAACTCAAAGTCCCTTACTTGGCCATCACTTCTCCCTTATTTTCCTAATTAAAGAATAATTCCTCATTTATCTCTTGAAAATAATCTAAAATAAATCCATTATTTATCCCTTATTTATCCACTATTTTATCTCTTAAAAATAAAAGAATAAAGGCTCCTAAATTATAGCCTTGTGCCGTTCACCTCACTTCTTCTGGAAGCAAAATAAAATTTCTTTTATTTGCTTTCCCTGTGACTCGAACTCAGGCCCAATCCCATCACATGTGGCGCCATTTCCAGAGGCCCTAAGTGGCATCTCCAGGCCACTTTTCCAAGCCTGTTTGCGTGTCAAATTTCACATACTTTTTCTCTTAAGGTGTAACAACCCAAACCAGGTCTATGCGTTAAGACGAGATTTGGTTTGTCACACTGATCGAACATCTATTCAATTCTCTAATAATTGAAGTAAAACAGTAATACAAAACCTTTTGAAAATAAAGATTAATAAAAATTAAGAACGATGATTTAAAATTGGAGAATTAAGAAAATACTTGTTTGAAATCTTATCATAATTGTCAAAAACTTTAAGTAGTTTTAAAACCATTCGAAAGAATTTAAAAATAATTAAGGATGTCCAAATTGTTATAAAACACAATGTTTTTAAGAAAACCTTATAGATTAAACATAAGCCCATATTGAGAGTCTTAAAACAAAATTAAATCCATCCACACATAAAAATCCATAAAACATAAATAGAAGCCTTATTACATCATACCCAAAATAATAACTAAATTAAGTAACTTAAATAAAGTTCATAGTTTATAAAACCCATGCTCGTACTATGGCCTCCATGAAGTCATCCCCGACCTAAGTCCACATCAATTTCCATCACCTGAGATGGATAATAAAACGGGGTGAGTTACTAAGAACTCAGTGTGTAACTCACTTACCACCATTATTGGGCCAGATCATCGAGACATTAAGTTGGGCTTGAGCCCAACTGCAGATTTAACAATATAGAATAAAATAAAATAAATAAAATGCATGTAACCAAAATGAATTTCCCAACCAAGCCTAATTTCCATCCGCTACACACCCCCGTACCAACCTACACACCTGTGGGGATCAAGTCAACCCACCCCGCCAAACACACCAATCGTAGGCATCAAGCCTTTTAAAATAATATTGTAGTGCACTACCGAACTAGATTGTGACATAGTCACCGAACTAGGGGCATTAAGCCATAAAAATTTGTGGCAGAGCCACCGAACTAGATTCGTGGCCACAGGCCTTTCTTCTCTTCATCATATATCCCGTCCCATGCAATCATGTATGCATAACAAACTATAGCCATATAATAATTTATCAAGTAATCCATATTATAGATGAGTCTATAATTAAACCTTTCTTTTGGGCCTATTAAACAAAATAGTATTTAGCCCATTTAGCAATCTAGCGAACTTTGGCCCATATATCGAACTAGAAAGTTTTTGGCCCAGTTAGCGATCTAGCAGTTTTTCGGCCCAATATATCGATCTAGCAATATTTTGGCTCAATTTATCGATCTAGCAATATTTCTGCTTAATTTATCGATCTAGCAATATTTTGGCTCAATTTATCGATCTAGCAATTTTTTGTAATTTTCCCGACTTTAACCATTTTCATGCATTTACACAAAAGTGTCTATTACTACGTGTTTTTCTGATTTTTCCATTTTTACGAATTTATCACAATGCTTACGGTTTGATATCTAACCCGAGAGATAAGTGTGAAGTTACACACCTGGTTATAGTGAGAACTAGACTTTCCCGCTCGTAAATACCTAAATGCATCACATTATATTAAAACACTAAAATTTATTAACAAAACCAATATTCGAAATAACGATCTAAACTTTTACCCTCAGAATTTTGAACTACTTCTACTTGCGGTTTCTCCCTGATTGATGGTTCGTTAACCGATGCAAATCCACGAACAAACAAAGGTTCGGGAGTACGAACGACTTCAAACAATTGATTCTCCTCGGATGAGCATCCACAACCCGGTGGAAAATCTCGGATTCCCGAAATAGCCTTTTGCTTAAACTTAGGGGGAATAGCGGAACCACCCTTCTTCCGAACACTATTCACCGCCCTTTTCTTCCCTATCTTGATTGTCTTCATTGACAAAAGATCATTAGTCCAACCTAATATTATATCGAAAATATGACTAAAGGTTTTTAAGGGTGAGATTTCCTTACCACAAATATCCTTGTTCCACAATATGAGAGTCGACCAAACGTTCCCTTAACACCTTAAATCGATTCCACGTTCTACGATACTCACGAACACTTGATTTCCGGTCTTCCACTATCGCACTAAAGTATAACAATGAAAACGTTTAATAGAAAGAATGATAAATTTTGATCCAAAAGATCCTTCTTACCACCATCAAGATTCGGCCAAAACAACTATTAACTAACATAAACTAAAAAGAACTCTTACCTATTGTCCACGATTGAAAAGAAAGGATTGAGAAGGAGGTCTAGATATGATGGAGAATTCGGCTATGTATAACCAAAGAAAAGAGAAAATGGTTCGGCTATGGGCCCACTAACATTCGGCCATGAGAGACATTATTGGAGAAAGTATTGATTGAAAAGAAATAAAAGATGGAAGAAAAAAGATGATGATGAGGATTCGGTTTTCAAAGAGAAGAAAAGAGAAATAAAAAGATGAGTTTAGGAGCAATGTATATTCGGCAATGGTATAAAGAAAGAAAAAGAATGGCCTTTTTGGTGTTGGTAATTTCGGCACTATGAGAAAAGGCACAAAATAGAATACTAGAATGTTAGGCAAAAATGACCAAATGGTCAAAAGAATAAGGCTTACCAAAAGCTCAATTTCGGCCAAGGGAGAAAGGTTGAGAAAGAATTGCAAAACTTTGCACAAAAATGCTAGGAATGACCAAAAGCTAACTCCTAATCCTAGCCAAGCTACTAACATATTCGGCCAACCCCCCTTTGTCCACAATGCCATCCAAATTCATGGTCAAATGGCCATGAATTTGTTTCCAAAACATTTACCTTGATACATGCCTTATGTCCCCTTATCTTACCAAAATTTCTTCATTCCATACCATAAGTTAACACTTAACCTTAATCCTTTAGTCTAATTACCAAATATGAAAAAGTCCACACTTACCATAATTATGGCTTGGCCGATACTTGCCATACAAGTGCAAAAATAAAAGTTATCTAGTTGCTATCCAAGGGATTCGAACCTCTCCCCTCATGCAATCACTCATGCACCAACACCACCTTGCCACTTACTCATCTTATGCTACTTTTTGACACTTAAATTAACTTAAGTATCAATGTCACTTGATCCCCTTCAATAAATTCCCAAAACTAAAAATTATTCCATACCCAAATAATTCCATACTCTTCTTCAAGGCTATAATAAACACAAGCTAAACACCAAAACATGCAATATATATCTATACTCGAATTTTAGGGTGTTACAACTCTACCCTCCTTAAAGAAAATTTCGTCCTCGAAATTTACCTGGTTGAAAGAGGTGAGGGTATTGTTACCGAATTGCATCCTCAAGCTCCCACGTAGCTTCCTCCACTCCGTGATTATGCCATAAAACTTTGACCAACGGTACGATTCTCTTTCTTAGCACCTTAACATCTCGGTCTAAGATTTCCACTGGTTCCTCCTCAAAAGACAAGTCCGAATTCAACTCCACTTCTTCTATCGGTACTATGTGCGTCGGATCCGATCTATAGCGCCTCAGCATGGAAACATGAAAAACATTATGAATTTGACTCAACTCCGGAGGTAATTCGATCTGATAGGCCACTGGACCAACACGCTTCACCACACGATACGGTCCAATGTATCTAGGACTCAATTTGCCCTTCTTTCCAAACCTGAAAATCTTCTTCCAAGGCGAGACCTTCAAGAAAACTTGGTCCTCCACAGCATACTCGATATCCTTACGCTTCAGATCTGCATACGACTTTTGTCTATCCGAAGCTTCCTTTAACCGTGCTCGATTAGCTTTTACTTTTTCTTCCGTTTCAGAGATCATCTCAGGACCTAGCATATGTCGTTCGCCCAATTCAGTCCAACAAATAGGAGAACGACACCTACGACTGTACAATGCCTCGTAGGGTGCCATCTGAATGCTAAACTGATAGTTATTGTTATAAGCAAATTTTGCCAGCGGTAGAAAATCCTTCCAACTACCTTTGAAGTCGATTACACATCCCCTTAACATGTTTTCCAGAATCTGAATTACTCTTTCCGATTGACCATCTGACTGAGGATGAAAAGCCGTACTGAAGTTTAGCTTTGTTCCCAGAGCTTCATGCAAAGCTTTCCAAAATCGTGATGTAAACCTAGGATCCCTATCTGATATAATAGACACTGGTACCCCATGCAACCTCACGATTTCAGATACATACAGTTTAGCCAACTTCTGTAATGAGTAATCCGTACGAACTGGTAGAAAATGAGCAGTCTTCGTCAAACGATCAACAATTACCCAAACAGAATTTTTCTTAGTAGGTGTTAAAGGTAACCCACTAACAAAGTCCATTGTTATCTGCTCCCATTTCCAAAGAGGAATCTTTACCGGTTGTAATAAACCTAATGGCAATTGATGCTCCGCCTTCACTTGTTGACAAGTTAAACATTTTCCCATAAATTCTGAAATTTCACGCTTCAACCCTGGCCACCAATACTGTTCACGAAGATCACGATACATCTTATTTCCTTCGGGGTGCATAGCATAAGGGCTACTATGCGCCTCTCGTAGAATCATTTGCCTCAGATCTGAGTCCTTAGGCATACAAACTCTTCCACAAAAACACAACACACCTTCCATGTTTAAACCAAAATCCTCTATTTCACCACTTCCAACTTGCTGAAGTAAAGGTCCCAACTTTTTGTCTGATATTTGTTTTTCCTTGATTAGCTCTAACCACAGAGGCTTCACTTGAAGTTCCGCTATCAAACTACCATCCTCATACAAACTCAAATGGGCAAACATTGCTCTCAAATCAGATACCACCTTACGACTTAGCGCGTCTGCTACCACATTAGCTTTTCCAGGATGATACTCGATTGAGAAATCATAGTCCTTTAGCAGTTTCACCGATCTTCGTTGTCTCAAGTTTAACTCCTTCTAAGTAAGAAGATACTTAAGACTCTTGTGATCTGTATAGATGATAGACTTCTCACCAAAGAGATAGTGTCTCCAAATTTTTAAAGCAAACACTACCGCAGCTAACTCCAAGTCATGAGTAGGGTAGTTTACTTCGTGCGGTCTCAGCTGACGAGAAGCATAAGCCACCACTTTCCCATCTTGCATCAGTATACAACCTAAACCCGTATGTGACGCATCACAGTAAACTATAAACTCCTTTCCAGCCTCAGGTTGAATCAATATCGGCGCTTCCGTCAAAATCTTCTTTAATTTCTCGAAACTTTCTTGCTGTTTATCGGTCCATATATACAGTACTCCCTTTCGCAATAGCTTAGTTAGGGTGCAGCAATCAACGAAAACCCCTCAACAAAGCGTCTATAGTAACCAGCCAAACCCAAGAAACTCCGAATCTCAGCTACCGACTTTGGTGGTTTCCAATCCAATACAGCCTCAATCTTCCGAGGATCCACACTTATTCCTTCAGCTGATACCACATGACCCAAGAAAGTCACTTCCTTTAACCAGAATTCACATTTACTGAATTTGGCATATAGTTGATTATCTCGAAGTAACTGCAATACAAATCGCAAATGCGAGTCATGCTCCTCTTCATTCCTTGAATATACCAGAATGTCATCTATGAATACCACTACAAACCAGTCTAAAAATGGTTGAAATACCCGGTTTATCATATCCATAAATACAGCTGGTGCATTGGTCAACCCAAACGGCATCACCGAAAACTCATAATGTCCATAACGAGTTTGGAAAGCCGTCTTATGAATATCCGCTTCTTTCACCTTAAGCTGGTGATAACCCGATCTCAAATCAATTTTGGAGAAAACTGAAGCTCCTTTCAATTGATCAAACAGGTCATCAATTCTCGGCAGAGGGTACCTATTCTTGATCATCAATTTATTCAATTGCCTGTAATCAATACACATATGCATCGACCCATCTTTCTTCTTAACAAACAAAACCGGTGCTCCCCACGGGGACACACTCAGTCGAATAAAACCCCGATCCAACAATTCTTGAATTTGAGCTTTAAGCTCCGTCAACTCCTTCGGTACCATTCTATAAGGAGCAATGGACAGTGGAGCCGTTCCGGGCAAAAGCTCAATACCAAATTCCACTTCCTGATCTGGAGGTATACCAAGAAGTTCTTCAGGAAATACATCTGAAAATTCCTTCACTGTTCTCACATCTTCCACCGCTAACTCTTTGGCATCTAAAGCACTAATAAAAGCTAGAAATGCTCCATACCCTTTTCGCACCAGCTTTTCTGCCTTTAACGCAGATACCACATTTGCCAAATAATTCATTCATTCGCCAATCATAACTATTTCCTTATCTTCCACAGTTCTTATTGACATTCGCTTTTCAGCACAATCCAATTGCACCCGGTGCTTAACCAACCAATTCATGCCCAAAATGATATCGAACTCGCCAAAAGGCAATTCCATCAAATTCGCCAAAAATATTTCTCCTTGAATTTCCAAGGGCACATCTCTAAACAGTTTATTTACCAACACCGACTATCCTAAAGGACTAATTACCTTCATCTCACTATCGGAAATTTCAGATTCTAAATTCAAGTTTCCAGATATGGTGCTAGCAACATACGAGTGGGTAAAACCAATATCTATCAAAGCAATAACAGGTACATCAAAGATGAAGAACGTACCAGTTATCACATCAGGTGCATTGCTATCCTCACGACGTCTGACTGCATACACCAACCCTGGCTGTCTTGCATCCGTGTTACCTCTAGAACCATTGCCTCGACCCGCTGCACCTTGACTACGTACAGCTCCATTACCACCATGACCTGGTCTACGGCCTCTCGGTGGTTGCTGAGCTCCTCTTGCTTGTTGTGCATCAGTATTACGAGCTTCCTGAGTTGTATCCATTCGTCGAGGGCAATTCCTATATTGATGATCCATTGAACCACATTTATAGCAAGCACCCGCTTTCTTCCAAAGACTCTCCGAATGCCGCTTCCATTCATTCAAAGACATCTCGACTCGATTAATGCCTACAGTGTTCTTCCTTAAGCTGGCTCATCATTCTGAGGCCTCTTCAGAAACCTTTTTGAAGAACCCGAATACTTCATACCTCTCTTGCCTCTAACTCGTTCCCGATTTTGACATTCTGAGTTCTTAGCCTCTTCGGCTATCTTGGCTTTCTCCACAAGCGTGGCAAAAGTTCTAACTTGTTGTGGGGCTATCAGAACGTGCAACTCATCATTCAACCCATCCTCAAAGCGTACACAACGCTCATGATCCGTTGACACTATTGTTCAAGGATAGCGACTCAAACGTAAAAACTCGACTTCATCTACGCCACCATCGTCTTATTTCCTTGAACTGATTCAAGAATTCCTTCCTTCGGGCATCCACATAACTTGTTCCTACATATTTCCCTTGAAAGGAAGCTTTGAAGAATTCCCAATTAACTAATGCAGCTTCAATGCCTTCTCGTACAGTAAGCCACCATTGGTATGCTTCATCCCTTAACAAGGACACCGCTCCTCTTAGTTTTTGTTCCACCATGCACTCAAGATCGTCCATAATTCGCTCCACTGCCTCAAGCCAATATTCAGCAACATTTGGAGCTACACCTGAGACACCTCTGAAAACCTCAGCACCACTTGATTTCAATCGCTCCGATATCGACCCACGAGCTGTTGGCCCAGCTCTAATTCCAGCAACTCTTTCAAGAACTCGCAACATTGCTTGTGTCAAAGCATTATCTTCTTCCATATGATCATGTGATCCCGTCTCACTCTCAAGTGACGCAGGTGCATCCATTTTCGGCATATGATCCGGCGCTTCAGTTGCGCCCCTAACACCTCGTCCTCTACCACGACCGCGTCAACCGCGTCCACGACCACGTCCTCTAGTGCTCATAATGACTAATTCGATTTAATCTGATTAAGAGTTTTATGAATCAGAATACTATTTCAGTGTTTATTAACGATATTTTATGATATGAAAGAGATAGAGTTGTTTTCGCAATCATATCCTTATTGTCTCAATCTCTACGGTTTTCAACACCTAAAACTAGAAGTTCTAGAGTGTTTCTATGATCATATCACAGTAATAATAAACAATCAATATACAGATACTTACTTGACTTGGTGCGGGATGCTCATGATGCCATACTACCTTTAAATCAAAAAGTCTAGAAATTTGAATTGTTTCTCAAACAAATATCATTGTTGAACCCAAACCATAGTCGAGTTTTGAAACTGGCTCTGATACCATTAAATGTAACAACCCAAATCAGGTCTATGCGTTAAGAGGAGATTTGGTTTGTCACACCGATCAAACATCTATTCAATTCTCTAATAATTTAAGTAAAACAGTAATACAAAACCTTTTGAAAATAAAGATTAATAAAAATTAAGAACAATGATTTAAAATTGGAGAATTAAGAAAATACTTGTTTGAAATCTTATCATAATTGTCAAAAACTTTAAGTAGTTTTAAAACCATTCGAAAGAATTTAAAAATAATTAAGGATGTCCAAATTGTTATAAAACACAATGTTTTTAAGAAAACCTTATAGATTAAACATAAGCCCATATTAAGAGTCTTAACACAAAATTAAATCCATCCACACATAAAAATCCATAAAACATAAATAGAGGCCTTATTACATCATACCCAAAATAATAATTAAAATAAGTAACTTAAATAAAGTTCATAGTTTATAAAACCAATGCTCGTAGTATGGCCTCCACGAAGTCATCCCCGGCCCAAGTCCACATCAATTTCCATCACCTGAGATGGATAATAAAATGGGGTGAGTTACTAAGAACTCAGTGTGTAACTCACTTACCACCATTATTGGGCCAGATCATCGAGACATTAGTTGGGCTTGAGCCCAATTGCAGATTTAACAATATAGAATAAAATAAAATAAATAAAATGCATGTAACCAAAATGAATTTCCCAACCAAGACTAATTTCCATCCGCTACACACCCCCGTACCAACCAACACACCTGTGGGGATCAAGTCAACCCACCCCGCCAAACACACCAATCGTAGGCATCAAGCCTTTTAAAATAATATTGTAGTGCACTACCGAACTAGATTGTGACATAGTCACCGAACTAGAGGCATTAAGCCATAAAAATTTGTGGCAGAGCCACCGAACTAGATTCGTGGCCACAGGCCTTTCTTCTCTTCATCATATATCCCGTCCCATGCAATCATGTATGCATAACAAACTATACCCATATAATAATTTATCAAGTAATCCATATTATAGATGAGTCTATAATTAAACCTTTCTTTTGGGCCTATTAAACAAAATAGTATTTAGCCCATTTAGCAATCTAGCGAACTTTGGCCCATATATCGAACTAGAAAGTTTTTGGCCCATTTAGCGATCTAGCAGTTTTTCGGCCCAATATATCGATCTTGCAATATTTTGGCTCAATTTATCGATCTAGCAATATTTCAGCTCAATTTATCGATCTAGCAATATTTCGGCTCAATTTATCGATCTAGCAATTTTTCGTAATTTTCCCAACTTTAACCATTTTCATGCATTTACACAAAAGTGTCCATTACTACGTGTTTTTCTGATTTTGCCATTTTTACGATTTTATCACAATACTTACGGTTTGATATCTAACCCGAGAGCTAAGTGTGAAGTTACACACCTGGTTATAGTGAGAACTAGACCTTCCCGCTCATCGATACCTAAATGCATCACGTTATATTAAAACACTAAAATTTATTAACAAAACCAATATTGGAAATAACGATCTAAACTTTTACCCTCAGAATTTCGAACTACTTCTACTTGCGGTTTCTCCCCGATTGATGGTTTGTTAACCGATGCAAATCCACGAACAAACAAAGGTTTGGGAGTACGAACGACTTCAAACAATTGATTCTCCTCGGATGAGCGTCCACAACCCGGTGGAAAATCTCGGATTCCTGAAATAGCCCTTTGCTTAAACTTAGGGGGAATAGCGGAACCACCCTTCTTCCGAACACTATTCACCGCCCTTTTCTTCCCTATCTTGATTGTCTTCATTGACAAAAGATCATTAGTCCAACCTAATATTATATCGAAAATATGACTAAAGGTTTTTAAGGGTGAGATTTCCTTACCACAAATATCCTTGTTCCGTAATATGAGAGTCGACCAAACGTTCCCTTAACACCTTAAATCGATTCCACGTTCTACGATACTCACGAACACTTGATTTTCGGTCTTCCACTATCGCACTAAAGTATAACAATGAAAATGTTTAATAGAAAGAATGATAAATTTCGATCCAAAAGATCCTTCTTACCACCGTCAAGATTCGGCCAAAATAAGTATTAACTAACATAAACTAAAAAGAACTCTTACCTATTGTCCACGATTGAAAAGAAATGATTGAGAAGGATGTCTAGATATGATGGAGAATTTGGCTATGTATAACCAAATAAAAGAGAAAATGGTTCGGCTATGGGCACACTAACATTCGGCCATGAGAGACATTATTGGAGAAAGTATTGATTGAAAAGAAATAAAAGATGGAAGAAAAAGATGATGATGAGGATTCGGTTTTCAAAGAAAAGAAAAGAGAAAGAAAAAGATGAGTTTAGGAGCAATGTATATTCGGCAATGGTAAAAAGAAAGAAAAAGAATGGCCTTTTTGGTGTTGGTAATTTCGGCACTATGAGAAAAGGCACAAAATAGAATACTAGAATGTTAGGCAAAAATGACCAAATGGTCAAAAGAATAAGGCTTACCAAAAGCTCAATTTCAGCCAAGGGAGAAAGGTTGAGAAAGAATTGCAAAACTTTGCACAAAAATGCTAGGAATGACCAAAAGCTAACTCCTAATCCTAGCCAAGCAACTAACATATTCGGCCAACCCCCCCTTTGTCCACAATGCCGTCCAAATTCATGGTCAAATGGCCATGAATTTGTTTCCAAAACATTTACCTTGATACATGCCTTATGTCCCCTTATCTTACCAAAATTTCTTGATTCCATACCATAAGTTAACACTCACCTTAATCCTTTAGTCTAATTACCAAATATGAAAAAGTCCACACTTACCATAATTATGGCTTGGCCGACACTTGCCATACAAGTGCAAAAATAAAAGTTATCTAGATGCTATCCAAGGGATTCTAACCTCTCCCATCATACAATCACTCATGCGCCAACACCACCTTGCCACTTACTCATCTTATGCTACTTTTTGACACTTAAATTAACTTAAGTATCAATGTCACTTGATCCCCTTCAATAAATTCTCAAAACTAAAAATTATTCCATACCCAAATAATTCCATACTCTTCTTCAAGGCTATAATAAACACAAGCTAAACACCAAAACATGCAATATATATCTATACTCGAATTTTAGGGTGTTACATAAGGCCACCTTGCCTTAATTTCCTCTTTTAAACTTTAAAACTCGACATTTCTAAGTCATTTCTAAGTTTCCAAAAATTTTCGTTTGCCTCTTTAAACTTGGCATTTCCTTACATTTCCAAGTTTCCAGAAATGTTCGCTTTCCACTTTTGAATCATTTCCAAATCATTTCCTTACATTTCCAAGTCATTTCCTTACATTTCCAAGACAAGACATTTCCTTCCATTTCCAAGTCATTTCCTTACATTTCCAAGACAAGACATTTCCTTACATTTCCAAGTCATTTCCTTACATTTCCAAGTTTCCAAAAATGTTCACCATTCATTCATAACACATAAGACATGCCATTTCGTATAATTAAATCAAAAATGCATAGGCCCATTTCCAGGATGTTACAGTTCTACCCCCTTAAAAATAATTTCCTCCTCGAAATTACTTACTATCGAATAATCGTACATCTTAACTCACCGCACTACACTTATGCTGCACACTCTGATCTTAATAGAACCATCATACTTCCTAGGCACAATCTCTAAGTTCGCGTCTCCTAGAACTCATTTCTAACGCCGCGATTTAATCTGATTAAAAAGTTTTATGCATCGAATTTTGTTCCACTTATTAACCATGGACAATTTTATGAAATAAAGATATTTAGAAGTAGTTCTTTCGATCACACAAAGTTTCAGCTTCAAGTTCACTACTCTAATTCGAGATAATCACATTCACATTCATCAACAGAGACACCTTCATTCCTCAATAGAGGCACATTCATTCATCAACATAGACATATTTATTCAGTGGTATCTACCACCCACATTCACTATTCGAACACTCTTTGCCTTATTCCTATCCTAGGGATATTTTTGTAATTTGTCCTACTGGGATAGTTTCGTAATTTTTCAAAATAAGGTTCCTTGGTAATTTTGTCATAAAGGGTATTTTGGTAATTTTGTGTTCTCGGGTATTTTTTTTGAAAATTTGAAATTCGAGGGTATTTCAAGTAAATTTTGAATCTCTGGCTATTTTGGTAATAAACTGTGGTAAATTTGTAAAATTTAACAAATCGAGGATATTTCAAAAGTTGCAAAACTTTGAGGGTTCTTTTTGAGAATTGTTCTTTCCAAAACGGTGATGTTGCAAAAAAAAAATTTGGAAATCAGGGTCATTTTGGTAATTTTTTGTAAGTTAGGGGCAATTTTGTAATTTCATAAATTGGAAATTTTTTGGAAAATTTTGTAAAGATGGTTTTCACAAATTTAAAAGGGTCATTTTAAGAGTTTTAAAACTAGGGTTTTTATAAAAATACGGCTAGTTCCCTTTCGGATTTTAGTTATTGAGTTTAGCCTGCGACTGAGTCCTCTTGGTTAGGGTGAACCGTAGCTACACACTAGGTAGGATTCCAGCGAAGAGGAGGTGAGTCACTAGAACTGTTTAAGTACCAGGCTCTTCCGGATCCAATCCTAGACATGCGCACAGTGGTTACCACACCCTAACTCGGCGACTTAGCCATAGGGTTGTTTAGTTAGGCACTTAAGTCTTATGTAAGTGTTGGGGAAAACTAATCCTAGGGTTCAAGTACTTATCATGCTAATCTACATTCCATTCCATTTCTACCCTTCTACTCATCATACTATAAACCACACAAATGGATAGAAGTACTTACCTGGTGGACTGCGGGTCGGAGACTTTGGTGCCATGCCAGAAACCTGCTTATGTCAAAAAATTTTCATAAAACTCATTTGGGCTCGCTTTGAAAACGTTTTGGGCCTTAAACCCCTAGGCTGAGGGTTTGAAACTGGGCTCTGATACCAAACTGAAACACCCCAAACCCGGCCCACGAGCTTGAACCAGATCTGGTATGTTCCTCAAGTAAACCGGTTCAAAGTTCTTTTGTTACTTTGGGAAAATAGTGTGTTTTGAAAGAAATATTGTTTTGGGTTGGGCTCGAGTAGAAAACAAAATCGTTTTATAATGAAACCCTTATAAATTTTAGGTGATAAAACATATAGAATACATTTAAAGTAAATTACTTAATCTTTAACTTAATAAAATTTCGTAACATAATAAATAAAAACAGAAATAAAATAGTGCACTATGGCCTTATGGCCTTATTACATCAAGTAAATCCAAATAATTCGAAGTACTTAAAAATTACATCGAGGAACACACCAGATCCGGTCAAGGCTCGTGGGCCAGGTATGGGGTGTTTCAATTTGGTATCAGAGCCCAGTTTTAAACTCTCGGCCTGGGGTTTATGGCCCAAAACGTTTTCAAATCGAGCCCAACTGAATTTTGAGAAAGTTTTTAAGCAGGTTTTTCTAGCATGGCACCTAAGTCTCCGACCTGCAGTCCACCAGGTAAGTACCCCTAACCATCTGTGTGATTTATGTTATGGATTGTAGAAGGGTATAAATGGAACGTAGAATAGTATGATAGGTACTTGAACCCTAAGATTAGCTTACCCCAACTATTACATAAGACTTAATGCCTAATTAAACAAACCTATGGCTAAGTCGCCGAGTTAGGGTGTGGCAACCCCTGTGCGCATGTCTAGGATTGGATCCAGAAGAGCCTGGTACTTAAGTAGTCCTAGTGACTCACCTCCTCTTCGCTGGAATCCTACCTGGTGCGTAGCTTCTGCTGGTTTCACCCTAACCAAGAGGACTCAATCACAAAGCTAAACCCAATAACTAAAACCCGAAAGGGAACTCGCCGTATTTTTATAAAAACCCTAGTTTTAAAACTCTTAAAATTACTCTTTTAATTTGTGAGAACTATTTTTACAAAATTTTTCAAAAAAAAAAATTTCGATTTATAAAAAAATTACCTAAATACCCCTAGTGGTAAAATTACAAAAATGCCCTTGGTTTATAAAATGACCAAACTACCTATAGTTTTATCAAAATTTCCTTACTTTATGACAAGTCCAAAACCCTAATTTACTAAATATCAAAATACCTTGATTTTGGAAAATTACAAAATTGCCCCTAACTTGCAAATTACCAAAATGACCCTAATTTTCAAAATTTTTGCAACATCACCACTTTGGAAAACAAATTCTCAAAAAGAACCCCCAAGTTTTGCAAATTTTGAAATACCCCAAAATTATTAAAACTTTACAAATTTATCCCGGTTTACTACCGAAATACCCCCGAATTACAAAATTACCGAAGTACCCCCAGATTTCAAAATTTCCAAAATACCCTTGGGAATACAAAATAACCAAAATACCCTTATTGACAAAATCACCAAGGAACCATATTTTGAAAAATTACGAAAATACCCCTGTAGGACAAATTATGAAAATACCACTGGGGTAGGAATAGACAAAAATAGAGAAATAGAGAACGTGTGTGAATGAATGTTTGAATGAATGTGCTTCTCTGAATTAGGATAGAAAACTTGAACTTTGATTGATCGAAAGAACTACTTCTAAACTTCTTTCATAAAATTTCTTCGCGGATAATCAGTGAAACCAGTATTAATTCATAAAATTTCTTAATCAGATTAAAGCACGAACGTAGACATGAGCTCTAGGGGACGTGGTTAAAACGTACGAGGATGCGGTAGAGTTAGAATGACCGTGTCGGAACCCGTGAGGTTGGGTCAAGGATCTGAGAATGAGGTACCGCCACCGCCACCACCAAATTGGTCTTTGAGCAATGAGGATCGGATGGGAGACGATCTTTGTATCGCAGTCGTGGCTGCGAGTTCTTGAGCTGGTGGCTGGTGTAGGAGGAAATTCAGGAGCTCGAAAGTCGGTACCTGAGCGACTCCAAGCTAATGGAGCTGAGGTGTTCCGTGGAGTATCAGGTGTAACACCCAGTACCACTGAATATTGGTTAGAGGCAACCGAGCAGATTATGGATGAGCTCGATCTAACCCCTGAGGAGAAGTTGAAAGGAATGCTGGCACTACTACACGATGAAGTGTATCAGTGGTGGTTAACAGTTAGGGATGGTGCCACGGCTGAGAATCTGACCTGGGAGTATGTTAAGGCAGCATATCAAAAGAAATATTTTGGCACCCGGTATACTGATGAGCAGAGGAAGGCTTTTCTGGGGCTGGTTCAAGGGAACAAGTCCGTAGCGGAGTATGAAGCTGAATTTCTGAGGTTGAGCCGGTATGCTCGTTGAGTAGTGGCTACGGAACATAAGCGATGTGTTCGGTTTGAGGACGGACTAAGGAATGACCTAAGGTAGTTGATAGCTCCACACCAGGAATGGGAGTTTTCTGCTTTAGTAGAGAAAGCTAAGGTAGCTGAAGGGATTAAGGATTCTATGAAGCAGAATATGGATTGAAATAGGCCAAAAAGAGGTTTTGGATCGTCTGGATCATCTGGGAGTAAGAGGCCTAGAGTTGATGGGCCACAAGGCCAGCAAGCTGCCATAGGAGGGCAGTATCGTACTTGTGATCAGTGTGGGAAGAAACACTTAGGAGAGTGTTGGAAAAAGACAGGACAATGCTTTAAGTGTGGGTCCAAGGACCATATGATCAAGGACTGTCCAATGAAACCTGATGGGAATCGATCAGCAGCTCAGAATGTTAATCAGGTTGGTAGAGGTGGACAGCAGCCTCAACGAGGCCGTGGTCTGAATGGCAAAGATAATGGTGCTGGCAGAGGACGTGGAACACTGGGCCGAGGTGTTGTTAATACTGAGGCAAGGCAATCGGGTTTAGTTTATGCGGTTTGCCGGAGGGAGGATGGAGACGCACTGGATGTCATAATTGGTACGTTCTTTATTTATGGCAAGCCCTATTTTGCTCTGATTGATGTGGTCTCGACCCATTCTTATGTTGCATGTAGTGTAGTCGAGACACTAGGCCTAAACTCTGAACTCTCTGATAGGCAGATGACTGTAGTAAGCCAATTAGGCCAAACTGTAGTGGTGAATAAGACCTTTCGGAGTGTATCTCTAGAAATTCAGGGAGTGAACTTTTGGGCTGACCTAATAGAACTACCCTTCGGGGAGTTCGAACTCATACTGGGTATGGATTGGTTGGTAGAGCACCGGGCCGTGTTGGATTGTGCGGCTAAGCGAATGGAGTTAAGGACCTCAGAGGATGAAGTAGTGGTTATGATAGGAGAAAGAAGAAACTACTTGTCTAATGTAGTTTCGGCGCTAAAGGCTGAAAAGATGGTGCGGAAAGGGTGCAAGGCGTTGTTAGCCTTCGTAAGTACGTTAGGTGGAAAGGAAGAAGGTATTAGTGGAGTTAGAACGGTAAGGGACTTCGTGGATGTTTTTCTAGAGGAGCTACCAGGAATACCCCCAGATAGGGAGGTGGAATTTGGAATAGACTTGCTACCGGGAATAGCTCTTGTGTCAATCGCTCCATACCGAATGGCGCCAAAGGAGTTGGTTGAGCTCAAGGCTCAAATCCAAGAGTTGTTGGATCGTGGGTTTATTCGGCCCAGTGTGTCTCCGTGGGGAGCACCGGTCCTGTTTGTGAAGAAGAAGGATGGAACCATGCATATGTGCATAGACTACCGTCAGTTAAACAAGCTGACCATCAAGAACAAATATCCTTTGCCAAGGATAGACGATTTGTTCGATCAGCTCAAAGGGGCAGTGGTTTTCTTGAAGATAGATCTAAGGTCTGGATATCATCAGCTTAAGGTGAAGGAGGTGGATATCCATAAGACAGCCTTTAGGACAAGGTACGGCCACTATGAGTTTGTAGTAATGCCGTTTGGATTGATGAGTGCCCCAGCCGCGTTCATGGATATGATGAACCGGGTCTTTCAACCCTACTTGGATAGGTTCATCGTTGTGTTCATCGACGACATCCTAGTGTACTCAAGGTCTGAAGAGGAGCATGATGAGCATCTCCGGATTGTACTGCAAGTGTTAAGGGAGAAGAAGCTCTATGCCAAATTCAGCATGTGTGAATTTTGGCTTAAGGAGGTGGCATTCTTAGGGCACGTGGTGTCTGTTGAAGGAATAAGGGTGGATCCTAGGAAGATTGAAGCAGTGTTGGATTGGAAACCATCTAGGTCAATGGCTGAGATTCGCAGCTTCTTAGGATTGGTAGGCCATTACCGAAGGTTTGTAGAAGGGTTCTCGTCAATAACAGCGCCTTTGACAAAGTTGTTGAGGAAGGAAGTACCCTTTGTATGGACGGATAAGCAGCAGGAGAGCTTTGAGAAGCTTAAAAAAGTGTTAACTGAAGCTCCGGTCTTGATTCAGTCGGAGACAGGAAAGGATTTCACGGTGTATTGTGATGCTTCTCACACGGGATTGGGATGCGTACTGATGCAGGATGACAAAGTAGTCGCGTACGCATCTCGGCAATTAAGGCCTTATGAGGTTAACTACCCGACTCATGACTTGGAATTAGCAGAGTCTTTGCTCTGAAAGTGTGGAGGCATTACCTTTATGGGGAAAAGTCAGTGATCTACACAGAGCACAAGAGTCTCAAGTACTTATTAACTCAGAAGGAGTTGAATCTGAGGCAGCGAAGGTGGGTGGAATTACTAAAGAATTACGACTGTTCTATAGAGTATCATCCGGGCAAGGTGAATGTGGTAGCAGATGCCTTAAGTCGGAAAGTGGTGTCGGATCTGAGGGCGATGTTCGCACAGTTGAGTTTGTATGATGATGGGAGTCTGCTGGCAGAATTGCAAGTCAAACCAACATGGTTGAATGAGGTAAAGGAAAGTCAGTTGGTGGATGAGGATCTAAGTGTTAAGTTGCAACAAGTACAGAACGGAGAGTTAGAGGATTATGGTGTTAATGATGAGGAAGTATTGTGTTTCAAGGGAAAGGTCTGTATGCCGAGGGACGAGGAGTTAAGACAGAGGATTCTTTAGGAAGCGCATAGTAGCCCTTATGCTATGCATCCCGGAGGCACTAAGCTGTACAGGGATCTAAGGGAACAGTTTTGGTGGCCTGATCTTAAATGGGAAGTTACTGAATTCGTGGGAAAATGTCTGATGTGTCAGCAAGTTAAGGCTGAACACCAAGTTCCATCAGGATTACTCCAGCCAATCGAGATTCCGCAATGGAAGTGGGAGAGAATTACCATGGACTTTATTAGTGGGCTTCCCCTTACGCCTACTAAGAAGGACTCGGTATGGGTAATAGTGGACCATTTGACCAAGTCCGCGCACTTTATCCCGGTGAGAGTTGACTATTCTTTGCAGAGGTTGGCAAAGTTATATGTGGCGGAAATTGTGAGGTTACATGGAGTGCCGGTGTCAGTCATTTCGGAAAGAGACCCAAGATTTACGTCTCGATTTTGGAGGGCACTTCATCAAGCTTTAGGCACTATGTTGGACTTCACTACGGCTTTTCATCCAGAATCAGACGGTCAGTCTGAGCGGGTAATACAAGTGTTGGAGGATATGTTGAGAGGCTGTGTGATAGATTTCCGAGGAAGTTGGGAAGACTATTTGCCTTTAGCAGAGTTCGCCTACAACAACAGCTATCAGGCTAGTAATCGGATGGCACCGTATGAGGCGTTGTATGGTCGGAAGTGTCGGACTCCTACATGTTGGACGGAATTGGGAGAACGTCGAGTTTTGGGTCCAGAAATTGTGGCAGAATCCGTGGAAAAGGTTAAGATAATTTGGGCACGGTTGAAGGAAGCATTTGATAGGCAAAAGTCGTACGCGGACCTGAAATAGAAGGAAATAGAGTTTGATGTGGGGGATCCAGTGTTCCTTAAAGTGTCACCTTAGAAGAAGGTAATGAGATTTGGACGAAAAGGAAAGTTAAGTCCAAGGTTTATAGAACCCTATCAAGTATTGAAGCGAATTGGACCAGTGGCATACCAGCTAGAGTTGCCACCGGAATTGAAGCAGATACACGACGTATTCCATGTGTCCATGCTACGTCGATATCGATCAGACCCATCTCATGTGGTACCAGTCGAGGAGGTGGAGCTAAGACCAGATTTGTCATACGAGGAAGAGCTGATTCAGATATTGGAACGTGATGTGAAAGTGTTACGGAGGAAGTCAGTTCCTCTAGTCAAAGTTTTATGGCGCAATCATGGAGCAGAGGAAGCTTCGTGGGAGCCAGAAGAGCCAATGCGACAGCAATACCCTCACTTATTTCAGCCAGGTAATTTCGAGGACAAAATTATTTTAAGAGGGGTAGAACTGTAATATCCTGAAATTGGGCTTATGCATTTTTGCTTAATTTTATGAAATAGCATGTCTATTGTGATATGGATGTGTTGTGTGAATTTTTAGAACCTTGGAAATGTAAGGAAATGTCTTGGAAATGTAAGGAAATGCCTTAGAAAATGTAGGGAAATGTCTTGTCTTGGAAATGTAAGGAAATGTCTTGAAAATGTAAGGAAATGTCTTGGAAATGTAAGGAAATGCCTTAGAAAATATTAAGCTTTAATTAATATAAAATTCCTCTTCCTACTATGTTTCTTTCATATAAAAATAGACACAGCAAGCTTTAATTAAATATCTTATTCACTTTCTAATTCCCTTTCTTCTATTTTTCGTGATTTTTCAAAATCACATCACTGCTGCTGACCAAACTGTTTTATTGCGAAATATGGCTACCACTACGAATATAGGCACGCCCGAGTGGTCACGGATGTCGGTTTCGGCTTTTCATCTTTTCGACCAAATCATAGAACATTTCATTGAAATATTCAGAGAAGTGTGAGATTACACACCATTTCAAACATGTATTCGGAAGGTACGGGATTACACACCTGATTTGGATTTCCTAAAGAACCACTCTTCGTTGGCCCCTAAAAATAAAATTGATTAAAAGTTAGCCTCAATTTCTTAAAGGTTCCAAAAGCCCAAAAGTACTTGTCGTAACCATTTTTCGTGTTTTGAAAAAACAGGAATTGACTTTAAAAAACATGGAGTCGCCACTAATCTTTTTGTTTAGGTGTGATCGGGTCACCTGTAAAATAACTTTTGGTCTACAAATTTGCAGAAGAAAGCGAGTTTGGGAGTCGGTTACGTGCGAGGAAGGATTAGCACCCTCGCGACGCCTTGAATCGGTACCAAATTGATTAATGTTGTCCTAATGTTGAAAACTTGAAAGTATCTAAGGCAAAAAAAAGTTATTAAATCTGAATTGAATCTCAAGATTAACTCGTTTCAGAAGAATAAAAGGATCACACCCAGCACGTTAGGATATAACACCTTTATACTCTAACATCGAAATTATCTTTGATTTTCAAAACATATGAAAAGGGTATTTGGTTATTTAGTTGAATGAAAAATCAACACCCAGCACGTTAGGATGTAATTTTCCGTACTTCTAAACACACAAATATTGCCTTGATTTAGAAAATATGAACAAAATTTGAAAAGATATTCGTTTATTTGGTCAAACCAAAAAATCACACCCAGCACGATTGGGCACGATTTCTACGAATTTCTAAATGCACGAATATTACCTTATTTTGAAAGATTTTCATTTTAAAACAATAGCGAGTATAATATTCAAAAGCCATGTATGATTTATTTAGACTAAAAAACAACGATTTAAAATGGATAAAAATGTTTAGGTTTAATACACAATGTGATGGCATAATATGAAAATAACAACGATCATGGAATAATAATACATGAATAAAAATACCATAGGAATGAACAACGGTGATATGAGGATACAGATAAGCAATTTACAATACAGGCAAGGATGATAATCACATAACGCGCACTATTTGAAAAATTTACAACATCAATAACCAAGACGAATAAATTAAACCACATATACAACAATTTGCAATAAGTGAAAAACAAGTTAAAAAAAATAAAATACAAAAAATACACTTTGAAATGATAATAAATTAGTTAAAAATAGGCAATGAAAAAAAGGTTTTTGTAATATCCTGAAATTGGGCTTATGCATTTTTGCTTAATTTTATGAAATAGCATGTCTATTGTGATATGGATGTGTTCTGTGCATTTTTAGAACCTTGGAAATGTAAGGAAATGTCTTGGAAATGTAAGGAAATGCCTTAGAAAATGTAGGGAAATGTCTTGTCTTGGAAATGTAAGGAAATGTCTTGAAAATGTAAGGAAATGTCTTGGAAATGTAAGGAAATGCCTTAGAAAATATTAAGCTTTAATTAATATAAAATTCCTCTTCCTCCTATGTTTCTTTCATATAAAAATAGACACAGCAAGCTTTAATTAAATATCTTATTCACTTTCTAATTCCCTTTCTTCTATTTTTCGTGATTTTTCAAAATCACATCACTGCTGCTGACCAAACCGTTTCATTGCGAAATATGGCTACCACTACGAATATAGGCACGCCCGAGTGGTCACGGATGTCGGTTTCAGCTTTTTCATCTTTTCGACCAAATCATAGAACATTTCATTGAAATATTCTGAGAAGTGTGAGATTACACACCATTTCAAACATGTATTCGGAAGGTACGGGATTACACACCTGATTTGGATTTCCTAAAGAACCACTCTTCGTTGGCCCCTAAAAATAAAATTGATTAAAAGTTAGCCTCAATTTCTTAAAGGTTCCAAAAGCCCAAAAGTACTTGTCGTAACCATTTTTCGTGTTTTGAAAAAAGCAGAATTGACTTTAAAAACATGGAGTCGCCACTAATCTTTTTGTTTAGGTGTGATCGGGTCACTGTAAAATAACTTTTGGTCTACAAATTTGCGTAAGAAAGCGAGTTTGGGAGTCGGTTCACGTGCGAGGAAGGATTAGCACCCTCGCGACGCCTTTGAATCGGTACCAAATTGATTAATGTTGTCCTAATGTTGAAAACTTGAAAGTATCTAAGGCAAAAAAAAGTTATTAAATCTGAATTGAATCTCAAGATTAACTCGTTTCAGAAGAATAAAAGGATCACACCCAGCACGTTAGGATATAACACCTTTATACTCTAACATCGAAATTATCTTTGATTTTCAAAACATATGAAAAGGGTATTTGGTTATTTAGTTGAATGAAAAATCAACACCCAGCACGTTAGGATGTAATTTTCCGTACTTCTAAACACACAAATATTGCCTTGATTTAGAAAATATGAACAAAATTTGAAAAGATATTCGTTTATTTGGTCAAACCAAAAAATCACACCCAGCACGATTGGGCACGATTTCTACGAATTTCTAAATGCACGAATATTACCTTATTTTGAAAGATTTTCATTTTAAAACAATAGCGAGTATAATATTCAAAAGCCATGTATGATTTATTTAGACTAAAAAACAACGATTTAAAATGGATAAAAATGTTTAGGTTTAATACACAATGTGATGGCATAATATGAAAATAACAACGATCATGGAATAATAATACATGAATAAAAATACCATAGGAATGAACAACGGTGATATGAGGATACGAGATAAGCAATTTACAATACACAGCAAGGATGATAATCACATAACGCGCACTATTTGAAAAATTTACAACATCAATAACCAAGACGAATAAATTAAACCACATATACAACAATTTGCAATAAGTGAAAAACAAGTTAAAAAAAATAAAATACAAAAAATACACTTTGAAATGATAATAAATTAGTTAAAAATAGGCAATGAAAAAAAGGTTTTTGTAATATCCTGAAATTGGGCTTATGCATTTTTGCTTAATTTTATGAAATAGCATGTCTATTGTGATATGGATGTGTTCTGTGCATTTTTAGAACCTTGGAAATGTAAGGAAATGTCTTGGAAATGTAAGGAAATGCCTTAGAAAATGTAGGGAAATGTCTTGTCTTGGAAATGTAAGGAAATGTCTTGGAAATGTAAGGAAATGTCTGGTAAATGTAAGGAAATGTCTTGGAAATGTAAGGAAATGCCTTAGAAAATATTAAGCTTCGAGCTTAAAAAGAGGGAACTAAAGCAAGGTGGCCTTAAGAGAAAATGTAGCGAAAATATGACACACAATTGGGCTTGGAAAAGTGGCTTGGAGGTTAGGGCTCTGGAAGTGACGCCATATGCTAGAGGAAGGGCTTGTGTTCGAGTCGCGTGGGAAGCATAATTCCAAGGCTTTTATTTTGGGCTTGTGACGTCAATAAGAGGGAGTAAGGGGGACGGCACCAAGGCTAAATTTTAGGAGTTTTATCCTTTTATTTTCAAGAGATAATTGAAGGATTATTCCTATTAATTTTTAAAATGAAGTGATAAAGATATGAGAAGTGATGGCCAAGTAAGGGACTCTAGCTTAGTAATTTGGCCTGAAAAAGGAAAAGAGAGGCCACCCTTCATTCTTCCTTTTCTCTTTTGTTCATCTACCGAAATCCTCTAGCAAAATTTCTCTCTTATCTTCTATTTTGCCAAAGCCAAAAACTCAAGCAAAGTTTAGCCAATTTCTTCACCATTCGTTTTCTTTTTTTCTCAATTCTCCAAGTGCCGAACCCCAAGGCAACCATTAGTCGATTGTTCAAAGCCCAAAGCCGAAGGGTTACTTCTTCTGAACCGATTTCTCTTGCAAGCTTTTTGCCGATTTCTTAAGGGTGGTGGACAATTGTGTTTTGATTGTTCTTTTGGTAAGAATCTCTTTTAGCCGAACCCTTATTCTTTTCCTTCTCTAATCGACGAAAAGCAAGGCTTTAATCTCATTATTGTTGTGACCAAAACCTTGAAGGATCTTTCGGGATTTGCCTAGGTCGACTATAAGGAAGAGAATTTTCGGGATTCAAAGATTCAAGGTAAGTCGTATGTATATTCGGCCAAAGGCCATTTATTATGTTTAAGGTTGAAATCGGATCTAATATGAGCCTATAGGTAATTCGACAGCTCCCTAAGCAAGTGGTTGTTTTCGAGATTTGAGATTCACAAGGTAAGAGAATCTAACATTCGGCCCAAGCCCTATTTTAGTATTTAGATATGTTTTTATTATTCGATTAAAAGCCGGAAGCTAATCTGTAAAGTGATTTAGTGCTAGCCGAATACAAGAAACACTACAAAGTTTCGGGATCTGATTAAGAAGTGAATCGGCAGCAAGGTAAGGATTTTTGGTTACAATAATCCTTCGGGATTTAACCTTATAGCCGAATAGGCTTTTCCCTAAAATACTAAGTGTGGCCGAATGTAGGGAGTTAAGGATCTAAGGCAGTAGATTGGATTTCGGGATTCCAGTGAATTTGTTAAGCGAATCAGGTGGGTACCCCACACTAAACCTTAATAGTTTTATGGTATTGATTATATGCATGTGTTAATATGAATGTGGAAAATATGGCTAAGTACCATGCTATGGTACAAAGTACCCAGGTACGTTTCCTACTCCTACTAGGAATATGAATATATGTCTTATATAACATGTGAAAAGTGATAAGAATGCGAATTAAGGCATGATGTGCATGATATGTATGATATGGGGCATTCGGGTTATATAAAAAGAGGAAGTGAATGTGGTGACTTTAGTCACATTATCTGAATGTGGTGACTTCGGTCACATTATCTAAATGTGGTGTCACATGACACAAATATTATCTGGTGGCTATGCCACGAATTTTATAAGGGCGATGAGCATGTCGTCTGCAGCGGTAGCCTTCGATGGTGTGTAGCGGATGGAGGGTTGACTTAGTAGTCCCCATGGTGTGCAGGATGGTACGGGTGATGTGTAGCGGATGGCATATGGGTTTGGATTCGGGTTGCATCACTTTTTCCTATCTGATATACGAATATGTATGTGATATGATAATGTATGCCTGAGTTATTAAATTTTAGTGTTGGTTACACATTGAGTCTGTTTGACTCACCCCGTTGGGGAACTTTTTCTTCCAGGTGACGATCGATGACTTTGACCGGCCTGTGAAGCTTAGGGGTGGCCATGTTCAAAGAAGGAAGTTATTATTTGGACTTTTTATTTTTTCGTACTTTGAATTTAATTTTGGGTTTCAATTTGATGTAATAAGGCCATAGTTGAACTACTTATTTTACTTTGATTTATTATGTTATGGATATTTATCAATTAAAGTTTTAGTAAATTTATTTCTAAAATAAACTCTAAGTGTTTTGTCACCTAAACTAAAGAATTTTTAATAAAAGATGACCTTGTTTTCAACTCGAGCCCAACCCAACAAAAATAATGTTTCTTTCAAAACACACAGTTTCTTTTCAAAGTAACTAAAGAATTTGAACCGAATTACATCGAGGAAAACACCAGATCCGGTCAAGGCTCATAGGCCGGGTATGGGGTGTTTCAGTTTTAAAATCGATAATATACAAAATGATTTATAAGAGACGATGTATATAAAACTTTAAACAAGATGGGGCATATATACATATGTATCTACATATAAAGTATACAGAAAAACAATGTGAGGAAAACTTAAAATAAATAATGAATCAATTAAAATAAATAATATATGGAAGATGTTGAAATAGATAATGTATATAAAAATCTTAAAATAAACAATACATACAAAAGTTTAAAAAGTAGTGCATATAAACTTAAAATAATAATAACAATGATGATAATAATATGACAAAAGTAAAGTGTTAATAAGGATAGTAATAGTAAAAAGCAAATGTTAATAATATTTTAATAATATAATAGTGATGATAATAATAATAAAATGATAAATGAAAAAAATAATAAGACAAAACTAATAAAATAAAAACTAATAGCATAAAAAATAAAAACGATAACAGAGGTCTATGCCGAAATAGTTTAAAGGATTGATATGTAATACTATATAAAATAAACATTATAAACAAATTTATAATAAGTAAAACATAAAACAGTTTGCTATTACGGGGTTAAGGATTGAATTGAAAAAGGAGTAAAAAAGAAAGGCCAAATCAACTATATATATATATATATAGCCGGATCAAATGACACTACAAAAGGGAAGGACCAGAAGAGTAAATCTCCCTTTTAAGGTAGGAATGCGCAGATTCCTACCCTCTCCAGATAGCTATTTCATTTAATGTTTTAAAACCAATTTTTTTATTACTTTATTCATTTCAATCTCTGTTCTAAAAAAAACTAAAAAACTTTAAAACTTCTCCCTTCCCCCTTTTGCACCCGACGATCGGGCTTCCTCCATCTGTCGCACCACCGCACCACCACTATCTTGGTGGTCGGCGATGCTCAAGACCAGACTGTTAGCCCCCTTTCGAAGCCTCAAAAAACGCGAGAGAGGAGAAAACGGAGAAAATCCCCTGCCTTTGGTTTGGCTACGACGACCGAGAAGTTCCGACGACATGCCCCAGTATTCAGGTTAGTTTTTTTCCCCTTTTTGCTCTTCTTTTTTATTTCGTTAATAAAAGAATTAAAATAAAATAACTTGAAAAAATGAAAAAAAAAGTAAATGATAATAATAAATAAAAATTGAAATCAACCTTCAAAGTTCTTTTCCTTTTTGATTTTTGATAATGCGTAAAACCAAAGAGAGAGCCTTTACAATAGATTTACTTCGGTTTTTATAAACGATTTTTACAAATTCAACTTGGTTTTCTTCTATTTGTTTTTCTGTTAGTCTTTGTCGTTTTGCTCCTTATTCTTTGCTATTTGCAGGTCACAAGGGGTGTTACAACTGAATCCTTCGAAGGGTTCTTTGAGTTGCCATTATTCTTTTTCTTCCTTTTCTTCCCCTCAATCGATTCCTTCCATAGCCAAATTCTCCCATTGCCAAAATCTCCTATACCCGAATTCCTTTTTGCCGAATTCTCTCATAGCCAAACTCTTCTATTGCCAGATTACCATTGTCTTATCTTGCCAAAATCCCTATTAGTGTCAAATCTTTGTTGTTGTTCCTCCAGTACAAATCGATTGTTACCTACTCTCAGTCAAGGTTAAAAGACGAATCTTGTTCGGTAGCTAGCTAGGCCGCAGGATCAAAGGTTGGATTCGGTAAGTGTTCAGTTAAAACCCTTAGTGCATTTTGTTAAAAGTCAAAGGGATATCTAACTTTTCATTGTCGTTAATCTTATATTAACAAGGGTAAGGTTCAGGGATCGCAAGCGTGGTAAGGACCGTTAGCAAAGTGTAAGTGTACTCAACTCTATTATGGTTTAAGTAAATGGTCGAATGTGAGTATGATCTATAGGGGTGACTTGGGTGGATTATGAGTCACTCAAATTTTGATGGTGTATGTGTGAGTACAGGTCTAGGGATATTCGCGAATAGTAGCTAAGGAAGGGCTACTATAACGTGTGGCACACGGTAAGGTTACGGTAAGGTTGCGATTTTTGATAAAGTGTATATTAAGCCAAGATTAATTATTAAGTGATATCTATTGTAGGTCCGTGATTAAGGGTTTGTAGCATGCGTTGTTACCAGGTGTGTACAAACACTACACACACATGATATCAGCAATGCAGAAAAGCTGAAAAGTTGAAAGTGGCTAAATGGGTCCGGTGGGCCCTGAGGCTAAGTTTTGTGAAATTGTTGATTTGGTTATATGAATTGAGTTGGTCATGCATGTTACATACTCTGGAATTGATTTGGGCCTAATGGGTCATATGAATGGGATTGGGCTTAGTGGGTCGTTTGCATGTATGTAGGGTTATTTGGGCTTTGTATATGGGTTTGATCTTAGTATCTGAAAACTGCTAAAACATACATAAAACTTAAACACAAAATTGCAACCGTGGACAATCCATAAGGTTGAGGTGTGGTCATGGGTATATGCATGTCTAAGATTGGATCTAGAGAGAGCTTGGTACTTAAGCGGTCTCAATGACCCACCTCCTCTTCTTTGGAATCCTACCTGGTGCATAGTGCCTGTTCACTTTGACCGATGGGGACTTGTTAACGGGCCTAGGTAGGTACTGAATCCATAAAACTTAAGAATGATTGAAATGTCCCTAAAGGCAAAAATGACTAAAATACCCTTAGTCTGGAAAATTACCAAAGTACCCCTCATTTGTAAAATTACCAAAATACCCCCGATTTGGAAATTTACGAAAAAACCCTGTAGGGTAGAATTACAAAAATACTCCTGGGTAGTGAAATGACTAAAATACCCCTAAGTGGTTAATGTGTGAAAATGTGTGTTGCATTCACTAAATGTATGTTGCACTTGGGTGGGTTTTGATGAAACGGAGGAAGATATGTGAGGATCACATAGTCGCTTGACGACCGTGGATCCACCGGTGGCTTTAAGCCCATTATATGCTTAGCAACTTTGCTGCAACGTTTGAGTAGTACCGCTGTTGGTGCTACCTTTGGAGTGTAGGAATAGGTGGGTTGATATTTATATCCCCACAAGAGTGTAGGGTTGGAAAGGAAATGGAGTGCAGGGTTGGATTTGGGATGGGTGCATTGCATTCATGTGATACTGATGTGTTGTGAGGTTATTGCGGGCTAAGGCCCAAGACCACCATTTGTGATAGAGCTTAGGCCCAATGTGATAATTGTATATTGATTGGATTACTAAGGGTCGTACACACCGTGTTTCGAAACTCAGCCCCTTTTTATTAAATGTTTCAAGTGATTCTCAGTAGACGGCTCGGTGTGGAAGAGGACTCGGAGGTGGCCACACTATAAGTAGTTTTTAATTAGTTTGAAAGACTTAATTTTAACTACTTTGTTTCTGTTGGATTGTAATAAGGCCATGTATTCTCTGATTCGACTTTAGCTTTTGAGTTTTGTTATTATTGTTTCAACTGTTAGATTATTAAACTTGAATAAATATTTTTTTAAGGTCTAAACTTGGTTTTTGAAATGGCTATAACTTAAAAACATGGGCTTCCAATGTAACTTACAAGATTCAAGGAATTTGGGCTTTTAGGTCTTAAATTTTAACTTAAAAAAATCATTTTAAATTATGCCTTTGATGTGACATTCTCGAATTCAGCCATAACATCTCGGCCGGGTCTAGGGGTGTTACATTTAATGGTATCAGAGCCCAGTTGCAAAGCTCGAGCTGTGAAATGGGCCTTAGATTTGGGTTTTTGAAAACAAATAGATTAAAAAGTTTTTACAAGATTCTTGAAGTGTGGTTCACCGAGCCCTCGACGTCGAGCCAAGTAAGTTTTCTGCGCTTACATCTGTCTAAATTACTGAACTATATCTAGATAGTGGGCCACTCAAACAATAGGTTTTTAGAGACTGAAGCCCATAGGAAACTTAAGCCTGTAGTGGATTTACGACCGAGAAATAACTTTAAAATTTGTTATATGCATAAGAGATGTGCTTTAAACAGTGAAACTATGAACTAATTTCATAAAAATTTTAGTTCAAAAATACACAACGATAAGCGCTAGAAGAGGTGTAAGAGGCCGCGGCAGAGGCCATGGAAATGTTAGGGCTGGGTTGTCTGCGTCGGGCCATACGCCCAACGTTGGAGTAGGAGCCTCACCAGTAGCTGAAACAGGACAATATGAATGGGCTGCCGTGACAGAAGATGCAGCATCACAGGTCATGTTAAGGATTTTAGAAAGGGTTGTTGGGCCCAATAATGGTACAGAAAGTCGTGGGTCGATCGTGGAGCGACTCCGAGCTAATAGGGCAGAGATTTTCAAAGGAGTAGCTGGGGTGACCCCTAATGTGGCGGAGTACTGGTTGGAAGCTATGGAAAGGATAATGGATGACTTGGATTACACGGTGGAACAAAAGTTGAAAAGGGCAATATCTTTACTTAGTGAGGAAGCGTACCAGTGGTGGTTGACCGTGAAGGAGGGCAAGCAACCGGAGTAGATCACCTGAGAGTTCTTCAAATCCACATTCCAGGGGAAATACATTGAAGCAGGCTATGTGGATGCCCAAAGGAAGGAATTTTTGAGTCTGACTTAGGGAGATAAGTCCGTAGCAGAGTATGAGGCTGAGTTTCTGCACCTTAGTCGATATGCCAAAGGAATAGTCTGAATGGAGTATGAGAGATGCGTACGATTTGAGGATGGGCTAAGAGATAACCTTAAGGTACTTATAGCTCCACAGAGGGAGCGGGACTTTGCAGTCTTGGTGGAGAAAGCAAAGATAGCGGAAGAAATAAAGCGTACAGAGCGCCTCAACCGTGAGAAAGAGAAGAGCAAGAACAAATGGAACACGGAAACTATGGGAACTGGACAAAAGCCTACGATGAGGGCCAAAGTGAATGGGCCGGTTAAAGCTGGGGCCCCTATTACTGCTGCTAAAAACAGAATACCACCTTTTGCTGTGTGTGGAAAAGGGCATACGGGCTAGTGTTGGAGGAGGATAGGAGCTTGTTTGAGCTGTGGATCTATGGAACATAGGATTAGGGAGTGCCTGAGAAGGCCAGATCAGGTACGAGCCAAGGGCAAAGGTGATTTCCAGCCGCAGAGGGGTGGTCAACAACCACCAAGGGGCCGGGGTCAAGTTAGAGGCGGCAATGGCACAGGACGAGGACGTGGAGCACTGGGCAGAGGTGTAGATCAGGTAGAGGCGAGACAGCCAGCGTTAGTTTATGTTGCTCGTCGCAGAGAGGAGGGTGATGCACCAGATGTGATAACGGGTACGCTCCTTATTTATGAGCTACCTTATAACGTGCTAATTGATGTGGGGTCAACACATTTGTACACTGCATGCAATAAGACTGAAACTATAGGGGTTGAGTTTGAAACCATTGAGAATGAAATGACTGTGTTAAGTCCTTTAGGGCAGTCGATAACCGTTAGTAAGTTGTTTAAGAATGTACCATTGGTAGTTTAAGGAGTTACTTTCTTAGCAGAATTGATGGAATTACCATTTGGTGAGTTTGACCTTATCTTAGGCATGGATTGGTTGACGAGGAGCCAAGCAACATTAGATTATGCTGCGAAGCGGATGGTGTTAAGAACTGTGGAAGGTGATGAAGTAGTAGTGATCGAGGAATGACAGGATTACTTGTCAAACATGATTTCAGCTTTAAGGGCAGAAAAGTTGGTGAAGAAGGGTTGTGAAGCTTTCTTAGCCTATATTAGTGATTTGGAATCTAAGAGTCCTACTGTTAAAGATTTGAGAATAGTAAAAGAATTTTTTGATGTTTTCCCGAAGGAATTGCCTGGCTTACCTCCCAATAGAGAGGTGGAGTTTGGGATAGAATTGTTATCGGGTACGGCTCCAGTGTCCATCGCACCTTATAGGATGGCATCGAAGGAGCTGGTGGAGTTGAAGGCCCAGATTCAGGAGTTATTGGACCGTTAATTTATTAGACCAAGCGTGTCTCCATGGGAGCATTGGTATTATTCGTGAAGAAGAAGGATGGGTCCATGAGGATGTGCATCGACTATAGGCAGTTAAACAAGTTAACTATTAAGATTAAGTACCCTTTGCCTACGATAGATGACCTTTTCGATCAAATGAGCAGCATGAATGGTGAGTAACTATGTATTGATCAAGGTATGTTTGAACCTATGTGGTTAATGATAGTTTTAAGAGTTGAATGAATAGATATTTGAATATGTGGTTGAGATTGATAATGTGCCTAGTTGTGCCTTTATCTATGTGATGGTATAAATATACATTGATGTGGTATTATTGAGTAGTATGTATTGTATTTCAAACTGACTAAGCTTTTGAAAGCTTACTGTGTGATTTGTTTCTCTGTTTTACAGTGTCAGTAAAGCTAGCTCGGATCTGGGGATCGTCAGTGATCGCTGAAATCAGAGCTTTAAAATTTATAAAAGAATGATCAAACCTGAAAACTAACTCTGACAACGATTAAAGGCAAGTGTACCTATCGAACAGTAGTATAGCTTAGGCAAGACCGGATATCGAACCCAAAGGAACCAAAAGTATTAATACTAACTTTCTTTTTATTATTTAGCCTTAAAAATAAAGTAACGTTTGTTTTAATCTAAATTTGACAATGACTAAGCTAAGGACAAAGACAAAAAGAACAAATTGGGGAATAACTTGGAGAAAGACTCAGTTGATCACGACAATACCCTTAGGAAGAATCCACCTAGACTTTACTTGTTATCTAACCCTGAATCATATGATTTATTTACTTAGCTTGATCCGTAGGACTCCTTAACCTATACTAAACCCTCTCTCGAGGCGAATAACGTCTAACCCTAGGTTAATTAGTGGAACTCTCGTTGTCTTATAATAACCCCCTGGAATAGCAGTAAATTGATCTATGGATTCCCATATTAGGTTTCACCCTAATCCGGTAAAATCTTGTAACCCTACCTCTAGGCGTTCGATCAACTCCGCTTAATTATGTTAGATTTTAGGTAGGGTCTATTCCTCCTCCACCTAAGCACATTAGATTTGGATTAAGCAACATAATTAAGAACAAACTAAGTAATTATCATATAACTTAGAAATCAAATAACAAAATTCATCTAGGTTTTCATCCCCTTCAGGTATCTGAAGGGTTTAGTTCATAATGAATAAAAAGAACATCACAAGAGAAAAGATAAAACAAAACATAAGACCCTAAAACCCCCTAAAGGAATTGAGGGATAATTCCACCGTCTTGAGTATAATTTCGGCTTCTTGGGATGGATCAACTGGCTAACTTTGAGCGATTCCCACAATTCTACCTTTTCGGCTTGGCTCCTTGGCCTAGCTCACCTCCCGTTTCGGCTTCTGCCGAACTCTCCTTTCAAGTTGTCCCCTTGGGTGTTTATATAGACTTTGAGATGCCTTACTTGGCCCCTAAGTATCCTAATTTAAGTAGAATTCCTAATAACGTGTTTGAATATGCTTTGGAATGTGTTTCTTTACCTCTAAGTATCCTTTCTCAAATGTAATTGCTCTTTCCAGCGACAGGGACACGGCCATGGCGCACACTCATGTGAATTGTGGCTAGGCCATGTTTGGACTTTTAATGAGGCACGGCCGTGTTTATTGGGGCCCAGGCTGTGTTCTAGTAATTTAATGAGGCACGGCCGTGTGGCATGAAGTGCAGGCCATGTTGATTTCGTGAATTGGCCCATTTGGCCCGTTTTAAGCCCGTTTTACGTTCTTTTCATCCATGGGTGCTTTTCTGAGTATAAGACATGGAAAGAAAGGATTAAGAGCAACTTTTTACATAAATCGAAGCTGAATTCATCCAAAATCATACTAAATGTGGACTTAAAATATGTTACTTTTATGGTTTATTAAATACCCCCACACTTAAGCTTTTGCTTGTCCTCAAGCAAAATTCTCAACTTACAATTAAAACGAACTTTCCATGATTCAAAATTCCTATTAACAATGCCTTATCCTAATTCATAGATAATTTATACATGGATAATTCAATTCAAAGAGTCCTGAAGATTCAAACAAGATTAGTCATTCATTTGTAGCATGAAAACATAGGTGTTTCCCTTCATCTAAATAATTACCTTAAATTCAAAATCTACAAGGATTGACATCCTCACAAAATATTCACTCAAATCACTCAAAAAGTGTTTAAGGGTCAAAATTAAGCACTCATAAGTCGAACTTGAAAAGTTAATCCCATAGGCTTGCCTGAAAATCAAATCTCTACCACTGTAAAAATGAAATGATAAACAGATCAAAAGGTCTTTGTTAGGGTTGTAACGGGGCTAGGGTTAAAGGTGTGGATAAAGGCTGAAATTAGAAGGTTAGAATCGAGATTGAATTGTTAGGTTACCTCCCTTAAAAATTTCTAAGATAACAATTACATATACTGAAAATAATAGTCCTACTAATACAAGCTTTTCTTTTGATAATTAGACTTTAATTTGTATAAGCTCACTCTTCATAATACTAATACTGAATATACTTTTTTTTTAAGAACAAACTAAAAAGAATACAAGATAATTTTAACTATCAGAATAATATACTTATGTAACTGAGCAAACCAAATCTCAATTAAGGGGTAGTCAAAGGAAAGGGTGATAACAAATACAAAGGGGTTTTTGGTTAATATCAGTAGGTGAGTCAATAAAAAGGGTTTGTTAGGATCAACAGGGTTCACTAGGGGTTAATTACGAGGGTAGGCTGTTTAGTGGAATTAATGGGTTAAAACCTAGGTGCCTTTATCATCTCAGTATATCAAATCATAACTGTGGTCTTGACATGTGTAATCAAGGCAAGTTCTAGAATAACAGTTCATAGTTGACACACTCATAATCAAGAAGTGAGCATGAAAAAGAATGTAAGCTCTATAAGGCTCAAAATCTCACAAAAATTATGGGTATTTTTTACATCAACCTTGTAAATCTCAAATTTCAAGATAACATTCAAATTCCGGTTGACAACCTAAAATTTTAATTTTTAGAAAATTAGACTTATCCTGCTTGCTTCCCTGGTATTCTTCAAATTTAATTATCAATGCACAATTATCAATGACTTAATCTAAAACATATCAATAGAAATCATAAATCAAAGAAAATTTCATTCAAATCGTAATATGAGAAATTTACTTTAAGATCAAGGCATAATTCAGGGATTTTCAGATAATACTATAATTAACCCCCCACACTTAAGATGTACATTGCCCTCAATGTACAAAGATGGATAATATTAAAATAATCATAAAATCATAAGATAAGGAGAGAAGTGAAACTTCCTAAATTTTGGATGAAGTCAATGAAAAGAAATCGGATAGGATTAGAGGTGAACGTGGGGAAGCGTCTCGAACCGTTTGAAATTGAATCCTCGAAGCAGTCGGTCGAATTTTATTGTGCCCTAAGCTAAATATAAATATCATAAAGAATAAGAAGAAAATAAAACAAAATAAAGTAAAAGAAAATAATAATAATGAAATGAAAATAAAATTAAAATAAAAACAAAAATAAATAATAGAAAATGAAAGACAATTAGAAAAAGGAAGAATAATGTTTAAATAGAGATGTAGCCCATGTTTTTCTTCACACGGTCGGTTGGAACGGGCGTGTTTAGCCCGTGCTCAACAAGTCAGTAATCTCGCACGAGTAGTCGGCATGGGCGTCGTCTTTTATCGCAGGCCGTTTGGGAAAACAAATTCTTCTTTGTCGGGCACGGCTATTGACCTGCCCGTGGTTTGTCTCCTAGCTTCCACACACGGCCACGGACACGCCTGTGTGTAAGGCCATGTGGTCTAAAACCTGCTCTCTTGGTTAGTTCGGTGCTAAAGAAGAAGAAGAAAAGAAAAGAAGAAAAAGAAAATAAATATGTCAAAATAAATAGGGTTAGTGCTCGGGTTGCCTCCTGAGAAGCGCTCATTTATAGTCTTAAGCTAGACTTTACCTCTCATTCGTATGGTCATGGTGGTTTGAGGAGGTGGAAATCTTTTCTCATGCGATCACTTCGGTTGTGGATATATAGTTTAAGTCGAGTAATGTTTACCTCAAAAGTGGCAAATTTAGGATTGCTTACCTCGATTGTCCCATATAGGAAGACATTAAGTACCTCAAAAGTGATTTCTTCGTTTGCCTTGAGGTCTGAATTGGTGATTCGAGGGTCTTCCTTATTCAACAATACCTGATCATCTATTTTGATGTGATTTGTTATTCCTATCACTGGCTGCAGGGTTTCTTCTGCCACTTCGTGCGGTTCCTGTTCCTCTTTGATTTGTGATTCCTCCTCTTTTAGTTTGTCAACCCTAAGGCTTTGTTCTTTAGGTATTTCTTGTTTGTTGGCACGAGGTCTAAGATCTAGCTCAACTAAGTGATTTTGCGATGCTCCCTGTAAAGAAGGTTGAACCAAATAATTATCAATAGAATTAACGTTCGTACCTTCATTACTTGATGTCCTAGCCGAGTTAAGAGCTTGAAGAGTGATTGTTTCGCTGCCTTCACGGCGTGTGAGTTTCTTCGGATTCTTCCTCTGTGTGGTCCTTCTTTATTGCATCAGGATATGGCGCACGAGGTTGGTATTCTTTATCACTTGATGTTTTGGCTGAGCTAAGAGCTTGAAGAGTGACTATCTCGTCGCCTACATGAAATATGAGTTCACCTGCAGAGATATCAATTTTAGCTCGCGATTGCTAAAAAGGTCTTCCTCCTAAAATTAAAGGAATATTATTGTCCTCATCCATGTCTAAGACAACAAAATCTACTGGGAATATGAATTTATCAATTTTGACTAGAACATTTTCTATTATACCCCTAGGAATTCTGATAGTTTTATCAGTTAACTGAATGCTCATCCTAGTTTGTCTGGGTTTCCCTAGACCTAGTTGTTTAAACATTTTATAAGGCATAACATTGATGCTTGCCTCTAAATCAGCTAAAGAATCAATAGATAAACTACCATTATGCATGGAATTGTAAAACTCCCTGAATCTTTTAATTTCTGTGGTAGTCTATTTTGTAGAATTGTCGAGCACTTTGCGTTGAGTTCCACATGTGATTCCTTGTCTATCCTTTGCTTTTTCGTTAACAGCTCCCCTAAAAATTTTCTAGAGTCTGGCATCTATGAAAGAGCTTCAAGAAGAGGTAAGTTGATATGTAATTTCTTTAAAAGTTTAAGAAACTTACCGAACTGGTCTTCTGAATCGTCTCTTTTTAATGCTTCGGGATAAGGAATGCGAGGTTGATACTCCTTTATTACCGATTTCGGCTTTTCTTGCGTTACCTCTATTTTTCTTTTGTCTACTTTGTTTTCTTGTTGCGAGATGGGTTCGTCTATCTCTGCATTTTCCTGAGCTGCTATGGCTTGAATTTGCTCCTTTGGATTAATCTCAGTGTTACTCGGTAGATGTCCTTGCGGTTGTTCTGACATGAGTTTTGCAAGTTGTTCGACTGCCTAAGTGACTTCCCTTACTGACTTAGTAACTTCCTCTAATTGATTCTTGTTCTCTTCAACTTGTGTTTTTTGATTTTTAAATGTTTTCTCAGTGTCTTAGAGACGGGTATCTATGGTTGCCATGAATTTTGTCAGCATCTCTTCAATATTCGACTCCTCTTCCTGTTGGTGAGGTGGTTTTGAATATTTGGAGGAAGTTCCTGTCTTTGGCTACTTTGATCATTCCATGAGAAATTGGGATGGTACCTCCAACCTATATTATAAATGTCATTATAAAAATTATTTTGAGGTCTAGATTAGTTACCCATATAGTGCACTTGTTCGTTCTCCATGCCCTATTCGTAGGGTGGGTACTCAGGATTCGCCACGCCTCTTGGATTCAAGTCATATTGCATTACTGGGTGTACCTGCAAGCGACTACACAAACCATCGATCTTTTTATTCATCATCTCTAGCTGGGTAGATAACCTGGTGAACACGTCGAGGTCGAAGGCACTGGCTGCTTTAGTAGGAATTGTCCTCATGACTTGCCACTGATAATTATTCAGTGCCATCTTCTCTATAGACTAAAATTATCTGCCAAAAGCAAAATAGAGGAAAAATTAGCAAAGTAAAAATAAAAATAAAGAAAATAAATTGCAATAATAATAAAAATGGCTAAAGTAATAAAAATAGAGCTTTCTTAATATTTTAGTTCCCCAGCAACGGCGCCAAAAAAACTTGATCGCTGAAATCAGAGCTTTAAAATTTATAAAAGAATGATCAAACCCGAAAACTAACTCTGACAACGATTAAAGGCAAGTGTACCTATCGAACAGTAGTATAGCTTAGGCAAGACTGGATATCGAACCCAAAGGAACCAAAAGTATTAATACTAACTTTCTTTTTATTATTTAGCCTTAAAAATAAAGTAACGTTTGTTTTAATCTAAATTTGACAACGACTAAGCTAAGGACAAAGACAAAAAGAACGAATTGGGGAATAACTTGGAGAAAGACTCAGTTGATCACGACAATACCCATAGGAAGAATCCACCTAGACTTCACTTGTTATCTGACCCTGAATCATATAATTTATTTACTTAGCTTGATCCGTAGGACTCCCTAACCTATGCTAAACCCTCTCTCGAGGCAAATAACGTCTAACCCTAGGTTAATTAGTGGAACTCTCGTTGTCTTATAATAACCCCCTAGAATTGCAGTAAATTGATCTATAGATTCCCATATTAGGTTTCACCCTAATCCGACAAAATCTCGTAACCATATCTCTAGACATTCGATCAACTCTGCTTAATTATGTTAGATCTACTCTTAGGCAGGGTCTATTCCTCCTCCACCTAAGCACATTAGATTGGATTAAGCAACATAATTAAAAACAAACTAAGTAATTATCATATATCTTAGAAATCAAATAACAAAATTCATCTAGGTTTCATCCCCTTCAGGTATCTGAAGGGTTTAGTTCATAATGAATAAAAAGAACATTACAAGAGAAAAGATAAAACAAAACATAAGAAAACCCTAAAACCCCATGAAGGAATTGAAGGAGAATTCTGCCGTCTCAAGTATAATTCTGGCTTCTTGGGATGGATCAACTGGCTAACTTTGAGCGATTCCCACAGTTCTGACCTTTTTGGCTTGGCTCCTTGGCCTAGCTCGCCTCCCGTTTCAGCTTCTGCCGAACTCTCCTTTCAAGTTGTCCCCTTGGGTGTTTATATAGACTTTGAGATGCCTTACTTGGCCCCTAAGTATCTTAATTTAAGTAGAATTCCTTATAGGGTGTTTGAACAGGCTTTGGAATGTGTTTCTTTGCCTCTAAGTATCCTTTCTCGAATGTAATTGCTCTTTCTAGAGACAGGGACACGGCCATGGCGCACGCCCGAGTGAATCGTGGCTAGGCCGTGTTTAGACTTTTAATGAGGCACGGTCGTGGTTATCGGGGCCCAGGCCGTGTTCTAGCAATTTAATAAGGCACGACCGTGCGGCTTGAAGTCCAGGCTTTGTCGATTTCGTAAATTGGCCCATTTGGCCTGTTTTAAGCCCGTTTTACGTTCTTTTCATCCATGGGTGCTTTCCTGAGTATAAGACATGAAAAGAAAGGATTAAGAGCACCTTTTTACACAAATCGAAGCTTAATTCATCCCAATGCATACTAAATGTGGGCATGTTACTTTTATGGTTTATCAGCCAGCTTCTCTATCACATTATCGACAATCTATTTTGGTACTTTTAAAGATGTATATATTTGAATATGGGATGTATAGGCTAGTTGTTTTGGAACATGTTTGAGATGTGTAAATAGCCATGTGATGTGGCTAGATAAATATTGGTAATATGCATGAATGATTATGGTTTATGAAGTATGTTTTGGTATGGCTTGATGGCAATGAAAATGTCTTCTGAATGGTAAGTTTAGTGATTGATTGATGCTATTGTGATCTAATGATATTGTGGATGAATCATGCTTAGTTATGCATGTGTTTTAGTTGTGCAATTTGGTATATAAGTTGACATGATTAGAAATGATATTGGATGGGATGCTATGTTGATCATTTGACATGTATTTGGTTGCTAAATTGTGTGTGAAAATAGGCTTGTATGTGCTTGTAGGTTTGACCCAAGTGTGGGTGGCATTTTGGCCTTGCAAATGGCCTATTTTGCATACACAGCCAAGGGACACGGGCGTGTGTCTCTGTCGTGTGGCTCAAGGGCCACTTCGAAGTCTGCCTGGGTACATTACATGGCCGTGGCACATGGGCGTGCCTGGTGGCCGTGTGACCAAGTCAGCAGCTAGCTTAATTTCACACGGCCATGGCGCACGGGCATGTCTGGTGGCTGTGTAGACAAGTCAGTATGTATGCCCTGTTTTGGTACGGCTTGGACACATGGGCGTGTCTTGTAGCCGCGTGAGGGACACAGCCTGACCGCACGGGCGTGCGACCTCTGCAGTGTTGAAAAATCTTTAAATTTCTGTAAATTTTCATAAGTGTTTGGTTTAATCCTGACCTCTTTCTAACACATGTTTAAGGTCTTGTAGACTTCTATAGTGGTTTTCAGAGTTTGTTCGAACGAATCCGACTGCTTCACAACCTCCACCCCCACAAGTACCTGTTGTACCACAAGTGATAGATTCGATCCGACTGAATAAGCCTCCTGTAGATAAGATCCATAAGTATGGGGCCGAAGAGTTTAGAGCCATAGCTGATGATGATGCCAAGCGAGTTGAGTTTTGGCTCGAGAATACAATTCGAGTGTTTGATGAGGTGTCATAGCTCAACTCCCGACTGAATAAAGTGTTGGCAGTGTTAAAAGCAACAAGCCTAAGTGTAGACAGTGTGGAAGAAGACATGTGGGAGAATACTGGGGCAAGTATAATAATAGAACTTGTTATAAGTGTGGATCACGAGATCACTTCATTAGAGATTGCCCAAAGGTAGCTGAAGAAGAAAATGATCAGAATGCGAGACCGAGTAATGTGACGGCAAGGGGTAGACCACCCAAAAATGTCGAGAATGTGAGTGGAAGCCAAAGAGGGACTACTGATACAGCTATGAGATCGGAGGCGAGAGCACCTACCCGAGCCTATGCTATACGCGCACGAGAGGAAGCGTCATCTCCAGACATTATTACTGGTACTTTTACTCTATTTGATACTGATGTGATTGCATTGATAGATCCAAGATCTACTCATTCATATGTGTGTGTGAATCTAGTATCAAGCTACCTGTTGAGTCTACTGAATTTGTGATTAGAGTATCGAACCCCTTAGGCAAGTTTGTGTTGGTGGATAAAGTGTGCAAGAACTGTCCATTGATGTTTCGAGATGCTTGCTTTCCGGTTAATTTGATGTTGCTACCATTCAATTAATTGTTATAATTCTGGGTATGGATTGGCTCACTATACATAATGCTATTGTGAACTGTAAATGAAAGAGTATTGAATTGAGAAGTCAGAATGGTGAGATAATTCGAATTGAATCCAGTAACTTGAAAGGGTTACCAACTATTGTAGCTGTGATGAAAGCTTTGAACTATGTGAGAAAGGGTTGTAAAGCTTATTTAGTATATGTAATTGATACAAAAGTGACAAAAAAGAAAGTTGAATCTGTGCATGTGGTTTGTGAATTTCTTGATGTCTTTTCTGAAGAGTTACCGAGATTACCTCCGATCTGAGAAGTTGAATTTGGTATTGAATTGGTGCCGGGAACGACTCCTATCTCAATAGCTCCGTATAGAATGGCACCAACAGAATTGAAAGAGTTGGAGTCTCAGTTGCAAGAGTTGACCGATAGAGGATTTGCACGACCAAGTTTCTCACCTTGGGGTGCTCCTGTGTTGTTCGTGAAAAAGAAAGACGGCACTATGAGGATGTGCATTGATTACCGACAGTTGAACAAAGTGACGATCAAGAATAAATATCCGTTGCCCCGTATTGATGATTTGTTTGATCAGCTGAGAGGAGCTACAACATTTTCTAAGATAGATTTGAGATCGGGCTACTACCAGCTACGAGTCAAAGAGTCAGATGTACCATAGACTACTTTCAGAACAAGGTATGGACATTATGAATTCCTAGTTATGCCTTTTAGACTAACGAATGCTCCTGCAGTGTTTATGGATTTGATGAACAGTATATTCAGACCGTATTTGGATCGTTTTGTTGTAGTGCTTATTGATGACATTTTGATTTATTCAATGTGATGAGACACAACATGTCGAGCATTTGAGAGTTGTGTTACAGACTCTGCGCGAGAAACAATTGCATGCTAAGTTTAGCAAATGTGAGTTTTGGTTGCGTGAGGTTGGATTTCTGGGGCATATTGTATCAGCTGAGGGAATACGAGTTGACCAGAATAAGATCTCAGCTATTTTAGAATGGAAGCCTCTGAGAAATGTGTCTGAAGTCTGTAATTTTCTGGGACTAGCGGGATACTATAGACGGTTTGTGAAAGGCTTCTCGATGATTGTGACTCTGCTGACGAAGTTTGCAACACCCCAAACCTGGCCTATACACTACGACCGGATCTGGCATGTCACTAGGAAGCAGTTTAGGAAGTTTAACTGGTTTTGGAAAAATTCTAAGTCATTTTAAAATCTTGAATTTCATGGTTCAGTTGAAAACCCATTGTTTAGTTAACTTTGGAAGTTTAATTAGTCGAATATTACAATTAGGTGACTTTTGGAAACACTTAACTATTATTCAGTAATTAGATTATCAAATAACAATAAAATAAATGCCTTTTATTTAAAAACCATTGTAGGGCAGGTTATAAGAAAACTTTAGTCTGTAATTTAATATGTCCAAAATTTAAAACCCAAAAGAAAATTCCATATTCCGTAGTGGCCTTATTACAAATCAAAGAAAAATACCCAAAAGTTATAAACAATAATCAAATAAAGTTTACTAGTAAACGAATGCATGGCCACCTCAAGCTCCCTCCAACCCAGTCCATTACGCTAAGAATTACCTGCAATTGTTTAAACAAAAGAGTGAGTCCCAAGACTCTGTGTGCAATATGTCCACATACTCCACAAATGGGCCTTAGCCCCAGACCACCATCGGCCGAAACCCAGTTAACACAGCATAACCAAATGATCCATATGCTAACCCAACCCAACCTAGTTTTCCATCCTCTACACTCCACTTCGTACGTCCAATCTCAACACACATGGGGATTTTTACAATCAACCCTCCATCCGCTACACTCCACTTTGGCAGTCATGCTGATAGACACACTGCTCAAAGACAATATAATGTGGCTTAGCCACCGATCACCATGTGACCAAAGATAACATAACATGGCTCAGCCACCGATCACTATGTGACCAAATACCGATACAATAATATACCGTCATTAGGTGTGACATTGTCACCCATAAGCACTTCCCATTCATATCATAACATCCCAATATCCCCATGCATATGCAACATAGTGTAATAAACAGGTTATATGATGTCATACACACAATCATGCTATCAAGTTTATAAGATTTAACCAAGGTACACTAACCTGATATTTCAGTTGTACCCAACATGGGTACTCCATCACCACTGCCGGGATTTTTGGCGTTCATAACATATACACAATTAATACAACAAAGATAAAGTAATGTGTTAACTACACACCTGTGAACACACAAGACTACACTATCGATCTCACTAACGTCTTCACTCGCAAGGATCATAGCGATCTGTTTATCCCTTTCCGAAGCCAGCCCACAACCCTGTGGCCAATCTTGAACTGCTGACACCGCACGTCTCTTAAACTTAGGGGCTGGGTTTATGGGTCCAACCCCCTTCTTTGCCTGACTGGTATTGGATTCCATCAAACGATCTTGGTCAGAAGACCGAGTTAAAACATCGAAGCAGAGAAATCAAAGATATACGCTGAATAATCTAGTGATTTCTTACCTAAGTTGATAGAACCTGGCTACTACACTTGGATTAGCAAGCCACTGGAATCCCTATACAATTCCATAATAGAATCGGCCATCTTAGATATGGATTAAAGAAAGTGGCCTTTGGCCAAACGAATGGTATAAACCACTTACCCCGATTGATCGAATTCGATTGAAGAGATAGAGAGAAGAAATGACGGCAACATTCTGAAATAGCAATGAATCAACAAGACGCACACCCTAGGAGATTCGACCAAAAGAGGAAAAGAAAACAAATGAGAATCAAGCCAAAGAAGGAAAGGAAAGTGGATTTTGGCTTTTAGTTTCAAGAAAATGAATACTAAGAAAGGGACCTGTAGATGATTTTGGTTCAAGGTGATCAAGAGACAAACAGGAAATATAAACCGAAGAAGAATAAAGAGAAGAAGAGAGGGAGGGTTGAGGTTTGGCTTAATATGAGAAGAGAATGCTTGCTTGTTACCAAGATGCTAAAAGAAAGAAGAAGATGAAATGGTGGTGAATAGAAGGTTCGGCCAAAATGTTATCAAAAGAGGACACTTTTCGACAAAAGAAAAATGAGAGACTAGTTTCGGCTTTGATGATGAGAGAAAGAACTCAAGTTACAAAAATAGGAAAGAAGGGGAGGATTGGTTTCAGCTTAGGCTAAAGAAGAATAAATAAGCTCTTAGGAATTTTCGGCTATACAAAGAAAAGAACCAAAATTGCCTAAAATGCAACACACTCCAAGGCCGAAAAAGAGAGCTCACCACCTAAAGCTAACCCTTTAAAATTTTTGGCACCAAACCCCCTAAAACCGAATGTCTAACCCACCTAACACCCTCTTCACAAATTCGGTTAGCATCCAACCCAACCTCAATCCCCAAGCTTTCTCCTTGAAACACTCTTGAGCACTCATTTGAAATGGTTTGAAATATTCAAAATAATTTGAAAGTTTCAAATCCCCCTTTTCACTCTTGTCCAACCATTCAAAAGGTTTGACCAAGTCACCTCCACTCTTCAAGGCTCCCTACCGAATCCATCATCCAGCCCTTTGACGCCTGAGCAAAAATAAAAGCCACATTACTGGCAACGTGAATCGAACCTACTCCCCCCTGTTTCCCCTGAGACATCACTTACATGCTCCTTAAGTGGCGCCTCATTGCCACTTTACCATCTTAGTTCTTGTGTCAACAAGCACAAACAATAAACCTTAAGTCCTGCCCCAAATCAGCTTCTCTTCTAAAGTGCCCAAAATTAAAATTTGGCCAAGGTTTCGACTTAACCCCAGGCCTTCCCAGAGACCCCAAACACACTCAAACAACACACATGATACACCAAACACCCAAAAGCAAGGTAAACGCATAGCCCCTAAATCCTGGATGTTACAAAGTTGCTACCAAAAGATGTTAAATTCAAGTGGTCGGAAAAGTGCCAACAGAGTTTTGCACAGCTAAAAGCGTTGTTGATGAAAGCGCTAGTGTTAGTTCAACCTGAATCGAGCAAAGAATTCATAGTTTACAGTGATGCATCGTTGAATGGTTTGGGCTGTGTGCTGATGCAAGAAGGCAAAGTCATCGATTATGCTTCGAGGCAGCTAAAGCCGCATGAAAAGAACTATCTGACGCACGACCTTGAATTAGCCACGATTGTGTTTGCATTGAAGATTTGGCATCACTACCTATTTGGTGAGAAATGTCATATTTATACCAATCACAAGAGCTTGAAGTACTTGATGACTCAGAAAGAATTGAATTTGCGACAGAGAAGATGGTTAGAATTGTTGAAAGATTATAAACTTGTGATTGGTTATCACCTGGGCAAAGCTAATGTTGTTGCTAATGCCTTGAGTCAAAAGTCTTTATGTGCTTTACGAGCTATGAGTACTCAGATAGATCTATGTGATGATGATTCAGTTTTGGCTGAATTGAAAGTAAGGTCGATGTTCATACATCAGATTTGTGATGCCTAAAAAAGTAATGTTGAAATGATGGCTAAACGAGATCAATGTGATTTGAATTTTGATTCAGAATATCGAGTAAATAGTAATGATTGTTTGAGATTTAGAGATTGGATTTGTGTTCCGAAGAATTCAGAGTTGATTCAGATGATTTTGAATGAAGCTCACAATAGTAGTTTGACTGTTCACCCGGGGAGTACAAAAATGTTATGAAACGGGACGTCTCTGACTTTGTGTCAAAGTGTTTGGTTTGTCAGCAAGTTAAAGTTGAACATCAGGTTCCGTTCTGGTTTGTTACAGACGATTATGATTCTTGAGTGGAAATGGGAGAGAATTACGATGGACTTTGTGTCGGGGTTGCCTTTATCTTCGGGAAAGAAAGATGCAATTTGGGTGCTTGTAGACAGATTGACGAAATCAGCTCATTTTGTTTCGGTGAAAACAAATTATTCACTTGACAAATTAGCCGAATTGTATATTGCTGAGATTGTGAGATTGCACGGGGTGCCACTATCTATTGTCTTAGACATAGATCCGAGATTTACCTCGCGATTTTGGAAGAGATTGCAAGAGGCTTTAAGTACAAAATTGCATTTTAGCACTGCATTTCATCCGCAAACGGATGGACAATCTGAGCAGGTCATCCAGGTTCTTGAAGATATGTTGAGAAGTTGTATTCTTGAATTTGAAAGCACATGGGAAAAACATTTACCGTTGATTGATTTTGCGTACAACAATAGTTTTCAATCTAGCATCAAAATGGCACCTTATGAAGCTCTATACTGTCGAAAATGTCGAACTCCATTATATTGGACTGAGCTGAGTGAGAATAAGATTCACGGGGTTGATTTAATAAAAGAGACTGAATAGAAAGTGAAAGTAATTCGTAACAGTTTGAAAGCGGCTTCAGATCGTCAGAAGTCTTACGCAAATTTGGAACGAAAAGATATCAATATTAATGTTGGTGACAAAGTGTTTTTGAAAGTGTGTCTGTGGAAGAAAATACTTCGATTTGGCCGAAAAGGTAAGCTGAGTCCAAGGTTCATCAGGCCATATGAGATTACGGAACGAATAGGGCCAGTTGCTTATAGATTGATGTTGCCAACCGAGTTAGAAAAGATTCATAATGTATTTCACGTATCGATGCTTCGACAGTACAAATCTGATCCGTCTCATGTGATTGCTCATACTGAGGTTGAAATTTTGTCAGACTTGTCGTATAGTGAAGAACCGATCCGAATTTTAGCATGAGAGACCAAAGAGTGGAGAAACAAAAGAATTTCCTTAGTGAAAGTGTTATGGCACAAACACGGAGTTGAAGAGGCAATGTGGGAGCCTGAGAATGTTATGAGAGAGCAATATCCACATCTATTCACTGGTAAGATTTTCGGGGACGAAAATCTCTAGGGGGAGAGTTGTAATAGCTCGGTTTAGACCCTAGTCGGAACAGTGGTTTCGAGACCCCAAATCAGAGGTCGAAAAAATATTTTAATATTATTTTTGATGTTTATAATATGTGATTGAGCATGTGTGAAAATTTGGTGTGAAAATTTTATCGATTATGTGTTGAATTATGAAAAAGGACTTAATCGCATAAAATGCAAAAGCTGTGTGCTGATTGTTTAAGTGTTTATTTGTCATGAATTTCTAAATGAGAGGTCCTTATGAGGTTATTAACCCACTATTAAGGTTAGTGGATGGTAATGGACAAAATAACCATAATGAATAAATGTTTTAATGTTATAACAAAAAGGGTAATATGATAAAATGTGTATTAAGCTGTTATAATAAAACAAAAGAAAAATGTTAGTGGATTGTTCATCTATCCACCACCGATTATTGAAGAAAAAGAAAGAAGAAAATAAGCTTTTGTGATTTTTGAAGCAAAAAATTGGTATGTGATTTTTGTTCGGTTTTTGATAATTTCTACATTTTCGTAATTGTTGTTTTGTGCTCTAGCTAACCCATGTCTTAATTTTATGAATTAATGATGTTTTTGAAATATGCCATTGATTAACATGTGGGTTCTTGAATGTTTGATGGTGGAAAATGAAAGATATGTGTTTGATTAATATAGTTTGTCTTTAAAGTTTTGATGAATTTGTGTAATTTGGGCTAAATTGAGAAAAGTGTAAATTGAGGGACTAAAATCTGAAATAAATGAAATATTTGGGCTTGTATGAGTATAGTGAGAATTCATCTAGGCATGTGTACAAGCAAATTATGTGTATTTGATGATTTTATGAATTAGGGACTAAAGTGTCGAAATGTGAAAATGTGAGGGCTATTTTGTAAAATACCCTAAATATGTGTTTCTAAACTAAATTGAATTAGTTGAATTTGAGTGTGTATAGACCAAGAAAGGAGAAGTTCGGATCGAGATCGAGGCAAAGACAAAGTGCTCGATTAATCGACAGTTTTGGTATTTCGACGTCCGAGGTAAGTTCAGATATAATACTAGTTGTTAAATTATGTCTATGTGATGTGAATTGAATGAAATTATATATAAATAAGAGATTAGAAATGCTATGTACGGAATTGAATTAGATGGCACTAAGTGTGCGAAATGAGAAACGGGACAGAGATGATTAGCATTGTGTGTGCAAAAAGATAGAAGCTTCGACTTATTGATTTGGCACTGTGTGCGATACCATATAGTTTGGTTTAACTTATAGGCACTAAGTGTACGATGACGATTATGTTTCGGTTATGAAACTGGCACTAATATCGTGCAAATGAGTAGCATGAATGGTGAGTAACTATGTGTTGATCAAGGTACGTTTGAACCTATGTGGTTAATGATAATTTTAAGAGTTGAATGAATAGATATCTGAATATGTGGTTGAGATTAATAATGTGCCTAGTTGTGCTTTTATCTATGTGATGGTATAAATATACATTGATGTGGTATTATTGAGTAGTATGTAATGTATTCCGAATTTACTAAGTTTTTGAAAGCTTACTGTGTGATTTGTTTCTCTGTTTTATAGTGTTAGTAAAGTTAGCTTGGATCCGGGGATCGTCAGCATCTCATCACACTATCGAAAATCTATTTTGCTACTTTTGAAGATGTGTATATTTGAATATGGCATGTATAGGCTAGTTGTTTTGAAACATGTTTGAGATGTGTAAATAGCCATGTGATGTGGCTAGATAAATATTGGTAATATGCATGAATGATTATGGTTTATGAAGTATGTTTTGGTATGGCTTGATGGCAATGAATATGTCTTATGAATGGTAAGCTTAGTGATGGATTGATGCCATTGTGATCTAATGATATTGTGGATGAATCATGCTTAGTTATGCATGTGTTTTAGTTGTGCAATTTGGTATATAAGTTGACATGATTAGAAATGATATTGGATGGGATGATATGTTGATCATTTGACATGTATTTGGTTGCTAAATTGTGTGTGAAAATAGGCTTGTATGTGCTTGTAGGTTTGACCCAAGTGTGGGTGGCATTTTGGCCTTGCAAATGGCCTATTTTGCATACACGGCCAAGGAACATAGGCATGTGTCTCTGCCGTGTGGCTCAAGGGCCACTTCGAAGTGTGCCTGGGTAGGTTACACGGTCGTGGCACACGGGCGTGCCTGGTGGCCATGTGACCAAGTCAGTAGCTAGCTTAATTTCACACGGCCATGGCACACGGGCGTGCCTGGTGGCCTTTGTGGACAAGTCAGTATGTATGCCCTGTTTTGGCACGGCCTAGACACATGGTCGTGTTTGGTAGCCATGTGAGGCACACGGCCTGACTGCATGGGCCTGTGACTTCTGCAGTGTTGAAAAATCTTTAAATTTTTGAAAATTTTCGAAAGTGTTTGGTTTAGTCCTGACCTCTTTCTAACACGTGATTAAGGTCTCGTGGACCTCGATAAGGGACTATATGTTCGTATTTGCATATGATTGATTGGTGATTGACTTTGTGTTGATTAGATGGATGTGAAATGTTCTGATTGTTCGGTAATGCCTTTTAACCCAATTCCGGCCACAGTTTCGGGTTAGGGGTGTTACATCAGCCCACTTCTTACCCATTCGGGTTGACTACTCGATTGACAAATTGTCAGATCTGTACGTAACTAAAATAGTAAGACTTCATGGAGTACCGTTATCAATCATTTTGGATAGAGATCCAAGATTTAAGTCACGATTTTGGAAGAAGTTGCAAGAGGCTTTAGGCACAAAATTGAGTTTCAGTACGTCTTTCCATCTACAAATCGGGCAGTCAAAAAGAATAATATAGATACTTGAAGACATGCTTCGATGTTGTGTTTTGGAATTCCAATGTAATTGGGAGAAATACTTATTGTTGGTGGAATTCGCTTACAACAACAGTTATCAGTCAAGTTTGAAAATGGCGCCCTATGAGGTATTGTACGGGTGTAAGTGTAGAATGCCCTTATTGTAACACCCCTTACCCGAAACCCTTGCCGGAGTCGGGTACGTGGCATTACTAGACTTGACCATTAACATGGGAAGTAAAAAAAAATTTTTTTTTTTAAGCTGTCCAACTGCGTCACGCTGACTAAATCGACCATAACTCGAGTTATAAAACTAAAAATTTAGATCCGTCAATTTTACCTGAAACTAGACTCATATAACTATTCACCATAATTTTTCCAGAATTTTTCATGTAGCCAATTAGTACAGTTTATTCATCAAAGTTACCCTTATTACACTGCTTGACAATTCTGACCTGTCCCTACAAAAATGCCGTTATCTAATTGCACAAATTTCCTATGATGTTCTTGTTTATACCAATGAAAAATAGATTCATTAAGGGTTCTACACATATAAACCATGCTTCTTAATTATTTTTTTATAATTTATGACAATTTTTCCAAAACAGAACAGTGACTCACGAATTCATTCAGAACAGGTCTCACTAAAACTGAATTAACTCACAATATATAAATCTTTTGCCTACTCTGTTTCTTTCATTTAAAAATAGACACAATAAGGTTTAATTCCATATCTCATTCACCTTTTAATTCAATATACCCTATTTTTGGTGATTTTTCTAACTCACATCACTGCTGTTACTACAAGCTGTTTTGTTGCATTTTATGAAAGACTAGCTTCTAACCGAACCTACCTACATTCCTAATTCAAGGATTCATTTCGTATATAAACATTTCCTTAACAAAATGATTAAACTTTGATTAAGAAAGCATAAACCTTGCCATCATGAACCAACATACACATCAAAAACACAACAACGTATTTAACTAGAAATTTAGCCATATTCGCATGGCCATTATATACAAGAACCTTAAAATTTCATCAAGACAAAGACCAAGTCCTTCCTATACATGCCTTCATTTAAAACCAAAATAAAAGAGTACCCAAAATGTAGATTGATAGTGTGAGCGACTTTCCGAACGATCCCGACGAGCTTGTAGCTTGCACCTAATCTAAAAAAATACAGAGAAACACTTCACACGATAAGCTTACTAGCTTAGTAAGTCCTAATTTCACAAAAAAATATAACGTTTTAAAATCAACAATTTAATTACTACAATACAACTTGTAGGCTTATACTGCGCATTTATTTTCAAACTTTAATTTCATACTCATATAAGCAAGTATGAATCCGTAAGAAAAATATCTCTTTACCCACATGTTCATAATCGAATTACTTATTTATTTTCAAATCTTTCAAACCCAAAATTTCATCATGTAATCATAGGTACAACATTTATACACTTAAATGTCAATTTCTATACCATGGCACCAATTACACTACCACTCATGTGGCCAAATACCCACCATGTATCCACATACTAAAGGACCAAGATACAACATCATGTTGTTCATTAGTAAAGCCGAGAACACATATATTAGAACCATATATATATATATATATATATACATATATATATTCCACACTCGTAACACATGCCAGTTGTAATAAATCACCGATTTACCTTGTCTTATATAAGTAAGAAGTTCATTCCTACTTTACATACTCACCGAGCAGATTAACGTAATAAGTTTGCTTTAATTTGCCTTGAACACAAATTTCAATTTCTATTTCATAAAATACATCACCTACATTAAGCTCGCTAGGCATAAAAGCCCGATAAGAATCACCAAGACAAGGCACGCTAGGCATGAAAGCCCGAATATAATCACACTGCACAAGGCCCGCTAGGCATGAAAGCCCGAATAGAATCACCGGCACAAGGCTCGCTAGGCATGAAAGCCCGAATAGAATCACCTACAAAAAGCACGCTAGGCACGGCTCCGAATAGAATCACTGCACAAGGCCTGCTGGGCAATAAAAACCCGAGTCATGTCAATACAGCTTAAACATTCCCAACACACTTCATAACTATTATATATTCGCCTAATTCAATTGGGTATACTTACATTGAACCATCAAAACCATTTTATCACTATACAATCTAGCAACTCCTCATCACATACTCAACAAAATCACCAACCTAACACACCAATATACATTCGGCCATGATGAAAAAGAATACTAAAATTCCTCAATTTTTAATATTCAAGATAACCATAATTAATTCTTTGACATGGTTTAACTAAAGGACTTACCTCGGTTGTCGATAGTCCGCAAGTGAATCTGGCTATTCGAGAACCTTCGCGTCTTTCCCTGCCTAATTCCGTTTTTCTTTGCTCTTGATCTAAAACACATTAAAATTTAGCTCATTTAATTGCATTTCATCTCATTTTAGTCCCAAAACACACAATTGGGCAATTTACCATTTTGCCCCTAATGTTTTCCATTTTTGCAATTTGGTCCAATTTACACAAAACACAAAATATGCCAAATTTTCCAACACTATAGCTTGGCCGAATATCCCCCATAGCCATATGTGTCCATGCATGCCATTTATTTTATGTTTTAGTCCTTCAAACTTTTTATTTTTTTCAAATAAATCCCTAGCATCCAATTTCATCACAATTTCAAATTCAAAAAGGATGATTTAACATATACTAATTGAAATCTACTATCAAATATTTCAAGTCATGCATATACCACCATAGCCGAATTTAATGTGCCAAAATCTCAAAAATTTCTACATGGGTTGTATAGGATTCAAAGCAACCATTCCAAAAATGCAAAAATTATCAAGAACTAAGCAAAATACATACCCCTAATTAAGCCCCAAAGTGCCGAAATTTCCAAGCTCCAACAATGGAGTTTCTTCTTCAAACTTTCTACAAGAAGATGAGCAAGATAAGCTTCTCTTTCTTCCCACTTGTTTTTATTATTTTATGCTAAAACAAGCATATATTATTAACATTATTTTAACACATTAATATAACTATATACTAGACTAAATTAACATCAATTTTGTGATTAAAAGGCCCATTGCCGTCCCTCTTTATAGCACATGGGCTAATTGCCCTTTAGTACACCCACTTAAAAGCCACAATCAAATTAGTACCTTTCACTTTAGCATGCAACTTTCGCGTTTTCTCGATTTAATCCTTTTTATCAAATTGAGCACTTAAACGATTAAATTTTTATACGAAACTTTCACACTCACTAAATCACATATAATAATCACAAAATAAAATATTTAAATATTTATCGTGCTCGGATTCGTGGTCCCAAACCACCGTCCCGATTAGGGTCAAAATTGGTCTCATACAACTCTCCCCCCTTAAGGATTTTCGTCCCCAAAAATCTTACCGTTAAATAAGTTCGGATATTGTTGCCTTATCGACTCTTCAGGCTCCCATGTAGCCTCTTCAACTCCGTGACGATTCCATAGAATCTTTACTAATGGAACCTTTTTATTTCTTAACTCTTTGGTTTCCCGAGCTAAGATACAAATCGGTTCTTCATCATAGGTCAAATCAGGTCGAATTTCAATCTCTGACGGGGTAATCACATGAGACGGATCCGATCTGTATCTGCGAAGCATCGAAATGTGAAATACATTGTGTATCTTTTCTAAGTCAAGGGTCGGGCCAATCGATAAGCAACAGGCCCTATTCGCTCGATGATTTCATATGGTCCAATAAATCTCGGACTCAACTTGCCTTTTCGGCCAAATCGGAGTATTTTCTTCCACGGAGAAACCTTTAAGAACACCCGATCTCCGACCTGAAATTCAATATCCTTACGTTTCAAATCGGCATAGGACTTCTGACGATCCGGCGAATTTTCAAGTTATTTCTAATAAGTACCACCTTCTTACTTTTCTTTTTAATCCAATCAACCCCGTGTATCTTGTTTTCACGAGTTCACCCAATACAACGGTGTGCGACACATTTTCGACCATATAAGGCTTCATAAGGCGCCATTTTTATGCTAGATTGGAAACTATTATTGTAAGAAAATTCAATCAAAGGTAGGTATCGTTCCCACGCACCTTCAAACTCGAGAACGCAACACCTCAACATGTCCTCAAGTATCAAAATAGTTCGCCGATCGACTGGCCCTGCTTTTGCGGATGGAAGGTCAGACTAAAATAAAGTTTAGTACCTAAAGCATCTTGCAATTTATTCCAAAACCGCGATGTGAATCTTGGGTCCCTATCGTAAACAATGGAACTCGGCACACCGCGCAACCTTACAATCTGCGACACATACAATTCGGCAAGTTTATCAAGTGAATAATCGAGTGCGCACTCTAAGGCACAAAATGAGCTGATTTAGTCACCTATCAACGATAACCCATACGGCATCTTTCTTACTCGGTGTCATAGGAAGACCGGATACAAAATCCATTGTAATTCTATCCCATTTCCATTCGGGTATCATGATTGGTTGAAGTAATCCGGACGGTACTTGATACTCAAATTTTCACTTGTTGACAGATTAAGCACTTGGAAACAAATTCGATATATCCCGCTTTCATGCCAAAGCCACCAATAGAACTGCTTTCAAATCGTTATACATTTTCGTATACCCGTGTATCGACATTCGACCATTATGGGCCTCCTCGTAATCATCTCATCAAATCGAGTTCTTAGGAATACACAATCGACTTTTTGTAACTCAAACAATCATTTGCATCAATCAAAAATCGATTCTATACCATTTTCACACCGAATCCGAATAGAAATCAACTTTTCGTCAACTTTCATGCATCACAAATCATTTTTGAATGAACATCGGCCTTGCTTGTAATTCGCTATGATCAAACCATCATCGATATAGTCACCCGTATGCTCAATGCACGAAGAGCAAATAATGATTTTCGACTTAACGCATCTACAACAACATTAGCTTTCCCGGATGGTAGTCAATAACTAATTCATAGTCTTTCAAAGAATTCTAACCATCTACGTTGTCTCAAGTTCAAGTCTTTCTCGAGTCATCAAATACTTCAAACTTTTGTGATCCGAATAAATGTGACATTTTTCGCCAAATAAGTAGTGACGCCAAATTTTTAATGCGAACACAATGGTCGCTAACTCCAAATCATGAGTTGGATAATTTTTCTCATGCGGCTTCAATTGTCTCAAGCATAGGCTATCACCTTGCCTTCTTGCATTAAAACACAACCCAATCCATTCAAGGAAGCATCGCTAAAAATAATAAATTCTTTATCCGATTCAGCCGAGTTAACACTCAGGGCTTCACCAAAAGGGCTTTCAACCGCTCGAAACTTTTCTCGACACTTCTCTCGACCACTCAAACTTAACATCTTTCTCAGTAGTAGTTTCACAAAGGTGTAGCTATTACGAGAAAAACCTTTTACAAATCGTCTATAATATCCCGCAAGGCCTAGGAAACTTCTGATCTCGAAACATTCTTTGGTGGTCTCCAATCAAGTATAGTCATTAATTTGTTTGGATCCACCAATACACGACACTAAAACAACATGACCCAAGAAGCGACCTCATTCATCCGTAATTCACACTTACATCAACTTTGCATACAATCGTTGATCTCTCAAAGTTTGTAGTACTAATCTCAAATGTTCAAAGATGTTCCGCTTTCACTTTTGGAATAGATCAATATATCATCAATAAACACTACTACAAAATCGATCCAAAACTCGCTTTAAGACCGATTCATTAGATCCATAAAACAGCGGCAGTGCATTAGTGAGTCCAAAAGGCATAACCAAAAAACTCATAATGTCCGTACTGCGTGCGTAAAAATGCGCTTTGGCACATCTAGATCTCTCGACTCGTAATTGATAATAGCCCGATCTCAAATCTATTTTCAAAACACTCAAGCCCCCTTCAACCGATCAAATAAATCATCAATCCGAGGTAACGGTACTTATTCTTTACTGATTACCTTATTTAGTTGCTTGAGTAGTCGATACACATTTGCATAGTCCCATCTTTCTTTTTCACAAATAACACCGTGCACCCTGGAGGAGAGAAACTCGGTCGTGCAAAACCCCTATCTCACAACTCTTGCAAATCGCACTTTCAATTCTTTTAATTCAAGAGGTGCCATTCGGTGCGAGAGCTATCGAAATCGAGTCGTGCCTTAAGCACTAACTCAATGCCGAACTCAATCTCTCGCACACAGGGGTAAACCCTGTAGTTCCTCGAGAAACACATCGGGTATTCACACACAACGATACAGATTCAATTTGTTTCTCAGACATTTTATTATCCAGTACATAGGCCAAATAAGCTTCACACCCTTTTCTCACATACTTTCGAGCTAACATTAAAGATATTGTTGTAGGCAACCCATTTATGTCACAGGATTTAATTCTGATGGTCTCACTGTTTCAACATTTCAAGTCAATAAGCTTTTTTTTACAATCCACTACCGCCTCGTGTGAAGTTAACCAATCCATACCCAAGATTATATCAAATTCACAAAGGGCAACAACATTAAATCACCGGGAAGCAATAATCTCGAATCATCAACGGGCAACCTCTACACACTTTATTAACAAGCACACATCTACCCAAAGGGTTGGACACACGAATCACAAACTCGGTAGACTCAACTAACAGAGTCTTGTCGAATTTTAAAGTTTCACACACATAAGAATGAGTCGAACCAGGATCAATTAGTGCAATCACAGTAGTATCATAAAGAGTGAAAGTACCGTAGTGATGACGTCGGGAGGAAGCATCCTCTCTAGCTTGCGCAAAGATATGCTCTAGCCGAGCTCTAGCCTCGGATCGATCCGTGGTGTTCTTCGTTCCTTTCTGACTACCACCTACATTGCCTGAATGTCTGGGTGGTCTACCTCGCATTGACACGTTGCTCGGCTTAGTGTTCTGGACTGTATTCTGCTCAGCTAACTTCGGACACTCTCTAATAAAATGGTCTGATGATCCACATTTATAGCAAGACCGATCATGAAATCTACAACTCCCTGAGTGCCATTTCCCACAATACTTGCACTCAACTCTATTTTGTGGAACATTACCAACACTGGCTATCGAGGTAGCTCGGGAGCTCATAGGAGGTCGATCCCGCTCTAGGTGGATCTCAGATAGCTTTCGTCTACCGTAGTCGTCTCTGGGCTTCTTGGTCGTGGAATGAAAGACTTTACCAAGATCTTTTACGAATGTCTCTAGCTTCATCCTCACCTTTCTTTTCTCTTTTCCCGAGCTCTTCACTTTTTGCAAGCTCTTTCAACTAAAGTCACAAACTCTTGAATTTCAAGAATGCCAACAAACATCTTTATATCTTCATTCAAAGCCATCTTCAAATCTTTTACACATAATTGCTTCGAAGAAACACACTCTCTAGCATATCTGCTTGAGTCCGACAAATTTTCGCTCATATTCCGTCACGGTCATTCGTCCTTGTTTCACCAAGGAATTCTTTTCGCTTTTGATCAATGAATCTTTGGTGATATATTTCTTGCGTAATTCATTCGGAAGAAATCCCATGTCACTTTTTCTTTCGTAACCACTCGATACTAGTGTGTTCCACCAAAGATATGCAAAGTGTCCCTCATTAAGGATATAGCACATTTCGTGCATTCATCCGAGTACAAGATAGCTCATCAAGTACCAGTATAGTGTTATCAAGCCACATTTCGGCTCTCTCAAAGATCATCATCATCATTGGCTTTAAATTCTTCAGCCCCAAATTTTCTGATTTTATCAATCGGGGCCTACTAGATCTTATCGGATCTATCATCGAAGTCTTGAAGGAATTGGAGTTGGATTATTCGGGGTGGAGGTTGGTGTACAAATGGGTTATTTTGAATAAATTGGGCAAACCACTCATTCATCATCCGATAAAAGGCTCGTTTAGTCTCTCCTTCGTGGCTACCCGAAACAGTCGAGAGTCTCACGGCGCTGCTCCTCCGTGTGCACGGTCAAAGCGCTACACTCTCTACATCATCACCTACGCTCTTTCGGGATCGGTATCCATTTACTATATAAAACAAAATTCAGTCAGCCGTCGAAGTCACCACACTATCAATATATGATAAAGGCATGTATAGCTAGACTCACACGCGCGCTACGGTAGTCCTAGAATCGACTAAACCGTAAGCTCTGATACCAATCAAATGTAACACCCTTACCCAAACCCTTTGCCGAGTCGGGTGCGTGGGCATTACTAGACTTGACCATTAACTTGGGAAGTAAAAAAAAATTTTTTTTTAAGCTGTCCAACTGCGTCACGCTGACTAAATCGACCATAACTCGAGTTATAAAACTCGAAATTTAGATCCGTAAGTTTTCCTTGAAACTAGACTCATATAACTATTCACCATAATTTTTCCAGAATTTTTCATGTAGCCAGTTAGTACATTTTATTCATCAAAGTTACCCTTATTACACTGCTTGACAATTCTGACCTGTCCCTACAAAAATGCAGTTATCTAATTGCACAAATTTCCTATGATGTTCTTGTTTATACCAATGAAAAATAGATTCATTAAGGGTTCTACACATATAAACCATGCTTCTTAATTATTTTTGTACAATTTATGACAATTTGTCCAAAACAGAACAGTGACTCACGAATTCATTCAGAACAGGTCTCACTAAAACTGAATTATCTCACAATATATAAATATTTTGCCTACTCTGTTTCTTTCATGTAAAAATAGACACAATAAGGTTTAATTCCATATCTCATTCACCTTTTAATTCAATATACCCTATTTTTGGTGATTTTTCTAACTCACATCACTGCTGTTACTACAAGCTGTTTTGTTGCATTTTATGAAAGACTAGCTTCTAACCGAACCTACCTACATTCCTAATTCAAGGATTCATTTCGTATATAAACATTTCCTTAACAAAATGATTAAACTTTGATTAAGAAAGCATAAACCTTGCCATCATGAACCAACATACACATCAAAAACACAACAACGTACTTAACTAGAAATTTAGCCATATTCGCATGGCCATTATATACAAGAACCTTAAAATTTCATCAAGACAAAGACCAAGTCCTTCCTATACATGCCTTCATTTAAAACCAAAATAAAAGAGTACCCAAAATGTAGATTGATAATGTGAGCGACTTTCCGAACGATCCCGACGAGCTTGTAGCTTGCACCTAATCTAAAAAAAATACAGAGAAACACTTCACACGATAAGCTTACTAGCTTAGTAAGTCCTAATTTCACAAAAAAAAATATAACGTTTTAAAATCAACAATTTAATTACTACAATACAACTTGTAGGCTTATACTCGCATTTATTTTCAAACTTTAATTTCATACTCATATAAGCAAGTATGAATCCGTAAGAAAAATATCTCTTTACCCACATGTTCATAATCGAATTACTTATTTATTTTCAAATCTTTCGAAACCCAAAATATCATCATGTAATCATAGGTACAACATTTATACACTTAAATGTCAATTTCTATACCATGGCACCAATTACACTACCACTCATGTGGCCAAATACCCAGTCATGTATCCACATACTAAAGGACCAAGATACAACATCATGTTGTTCATTAGTAAAGCCGAGAACACATATATTAGAACCATATATATATATAAGTATATATATTCCACACTCATCAACACATGCCGCTTGTAATAAATCACCGATTTACCTTGTCTTATATAAGTAAGAAGTTCATTCCTACTTTACATACTCACCGAGCGAGCGCTTAACGTATAAGTTTGCTTTAATTTGCCTTGAACACAAATTTCAATTTCTATTTCATAAAATACATCACCAGCATTAAGCTCGCTAGGCATAAAAGCCCGATAAGAATCACTCAAGACAAGGCTGCTGGGCATGAAAGCCCGAATAGAATCACCGCACAAGGCCGCTGGGCATGAAAGCCCGAATAGAATCACCGCACACAGGGCCCAAGCTAGGCATGAAAGCCCGAATAGAATCACCTAGCACAAAGCACGCTAGGCACGGCCCGAATAGAATCACCTGCACAAGGCCTCGCTGGGCAATAAAAACCCGAGTCATGTCAATACAGCTTAAACATTCCCAACACACTTCATAACTATTATATATTCGTCTAATTCAATTGGGTATACTTACATTGAACCATCAAAACCATTTTATCACTATACAATCTAGCAACTCCTCATCACATACTCAACAAAATCACCAACCTAACACACCAATATACATTCGCCATGATGAAAAAGAATACTAAAATTCCTCAATTTTTAATATTCAAGATAACCATAATTAATTCTTTGACATGGTTTAACTAAAGGACTTACCTCGGTTGTCGATAGTCCGTGCAAATCGGCTATTCGAGAACCTTCGTCTTTCCCCGGTCTAATTCCGTTTTTCTTTGCTCTTGATCTAAAACACATTAAAATTTAGCTCATTTAATTGCATTTCATCTCAATTTAGTCCCAAAACACACAATTGGGCAATTTACCATTTTGCCCCTAATGTTTTCCATTTTTACAATTTGGTCCAATTTACACAAAACACAAAATATGCCAAATTTTCCAACACTATAGCTTGGCCGAATATCCCCCATAGCCATATGTGTCCATGCATGCCATTTATTTTATGTTTTAGTCCTTCAAACTTTTTATTCTTTTCAAATAAATCCCTAGCATCCAATTTCATCACAATTTCAAATTCAAAAAGGATGATTTAACATATACTAATTGAAATCTACTATCAAATATTTCAAGTCATGCATATACCACCATAGCCGAATTTAATGTGCCAAAATCTCAAAAATTTCTACATGGGTTGTATAGGATTCAAAGCAACCATTCCAAAAATGCAAAAATTATCAAGAACTAAGCAAAATACATACCCCTAATTAAGCCCCAAAGTGCCGAAATTTCCAAGCTCCAACAATGGAGTTTCTTCTTCAAACTTTCTACCAAGAAGATGAGCAAGATAAGCTTCTCTTTCTTCCCACTTGTTTTTATTATTTTATGCTAAAACAAGCATATATTATTAACATTATTTTAACACATTAATATAACTATATACTAGACTAAATTAACATCAATTTTGTGATTAAAAAGCCCATTGCCGTCCTCTCTTTATAGCACATGGGCTAATTGCCCTTTAGTACACCCACTTAAAAAGCCACAATCAAATTAGTACCTTTCACTTTAGCATGCAACTTTCGCGTTTTCTCGATTTAATCCTTTTTATCAAATTGAGCACTTAAACGATTAAATTTTTATACGAAACTTTCACACTCACTAAATCACATATAATAATCACAAAATAAAATATTAAAATATTTATCAGGCTTGGATTCGTGGTCCCGAAACCACCGTCCCGATTAGGGTCAAAATTGGTCTATTACACTTATACTGGACAGAACTTAAGGAGAATCAGATACACAGGGTCGATTTAGTTAGGGAAACTGAAGAGAAAGTAAAGATGATACGTGAATGTCTGAAAGCGGCCTTAGATAGACAAAAGTCTTATTCCGATTTGAAAAGGAAAGAGATTGAGTTCCAAGTAGGTTTCCTGAAAGTATAACCGTGGAGAAAAGTCCTCAGATTTGGCCGGAAAGGCAAATTGAGTCCGCGTTTTATCGGACCTTATGAAGTTACTGAGAGGATAGGACCGGTAGCTTATCGTTTGGCCTTGCCACCCGAGCTGGTAAAGAGTCATGGTGTTTTCCACGAATCCATGTTACGACGATACCATTCGGACCCTTCACATGTGATTTTGCCATCAGAGGTAGAGATTCAACTAGACATGACTTATGGCGAAAAGCCGATTAAAATTTTGCACGGGAGGTCAAACAATTGAGAAACAAAAGTATAGCTCTTGTGAAAGTGCTATGGCAAAAACATGGAATAGAAGAGGCTACATGGGAGCCCGAGGAGTCTATGAGAAACAATATCCGAACCTTTTCACTGGTAAGATTTTTTGGGATGAAAATCCTTAAAAAGGGGAGAATTGTAACAGCTTGATTTAGGGGCTAGTCGAAACAGTGGTTCGAAATCACTAATCCGGGGTTAGAGAAAATTTATTTTAATATTATTTCATGAATTAGAGCATGGTTATATATATGCATGAAAATTTTGGTGTTTTAATTTTAGCAATTTTATGCTTAATTGTGAAAAAGGACTAAATCGTATAAAGTGTGAAAGTTCTATTTTAGTTGCTAGAGGTGCCAAATAGCAATAGAATTTTAATTGGAAGACTTAAATGTACAATTAGACCTATCTAAATGTCATGGCCGGCCAAGGGAGACAAGGATATTAAAAGTTGACAAGGGTTGGTAACATTAGTTTACTAAATGAATAAAATAAGATAAAATAAACAAAGGCTATCATCTTTCCATTTTCTTTTCTTTTACCCACCAAAAATTCAAGCAAGAATAGAGTTTGAGAGCTTGAAATTTTCAGCAACATATCTTCCTTACAAGTAAGTCATTTGGGTGATTATTTTTGATTATTTTTGTACTTTTAGAGTCCTCAAAGCTTAAGCTAGCTAAAGAGAGGACTAAATTGCAATATGGTAAAAAGTTTATAGTTTTTCCATCATAGCTTGCATGTGATTTACTGCATTTTTATGGAAGAAAATGAGTCTTAGTTGTTAGATGAACAACTTTGGTGAAAGGTGTTGCCATGAAAACACCTAAATGAACCTTTTTGTAAAGGTTGTAAAATTGGTAGTAAATGTGTCAAATATTAGGTTTTCATGATAGCCATAAGAGAAATAAATGTTCACCTAGGCTCTTTAAAGGTAGAAATTGGATTAGAATTGATTTTCGAGCCTAGGGTTAAAATGGTAATTTTGCCAAAGTGTAAGGGCAAAATAGTAATTTGGCCAAAGTATGATTATTAAAATGCTTTTATTAATGTGATGATTGAAACGAGCTAATTTGCTATTATAGAGTAAGAAGAACCAAGAGTCAACCTAGCTTATTTTGAAATCGAGGTAAGTCTGTATGTGAGGAATTCAACACATATGCTTGTATTGTTTGAGAATGTTTGACATTATATCGATGTACAATATTCTAAGGAATTGAAATGTTGAAGTCCTAGTTAGACTATTATGAATGTGAGTAGAATATCATCGAGACTTGAGATAGATAAGGTCCTATATAAGACCATGTCGGGGACATGGCCTCGGCATCAAATTGAAATCCTGTATAAGACCATATCTGGGATATGGCTTCGGTATTGAATATGAGAATCGTATAAGACCATATCCGGGATATGGCCTCGATGCTTGATGTGAGAATTCCGTATAAGACCATATTTGGGATATGGCATCGGCACTCAGAGGTGACCCCATGTAAGACCACATATGGGATATGGCATTGGCTTCACGCTTATAATAATGACGATGAGTACACGTCGTAGAGTATCCCTAGTGATTAATGGGATAAATACATAAGCTTGGAAATATAAATGAGATTAATACTAAGGTTATATGATTGAGTAAATACAAGTACCCGTGAGAAATTCACGAGAATGTTACAATATATGGCATGGTATGTTATAGATAAGAACGAGTACGAGTAAGTCATGGCAAAGTATTTATGACCTTGTATGGTTATCAAATGTCATGGATTGATGTCATTATAAACTTATTGTTGCTATTTATTTTCATGCAAACTTACTAAGCTTTTTGCTTACCCCTCTCATTTCCCTTTTCCTTGTAGTATTGCCAAAATAATTCGGGGATCGTGCGACGCAGGAGTTCGGAATTCACACTATCAACATCACTTTGGTATAACAATTTAGACTTATTTTTTAGCATGGCATGTATAGGACTTGAGTATTTTGTTAGGTCGTAATTGTTAGCCAAAGTGTTGGCTATGTTTGTGATTAAAGTCATTTTGTAAATGGTCATCGTAAATGGGCCAACACTCGACAAATTATATATTCGATGATAATGGAATTATGAAATTTATGTTTGAATGAATGTTTTGAATTGAGTTCTTGGATGTGCCTTTGGGTTATGAGTTGTGCTTATATGAGTTGAAATAAGTAGGTTTGAAATGCAGGGTGGCATTTGGCATAGAATATAGCCTTTTTAATGCCTACATGGGTAGGGCGTGTGTCTAGGCCGTGTGAGACACACGGTCAGCCCCATGAGCGTGTTGAGTGGTCGTGTGTCCCCATGCATGTTAGGCTTACAAGTTAGTATGCTCAGTACTAAACACACGGGTAGAGACACGGCTGTGTGTCTCAGCCGTGTGGGAGGCACGGCCTAGGACATGGGCGGGTGCCCAGGCCTTGTGAAGTCTGCACTTAAATGTGGAATTTAATTCGACACACGGTCTAAGGACGTGGGCATGTGCCTTGGCCGTGTGACCATAGTGAGATGACGATGTCATAAACAGAATGCTAAGGTTTGGCACACGGGCTGAGACACGGCTATGTCTAGGCCGTGTGAGGGACACGGGCGTGTGTCTGGCCATGTGAAATAAGTCAGTGTCGGCCACGGGTGAAAGACACAGGCATGTCTTAGGGGCACACGGGCGTGTCCTTAGAACAACACGGGCGTGTGGCCCCTGTTTTGATGAAAAATTTTCTATGTTTGTAAAAGTTTCTGGTTTAATTCCGAAGCTTCTCGGAAGTATGTTTAGGACCTCGTAGGTCAAGAATGAACAGATTATGAGTTTAAACAAAATTTTGTAGCTAAATTTGATATGTTTAAGCAAACTAAGTTAGGTAACGCCTAATATCCGATCCCGGCTTCGAACACAGGTAAGGGGTGTTACAAAGGCACTTAGGTTTTAACCCAGTTATCCCATAAAAACCTACCTACATAATTAACCCTTAGTGAACCCCATTGAGCCTAGCACACCGTTTCGTTATTTACCTAACCATAACTTTTTTTTTTTGTTGAGATTTTTTCTCGTTTTATTGACTCCCTTTTTGTCGAGATTCGATTTGGTTAATTGCCTGGCTATGCTCTTCTATTTGATTTGTTGAATTATTTCTGATTGTTTAAAAAATAGAGAAAAAATATATATCAAAAAAAATATTGATTATTTTTTAGTTTTATGTTGATTGAGCTTGAAAAATTAAATTCATATTTTGAGAAGAAGGTTGTTTTTATTCTTGAATAGTTCTCGATTGATGTAATTATTTTTAATTCAACACTTGTTTATTTTTTTTGGTTTGGTAATTTATCAATTCGATATCGATTATAACTAACTTTTCTAGCCTTTCTCCACACCCTTAACCTAAGCCCCATTACAACCTTTTAAAGACCTTTTGATTTGTGTATCATATCATTTTATAGTGGTGGAGATTTGATTTTCATGCAAGCCTATGGTAATGAATTTTCCTGTTTGACTATTGAGTGCTTATTTTTGAACCTTAAACACTTTTGAGTGAATTCAGTGAATCTTTAGTGAGGATGTCAATTTTTGTCAATTTGAATTAAAGGTAATTACTGAGACAAAGGGAGACACATTTGTTTTTGTGTTTAAAAATGTTAGCTTGGATTGTTTGAGACTTTAGTGCTCTTTTAGTTGAATTGCCAATGCATGATTTTTTGTGAATTATTTTGAGACATTATTGATGGGAATTACAAGATGAGAAATATTAATTTTAATGTGAGTTGAGAATTTTGCTTGAGGACAAGCAAACGCTTAAGTGTGGGGATATTTGATAAGCTATAAAAGTAGCATATTTTAATCTCATTTTTAATGCGTTTTTGGATGATTAATTATGTAAATTAGTGAATTTGATGTTTCTAATCCTTTAAATTCATTTTTTTATTCTTAGGAGAGCATTTGGGAGCAAAAAGAGCTAAAAACAAGCCAAAATCGGACAAATAAAGCTGTTTTCAGGATCCACACGGCCTGGGCATTTCCACACTAAGCTTTTCATAAGATCAACCCTAATAGTGTTTAACTTTTTCAGGTAAACCTCAAAATTAGGACCGGACTCGGCATTCAGAGAACCAACTTTGACCTCTGATTATTATTTAATTAAGTATTATTAGGTCTTTATAGGTTTTGGCTTGTAATTTTTAATTATTTCTGGTCTGTGGCTTGGTAACTTTTCTTTTGGGGATTTTTGCATGCATGAATTACTCAAGCACAATAACCGGATAATGCATGATATCGGGCTTAAGTAAAATTTGATATTGTTGCAAAGGAACCATTTTTAAAAAAACAAATTGATAAGGCAACTAAGTTTCCAAAATGACTTGAAAAATGGTTTTTCCACTGCATTAGTTTAACATTGAGTTTTTTTTTTTAACAAGAGCGATAAGAAAACGATTTTTCTAAAACAACTCTATCAACAATAAAATGAATCCTAAGTATACACGACCTAATGAATGAATGCTTTTAAGCTAACTTAAAGTACAACTATGGTTTTCTCTAAAATGAGTTTATTTAAGGTCTTCAAAAGTAACTTAAGTTAGCTTAGCCATTTCGGTGGCTAATGTAGCCTTTTCAATCTAGCCATAACGTCTAGGTCGGGTTTGGGAGGTTATAGTGAGCCAAGTTGGCATGAATGTAGCGTAAGACCAGAGGAAGAGAAGTCACCTTCAATCGACTCAGGTCATAAGGCGTCATACTCGTCGTGAGGTCTACCCAGCAAAGCGATGGCGAGTAGTGGATGTCCCGGTATAATTGGAGAAAGCTTTCGGTAGTCATGAACTCTGCAGTGTATAGTCCCAATGTAGCTTTGAACTCTGGGACACTCATATGTCGTGCCGTACCACCGAGTCTGAAAGTGATGGTGCCCGGCTCGTCATGGGTCGTCATTACCTGTTGTAGGAGAAATGTTGAATAGAACTCCAAAGTCATCTCCATGTATGTGGGCTCGATCATAGAGAAAAACCAATCCCAAGGAGCTGTGGCAAGGATGGCGCACACGCAATCTGCTAACTGGACATGCTCCGAAGCGGCCCAACAATACATCTGCCTAAGCCCAATTAGTACAAATGGTACCATTTCAAGGTACAATATGTAGCCAAATCAATCTCAATTCATGGACACTTCATGCTATACAATTACAACCATTTCACTTACTCAAATATAAACCAAAACAACATCAACAATATAGTCAACTTACCATGATTCACATATATGATTCAATTTACTAATTCATTTCAAATATGCATTGTTGAGCATTAATTCACAAACACATAACTTCCAAATTATCAACTTCAACCACCTAGCATAAGTAAATTTACCAAACTCAAAATAGATGTAACACCCCTAACCTGTATTCTACACCGAAATCAGATACGAGACGTTACTATACTTAACTCACATGGTCATACAACTTTGGGCCATCAAATTTGATTCCACATTAAAAATTTTCCATTCACATGTCTAACAGCCTTATGATGGGCCTACGAGGCCCTAAACATACTTCCGGAAGGTTTCGGAAATAAATTGGAAACTTTTACGCACTTAGAAAAATTTTACCTAAACAAGGGCCACACCCCCGTGTGAAATGGGATACGCCCGTGGGGGCAGGCCGTGTGGTCACACACGCCCATGTCCCTCACCTGTGGTCGACACTGATTTCACAGGGCCGGACGCACACCTGTATCCCTAGCCCGTATCCCTTAATGATCTCGACACGTCCCTATCTCAGCCTGTGTACCAAAACCTTGGCATTCTGTTTATGACGTCATCATCTCACTAAGGTCACACGGCCAAGGCACACGCCCGTGTCCTTAGACTGTGTGTCGAATTAAATTCCTAATTTCAGGTGCAAACTTCACACGGCCTGGGCACACGCCCATGTCTTAGGCCGTGCCTCCCATACGGCTGAGACACACAGCCGTGTCTCTGCCTGTGTGTTTACTATTGAGCATACTAACTTGCAATTTTAACATCCAAGGGGACACACGGCCGATCAACACGCCCATAGGGCTGACCGTGCGTCACACATGGCCTAGACACACGCCCGTATGTCTACCGTGTGGACAATTAGATGGCTATCTACCAAGTCATTTGCCACCCTATCAAGTAATCACACTCATACCAAAACATTTCAATATATAAGATGGCCAAATAGTACCTCTATGAACTCAAAAAGAATCAATACATCTACAAAAGCATACACTTCATGAAATTCATCTTCATTAAACATAAGAATTAGCCAAGTATTGGCCCAACTTTAATAACCATTTACAAAATGAATTGGAGCAACCTTAGTAGCCAACACATTTGGCTTACAAATAGGACATAACAAAATACTCAAGTCCTATACATGCCATATTCAAAATAAATCTAATTTGACTATACTAAATTGTGGTTGATAGTGTGATCTCCAATTTCGATGTCCGCAAATTCTCGAGCTAACTTTGCAATACTACAAGGAAAAAGGGCAATGAAAAGGAGTAAGCATAAAGCTTAGTAAGTTTGCATGGAAATAAATGGAAATAATAAGCTCACACTATAATCCATCCATGGCATTAATTAACCATACACAAGTCATAGGCTTCTTGCCATATTATACATACTCATACTTGCCCTTATTTAGCATATACCATGCCACATATCGTAATTGTTTCTTCATGGATTACTCATGAGTACCTGTGTTAACTCAATCACATAACTTTAGTAAAATCCTCTTCACTATTTCTAAGCTAATAAATTCATCTCGATAATTTATTAGGATTACTCAAGGATGTATATTCATAAACATTAGCATAACACGAAACCAATGCCACATCCCGGATGTGGTCTTACATGGGGTCATTTCTGAGTGCCGATGCCATATCCCAGACATGGCCTTATACGAGATCTCTCATTAAGCATCGATGCCATATCCTAGATACGGTTTTATACAATTCTCATACTCAATACCGAAGCCATATCCATAATATGGTCTTATACGGAATCTCAATTCGGCGCCGAGGCCATGTCACGGACATGGTCTTACACAGGACCTTGTTCATCTTATATCTTAATGATAGCATTTTCACACTTATTAAAGTCCCACCGGGACTTCAACAACTCAACTTTTATCATCTTTCTCATATAACACTAATATTCAATTTCATAGAATGTCATTATAATATCAACCATTCTTAAACATGCTAGCATAAATATTGAATTATCACATACAAACTTACCTCAATTTTAAAATAAGCTAGATCGTTGATCTAGTCCAAGACTTTATTCTTTCCCTGGTCGAGGTGGACTCTTCGTTCTTCTTGCTCTATTATAGCAAATTAGCTTGTTTTAATCATCACATTAATAAAAGCATTTCAAAAATCATGTTTTGAAATTAATTCTAATCAAATTTCTACCTTTCATGAGCCTGGGTGGATATTTATTTCTCTTATGGCTATCATTAAGACCCAACATTTCACACATTTACTACAAACTTTATAACCTTTACAATAAGGTTTATTTAGGTGTTTTCATGGCAACACCTTTCACAAAAGTTGTTCATCTAACAACCAAGACTCATTTTCTTCCATAAAACTGCAACAAATAACAATGAAAGCTCTCATAGAAAATCTCTAAACTCTTCATCATATTACAAATTAGTCCCCTCATTTGAAAGCTTAAGCTCTAGGGGTTCTAAAAGTACAACTATCTTCAAGAAAAATCATTAAAATCACTTACTTGAATGGAGAAGAGCTTGCTGAAATTTTGAGCTTTCAAAACCCCTATTCTGCTTGCAAATTTCGGTGTAGGAAGATGAAGAGAAAAGATGGATATCATCTTTTCTTTATTTAATTCTATTTATCAATCTAATCCACCTACTACATCAACTTTGACCAATTTTGCTTCCTATTGTCCCCTATAGCCGGCCAACCATTTACAAAGGGGCTAATTGCCTTTTAAAGACCCCCAATTAATTTTCTCTGACTATTTGGCACCTTTAGCTTATAAAATAGAACTTTCGCACTTTATGCGATTTAGTCCTTTTTTCGTGATTAAGCAAGAAATTGCTAAAATTAAAGCACCAAAATTTTCATATACTTACACCATCACATTCTAACTCATAAAATATCATGGAAATAAATTTTCTCTAACCTCGGATTAGTGATCCCGAGATCACTATTCCGACTAGCCCCTAAATTGGGCTGTTACAATGAACCATTTACACATTTATAACATCATCATGTTCATCATTTTATGCCAACCCAAATGGCCAAAATACATATTCACCAAACATACCAAAATGACACAAGCCTATACATGCCATATACCATATTTACACAACTCAAAGTACCAAATAGATGTCCGATAGTGCGATGAAGTTCCTGACGATCCCCGGTTCCGAGCTAGCTTCGATTAACTATAAAACATAGAAGAAATTAAACAAGCAGGCTATAAAGCTTAGTAAGTTCGTATGTAAATATGAAATAATCTCAACATTTATTAGCATTTTTCAAAACGGATAACATAATTAGCATTTAGAGCATTAATCAACGAGTTAACATATAGTTAAACCACATCGTAACTCATAGGTCCTCAACATCTTCTAACACATTACTTGAGTAGTTTTCTATACATACCTGTACCAATACTTATCTATCTCTTGACAATTCTCTTATCAAACCACTTTGGCTTATAATTACTTATGATACAAATTCATCGATTTTCTGATGCCATAGTCCAACTATGGTCTTATACATACATTGCCAAGGCCCTACCGTGGTCTTACATTCATATGCCATAACCCGGTTATGGTCTTATTTTCTGATTTGCCATAGCCCAGCTATGGTCTTATTTCGCAACTCGTATGCTTAAACTATACATTTAGATTCAATACTTCCAAATTTAACTAATAGAATACATACAATCTCAATTCTATCCATCAACTAAACAATTGCACAACTAAGTTCAACTATACGAACTTACCTCGTATAAGGATTTGATGAAACGGACCGACTACTCCATAACCTTGCTTTTCCCTCGATCTAAATCTGAATTCTTTCTTTCTTGATCTATATGAACTCAATATTAACTTATTTGCTGAACCATTCATTCAATTTAGTCCAAAACATACATTTAGGCTTATTTGCACATTAGCCCCTAAACTTTCACATTTAATCAATTTAGTCCCTATTTCACGAATACAGAAAATTTATATAATTCAACAAAATCCATGCTTGGCCAAATTACACATAGACCCCTAGCAGCCCAAAACTTCAATTTATTTCACATTTCAACCATTCAATTTGGACTTTTCGCAATTTAATCCCTATTATGCATTTTCATAAAAAATCACTTAATAAAACATGTAAAACTATCATCAAGCTTTCATATTTCAACATTAAACATCCAAGACCACATAACAATGGCAACTATCAAAATCTTTAACAGTTTTGCAAAATAGACCCTCGGCTAGCTAGACCTAGTTGCAACAATCTCAAAAACATAGAAATCATTAAAAACGGGATCAAAAATGGACTTACATGCTCAATATACCATAGCTAAAAGTTCCAAGCTTTGAAATGGTGTTTTCAATCCCTAATTTCTGTGGTTTCTTTCATTAAGGAAGATGACAGCTTAATTTCTTTTTGTTTTATTATACATATTAACTTAATTACTAATTTAACCTTAAGTTTTAACCTTTATAATTTCATTTATAATGTCCATAGATGTCCACTTAAACAACCAATGGTATATTTACTGCATAAGGACTATAACTTTAAGGTTTTATAGCTATTTGACACTTTTAGTTAATAGAACACAATTTTTACGCTTTACGTGATTTAGTCCTTTTTCTCAAATTAAGAATTCAAATAGTAAAATTTCTTTACGAAACTTTCACACAATAATTCTATCATGCTGTAAACTTTAATAAAATAATAAAATAAATATTTTGACTTTGGATTTTTTGTTCCAAAACCACTATTCTGATTTGACTAAAAACGGGCTTTTACAACTTTCCCCCTTTTGGGATTTTCGTCACCGAAAATTTTACCAGTGAATAGGTTCAGGTATTGTATTCTCATAGCATCCTCGAGTTCCCACGTAGCTTCTTCAACCACGTGTCGATGCCATAATACTTTTACTAATGCGATTCTTTTATTTCTCAACTCTTTGATCTCACGAGTTAAAATTCAAATCGGTTCTTCACTGATTGATATCTTCATAGCATCGATACGTGAAACACATTATGTATTTTCTCTAACTCAGACGGTAAAGATAGTCGATATGCCACTGGCCTAACTCGCTCAGTAATCTCATACGGTCCAATGAATCGCAGACTCAATTTTCCTTTTCGACCAAACCGCAATATATTTTTCCATGGCGACACTTTCAAAAATTCTTTATCCCCGATCTGGAACTCAATATCTTTCTGTTGAATTCATATGACTAGATATTGAATTCACTACCAGTTGTCTATGTTGGTTCCTTAACTCAGTTCAAACAATTGCTTCAACTTATGTTTGAAGCTGCTAGGTTGTCTCTCGGACAAAACTCGATGATGTTCCCTCTATGGAGATCACTTGCTTATTTACAAGAAAAGTGGTACACTGACACGACATCAGCGGCAATTTTTCTTATTTCCATAAGTAATGCAAAGGATATTTAAGGAGGTTGCAACATTCCCTTCAATTCGAAAAAGAAGCAGAACGACTATTGAAACCTATAAACATCGATAATACCCAAAGATTGAAGCATGACAGGGCACGACACTCTTCATTCACGATTCTCTGACATGTACAGATTTTGATCTGAAAGATTGAAGTTCCTTTTTTTTTGTGAAAGAGGAATTGTATTGCGGCCTTTTTTTTCTCTCCCTTTTTGCTATTCTTTTTCTTGGTAGCGACATAAGTACGGATCTCAGAATGAAGGGTAGGTTCATATAGCTAATGATCGATTGAGTCAGTAATACGCCACTACCACATTTGTCATTTAGACGTCTTCATTTCACATCTTGAGTCAGGGAGCCATTTACTTCTCGTCGATATTCAAAGCACGGGTGTGTAACAGTATCGATGTACGAGAACTATTGTAGCTTGAAAGCAATTCAGAAAAGTCTACTACGACATTATAGATTATTATTAGATTTTCCCTAAGCTTAATATTTTATAAGGTTGGAGAATTTATTGTTAAAATTTTTCCCTCTTTCTTCTTCATATATGACTTTGATTGCGAAAGATGTGCTTTAAATTAAAAATATACAAAAATATAAAATAGTTTATTAGTTGCTTTGTTCCTTTCCCTCTTCATGTTTATGCTTTATGTTACTCTTTTTATTTATTTAATTATTTAATAGTTTAGGGGTTAAATTTTAAATTAACCATTGGTAGAAAGAGAAAGACAAACCTAAAAATAAGGGGAAGCCACTTATTAATCTATAAAATCATTAGAGTATTCAAATTATATATAATTATATAATATTTTAAGTAAAAAATTGATGATATTAATTATTAAGATTAATTAATGTCATCTTATAAATTAGGATCAAATTATTCAATGCCATCTTTTCTATAATTTCATAACCCGTTTTGGGTGTTTTATTGTTAAGTGTACCACCGGCTGCTGCATCGATTAATTTGCCTCGTTGAAGGGTTCAAACCATCCTAGAAGGTTTGAACTTGTAGCCATAGAGGTAACCCATGGTGAGGGCACCTTCTCAATAAGTCCTTGTATCTCTTCCATGCATCATATAAAGTCTTTAAATCCATCTGAACAAAGGAAGAGATATCATTCCTCAACTTGGTTATCTTAGCCGGTGGGAAGTACTTTAGAAGGAACTTCTCAGTCATTTGAGCCCATGTAGTGATGGAACCTCGTGGTAAAGAATTCAACCACTGCTTCGTTTTATTCCTCAATGAGAAAGGGAATAGCCATTTTGTTTTGTTCCTCAACGGGAAAGGGAATAGCTGTAGGCGAATGGTGTTGTCAGTGGGGCCATTAATCTTGAAAGTATCACAGATTTCCAGGAAATTTGCCAAATGAGTATTCAGATATTCATCTTGCAAATCGTCGAACTGAACAAATTGTTGTACCATCTAAACAGTGTTTAGCTTCAGTTCGAAATATTTGTAGCAATGGTGGCTCTCACAATACTTAATTCAACCCCAATTAGAGTGGGCTTGGCATAATCGTACATAGTACGAGGAACATGATCTGGATCTGCAGCAACTACATGAGGAAGCTGATTATTCTGATTATCACCCATCTTCTCAGTAATAATAATGTCCTCTTGTTCGTCTACCATATTCTGTCGATCCTACCTTACTTCTCTACAGTTTCTGCGAGCAGTAATTTTAATTTCGCTGTAAAAAATAAATGGGCCCGACGGGTTTCATCTAGTCATAAACTAAAGGAACCTGCCAAAAGCAAATAAAAGAAAAAAATTATACTGTAAAAATTAAACTAAAAATGAAAATAAATAAATAAAATAAAAATGGCTAAATTAATAAAATTCAAGTGTTCCTAATATTTTAGTCCCCGGCAACGGAGCTAAAAACTTGATGGTTACTAAACTAACTATAAATACGACAAAGGTAATGATAAACCGTAAAAGTAACATATTTTAAGCCCACATTTAATATGCTTTTGGATGATTTATCCCTTGATTTATGTAAAAAGGTGCCCTTAATCCTTTCTTTTCATGTCTTATACCCAAGAAAGCACCCAAGAATGAAACAAAAAGAACATAAAACGGGCCCAAAACGGAGTAAATGGGCCATATCATGAATTCGACACGGCCTGGCCCGGCGACCACACGGCCGTGCCACGCCTAACATCTATACACGGTCTATTCCCCGATTCACACGGCCGTGTCTCAAGTTAGAAATCTGAACATGGCCTGGAGTCGATCCACACGGACGTGCTACATGGCCGTGCTCTATCGTCAGAATGAGCAATTTCAGTCGGAAAAGGATACTTGGGGAGAAAGAATCGCATTCCAAGAGCCTATATATATCCCCTAAGTACCACCTTTGAAGGGGCGTTAAAGTTAGGCCAAAGAGCCAAGCCGAGAAGGTCAGAGTTAGGGAATAAACGCGAAGATAGCCAGTTGATCCATCCCAAGAAGCCGAAATTATACTCAAGACGGTGGAATTCTCCTTCAATTCCTTCAGGGAGTTTTAGGATTTCCTTATGTTTTGTTTTATCTTTTCTCTTGCGATGTTTTGTTTATTCATTATGAACTAAACCCCTCAGATACCTGAAGGGGATGAAATGTAACATCCTGAATTAATGGTTCTATGCACTTAGTGTAAGGATATGTTTAATATGTTAATTTAAGTGATAGGGGTCCAAATTAGGCTCAGGATTAGGCAAAGGCCTTGGTTAAATTATCTGATGAGGCATTATAGAGTTAAAAGGTGGTAATTGTGTTTAAAATACTAACGTGGGCTTGTGGCCCAACAAGGTGGCACTACAAGGGAATTAGAAGGTGGCGTCATTAACAATTAAAGGGGCCCAAGTTTTGGCTGTAAGGAGCCCATGTTTTGGGCCATTTTCAGCACTTAAAATAGAGTAAGGGGTGACGCCACACACAAGGATTTAGGGGCCCAAAATTTAAGTTTTATGGAGCCCAAATCTTTTAATTTAAGTTAACTAAATTTGGCATTAGGGTTAGGTGAAGTGGACGGCAACAAGGCTCAAAAATAGGAGGATTTATATGGATTTTATAATTGATAATATAGAAGGTAAAAAGGAGAAAAGATAGGAGCTATCTGCAAGGCAAGGTGATGGCCGAAAATCCACCACCTAGAGGAGTAAAGAATTCGGCTACTTCATGGATAAGGGGTGCCGAATTTTTCCTTTTTATTAGCTTGACTTTTAGTTATTAGGAAGGGCATTTTCGGTTTTAAATAATAGGTGCCGAAATTCCTATAAATAGGGGGATATCTCATTGATTCTGGCATTTAAACCCTAATTTCCTCTTCATTCTTCTGTCAAAATTCTTAGCCTCTCCCTCTACAATTTCTATTCTTTAATTTCTTCAAAAGCCGAAACCTCTCCTTTTCTCTTGAGCCGATTTCTCTAAAAAGCTGAAATCCCCATCGTTTTTCTCTATTCATCCCATTTGTGAGTTAGTTCTATTCTTTCGGCATTTAAAACTTCTTCTTTGACATTGCCGAATCTTCTCTCCAAGTGCTAGTCGAATTCCCACATGCTAAGGTAAGTGTCGACTTACATTTAGATCTCATGTTCTATTTCGGTTCTTGAAAGGCAAAAGCCAAAAAGCTAATAGTTTAATGGTTCTATGTTGGGTGGCATTCCGGGATTTGAAGGAAACTTGGTCGTCTAGATCTAAAAGCTGAAAATCGTTAGTCTCCAATTTCGAGATTTTAAGGTAAGAATATTTCCCCTAGATTTTTACTAGATTCGCTCATTATATGCAAGATCTTAACTTTATGATGAGGATTAATGATCATAAATTGTGATAGTAGTTCTGACAAGGACTTGTGATGGAATTAAATATGGATCAGGCAAAGGAGAGAATCCCTAAATTTAAGAAACGAGCGGTATCTGCCGTTCGAGATTGGCCACTTGGTTGTGGACCAGCTTTTGAACAACACCTTAGGAAGATAGCAGTTGTGTCGACTAGGGATAGCGTCGACATAGAAAGCATCATTTTATCAGTAATCAGGTGTGTAGATCTCTAACACACTATTAATCCTGTATGTATGTCTATATGTATGTTATGGGCTAACAAAAACAAGAAAGAGGCTGTGTAGACAGTCGAATGGAACCCTAAAAGGGTTAGGCATGAATGCCAGGTACGTAAACATAAAAATCTCTATGTGTATCGAAATATGTATAAGCGTATATGATGTTTTCTTTATGTGTATGCATGGGGTGGGAATATGATGTTGAAGGGGAAGTGCATGATAGATCACTTGGTGATCGGTGGTACAAATCCCACACATATAAATGCTAGGTCACATAGTGATCAGTGGTTGTGCCACATCTAAAGACTCCTGAATAACAGGAATAGGCAGTACGGCTATCGTTATGGTATGTAGTGGATGGAGGGTTGATTGTAGAAATCCCCAAGGTATGATGGTTGGTACGAGTTGGTGTGTAGAGGATGGAAACCTAGGATGGGTTGGGTTATTCATCATTTACTATTTGATATATATATAATCATGCTTGTTGCCTTCATGTATGGGCCAGGGCCCATAATGTGTTTGTGGGCTCAGGTCGTTGTGTGTTTTGAGGTTTATACACTGAGTCTTGGTGACTCACGCTTTCCTTTTTCTCTACTCTTTCAGATGAGTAGTAGATCGCAGACGTGGGAGCCGAGACGGACTCGAGGGGCCATCAAGCTTTTATTATTTTCTTTATATAGACTATTTCAGCTTTTTCTTTAAAGTTTTATTTTATTTCTATTTTGGAATTATCTATGTAATAAGGCCCTATAGTTTTTATTCAATTAAGTAGTTTTAATGTTCTGCAACTTAAGAAATTGTGTCGAAGGTTTTATTATACTTAATAATAATAATTCAAAGGTTTTACTTTTAAAATGTCACTTATTCACCCAAATAATGTCTAATTAACTTACGACTTCCAAAACCGACAAATTAGAAGTTTTCAATGTACAAATCGTAGCATACCGATCTAGTCGAAACGCATGGGCTGGGTTTGAGGGTGTTACAAATTGGTATCAGAGCCTAGTTCAAAATTCGGGCTGTGAAATGGGTCTATTAGTTTTTTGAAAATTTGATGTGAATTTGGGAAAGAAAAAAAATGTCTTGGTTGAAGTTATGGCCTTCGAGTCTACCGGCACCCGATCCACGCAGGTAAGAATTCTAAACTCTTGTTGTGATATATATGTGGGTTTAATGGGCTTGAGGGGTATAGATTAGCATGACAGTATTAATGGACCTTAGGCTTAGATAAACAACTCTTCAATTCCATAAGATTTAATCCAACTAAACAAACCCGTGAACGAGTCAATAGGTTAGGGTGTGGCAACAAGCGTACGCATGTCTAGGATTGGATTCAGGAAGAGCTTGATACTTAAGCAGTCCTAGTGACTCACCTCCTCTTCGCTAGAATCCTACCTGGTACGTAGTGATTGTTCACCTTAGCTATGAGGACTTATTGATGGGCCAAACTTTATAATTAAAACTCGGAAGGGACTAGCTACTCCATTTTTTTAAAAAAAAAAGACCCCCAAGTTTTGTAAAATTTCCAAAATACACTTGATTTGTGAAAATTTTCAAACAACCGTGATTTTATAAAATACCCATGTTTTGAAAATTTACCCGAAAACTTCATGTTTACGAGGGTAACCTGGATTGTGAGACTGGATTTTCCAAAGTACCCCTGTTTCAAAAAAAACAACATAAAAAAAATCCCCAGTTTGTAAAATTACCAAATTACCCTTGATTTGCAAAATTATCGAAATACCCCCAGATTTCAAAATTACCAAAATACCCCCGGATTACCAAATTACCAAAATACCCCGAATTATAAAATTACCAGAATACCCTTATTTCACAAAATCACCAAGGAACCCTATTTTGGAAAATTACGAAAATACCCTTATAGGATAAATTACGAAAATACCTCTGGGTAGTGAAACAACGAAAATACCCTTACGTGATGGATGTAAGCTCATGAATGTTATTTGTATGTTGATGATTGAATGTATGTGTGTTTCCTAGAATTAGAGGATACGAACTTAAGACTGAATTGTGAATGCGAATTCGAAAAAACTACTCTTAAAACTATTATTCATAAGACTGTTCATGGTTAATCAGTGGAAGAAAACAAATAATTCATAAAATTTCTAATCAGATAAACGCGAAGCGGTAGAATGAGTACAAGGGGTCGAAGACGTCCGCCACGTGGTCGTGGTAGGGGTAGGATAACTGTGTCGGACCCAGTAGGATTTGACCATGGATCTGGGAACGAGATGCCAGTTCCACCAGCTACGGAGGATGAATTTCAGGATCAGACTGCCGGAGATGACGCGGTATCTCAAGCAATGTTAAGGGTTTTAGAGAGGGTTGTTTGAAATTTGGTATGGGCACAGAGCCCGGAAATCAGGCCGGCGCGGCTTAGAGCCAACGCAGGCGAAGTGTTTAGGGAATTTCTAATGTAGCCCCAAGTTCAGCTGTGTATTGGTTGGAGGCGGTAGAACGCATAATGGATGATTTGGATTTTACGGAGGAGGAGAAGTTGAAAGGAGTTGTATCTCCCCTGTGGAATGAAGCCTATCAATGGTGGCTTAGGTTAATGAGGGTACAATGGCTGACCGTATCACATGGGATCTCTTTAAAATGGCATTTCAGAATAAGTACATTGGATCGAGTTATGTGGATGCGCAGCGCAGAGTATTTCTGAATCTGGTTCAAGGGAGTAGGTCAGTGGCTGCGTATGAAGCTGAATTCTTATGCCTTAGCCGTTATGCTTGAGGGATGGTAGCCACGGAGCATGAACGTTGTGTTAGGTTTGAAGATGGCCTAAGGGATGAGTTGCGTGTTTTAATAGCCCCCAGCGGGAGAAGGAATTTGCTGTCCTAGTGGAAAAGGCTAAGATAGCCGAGGAAGTAAAGCAGACCAAAAAACTGAATCGGGATAGAGATAGGGGTGGAAATAAGAGGAATTTTGGGTCGTCAAAAGCAACTGGGCGTACTCAGGAAAGGCCCAGGTCTGATGGACCGAAACGGGAAGAGAAACCTGCTGTTGCTAACCAAATACCAAAGTGTGCTCGATGTGGAAAATTTCATGCTGGTGAATGTTGGGTAAGCAGTGGGAAGTGTTTTAGGTGTGGATCTACGGATCACCAAGTTAGAAACTGTCCACAACAGTAGGACGGTGAAGGGACCACAGGTCGAGGGAATGCTCATCCTAGCAGAGGAGGTCAGCAGCCACAGAAAGGTCGAGGTACAGCCAGAGAAGGTAATCGTACTGGTCAGGGTCGTGGAGCACCAGGCCAAAGAGCAGGAAACACTAAGGCGAGACAGCCAGGGTTGGTCTATGCTGTCAGACGCTGAGAGGAGGCGGACGCACCAGATGACATAACTGGTACGTTTTTAATTTTTGGCTTGCCTTACACTGCATTGATTGGGTCGACGCATTCGTATGTAGCTAGTAGCGTATCTGGAACTTTAAGGTTAGAATCTGAAATTACCCCTAGGGCAATGACTGTAGTTAGCCCGTTAGGACAATCGGCAGTAGTGGATAAACTCTATCGGGAAGTACCTCTAGAAGTTCAGGAAACAATTTTCCGAACGGATCTAATGGAATTACTGTTCGGGGAGTTTGATTTAATTTTAGGCATGGACTGGCTTGTGAAGTATCAAGCTAATCTAGATTGTACGGCCAAGCGTATAGTGTTAAAAACCCCCGAGGGTGATGAAGTGTTGGTGATAGGAGAAAGGGGGAACTGTTTGTTGAATGTAGTGACTGCCCTAAGAGCAGAAAGGATGGTGAGGAAAAGATGTGAGGCAGTTCTATTGTTTGTTAGGGCTCTAGAAGCCAAAGATCTGACTATTAGGGACGTCAAGACGGTAAAGGAATTTCCTGATGTTTTCCCTGAAGACCTTCCGGGATTACCCCCAGATCGTGAAGTGGAGTTTGGTATCGATCTTCTCCCGGGAACAACATTGGTATCTATCACTCCATATAGGATGGCGCGGAAGGAGTTGGTAGAGCTGAAAGCGCAGATACAGGAGTTGTTGGATAGAGAGTTTATTCGACCAAGTGTGTGTTAAGAAGAAAGATGGATCAATGCGTATATGCATTGATTATCGCCAGTTGAATAAGCTAACAATCAAGAACAAGTATTTTTTATTAGGTCTTAATAAAGCCTGGCTACTTCTCAAAGCGCTACCCAATTTCTTCATCTAGCGCAGGAACGTTATCCCGACTGACCATCACCGCCACCAAAGACACTCATTCGGGAAAACATCCATAATTCAGGAAGTAATTCTTTCCCCTTCTCTTTTGATTTATCCCTTAAATGTCATTATCTATCTTTGTACATTGAGGGCAATGTACATCTTAAGTGTGGGGGGTGAATATTTATTCTGAGAAAATGCCTAACTTTTTTTCATTATTCTCAAACCCTGAGGATAAAAATGCCTAACTTTCTGCATTGTTCTCAAATCCCTAAATTTAATCTTGTTTTAAAGTAATTTTCTCATATTACTAATTAAGATGAAATTTCTAATGATTTGTGATTTTTATTGATATGCTTTTGAATAAGTCATAGTTAATTGTGTATTGATGATTAAATTTGAAGAATACTAGGGAATCAAGCATGATAAGATTAATTTTCTAAAATTAAAATTTTAGGTTGTCATCCAGAATTTGAATGTTATCTTGAAATTTGAGATTTACAAGGTTAATGTCAAAAACACCCATAATTTTTGTGAGAATTTGAGCCTTATAGAGCATACATTCTTTTTTATGCTCACTTCTTGATTATGAGTGTGTCAACTATGAACTGTTATTCTAGAACTTGCCTCGAGTATACATATCAAAACTACAGTTATGATTTGATATACCGAGATGATAAAGGCACTTAGGTTTTAACCCACTTGTTCCACTAAATAGCCTACCCTTATAATTAACCCTTAGTAAACCCCGTTGAGCCTAACAACCCTTTTATTGACTTACCCGCTAATTTAACCCAAAGCCCTTTGGATTTGTTATCACCCTTTCTTTTGACTACCGCTTAATCGAGATATGATTTGAGCTAGTTACCTAAGTTTATTATTCTGGTAGTTAAATTTATCTTGTATTTAGTTTGTTCTTAAAAAAAAAAGGAGAGCAAAGTATATTCAGTATTAGTATTATGAAGAGTGAGCTTATACAAGTTAAAGTCTAATTATCAAGAGAAAAAGTTCGTATTAGTAGGATTATTATTATTCAGTTGATGTAATTATTATCTTAAGAAATTTTTAGGTAGGTAACTTATCAATTCAATCTCGATTCTAACCTTCTAATTTTAGCCTTTATCCACACCTTTAACCCTAACCCCGTTACAACCCTAGCAAAGACCTTTTGATCTGTTTATCATTTCATTTTACAGTGGTGGAGATTTGATTTTCAGGCAAGCCTATAGGATTAACTTTTCAGGTTCAACTTATGAATGCTTAATTTTAACCCTTAAAACACTTTTCGAGTGATTTGAGTGAATCTTTTGTGAGGATGTCAATCCCTGTAGGTGTTGATTTAAAGGTAATTATTTAGATGAAGGGAAACACCTATGTTTTCATGCTACAAATGTATGACTTATCTTGTTTGAATCTTTAAGAATCTTTAAGTTGAATTATCCATGTATAAATTATCTATGAATTAGGATAAGGCATTGTTCATAGGAATTATGAATCATGGAAAGTTCGTTTTAATTGTAAGCTGAGAATTTTGCTTGAGGACAAGCAAAAGCTTAAGTGTGGGGGTATTTGATAAATCGTAAAAGTAACATATTTAAGCCCACATTTAATATGCTTTTGGATGATTTCTCCCTTGATTTATGTAAAAAGGTGCTCTTAATCCTTTCTTTTCATGTCTTATACCCAGGAAAGCACCCGAGAATGAAAAGAACATAAAACGGGCCCAAAATGGAGTAAATGGGCCATATCATGAATTCGACATGGCCTGGCCCGGTGACCACACGGCCGTGCCATGCCTAACATCTAGTAAACGGTCTATTCCCCGATTCACACGGCCGTGTCTCAAGTTAGAAATCCGAACACGGCCTGGAGTTGATCCACACGAGCGTGCTACATGGCCGTGCCTCTGTCGTCAGAATGAGCAATTTCAGTCGGAAAAGGATACTTGGGGAGAAAGAATCGCATTCCAAGAGCCTATATATATCCCCTAAGTACCACCTTTGAAGGGGCGTCAAAGCTAGGCCAAGTAGCCAAGCCGAGAAGGTAAGAGTTAGGGAATAAACGCGAAGATAGCCAGTTGATCCATCCCAAGAAGCCGAAATTATACTCAAGACGGCGGAATTCTCCTTCAATTCCTTCAGGGAGTTTTAGGATTTTTTTATGTTTTGTTTTATCTTTTCTCTTACGATGTTTTGTTTATTCATTATGAACTAAACCCTCGGATACTGAAGGGATGAAACCTAGATGAATCTTTTTATTTGATTTTTAAGTTATATGATAATTACTTAGTTTGTTCTTAATTATGTTGCTTAATACAAATCTAATGTGCTTAGGTGGAGGAGGAATAGACCCTGCCTAAGAGTAGATCTGACAAAATCAAGCGGAGTTGATCAAACGCCTAGAGATAGGGTTATGAGATTTTGCTGGATTAGGGTGAAACCTAATATGGGAGTCCATTGATTGATTTACTGCTATCCTAAGGGGTTATTATAAGCGAACGAGAGTTCCACTAATTAACCTAAGGTTAGACGTTATTCGCCTCGGGAGAGGGTTTAGCATAGGTTAGGGAGTCTTACGGATCAAGCTGAGTAAAAGAAATCATATAATTTAGGGTTAAATAATAAGTGAAGTCTAGGTGGATTCTTCCTGAGGGTATCATCGTAATCAACTGAGTTTTCCTTCAAAGTTATTTTCCTATTCGTCCTTTTTGTCTTTGTGTCCTTAGTTTAGTCTTCGTCTAAAGCAACTTCACTCTAATTTTAAGGATAAATAATAAAAAGAAAGTTAGTATTAGTACTTTTAGTTCCTTTGGGTTCGATATCCGGTAGGTACACTTGCCTTTAATCGTTGTCAGAGTTAGTTTTCAGGTTTTGTTCATTCTTTTATAAATTTTAAAACTCTGATTTCAGCGATCAGGTAAGCGCACCTATCGAGCAATAGTATAGCTATGGTGAGTAGAGAATAGCGTATCCACGAGAACTAATAGTATTAGTAATTACCATTTTTCTATTATTTAGCCAATAATTTGGAGTGATGTGTTTTAATCTAAATTTGCTAAACTAATTTAACTAAAAAAATGCAACAAGGAATGAATCAAGGAAATAATCAAACATTAACCAATGAGATTGTCAATACCCAGAAAAGATTCTACTTAGACTTCACCTATTATTATGAATCAGAATTAAACGATTTATTCACTTGTGTCTTGATCTGTAGAAATCCCTAAATTATGTTAATATCTCTTTCGAGAGTAAAACGAACTGACTCTAGGTTGATTAATTGAAATCTCTGTCTAATTAAAACCCCTATTGTCGCATTAACATGATCTATAGATTACCCTATTAGATTTGACTCTATTCCTATAGATTTATGTCGTCCTATTTCTAGGATTGCATGCAATTCCACTCAATTATGCTAGATCTACTCTTGAACAAGGACTTTTCCCCCACTAAATTAAGCACATTAAACATGAATTAATATCCCGAAAACATTAAAACAAGAAATAAGCATACATAATTGAGAGCAAGAATCAAGTATTTATCGCGTAAAACAAACATTAAATAAAAGGATTCATCATAGGTTTCATCCTCTCTAGGTATCTAGGGAATTAGTTCATACTCCTGAATGAAAAGATCTTAAAGTCAGAATAACCACAAGACATAAAGAAACTCAATAAAACTTCGAAAGAAACTATTAGGAGATCTTCGATCTTGATACAGATCCGCTTTCGAGTTTATTACGATGGTGTTCTTCGAGTGTTTTCTTCGATCTTCTCTGATGGCTCCCAAATGTTCTCCTAAGTATAGAAACATGAATTTAAATAATTAGGATCATCAAATTCACTAATTTTCATAATTAATCATCCAAAAACGCATTAAGAATGAGATTAAAATATGTTACTTTTATTGCTTATCAAATATCCCCACACTTAAGCATTTGCTTGTCCTCAAGCAAAATATTGAACTCACATTTAAGTTAACATTTCTCAACTTGTAATTCTCATCAAAAATATCTCAAAATAATTCACAAATAATCATGCATTGGCAATTCAACTAAAAGAGCACTAAAGTCTCAAATAATCCAAGTCGAAATTTTTTTTAAAGCACGAAAACATTGGCATTTCCCCTTATTTAAGTAATTACCTTTAATTCAAAATTTACAAGAATTGACACACTCACTAAAGATTCACTCAAATCACTCAAAGTGTTTAAGGTTCAAGTATAAAATGATAGAAAAGTTAAGGGTGTAATGGGGATTAATAGGTCTTTAAGAGGTTGTAATGGGGCTTAGGTTAAAAGTGTGGAAAAAGGACAGAAAAGTTGGTTATAATCGAGATCAAATTGATAAATTACGAAACTAGAAAATAAAAAAAAAATGTTGAATTAAAACAAGTGCATAAACCAAGAACTATTCAAGAATAAGAAAACGAGCTTCTTCTCAAAATATGAATTTAACTGTTCAAGCTTAATCAAAATAGAATTAAATAATATTCGATATTTTTTTTGATATTTTTTTTTCTTTTTTTAGAACAAAATAAAATAATTCAACAAATCAAACAAAGAGCATAGTTAGGTAATTAACCACACCAAATCTCGACAAAAAGGGAGTTAATAAAACGGGAAAAAGTCTTTAAAAAAAAGAGTTATGGGTTGACGGTATTGGGCAAATCAAGAAATGGTGTGTTAGGTTCAATAGTGTTCACTAAGGGTTAATTAAAAATGTAGGCTTTTTATGGGATAAGTGGGTTAAAACCTAAGTGCCTTTATCATCTTAGTATATCAAATCAAAGGTGTGTCTCGACATGTATAATCAAATCAAGTTCTAGAATGACAAATCAAATTGACACACTCATAATCATTAATAAAATGAACAAGAAAAATGTATGCTCTAAAGGCTCAAATTCTCACAAAAAATCATAGTTTTTTATGTCAAACTTGTAAATTTAAAACTTCAAGATAATACCTCAATTCAGGGAAATAGCCGAAAAATTTTTACTATCTGAAAAATAACTTATCATGCTTGATTCTCTCATGTATTAAATTTTAAATCAAGAAATGCACAAATATCTACAAAGTAATCCAAAACACATAAACAAAAATCCCAAATCGACAAAAATTCATCCTAATGGAAGTATGAGAAAATTGCTTAAATATAAAACATAATTCAAGGATTTTCTAATAATTATATAAATAACTTCCCCACACTTAAGATGTACATTGTCCTCAATTTACAAACAAATATAATCACAGTATAAGCAGAATATCATAAGAGAGGGAGAAAACTAGAACTACCCTAAATATTGGATGAAATCGCCAAAATAGTGAAAAACAGAATTGTAGGGAATTCTAAATGTAGTGCATGATTCCGAGCAAACTAATAAGAAAATAAACACAAATAGGGAAGAAGATTAAAATGTTACAACTTAATCAGAAACAACCATAAAAATAAAAATATAGTTCAAAAGATAATAAATGGAAAAAAGAAGAAGAAAAAAACAACTAAAAAAATGATGATAATAAACTAAGAAAAATAAACCACCAATCATAAGAATAAAAATAAAGAAATAATAAAATTAAGGTAGAATGAAAAAAAAGTAATAAAATAATAAAATTAAATTTACTAAACAGAATAATTAAAATAAAATAAAAATAAAACCAAGCAAAAGAAATTAATAAAGAAATTAATAAAGAGATAAAAGAAAATAATAGAATAATAAATAAATGAAATAGGAAAAATAGGTCAAAAGAACGACGAAGGTTGGTGGTAGTGACCGGAGAAGCAGCGGTGGGGCGCGGTGAGGAAGGTGGCGTGATGGAACGGAAGAGAAAAGGGAGGTTGCTAGGGAGTGGGTGGTGGTGCAGTGAGGGAATGACGAGGTAAGGAGAATAAAAGCGAAAGGTTGGGAGGCTTGGGGTGAAAGTGTCGTCGGTGGCTAGGGTTTGTATAGGAGGAAAAAAACAAAGCAAAAAGAAAAGATTTAAGGTTTGGGTGTAACACCCCAAACCCGATCTAAACGTTACGACCGAATCTGGTATGTCACATGGAAAAATAATTTTGAAATTATAAAGAAACATCGCAAATTAGAAAACTTTTCATTTGTGTTTTCATCTTGGAAATTGAATTCGATTTTAAGGTTTCCTTGCAAAAAAAATTATGACTAATCTGAATAGATGAAAGCAGGTTTGGTGGTACGAAAAAACTGAAAACTAGTGGTATTCCGAAACGTGACATTTTGAAAATAGTGTTTGTAGTTTTAAGTGAATTTCTGAATTTAATTATTTGCTTGCTTAATAACCAAGTTTCATTTTTAAAAGAAATGGTTGCTTTCATTTTGTTTAGAAAACTCCCAATTTAACGTTTCATATAATATAAATTACCATAATAAGTTGAAAACCAAATTATAAAATCCTAGAGGCCTTATTACATAACAAAATCCCAAATTTAAAATAAGTTCAAATAAAGAAACAAAATTTACGGAAGAAGTAATGCATGGCCACCTCAGAGTCCCCCTCGGCTCCAAATCCTCGAACTAGGGATTACCTGTAAAATTAAGCAGAGGGGTGAGTCACCAAGACTCAGTGTGTAATTCCCCTAACAAACGCAATCTGGGCCTAAGCCCACAGAAGCACATTGGCCCTTAGCCCTTACAACATGGCATATGAAAAAGTGTATGCAATGCAGCCCAGCCCAACCTAGTATTCCATCCTCTACATTGCCTGAACCATCCAAACACTTGTGGCACCAAGCCACTGTGGTACCAAACCACTGTGACAGAGTCACTGATAAATATATATGTGGTGCCAAACCATTGTGGTACCAAACCACTATGATATTCACGGATGAATATATGTGGGGCCAAACCACTGTGGTACCAAACCAATCTGACAAAAGTCACTAAATCACACTACCCCTTTCAATCATATCCTAAAGCCCATGCAAACATATTATCAATTTGTGATGAATGCAATCATATTTTCAATGTACAACAGATAATCAAATTATACATATATTTAGATAATGTTATTCAAGAACAAAGTCATACAAGTACTTACCTGGTATCTCTAACCTTACCCACAAGGGTATGTCAACTGTCTATACAATCGTTTTGGCTTTCAGCCAACACAGTTATTAACGCAAAATAATAAAGGTAAGTGTGAGCATTACTGTAACATTCCAAAATTGGGCCTAGTAGGATTGGGCCGATTGGGCCTTGGGCTTAGGAGTGTTTAAAATCTTCAAGAATATGAGAATGGTGTTATTGCAAATTGGACTTATTAGTTATGTGGATTTGGAAGGTTACGAGGTTTCTATGAAGTCTCGGGTTTAATTGGGCTCTATGAAAAATTTGGTATTTTAGCACTTTAAGGAGAGATGGTAAGTAGCTTCAAGACATATGGAAATTTATGAGTAAATAGCTTGCATAAGTGAGCAAGTAGTAAAGTGGTATTGGTGCATGAGTAATTGTATGAGGGAAGAGGTTCAAATCCCATTGTGTGCAAATTTTGATTATTTTTGCATGCTTTCCTTAAGTGTCGGTCAAGAGGTATTTATGGTAAGGTGGACTTCTTATTTTTTTGGCAAGATGGCTAAGAGAAAAAGGCAAGGTTGAAGATGGGGAAAGGAATCAAGAGAAATAGGAAAGAAAGGGGGACATGAGGCTTATTCCATGGATGATGTTTTGGAAAGCTTGGGTGGCCAAAATCTTATCCTAAGGAGGGATGCATGTGGACAGTTTTTGGAGTAATTAGGTGGCTGAAATTTTATTTGGCATTTGGTAAAGTCTTAGCCTTGTTTTGGCCAAAAATCCTTTTGACAACTTTGTGCCATTTCTCTCAATTTTGCAACCCTCCTTGCCAAATCATAGTAGCACAATAGTGCATTGTTTTTCCTCTCAAATTCTTTTCTTTTCCTTTGCTTTGTGCCAAAATTACAAGCCTTGGTGACCATATTTTCTTCTTTCTTTTTACTTTGGCCGAATTCCCCTAGCACAATTGTGCACTTTCTTGCTCTTTTGTTTGATCAAGATTTTCATCTATTGTTTATTCCCCTTTTGATAGCCGAAATTACAAGGCACTCTTCTTCCATCCAATCTCTTCTTAATCAAATCGGTAAGTGATCGTATATTCCTCTTTTCATTTCTTTTCTTTTCTTCCAAGCCATATATAGGTGAAGGGGGTGTATTGTGGTGATTCTTTCTCAAGCCGAATAAGGTGTGGCTAACATTGTTTTTGTGTTAATCACTTCTAAGGACTCAAGTACTTTATCGGAGGGCCAATCGAACACCTATCCCTCGTAATAAGAGACTCGGATTATTGGTAAGTGATAGATTGTTAATCAATCGAAATAATTGGTTGAAGTGGTAAATTTGGTTTTGGGATTAATTGTTGATCGATTGTATCTTTAGGTGCCGCGGAGAATATCGTGTTACGGATTCCGAATAAGGTGTGTAATCCCGTACCCTTCCGAATATATGTTTGAAATGGTGAGTAAATCTCACATCTCTCTGAAATTTTACATGAAATATTCTGTGATTCGGTAGAAATACCGAAGAAAACTGATAACCGGCATCCGTGATCACTCGGACGTGTGTATACTCGTAGTGGAAAACGTGTTTTGTAATAAAACAGTTTCAGTCAGAAACAGTGGCGTGTATTTGAAAAATCATGAAAAATTGGATAAAAGCAATTACAAAGTGAGTAAGATATCAGATTAAATCTCACTGTGTCTATTTTAATATGGAAGAAACGGAGAAGGAAAAGGAATTTTATATTCGGAGATATCTAAATTTTAGTGAGGCTGGTTCTGAATGACTTCGAGGTATTCTGTTCTATCTTGGAAAAATCTTATAAAATTGTACAAAGTGAATTAAGAGTTATAATTGATATGTATGGATTCCTTAGTGAATCTATTTTCAAAAGAAATAAGTGGGAGCAGTAGACGAAAAGCGTACAGTAAGATATTTGAGATTAAGTTAAGAGAGGTCAGAATCGTTAGACAGTGAAACAAGGGAAACTTTAAGGAATAAACTGTACTAAATGGTTAAGTTAAAAATTCTGGAAAAATTATAGTAGAAAGATATACGAGTCTAGTTTCAAGGAAAATTTACAGATTTAGATTTTGAGATTTCTAACTCGAGTTATGGTCAATTTAGTCAGTGTGATGCAGTTGGACAGTTTCATTTTATGCCCCAAATTAGTAATTAAGCCTAGGTTGCGAAATTACCATCATACCCTTGGAGGGTAAATTACTGAATTACCCTTAGTGGGTACGATTACCGAATTATGAAAATGCCCTTACGGGTAAAGTTACGAAAATGCCCCTAATGGGCCGAATTACAAAAATGTCCTTATGGACTGAATTATGAAAATACCCTTTATGGGTCAAATTGAAATATGTTGCTATATGGGCCTCATGTGATTAATGGGCCAAATTTGCTAGATCGATTAATGGGCCAAATTGTGTTATGGGCCTTATGTTGAAATTATCTTATGAATATTGTTATGCTTTATATATATATATACATGACTGCATGGCTTGGGATAATTGACGAAGAGAAGAAAGGCCTGTTGCCAAAATCTAGTTCGGTGGCTCTGCCGCAATTATTTTAAATGGCCTGTTGCCAAAATCTAGTTCGGTGGCATTGCCACAAATATTTTAAATGGCCTGTTGCCAAAATCTAGTTCGGTGGCTCTGCCACAAATTTTGGCTTAATGCCTCTAGTTCGGTGACTATGTCACAATCTAATCCCGTAGTGCACTACAATATAATTTAAATGGCTTAATACCTGCGATTGGTGTGTTTGGCGGGGTGGGTTGACTTGATCCCCACAGGTGTGTTGGTTGGTACGGGGGTGTTAGCGGATGGAAATTAGGCTTGTTTGGGAATTGCATATCACATGCATATTATATACATGTTATTATGTTATAATTGTAAATGGGCTTAGGCCCAAAATATTGCTATGTGTGTTCAGACAAAGGATGATGGTAAGGGGATTATACACTGAGTTCTTGTAACTCACCCCCCTTTCTCTTAACCCTTGTAGGTAATGCTCCGTAGTGAGGACTTGGGCCCATGGATGACTCGGTGGAGGCTATATTTCCAAAATGGTGTTATCAAATTTTAAATTTTTATTTCTGTTTATTTTATTATTTTGCTATTTTGGTTTAAATTGTAATAAGGCCTCTAGAGTATTTTATTATTTGCTTCATGGTTAGTTTACTTAGTATTTTGCTTAAATTGTTTTAAACGAGAATTTTTCTAAAAACTAAAATATAGGTTTTCCCAAAATCGATTAACAAATGGATTTCAAAATAAACTTTTTCAAATATGTTTTAACTCGAACTCTCTTTCAAATTATTAATGACATTTTCAAAAGTCACGGATTGAAAGTCCAATTCCTTGAATTGTGATTCATAAATCAATCTCTCAAAAGTACTTGTATTTTATCGACGTTTCCGCAATGTTTCAAAATGTTTTTGCAACTCTATTTCAAACGTCACATTTTCGTAAATCGTTTATTTCAAATATGCTTTCACAACTGAAAAGGTTTATTAAAGATAATTATGGTTTCACGTAGACACAATTGCTTAAGTGTTTTGGGTTTTAACAAAGAGGCTGTAAGTCTCAAACAAGTTGTTAACAATTGCAAAGATGGTTTTGAAAAAAAACACTTCCATGTGGCACGCCAGATTCGGGCCTAACTTCTAGGCCGGGTTTGGGGTGTTACAATTACACACCTGATTACGCAAAGAACTAAACACTCTAGATCATCGACACTCTCACTAGCGAGAATAACAGCGATTTGCCTACCCCAAGCCGATGTCGGCTCTCTACCACAACCTGGCAAAAAGTCTCGAACCGCCGATACAGCACGTCGTTTAACCTTAGAAGCAGAGACTATGAGTCCACTCCCCTCCTTAGTTTGACTAGCACTCGCATCCATGAAGAGAATCTTTGATCAGGAGATTAGGTTAATGCAACGAAAGAGAAAAGGGAATAGGTAAACCAAAATCAAGAGAACCTTCTTACCTTGGTCAAAAAATGAACCGAACACAGATAGACTTGGCTAAATATTCTAATTCGATGCGAACATGCCACGTTAAGAGGAGAAAAGAAGAGATTAGTCGAACTAACATCAAGAACAAAATAGCCATTCGGCTATGACCACACAGAACCAAAAAAATAGAGAAAGAATCGAAAGAGTCTCCATTACCTTGCACAAATAGAAACCGATTGAAGAGGAGACCTTCGGTAGCCAACTAGCCCTTTGATTCTTGGGGTTCGACTAAACAACAAATGATGAAAGAAACGGGTTACAAGATATGGAGTAACCAACTTCGGAAGAGAAACCAATTCGGTTTATGATCAACGAATAAGTGGTCGGTTTCCCCAAAAGACGTAAGGAGATAATCAGAATAAAGGAAGAGTTCTTTACCTTTAACAGAGAGAAGCCGAATGGAGTTCAAGAAGATTCGGCACAAGCAGCAAATATCAACAAGGTTTCGGCTCAAGAGAAGAACGAGGGGGACGAAAAGAAAATTGAAGAAAGTAGAAGCAGTGCAGAAGAGAAAGAGAGTTTCGGTTTAGTGAAGAATGTAGAGAAATGAAGGAGAAAGGTTTCGATTATGGTGAAGAATCAAACTGTAGGAGATGCAAGAGAGGTTCGGCTAATACCAAAAACAAGAAGAAGAAGAAGAAGGGAGAAAATGTGCTACGATTTTGGTAAAAAGAAGTGAATGAAAACTAAATTAGAAAAGAAAGAAAAGCTTCTCAAAAGGGTTTCGGTTTTTACTCCTCTTTTCCCAAATGGAAAAAATGACACACCCCCTTCCCTTATGACCGAAAGTTGAAAACAACAATGCTCAAAGGAACCAAAAGAAAAACGGCACACCTCCTTCACTAGCTGAAAATTGAAAGACTCCCACACTAGATCCCTCTCGTGACTGAAATTCTCCCCTCCAAGACCCCCACATTCAGCCAACACCTCCACCACACTCCAAAACCCTTATTTTACTCCAAAATTTGCTCCCCATCACCCATTCACCAATTTGACCACTTCCACTCCTCCATCACCTCTCATACATCCATTCAGATTCATTTGACTCATTCAAACTCCTCCTAGAAGAGTCCCAACCGAATGCTACCTCCTCCTCTCCTTGAGCACAAAAATTAAAGCTCTAGATGTTGCAGATAGGATTCAAACTCCTTCCCCTTTGCTTTGCTAATGACGCCACCTCCACTTGGACACAAGCTCCTTTATGTTAACAAGCACACGCAAATAATCTTAAGGCCTGCCTCTACTAGCTCTCCCCTCTTAAGCCCAAAAACCAAAATTTCACCAAGGCTCTGGCTTGAACCCGAGCCTCCCCAAAACTCCCAAACACACCAAAACAACAAGTATCACTAGCCAAACGCAAGAAGTAGTGCAAAATGCAAAACCCCTAATTCTATGATGTTACAGTTCTACCCCCTTAAAGAAATTTCGGCCTCGAAATTTACCTGATCAAAAGAGGTGAGGGTATTGCTGTCGCATCACATCTTCTGGCTCCCACGTGACTTCTTCTGCACCGTGATTATGCCATAACACATTGACTAGAGGAACCGACTTCCTCTTCAACACCTTGACATTCCGATCTAAGATCTGCACTGGTTCTTCTTCAAAAGACAGATCAGGTCTTACTTCAATTTCTTCCACCGGCACTATGTGAGATGGATCCGAACGATAGCGCCTTAACATTGAAACATGGAATACATCATGTATCCGATTCAACTTCAGAGGTAACTCAAGCTGATAAGCTACTGGTCCCATACGTTTCAACACTCGATAAGGCCCGATAAATCTGGGACTCAACTTGCCCTTTCGTCCAAACCTTAAAACCCTCTTCCAAGGTGAAACTTTCAGAAAAACCTGATCACCCACCGAAAATTTTATTTCTTTACGCTTCAGAGATGTATACGATTTTTGCCTGTCGAAAGCTTCCTTCAACCGAGCTCGAATCAACTTAACCTTTTCCTCCGTCTCTGAAACTAATTCCAGACCCAACAACTATCGCTCTCCTGACTCTGTCCAGCAGATAGGAGTATGACACTTTCGACCATACAACGCTTCGTAGGATGCCATCTTAATACTAGATTGATAGCTATTGTTGTACGCAAATTCTGCCAACGGTAAGAAATCCTCCCAACTACCCCTGAAGTTGATAACACAACCTCTCAACATGTCTTCCAGAATCTGAATTACCCTCTCTGACTGACTATCAGTCTGAGGATGAAACGCCGTGCTAAAATCCAGTCTTGTACCCAACGCTTTGTGTAACGCCTTTCAGAATCGCGATGTAAACCTAGGGTCTCTGTCTGATATGATAGACACTGGTACCCCATGTAACCTCATAATCTCTGATACATACAGCTTGGCTAACTTCTGTAGCAAATAGTAGATACGAACCGGTATGAAGTGAGCAGACTTCATCAACCATTGATAATCACCCACACCGAATCTTTCCTGGTAGGCGTAAGAGGTAGCCCACTAACAAAATCCATCGTTATCCTCTTCCACTTCCAAAGTGGAATCTTTACTGGCTGTAGCAACCCTGAAGGCAACTGATGCTCGGCCTTCACCTGTTGACACGTCAAACACTTACTCACGAACACGGTAATTTCTTGCTTCAGACTTAGCCACCAAAACTGTTCACGTAAATCTCGATACATCTTACTCCCACCAGGGTGCATAGCGTAAGGACTACTATGCACCTCCCGCAGAATCATCTGTCTTAACTCAGAATCCTTCGGCACACAAACCTTTCCACGAAAGCACAATACTCCATCACTATTCAAACCAAAATCTTCTGTCTCATCATATTCCACTTGCTGAAGTCGAGAACTTAACAATTCATCTAACAACAGTTTCTCTTTAATCTGACTTACCCATAAAGGCTTCACTTGAAGCTAGGCTAACAAGCTTCCATCTTCATACAGACTGAGATGAGCAAACATTGCCCTCAAATTTGATATCACCTTACGACTCAACGCATCTGCCACTACGTTAGTTTTCCTGGTGATACTCAATCGAGCAGTCATAATCCTTCAACAACTCAATCCACCTCCGTTGCCTCAGGTTCAACTCCTTCTGAGTAAGGAGGTATTTCAAACTCTTATGATCCGTATAGATAATTGACTTTTCTCCATACAAGTAGTGTCTTCAAATCTTCAAAGCGAACACTAATGTAGCTAGCTCCAAATCATGAGTGGGATAATTCACTTCATGCGGTCTCAGTTGCCGAGACGCATACGCTATCACCTTCCCCTCTTACATCAACACATATCCTAACCCTGTTTGCGACGTATCACAGTAGACAACAAACTCATTTTCAGCCTCAGGCTGAATCAACACTGGTGCCTCCGTCAAAATCTTCTTCAACTTCTCAAAGCTTTCCTGCTGCTTATCTGACCATACAAATAGTATCCCCTTCCGTAACAACTTGGTTAATGGTGCAGCAATCAACGAGAATTCCTCAACGAATCTTCTGTAGTACCCAGCTAACCCAAGGAAACTTCGAATTTCAACTACTGACTTCGGTGATTTCCAATCCAAAATAGCTGCAATCTTTCGGGGATCAACCTTAATCCCTTCGGCAGACACAACATGCCCCAGAAAGGTAACTTCCCTCAACCAAAATTCACACTTGCTGAATTTGGCATATAGTTGCTTCTCTCTCAAAATCTGTAGAACTATCCGAAGATGCGAATCATGCTCCTCTTCCGTCCTTGAATATACCAAGATATCATCTATGAACACTACGATAAACCGATCCAGGTAGGGTTGGAATACCCGGTTCATCATATCCATAAATGCAGCTGGTGCATTCGTCAACCCAAACGGCATCACTAAGAACTCGTAGTGACCATAGCGAGTTCGAAAAGCAGTCTTATGAATATTCGCCTCTTTGACCTTAAGCTGATGGTACCCTGACCTCAAGTCTATTTTTGAGAAGACTGAAGTGCCTCGCAGCTAATCGAACAGGTCCTCAATCCTTGGCAACGGGTATTTGTTCTTAATCGTCAACTTGTTCAATTGCCTATAGTCAATGCACATCCGCATCGACTCGTCCTTTTTCTTGACGAACAACACCGGCGCTCCCCACAGAGACACACTTGGTCGGATAAAACCACGGTCTAAAAATTCCTGAATTTGAGCTTTAAGTTCTACCAGCTCCTTTGGCGCCATCCTATATGGAGCGATGGACACCGGAGCTGTTCCCGGAAGTAGATCAATGCCGAACTCCAGCTCGCGATCTGAAGGTAACCCTGGAAGCTCTTCTAGAAACACATCCAAGAACTCTTTCACTGTTCTAAAATCCCCTACAGCCAATTCTTTGGCCTTCAAAGCACTGATGAAAGCTAGAAACTCCTCACACCCTTTTCGCACCATCCTTTTAGCCTTTAGTACAAACACCACATTGGACAGGTAATTCCTTCTCTCACCTATCACCAGCACCTTCGTATCCTCGAGAGTCTTCAATATCATGCGCTTAGCAGCACAATCCAAGTTTGCTCGAAACTTAACTAACCAGTCCATGCCTAAAATTAAGTCAAACTCGCCAAACGACAATTCCATCAAGTCAGCTGGGAAAACAATCCCCTGCACTCCTAAAGGCACACTCCTAAATAGTTTGTTCACCACTACTGATTGTCCTAAAGGGCTAATCACCGTCATTTCTCTAGAAGCAACCTCAGATTCTATGTTCAAAGTTCCAAACACAGTACTAGCAACATATGAATGTGTAAACCCAATATCTATCAAAGCTGTAAAGGACACACCAAAAATAAAGAACGTACCGGTTATGACGTCCGGTGCATCACCATCCTCTCGGCGTCTAACTGCATAAACCAATCCAGGCTGTCTCGCTTCTATACTCCCAGCACCTCTACCCGGTCACTACAGCAAAACAGACTTTTAGCGGCGTTTTTAGTGGCGTTTTAAAGAAAAACGCCGCAAATATTATACATTAGCGGCGTTTGAAGGAAAACGCCGCCAAAAAATGAGCAATAGCGGCGTTTATTTACAAACACCGCTAAAAAGGATATATAGCGGCGTTTATTCATAAAACTGTGAGCATTAGCGGTGCTTTTGGAAAAACGCCGCTAAAAGTCTGGGCATTAGCGGTGCTTTTGGAAAAACGCTGCTAAAAGTCTGAGCGTTAGCGGCGCTTTTGGAAAATTGCCACTAAAAGTCTGGGCATTAGTGGTGCTTTTGGAAAAATGCCGCTAAAAGTTTTTCATATTTTTTTTTCTTATTCTTGCTTTGAATTATATTTTATTTTGATACATTCACTTATAAGCAATGAGAAAGTTTCATTTTAGTTACTTAATTATGAAAAGTTACAAATTGCTAACTAAACAATTTAGAAGTTTTCATTTAAGTTACAAATTAAGTTATTAAAATTGATTTAGGGTTTAATGTTTAGTATGTTAATTTCATGGTTTAGGGTTTGTTATTTTGGTGTATGGGTTTAGTGTTTTAAAGTTTGTTGTTTGGGTTTATTGTATAGTATTTAATATCTTAGTGTTTACCGGTATTAAGGTTTAAGTGTTAGTGGTTAGGCGTTAAGGTTTAGGGTTAAGTGTTTAGGAGGAAATGGTTAATGTGTTATGGTTTTGGGTTTATGGTTTATGGTTTATGGTTTATGGTTTATGGGTTTAGGGTATTAGCTATATGACCTAAAATTCCGAAACTGAAATCCCTCATGAGGGATTTATGGTTAACGTGTTAGCTATTAAAATATATGTTTTGTACTACACTAACATTGGCCACATGAATTCCCAAATATTTGGTCTCAGATTATGGTTTAATGTTTGCGGTTTAGAGTTTAGGGTTTGATTTTTATGGTCTATGATTTATGGTTTGGGGTTTTGAGTTTTGAGTTTATGGATTAAGGTTGGTGTTTGTGGTTTAGGGTATAATATTTAGGGTCTAGGGTTTATGTTTTAGGGATTAATGTTGGATTTTTTAGAATATAAATCAAAATAAGATAAATATAAATTATTATTTTAAAAATGTATTTATCAAAATGGGTTAAATCCCAAAAGCATACATGAACAATGGTTTAGTGTGCAATTGTATACATGAACTTTAATTTGATCCAGATCTTGTAAAATATTAACACAATTATTGATATAATTAACATCATTTTTTATTTATATATTGCATACATAAAAAATTATATTTATTCAAAATAAAAATATATTAATGTATTTATATTTTAAAATAATGTGTATGATTAAATCAAAATTAAAGTTTAAACTATACATTTAAACCACAATTAAAATTTCACATCTAGAATTACACATTAAACCAAAATTCATATATAATTTTGAAATGTATCTAACATATAATTAAATGCCATTTATGTAAAAATCTAAACAATTAATGCAGACCATACTTAAAAGAATAATGTTAATGTAAAAAGAAAGAAAAAAGAAATTCATAAAAAAGTTGATAATGGTAATTAAATTTTTAAAATTTAATAATAAAAATTTATTAAATTAAAAACTTAAAAATTTAATATTTAATATTTTAGTTAAAAAATTCAATACTCAAAATATAATAAAAATAAAAATTCAAAAAAAAAATCTTAACACAAAAATTTTGAAAGAAAAAACATATAAATATATATAAAATTAAAAATAAAAAAAATTTAAAATATGTAATAGTGGCGGTTTTTTACAATAACGCCACAAAAAATAGAGCTATAGCTATACTGGCGTTTTTAATAAAACGCCACAAAATTTGATACAAATAAGTGTCTTTTTTTCTCTGCTAAAAACCTAAGCTCACGGTCTACAACCCTGATTTTTATTTCCCAAACCCTAAATTTCCTAAGTCCCCAAACCCAAAATGTGTAATGGTGCTAACTGATATGAACGCACCTATGACAGAACTCAATCGAGACACCCTTGAACTGCCCAATGGACCAATTACGCGTGAGTCATAAAACAATTTAAAAACGCCATTTCAACTTTAGTGGCACAAATTTGGAACGACAAAAGAAAAGACTGCAAAAACACACCGAACATTTACAATTTATTTGAAGTCAAATATACTAGCTAGTGTCAAATGGGAGCATTTTAAAAAAAAAGGGGGTTAATACAAGCACATGTGAAATAAAATCAAGTATTTGGTGAGTAGTGCATAAATGGTACAAGCACTTGATGATAGAGATTAGGTAAATGCCTTATTTTAATTTCAAGATTATGGATAAAGGCATATGGTGGGAAATAAAATCAAGTATTTGGTGAGTAGTGCATAAATGGTACAAGCACTTGATGATAGAGATTAGGTAAATGCCTTATTTTAATTTCAAGATTATGAATAAAGGCCTATGGTGGAAGACAAGATCAATTGGATTGAAGAAATTAATGTGCCATATTGGAATTAAATATTTATGTTTATTTTTATTTTTATTTTTATTTTTATTTATAGCCACTACAAGCTACCTATAAATAGCTTGTCAAACTTCAATTGTAAAAACAACTTGAATTTGAATGAAAAGAAGAATTTCTTTTGGTGAGTTTTCACTCTCCTTATTCTCGAGGTTTGAATTGACTTATCTAGTTTTCTAATGGCGTCGTTCTTTCCTTGTTTTGAACTTATCATCCTCACGGGTGTGGCGTTCATCTACCTATACCGTTGGTTCCTATCTCGCTAGATAGTGGGTCTCGGTTTTATTTCGAAATATCATACTGTCGGTTCCTATCTCGCTAGATAGTGGGTCTCGGTTTTATTTCGAAAACTCCTTCTATCAATTTGAAACCTATAAGATTCGGGTCTTTAATTTTTATTAAAGGTTCTTTCTTGTTTCAAATTTCGAAACTCCTTCCATCAATTTGAAACTTATAAGATTCGGGTCTTTAATTTTTATTAAAGGTTCTTTCTTGTTTTCAAATACATATCCATTCAACCTATCACCTATCCTTATTTATTTTTGAAGATATTATTTTTCCAACAAAATTATCCCTTTGTTAGTTGAACGAGAAACTGTCTAATTTACGATCGGGTAACTTTAACGATTCGCCTCCTAACCCGGACGGCCCGTTATCATCCGCATCGAGCCAATTAAATTAGGCACGCTTTTGATCGCCTTGAGTTTTTCCGAGTAAGTTTCAAAAAAATTCGAGTTTAAAAAAAAAAAAACTTCTTCCTACCTTTGTCTGCTTAGATTGTCAAGTTCTTTTCTAAGAAGACGAACGACATTTGCTTGCTTATAGTCCCAAAGTGTTTTACAAAGTATACTGAGACGAGCCCTTGTCTGTATAATTAGTTAGCTCTATAAGATGTTAGAAATCAACTATAGTTGACTTCCCGCAATTGTTACCTCCTCTAACATATCTTGGTCATCTCTTGGCTTTTCTACATTAAACTGCTTTCCAGCTTCATGCTCAATTAGCTTGAAACGCCCTATGAGTTGCTAGTGAGTCAAAGACAACCTTCTAGAATCTAGAAGAGTGAATTTGAGCGGTAAAAGGCAAGAGTGAATACATTAAAAAAAAAAAGCCGCATTGAGTTAAAAAAACGACGTGTGTGAGTGTTGATAATTTTCTTTGTGAGTGAACAAGTAATGATTGTAGTGAGGATTCAGTAATTTTGTTTAAAAACATGTCTAGGAGCCCCGAACGTCGAACAATAAGTGACGAAGCATCCGACGCCACCGAAGGTGGGGGAGGATTGCAACCATGGAGAAATGATCTGAAGGAGAAATCGGGATTTGCAAATAGTAATGCAAGAAATCACACGTATGTTCGGATCAATCAAACGAACGATTAGATCAAAGAGATGAACGAAGACCTCGAGCCAATACCCTCCAATTCCGAGAAGGGGCGAGAACAACCTTGGTTACGTAACAACGACGCTCACGAACCAAGTGAAGCCGACAAAGAACCCAACTTTTCGAACACGATGAACGGAGAAGAGATCCACGAGTGCGTGAGCGAAGGGATCGAGATTTGACCGATGAAGATTTAAAGAACATTAAAATGGCAATTCCTCGCTTTCAAAGGACGGTCCGATCCAAAGCCTACCTTGAGTGGGAAAAAGGTGGAATTAATTTTCGATCATTCACAATTATTCGTAAAAATAAGAAGGTAAAACTTGCGCCATCGAGTTTTCGATTACGCCTTATTTGGTGGGATCAACTAACGACGAGTCGAAGACGGGATGGTGAACGCCCAATATCCACATGGGCGAAATGAAGGCACTAATGCGGAAAAGGTTCATCCCAACCTACTATCACCGCGAGTTGCATCAAAATTGCAAAGCCTAACCCTGTGGTCACCGGCGTAGAAGATTACTACAAGGAGATGGAAGTGGCCATGATCCGAGCCAATGTGGAAGAAGAACGAGAAGCCACCATGGCACGCTTTTAAGCGCAGCCTCAATCGAGATATCGCAAATATTGTAGAATTACATCATTACATCGATATCATCGAAATGGTTCATATGGCTATAAAGGTAGAAAAACAGCTGAAACGAAAAGCTACGCCTAAAGCAAACCCCAATCAAGCCTCAACATCGAAGTGGAGGCAAGTGACCAACAAAAGGGACATGCCGAGCCGAGCCAAAGAAATCGATGGCGTGCATCTAAGTCTAACAAGCCTATCGGTGAAACAAGCAAAGGCAAAATGGAAACTCTTCCGAATCGATCCCGAGACATTAGGTGTTTCAAATGTTTGAGACGAGGACATATTGCAAGTCAATGTCCAAATCGAAACACTATGTTTGTCCGAGATAATGGTGAGATCGAATCCGAAAGTGAAGAGGAAGACGATGCCAGTGAGACATCCCAAGATGAGGAAGAAATAGAACAAGCCGAAAGTGGAGAGATCTTGGTGGTAAAAAGGAGCCTTAGCTTACAAGGTGTCGAAAATGAACAACAACGCGAAAACATCTTCCATACGCGTTGCCAAATACAAGGAAAGATTTGTTGCGTCATTATTGATGGAGGAAGTTGTACTAATGTGGCTAGCACCATATTGGTGGAGAAACTTGGATTGACTACCACAAAACATCCCCATCCGTATAAGCTACAAATGGCTTAACGACGCTGAGAACTTAAGGTCACAAAACAAGTTTTGGTTTCCTTTTCAATAGGGAAGTATCAAGATGAGGTTTTGTGTGATGTGGTTCCGATGCTAGCGGGACATCTACCGCTTGGACGACCTTGGCAATTTGACAAGCGAGCAATTCATGACGGCTACACTAATCGAACACTTTTAAGTACTTGGGCGGAACGTAACACTAGCTCAGTTAACACCCAAGCAAGTTTATGAGGATCATTGAAAATGAAGACATCAATGGAAAAATCAAAAGAAAATGAGCGGAAAAATGAGAAAGAAAAAGAAAAGAATTTTAAAAAAAGAGGACAAGAAAATAAGTGATAAAACGAGAGAGTGTGAACAAAAGAAGAAGAAACGAAGGAAGAAAATGGAAAAATGAGTGTTTTTGCAAAAGCAAGAGATATTCGAAGGCTTTGTGTGTGAGACAACCGATGTATGTCTTACTATACAAGGAATCATTTTTGAATACTAACGACTTACCCGAGAATCTTCCTTTTTCTCGTGTTGTCTCGATTCGTGAATTCAAGGACATATTTCCGGAGGAGTTACCAAGTGGTTTATCGCCCATTCGAGGCATAGAACACCAAATTGACTTGGTGTCGGGCTTCTCCGCCTTGTCGACCTGCGACTGCACTGGGAGCAATCCTCAAGAAACAAAAGAACTCCAAAAGCAAATCACCGAATCATAGAAAAGGGATATATCCGAAAAACCCTTAGTCCATGCGCGATACCGTTGTTACTAGTACCAAAGAAAGATGGTTCGTGGCGAATGTGTGTCGATCGTCGCGCCATCAACAAGATTACCATCAAATACCGACACCCGATACTTCCGACTTGATGACATGCTCGACGAGTTAAGTGGGGCTCGAATCTTTACAAAGATTGACCTCAAAAGTGGTTATCACCAAATTAGGATGCGAGAAGGCGATGAGTGGAAAACGGCTTTCAAAACAAAGTTAGGTTTGTATGAATGGTTGGTAATGCCATTCGGACTTACAAACGCTCCGAGTACTTTTATGAGACTTATGAATCATGTTTTACGAGCTTTCATTGGCAAATCATGTGTTGTTTATTTTGATGACATATTAGTGTACAGCAAATCTTTTGAGGATCACCTCCAACATTTACGTGCGATCCTAGAAACACTGCGAAAAGAGGTATTGTACGCCAATCTCGAGAAATGTTCTTTTTGTAATTGACAAGGTTATTTTCTTAGATACGTCGTAGCGCAAATGGAATAGAAATGGACCAAGAGAAGGTTAGAGCAATCCAAGAATGGCCCCGTCCTACAACGGTTAGCCAAATACGAAGTTTCCATGGGTTGGCTAGTTTTTACCGCCGATTCGTGCCTAACTTCAACACGATAGCCGCTCCTTTAACAAGCGTGATCAAAAAGAATTCGGCTTTCCATTGGTCCGATGAGCAAGAACGGTCTTTTAATGCCATTAAAGAATTTCTTGTTAAAGCTCTATTGTTATCCCTTCCTGACTTTAATAAAACTTTTGAAATTGAGTGTGATGCATCAGGTGTAGGGATCGGAGTCGTTCTAACTCGAATGGAAGACCGGTGGCGTTTCAATGAGAAATTGAATGGAGCTGCACTCAATTACCCCCGCATATGACAAAGAGATGTACGCTCTAATAAGATCGCTTGAAACGTGGCAACATTACTTGAGGCCGAAAGAGTTTGTTATTCATTCAGATCATGAAGCACTCAAGTACATTAAAGGTCAGCACAAGCTCAACAAACGACATGCAAAATGGATTGAGTATTTAGAATCGTTTCCGTACGTAATTAAGTATAAGAAAGGTAAGGAAAATGTGGTTGTGGATGCATTATCACGAAGGTACACTTTATTAACCTTTCTTGATTCTAAAATACTTGGTTTCCACCATATTAAGGAATTGTATGCTAACGATGCTGATTTTGGCAATGTCTATAATACTTGTGAGAGTGGTGCTTTTGATAAGTTTTACAGGCATGAAGGATTCCTTTTCAAGGAAAACAAGATATGTATATCGCAAGGTTCTATACGAGACATGCTTGTGATAGAGGCACACAGTGGTGGTGGTCTTATGGGTCACTTTGGAAGAGACAAAACATTGTCCACTCTTCAGAACATTTTTTTGGCCAGAATGAGCAAGGATGTTGAACGAATTTGTGATCGTTGCATTACTTGCAAACAAGCCATATCACGAGTCCACCTTCACACGGTTTATATACACCCCTTCCTATTCCAGACACTCCGTGGGTCGACATTTCCATGGATTTCATCCTTGGATTACCAAGATCAAAAACAGGAAGGACTCAATTTTTGTCGTAGTCGATCGTTTCTCTAAAATGTCCCATTTTATCCCTTGTTCTAAGATCGACGCGATCATGCATATTGCAAACTTGTTTTTCAGTGGAAATCATACGATTGCATGGAGTTCCGGAGACGATCGTATCTGATCGGGATGTAAAATTTTTAAGTCACTTTTGGCAAACTCTGTGGGGAAAGTTAGGGACTAAACTACTATTCTCGACCACGTGTCATCCTCAAACAGATGGACAAACCGAAGTAGTGAACCGAGTCCTATCAACCTTGTTGCGAGCATTGGTGCAAAAATCTCAAAACGTGGGAAGATCGTCTACCCCACATCGAATTTGCTTACAACCGAGCCGTTCATTCTCGCAACTAAATTTTCACCTTTCGAGATTGTTTACGGGTTTAATCCTCTCACCCCTCTTGATTTATTACCATTGCCTCAGTGATAAATTTATACATTTTGATGCTAAAAAAAGGCGAATACATAAAGGAGCCGCATCGAAAGCGCGAGAATATCGAAGCAAGAACCAAGCAATACGCCCAACGAGCTAACAAAGGTCGTAGACGCATTCTTTTGAACCAATGGACTGGGTTTGGGTTCATATGCGAAAAGAAAGGTTTCCCAAGCAAAGGCGATCTAAACTTCTCCCAAGGGGGACGGTCCATTCCAAGTCATTGAACGATAAATGACAACTCGTACAAATTGGACTTGCCAGGTGACTATAATGTGAGCGCGAGTTTTAATGTTTCTGATCTTTCTCCTTTCGATGTAGGTGATGATTCGAGGATGAATCAACTTAAAGAGGGAGGGAATGATATGAACGCACCTATGACAGAACTCAATCGAGACACCCTTGAACTGCCCAATGGACCAATTACGCATAGCCGTGCTAAACAATTTAAAAACGCCATTTCAACTTTAGTGGCACAAATTTGGAACGACAAAAGAAAAGATCGCAAAACACACCGAACATTTACAATTTATTTGAAGTCAAATATACTAGCTAGTGTCAAATGGGAGCATTTTAAAAAAAAGGGGGGTTAATACAAGCACATGTGAAATAAAATCAAGTATTTGGTGAGTAGTGCATAAATGGTACAAGCACTTGATGATAGAGATTAGGTAAATGCCTTATTTTAATTTCAAGATTATGGATAAAGGCATATGGTGGGAAATAAAATCAAGTATTTGGTGAGTAGTGCATAAATGGTACAAGCACTTGATGATGGAGATTAGGTAAATGCCTTATTTTAATTTCAAGATTATGAATAAAGACCTATGGTGGAAGACAAGATCAATTGGATTGAAGAAATTAATGTGCCATATTGGAATTAAATATTTATGTTTATTTTTATTTTTATTTTTATTTTTATTTATAGCCACTACAAGCTACCTATAAATAGCTTGTCAAACTTCAATTGTAAAAACAACTTGAATTTGAATGAAAAGAAGAATTTCTTTTGGTGAGTTTTCACTCTCCTTATTCTCGAGGTTTGAATTGACTTATCTAGTTTTCTAGTGGCGTCGTTCTTTCCTTGTTTTGAACTTATCATCCTCACTGTGTGTGCGCTCATCTACCTATACCGTTGGTTCCTATCTCGCTAGATAGTGGGTCTCGCTTTTATTTCAAAAATATCATACCGTCGGTTCCTATCTCGCTAGATAGTGGGTCTCTGCTTTTTTTTCAAAAACTCCTTCTATCAATTTGAAACCTATAAGATTCGGGTCTTTAATTTTTATTAAAGGTTCTTTCTTGTTTCAAATTTTGAAACTCCTTCCATCAATTTGAAACTTATAAGATTCGGGTCTTTAATTTTTATTAAAGGTTCTTTCTTGTTTTCAAATACATATCCATTCAACCTATCACCTATCCTTATTTATTTTTGAAGATATTATTTTTCCAACAAAATTATCCCTTTGTTAGTTGAACGAGAAACTGTCTAATTTACGATCGGGCAACTTTAACGATTCGCCTCCTAACCCGGGACGGCCCGTTATCACTAACGGTGGAAACGGACGTGTATGGGAAGGAGAAGAAAGGGAATCTGTCGGCGATGAGAGACACGGCAAGATCGTGGTGATGCTCTGAGGTCCAAGTTTGACACCCCAAATCTTGGTTTTTTTTCCCCCTTAGATTTGCAAAGCTTTTTCTCTGTATTATTCTGAGTAAAACCCTTTCGTCGATTGATCCTGTTTATGTGAAATAAACTTGGTTTTGGTTTTCACTTTGTTTTGGTATCTTTTTATTTTGTATAGGTGGATTGTTTTTCTTTTTCTTCTTTTTTACTTTATCCTTGCAGCATGCTATTGGGTACTTATTGCTTTGTTTTCATTCTAATTTTATTTCTTCTTCTTTTTACATTGGGTGTTTAGTTACAATACACATAGCCTGATTTGTGTTTGGGGAATTTTGAATTATGTTGTTCTCTTTAAGGTTGCTATTTTATTTTTACTTCTGTTTTTCAAATTAGGGATATATTAAGGAATCTCAAGCATCATAAGGATGAAGATGTTAGAAAGGGTCAAGTAGTGAAGAGCCAAAAGGTATATATTTTCCATTTATATTTATGGCTATATTTTCGTGGGGTTGTGTGCGCGTGTGGGCGCTATGATCTAACATTCTCCTTTTGTGAAGGCTCTTTGGGATAAAACTCTTGAGTTCAGGTTCTTGCTTCAGAAAGCATTCTTCAGTTCGAATAGACTACCACGGGTACCCTTTTTTTTCTGTTTATCGTGTCTTTTGTGTTCTTTCCCAGATTGGAATGATTTTCTTTATTTATTCATGTAAGATTTATATGAGGGCTTTTCTACTAGGACCCAGTTAGGTCTTCATTTTGTACTTCAGATGAAGAAGTGAGTACTGCATATTCAGACCTTATTAGTGCATCAAAGAAGACTTTGGATTCTTTACTGGAACTGGGAGAGGTATGTCTTTTCTCAAGAAACATTCTGTCTAGTAATATCTTCTTAAACATTTGACAATTAATGCTTTTAACATCCTTACCATGAAATTTCTATTCTTCTTGAATTTTCTTACTATTACCATCCTGTTGTCTGGCTTTGTTGGAGAACAACCCATCAATTGCTCAATCTTTAGAGGGTATGACACCAATGCTATTATCATTTTTCAACATACTTTCTGTTACTTGACCGAAACTTTATTGATATTATTTAAATGCCATGAGCTTATTTTTCCTCGTTAGATTATATATATATATTGCTGCATTGCTCGTGTCATCTTTCAGTGCTCGCTTTTAGTTACTAACAAATGCTGATATTGTATTGATTTTAATCACATATATCTTTTATCTCTTTTGTCGCCCTTTCAGTGCAAGTGAGTACTTAAATGCCTAAAAGTTTATAATTTTGAATTATGTGCTAAATCCCATTTAAGATGCACTCAATTTAGCACCACCAAAAACTCTTTTATTTGGGGGGGGTGTGTGGTTTCATAAGAAATCGTTTTTCATTTATAATTTGCACCAAATTAAATTAAAATTATACCCAATACAAATACCGCAAGTAGTCACTCCCCTTTTTTTTCAATAACAAAATCAAGAACAAAAGGAAAAAAGAATCAATACCCATTCCATTTCACTTACTTTTTTGGGGTTTTCGCTTTTCTTTTTCACTATCACCAGTTCAGCAAATCAGTCCCCCCCCAAAAAAAAAACCCCACTTCTACAAACATGAAATCTGGTTATGGGGTCACTCTTTTTCTCTTGTTTCTCTTCTTTTCAGCTTTTGTCTTCAATTACAATGAAGCTACAAGCATGGCCCAAGTAAGTTACAAAAAACCTTGCATTTGAATGCAAGATCCCTTTTCCTTTCCATCTCAAAGATTTTGAACTTTTTTTTTTTTGTGGACTCATAGTTGGTTTGTTTGTTTGAAGGTAAATGGGTCGTCAGAAATGTTCCCATTGGTGGAAGAGAAGATGTTGTTGTTCAATGAAAGAAGAAGAAAGTTGGGGAGTTTCCAGATATGTGCTGTTTGTACATGCTGTGGTGGAGCAAAAGGTGCTTGCTTAACTTCTCCTTGTTGCTATGCTATCAATTGCAACATTCCAAACAGACCCTTTGGTTTCTGTTCTTTCACTCCCAAAACCTGTAATTGCTTTGGATGCCATCTCTAGTTTAAACCTTTGTTTTATCTATAGTTCTTACTCTTTTTTTTTTTAAATTTAGAAGTTAAAATAAAAAAAAATACTGATTCTGATGCAAGTGGAGAAAGAGAATATCTGTTTTCTTTCATTTGTTTGTTTATAAGTTTCATAGGGAGTTTTCTTAGTTAAGGTTTTTTGGCAATTTTGTCTATAATTTTTGTTCTTTTCAAGGTAGTAACATTGCCTGGCATATGATATGGATAATTTAGGAAACATTGCCCTTGTTTATGAAGCTATGGGTGTTATTATAAGGTTTCTTTTCTTTTTTATTTATTTATTTAAAGCTATTAAATATATTAATGTTAGTGCTTAGTAAGGCATGACAAAGATTCAAGATGTCCATTATTTTACTGTTATCTTGTTTACCTTTTTTTAATTCATGTTTAATATACTTATTGGTGGGTGTATTGCATTATGCAACTTGAAACCATGTAATACCAATTTGTTTTTATTATTAAAATTGAAGTAATGTTTGATGCTGCTTTAATTATGCTTCACACTTGATCTACCACAGTATCTTTAGTCAGAGTTGGTCAATAAACAAATGAATAAAATACTCTTGATGTTGGTGAGATGATGCTCAAGGGAAAGTGAATTGTTAGAACTATGTAGTTTGGCTTGTTGTGCCTACCACGTTTTGATGAATTTTGTAGCCTTCACTTAAAAGGATAGTGGAAAGGGTCTCAAATATTGAGATTCAATTCCATGTAGCAATTGAGTTAATATTTTCTGATGTCAATTAACTTTGAAAAATTAGGGTTTTTGAGTTGAAATGGCCTAAAAAGCTGAGATTTAAAGGGTAGTGAGGAAAGATGTGGATTGATATAAATGCATGTAGGTATGTATAGGCAGCAAAAATACTAGGGGTGGGTGGAAGTTGGATAGAGGGCTGGACCTGGATATATATCAAAGCTCTAGCAACTACTATTCAAAGATGGAGGTGATGGTGTTAATATTTCTAGAGCTGTATATTAATGTGTTTCTATTTAATGCATCTTTTTTCTTTTCTCCTACAAGCCATTTATGTTTTATTGACCAAAATATCTTTGATGTCAAGATTCGTGAATTCGTGATTGCAGACTCTGGAGATTGAGGGAGACCTTCCCGACAAAGTGAACTTCTATGAAGGAGTATTCTATAATTATTTTAGCATAGGTATGGAATCAAGGTTCTTCAACTGGAAACTGCAGCTGGTGTAACAATTAGGGTATAAAATTGTACCAATTATGGTTATGATGTAATAAAATGTAAAAAGATCTGTCTAACCATGTTAATTTTCCTTATGTGATGATTAAGTTCTTTAATCATGCTATTGGTATTAATGTACCTCGATCGTTATTCCTTATATGTCTTGTTCATGAATTTCAATTTTAATACTTATTGTTCATGAATTTTTATTTTAATACGTCTTCAAATTAAATTATACATTTATAAATTGGATTTTGGGCTTTTCTATAATATTTTAATTTTTTTTATTTTTATGACTTTTTAGCGGCATTTTTGGGAAAAGCGCCGCTAAAAGTATAATATTTTATTTTTTTATTTTCATGACTATTAGCGGCGTTAGTGGGAAAAATGCTGCTAAAAGTCATGCTTTTAGCGGCGTTTGTGTGGAAAGCGCCGTTAAAAGTCATGGCTTTTAGCGGCGTTTTGTTTCTCATAAACGTCACTAAATTTTGCGGCATCTGTTTTAGCGGCTTTTTTGTCGCACTTTTAAAAGCGCCACAAAGACTATTAGTGGCGCTTAAAAAAGCCGCTAAAGGCTTAAAAAATGCCGCTAAAAGTCCAAATTGCTGTAACGGGTGCTCTACACCCTCGACCAAATCCATTTCCTCCTTTGGCCGGACCACGACCTTTCGGTGGCTGCTGCCCACCTCTTCCGGCTTGTGCATATCCCTGACCTACTGGCCGCGCCCTGTCTGGCTCTTGCGGACAGACTTTTATCCGATGATTCGTAGATCCACATCTGAAGCATCCTCTATTTCTTGACCAACAATCCCCCGAATGAAAATTCCCACATCAAGCATACGGTTGAGACCGACCAACAGTAACAGGCATCGCAACTCGACCCAGCCCATCAAATCTAGGCTTCTTTTGGAAACCTCTAGCAGATCCTGACGACCCAAAAAATTCCTCTTATTCCTACCCCTATCCTTATCCCGATTCTACCTCTCAGAGCGCTTCACTTCTTCAGCTATTTTTGCCTTCTCAACCAGAATGGCAAACTCTCTTTCCCGTTGCGGAGCTATCAATACCTGCAGCTCGTCCCTCAGACCATTCTCAAGCCGAACACAGCGCTCGTAATCAGTTGCGACGATACCCCGAGCATAGCGGCTTAAACGCAGGAACTTTGTCTCATACTCAGCCACCGACTTATTCCCCTGGACCAAGTTTAAAAATGCCTTCGTCTGAGCGTCCACATAACTCGCTCCAACATACTTACCCTGGAACGCTGTCTTAAAGAAGTCCCAGGTAATACGGTCCGTTGATGTACCATCCCTTACCGTGAGCCCCCACTGGAATGCCTCATCTCGAAAGAGGGGCACTACTCCTTTCAACTTTTCCTCTGTAGTACAGTCAAGATCGTCCATAACCAGCTCGACTGCTTCCAGCCAATATTCCACTACATTAGGAGCCACACCAACAATACCCCTAAATATCTCGGCCCCATTGGCTCGAAGTCACTCAGAAATAGATTTTCGAGCTACTGATCCCGTGCTAGCTCCAGCAACCCACTCCAAAACACGCAGCATAGCTTGGGACAAAGCATCGTCTCCTCCAGATCGGTCCTGAGACCCGCTTCCGCTACTGGTGACGCTGGCACTTCACCCTCCGGCCCATGTCCTGATTCTAAGGGTTCAGCCTCAACACCCCGACCTCTACCACGGCTGTGTATACCACGTCCACGTCCTCTAGCGCTCATGACTACGGAATTGACTTAATCTGATTAAAATTTTATGAATTAGTATATCTTCCACTGTTTATTAACGGATAGTCTTATGAAAATAGAACTAGAAGTAGTTTTTCTCAAAACATTTTTCTAAAGGTCTCAATCTCTAAAGTTGAATCTCTTAGCACTAACAATCACAGCACAATATGATCTTTTCATACAAAAATAACAATAGTCAGAAGACTTACCTTACGGATTTGGTGCCGGAGACTTGGGTGGCATATTTCCAGAAAACATGTATTTTTCTAAACCATATTTCAAACCAACTATGAAAACATTTTTGAACCCATTCCACAGTCGAATTTTGCAACCTAGGCTCTAATACCACAATTGTAACACCCTAAATCCGGTCTACAATTTACGACCGAATCTGATATGTCACATGGAAAAATAATTTTGAAATTATAAAGAAACATCGCAAATTAGAAAACTTTTCGTTTGTGTTTTCATCTTGAAAATTGAATTCGGTTTTAAGATTTCCTTGCAAAAAAATTTATGACTAATCTTAACAGATGAAAACAGGTTTTGTGGTACGAAAAACTGAAAACTACTGGTATTCCGAAATGTGACATTTTGAAAACAGTGTTTGTAGTTTTAAGAGAATTTTTGAATTTAATTATTTGCTTGCTTAATAACCAAGTTTCATTTTTAAAAGAAATGGTTGCTTTCATTTTGTTTAGAAAACTCCCAATTTAACGTTTCATATAATATAAATTACCGTATAAGTTGAAAATCAAATTATAAAATCCCAGAGGCCTTATTACATAACAAAATCCCAAATTTAAAATAAGTTCAAATAAACAAACGAAATTGAAGGACGAAGTAATGCATGGCCACCTTAGAGTCCCCCTCGGCTCCAAATCCTCAAACTAGGGATTACCTGTAAAATTAAGCAGAGGGGTGAGTCACCAAGACTCAGTGTGTAATTCCCCTGACAAACACAATCTGGGCCTAAGCCCACAGAAGCACATTAGCCCTTAGCCCTCACAACATGGCATATGAAAAAGTGTATGCAATACAGCCCAGCCCAACCTAGTATTCCATCCTCTACATCGTCTTAACCATCCAAACACCTGTGGCACCAAGCCACTGTGGTACCAAACCACTGTGATAGAGTCACTGATAAATGTATATGTGGTGCCAAACCACTGTGACAGTCACAGATGAATATATGTGGGGCCAACCCACTGTGGCACCAAACCACTGTGACAGTCATTGTTAAATATTTATGGTGCCAAACCACTGTGGTACCAAACCACTGTGACAAAAGTCACTGAATCACACTTCCCCTTTCAATCATATCCCAAATCCCATGTAAACATATTATCAATTTGTGATGAATGCAATCATATTTCTAATGTACATCATATAATCAAATTATACATATATTTAGATTATGTTATTCGAAAACAAAGTCATACAGGTACTTACCTGGTATATCCAACCTTACCCACAAGGGTATCTCAACTGTCTATACAATCGTTCTGGCTTTTAGCCAACACAGTTATTAACGCAAAATAATAAAGGTAAGTGTGAGCATTACACACCTGATTATGCGAAGAACTAAACACTCTAGATCCTCGACACTCTCACTAGCGGGAATAACAGCGGTTTGCCTACCCCAAGCCGACGTCGGCAATCTACCACAACCCGGTGAAAAGTCTCGAACCGCCGACACAGCACGTCGTTTAAACTTAAGAGCAGAGGCTACGAGTCTATTCCCCTTCTTAGTTTGACTAGCATTCGCATCCATGAAGAGAATCTTTGATCACGAGATTGGGTTAAGGCAACGAAAGAGAAAAGGGAATAGGTAAACCAAAATCAAGAGAACCTTCTTATCTTGGTCAAAGAATGAACCGAACACAGATAAACTTGGCTAAAGATTCTAATTCGACGCGAACATGCCACATTAAGAGGAGAAAAGAAGAGATTAGCCGTGAGCTAACATCAAGAACAAAATAGCCATTCGGCTATGACCACACAGAATAAAAAAAATAGAGAAAGAATCGAAAGAGTCTCCCTTACATTGCACAAACAAAAATTGATTGAAGAGGAGACATTCGGCAACCAACTAGCCCTTTGATTCTTGGGGTTCGGCTAAACAACAAATGATGAAAGAAACGGGTTACAAGAGATGGAGTAACCAACTTCGAAAGAGAAACCAATTCAGTTTATGATCAACAAATAAGTGGTTGGTTTCCCCAGAAGAAGAAAGGAGATAATCAGAATAAAGGAAGAGTTCTTTACCTTCAACAGAACGAGGGGGATGAAAAGAAAAGTGAAGAAAGTAGAAGCAGTGTAGAAGAGAAAGAGATTCGGTTTAGTGAAAAATATAGAGAAATAAAGGAAAAAGGTTTCGGTTATGGTGAAGAAACAAACTGTAGGAGATGCAAGAGAGGTTCGGCTAAAACCAAAAACAAGAAGAAAAAGAAGGGAGAAAATGTGCTACGGTTTTGGTAAAAAGAAGTGAATGAAAACTAAAGTGGAAAAGAAAGAAAAGCTTCTCAAAAGGGTTTTGGTTTTTACTCTTCTTTTCCCAAATGGAAAAAACGGAACACCACCTTCCCTTATGACCGAAAGTTGAAAACAACAATGCCCAAAGGAACCAAAAGAAAAATGGCACACCTCCTTTACTAGCTCAATACCGAAACACTCCCACACTAGACCCCTCTCATGACCGAAATTCTCCCATCCAAGATCCCTACATTCGACCAACACCTCCACCACACTCCAAATCCCTTATTTTACTCCATAATTCGCTCCCCATCACCCATTCAAACCAATTTGACCACTTCCACTCCTCCATCTCCTCTCATCCATCTATTCAGATTCATTTGACTCATTCAAACTCCTCCTAGAAGAGTCCCAGCCGAATGCTACCTCCTCCTCTCCTTGAGCACAAAAATTAAAGCTCTAGATGCTGCAGATGAGATTCGAACTCCTTCCCCTTTGCTCTGCTAATGACGCCACCTCCACTTGGACACAAGCTCCTTTATGTCAACAAGCACACACAAATAATCTTAAGGCCTGCCTCCACTAGCTCTCCCCCCTTAAGCCCAAAAACCAAAATTTCACCAAGGCTCTAGCTTGAACCTGAGCCTCCCCAAAACTCCTAAACACACCAAAATAACAAGCATAACTAGCCAAACGCAAGAAGTAGTGCAAAATGCAAAACCCCTAATTCTAGGATGTTACATTAGGGGTGAAAAGATGGACACGATCGTGTAAGGGCCTGTGTTGGGCCATATGGCCGTGTCACATGCCCGTGTAGGGCTTTACCAGCCCATGTGCGATTAAAATTCCTAATCCAGTCTTCACACGGGCTCGGACACGCCCGTGTGTCTAGGCTATATGGCACACATGGTCGTTTGCCAGGCCGTGTGTGATTTCCTTCGCTTTTTCCACGCTCGTGTGGCTCAGTTGTGTCTTGTACATGGCCGTGTCTCTTGCCCATGTAACTCTCTGTCTTGAAATAAAATTGAAAAAATTAGTGCCAGGACTCACACGGCCTAGGACATGCCTGTGTGTTTAGGCCGTGTGGACCACCTCAGGCCGTGTAACCTTTGAAATTTTTAAAAATTAAGTTTCAAGACTTACACGGCCAAGGACATGCCCGTGTGTCCGGCCGTGCGGGTCAATTTTTTTAATATTAAAATTTAATTTAATTAATTTGAAAATACTCGGGTTGCCTCCCAATAAGCGCTTATTTAGAGTCTAAGCTCGACTTACCTTGTATTCGCATAGTCACGGTGGTTCATGGAGCCAAGGCTCCTATTTCTCGCTATCAATTATTTTACCAAGTTAAGGTTGGCTCCTATTTCTCGCTATCAATTATTTTACCAAGTTAAGGTTTAAGTCGAGTATTGTTTACCTTAAATGTACCGAATTCAGAATGAGTTACCTCGACTGTACCGTAGGGAAAGACGTTCAGTACCGTAAATGGGTTTGATTTGTTTGCATCAAGCTTCGAAGGGCCAATTCATGGATCCGTTTTTTCTAGTAGTACTTTGTCTCCAACCTTAAATTGGTTCATTTTCATCATGTGCTCATCATGGTGGTGTTTTACCTCTTCATCGTGCTTTTTTCAGTTTCTCCTAGACATGTGTTCTCCATTCATCTAATTCATCGAGTTGTAGCATTCGTTGTTCATAAATTATTCTATTTTTGTCCTCTTGACAGAAATAAGGCTTCATCATATTTTCACGAGGGATTTCCTACAAAGATGGTTGAGCCACATGGTTACTCACATTAACAGAACATTTAAAATCATCTCGATTACTAGATGTTCTCACAGAATCATGAGCTTGGAGAGTAATCGTTTCGTCTCTTACACGAAGTACTATTTCATCCGTACCAACATCTATTATAGTTCTAGCAGTTGCTAAAAAAGGATCATCCTAAAATTAAAGGTACCTCACTATCCTCATCCATGTCCAACACAACAAAGTCAACGGAGAATATGAATTTATCAATTTTAACAAGCACATCCTGAATAACACCCCTAGGATATCTAATGGTTCTATCCCTTAATTGAATACTCATCCTAGTTTTTTAGGTTTCCCAAGACCTAGGTGTTTAAACATTTTATAGGGCATGACATTAATACTAGCCCCTAAATTAGCCAAAGCATTATCAAAATTCAAACTACCAATTAAATAATGAATAGTAAAACTTCTTAGATCTTTCAGTTTGTTGGGTGGTTTACTTTGAAGAATGACCAAACAAATTGAGTTGAGTTCCTCAGTCGACGAGTCATCTAACTTCTATTTGTTTGAAAAATCTCCTTTAACAAATTGACATAATTGGGCATTTGCAGAAGAGCTTCAACAAACGGTAAGTTAATATGTAATTTTTTCAGGAGTTTAAGAAATTTACCAAATTGTTCGTTCATGTGGTCTCTCTTCGTCGCATTAGGATATGCAACTCGAGTTTTGTATTCTTCGGTAACCAATTTTTTCTCTTTTTGGCTTACATCAACCTTATCATTATTCACCACAATCTGGGCCGAGGCCCTATTCGGTGACAATCTGGGCCTTAGCCCTAAAAACATGCTAATGCAAATAGAGAATGCAGCTCAACCCAATCCAACCAAACACACCCCCGTACCAACCCTACACACCTGTGGGGATCAAGTCAACCCACCCAGCCCTACACACCAATATGGCAGACAAGCTGCAAATCACAGAATCTATGGCGAAGCCACCAGAATAACAGAATACATGTGGCATGGCCACTACACAGAATGTGGCAGAACCACCAGATTACACTTCCTCTGATCATTAAACCAAACGCATGCAACATATCATAAGTGCAATGCATCATACGTATAAAAGTGTAAATAAAGCATATACATGGTAACCAACCATAATCAAGGGTATAACTGACATTTATCCTTCAGGGGTATTTTACTAATTTACCCTTCTAGGGGTTTTTCGGTAATTTTATCATTTAACGGCCTTTCCGAAAGCGAGACAGGACCCTTTTTGGGTTTCTAAGGAACTATTGGGCCTGAAATCCATTTCAGGCCCAAACGGGCCCACACCCTCGTGTGCCCCAATTCGTATAGTTTCAGTCTCAGTTTTTCAGGTTACGCAATCACACTTATCATTTGATAGTTTTCCAGTAATTTTCCCATGTGGGTCGAATAGCCCATTGGGCCCATTTGGTCCGTTTTGGCTCGATCAGGCCCGTTACAGCCTCAGTTTTACGAGAGTGCTCGTGACACTCTCAACGACTTACCACCAATATTTGCGTCTTGGTTTGCCACTACGAGTGCTCGCACGCTCGTGTAGTCACCTTTACCAGTTTTTCAGCTTTTCGGCTTTTAGCCGTTTCACAGAGCAACATATACAATTATCTAGTTTGGTGTGAGATTACACACCTGGTTTGGAATACGTGTCACGCTACTCTCCAAAGCACCTAAGGACATAATTGGCTATCAGTTAGTCTTCTTGCTCGAAAATCCCAAAAATGAAATTGATAACATAATCCACAACACTTACCAAGAACGACGGCAATCCTTTGCTATGCTTGGATGTTCGGTTTACTCCCTTTGATTACGAGATTGAGTCCCTAATGAAGAGCATGAGTTAGCGATGTTGTTTCAAAACAACCAAGAAACGGCCTTTCAGCCTAAATGAACTTAAAATAGAGAACAACCATCCACTCCCCCTATTCGGCCATGGCTATACTTACCAACCAGTTCTTGGAATTCGAAACCTGAGTGAATGGTGATGAGGGTACACTCAAACCCCAAAAGATTCAGCCTACGCCACAAGAGAAGTGCTTCAGTTTATGCTAAGCAGAGAGGGGAGAAACAAATAGTGAGTGAATGTGAGAATGTTGCATTTGGTCAGAGAAAACGAATGGTGTGAAGAGGAAAGAAAGAAGGAAAGAAAGAAAGTGGATGAAAAGCTTACCAAGTGCGGCTACAAAAGAGAACCCAAGCTCCAACAGTTTGATGTACGGCTTAAAGGGGAAAACAAGTAGAAGGAAAAGTGGCTATTCAGCTTAAGAAAAGAGAAGAAAGATTGAAGAAAAACAAATGTAAGAATGGTCAATTCTTAACCAGATTCGGCAAATATACCTTGAGAGAAAAGAAGGAAGAGAAGAAAAGAAAAAAATTGTACAAAGAGAAAACAAAAAAAATGCCAAATGAGGAGAACCCCAAAGTGCTTTAACCAAAAATGCCAAAACAACACTCTCCAAGTTGCACTCTGAGCCAAAAACGGCACCTCTCTAAAACTAGCCTAATATGCACCTTCCAAAATGCCAAAAAATTTGGCCGAAATTCTCTATACTCCTCCCCATATTCAGCCAACTCCCTACACTCATCCAACTCCATGATTCTCTCCTCTTTTTACTCCACCAAACACTCTCCACCTTCCATTCAAACCATTTGACTCATTCTTCAACGACCGTAGCAGAGTTTGAACTCAACTCTGCTTCTTCCTCTCCCAAACACAAAATAATAGCCACCAAAATGCCACTTGTGAGATTTGAACCTCCAACCTCCTTGCGCTACCCTTGATGCCACACCACCTTGCCACATGCTCAACTTGTGCTAGCAAAATACCAAAAATTTCCTCCTCTTTTTACTCCACCAAACACTCTCCACCTCCCATTCAAACTGTTTGACTCATTCTTCAACCACCCTAGCAGAGTTTGAACTCAACTCTGCTTCTTCCTCTCCCAAACACAAAATAATAGCCACCAAAATGCCACTTGTGAGATTCGAACCTCCAACCTCCTTGCACTACCCTTGACGCCATACCACCTTGCCACATGCTCAACTTGTGCTAGCAAAACACCAAAAATTTCCTTAAGTCTTGCTTTCAACAGCCCTCTCCACTAAAGAGCCAAAACCCAAAATTTTTCCAAGGCTTGGGCTTGAACCCGAACCTCCCTAGGACCCCTAAACTCACTCAAATAATAAGCCAAATAAGCACATCATACAATTATACAGAGAAAAACAACCCCTAATTTTTTTAGGATGTTACAATTCTACCCCCTTAAAGAAATTTCGGCCCCGAAATTTACCTGGTCAAAAGAGATGAGGGTATTGCTGATGAATTGCCTCTTCAGGCTCCCACGTGGCTTCCTCTAAACCGTGGTTATGCCACAATACCGTGTCTAATGGAACAAATTTCCTCCTCAAAACTTTCACCTCGCGAACCAAAATCTGTACCAGTTATTCTTCGAATCCCAGATCAAACCTCACTTCGATTTCCTCCATTGGCACTACATAAGAAGGATCGGAACGGTAGCACCTCAGCATTGAAACATGGAATACATCATGTATCCAGTTCAACTCCGGGGGCAACTCAAGCTGATAGGCGACCGGTCCCACACGCTTCACTATCCGATAAGGCCCGATGAACCTGGGGCTTAACTTGCCCTTCTGTCCAAATCTCAAAATCTTTTTCCAAGGTGAGACCTTCAAGAAAACATAATCCCCCACTGAATACTCTATCTCCTTACACTTCAAATCTGCATACGACTTCTGTCTATCAGAAGCTTTTTTTAACCTGCCCCGAATCAACTTCACATTCTCCTCAGTTTTTGAAATTAATTCTGGACCCAACAACTGTCGCTCACCCAATTCTGTCCAACAAGTAGGGGTATGACACCTACGACTATATAACACCTCGTAGGGTGCAATATGAATATTGGATTGGTAGCTGTTGTTATACACAAATTCCGCTAATGGCAGATAATCCTCCCAACTACCTCTGAAGTCAATCACACAGCCCCTTAACATGTCTCCCAGAATCTGGATTACCCTCTCCGACTGACCATCAGTTTGTGGATGAAACGCTATGCTGAAATCTAGTCTTGTACCCAAAGCTTCATGTAACACCTTTCAAAACCGAGATATGAATCTAGAGTCCCTGTCCGAGATGATAGACATCGATACTCCATGTAGCCTCACAATTTTAGCCACGTACAACTTGGCCAACTTATGTAGTGAGTAGTCAGTGCGAATCGGTATAAAGTGTGTGGACTTAGTCAACCGGTCAACAATCACCCACACTGAGTCTTTCTTAGTAAGCGTCATGGGTAGCCCACTAACAAAATCCATTGTTATCCTCTCCCACTTCCAGAGTGGAATCTTTACAGGTTGCAACAATCCCGAAGGCAGTTGATACTCAGCCTTTACTTGCTGACATGTCAAACACTTGTTTACGAAGTCGGTAACTTCACGTTTCAGTCCTGGCCATCAGTACAGTTCTCGTAGGTCTCGGTACATCTTGTTTCCACTGAAATGCATAGCGTAAGGACTACTATGCGCCTCCCATAGAATCATCTGTCTTAACTCAGAGTCCTTCGGCATACAAACTCTTTCACGAAAACATAACATCCCTTCACTGTTCAGCCCAAAATCCACCGTCTCTCTACTGTTCATTTGCTGAAAACAAGAACCTAAAGACTCATCCAACAACTGCTTCCCTTTAATCTAACTAACCCGCGTCGGTTTCACCTGAAGTTCTGCTAATAAACTACCATCCTCATGAAGGCTGAGATGAGCAAACATTGCTCTCAAATCAGATACCACCTTTCGACTTAGTGCATCTACCACCACATTGGCTTTACCCGGATGATACTCAATCAAGCAGTCGTAGTCCTTTAACAACTCTATCCACCTCCGTTGCCTGAGATTCAACTCCTTCTGGGTAACGAGATACTTCAAACTCTTATGGTCAGTGTAGAAAATCAACTTTTCTCCATACAGGTAATGTCTCCATATCTTTAGTGCGAACACCACAGCAGCTAGTTCCAAGTCATGAGTGGGGTAGTTCACCTCATGTGGCTTAAGTTGATGAGATGCACGCCACCAACTTCCCTTCCTGCATCAGCACACAACCCAAACCTGTGTGCGACGCATCACAATACACAACAAATTCCTTCCCAGCCTCAGGCTGTATCAATATCGGTGCTTCCATCAGAATCTTCTTCAGTCTCTCAAAACTCTTTTGCTGCTTATCCGTCCAAACAAATTGTATGCCCTTACGCAGTAACTTAGTTAGGGGTGCAGCAATCAAAGAGAACCCCTCCACGAATCGCCTGTAGTACGCAGCCAAACCAAGAAAGCTTCGGATCTCTGATACTGACTTCGGTGGCTTCTAATCCAATACAGCTTCAACTTTCTAAGGATCAACCTTAATCCCCTCGGCAGACACAACATGCCCCAAAAATGTCACTTCCTTCAGCCAAAACTCGCACTTACTGAATTTGGCGTAAAGTTGCCTTTCCCTCAATATCTGCAGCACAACCCAAAGATGTGATTCATGCTCCTCCCTAGTTCTTGAATACACCAAAATGTCATCTATAAATACCACCACGAACCTGTCTAAATAGGGTTGGAAGACCAAGTTCATCATATCCATGAAAGCTGCGGATGCATTCGTTAATCTGAACGACATAACCAAAAACTCATAATGCCCATAACGTGTTTGGAATACGGTCTTGTATATATCTGCCTCCTTAACCCTTAGCTGATGGTATCCCGATCTTAAATCTATTTTTGAGAAGATCGAAGCTCCCCGCAACTAATCAAACAGGTCGTCTATCTTTGGTAGCCGATATTTGTTCTTAATCGTTAGCTTGTTCAATTGACGATAGTCAATACACATACGCACTGACCCGTCCTTTTTTTTCACGAATAATACCGGCACTCCCCACGGAGATACACTTGGTATGATAAATCCTCGATCCAACAACTCCTGGATCTGAGCTTTTAGTTCTACCAGCTCCTTCGGCGCCATCCTATAAGGGTCGATAGACACCGGAGTCGTTCCCGGTAATGGCTCAATGCCAAATTCGACCTCACAATTTGGGGGCAACCCCGGAAGCTCTTCAGTAAATTCGTTCGGAAATTTCTTTACGGTCCTGACATTCTCAACCGACAAGTTATTAGCACCAGTCGAGTTGACATAAGCTATGAATGCTTCACAACCTATACGCACCAACTTCTCAGCCCTTAGTGCGGAGATTACATTGGACAAATAATTCCTTCTCTCACCTATCACAATCACTTCTTCATCCTCTGGAGTCTTTAATACCATACGCTTAGCAGCGTAATCCAACTTTGCACGGTGTTTCACTAACCAGTCCATGCCCAGTATAAGATTAAACTCACCAAACGACAGTTCCATTAAATCTGATTGAAATACAATCCCTTGCACTTCTAGAGGTACATTCCTAAACAACTTACTCACTACCACAGATTGTCCTAAAGGACAAATTACCGATATACCCCTATCAACAAACTCAAATTGTATACCTAGAGTCCCAGACACAGTACAGGCAACATACGAGTGTGTAGATCCAATATCAATTAAAGTTGTAAATGGCACATCAAATATGAGAAACAGACCGGTTATGATGTCAGGCGTGTCGCCATCCTCTCGACGTCGAGCAGCATAAACCAGTCTCGGCTACCTCGCATATACATTACCCGCATTACCAGCACATTTGCCAAGTGCTCCACGACCACGTCCTAACGCATTTCCCCCCTCTGGACGGACCACGACCTCTCGGTGGCTGCTGACCACCTCTTCTTGGCTGCATAAACCTCTGACCTACTACTTGCGTCTGAATAGGCTCTCGAGGACAGTCTTTTATCCGATGATCCCTAGACCCACGTCTGAAACACCCACCAAAACTTCTCCAGCACTCCCCAAGATGTATTTTCCCACACTGCACACAAGGTTGCAACTGACCCACAGCAACTGGCATCCCAACGCAAGTTGGCCCATCCAACCTAGGCCTCTTTTGAAATCCCCTAGAAGAACCTGAAGACCCAAAACCTCTTTTATTCTTGCCCCTTTCCTTATCATGATTTTGTCTCTCAGAACGTTTCACCTCTTCGGCAATCTTTGCTTTCTCAATCAAAATGGAAAAATCTTTTTCTCTCTGCGGAGCTATCAGTACCCGCCGCTCATCCCGCAGACCATCCTCGAACCGTACACAACGCTCATAGTCGGTTGCGACTATACCCTGAGCATAACAACTCAAGCGCAGAAACTCCGCCGCATACTCTGCTACGAATTTGTTTCCCTGAACCAAATTCAAAAATTCCTTCCTTTGGGCGTCCACATAACTAGCCCCGACATATTTTCCCTGGAAAGTTGTTCTAAGGAAGTCCCAGGTTATACGATCTACTTGTGTACCTTCCCTCACAGTGAGCCACCACTGGTATGCCTCATCTCGCAGTAGAGATAATGGTCCTTTCAAATTCTGCTCCATTATGCAATCCAAGTCATCTATAATTCGCTCCACAGCCTCTAACCAGTACTCCACTACATTCTGGGCTACATTAGAGATGCCCCTAAAAACTTCGGCCCCGTTTGACTGGAGTCGCTCAAAAATGGATCCCCGAGCTACCGACCCAGTACTCGCTCCAGCAACCCGTTCCAAAAATCGCAGCATTGCTTGGGACAAAGCATCATCCCCTCCAGTTTAGTCATGAGACCCTGTTTCAGTCACTGGTGATGCAGGTGCTTCCATTTCAGGCATGTAACACCCCAAACCCGACCTAGACGTTAGGACCGGATCTGGCATGTCACATAAGAGGGTTTAAAGTTTAAAAGCTACTTGTCCGTTAAAAACTTCATATTCTTTTTAAAATTTTGAACCTTGTGGTTTGTGAAATTCAGATTGGCTTTAATGGTTTTCTTGTAAAAATGTTATTATTATTTTCGAAAACATTGTTTTTAAAGAAATCAGATTCAATGAGTTGCGGAAACTTGATACTTTGAAAACAGTTATTGTCGTTTTAGGAAAACCCAAAGTTTAATCATTTATAGTTTAAGCATAACTGAAATGAAAGTTTAAAAGAAAATAAAATTTCGAAGGCCTTATTACAAAATATTATCCTAAAATAAATAATCTTAAAATAAAGCTAAACCAAAATTTACTAATGTTTATGAGAAATACTCCGATGTATGGCCACCACAGAGTCCTCCGCAGCCCCAAATCCTTTAATGTTGGGGATCACCTTCACGGTTAAAGCAGAGGGGTGAGTTATGATAACTCAGTGTGTAATCCCCTAATTAGTCATTAACTGGGCCCGAGCCTATACAGAAGCAGACTGGGCCAAGGCCCTATTCGGTGACAATCTGGGCCTTAGCCCTATAAACATGCTAATGCAAACAGAGAATGCAGCCCAACCCAATCCAACCAAACACACCCCCGGACCAACCCTACACACCTGTGGGGATCAAGTTAACCCACCCAGTCCTACACACCAATATGGCAAACAAGCTGCAAATTACAGAATTTGTGGCGGAGTCACCAGAATAACAGAATATACGTGGCATGGCCACTACACAGAATGTGGCAGAACCACTAGATTACACTTCCTCCGATCATCAACCCCAACCCATGCAACATATCATAAATGCAATGCATCATACGTACAAAAGTGTAAATAAAGCATATACTTGATAACCAACCATAATCAAGGGTATAACTGACATTTACCCTTCAGGGGTATTTCGGTAATTTACCCTTCCAGGGTTTTTCAGTAATTTTATCATTTAACGGCCATTCCAAAGGCCTACTGTCGCCTCAAGCGACACATGACCCTTTTTGGGTCTCCACAGAACTATTGGGCCTTAAATCCATTTAAGCAATTTTGCCCATTTGGGCCAAGTAGAATTGGGCCCATTTGGCCCGTTTCGGCTCGATCAGGCCCGTTACAGCCTCAGTTTTGCAAGAGTGCTCGTGACACTCTCAACGACTTATCGCCAACATTTGCGTCTCAGTTTACCACTACGAGCGCTTGCACGCTCATGTAGTCACCTTTACTGGTTTTCTGGCTTTTCAGCTTTTATCTGTTTCACAGAGCAACATATACAATTATCTAGTTTGGTGTGAGATTACATACCTAGTTTGGAATGTGTATCACGCTACTCTGCGAAACACCTAAGGACATAATTGGCTATCAGTTAGTCTTCTTATTCGAAAATCCCAAAATTGAAATTGATAACACAATCCACAACACTTACCAAGAACGACGGCAACCTCTTGCTATGCTTGGATGTTCGATTTACTCCCTTTGATTACTGGATTGAGTCCCTAATGAAGAGCACGAGTTAGCGATGTTGTTTCAAAACACCAAGAAATGGCCTTTCGGCCTAAATGAACCTAAAATAGAGAACAACCATCGACTCCCTCTATTCGGCCATGGCTATACTTACCAATAGTTCTTGGAATTTGAAACCTGAGTGAATGCTGATGAGGGTACACTCAAACCCCAAAAGATTCGGCCTACGCCACAAGAGAAGTGCTTCGGTTTATGCTAAGAAGAGAGGGAGAAACAAATAGTGAGTGAATGTGAGAATGTTGCATTTGGTCAGAGAAAAAGAATGGTGTGAAGAGGAAAGAAAGAAGGAAAGAAAGAAAATGGATGAAAAGCTTACCAAGTGCGGCTACAAAAGAGAACCTAAGCTCCAACAGTTTGATGTACGGCTTAAAGGGGAAAACAAGTAGAAGGAGAAGTGGCTATTGAACTTAAGAAAAGAGAAGAAAGATTGAAGAAAAAAAATGTACGAATGGTCAATTCTCAACCAGATTCGGCAAAGATACCTTGAGAGAAAAGAAAGAAGAGAAGAAAAGAAAAAACTGTACAAAGAGAAAACAAAAAAAATTGCCAAATGAGGAGAACCCCAAAATGCTCTAGTCGAAAATGCCAAAACAATACTCTCCAAGTTGCACTCTGAGCCAAAAATGGCACTTTTCTAAAACTGGCCGAATATGCACCTTCCAAAATGCCAAAAACTTTGGCCGAAATTCTCTATACTCCTCCCCATATTCGGCCAACTCCCTACACTCATCCAACCCTATGATTCTCTCCTCTTTTTACTCCACCTCCCATTCAAACCATTTGACTCATTCTTCAACCACCCTAGTAGAGTTTGAACACAACTCTGCTTCTTCCTCTCCCAAACACAAAATAATAGCCACCAAAATGCCACTTGTGAGATTCGAACCTCCAACCTCCTTGCACTACCCTTGACGCCACACCACCTTGCCACATGCTCAACTTGTGCTAGCAAAACACCAACAATTTCCTTAAGTCTTGCTTTCAACAACCTTCTCCACTAAATAGCCAAAATCCAAAATTTTCTTAGGGCTTGGGCTCGAACCTGAACCTCCCTAGGACCTCTAAACTCACTCGAATAACAAGCCAAATAAGCATATCTTACAATTATGCAGAGAAAAAAAACCCTATTTTTCTTGGGATGTTACAGAGATGGTTCCTCCAACTTGAATTATAGTTATTACTATAAGGGTTATTTTGAGGCCCAGAATTATTACCCATATAATTGATTTGTTTGTTTTCTGTGTTAGGAGCAAAGGGCAAACATTCTGGATTGTTCATTCCACCTCTATTTGTCTCAAATTGCATTACCAGATGTACCTGTGTAGAAACATACAAACCATCAATTTTCTTATTTAAAAGTTCTACCTGATTCAATAATATGGTGACTGCATCAATATTAAAAACATTAGTTGCTTTGATAAGCTTTGTTTTCAAGACTTGCAACTGATAATTATTCAGTGCCATCTCTTTTATAAATTTATAAGCTGCTTCAGGAGTTTTATTGATTAGTGTACCACTAGCTACTGAATCAATTAATTGCCTCATTGAAGGGTTCAAACCATTCTAGAAGGTTTGAACTTGTAGCCATAAAGGTAACCCATGGTGAGGGCTTCTTCTCAATAAGTCTTTGTATCTCTCTCATGTATCGTATAAAGTCTTTAAATCTATCTGAACAAAGGAAGAGATATCATTCCTCAACTTAGTTGTCTTAGTCGGTGGGAAGTACTTCAGAAGGAACTTAGCGGTCATTTGAGCCCATGTAGTGATGGAACCTCGTGGTAAAGAATTCAACCACTTGTTTGTTTTGTTCCTCAACGAGAAAGGGAATAGCTGTAGGTGAATGGCGTCGTCAGTGGCGCCATTAATCTTGAAAGTATCACAGATTTCTAAGAAATTTGCCAAATGAGTATTTGGATCTTCGTCTTGCAAACCATCAAATTAAACAAACTATTGTACCATTTGAATAGTGTTCGACTTCAGTTCGAAATTATTTGCAGCAATGGTGGGTCTCACAATACTCAATTCAACCCCAATTAGAGTGGGCTTGGCATAATCATACATAGTACGAAGAACAGGATCTGGATCTGCAACAACTGCAGAAGGTAGCTGATTATTCTGATTATCATCCATCTCCTCAATAATAATAATGTCCTCTTGTTCGTCTACTATATTCTGTCGATTCTGCCTTACTTCTCTACAGTTTCTGTGAATAGTACTTTCAATTTCGCTGTCAAAAATCAATGGTTCCGGTGAGTTTCTTCTAGTCATAAACTAAAGGAACCTGCCATAAGCAAATAAAAGAAAAAAATTAGAATGTAAAAATTAAACTAAAAAGGAAAATATAAAAATAAAATAAAAATGGCTAAATTAATAAAAATTAAGTGTTTCTAACATTTTAGTCCCCGGCAACGGCGCCAAACACTTGATGGTCACTAAACCAACTATAAATATGAAAAAGGCAAGCGCACCTGTCGAACAATAGTATAGCTATGGTGAGTAGAGAATATCATATCCATGAGGACCAAAAGTATTAGTAATTACCAATTTTCTATTATTCAGCCGATAATTTGGAGTGATATGTTTTAATCTAAATTTAATAAACTAATTCAACTAAAAAAACACAACAAGGAATGAATCAAGGAAATAATCAAATATTAACCAATGAGATAGACAATACACAAGAAAGAATCCACCTAGACTTCACCTATTATTATGAATATGAATTAAACAATTTATTCACTTGTGTCTTGATCTATAGAAATCCCTAAATTATGTTAATATCTCTTTCAAGAGTAAAAAGAACTGACTCTAGGTTGATTAATTGAAATCTCTTTCTAATTAAAACCCCTATCGTCGCATTAACACGATCTATGGATTCCCCCTATTAGATTTGAATCTAATCCGGTAGATTTATGTCATCCTATTTCTAGGATTGCATGCAACTCCACTCAATTATGATAGATCTACTCTTAAACAAGGACTTTTCCTCCACTGAATTAAGCACATTAAACATGAATTAATATCCCGAAAATATTAAAACAAGAAATTAGCATACATAATTGAGAAAAAGAATTAATTATTTATCACGTAAAAACAGACATTAAATAAAAGGATTCATCAGAGGTTTCATTTTCCCTAGGTATTTACGGAATTAGTTCATAATCCTAAATGAAAAGATCTCAAAGTTTGGATAACCACAAGACATAAAGAAACTCAATAAAAATTTGAAAGAAATTAAAAAGAGATCTTCGATCTTGATGCAGATCCACTTCTAAGTTGATTTCGATGGTGTTCTTCGAGTGCTTTCTTCGATCTTCTCTGATGACCCCCTTATGTCTTCTTCTCATTGGTATTTATAGACTTTAGAATGCTCAGAAAGCCTAAAAACTGTGTTTTTTTTCGCAAATTTCAGAAGTAGGGTGTGAAATTGACATGGGCTGGCACATAGGCATGTGTCCAGCCCGTGTGACACACATGGGCGTGTGTCCAGGCCATATGGAAATGCCTAGGCCGTGTGGCTCCTAATAACAACTCTATTTGTCCGATTTTGGCACGTTTTTCGCTCCTTTCGTTCTCAAATGTTCTCCTAAGTATAGAAACATGAATTTAATGAATTAGGAGCATCTTCACTAATTTGCATAATTAATCATCCAAAAATGCATTAAGAATGAGATTAATATATGTTACTTTTATAGCTTATCACATGTTCATGGTTTATGTTATTTATTTTTTTGAAAGTTACTATTTCATTTTTAGGCATCTAATCTAATAAAAATGATGCTATAAACAATATTTATTAGGATTTTTTTTCTTAAAAATAGTATTATTAAGAAAAATTGATATCAACTATTGGAAATTCCGTAGTAAACAAAAGTGTGAGAAATAATTAAAAGAAACAAAAAAAAAATGGAAGAACTAAGGCTGCGTTTGTTTCACTGAAAATGATTTCCGGAAAATAATTTCTGGAAAATGATTTACTTTTCTGGAAAAGCTAATATTTTCTAGTGTTTGGATGAATCTGTGTAAAATATTTTCTGTTGTTTAGTAGATTTGTTAAAAATATTTCATAAAAGTTGTTTTCAATTAAACAAACATATATTTGATATTTTCTTATTTTTTTCATTGTTTAATTGAATTTATTTTTATCTATAATTTTATATTTTACATTGTTTTGCATATATAAAAAATATTTAATTAAATTCAGATTTATTACAACGTTATTTTTTAATTACATGACTACTAAGTGAGAATTTTTTATTTAAAAATGTGACATCAACAAAATTGACAAAAAAAAAGTAACGGTGTTAATAATTGGACTTGATTTTTAAATTTGAAAAGTAAAGGGACTAAATTCTTAAAAATAAAAGTACAAAAACTAAATTACAAATCTGTGAAGTGTACATAGACTTATGACATATTTTAACATTTATACTACAAAACATTTATTATTAATATATATATAATTGTAAAAAATATTTCTTATTAAAATATTAATATTGAATATTTTCAATAACATGTGAATAATATTATTTAAAATTATTATTTTTAAAATTTATTATTAAAATAAAATTGAAATATTAAATAATTTAATAAAATAATAAATTATATTTGTTATATTAATAATTTATTATATGACTAAATATAAATAATTAAATATGTATGTTTAATAATATTAAAAAATATAATATATTAAATATTTTTAAAAATAAAAATAAAATTGATTATCAATATAATAATATTAAGCTTGATTTAATTTAATTTTTATATAAAAATAAAATTATCTATAGATGAACTCTTTTGCAGAAAATGACTTACGCTTTTCGAAAGGGTAAGTCATTTTACAGGAAAAAGGGTTTATTTTAGCTTGACCTGTAAGTCATTTTCCATTGCCTAAACTATTTTCTGTGAAACAAACACAGGAAAATGCAGAAAACATTTTCTGTAAAACCTTTTACATGTAAATAAACGGACCCTAAAATTTACTTAAAATAAAAACTGAAAAAGAACAATGTGTAATCTCTAAACCTATCTATTATAGTAAACTAAAGTGTAATCGAGCCCCCTTTTATGATGTTTCTAAGTTGCATTTATAGATTTCATCGTCTTTGACCTAATCGGGTTGACTCGACCCTTAATTACAAGTTAATGTTCATTGTGTGGGCAAAAAATACCCTTGTAGATTTTAAGTCTATTAAGGAACAATGTTGCGACATTCCAAGTCCAATGTCGCGACTTTGGAGACAGTTTGCTCGAGTACTTGGAAAAAGGGTTAGATGTCGTTGTTAGAGTATGCCCAAAGACCAATCATGAAATGATTGTAATAACATACTTGTTTTACATAATTTATTAATATAAGACATAGCCATTATTATTTCAGTTTTTTTTCTATGTATATAAATAAGTTGTTTTACAATAATGTCCTAAGAATAATATGATTGTTCTTAAAAGGTCATTAGTCGAGTATTATTGTGATCTTGGACAATAATAATGCATTAAGACTAACGTGTAGTTTATTGATGACAAAGTGTTGTCATTGACATTGGATGTCAAAATCAATACATGAGTATGTGTGTTAGAGAACAACATATTGGACTGACCCATTGTGAGTATGTTTCTTGGATTATTATGTAATAGTCACAACATTACTCATAGTGATTACTTTGTATACGATTGTCAGACTTTAAATCATCATTATCCCAACATCGTGAGTCATATATTTTAATACAGTCAAACGTCCATCGTAACTGGTTGCTCTATAAAGGTTGTAACATCCTAAAAATAGGGGTCTGGCATTTTTGCGTTATTGCATGTGTTGTGTTTGTTAAGCTTGTTATTTGGGTGTGTTTAGGGGTCCTAGGGAGGTTCGGGTTCGAGCTCAAGCCCTGGGAAAATTTTGCTTTTTGGTTCTTTAATGGAGAGAGCTACTGAAAGTGGGACTTAAGTAAAATAGTGTGTGTTTAGAAGACACAAGTGGAGTGTGTGGCTTAGTGGTGATTGCGTCACAAGGGAAGCATGGAGGGGGAGAGTTCGAGTCCCACATGAAGCATCTGGTAGCTTTTATTTTGTGCTGAGCAGGTGGAAGAAGTAAAGTTCAGCTAGAACTCTGCCTTGGTGGTTGAAGACTCAATCAAACCGTTTGAATGGGTGATGGAGAGTAAATGGTGGAGCAAAATGAGGAGTAAATAAGGGGATTTGAGGGTGAGAGGTAGTGGTTGGCCAAATGTGGGGTCTGTGGGGAGGAGAAATTCGACTAGGGGTTGATTTTGGCAAGGAAATTCGGGATTTTGGTGAAGGGAGCATAAACCGAAACCTTCTGGTGTGTGTTCCGAAATTCTCTAGTGCATCTTAGCATTTTCCTTTGCATTTTCGGCATTTGCTACTCAAGTATTTCGGGTATTTTGTTGCATCCTTCCTTGCCGAAACCTTAACCGTTCTAGTGACTTCTTCTCATTTTTTTTTTTTTGTTTTAGACACTTTTCTTTCCTTGGTAGTCGCCAAACACCTGTAGCTGAATCCCTCTCTGACCACTTTTTCTTCAAATAGTCGAATCTCTTCAACATTCCATCTCCTTTCTCTAGCCGATTTATCACCTCCTCTCTTGGCCGAATTTGGTAAGTCTAGGTTCTTTTCCATCCTCCCATTTTCTCTTTTCTACACCATAGCCGAATACATAACCTCTCTTTCCATTTGTTTTTCTTCACTAAAACCAAAACCTCAATTCCCCTTATTCGTTTCTTCACATTTTCTTCACTTTCAGTTGCTTAAATGGTGTTGGCTGAATCTCCTTCTTCCAATCGACTTCTCTCTGATTAAAGGTAAGGTTTCTTCCTTCTTTACTCTCTTTCATCTCTTTTACTTCTCCTCAAATCTGAGGCACTCAGTCTCAATTCTCTATGGTTTAGGCCAAATCCAACTAACCTCTGCCATCTCAAATCTCTCTTGTTGTGGAGAGGGTCGAACCCTCTAAGGTGCTTCTTGGTGCAAACTGCCTCGTGATCTTTTCCAAGTGTTGGTAAGTTGGAGCAGGGCTGATTAGGGATGGAAGATTCTTTTTATCTCGTTGAGTTTGTTAGAGCTGAAAGGCCGCTTCCCTTATTACCTTGTGTAGTTTTCTAACGCAATTCTCTCGATAGGGGCACGAATCTTTGAGCAGTAGAAGGAGGACCGGATACCATCTTTGGAAGGGAGGCTATTTTGGTATGTTAAGCCTATAGTCATAGATATTCACATTTTGGTATTATCGGGCAAGAAGACTAACTGTTAACCAATTGTATCCTTAGGTACTTTGGAGAGTATTGTGATTCGTATTCCAGATCAGGTGTGTAATCTCACACCCCTTTGAATGATTGCATGTGATGTTTTACGAATCAGCCAAAAGTCGAAAAGTCAAAAAACCGGCATTTGTGCCCACACGAGCGTGGGAGCACTCGTAGTGGTAAATTGGAATATGAGTAATGACGGTAAGTCGTGAAGAGTGTCACGAGCACTCTTGCAAAACTGAGGCTGTAACGGGCCTAACCGAGCAGAACGAGCTTAACGGGCCCAATGAGCTATTCGGCCCACATGGGCGAAATTGTTGGAAACTGTCAAAGGGTAAGTGCGGTTGCGAAAACTAGAAATCTGAGACCGAAATCATGCGAAATGGGCCATACGAGTGTGTGAGCCCATTTAGGCCTAAAACGGATGTTAGGCCCAACAGTTTCGTAGAGACCCAAAAAGGGTCCTGTGTCGCTCGAGGCGACAGTAGGCCTTCGGAAAGGCTGTTGAGTGTAAAATTACCAAAATTCCCCTAGAGGGTAAATTACTGTTATGTCCTTAAGGGCTGATTAGTATGATTGCATGTATTCTGTTTAACTAGTTATGATGGTAATTTATTTCATACATCATTTTTTATATATGCTTTGCATACATGACATTTTGCATGGGATTGGGATATTGATGATCGGAGGAAGTGTGATCTAGTGGCTTGCCACATATTCTGGTGGATCTGCCACAATCTGTATAGTGGCTATGCCACGTATATTCTGTTATTCTGGTGGCTTCACCACAAATTCTGTGATGAGCAGCTTGACTGCCATCGAGGTGTGTAGCGGATGGATAGGTCGATTTAGAAATCCCCACAGATTTGTTGCGATGGTACGGGTGGTGTGTAGCGGATGGATTATTAGGTTGGGCTACTTGCATTATCTGCTTTATCATGTTAATAGGGCTAAGGCCCAGAATGTACTGAATAGGGCATCGGCCCAGTTTGCTTCTGTATGGGCTCGGGCCCAATTAATGACCGATTAGGGGATTACACGCTGAGTTCTCGTAACTCATCCCTCTGCTTTAACCTTGCAGATGATCCCCAGCATTAGAGTATTTGGCGCAGCGGAGGACTCTGTGGTGACCATAAATCGAAGTGCTTCTTCCAAACTTTAGTAAAAATTTCCGTTTTACTTTATTTGAGGTTTATTTTAATTTGGGTTTACTTTTATGTAATAAGGCCATTGGATTTTACTTTTCTTTTAAACTTTCATTTCAGTTATTTTCAAACTATAAATGATTTAACTCTGGATTTTCTTAGAAAGACAATAACTATTTTCAAAATATCACATATTTGCAATTAACCGAACCTGATTTCTGTTATAAAAGAGTTTTCGAAAGTAATAATAATAATGTTTTTACAAGAAAACAGTAGCAACAAATCTAATTTTCACAAACAACAAAGCTCGAAGTTTCAAAAAGAATATAAACTTTTTAACAAATGCGCAAGTCTTTAAACAGCCCTTCTATGTGACATACCAGACCCGGTCATAACGTCTAGGCTAGGTTTGGGGTGTTACAAAGGCTGATGTTGGATATACCACAATCTATGTAGTGGTATATGATTGATCAATATAGGATTTGTCCCTCCTACATAATGGGAGAAATATTTTAGGCCACTTGATTGAGTGAGACTAGAAATGCATGACCATGCTCAAATAAGTTGATATGAGATATCATACTTATTTGTTTATCATAGTCTACACATGATATCAAGAAACATTAGATGGACTATGCAAGTGTGACTATTCCATGACTTGTGTTCATTATAGATATAAAAGACAAAAGGATTTAATACATGAAGGGTTAATTACAGAGAGGTTATGTCAAATCATGACTTCTTGTAACTTAGGTAACAATGATGCATTACTGGATGCCACTCATTGTTTGTAATATTAAAATCACTCTAGTATTATTGCTAACGTTACAAGAACATACAGGGTCACACCTTATGGTTGAAACAAACAAAATCCGAACATAGTTGGTATTGTTTTTTGACTGTCACATGAATTAAATTGATTATAGAATTAATTTAATTGGGTAGTTAAATTTTGAATGAATTATAAGTACAAGTATGTTGTACACATAATGAGAACATGATTAAATTAATATATAAGAATTTGATTCGTATAAAATTTAACTAAACATAATTTATCGAAATCCTTCTTATAATTATTATAATTATAATTTATAATAGAATATTATTATAATTATTGTAATTGTAATTTATTGGTCAAATATTATAATAAATATTATAGTCGGTTACTTATTACAATGAATCTTGATTCATATTAAGATATCAACTATTCGTAACTTAGAAAATATAGGGTTTTTAAAAAAACCTTATATACCCGAAATATAGTGTATGAGGTCTAGTAGTCGTCAATGACTTTTTTCTATCTGAAAAAGTTTGAGAGGGTTCTTGTCATTCGTTGTCACACTTGGTGGATTATGTAGAGGCTGGAACTTTTCATAGTGGCTTGGAATCGACATACAATTGCGTAATTAGTTTCACAACAGCTATATTTGATTTTCCAAACGATTAAAGGTAATCGTTTATACCCTTCTCACCTCGATTAGTTCCTCACACATGGATCCATGGATGTGATTATCGGATTTATTTTTTCGCTACACCATGGGGTTTCGGTGATCCAACAGCCGCGACTATAGGGTCAATGTCGTGACTTTGTTGTAGCCTCAGGATCAACTTCCATCTTTGAATGTTGCGACTATAGGGTCTAGTGTTGCAATTTCTTGCTTCCAATGTCATGACTTTGGCCACCGTTTACTTGATTTGTTGATGTTGGTTGAAAATTCTTTAAAGTGTTGGAGCAGCTTCAATGTCGTGACTTTAATGTCTTAATGTTGTGACATTTGGTCTAATCCATTAACTCTATGGCTCTATTTGGTTCAAGTTGTTTTGTGACACCTCATACCCAACTTGATTGTCGAATCTGGACTATATAGTGCTACAGTTAGAGAGTCAAATTATGTCATGATGTGTTATGGAGGTTTTGAGCATGTTTTACATGATGAAAGAGAGTAATATGACTTGTGTGGATCGAGTTTAGACCTTAAATGCACGTAGTGTTAAGGGAGGAAGTGCCCAAACTTTGAAGTGCATAATTGCAGGTCTGTTTGCTACAAAAATGAATGGGACATCCAGACAACGTTTGAATGTCGTTGGGACTTAGAATTGGCGTCAAGACGCCCTATTCATGGCATTAGGATGAGAGCCTATCACCAGGGCTCACTGCCACGTGCTACTTCTCGTCATCCAGACGTGGAGTTGGGTGCTTCTAAAGGTAGTTTCCCTTGGTTTGCAATTTAGTCCTAGGTGTCATGTAATGCAATAAGAGCCCTAAATGGTTACTAAACTAATTGAAAACACATATATAGGTAATTCAAATGTTTAATTTTTAAAATCCATAGATAATTTTTGTAACACGTTTAATTTCATACTGTTTCATTCTTATGATTTAGTCTTTTAAACTCTAATTCCTTAATTGGCTAAAAAATTATTGTTCAAATTAAGACGATTTGTTAAATAATATGGTTAGTAACATTTTAGTACTATAATGTACTCTATAATTGTCATTAATTGAATGTTTTATGTTGTATGTGTTGCACGCGTGCTAGAATATGACGTGTTCAGGTCAATTCGGTGACGAATGTGACGTACTGGATTTGGGCTGAACCATCCCGGCCAAGTTTGGGGTACCACAATTTATTAAAACTCTTTTAAATGTAAAACTTGCCATGGATGATTAACTTTATAACTAAACATGAAGAAGTGGAATCATCACTTTCTGAAATCTTTTTTTCTCTAAATTTTCTTATCTCCCGAGTTCTTCCAAAATCCTTAATTTCTTTTTCTTCTGCCACAATTTTCTTCCTTTGTTCTTCCATTTTCTTCATCGAAGTGTAACTACTCTATTCAATTAGAACTTAAACCCATTTCAAAGTTAATTCTTTGATCTTCATTTTCTTTGTTTTCCATTCGTTTGTCAAAATGGTAAAAGAGAACCGCCGGGTAGAGGAAAAGAATGTAGTGGTAGAACCTCAATAAGTCATGAGGGTAGGTTAGTAGCTAAGGGTGGCGAGAGGCCATGAAATCGAGAGGTCAATATTCCAGTAGAACTGCCTTCTTACCAGTGCCAAACTACTAAAGATAAAATGGTAATGCATTGGGCGGCTAGGGGAATCCAGTTGACTAATTTTGCCTACGACTTCTAGATCGTTAAGGGGGAATGTAACACCCCAAACCCGACCTAGACGTTATGGCCAAATCTGGCGATGTCACATGGAATGGAATTTAAAATCGAATTATAAATTTAAAATCATTCTGTTTATTAGCTTCTATTTATCTCTTGTCAATTTCATAATTATTTCCTCGTTAATTTGATTCATTTAAAAACATATTCTGTAGCGGAAGCTTTTAAAACCGTGATATTTAAAGAAAACTATTTGCGTTTACAAAAACATTATTTTAAATGAAACCGAGTTTTCTTTGAGTTTTGTAGTTTAAACGACCATGGAACAATTAAAAACCAAAGTAAAGGTAAACACTCCAAAAGTCCCAAATTACATCAAAAACACCAGAAAAATAGGAAATAAAAATTATAAATGGAATTTAAGCAGTTCAATAGACATGTGGTCACTATTGAGTCCTCCGCCCCACCGATCCGTCTAAAACTAGGGATTACCTATACAGATAAAACAGAAAGTGGTGAGTTCACGTAAACTCAGTGTGTAACCCCCATATAAGACATGCATACAGTCAAACAACAGTTATCAGTCAAATGTAGTCTGGGGCCTAAGCCCATTACAGATTCAGATTCAGTTTAGGCCTTAACCCATTCAGATACATTCTCAGATATAAATTAGGGCCTTAGCCCATCTCAGATACAATATGCGTATAGTAACAGAAGTTAGTATCCTACCCACCAGCCTCTACATACCATATCCGACCATCCTTACACACCATGTGGGGTTTAAAACACCCACCCAGCCCTACACACTAAGCCATACCAAATGCGGCACATATCAGTAATATTGCAGCTGAGCTGCCAAAAAATAGGCATGAAAGCCTTTCAGTACACTTCCTACAATAATCAATCATCTCACCCTAATGCAGATGCAACTAAACATGCTCAATGCAGACATACATGAATACATGCTTACATGCTAAAATCAAGTTATCAGTCATACATACGGATCAGTAAACATGCATAAATTTAACATGTTCAATACATACATTATATATTCAGATCACACAATTTAGGGTCTAAGAAGCGTTTACCGACCATATAGTAGGTTCACAGGCGACTTGGGCGACCCATGTAACCCTAGGAAACATTTTAGCTAAATGCGCCCACATGCCCATGTGGCTTGTCCATGAGGGCCTGCATGCCCAGATTGGTTGTAACACCCCTAACCCAAGATCGTCGCCGGAATAGGGTTAAAAGGCATTACCGAACAATCGAAACATTTCATTACTATTCCATGACACAAAGTCAAACACCAATCAACCATATTCTTTCATAAGTATATTGTCACTTATGGAGGTCTTCGAGACCTCAAACATGTATTAGAAAGGGGTCGGGACTAAACTGAAACACATACAGAAATTCTCAGAAATTTAAAACTTTTCAAAGTTCCAGGGGTTACACGCCCGTGTAAGCAGACTGTGTGCTTCCCACGGCTTGTAGACCTTGTGTGTCTTCCTCGTGTTCGAACCTGACTTTACTCCACGGCCATCGAGCACGCCTGTGTACCTTGGCCGTGGTCAATTCTGACTTGGCTCCACGGCCACTTAGCACGTCCGTGTGCCAAGACCGTGGTCAATTCTGTTGACACCACACTGCTACCAAGCACGTCCATGTGCCAAGGCCGTGTACTCTTAGCTAGCTACTGACTTAGCCCCACAGTCACTAGGCACGCCCGTGTGCCACAACCGTGTGACAAAATAGGACATTTACAAGGCAAACTGCCACCCACACAAGGGTCAATTCTACAAGCACATTTAAGCATAAACTCACACACAATTTTGTAACCAATTTCATGTCAAGTGATCATTATATCATCACATACAACCTCATTACAAAATATGTCAACTTATAAACTAACATACACCACTTGAACACATTCAATACCAACCATGATTCATTCCCAAATTCACTAAATCATACTAGCATCATACCAACACAAAGTTTACCATTCATATGTCATTCTCTTTACCCACAAGCCATACCAAAATATGCATCATATATTAAGCCATTCATGCTTAATGCCATTATGTATCTGGCCACATCACATGGCTATTTACACATCTCAAATATGTCTCAAAATAACTAGCCTATACATGCCATATTTTATCTATGTACATCTTTCCAAAAGTACCCAAAATAGATTGCTGATAGTGTGATTGAGATGCTGACGATCCCCAGATCCGAGCTAGCTTTACTGACATTGTAAAGTAGAGAAACAAATCACACAGTAAGCTTTCCAAAGCTTAGTAAGTTCGAAATACAATACAATTATCTCATCAATTCAACCAATGTATATAATAACCATCACATAGATCAATTCTGTCAATTTTATACCATATCATCCATAGCTAAAATACTCATTCATTCATTCATAGCTTTATCTATAAACTCATCAACCACAAAGGTTCAATACATACCTTAACTAACACATAGTTATTCAATTTCCAAGCTACTCAATGCTCGATATTACATGTCTATCATTCTCTGATATTCTTTCAATTCAATCGCACACTCAATGCCATATACATGTTCAAAGCATATTCGTCATCGCACACTTAATACCTATTCATTCAACTGACTTATCTCAGTATCGCACACACAGTGTCAAATCTATAAGCTGAAACTTCCATAACATCGCACACACAGTGCTATTCCCTTCTATTTCGGTTTCAATTCTGCACACTTAGTACCATCTAATTAAAATCTTGCACCTAGCATCTCAACTCTCATAATCATATACACATTCATTCTGTAATACTAAATCATATCTGAATAATATGTATTATATCCGAACTTACCTCGGACGTCGAACTATCGAAACGGTCGATTAATCGAGTACTTTATCTTTGCCTCAATCTCGATCCGAACTTCTCCTCTCTTGGTCTATACACATTCAAATTCAGTCCATTCAATCACCAATTCATTCATTTTTAATCCAAACACATAGAGTTAGGGCATTTTACAAAACAGCCCTCACATTTTCACATTTCGACACTTTAGTCCCTATTTCACAAAATCATCAAATACACAAAATTTTAAAACACATATGCTAGCCATATTCTTCTCATGCTAATACAAGCTCTTACATTTCATTTATTTCATATTTTAACCCGTCAATTTCTCATTTTCTCAATTAAGTCCAAAATACTCAATCTCACTAAAAATCCCAATACAAACTATGTTAATCCAACACCAAGTTTCCATATTTCACTATCAACTAGCACATAGCTTAAGCATTCATCAATGGCTCATTACAAAAACATCATCAATTCACAAAATTACAACATGGGTTAGCTAGAGCACTAAGCAACGATTATGAAAACGTAGAAATTATCAAAAATCAACTCGAAATCATACCTAATTCAAGATGAACAATGGCCGAATATCACAAAGCTTTTGCTCCTTCTTTTCCTTTTTGTGTTTTCGGTGGACAAAGATAAACATATTCATCTTATTTTCATCTTTTGTTTGATTAATAACATGTTATTAATCTAATTACTAAATTATCCTTTCATTAAACATATAAGACAAATATATTTTAAGGCTAATATGTCATTTAGCCATTACTATCTTTAATAATGGCTTAATTGCCTCTTAAGGCCATCCTATATGAAGACAACAACACTTAGATACTCATAAATCAACACATAGCTTTTACTCTTTGCGCAATTAAGCCCTTTCTCTTAATTCAGCACACAATCGATAAAAATTATCACACAGAATTTTCATACAGACTATGTCACATAGAATCAACACCAAAGATAACATTAAAATATTATTTCGACCTCGGGTTTGTGCTCTCAAAACCACTGTTCTGACTAGGGTATAAATCGGGCTGTTACATTGGCCTTGCCCGTGTGGATCACATAGCCTGGCCTAGATATCACACTCCCGTGTGGTGTGCTTGTGTGGGCCCACACGCCTAGTAAGGTTTAGCCCGTGTCTCCCACACGGCCACACCTCGGCCATCACACGGTTGTGTCTTGCGCACGGCCTACCACACAGGCAACCACACGCCCGTGTGGGGTAGACAGTTTGCAATTTCGGCTTTCACCGAATCCTATTTTCTGTATTTTCGGGTACTCACCTGGTTCGATTTCATTGATATTGCAATCCCGAGATCACCAGAACCTATAATTGTCAATCCAAAGCCCCAAATTTAGTCTTAGATCACGATAATTCGAAATTACAAAATCGGCAAGAATTCGATTCGGATGCTCAACAATTACCCCAACCCTTAGAACAACTAACTACGATTCAGCGCGAGCAAAGTCACAATCTTCTCGGGTTGTTGCTATCAATACAACAGTTTCGTTACTAAACAGGAAAAAAAAAGAAAAAGAAAGTCATTCTAATTATTCAAAAAAGAACTCCCTACTCAATGAGAAACACTACCATCACTTACCAATACTACGTATATCGTGCACAGAGAAACAGTATTTTGAAAAACAAAAAGATGATGCCGCACAAAGAGAAAGACATAACGGAAGGGGAAGAAAAGGAAAAAGAAATCGTGAAGGAAGAGGGGAAGAGATTTTTGATGTTAGAATTATTTTTGGGGATTTTGGAAAAATAAAATTATCCCTCAATTTACTCCACTAATCCCACTATCAACCACTATTCAGACTTTTCATTCTATCGAAACTCTACAAGCCAACAGAACAAAAATATTAGCAATCACGCTTGTGCAAGGATTCGAACACAAGACCTCCAATAGATCCACACTCCTCCTAACAACCAGACCATCAAGCCCGTTCTAATATGCTTTTAAAATTATTTCAATATAAGCCCAATGAGCAAGTAAAAGGCTTAAGTTAGAAAAATTCCAAAATTTGCCAAAGCTAGGGCTTGAACTTAGGACCTCACACACACATCCAGAACACTTAACCACTGAGGCAGATACACAATTGTCACATTTTAACTGAAACAAAAATAAGAGTTTTAGGGTGTTACAACTCTGCCCCCTAAAAGAAAATTTCGACCTCTAAATTTACCTGATTAGAACAGATGAGGATACTGCTGATGCATCGCATCCTCAGTCTCCTACGTGGCCTCCTCAGTGCTATGATTCTGCCACAGTACCTTCACTAAAGGAACGGACTTCTTCCGAAGAACCTTTACATCGCGATCCAGATTCTGAACCAGCTCCTCGTCGAAGGTCAAATCTGGCCTAACCTCAATAGGGAAAATATGAGTAGGATCAGTGCGATATCGCCTCAAAACTGAGACGTGAAAGACATCGTGGATGTGGTCCAACTCTGGAGGTAGCTCCAACTGATAAGCGACTCATCCCACTCGCTTCAGGATTCAGTAAGGCCCAATAAACCTAGGGCTTAACTTGCCCTTGCGAGTGAACCTCAGAACCTTCTTCCATGGAGAGATCTTAAGAAACACGAAGTCCCTAATAGAATACTCAATCACACGTCTCTTCAGATCAGCATAAGACTTCTGTCTATCAGAAGCTGCCTTCAAACGATCCTGAATCAGTCGAACCTTATCCTCAATCTCGAAAACCAACTCAGGACCCAAAACTCGACGTTCGCCCAACTCAGTCCAACACAAAGGAGTACGACACTTACGACCATATAAAGCCTCGTAAGGTGCAATCTGATGCTCGAATGGAAACTGTTATTGTAGGCAAACTCGAATAACGGCAAATAATCCTCCCAACTGTCTCGAAAATTGATAACACAACTCCTCAACATATCTTCCAGTATCTAAATCACCCTATCAGATTGACCATCGGTCTGAGGATAAAACGTAGTACTGAAGTCCAATCTCGAACCTAGAGCCTCATGTAACTGTTTCTAGAACTGAGACATGAAGCAATGATCTCTGCCAGAAATAATCGGCATTGGAACCCCATGCAGTCTCACTATCTCAGAAATGTAGAGCTTCGCCAACTTCTGAAGAGAATAGTCAATCCTAATCGAAATAAAGTGCGTAGACTTGATCAATTGGTCCATGATGACCCAAACAGAATCTTTCTTTATGGGTGTTAGAGGCAACCCACTAATGATGTCCATCGTTACTCGCTCCCACTTTCATAGTGAAATCTTAATCGGCTGTAGCAAACCCGAAGGTAACTGATGCTCAGCCTTAACTGCTGTCATGTCAGACATCGTGCCACGAAATTAGTAACCTCCCGTTTCAATCCCAACCACCAGTATAGTTCTCAAAGATCTTGGTACATTTTATTGCCACCAGGGTGCATAGCATAAGGGCTACTATATGCCTCTCTCAGAATAGACTGCCTCAGATCAGTATCATTCGGTACACAAATCCAGCCATGGAAACAGAGTACCCCATCATTATTCAGCCCAAAGTCCGTAGTACTTTCACCCTCAATCTGACAGAACCGAAAATGCAAAAATTCATCCTCTAACTTCCTATCTCGAATCTATTCTATCCAAGTCGGTTTAACCTGCAGCTCAGCCAACAAACTTTCGTCCTCGAACAAACTAAGTCGAGCGAACATTGCTCTCAGATCAGTCATCACCCTACGGCTCAACGCATCGACCACCGTATTGGCCTTGCCAGGATGATACTCAAAAGCACAGTCATAGTCCTTAAGCAGCTCAATCTATCTACGTTGCCTAAGATTCAACTCCTTCTGAGTTAAGAAGGTAATTGAGGCTCTTGTGATCAGTGTAGATAATACACCTCTTACCGTACAAACAGTGTCTCCAGATTTTCAAAGTAAAGACTACGGCAGCCAATTCCAAATCATGCTTCTGATAGTTTGCCTTATGCATCTTGAGTTGACGAGACGCATATGCCAAAACCTTACCATCCTGCATCGAAACATATCCCAAACCAACATGCGACGTATCACTGTATGCCACAAACTCCTTCCCAAATTTAGGCTGTATCAGAATAGGAGCCTCAGTCAAAATAGTCTTGAGCTTTTCGAACCTCTCTTGTTGCATATCAGTCCAGACAAATGGAACACCCTTCTATAGCAGCTTAGTTAAGGGTGTTGCAATCAGTAAGAAATCTTCCACAAACCACCAATAATAACCTGTCAGACCCAAGAAACTGCGGATCTCAGACACATTTTTAGGCTATTTCCAATCCTGTAGTGCCTCAATCTTCCTAGGATCGACTCAGATCCCCTCAGGAGACACTACGTGCCCTAGAAAAGTGACTTCACTAAGCCAGAACTCACACTTACTGAATTTAGCATACAGCTACTTCTCACACAGAATCTGAAGCACAAATCTAAGATACTCATCATGATCATCTTCAATCTTAGAGTATACCAAAATGTCGTCAATGAAAACGTGATAAAATGGTCAATATAGGGTTGAAACACTCGGTTCATCAGATCCATGAATACGGCCGGTGCATTCGTCAACCCCAAAGGCATAACTAGGAACTTGTTATGTCCATACCGAGTCCTAAATGTTGTCTTATGCACATCCACCTCTTTAACCCTCAACTGGTGATACCCTGAACGAAGATCGATCTTAGAGAATACATAAGCCCCTTGGAATTGATCAAATAAGTCATCAATCCTCGGAAGTGGATACTTATTCTTAATGGTCAGCTTGTTCAACTGCCGATAGTCTATGCACATCCTCATGGTCCCATTCTTTTTCTTAACAAATAGAACTGGTACTCCCTACAGAGACACACTCGGATGGATGAAGCCATGGTCCAACAACTCCTAAAGTTAAGCCTTAAGCTCCATAAGCTCCTTTGGTGCCATTCGATAGGGGCCAATAAACACCGGAGCTGTACCAGGAAGAAGCTCAACCTCAAATTCCACTTTTCGATTCAGAGGTAAACCTGGTAACTCTTAAAGAAAGATGTCCAGAAAATCCCTTACAGTCCTGGTATCCTTAACAGTAGAGTCCTTAGAACCAGAAACACTAATATAGGCCAAGAACGCGTCACATCCCTTACGAACTAGTTTCTCAGCTACCAGTGCATAGATCACACTAGTCAAATAATTCTGACATTCTCCAATCATGACCACCTCATTATCCTCCTTAGTTCTCAAGACGACCCTCTTAGTCACATAATCCAGACTGGCATGGTGCTTGACCAACCAGTCCATACTCAGAATCAGGTCAAACTCCCCAAATGGAAGCTCCATCAAATTAGCTAGAAATACCGACTCTTAAACCACTAGCAGAATATCTCTATATAGTTTGCTAACCCGAACCGATTGCCCTAGTAGACTCAGCACAGCCACCTCACTAGAAGTACACTCAACCAAAATCCCCAAGTTTTCAGAGACAGTGCTAGCTACATAGAAATGTGTGGAACCTATGTCTATTAAAGCAAGGTAAGGTACATCATAAATAAAGAACGTACCGGTAATGATGTATGGAGCATCTCGGTCCTCTTGGTGACGAGCAACATAAAAAAGAGCAGGCTGCCTCACCTCAGTCTGTCCAGCACCTCTGCCTGGTGCTCTCTAACCACGACCCATACCGTTACCACCCCTAGCCTGACCACGGCCCCTCGGTGGCTGCTGAACTACCCTTTGTGGTTGTGTAGTACCAGAACCTAAAGCTTACAAATGATTGGCCCTCAGCGGACACTCTCGAATGTAGTGCTCTAACGACCCACACCTCAGACACGCCTCAGTCCTCCTCTAACACTCGTCCTGATGGCGTCTATCACAGTCTCCATACAGCTCTAATCCAGTAGGAGCAATAAGGGGCCTAGCTCTAACTGGCCCATCAATCCTGGCCTTTTTCTTAGGGCTTTGCACCGAACTCGAGGGCTTCGAATCCCTCCTATTCTTACTTCTCTCACGATCTCTATTTTGGCGCTCAGCACGCTTAACCTCTTTGTCGATCTTCGCCTTCTCTACCAGAACAGAGAACTTTCGCTCCCTCTGCGGAGCTATCAGTACCCTCAGATTATCCCTAAGACCGTCCTCAAAACGGACACATCTCTCATACTCATCCGCCACCATGCCTCGAGCATAGCGACTCAACCTCAGGAATTTGGCCCCATTCTCAGCCACAGATCGGTCTCCTTGAGTGAGATTCAGAAACTCACGTCTACAAGCATCGATGTAACTTGCTCCCACATACTTCCCTTGAAAGGCAGACTTAAAGAACTCCCAAGACAAACGATCGGGCTGAGTGCCCTCCTTAACGGTCAGCCACCACAGATAGGCCCCATCGCAAAGCAACGAGACTACACTCCTCAATTTCTGCTCAGGGGTACAGTCTAAATCATCCATTATCCTCTCAGTCGCCTCTATCCAGTACTCAACCACATTAGGGGCGACTCCATTTGTAATACCCCAAACCCGGTCAAAATGTTCCGACCGAATCTGGATTGCTACAGAGGAAGTAGATTTGAAAACTTTGGAAAACCATCACGACTTAAGAAATTATCTAGTTCGGTGTATCCAGGTAAAGAGCCTATTTGTTAATCAAAAAACTGTTTTGTTAATACAAACCTTACCCCTTTTTTTTTATTAAGCCGATTAGGTGCTAAAGACAAGCTTATTTTGTCACAAACCGAACTTAGGAGAATGTTTGAAAGGTAACAATTGAGAGGAAAATTGAAGTACGTGATTTCCTTGAAAGTATTATTCGTAATCTTAAGAAAAATCCTAAGTTTTAATTACCTATGATTTATTATTCATTTGTGAAATTTTTGGAAACCCTTTGTTCCGTTTTTAACAAAACCCATTTCTCGATAATTATTAACATATATATAAAATCAACATATAAACAAAACCCCCAAAAAAATTTAAGTTAAGCAGCCTTATTACAGATTAAAATCCCAAAATAGAAACAAGCTTTAAAATAAAGTCCGAGTTTACTGAATAAATTGCAATGCATGGCCACCTCGAGTCCATCTCAGCCCAAAACCCCCTGTCTACTGATTACTTGCAAAATTAGCAAAGGGGTGAGTCATCGAGACTCAGTGTGTAAATTTCAATACGGCACATGTCACATGTATGCAATGCAACCCAACCTAGTTTAGCTCTCCATCCAAACACCCGTGGCATTATGCCACTGTGGTTCATGACCACCGTGGCCCTAGACCACTCGTGACCGTAATCACTATAATATGCACTCTTGGGGCCAACCCACTGTGGTCTTAGACCACCATGACTATCTCTGATAAATAACGTATACGTGGGGTAACCCACAGTGGTACTTGACCACCGAGATAAGTCACTGATTAGAATATTCATGGTTTCAACCACCGTGGTACTTAGACCACTCATGACAATAGTCACTCGTGACCGTAGTCACTGGTTCTCCCTCCTCCTTTCATTCAATCCCGAGCCCATGCTCTTTACATCGTGCACAATATGTATGCAACCAATATCACAGTGTATAACAGATCATATTTCATACATGCATAACATAAAAATATACATACATGCATTTTAACAACAATATCAATATCGAAGAACTTACCCGTCATCTCCAACCTTACCCATAAGGGCATTTTGCTTATCCCATTAGCCATTTCGGCTTTCAGCCTTTACAGTTAATAACACAACAATAAGAAGGCGTGTGAGTAATACACACCAGATAACGCGTAATACCAAACTATCTACTTTTACGCTCTCGTTAGCAGGGATGACGGCTATTTGCCTATCCCAAGCAGACGTTGGCTTTCTACCACACCGCAAAAATCTCGAACCATCGACATCAGAATAACCCGAACCCGCCCCAAACGCTATGGCGAACTGGTCTGCATACGATGAAAACATTTTTCAAGTTCCTTTTTGAAACCAACTTAAATTTTAAAACTTTTCCATTTTAGTGGGCTTGCCAAAACTTTATTTTTGATTTACAATTTAAGTTAAGTTGGGCTAATATAAAATTATAAGTGTGCCGATGGCTAAAAAAAAAAATATTTACGATTAGCTTAGAAAACCCTTTTAACTCATTTCATAAAGAGATAATTAAACAAATATTCGAGCGTAAAATAAAAATAAATAAAAATACTAGGAGGCCTTATTACATAAACGGAAATAAAATTTAAATCCACAATCCCATGGTAAATAAATTGAAATTCAAGGTCTGTTAAAATTTAACTCCAACGGCATGGCCACCTCGAGTCACCCCTCCACATCCGCGATCTACTCGTTACTGAAAAATGTAAAGGAGAAGGTGAGTCACCAAGACTCGATGTAACCCTTCCCCGATTTAAGTAATTTCATACACAACATGTAACAAATAAATGTGCATAATATCAAGTACCCATCCTAGCCAACCATACGCCACTGCTTACCCCCCAGTTGTGGTACCAAACCACCGGGTGGTGCCAAACCACCGTGACATATAGTCACAATGTGCTACCAAAGCACTCGTGTCCGTAGACACAAATCGGGTGATGGGGCCAACCCATCGTGTGATACCAAATCACCGGCGATTTATCCCATATCTCAAGTGGGGCCAACCCACGGTGGTATTAACCACGGGGATAAGTCGCTCTCGAGGTGCCAAACCTCCGGAGGTACCAAACCTCTGGTGACCGTAGTCACGGTGTGTTACCAAAACACGGTGCCCGTCGGCACACGATCAATCTTCCCCTCTCTCGTATAACCCACGATAAATAAACGATTTACCAATGGATCATCATATGTATCATATGTATCAATAAGCCATGCTTCCCAAAAGCATTAAAATAATCTCACATTAATAGAGACTTACCTAATCCTCACTTGTACCATTAAGGCACTAAATCCATATCTACATAAGATGATATTCACACAACAGCATTCAATATGATTTATTAAATATTACAAGTGTGTATGTACACACTGTTACTACTCGATAGTCTTAAATCCCGAGAAGAAACGTTGGTCACCACAGATCTATCTCATCCTATATTCGCCAAAAACATGGGTTAGTCTTATGGCCTATTCGGCCAAATCCAAAATATTCAAAGGGTTAATATTTAACCCGAAAGCCTTACCTAACACCCTTGAGTACTAGCCACCAAGTGTTTCGCTTCCCTAATCGGCAATCATTAAGTTAGTAGCCTTCGCTTTAATCGAATATCATGAATAAAGAAAACAGATCTTACCACCTTACCCCAAAACCGATTGCTCCAAAGCAACGGGTTCACCTCGCTGCTTCCAAATCCAAGGCCCTATATTTTAATCAAGCGATTAGTAGCCTTAACAAATATTGCCGAAATAGTCACTTACCAACCTCCAAGTCGACAAGAAGAGAAAAGGGAATCCTAGACATTCGGCCTAACATACTTACCCTCCAAATTCGATTAGAGAATGCTTCCCCCTCCTTGTTCAGTATTCGGCCAAGGTTCCAAAAGAAGAGAGGGTTTTTCTTTTATCGGTTTTTGGGAGGATAATCAAAGAATAAACAACAACAACTAATGAAGGCTAGCCGAAAATTGAGAGAAGAGACTAAGAGATGGAAGTGGTTCTTAACTTTGAAGAAAGAAAAGAAATCAGATGGCAACTAGTTGGGAGAATTTCGGCTACTAAAAAAAATTCTAAAAAGAATTTAAGATGGTAGATGGGGGTTTATATAGGATTTCGGCACCCCCCCTTCCTATTACTTGCCGTCCACTCTCCCTAGGGAGAGTTCAAATTTCGGCAAAACTCTTACAACCTCTCTTGGCCACACATTTGTATTAATTCAAAATTAAATTGAATTAATCTCCATTAATCAATTAATAATCAAATAATCTAATAATATCCAAATAATATCCCTTTAAAATACTTGATTATCCCATGATAATTCATTTAAAATAACATCCTTATTATCTCCATTTATCTCTTCATAATCCATAGAATTTAAGAAATTAAAAATGCTCATATTATCTCTAAAAAATATATATTAAAGAGAGAAAAATCCTCCCTATGTGCCGTCCAACATAAATGAAAAAAAGAAGGGGATTCCTGTGACTCGAACACAAGCTCCCTATCCCCCCCTTGGTGGCGTCAACACTAGCTCCTAAGTGGCCCTCTCCTTGCCACTTTTCCAAGCTGATTTTTGTGTCAAATTATCCCCACTTATTCTTTTAACACCCTTCTGCTAAGGCTCCTTACCTTTTAAGTTAAAAACTATAATTTCTATTAAACCGAGCACACTCAAAGCCTTAAATTAAGCTCTCTTATTCCATAAATAATATTTCAGTAGTTCATACATAAGAAAATAATGAAATTTCAAATAGCCCCGTTTTTGGGATGTTACAGTTCTACCCCCCTTAAAATAAATTTTGTCCCCGAAATTACTTAACTAGAAAAGGTGGGGGTATTGCTGCCTCATTACATCCTCGGGTTCCCACGTAGCTTCCTCTGTACCATGGTTCCGCCATAGTACTTTCACCAAGGGCACTGACTTCCTACGTAGAACCTTCACATCTCGGTCCAAGATCTGAACTGGTTCCTCTTCAAAAGATAAATCTGGATTCACCTCGATCTCTGCCACTGGCACAACGTGCGATGGGTCTGACCGATACCGTCTCAGCATTGATACGTGAAAGACATCATGGATCTGGTTCAGTTCGGCCGGTAACTCAAGCTGGTACGCCACTGGTCCTACTCGCTTAATCACCGTATATGGCCCGATAAAACTTTGGGTTTGGCTTCCTTTCCGTCCAAATCTTAACACCTTTTTCCAAGGCGACACTTTCAGAAAAACCTTGTCTCCCACAGCATACTCCATCTCCTTGCGTTTTAAATCCGCATAGGATTTTTGCCTATCCGATGCTTCTTTAAGACGAGACCGAATTACTTTGACTTTATCCTCCGCCTCTCGCTCACCAACTCGGACCCAAAATCATCGTTCACCTAATTCCGTCCAACATGTCGGTACGACACTTCCTTCCATACAATTGCTCTCATACGGAGCCATCCGGATACTTGCACGTAGTCATTTTGTTATAGGCGAACTCTCGCTAACGGTAGAAATTCCTCCCAACTACCACGGAAATCCAAGACACAACCTCTTAACATATCCTCTAAGATCAGTATCACCCTTTCCGATTGTCCGTCGATCGTGGATGGAAAGCGGTACTAAAATCCAACCGTGTGCCCATAGCTTGATGCAAGGCTTTCCAAAACCTTGACGTGAATCTGGGATCCCTATCCGAGATGATTGATGTTGGAACCCCATGCAATCTTACTATCTCCGAGACGTACAGCTTAGCTAGCTTCTGAAGAGAGAAATCCATCCTCACCGGTATGAAGTGAGCCGACTTAGTTAACCGGTCTACTATTACCCAAACCGCGTCTTTCTTACTTGGGGCGTAAGGGGTAGCCCACTAACAAAATCCATAGTGATCCGCTCCCACTTCCATTGGGGAATCTTCACCGGTGAAGCAACCTCGACGGCAATCGATGTTCAGCCTTTTAACTTGTTGACAAGTTAGACACTTACCAACAAACTCATTATTTCACGCTTTAACTCGGGCACCAAAATCGCTCTCTAAGATCCCTATACATCTTGCGCTCCTCCGGATGCATAGCGTAGGGGGGCTACTATGTGCATCATGAAGAATCTTCTGCCTCAACTCCACATCCTTTGGCATACACGCCCGCCCTTGAAAGCATAATACTCCATCACTCGACAGGTTATATCCTTTCAAACCACCATCCTGAACTTGTGCTTTCTTAGCGTTCAACCCTTCATCCACTGACTGTTTTTCCTTAACCTCCTCGATCCATGTTGGCTCAACTCAAGTTCCCGCCAATAGACTTCCATCATCATATAGACTTAACCGAGCAAACATTGCTCTCAAGTCCGTCACAACCTTCCGGCTCAACGCGTCAGCTACCACGTTGGCCTTGCCTGGATGATACTCGATTGAACAATCGTAATCCTTCAAAAGTTCAATCCACCGACGTTGTCTCAGGTTTAGATCCTTCTGAGTCAAGAGATACCTCAGACTCTTGTGATCTGTATAAACTATCGACTTCTCCCCATAAAGATAATGCCGCCATATCTTTAAAGCAAAAACGCATCGCTTTGCTAACTCCAAGTCGTGCGTTGGATAGTTCAATTCATGAGGTCTTAACGGACGTGATGCATAGGCTACTACCTTCCCCTCAGCATCAAAGACACATCCCAAACCAGATGGGACGATCACAATAAGCGGTGAACAATTTTCCTTCCTCTGGCCGCACCAAAATCGGAGCTTCCGTCAAGATTTTCCTTAGCCTATCGAAGCTTTCTGTTGCTTCTCGACCATACAAATGGGACACCTTTCCTTAGTAGCTTCACCAACGGCGCACTGCGATTAGAGAAAATCCTTCTACAAACCTTCGATAATACCCCGCTAGACCTAGAAAACTTCGGATCTCCGCCACTGACCTAGGTGGTTTCCAATCCAATACCGCTTCAATCTTGCGAGGGTCTACTCTAATTCCTTCCGCCGATACCACATGTCCTAAGAAAGCCACCTCCCTCAGCCAAAATTCGCACTTGCTGAATTTGGCATATAATTGCTTCTCCCTTAGTACTTGCAACACTATTCGCAAATGCTTGTCATGCTCTCCCTCCGTCCTAGAGTACACCAAGATGTCGTCAATGAATACTACGACGAACTGGTCTAGGTACTGCTGAAATACTCTGTTCATCAAGTCCATAAATGCCGCCGGCGCGTTGGTTAACCCGAATGGCATTACCAGAAACTCGTAATGTCCATACCGAGTTCTGAATGCCGTCTTGTGGACATCCACCTCCTTCACCTTTAGTTGATGGTAGCCCGATCTAAGGTCTATCTTTGAAAACACCGCGGCACCCTTCAGTTGGTCAAACAAGTCATCGATCCGAGGCAACGGATACTTGTTTTTGATCGTTAACTTGTTTAACTGACGGTAGTCGATGCACATTCGCATGGATCCGTCCTTCTTCTTGACAAATAGCACAGGTGCTCCCCACGGGGATATGCTTGGTCGAATAAACCCTCTATCCAAGAGCTCCTGAATTTGGGCCTTCAGCTCCACCAATTCCTTTGGTGCCATTCGGTATGGTGCTATAGACACAGGTGCCGTTCCGGGTAGCAAGTCAATACCGAATTCAACTTCCCGATCCGGAGGCGGACACGGAAGTTCTTCCGAATACGTCGACAAATTCCCCAACCGTTCGAACCTCAACTCATCGACTCCTTAGCTTCCAAAGCACGCAGATCCGAACCAAATATGCCTCGCAACCTTTCTTAACCATCCTTTCGGCCTTCAAGGTGACACCACATTGGATAGGTAATTCCTTCTATCACCTATCATAACCACTTCATCACCTCACCGCCTTTAAGCACCATGCGCTTAGCCGCGCAAATCAAATTCGCCCGATACTTAACTAGCCAATCCATTCCAAGGATCAAATCGAACTCTCCGAAAGGTAGTTCCATCGGATCGGCTACAAATACGACCCCTTGGAGTTCTAGGGGTACCTCTTTATAAAGTTTGTCTACTACTACAGAGTGTCCTGGGGGCTTAGCACATCATCTTCCTAAGAGTAGTCTCGAGTCTAGGTCCATAGTTCCTACCACACTACTAGCAATGTACGAGTCGTCCGAACCCACATCAATTAATGCAACATAGGGTAAACCAAATATTAGAAACGTCTCGGTTATGACGTCCGGTCGTCTCTCCTCTTTGCGCCGCCTCATTTGCATAGACTAAGCCAGTGCCTAGCCTCAGTTACCCAACCTCTCGCCTCGGGTTCCACGACCTCGGTTGAAACCATTGTCTCTCTCGCCATTACCCCGACCCCTCTGTGGTGGTCCAACATTTACGCCCGAGCGCGATTCGACCTTCCGGTGATCTCAGCGCCTTTTGAGGACAGATCCCTTACCGATGCTCCAAAGACCCACACTCAAAACAACCTTTGTTACCGGTCCAACAACCTCCCAATGAGTTTTTCCACAGCGGTTGCACCGAGTCGGCCTTTGATTAGTAGTCGTGGGCCTCACTGGGTCTGATTTGGCCCACTCGCCTTAGCTCGCGCTCGAGCATTAGTGCTACCCGATCCACCGGCCCCAATCCTCTTTTTCTCGGTTATTCTTGCTATAGTTTTGCCTTACACCTCTTTAACCCCTTTCTACCACCTTGGCCTTCTCCACAAGAGATGAGAACTCACGCACTGTCTGCAAGGGCAATTAGTAATCTCGGATCATCTCTCGAGCCCGTCCCTCAAAGCGGACACAGCGCTCATGTTCGGTGGCTACGATTCCTCCGCATACCTACTTAGCCTTAAAAACTCCGCCTCATATTCCGCTATCGACTTAGTTCCTTGCACTAGCCCTAAAAAGGCTTTCCTCCGAGCATCCGTATAGCTAGTGCCTACATACTTCTTCCGAAGCGCGCTGAAGTAGTCCCATGTGAGATCATCACCGCGGCTCCATCCCGATGGATCGGCCACCACTGGTACGCTTCATCCTTTAGAAGCGACACCGCCCCTTCGCTTCTCCTCGTCGGTCAAAGTCGAGATCATCCATGACCCTTTCCGTAGATTCCAGCCAATATTCATGCGGCCTGGGTGCCACTCCCGAGACACCACGGAACACCTCGGCCCGTTAGGATCGAATCCGCTGGGAGCAGACTTACGAGCTCCCAAATTCCCACCACCCGGCCACCATCTCCAACACTCGTAAAAGCGACTTGCGACCACGGCCTCACCACCGGCCCGGTCCTCGCTTTCTCACCCCGAAAGTAGGAGGTGGTGGTGGCGGTGGTACCTCGTTCCGAACCTTGACTGACTGACGGGTTCGGACACACGTCATTCTACCCCTACCGCGCGTCCACGGCGTCCACGTCCTCTAGAACTCATTCTATCTACCGCGCTTTTACTCTGATTAAGAAAATTTTATGTGTTAGCATTTGTTTCACTTTCTTATTCGCGAAGAAATTTTATGAACAGAATTTAATTAGGGATTCTTTCGAGCAAACAAGGTTTCAGTCTTCTATCCTAGTTCACACAAAGAGTTCATGCATCCATTCCTTAATGCTTTCCCTACCTATTCACTCTTCGGACATTTCTGCCCATTTCTAACCCAGGGGTATTTTCGTCATTTTCCCTACAGGGGTATTTTCGTAATAAAAGGGATTTTAAAACTTTAGTAAAGTAGGTCATTTTGAAATTCCCAAAACTGGAGGATATTTATAAAAATTTGTAAAATCGTAATCGTTTTGAAACCAGGGGTATTTTGGTAATTTTGTCAATCAGGGGTAATTTTGTCATTTTGACAAATCAGGGATATTTTCGACAGTTGTAAAACTTTGAGGGTCCTTTCTGAAAGTTTTTTTTTTTCAAATAGTGATGTTGGTAAAGATCAGGGTCATTTCGGTAATTTTTACAAATTGAGGGCGTTTTCGTAATTTTCTCAAACCAAAATATTTCAGTGTTGATTTTCAAAACTAAGTTGTTGGATATTTGTAAAGTAGTTGAAATTTTTGAGCAAAACCATTGAACTAATATTTTATGAGTCGTATGCGTTTTAGTAATTTTACCCCTAAAGGCATTTTTGTAATTTTCCAAAAATTTGGGTTTTTCGAGGAAAACGTTGTAAATATGATGTTTTCCGATTGAAAGAGTTGTTGCAAGAGTTTTGAAAACATTGGAGTTGTTGTTGTTTCATTTCTTTTGAAAACATGGCTAATTCCCTTTTCGGGTTTTAATCATAGTGTTTAGCCCATGACCGAGCCCTCTTGGTCGTGGTGAACCAAAGCTACGCACCAGCGAGATTCGAGTGAAGAGGAGGTGGGTCACGCGGACCGCTTAAATACCAAGCTCTCACCGAACCTTTCTAGACATGCGCACGCAGGTTGCCACACCACTGAGCCCTTTGAGTTAGGGTGAACCGGCTACGCACTGTAGGATACTGCGAAGAGGAGGTGAGTCACACTGATCGCTTAAATACCGTGCTCTTCCCGATCCAATCCTCGACATGCGCATGGGGTTACCACACCCCTAGCTCACCGGCTAAGTCATAGATTGGTTTAGTTCTTTAATGTCTTATGATCGGTTCATGTGTTTGAGTAATCTAATCCTGGGGTTCAAGTCCTATAAGTCTATCTACGTTCCCATACTTCCTACCCTTCTACGTAGATATAATTCACCAAGAGGTTCGTAAGTACTTACAGGGCGGATCGGTCTGGAGACTCGGGCCATGTTTGTTCAAAATCCAAAAATTATTTCATAAGGCCTTTTAAAACATTTTTGGGCCTTGGGCCCCTGACAGAGCTTTGAACTGGCTCGATACCAATTTTGTAACAACCCAACCCGCCCAAAATGCTATGGCCGAATCTGTCATTATGCATGAAAACATTTTTCAAGTTCCTTTTTGAAACCAACTTAAATTTTAAAACTTTTCCATTTTAGTGGGCTTGCCAAAACTTTATTTTTGATTTACAATTTAAGTTAAGTTGGGATAATATAAAATTATAAGTGTGCCGATGGCTAAAAAAAAAATATTTACGATTAGCTTAGAAAACCCTTTTAACTCATTTCATAAAGAGATAATTAAACAAATATTCGAGCGTAAAATAAAAATAAATAAAAATACTAGGAGGCCTTATTACATAAACGAAAATAAAATTTAAATCCACAATCCCATGGTAAATAAATTGAAATTCAAGGTCTGTTAAAATTTAACTCCAACGGCATGGCCACCTCGAGTCAGCCCGGCTCCACATCCGCGATCTACTTGTTACCTGAAAAATGTAAAGGAGAAGGTGAGTCACCAAGACTCAGTATGTAACCCTTCCCCCGATTTAAGTAATTTCATACACAACATGTAACAAATAAATGTGCATAATATCAAGTACCCATCCTAGCCAACCATACGCCACTGTCTACCCCGTTGTGGTACCAAACCACTGGTGGTGCCAAACCACTGGTGACATATAGTCACAATGTGCTACCAAAGCACTGGTGTCCGTAGACACAAATCGGGTGATGGGGCCAACCCATCGTGTGATTCCAAATCATTGGCAGACGATCCCATATCTCAAGTGGGGCCAACCCACGGTGGTATTAACCACAGGGATAAGTCGCTACTGAGGTGCCAAACCTCTGGAGGTACCAAACCTCTGGTGACCGTAGTCACGGTGTGTTACCAAAACACTGGTGACCGTCGGCACGATCAATACTGCCCCCTCCTCTCGTATAACCCACAATAAATAAACGAAGCACCAACGTATCATCATATGTATCATATGTATCAATAAGCCATGCTTCCCAAAAGCATTAAAATAATCTCACATTAATAGAGACTTACCGGAATCCTCACTTGTACCATTAAGGCACTAAATCCATATCTACATAAGACAGATATTCACACAACAGGCATTCAATATGATTTATTAAATATTACAAGTGTGTATGTACACACCTGTTACTACGATAGTCTTAAATCCCGAGAAGAAACGTTGGTCACCACAGATCTATCTCATCCTATATTCACCAAAAACATGGGTTAGTCTTATGGCCTATTCGCCAAATCCAAAATATTCAAAGGGTTAATATTTAACCCGAAAGCCTTACCTAACACCCTTGAGTACTAGCCACCAAGTGTTTCGCTTCCCTAATCGGCAATCATTAAGTTAGTAGCCTTCTTACTTAATCGAATATCATGAATAAAGAAAACAGATCTTACCACCTTACCCCAAAACCGATTGCTCCAAAGCAACGGGTTCACTGCTTGCTTCCAAATCAAGAAGGCCCTATATTTTAATCAAGCGATTAGTAGCCTTAATAATAGTCATTGCCGAAATAGTCACTTACCAACCTCCAAGTCGACAAGAAGAGAAAAGGGAATCCTAGACATTCGGCCTAACATACTTACCCTCCAAATTCGATTAGAGAATGCTTCCCCTCCTTGTTCAATGATTCGGCCAAGGTTCCAAAAGAAGAGAGGGTTTTTCTTTTATCGGTTTTTGGGAGGATAATCAAAGAATAAACAACAACAACTAATGAAGGCTAGCCAAAAATTGAGAGAAAGAGACTAAGAGATGGAAGTGGTTCTTAACTTTGAAGAAAGAAAAGAAATCGGATGGCAACTAGTTGGGAGAATTTCACTACTAAAAAAATTCTAAAAAGAATTTAAGATGGTAGATGGGGGTTTATATAGGATTTCTACACCCCTTCCTATTACTTGCAGTCCACTCTCCCTAGGGAGAGTTCAAATTTCGACAAAAACTCTTACATACCTCTCTTGGCCACACATTTGTATTAATTCAAAATTAAATTGAATTAATCTCCATTAATCAATTAATAATCAAATAATCTAATAATATCCAAATAATATCCCTTTAAAATACTTGATTATCCCATGATAATTCATTTAAAATAACATCCTTATTATCTCCATTTATCTCTTCATAATCCATAGAATTTAAGAAATTAAAAATGCTCATATTATCTCTAAAAAATATATATTAAAGAGAGAAAAATCCTCCCTATGTGCCGTCCAACATAAATGAAAAAAAGAAGGGGATTCCTGTGACTCGAACACAAGCTCCCTATCCCCCCCTTGGTGGCGTCAACACTAGCTCCTAACTGGCCCTCTCCTTGCCACTTTTCCAAGCTGATTATTGTGTCAAATTATCCCTACTTATTCTTTTAACACCCTTCTGCTAAGGCTCCTTACCTTTTAAGTTAAAAACTATAATTTCTATTAAACCGAGCACACTCAAAGCCTTAAATTAAGCTCTCTTATTCCATAAATAATATTTCAGTAGTTCATACATAAGAAAATAATGAAATTTCAAATAGCCCCGTTTTTGGGATGTTACAGACACAACACGCTTCTTAAACTTAGGAGCCGAAACTAGGGGTCCGTTCCCTTCCCTGGATTGACTTGATCAATAAAAGTTGAATCTAACAGACTTGGCTTGAGAAACCTATTGAACCCCTAAATGAACCATGTTAAACCGATTCTTAGAGATAGAATAAAGGAAGTGGCCTTCCGGCCAACCGAATCAATAAAGAATCCCTTACCACCCATTCTGCCAACAACTACTTACCAAAATCTTCTCGAAAGTAGGCCACACGAAGAAAAGAGATGGTGATGCACCCCTCTACAATCGGTCAGTGCCGAAAGAAGTGAGTCAGGATTTCAGTTTAACCAAACCAAAAGAAAAAGAAAGCAAACGAGAAAGAATAGAGAAGAAGGCTCCTTACCGAAGTAAGAGATTATAGAATGGAGGGTCTATATTCGGCTATCAACAAAAATCGATAGAAAGGGTGCCTATTCCTGAGGCAACATGAAGGTTCAGCATTAACACAATAAGAAATAAATAAGAGAAAAGAAGATAGAACTAGGAATAAGGCGGCTATAGCACTTACAGGTTCAGTTATGATGGAAGAACAAGAAGAAGATGAACTAGGCAGATTCAGCAACACAAGGCACAAGTATGAGATGAAACAAAAAGGGAAATGGTTACTATGAGAATTCAACAAAAGGATGGAAAATTGAGAAATGAAGCAAATGAGAGGAAAAGAGAAAAGAAGAGAAGGGAAAAGAGTGTCAAAAGGTTTCGAATTTTACCAAATAAAAGATGAACCAAAATGGTCTTGGGAGTTTGTAGCACACAGAGAAAAAGGTTGAAAAGAAAAGAAGCTCCAAATGCCGGAAAAGAGGAAACTCAAAACACACAAGATTTTTGTTAAACACACATAAGGATTCGACACCTAAACCCGTACCAAAATGAATGCCCTCTCCATCCAAAAGACTTTATTTTGACCGAATTCCTTCCCCCAACACTTCCCAAAAATCGGCCAACTCCCCTTCTCACCTCAATCCCCTTATTTCCTACTTGATTCTCTCCTTAATCCCCTCTACATCACTAATTGAAATACATTTGAATAAGTCTTCAACTCCACCACTAGAGTCCCAATCAAACTCTCTCACCTTCACCTGACCAGCACCAAAAATTAAAGAGATTGTGCTGCAGGTGAGATTCGAACCTCCTCCCTGCTGCTCCCTTTTGTGACGCCACTTCCCTGCAACCTAAGTGGCGTCTCCTTGGCACTTTACCACATCACTTCTTGTGTTAACAAAACACAATTACTTACCCTTAAGGCCTGCCTCAGTTAGCTCTCCCCTAAAGTGCCTAAAAATAAAATTTTCACCAAAGCTCAAGCTTAACCCTGAGCCTTCCCGGGACCCCCAAACACACCTAAATAACAAACAGAACATGCCAAACACACAGCAACACAAAAATAATGCAGAGCCCCCAATTCCAAGATGTTACTGTTCTAACCCCCTTAAAGAAATTTTGGCCTCGAAATTTACCTGGTCAAGGAGATGAGGGTATTGCTATCGCATCACCCCCTCTGGCTCCCACGTGGCTTATTCTGAACTGTGATTTCACCATAACACTTTAACCAACGGAATCGTCTTTCTCTGTAACACCTTAACATCTCGGTCTAGGATTTGAACTGGTTCCTCCTCAAAAGATAAATCAGGTCTTATTTCAATTCCTTCCACTGGTACTATATGAGATGGATCCGAACGGTAGCGCCTTAACATTGAGACATGGAATACATCATGAATCTGCCTTCGAGTTGATAAGCTATCGATCCTACCCGCTTCAACACGCGATAAGGCCCGATAAATCTAGGGCTCAGCTTGCCCTTTTGTCCAAACCTTAGAACTTTCTTCCACGGTGAAACTTTTAAGAAAACCTGATCACCCACAGAGAACTCAATATCCTTACGCTTCACATCTGCATAAGATTTCTGCCTATCAGAAGCTTTCTTCAACCGGGTTCGAATTAACTTAACCTTTTCCTCTGTTTCAAAAATCAATTCCGGACCCAACAACTGTCGTTCACCCAACTCTGTCCAACAAGTAAGGGTACAACACTTTTGGCCATACAACGCTTCATAGGGTGCCATATGAATACTAGATTGGTAGATGTTGTTGTATGCAAATTCTACCAATGGTAGGAACTCCTCCCAACTACCCCTGAAGTCAATGACGCAATCCCTCAACATGTCTTCCAAGATCTGAATTACCCTCTCAGACTGGCCATCAGTCTGTGGATGAAACGCTGTGCTGAAATCCAAGCTTGTACCCAACGCTTGATGCAACGCCTTCCAGAACCTCCATGTAAACCTGGGGTCTTTGTCCGATATGATAGACACAGGTACCCCATGCAAGCTCACAATCTCCGCCACATACAACTTGGGCTAACTTCTGTAAAGAATAATCCACCCGAATCGGTATGAAGTGAGCAGACTTCGTCAATCGATCGACAATTATCCATACTGAATCCTTCCTCGTAGACGTAAGGGGTAGCCCACTCACAAAGTCCATCGTTATCCTCTCCCACTTCCAAAGTGGAATATTTACTGGCTGTAGCAACCCCGAAGGCAATTGGTGTTCTGCCTTCACCTGCTGACACGTCAAGCATTTACCCACATACTCAGTCACTTCCTGCTTCAGACCCAGCCGCCAAAACTGTTCTCGCAGATCCCTATACATCTTACTTCCACCAGGATGCATAGCGTATGGGCTACTATGCGCTTTCTGTAGAATCTTTCGTCTCAATTCGAAATCCTTCAGCATACAAGCCCTTCCCCAAAAGCACAATACCCCATCACTGTTCACACTAAAATCTGCTAACTCACCCTCTGCCACTAGCTAAAATTTAGAACTTAGTGATTCATCAAACAGTTGCTTCTCTTTAATCTGACTGACCCAAGAAGGCTTCACTTGAAGTTCAGCTAGCATACTTCCATCATCATACAAGCTGAGATCGGTGAACATTGCCCTCAAGTCCGATATCACTTTACGACTTAATGCATCTGCCACTACATTAGCTTTACCCGGGTGGTACTCGATCGAAAAATCATAATCCTTTAACAATTCAGCCCACCTCCTTTGGCTTAAACTCAACTCCTTCTGGGTAAGGAGATACTTCAGACTCTTGTGGTCCGTGTAGATAACAGACTTCTCCCCATACAGATAGTGCCTCCAGATCTTCAGAGCAAACACTATCGCGGCTAACTCCAGGTCATGTGTGGGATAATTCACTTCATGCGGTCTTAACTGCCTAGACGCATATGCTACCACCTTTCCTTCTTGCATTAACACACATCCTAACCCTGTGTGCGACGCATCACAGTCAACAACAAACTCCTTCCTAGCCTCAGGCTGAATCAACATTGGAGCCTCAGTCAAGATCCTCTTCAGCTTTTCAAAACTTTCCTATTGCTTATTCGACCAGACAAACGGTACCCCTTTCCATAACAACTTGGTTAACCGTGTAGCTATTAGTGAGAACCCCTCAACAAACCTTCTGTAATACCCAGATAACCCAAGAAAACTCCAAATTTTTGCCACAGACTTAGGCGGTTTCCAGTCCAATACGGCCTCAATTTTCTGAAGATCCACTCTAATTCCCTCAGCAGACACAACATGATCAAAAAAGGTAACCTCTTTCAACCAAAATTCACACTTACTGAATTTGGCGTACAGCTATTTCTCTCTCAGAATTTGCAGCACCACCCGGAGATGCGAATCATGCTCCTCTTCTGTACTTGCATAAACCAGGATATCGTCTATGAATACCATGACAAACCAATCCATATAGGGTTGGAATACCCGATTCATCATGTCCATATACGCAACTGGTGCATTTGTCAACCCAAAAGGCATTACCAAGAACTCGTAGTGACCATAACGAGTTCGAAAAGCTGTCTAATAAATATCTGACTCCTTGACCTTAAGTTGGTGATAAGCTGACCTCAAATCTATCTTTGAAAATACCGAAGTGCCTCGCAACTGATCGAACAGATCGTCTATCCTAGGCAACGGGTACTTGTTCTTAATCGTCAACTTGTTCAGTTGCCTATAGTCAATGCACATTCGCATTGACCCGTCCTTCTTCTTAACAAATAGGACTGGCGCTCCCCAAGGAGACACACTAGGTCGGATAAAGCCTTAGTCCAACTGATACGGGCTGGCTCGGGGTGAGTCGAAACGTATGCGGGTTGCCCAATCGTCTACGAGGAGAAATCAAGCCTTTGAAAGATAATTCGGAAAATATAAATGAGTTTGCGGAAGCTTAAATAAATAAAACAGGATTTGGTTTGATTTTGATAAAAATATAAAATAGATAAAAGGATAATTGGATGGAGATGGATAAACGAACTTAAACGAGAAGCGATTCAACACTAAAGAGTGTCACCCCGGGTTCTATATTGTTTAAGGTGGATGAATGGAATCGATGATGGAAATGGAAATCCGAACTTAACTTCAAGAAAGATTCAACACTATATAACAGTGTCACCCCATTTCTTATATTGCTAAGGTGGATAGATGAAGATAGGTTGATGAACGCCACACCAACGAATTTGGTGATAAGTTCAAACAAGCCGAAGACGCCACAAGCAAAGCTTGATAAGTCTAACGAAACTTGTACGAAAACGAAGAGGAGATAAACTCACTCAAATGAACAAAGGTTCATAAAATTTCATTGATAAAAATTCTGTCCTGCAAACTAAAAATGGCCAAATATTTATAGCCAATGTGCCTTACAAATAAAAACAAATAGCAAGAATTTTGGGTCTTCAATTGCCGTCCATGCTGACCATGCATCCATTATATCCCACTCAATTTTGATTTAAAAATTTCAAGGCAATATAAGATTCCTTGCCGTCCAAAACCATAATTCAACGCCTCAATTATTTATTTAATTTCTTTTGACACATGTTTATTTTCCACCAAGGTGTGCCGTCCAAGTTTCTTGTCCAAGTTGCTTCTATCTTGCTTTAAATATTCTTCACTAGTGCTTATTTCAACACCTTGCAACTTTTAATTTATTTATTCACCCATTAGCTCCATTTGGTCGTCCACTACCAAGTTTTTCCCAAAGCCATGCCATCCAACATATGATGAATGTTGCTTGGTATATTTTAATTCCATGCCATTTGTTTATCACAACATGCCTCCATATTTTAATGCTCCATTTCATGTTTGAATAAGCTCCACCTTTGCCATAATATTCCTCCATTACCGTCTATTACTAGGCATTTTAAAATGGCTTTGTTTAATCATCAATTAATCCCCCCTAGTTGCCGTCCAACATGGTTCTTCATGCCATCACTTTGTTTATTCTAAGTTACTCACGCATGCTTCCCTATTTTATTCTCCTCCACCATGTATCAAGTAATTCCCACATGTTCATTTATTTATTCCATCATTAGCTAAGCCTCCAAGTCGTCCATGCACTTAAAACATTTATAATTCTAATTTGACCTTGCAGTCCACTAGCATCATATAATCAATTGTTTATCCCATGATGGTTTTTGCACTCCAATTTTATTTATTCCAAGCATTGCCGTCCAAGGTAAATTCCCATGCTCCCCATTTAATCCTGCACCATTGAACCTTGGGTGATTTCCTATAAAACAAATAACCCAAACATTAATTTGAATAAAATTTTAACTTGAACCAAAAATTAAAATACTTTATTCTAAACACCAGACATATTAAAACTACATTAACTAAACAATCTAATTAATATGAAATAACATGTAGCAAAATAATAAATGACTGAATTAATTAATTAACTTAAACTAAATTAATTAAATTTCATTCTAGCAATTTAATTAACTTAAACTAAGTTAATTAATTTTTATTCCAACAATTAAATAATTAGAATGAGGTAAGAGGTGAGCTAATAACGAGCTCCACAAATTAAAATTCGTGGTGCCCTGGGCGTTCCCGTATCATCCCCTCCCTCTTCAAGACGATTCGTCCTCGAATCGACCCGTTGCTTGTCCGAACAAAACTCCTTGTTCGTCTTTCCTCGATCAAATAGGAAGGATGATAATAGCAATACCTGAAAAGAAAATTCAAGAATTAGCAAGAAATGTTTTAAACATACTTGCAAACCGAATAAAAACAACACCAAACAAATAAATCGCATGCGCATAAACACTTTATCATACAAAAGGATCAATGCCTTGTCAAAATTTTGGAACAAAAGCGGATAAGCTTCAAAGCATGCATACGATCTAATTGGATTCCACAAGACAAGATAAACATGCGAATAACACATCAATTGATAGATATAATCATCAAAAGCAAGTAATGAAGAAAACGCATATGGCACCTGAAATTGAACATTCAAACCTTGCTTCGTATTCGCACATGAATAAAAATGATCAAACACAAAACTCTTTTTGTCTTCCTTTAAAACAAATAGACCATTAATAAACAAAATAGGGCATTCAAATAATTCATGATCTAAATGCTTTACAAAATGGCAGTCATCATTATGAACTCTTTCAACATCTAAAATGAACAAAAATGTTTCAACAAATGCTTCATGACACTTATCGAAAACAATTATCCTTTTGTCAAGAATTAAAACAGATAGTCCATTATCCAACAAGATAGAATAATGAAGAACATCACGTTTTAAAGATTTTACAAGAGTGGATTCACCAACGTGATTCGTGTCATCATCCGAAGAAAACAAAATGGGTTCATAGGTTTCAAGTGTCTTACCTTTGGGTGTTTAAAGAAAGAAATCGACTTTACCTTCACTAGCTAAAAATTGAAGATCGAATTTCCCTTGCTCGATCAAGACAAATCTTCTCTCCTCGAGCAAGTAATGTAGTCGATACTTTATTCGCGGATCAATATTTTTCAAACAAGATGGGAGCTCCATGTACACGAATTGCATATACAAACACAAAATTTGCTTAATGAACGAATAAAAATTGAAAACAAAGTTGACAAAATTCGTTACATTATTTAAAAACCAAGTATCAACACAATAGGAATTTTTCACACATATTTGGTGATACTTGCTTTTTCCACAAAACAAATCTAAACAAATTCCCGGTTTCGAGAAATCAATCACGTTAGACCAATAAGAATTATGTACGTTCAAGATAAAGCGATCAATACTCTTAACATATTTCAAAATGTATTTACAAATACTCAATGATTTTATGTTAGACAATGAATTAATCTCGTAATATCTACAATCAAACAAATTGGGGTTAGAAGAAAAATCATCTTTGTACAAAAATTTCGATTCTTCAAAACGCTTACCTTCCTTACCTTTCGACTCGAGAGGTTCAACTTCATCTTCAAGTTTACCTCTTTTCTTTTTATTTCTTTTTCTTTGTTTTTATTACATGAAGTTACAAAAGAATCACAATAATAAGAATTTCTAAAAGAAGAAAAATTATTTACGGATAAATCACGATAATTTTTTTGGGAAGAATACTCCATGTAGGATTTCTTTGAATCATACGTCAAATAACTCGTGCTTTCTTGTCCGTCGTCTTGAAGAGAATCGAGCTCGTAACTTTCTTCTCTCTGTTTCGAAGACCGCGTTGAGTAGGAGTCTTGGTAATAATCTCCTCTAGAATAGTCCTTGGTCGGGTATTGTCGTGCTGCTCTTAACTCCGTCCTTTGAGTTGAAGAAGTTCGCCCTCGATGATAGGAAGATGGGAGGTACCGTTTGCGCATCACGTCTTTCATTTCAGACTACGTTAATATTGGATACTCTCCATTTCGTTTTCGACTCTTGGTAAATTGGTCCCACCAAGTCATGGCATAATCGGTGAAACTATTTTCCGCCAGCCTTACTTTCTTGCTTTCCAAATAATCGTGGTACCCAAAAACCTCTTCTACTCGCATTTCCCATTCAAGGTATGCATCCGCATCGGCTTTACCTTGAAACGGTGGAATGTTTTTGTTATTCTTCTTGACGTCATTAAAACATCCTTGATCTCTAAAGCCTCGGTTTCTTCGATCGCGTCGCCTTTCACCTTGGTTGTATGATGGATCGAACCAATCGCCATCTATAGCACTTCTTCCTTCGAAATTTAGAGGCATATTTGTTGCTGAAAAGAAACTATTATAACAAAGGGAAATAAACCGACAAAATTTAAAATACCTTACCACAAAATCTCACAAGTCACTCACAAAGAAATTTCGCTCACACTCGTGTTTCATTCGTTTAAGTTTTTTTTTTTGATGAATACACTCGTGCCTTTTTCCGATATTTCTCACTCTCACAAATTCGTATTTCGGTTCCGAAAGACTTATTTACTGCTTGAGGGCCGGCTTCAAAATTGGTAACAATGGTTTGATGTCGGGTATAAGGTAGGCTGAAAAAAAGAAATTTTTTTTGGGTATACAGTAGGCTAAAACGAGAAAAGAAAAAAAAATTTCGGGGGTCGGGTAGAAGGAAAGAGGGTAGAGGGGTGGTTTTAAGATCGGGGTAGAAGTATTTTCCATACACTTTTTTTTAACTCTTTTTTTAAATACTTTTTTTTTTGTATTCGTATATTTTTTTTATACGAATTTTTTTTTGTATCTCTCTTTTTTTTTTTAACTTCGACTATACTATAATGAAATACAAGAAACAAAATTACAACTTGAATATTTTTTTTTGAAAATTTTTTTAAAACTTACTCGGATAAACTTGAGATGATCAAAATGTGCCAAATTTAATTGGCTCTGATACCAGATGATACGGGCCGGCTCGGGGTGAGTCGAAACATATGCGGGTTGCCCAATCGTCTACGAGGAGGAATCAAGCCTTTGGAAGATAATTCGGAAAATATAAATGAGTTTGCGGAAGCTTAAATAAATAAAATAGGATTTGGTTCGGTTTTGATAAAAATATAAAATAGATAAAAGGATAATTGGATGGAGATAGATAAACGAACTTAAACGAGAAGCGATTCAACACTAAAGAGTGTCACCCCGGGTTCTATATTGTTTAAGGTGGATGAATGGAATCGATGATGGAAATGGAAATCCGAACTTAACTTCAAGAAAGATTCAACACTATATAACAGTGTCACCCCATTTCTTATATTGCTAAGGTGGATAGATGAAGATAGGTTGATGAACGCCACACCAACGAATTTGGTGATAAGTTCAAACAAGCCGAAGACGCCACAAGCAAAGCTTGATAAGTCTAACGAAACTTGTACGAAAACGAAGAGGAGATAAACTCACTCAAATGAACAAAGGTTCATAAAATTTCATTGATAAAAATTCTGTCCTGCAAACTAAAAATGGCCAAATATTTATAGCCAATGTGCCTTACAAATAAAAACAAATAGCAAGAATTTTGGGTCTTCAATTGCCGTCCATGCTGACCATGCATCCATTATATCCCACTCAATTTTGATTTAAAAATTTCAAGGCAATATAAGATTCCTTGCTGTCCAAAACCATAATTCAATGCCTCAATTATTTATTTAATTTCTTTTGACACATGTTTATTTTCCACCAAGGTGTGCCGTCCAAGTTTCTTGTCCAAGTTCCTTCTATCTTGCTTTAAATATTCTTCACTAGTGCTCATTTCAACACCTTGCAACTTTTAATTTATTTATTCACCCATTAGCTCCATTTGGTCGTCCACTACCAAGTTTTTCCCAAAGCCATGCCGTCCAACATATGATGAATGTTGCTTGGTATATTTTAATTCCATGCCATTTGTTTATCACAACATGCCTCCATATTTTAATGCTCCATTTCATGTTTGAATAAGCTCCACCTTTGCCATAATATTCCTCCATTACCGTCCATTACTAGGCATTTTAAAATGGCTTTGTTTAATCATCAACTAATCCCCCCTAGTTGCCGTCCAACATGGTTCTTCATGCCATCACTTTGTTTATTCTAAGTTACTCACGCATGCTTCCCTATTTTATTCTCCTCCACCATGTATCAAGTAATTCCCACATGTTCATTTATTTATAATTCTAATTTGACCTTGCAGTCCACTAGCATCATATAATCAATTGTTTATCCCATGATGGTTTTTGCACTCCAATTTTATTTATTCCAAGCATTGCCGTCCAAGGTAAATTCCCATGCTCCCCATTTAATCCTGCACCATTGAACCTTGGGTGATTTCCTATAAAACAAATAACCCAAACATTAATTTGAATAAAATTTTAACTTGAACCAAAAATTAAAATACTTTATTCTAAACACCAGGCATATTAAAACTACATTAACTAAACAATCTAATTAATATGAAATAACATGTAGCAAAATAATAAATGACTGAATTAATTAATTAACTTAAACTAAATTAATTAAATTTCATTCTAGCAATTTAATTAACTTAAACTAAGTTAACTAATTTTTATTCCAACAATTAAATAATTAGAATGAGGTAAGAGGTGAGCTAATAGCGAGCTCCACAAATTAAAATTTGTGGTGCCCCGGGCGTGCCCGTATCACCAACAGTTCCTGAATTTGGGCTTTCAGTTCCACCAATTCCTTTGGCGCCATTCTATATGGGGCAATAGACACTGGCGCTGTCCCCAGAAGAAGATCAATACCGAATTCCACCTCGCGATCTGGAGGTATCCCTGGAAGCTCTTCTGGAAAAACATCAAAAAATTCCTTCACCGTTGATACGGGCACGCCCGGGGCACCCACCGAATTTTCAAGTCGACGAAGCTCGACGCCAAATTTTTAATTTTTATTGCTTTAAATAAATCGAGTCTTTGAATTTGTTGAAAATTAAATTGCTAAATTTTAATTAAATGAATTAAACATCTTAATTCGTTTGAAAAAATATTGATTCACGAATAAAGCATCGACTACATTACATGCCCGAGGAGAGAAGGTTCGTCTTGATCGAGCAAGGAAAATTCGATCTTCGATTTTCAGCTTGTGAAGACAAGCAAGGTAAGAATGATTTTTACCATACCGCCCGTAAAGGTAAAGTCGATTTCTGTCTTTCAACACCCAAAGGTAAGACACTTGAACCCTATGAACCCATTTTGTTTTCTTCGGATGTTGACAAAAATCACGTTGTTGAATCCACTCTTGTAAAATCTTTAAAACGTGATGTTCTTCATTGTTCTATCTTATTGGATAATGAACTTTCTATTTTAATTCTTGACAAAAGCTTGATTATTTTGTATGATGAAGTGCTTATGCCTGTTCGCATGCGAGTTATTTGTTTGGTGTTGTTTTTATTCGGGTTGCAAGTATGTTTAAAACATTGCTTGCAAATTCTTGAATTTTCTTTTCAGGTATTGCTATTATCATCCTTCCCATTTGATCGAGGAAAGACGAGCAAGGAGTTTTGTTTGAATAACCAATGGGTCGATTCGAGGACGAATCGTCTTGAAGAGGGAGGGGATGATACGGGCACGCCCGGGGCACCCACCGAATTTTCAAGTCGACGAAGCTCGACGCCAAATTTTTAATTTTTATTGCTTTAAATAAATCGAGTCTTTGAATTTGTTGAAAATTAAATTGCTAAATTTTAATTAAATGAATTAAACATCTTAATTCGTTTAATTGATTTTCTATAGCAAATTAATTTATCAAAATATTTTTTTGTGCCTAAGTTAATTTTGGTTTCCTTAGATTAATTTAATTTGTCCATATAGTTACTTGTTTTAATTAGTTTTAATGCAAGAGTTAAAGGTGCTGCAAAATTTTAAGTTTCACCAAATTAAATTTGATTGTGGTACATTGCATTTAAAAGTATCTGTGGCTACCAAAATTATTGTAATCCAAGTGATTAATTTTGGTTTTAATGTGCAGTAATTTTCGGCTATGAAAGAAGCAAGCATGCCACGTTTGATGCAAGTAGATTGAAGAATGAAGAATGATTTGTCTTGGCCAAATTAAGGAAATAATGTGGAGCATTATAGAAAGCATGAAGCATGTGGAGAAATTAAACAATTGAAGAATGAATGGAAAGCACAAAATCAAAGTGGATGGACGGCTAGTGGAAATAAAATAAAAACTTTGTCTTTTTTTGTGAACAAGTTTGACGGCAATGTGGAGGCATGGTGTGATAAAGAGCATGATTATTGGGTGAATAAAATACTTAGTGGGAGCAATAAATAAATGAAATAAGACATGTGTTGATTAAGTTGGATGAGCATTCCATTTGCATGTGGACATGGACGGCATTAGCATTATAAGGAATCCATAAAGCATAAAGAATTAAAATATAAACATGTGAGGAGTATGGATAGCCAAATGGAGCATTAAAATATGAAGGCATGGACGCATGGTATTATGATATGGACGGCACAATTGGTGCATGAAGGAAAGAGTTCTAATTTGATTGAAGCATCATCTAGTAGTGGACGGCAAGCTCATTTTAAGTTGGGATATTTTAATCAACCATGTGGGTAATTAAAAGGAGCACTTGTGGACCAAATTATTCCCTTTTAAATGACTAGCATGGACGGCAAAGAGAGGGGAATTCACTTGAGTGGAGGCATGGGTTGTTTGACTTGAATATAATAACCCATTTGTTGTTAGTAGAAAAATGGGAAGGCAAAAGGAGCATTTGGGATGAATATTTTATTACTAGATTCCTTTCTAATTGGACAACACTTGGTCATTATTTCTCAAAGCATGGGGAGGGGGCAAGATTGGCATTCATGAATTTAAGGGCATGAAAATTGAGAAACAAATGTAAGCCCGGTAACCACTTATCCTATAAATAGGTGGTCCTTTGTCATTTGTAAAAATATAGAATTTTTGAATTTGAATGATAGAAGAATTTCTTTTGGTGAGTATTCACTCTCCTAATTCTCAAGGTTGAATTGACTTATCTAGTTTTCTAGTGGCGTCGTTCTTTCCTTGTTTCGAACTTATCATCCTAATGGGTGTGGCGTTCATTTACCTATACCGTTGGTTCCTATCTCGCTAGATAGTGGGTCTCGGTTTTATTTCAAAACTCATTCCATCAATTTGAAACTTATAAGATTCGGGTCTTTAATTTTTATTAAAGGTTCTTTCTTGTTTCAAATACGTTTCCATCTCAATCTATCACCTATCTTTACATTTCAAAGATATCATTTCCAATAAAATTAACCCTTTTGTTAATTAAAAGAGAAACTACCTAATTTACGATCGGGCAACATTTACGATTCGCCTCCTAACCCGAGACGGACCGTATCATCTGGTATCAGAGCCAATTAAATTAGGCACGTTTTTGATCATCTCGAGTTTTTCCGAGTAAGTTTTAAAAAAAAGTTCAAAAAAAAATTCAAGTTGTAATTTTTGTTTCTTGTATTTCATTATAGTATATTTGAAGTTAAAAAAAAAATACGAAAGTTAAAAAAAAAAAGTGTGAAAGTTTGCAAGTTTTGTTTCATTACTTCTTTTCCCGATCTTCACCATCCTTCTTCACTCCAACACCACTATACCAAATTTTTTTTCAGCCGACCTCCACCCCATAACTTCATTTTCCCTTGTACCAATTTCAAAGCCGACCCTCAAGCCGCAATAGGTCTTTCGAAATGAACTACGAATTTGTGAGAGTGAGAAATATCGGTAGAAGGCGCGAGTGTATTCATCAAAAAAAAAAACTTATACGAGTGAAATACGAGTGTGAGCGAAATTTCTTTGTGAGTGACTTGTGAGATTTTGTGGTAAGGTATTTTAATTTTTTTTCGGTTTATTTCCCTCTGTTATAATAGTTTCTTTTTCAGCAACAAAATATGTCTCAAGAAGAGTTCTCATCCAATGATTACCCATACTTGTTGAACGAAATGCGAAAAGCCGTAAACAAGTTGGAAAAGCACTTGGATCGGATCGAGGAACGAGACCAACGAGATCGACTTTCTTCAAGTCGAAGGACAGAGTCAAGATCATCCCGAAGACACACTTTCGAAGAATATTCGAGAAGAGATCATGTCGAAATTCTTATTCCTCAAGAAGTTCAAAACAGATTCATCCATGAAAGATTATTCTCAAAGTGGTACATATTATGATTCTTATTCCTCCAAGAAGACATGCGAGTTGATCGGTGTATTCGTTCAGGAATTTCCAAGAAAGCGTCCATGGAGTATTCTCCCCGAAGAACTCATCGAGATATCTTTGAGAACGCTATCCCTTCTCTTGAACAAAATTTTACTCATTTTGATTCTATCGACTTCTTGTCGTAATGAAAGGAAGAGAGAAAAAGAACTAAAAAGAAAAGAAAGGCAAGAGAAGATCATGAGAGAAAACGAGCGAATATGGAACTAAACTCGAGAGAAGAAAAAAAGAAAAAAAAAAGAAATTGAAAAGAAAATAAAAATGAGAGAAAAGAAAATAAAAATGAAAAAGAAGAAAAGGGAGAAAAGAAAAGGAAATTGAGATTGAGAAAAAGGAGAGTGTTGAAAGAGAAAAGAGTTGGAAAAGGAACACGAACACAAGATGAGCAAGAAAAAGAGAGTGGTTTTTCTACTAACTCCTTAGAATTATGTTCTTCTTTTGTTTCTTCATTTCAGTGTCCAATGTATGGCACGATGATTTCCAACTTCAGTACCTTCCCAAGAAAAGCAATTTCATTTGAGTGAAAAAGGTAAGGAAGGTAAGGAAAGAAAGTGTTCTGAAGTAATACAATCTCCATCGAATTTTTTGTATAAATATGATTTTTCTTCTAACCCCAATTTGTTTGATTGTAGATATTACGAGATTAATTCATTGTCTAACATGAAATCATTGAGCTTTTGTAAATACATTTTGAAATATGTTAAGAGTTTTAATCACTTTATCTTGAACGTACATAATTCTTATTGGTCTAACGTGATTGATTTTTTGGAACCTAAGTCCCATAAATCGGGTATATGTTTCGATTTGTTTTGTGGAAAACTCAATTATCATCCGGTAAGTTTGAAAGATTTCTATATTCTTGATACTTGGTTTTTGAATAAGGTAACAAATTTTGTCAACCTTGTTTTTAATTTTTATTCGTTCCTCGAGCAAATTTTGTGTTTGTATATGCAATTCGTGTACATGGAGTTCCCATTTTGTTTGAAAAAATATTGATTCACGAATAAAGCATCGACTACATTACATGCCTGAGGAGAGAAGGTTCGTCTTGATCGAGCAAGGAAAATTCGATCTTCGATTTTCAGCTTGTGAAGACAAGCAAGGTAAGAATGATTTTTACCATACCGCCCGTAAAGGTAAAGTCAATTTCTGTCTTTCAACACCCAAAGGTAAGACACTTGAACCCTATGAACCCATTTTGTTTTCTTCGGATGTTGACAAAAATCACGTTGTTGAATCCACTCTTGTAAAATCTTTAAAACGTGATGTTCTTCATTGTTCTATCTTATTGGATAATGAACTTTCTATTTTAATTCTTGACAAAAGCTTGATTATTTTGTATGATGAAGTGCTTATACCTGTTCGCATGCGAGTTATTTGTTTGGTGTTGTTTTTATTCGGGTTGCAAGTATGTTTAAAACATTGCTTGCAAATTCTTGAATTTTCTTTTCAGGTATTGCTATTATCATCCTTCCCATTTGATCGAGGAAAGACGAGCAAGGAGTTTTGTTTAAATAACCAATGGGTCGATTCGAGGACGAATCGTCTTGAAGAGGGAGGGGATGATACGGGCACGCCCGGGGCACCCACCGAATTTTCAAGTCGACGAAGCTCGACGCCAAATTTTTAATTTTTATTGCTTTAAATAAATCGAGTCTTTGAATTTGTTGAAAATTAAATTGCTAAATTTTAATTAAATGAATTAAACATCTTAATTCGTTTAATTGATTTTCTATAGCAAATTAATTTGTCAAAATATTTTTTTGTGCCTAAGTTAATTTTGGTTTCCTTAGATTAATTTAATTTGTCCATTTAGTTACTTGTTTTAATTAGTTTTAATGCAAGAGTTAAAGGTGCTGCAAAATTTTAAGTTTCCAGCCAAATTAAATTTGATTGTGGCTGTTGCATTTAAAAGTATTTGTGGCTACCAAAATTATTGTAATCCAAGCTGATTAATTTTGGTTTTAATGTGCAGCAATTTTCGGCTATGAAAGAAGCAAGCATGCCACGTTTGATGCAATTAGATTGAAGAATGAAGAATGATTTGTCTTGGCCAAATTAAGGAAATAATGTGGAGCATTATAGAAAGCATGAAGCATGTAGAGAAATTAAACAATTGAAGAATGAATGGAAAGCACAAAATCAAAGTGGATGGACGGCTAGTGGAAATAAAATAAAAACTTTGTCTTTTTTTGTGAACAAGTTGGACGGCAATGTGGAGGCATGGTGTGATAAAGAGCATGATTATTGGGTGAATAAAATACTTAGTGGGAGCAATAAATAAATGAAATAAGAATCTGTTGATTAAGTTGGATGAGCATTCCATTTGCATGTGGACATGGACGGCATTAGCATTATAAGGAATCCATAAAGCATAAAGAATTAAAATATAAACATGTGAGGAGTATGGATAGCCAAATGGAGCATTAAAATATGAAGGCATGGACGCATAGCATTATGATATGGACGGCACAACTGGTGCATGAAGGAAAGAGTTCTAATTTGATTGAAGCATCATCTAGTAGTGGACGGCAAGCTCATTTTAAGTTGGGATATTTTAATCAACCATGTGGGTAATTAAAAGGAGCACTTGTGGAGCAAATTATTCCCTTTTAAATGACTAGCATGGACGGCAAAGAGAGGGGAATTCACTTGAGTGGAGGCATGGGTTGTTTGACTTGAATATAATAACCCATTTGTTGTTAGTAGAAAAATGGGAAGGCAAGAGGAGCATTTGGGATGAATATTTTATTACTAGATTCCTTTCTAATTGGACAACACTTGGTCATTATTTCTCAAAGCATGGGGAGGCGGCAAGATTGGCATTCATGAATTTAGGGGCATGAAAATTGAGAAACAAATGTAAGACCGATAACCACTTATCCTATAAATAGATGGTCCTTTGTCATTTGTAAAAATATAGAATTTTTGAATTTGAATGAAAGAAGAATTTCTTTTGGTGAGTATTCACTCTCCTAATTCTCAAGGTTGAATTGACTTATCTAGTTTTCTAGTGGCGTCGTTCTTTCCTTGTTTCGAACTTATCATCCTAACGGGTGTGGCGTTCATTTACCTATACCGTTGGTTCCTATCTCGCTAGATAGTGGGTCTCAGTTTTATTTCAAAACTCATTCCATCAATTTGAAACTTATAAGATTCGGGTCTTTAATTTTTATTAAAGGTTCTTTCTTGTTTCAAATATGTTTCCATCTCAATCTTCACCTATCTTTACATTTCAAAGATATCATTTCCAATAAAATTAACCCTTTTGTTAATTAAAAGAGAAACTACCTAATTTACGATCGGGCAACATTTACGATTCGCCTCCTAACCCGTGATGGACCGTATCAACCGTTCTGACATCCCCTACAATCAACTCCTTGGCCTCCAGAGCACGAACAAAAGTTAAGAAGGCCTCGTATCCTTTTCTCACCATTCTTTTAGCCTTTAAAAGCGGACAAAGACATTAGACAAATAGTTCCTCCTTTCACCTATCACTACCACCTCATCATTCTCAGGAGTCCTTAACACCATGCACTTAGCAGCACAATCCAAGTTTGCTTAATATCTCACTAACCAATCCATACCTAAACTTAAATCGAACTTGCCGAACTGTAGTTCCATCAGATCAGCCGTGAAAACCATCCCTTGACTTCTAAAGGCACATTCTTAAAGAGTTTGTTCACCACTACAGATTGTCCTAAAGGGCTAAGTATAGTCATCTCCTAGAAGCGATCCTCGAGTCTATGTTCGAGTTCTAGACACCATACAAGCAACATAGCAATGTGTTGACCCAATATCAATCAGTGCAGAAAAAGGCAATTCGTAAATAAAGAACGTACCAGTTATAACGTCCAGTGCATCGTCCTCCTCTCTGCGTCTAGCTGCATAGACCAACCCAAGCTGTCTTGCATCAGTGTTCCCAGCACCTCTTCTCGGTGCTCCATGTACACGACCAAGACCATTCCCTCCTTTGGCTGGACCACGGCCTCTCTGTGGTTACTGACCACCACCTCTACCAGGCTAAGCATAATTCAGACCTGCTGATCGCGTTCTGTTTGGCTCCTGCGAGCAATCTCTTACCTGATGATCCACTGATCCACATCTGAAGCATCCATTACTTCTTGCCCAGCATTCTCCAAAATGGAACTTCCCACATGTAGCACATTGCTGAGGCCGACCACCAACAACGGGCCTCACAGCTCGACCCGGCCCATCCAACCTAGGGCTCTTCTGAGAGTTCCTAGTAGACCTTGATGGTCCAAAACATCTCTTATTCCTACCCTTGTCCCTATCCTGATTCTGCCTTTTAGATCGCTTTGCCTCTTCAGCTATCTTAGCCTTCTCAACCAAAACAACGAACTCCCTTTCCCGTTATGGTTATCAAGATTTTCTGCAACTCGTCCCTCGAGACCATCTTCAAATCGGACACAACGCTCATGATCTGCTGACACAATGCCTCGAGTATACCAGCTAAGACGTAGAAATTTTGCCTCGTACTCGCCCATAGACTTACTCCCCTGAACCAAGTTAAGGAATGCTTTATGCTGAACGTCCACAAAGCTCGACCCAATATATTTTCCCTGGAACGCAGGCTTAAAGAAGTCCCAGGTAATGCGGTCCGCTGCTGTACCATCTCTAACCGTGAGCCACCACTGGTAAGCCTTATCTCGGAGAAGAGACACAACCCCTTTCAGTTTCTCTTCTGCGGTGTAGTCAAGTTCATCCATAATTCGTTCCACTGCTTCTAACCAGTACTCAGCTACATTAGGAACCACACCAGAAATGCCCCTAAACACTTCAGCCTCGTTGGCTCGAAGTCGCTCCGACACAGATTTTTGAGCCACTGATCTCGTGCCCGCTCCCGTCACTCTCTCCAGAATGCATAACATAGCCTGAGACACCGTATCATCTCCACCGCTTTGGTCTCGAAATTACCTACAGAATCGATGATGCCGCACCTCACCTTCTGGCCCATGCTCAGATTCTGAAGGCTCAGCCCCAACATCTCGGCCCCTTCCTCGACCTCGAATACCGCACCCACGTCCTCTAGTACTCATTACTACTAACGTGATTTAATCTGATTAAAAGTTTTATGAGTTAGTGTTTTCTTCCACTGTTTATGACAGAGCAGTTTTATGAGAGTAGCATTATGAGTAGTTCTCGCCAATTCATGCATACCTAAGGTTTCAGTCTCTAGAGTTGCATTTCTCAGTAAAGTAATCATAGCATATTACACTTAGTTCATGTAAAACAACTAATAGTCAAAAGACTTACCGTGCGGATCTGGTGCTAGAGACTCAGGTGCCATGCTTCCGTAAGACATTTTAAAACATTTTTGAACCCCATACCCACGGTCGAATTTTTGAAACCTAGGCTCTGATACCATAATTGTAACACCCCAATCCCGGTCAAAACATTACGACTGAATCTGGATTGCTACAGAGGAAGTAGATTTGAAAACTACGAAAAACAATCGCGACTTAAGAAATTATCTAGTTCGGCGTATCCAGGTAAAGAGCCTTTTTGTTAATCGAAAAACTGTTTTGTTAATACAAACCTTACCCCCTTTTTTATTAAGCCGATTAGGTACTAAAGACAGGCTAATTTTGTCAAAAATCGAACTTAGGAGAATGTTTGACAGGTAACAACTGAAAGAAATATTGAAGTACGTAATTTCCTTAAAAATATTATTCGTAATCTTAAGAAAAATCCCAAGTTTTAATTACCTATGATTTATTATTCATGAATTTAGGGGCATGAAAATTGAGAAACAAATGTAAGACCGATAACCACTTATCCTATAAATAGATGGTCCTTTGTCATTTGTAAAAATATAGAATTTTTGAATTTGAATGAAAGAAGAATTTCTTTTGGTGAGTATTCACTCTCCTAATTCTCAAGGTTGAATTGACTTATCAAGTTTTCTAGTGGCGTCGTTCTTTCCTTGTTTCGAACTTATCATCCTAACGGGTGTGGCGTTCATTTACCTATACCGTTGGTTCCTATCTCGCTAGATAGTGGGTCTCAGTTTTATTTCAAAACTCATTCCATCAATTTGAAACTTATAAGATTCGGGTCTTTAATTTTTATTAAAGGTTCTTTCTTGTTTCAAATACGTTTCCATCTCAATCTTCACCTATCTTTACATTTCAAAGATATCATTTCCAATAAAATTAACCCTTTTGTTAATTAAAAGAGAAACTACCTAATTTACGATCGGGCAACATTTACGATTCGCCTCCTAACCCGTGATGGACCGTATCAACCGTTCTGACATCCCCTACAATCAACTCCTTGGCCTCCAGAGCACGAACAAAAGTTAAGAAGGCCTCGTATCCTTTTCTCACCATTCTTTTAGCCTTTAAAGCGGACAGTACATTAGACAAATAGTTCCTCCTTTCACCTATCACTACCACCTCATCATTCTCAGGAGTCCTTAACACCATGCACTTAGCAGCACAATCCAAGTTTGCTTAATATCTCACTAACCAATCCATACCTAAACTTAAATCGAACTTGCCGAACTGTAGTTCCATCAGATCAGCCGTGAAAACCATCCCTTGGACTTCTAAAGGCACATTCTTAAAGAGTTTGTTCACCACTACAGATTGTCCTAAAGGGCTAAGTATAGTCATCTCCCTAGAAGCAGTCTCAGAGTCTATGTTCAGAGTTCTAGACACCGTACAAGCAACATAGCAATGTGTTGACCCAATATCAATCAGTGCAGAAAAAGGCAATTCGTAAATAAAGAACGTACCAGTTATAACGTCCAGTGCATCGTCCTCCTCTCTGCGTCTAGCTGCATAGACCAACCCAAGCTGTCTTGCATCAGTGTTCCCAGCACCTCTTCTTGGTGCTCCATGTACACGACCAAGACCATTCCCTCCTTTGGCTGGACCACGGCCTCTCTGTGGTTACTGACCACCTCTACCAGGCTAAGCATAATTCAGACCTGCTGATCGCGTTCTGTTTGGCTCCTGCGAGCAATCTCTTACCTGATGATCCACTGATCCACATCTGAAGCATCCATTACTTCTTGCCCAGCATTCTCCAAAATGGAACTTCCCACATGTAGCACATTGCTGAGGCCGACCACCAACAACGGGCCTCACAGCTCGACCCGGCCCATCCAACCTAGGGCTCTTCTGAGAGTTCCTAGTAGACCTTGATGGTCCAAAACATCTCTTATTCCTACCCTTGTCCCTATCCTGATTCTGCCTTTTAGATCGCTTTGCCTCTTCAGCTATCTTAGCCTTCTCAACCAAAACAACGAACTCCCTTTCCCGTTGCGAAGCTATCAGTACTCGCAACTCGTCCCTCAGACCATCTTCAAATCAGACACAACGCTCATGATCTGTTGACACAATGCCTCGAGTATACCAGCTAAGACGTAGAAATTTTGCCTCGTACTCGCCCATAGACTTACTCCCCTGAACCAAGTTAAGGAATGCTTTATGCTGAACGTCCACAAAGCTCGACCCAATGTATTTTCCCTGGAACGCAGGCTTAAAGAAGTCCCAGGTAATGCGGTCCGCTGCTGTACCATCTCTAACCGTGAGCCACCACTGGTAAGCCTTATCTCGGAGAAGAGACACAACCCCTTTCAGTTTCTCTTCTGCGGTGTAGTCAAGTTCATCCATAATTCGTTCCACTGCTTCTAACCAGTACTCAGCTACATTAGGAACCACACCAGAAATGCCCCTAAACACTTCAGCCCCGTTGGCTCGAAGTCGCTCCGACACAGATTTTTGAGCCACTGATCTCGTGCCCGCTCCCGTCACTCTCTCCAGAATGCATAACATAGCCTGAGACACCGTATCATCTCCACCAGTTTGGTCCTGAAATTCTGCTTCTGCAACTGCTGATGCTGGCACCTCACCTTCTGGCCCATGCTCAGATTCTGAAGGCTCAGCCCCAACATCTCGGCCCCTTCCTCGACCTCGAATACCGCACCCACGTCCTCTAGTACTCATTACTACTAACGCGATTTAATCGATTAAAAGTTTTATGAGTTAGTGTTTTCTTCCACTTTGCTTATGACAGAGCGCTTTATGAGAGTAGCATTATGAGTAGTTCTCGCCAATTCATGCATACCTAAGGTTTCAGTCTCTAGAGTTGCATTTCTCAGTAAAGTAATCATAGCATATTACACTTAGTTCATGTAAAACAACTAATAGTCAAAAGACTTACCGTGCGGATCTGGTGCTAGAGACTCAGGTGCCATGCTTCCGTAAGACATTTTAAAACATTTTTGAACCCCATACCCACTGGTCGAATTTTTGAAACCTAGGCTCGATACCATAATTGTAACACCCCAATCCCGGGCCAAAACATTACGACTGAATCTGGATTGCTACAGAGGAAGTAGATTTGAAAACTACGAAAAACAATCGCGACTTAAGAAATTATCTAGTTCGGCGTATCCAGGTAAAGAGCCTTTTTGTTAATCGAAAAACTGTTTTGTTAATACAAACCTTACCCCTTTTTTTATTAAGCCGATTAGGTACTAAAGACAGGCTAATTTTGTCAAAAATCGAACTTAGGAGAATGTTTGACAGGTAACAACTGAAAGAAATATTGAAGTACGTAATTTCCTTAAAAATATTATTCGTAATCTTAAGAAAAATCCCAAGTTTTAATTACCTATGATTTATTATTCATTTGTGAAATTTTTGGAAAACCTCTGTTCTGTTTTTAAGAAAACCCATTTCTCAATAATTATTAACATATATATAAAATCAGTATATAAACAAAACCCAAAAAATAAAATTTAAGTTAACTGGCCTTATTACAGATTAAAATCCCGAAATAGAAACAAGCTTTAAAATAAAGTTTGAGTTCACTGAATAAATTGCAACGCATGGCCACCTCGAGTCCAACTAGGCCCAAAACCCGCCGTCTATTGATTACCTGCAAAATTAGCAAAGGGGTGAGTCATCGAGACTCAGTGTGTAAATCCCCGTGCAACGCAAACTGGGCCTTGGCCCATTTAATACGGCACATGTCACATGTATGCAATGTAACCCAACCCAGTTTAGCTCTCCATCCAAACACCCGTGGCGTTATGCCACTGTGGTTCATGACCACCGTGGTCCTAGACCACTCGTGACAATAGTCACTCATGACCGTAGTCACTATAATATGCACTCGTGGGGCCAACCCACTGTGGTCTTAGACCACCATGACAATCTCTGATAAATAACATATACGTGGGGCCAACCCACTGTTGGTACTTGACCACCGAGATAAGTCACTGATTAGAATATTCGTGGTTTCAACCACCGTGGTACTTAAACCACTCGTGACAATAGTCACTCGTGACCGTAGTCACTGATTCTCCCTCCTCCTTTCATTCAATCCCGAGCCCATGCTCTTTACATTGTGCACAATATGTATGCAACCAATATCACAGTGTATAACAGATCCTATTTCATACATGCATAACATAAAAACATACATACATGCATTTTAACAACAATATCAATATCGAAGAACTTACCCGGCGTCTCCAACCTTAACCATAAGGGCATTTTGCTTATCACATTAGCCATTTCGGCTTTCAGCCTTTATAGTTAATAACACAAATATAAGAAGGCGTGTGAGTAATACATACCTGATAACACGTAATACCAAACTATCTACATCAACGCTCTCGTTAGCAGGGATGACGACTATTTACCTATCCCAAGCAGACGTTGGCTATCTACCACCGCCCGGTGAAAAATCCCGAACCACCGACACAACACGCTTCTTAAATTTAAGAGCCAAAACTAGGAGTTCGTTCCCTTCCTTGGATTGACTTGATCAATAAAAGCCGAATGCTAACAGACTTGGCTTGAGAAATCGATTGAACCCTTAAATGAACCATGTTAAACCGATTTTTAGAGATAGAATAAAAGAAGTGGCCTTCCGGCCAATTGAATCAATAAAGAATCCCTTACCACCCATTCGGCCAACAACTACTTACCAAAATCTTCTCGAAAGTAGGCCACACGAAGAAAAGAGATGGTGATGCACCCCTCTACAATCGGTCAGTGCCCAAAGAAGTGAGTCAGGATTTCGGTTTAACCAAACCAAGAGAAAAAGAAAGCAAGCAACAAAGAATAGAGAAGAAGTCTCCTTACCAAAGTAAGAGATTATCGAATTGAGGGTCTATATTCAGCTATCAGAAAAAATCGACAGAAAGGGTGCCTATTCCTGAAGCAACATAAAGGTTTGACATTTACAGAATAAGAAATAAAGAAGAGAAATGAAGATAGAACAAGGAATAAGGTTCAGCTATAGCACTTACAGGTTCGGTTATGAGGGAAGAACAAGAAGAAGATGAACTAGAGAGATTCGGCTACACAAGGCACAAGTATGAGATGAAACAAAAAGGGAAATGGTGACTATGAGAATTCGGCAAAAGGATGGAAACTTGAGAAATGAAGCAAATGAGAAGAAAAGAGAAAAGAAGAGAAGGGAAAAGAGTGTCAAAAGGTTTCAACTTTTACCAAATAAAAGATGAACCAAAAATGGTCTTGGGAGTTTGCGGCACACAGAGAAAAAGGTTGAAAAGAAAAGAAGCTCCAAATGCCGGAAAAGAGGAAACTCAAAACACACAAGATTTTTGTTAAACACATATAAGGATTCGGCACCTAAACCCCTACCAAAACCGAATGCCCTCTCCATCCAAAAGACTTCATTTTGACCGAATTCCTCCCCCCAACACTTCCCAAAAATCAGCCAACTCCCCTTCTCACCTCAATCCCCTTATTTCCTCGTTGATTCTCTCCTTAATCCCCTTTACATCACTCATTCAAATACATTTGAATGAGTCTTCAAATCCACCACTAGAGTCCCAACCGAACTCTCCCACCTTCACCTGACCAGCACAAAAAATTACACAGATTATGCTGCAGGTGAGATTCGAACCTCCTCCCAGCTACTCCCCCTTGTGACGCCACTTCCCTGTAACTTAAGTGGTGTCTCCTTGCCACTTTACCATATCACTTCTTCTGTTAACAAAACATAATTAATTACCCTTAAGGCCTGCCTCAGCTAGCTCTCCCCTAAAGTTCCTAAAAATAAAATTTTCACCAAAGCTCAAGCCTAACCCCAAGCCTTCCCAGGACCCCCAAACACACCTAAATAACAAACAAAACATGCCAAACACACAGCAACACAAAAATAATGCAGAGTCCCCATTCCAGGATGTTACACCAGTGACACCCCTAAAAAGTTCAGCTCCATTGGACTAGAGTCGTTCCGTAATCGACCCTCGGCCCTCAGATCTAGTATTGGACCTAGCGACCCTATCCAGTATCCTTAACATAGCCTGGGACAATACGTCATCCTCAGTCATGTGATCTTGAGACCTAGTCTCCGTAACAGGTGACACGAGCGTCTCACTTGTATCTAGGTTCGGCATGCTACCTAGAGAAGAGGATTCAGCTCGAACCCCCTACGGCCTCTACCTCGGCCTCTAGTACCACATCCACGAATACCACGTGCGCTCATGTCTATTTGAATTTATCTGTATTACGATTTTTATGAATCAGTTACAATTTCAGTATTTATTAACAGATATTTTATGTAAAGCAGTATCATAGTTTTAAAGTTTATTTTTTGCAAGCACAGTCTCTATCAGTTTCAGTTTCACTACAATTTTAGTATACACTAACTAGAGTGTTTTCATAACAGACTATCTACAATATTATAATAGTTTATCAGAATGCTTACAGGATCGGCACCGAAAACTTAGTGTACCATATTCTCAGTCAAATCATTTTAAATCATTTGAAAATCAGTCCTTAAAAACCAAGTTTTAGAACCTAAAATCCATAGCCAAGTTTTGCAACTTGGCTCTAATACCACTAAATGTAACACCCCAAACTCGGCCTAGACGTTAAGGCCAAATCTGGCGATGTCACATGGAATGGAATTTGAAATTGAATTATCAATTTAAAACCATTCCATTTATTAGCTTCTATTTATCTCTCGTCAATTTCATAATTATTTTCTCATTAATTTGATTCATTTAAAAACATATTCTGTAGCGGAAGCTTTTAAAACCGTGATATTTAAAGAAAACTGTTCGCGTTTAGAGAAATGTTGTTTTAAATGAAACCGAGTTTTCGTTAAGTTTTGTAGTTTAAAAGTCCATGAAATAGTTAAAAACCAAAGTAAAGGTAAGCAGTCCAAAAGTCCCAAATTACATCAAAAACCCCAAAAAAATAGGAAATAAAAATCATAAATGGAATTTACGCAGTTCATAAGACATGTGGTCACAATTGAGTCCTCCGCCGCACTAATTCGTCTAAGACTGGGGATTACTTGTATAGATAAAATAGAAAGGGGTGAGTTTACGTAAATTTAGTGTGTAGCCCCCACAAAAGACATGCATACAGTCAAACAACAGTTATCAGTCAAATGCAGTCTGAGCCTAAGCCCATTACAGATTCAGATTCAGCTTAGGCCTTAGCTGCCAGAAAATAGGCATGAAAGTCTTTCAGTATGCTTCCTACAATAATCAATCATCCCACCCCAATGCAGATGCAAATAAACATGCTCAATGCAGACATACAGGAATACATGCTTACATGCTAAAATTCAGTTACCAGTCATACATACGGATCAGTAAACATGCATAAATTTAACATGCTCAACATATATATTATATATTTAGATCACACAATTTAGGGTCTAAGGAGCGCTTACCGACCCTACAGTAGGTTCACAACTGACTTGGGCAACCCGTGCAACATTAGGAAACATTTTAGCTAAATGGGCCCACACGTCCATGTGGCTTGTCCGTGTGAGCCCACACGCCCATGTGGCCTGCACGCCCAGATTGGCCTTGCCCGTGTGGATCACACGGCCTCGCCCAGATATCACACACCCGTGTGGCATGCTCATGTGGCCCACACTCCTGTTTGATTTAGCCCGTGTTGCCGACACGGCCACACCTCGACCATCACACAGTCGTGTCTTGCATACGGCTTGGCCTTCATCGATCACACAGTCGTGTTATTGCATACGGCCTACCACATGGGCGACCACACGCCCGTGTGGCTTCAACAGTTTGCAATTTTAGCTTTCACTGAATCCTATTTTCTGTGTTTTCGAGTACACATCTGGTTCGATTTAACTGGTATTGAAATATCAAGATCATCAGAACCTATAATTTTCAAACCAAAGCTCCAAATTCAATCTTAGATCACGATAATCCGCAATTACAAAACAGACAAGAATTCGATTCAGATGCTCAACTCTTATCCCAACCCTTAGAACAACTGACTACAATTCAACGAGAGCAAAGTCACAATCTTCCCGGGTTGCTACTGTCAATACAACAGTTTCGTTACTAAACAGGAAAAAAAAGAAAAAGAAAGTCATTCTAATGATTCAAAGAAGAACTCCCTACTCAATGAGAAACACTACCATAACTTACCAATACTACATATATCATGCACAGAGAAACATTATTTTAAAAAATAAAAAGATGATGCCACATGAAGAGAAAGAGATAACGGAAGAGGAAGAAAAGGGAAAAGAAACCGTGAAGGAAGAGGGGAAGAGATTTTTGACATCAGAATTATTTTTGGGGATTTTGGAAAAATAAAATTGTCCCTCAATTTACTCCACTAATCCCACTATCAACCACTACCCAGACTTTTCATTCTACCGAAACTCTATAAGCCAACAGAACAAAAATATTAGCAATCACACTCGTGCAAGGATAAGACCTCCAGCAAACCCACACTCCTCCTAACCACCAGACTAGCAGGCCCATTCTGATATGTTTTTACAATTATTTCAATATAAGCCCAATGAGCAAGTAAAAGCTTAAATAAGAAAAACTGCAAAATTTACCAAAGCTAGGGTTTGAACTTGGGGCCTCTCATACACACCGAGAACACTTAACCACTGAGGCAAATACACAATTGTCACATTTTAACAGAAACAAAAATATGAATTTTGGGGTGTTACAGGGAATATCAATTACGTGATCCTACAGACGGTTTCATACTCCCTCTTTATCTGTTTGAAGTGGGTTTCCATCTCCCTTTGCACCCATTTTTCTGCACAGTTCTTAAAGAGTATGGGGTTGCACTAGAACAACTCGTCGATTTATCGTGGTGGACATTGGTGTTGTATTTCATAGATTGCAATTTGTGAGACGAGCCACCACTCCTTTGTGTTTTTCAACACATGTACTAGTTGAAGGTAATCACTCAAGGAACCTTGACTGGGATGGTTCATTTTTGTACCCGCATGGGCTGCAAGCCCATTCTCAGAAACTAGGCTTCCAATCTTCACCTCAATCGCAACAAATACCTTCGGGTGAGGAGCAAACTGGAAGGTGATTTGGCTTCTCCACTCAATGGTTCATTTTGTGGGAATCCACTTGCCTTCAAAAATGGACATTAGATACTAACATCGTAGTTGTGCAGTATAACTAATTGAAGAAGGGCCGCTCTTTAATACTTGAAGAGTTTTTAACGGTTTGGAATGTCTTCCAATTTTTCTTAGGCGGAAAAAGCCCCAACGATTATAAGGCGGATGATTTAATATTGTATCTGAATCCCATAAGAGCAAAATATGTCGATGACATAATAACAAATTCATCCTTCAACTTTTGTACCTTTATTTAGTTTGTCCCATTTTCTTTTATATTAAGCAACTTTACCTTCTTTTTTTTACTTATATGCTACATTGATTATTATTATTTAATTAAGTGCTAAATTTATTATTATGCGTTATATATAAAATATCCAAATAAGTATCTAATTGCATAATTTTAATTAAGTGATTGTTTGTTCTTTTATTTAACGTACATGGACAAGTATGTTCAGTTTTTTATTGAAATGATGAAAATGCAATCAATAGCCTAATGCAAAGACTACTATAAACTTTACCCTAGGTATTTGATAATATCGAAATATTATTTGATTCATGATCAACATAACTTTTTAAATTTAAACTTTATAATAAGATTACTTGAATAAAACATAAGACAATAAGATATGTAGACATAATTAAAAATTATTCTATAGATTGATCATATTAGGGCTTGAACTTTGCAATTGTTAGTTTCAAACCCGATATAAAAACAATTACAAAGTTCAGAGCATAACTTAGATCAAAATAAATTTAAACTTTAATTTAAAAAAAAAGTTATTAAGTTAAGAGCTCAAATAATGATTTAACCCTTCAATATTGAGAGGAATTTCGATTTGACCCTTAAATAGATTAATTCAAATAATAATAAGCTTCTTTCAAAAAAAATATCAGCAGATACTACATAACTATGCAATTTAAATATATGTTTATTATAAATTTATTTTTCATAAGTTTATGCAAAACTATAGAAATATAGATGATAACCAAGAAGTTAAACAAAAGAGTCCATCATTGTGCTCCCAATTCCCATATGGAAGATCAAACTTCTTCCTAAAATTTACAATTACTTAATTGTTGCTTTAGAAAATTTCTTCAACCCTACAAATTAAAAACATTACACCGTGAATTAGAGATAAAAATAATGATCAGAAAACTATTAAAAGAGATAATTAATAAAAGATGTTCATTTTTTAGAAAAAAAAATATAATTTCTTTACCTGAATATTAATCAAGGATGAATGAAGATCATGCACACTTTTTCCCATGCACACAGCACTTCAATTTTTGTGCGGTACTGACGCCCAGCTGGGTCTTAATAATACTACACCCATCATCATCAACAACCATTTCTTGTTAATGTAAAATTTTCATTATATATATTTATTCATTTATTTACTGTAAAACATACAAAATGGTTAGTCAATTATAGATAATCAAAAAAAAAAAAAGAATCAAAACAACAATCCAAACCCAAGTCTATAAATTACCTGTTGTCAACCACGCTATGGTATTCTCAGTAAAGTTCCAAGTTATAGGTGTTTGAGTATTTATGTGTACAATTGTTATATATGAGTCTATAGTTCTATCATAAACAGTTGTCTGGTGTGGATTTTATTTAAATTGTTTGTGTTTTTTATTTATTTTATTTTATTTTATAATTACTTGTACATATATTTTTACTTATAAACTATTAAGAAAAGAATATACCAATATAAATATATAGTTGTTTAAGCTTGGCTTGTTATGTGCTCCAAACTTTACTCTATCTCGCCCATACTTGTAAATGGCTAATCTAAACTTGATTTACCAATATATATATTAAACCTCCTAAATTTCTAGTGGCCTTCAAGCTTGGATGAGTAGTTTGGCCCTTGAAAGTTCCATTAATATAAGTCATTACAATGCACAGCAGATGAGGAACCAAACAAAATAGAACAAAATACAGAGAGAAACCAGACAAAACCCATACAAACCATATGCACATGGTGCGAAACAAACCCACACATCTCAAATGCTAATGGTGGGACTCAAACCCAAGCCTTCTAGGCTCGCGGCCACAACCTTTGGCAACAGTGCCAAGGCCTCATTGGCAGTACTAGTATATCTTGATTTAGATTTCAATTTTATCTACATTTTCAAGTATTTTTAACACATATATATTTATAGTCTAACTTCTTTTCTTTTTTTTTTTCATAAAATACATATCATAGATGCAAATATATCTCAATTACATATTATAAATACATATACACACATATAAATTCTAAAATTATTAATTAAGTTCAATAACTTAATTTAACAATTATACTTTGAATAGAATTATAAAAATAAGAATAATAAAATAAAAATAAAAAATTGACATAAAATATCAAAATTTTGTATCAATCTATATGAATTTCATAGAATCTAGTATTAAAATTTGAATCCAACCACAAAGAATAGGATAAAAATGATAGAAGACTAGTTTTTCCTTCCCATTTTCTAAGTATTTTAAGTTGTGGGGTTGTATTTTAAGAATCCAAACAACATAGAAGTATCATCTGCTTGACAAAATAAAATTAAAAGATCTATAAAATATATATGCATGCATATATGGAATCATATATATTTGTATGTGTAGATGTATGGATTATCAAAGGTTTTACCCTGTAGAGCCTGCCTGATAGCACACGACGCTCTTCAGTCAACCAACTAGTCAGCAACCAATTATAGCTGGGGTCGTTGTTGTCAAAGTGCCTAACAGTACCTCCTGGTAGCTTCCTATTGCTCTTTTGATGAGGCCGATATTTTCCATTTTGCAAAGTAGCCGCCAATAGTGGCAACAATTGCTTCGGTTCGGCATCCTCTATTCTTGAACTTGACTCACCACTTGAAGTCACCATGACCGCTAAAATGCTAATGCTAAAATGTTTATGCACGCGTTGTTGTCGGATGTGTTTTTGCACTCTTTGTAGGCCCTTGGAGAGTTGGTGTACTTCTCTCTTTTTAGGATTTTGTAGTTTTTGCTCTCAATATTGTTGTTGTTTTTAAATTAGTCCTAATAGGTTGTTTCATTTCTTTTATTTGAGCTATTGTTCAATACTTTGGTTGAGGAAGCATAGTTTTTCTATTCATATACCCCTATCTCAATTTGGAGGTGCAACGTGCATGCACGAATAAAATTACGTACATTGCATGAAATTGTGTACTGCGTGTATTTTTTTTATTTTAAAATTTGCACACATTTTTTTATTTTTGGTTTTTAACTTAAGCATCGGAAAAATAAAAGTATTAATTAAAAATTGCATTATGGATTAATTTTTAAGTAAATGAATCATTATATGTGTGCTGCTACATTAATTATTTTTATAGAAAATAGTATCAACATGATAGTAATAGTGTTTCGTGATGTTATCAATATATAAATCTATACACTTATGTCGAAACCATTTTTTTATTTGTTTGAAAAAATGGGGATCGACTTTAAAAATGAAAATGGAGTCGCCACCAATCCCTTTTTGCTTAGGTGTGATCGGATCACCTTATAAAACGTTTTATTTCAAAATATTGATTTTGGCCAACGAAATTCAAAAAAAAGGGTTCGGGAATCGGTTACGTACGAAGAAGGGTTAGCACCCTCGTAACCCCCAAAATTGATACCGGATTGATTAGTTATTGTCCTAATGTTTAAAATTCGAAAAGATTTGAAAATATGATTTCTTTAAAAACTTGAACAGTTTGAATTAGAACTTGAGATTCCTTTGTTCCGAAAGCATACAAACATCACATCCAGCATGTTAGGACATGATGTTTTAAACTCTCGTAACCAAAATCATCTCATGATTTACAAAATTCATTTAAAGGATATTTAGTTATTTAGTCACACGGAAAATTGAAACCCAGCACGTTAGGGCACTATTTTCTGAATTTCTAAACATAAAACATTGCTTTATTTAAGAAAACATTTTGGATAAAATGTGATAATTAAAGGAGATAGATATTTTTAAACAAAGATTTGAAAAAGCAATTTAAAGTAAATAAAGAAAAGCAAAAAAGAAAAACAAGTTTAAAATAATTAAAATAAATAAATAATGATTAAGCAATTAAATGAAAAAAAAAGGTTAAAAAAATGCATAAGTTCAACCTAACTCTCGCAATATGAGGATTCAACGAAATTCCTCCACCAAAACCTAACTCGAATGGAAGCAACTCAAAAAGAAATGAAGATGAGCGAAGAACAAAATAAGAACAAGCCACAGAAAATAAGAATGCAAAAGAGAGAAATTTGAGTGAATGCTCTCAAGAAATTTTATTACTCCTAATTCAAGTGTCCTCTTACAATGAAGGGAGAGGCCTCTATTTATAGTTGAGCCTCCCCAAATCCAAGGGTACAGATCAATTACATCAACGGCTAAGATTAAAAGGTATCTACAAATTAAATCTCTAAGATTACAAAACCATATCTTCTAATATTACATACCATATCTTCTAGGATTGCATATCATATCTAAGATTTGCATATCATATCTAAGATTGCATATCCTTGAAGATTGTACTTCTATATACGTTAAGCTTGTAGATAGACCTTCAATCTTTTCAAGTAATGGGTCATTCCGATCGAGCCAAATGATATATTTTGGACTGGACTTGGACTTTGTTTTATTCTTTTGGGTTTATTATTTTTGGTTTGTTATATGGGCCCGGGAAAAATTGGGTTCCTACAGCCGCCCCTCTTTGCTCATTGTCGTGTAACGAGAATAGAGCAAAGACTATAAAAGGACCAATTTTGTTCGATCTTTGCCGAGCTTTGACTTTTTGGTCCACGTCTTCTTCAAATGGCTTCCAACTCCACTGCAACTTCAACGGTATTGGAACTTCATCTTGATTGATGACTCCAATCTGCTTCATTGTAACTTCAGGAAGGCAGTATCCGGTATCTTTTAATCTGCTCCACTACAAACTCAGGGATGCAAGATTAGTATCCTCGATATGCTTCACTGCAATCTCAGGAATGCCAGATCTGCTATTTTCAATCTGCTCCACTGCAAACTCAGGGATGCCAGACTGATGTCTTCGATCTGCTTCCTGCAACTTCAGGAATGACAGATCTGCTATCTTTAATCTGCTCCACTGCAAACTCAGAGAGACAAGATCTGATGTGTTCGATCTGCTTCCTGCAATCTCAGGAACGCCAGATCTGCTATTTTTAATGTAACATCCTAAAATTTAGAATTTTATGTGTTGCATTGTATCTTGCGATAGACTAGTTAAAAATATTAATTGTGTAGGTTTTAAGGTCCTAAGAAGGCTCGAGGTTGAGTTGGGCCTTAGTAAAATTTTTGTGTTTAAGTACTTTAAGGAGAGAAGGTAAGTAGAATCAAAGCTTATGGAAATAAGTGTGCATTTTGCTAGCACAAGTGAACCCAAAAGAGGAGTGGTGTGGCTATAACACCCCAAATCCGGTCTATGCGTTAAGACCAGATTTGGTATGCCACACAAAATGAACATACATCTATCTAATGATTTAAAGAAAACAGATCCTCAAAACTATTTTGGAATTGGAGTTTATCAAAAACCGAGGTTAATTTAAAATCTTTGATTTTAAGACATAATAGTTTATAATTTGATCTTAGAAAAATAATTGGTTAAATTTTTAAAGAAGTTTAAAAGAGTTTAAAAAAAAGAATTTAAAATCAAAATTTATAAAAGAGTTTTTACAGAAAATTTTACGAGATAATGATATTTAAGAAAAACCCCCTTTTCTATACGCAAGTTAAAGAAAATATTTATAAAAAATAAAATAGTCCCATTTAAGTATCAAAAGCGTAATTAAAATCCACCCACAAAATTAAATCTATAAAAATAATACCAGAGGCCTTATTACATCACACTAAAATAAGAATTAAATAAAATACTTAAGAGTAGTTCAAAGCTCATAAAAACCATTATTTGAAGGATGGCCTCCACGAAGTCATCCCCGGCCCAAACCTCCATTACTGATCGTTACCTGAGAAGGGTAAAGGAAACTGGGTGAGTTACTTAGAACTCAGTGTGTAACCCACTTACCGTGTCCACTGGGCCAAAACCATATAAGCATTTAATTGGGCTTGAGCCCATATACAAATATAACAATATAGCAATCATAAAATGCACGTGATATGCAATTCCCAACCCAGCCTAAATTTCCATCCGCTACACACCACCCATACCAACCAGCACACCTGTGGGGATCAAGTCAACCCACCCCGCCAAACACACCAATCGCAGGCATTAAGCCATTTAATACGCAGGCACGAAGCCATTTAATAACATGGCGCGAAGCCTTTTAATAACATGGCACGAAGCCTTTTAATAACATGGCATGAAGCCTTTAAATAACATGGCACGAAGCCTTTAAATAACATGGCACGAAGCCTTTTAATAACATGGCACGAAGCCTTCTTCTCTTCGTCAAATATCCCAACCCATGCGATCATGTATATACAATGCATAACAAATTTATTCATATGATAATTCCAACATAAGGCCCATAATATAATTTGGCCCATTAAGCAATCTAGCAATTCGGCTCAAATATCAGCTTCATCATATTAGCCCTTTAAGGGCGACTCCGAATTTCCACGATTTTAATACCAATTTCATGCACTTACACAAAAAGTGTTAATAAACCATATTTTTCCGATTTTACCAACTTTAAGATTTTTATTCAAATACTTAATAACAGTATAACCATCTAACCCATGAGATAAGTGTGAAATTACACACCTGATTACGGTGAGAACTATACTTTCCTGCTCGTTGATACCTAAATACGTGTCACATTTGATTAGAACACTAATACTTATTATAAATCTATAATAAAGATAAGCGATCAAGATCTTTACCCTCGGAATCTCGAACAACAACTATTTGTCGGTTTTCCCTGGTTGACGGTTCACAACCCAATGGAAAATCTCGAACAGCTAATGGCTCCGAACTACGAACAACTTCGAATAGTCAATTCTCCTCGGATGAGGGTTGTCCACAACCCGGTGGAAAATCTCGGATTGCCGAAACAGCCCTTCGCTTGAATCTAGAGGGATTAGTGAATCCGCCCCTCTTTAGAACACTATTCACCACCACTTTCGACCCTATCTTGTTTGCCTCCATTGACAAAAGATTATTAGTCCAACTATTATATCGGAATTTAAGACTATTGGTTTTAAGAGCGAAATCGGCTTACCACAAAAATATCCTTACATTCACGGGATGAAAATTGAGCGATAAGTCCCTAAGATAAAATCGATTAGTAACCCATCTTTAACGAAATAACGAGTAATATGGGAGTCCTTGATAGATGGATCCGATCTATAACGTCTCAGCATAGAAACATGGAAGACACTATGAATCTGACTCAACTCTGGAGGTAATTCAAGCTGATAGGCCACTGGTCCTACACGCTTCAACACACAATACGGTCCAATGAACTTAGGACTCAACTTGCCCTTCCTTCCAAACCTGAAAATTTTCTTCCAAGGTGAGACCTTCTAAAAAACCTGATCTCCCACTGCAAACTCAATTTCCTTGCGCTTCAGATCTGCATACGACTTTTGTCTATCTGAAGCTTCCTTTAACCGTGCTCGAATCACCTTTACCTTTTCCTCCGTCTCAGATATCAATTCAGGACCCAACAACTGTCGTTCCCCCAATTCAGTCCAACAAGTAGGGGTACGACACCGACGACCATATAACACTTCATAAGGTGCCATCTGGATACTGGATTGGTAACTATTATTATACGCGAACTCTGCCAACGGTAGAAAATCTTCCCAACTACCTCTGAAGTCGATCACACAACCCTGTAACATGTCTTCCAAAATCTGAATTACTCTTTCTGACTGACCATCTGACTGAGGATGAAAAGCCGTACTGAAGTTTAACTTTGTTCCCAAAGCCTCATGCAAAGCTTTCCAAAACCATGATGTAAACTTAGGGTCCCTGTCTGATATGATAGACACTGGTACCCCATGCAACCTCACGATCTCAGATACATACAGCTTAGCCAACTTCTATAGCGAGTAATCCATACGAACTGGTAGAAAATGAACAGTCTTCGTCAATCGATCCACTACAACCCAAACAGAATCTTTCTTAGTAGGTGTTAAGGGTAACCCACTAACAAAGTCCATCGTTATCCGCTCCCATTTCCATAGAGGGATCTTTACCGGTTGCAATAAACCCGACGGTAATTGGTGTTCTGCCTTTACTTGTTGACAAGTCAAGCACTTACCCACAAAATCAGTAACCTCCCGCTTTAACCTTGGCCACCAATACTATTCACGGAGGTCTCGATACATCTTATTTCCTTCAGGGTGCATAGAATAAGGGCTACTATGCGCCTCTCGCAGAATCATTTGTCTCAAATCCGAAGCCATAGGCATACAAACTCTTCCACAAAAACACAGCACTCCATCCTTGTTCAATCTAAAATCCCCTATTACACCATTGTTAGCTTGTTGCATTAACGGACCCAACTTTTCATCTAATAACTGCTTTTTTCTTGATCTATTCTAACCACAAAGGCTTCACCTGAAGTTTCGCTAGCAGACTGCCATCTTCATACAAACTGAGATGAGCAAATTTTGTTCTTAACTCCGATACTACCTTACGACTCAACGCATCTGCCACCATGTTAGACTTTCCAAGATGATACTCGATTGAAAAGTCATAATCCTTTAACAGCTCCACCCACCTTCGTTGTCTCAAATTCAACTCCTTCTGGGTAAGGAGGTACTTAAGACTCTTATGATCCGTATAAATAATAGACTTCTCACCATAAAGATAGTGCCTCCAAATCTTTAAAGCAAACACCACCACAGCCAACTCCAAGTCATGAGTGGGATAGTTTACTTCGTGCGGCCTTAATTGATGAGATGCATAAGCCACCACCTTTCTACCTTGCATCAACACACATCCTAAACCCGTGTGTGATGCATCACAGTAAACGATAAACTCTTTTCAAGCCTCAGGTTGGATCAGTAGTAGCACTTCCGTCAAAATCTTCTTCAATTTCTCGAAACTCTCTCATTGTTTATCGGTCCACACATTGGTACCCCTTTCCGCAACAGCTTAGTTAGGGGTGCAGCAATCAACGAAAACCTCTCAACAAAGCATCTATAATAACCAGCCAAACCTAAGAAACTCTGAATCTCAGCCACTGACTTTGATGGTTTCCAATCCAGCACCGCCTCTACCTTCCGAGGATCAACTCTGATTCCATCGGCTGACACAACGTGCCCCAAGAAGATCACTTCCTTCAGCCAAAATTCACACTTACTGAATTTGGCATAAAGTTGCCTGTCTCGCAGTATTTGCAATACTGTGTGCAAATGTGAATCATACTCTTCTTCATTCCTCGAATATACCAAGATATCATCTATGAACACTACCACAAATCGATCTAGATAGGGTTGAAAGACTCGGTTCATCATGTCCATAAATGCAGCTGGTGCATTGGTCAAACCAAACGGCATCACCAAAAATGCATAATGTCCATAACAAGTTCGGAATGCTGTCTTATGAATATCTGCCTCCTTAACCTTGAGTTGGTGATAACCCGATCTCAAATCAATCTTGGAGAAAACTGAAGCCTCCCACAATTGATCAAACAAGTCGTCGATTCTCGGCAATGGATACTTATTCTTCATCGTCAATTTATTCAACTGCCTATAATCAATGCACATGCGCATTGACCCATCCTTCTTCTTGACGAACAAAACCGATGCCCCCCACAGAGACACACTCGGTTGAATAAATCCCCGATCCAACAATTCTTGAATTTGAACTTTAAGCTTCGCTAACTCCTTTGGCGCCATTCTATAAGGAGCAATGGACACCGGAGCCGTTCCAGGCATAATGCCAAATTCTACTTCCCGATCTGGAAGTAGACCCAAAAGTTCTTCGGGAAAGACATCTGGAAATTCTTCCACCATCCTCACACTTCCCATCGCTAGTTCCTTGGCATCCAAATCACTGATGAAGGCTAGGAATGCTCCATACCCTTTTCGCACCAACTTTTCTATCTTTAAAGTAGATACCACATTTTCCAAAAAGTTCCTCCGCTCGCCTATCATTACTACCTCCTTATCATCCAAAGTCCTTATTGACATCCGCTTTTCAGCACAATCCAATTGCACCCGGTGCTTCACCAACCAATCCATTCCCAAAATAAGATTGAACTTGCCGAAAGATAGTTCCATCAAATCCGCCAAAAATATTTCTCTTTGAATTTCTAAAGGCACGTCTCTATACAATTTATTCACAATTATCGATTGTCCTAGAGGACTAATTACCGTCATCTCTCTATCAGAAATCTCGGATCTAATATTCAGGTTTCCAGATATGGCACTAGCAACATACCAGTGGGTAGACCCGATATCTATTAAAGCAGTAACAGGTACATCAAGGATGAAGAACGTACCAGTTATCACATCAGGTGCATCGCCATCTTCACAATGCCTGACCGCATAGACTAACCCCGGCGGTCTTGCCTCCGCGTTACCTCTGAAACCATTACCTCGACCAAGTGCACCTTGACCATGTCTAGCCCCACTACCATAATGACCTGGTCCACGGCCTCTCGATGGCTGCTGAGTGCCTCTAGTTGGCTGTGCATCAAAGTTACGAGCTTCTTGAGTCGGAGCAGTCTGTCGAGGGCAATTCCTATATTGATGATCCTTGGAACCACATTTAAAACAACCACCAGTTCTCTTCCAGCATTCCCCGGGGTGTCGTTTCCCACAGTCAGCATAGTCTCGACTCTGATTGGTAGCCACAGGTGCTCTGGCTTGAGCTGGCTCATCATTTCGAGGCCTCTTTTGGAACCTTTTAGAAGAACCTGAGTACTTAAAGTCCCTCTTACCGCTGACCCTTTCCCAGTTCTGGATTTCTGAGTTCCTAGCCTCTTCGGCTATCTTGGCTTTCTCCACAAGTGTGGCAAAAATCCTTTCTTGTTGCAGGGCTATCAGTACCCGCAACTCATCATTCAGCGCATCCTCAAAATGTATGCAGCGCTCATGATCAGTCGGCACTATTGTGCAAGCATAACGGCTCAAGCGAAGAAATTCTACCTCGTAAGCTACCACCGTCTTATTCCCTTGAACCAGATTCAGGAATTCATTCCTCCGAGCATCTACACAGCTTGCCTCGACATACTTCCCTTGGAAAGCAGCCTTGAAGAAATCCCAAGTAACACGTTCAGCCTGGGTGCCTTCTCGAACAGTAAGCCACCATTGGTACGCCTCGTCCTTTAATAAGGACACAGCTCCTCTTAGTTTCTGCTCGGCAGTACACTCCAGGTCATCCATAATTCGCTCTACAGCCTCGAGCCAATATTTCGCAACATTTGGGGCTACTCCAGAAATACCCTTAAAAGTCTCAGCAGCATTGGATCTGAGCCGCTCCGATATTGATCCTCGAGCTCACGTACCCCGATCTAGCCCGGCAGACCACTTTCTAAAACTCGTAACATTGCTTGAGATAGAGCAATGTCTTCCCTCATACGGTTGTGGGATCCATTATCTGACACAGGTGATGCCGGTGCGTCCATTTCTGGCATATGTCCCGACGCCTCAGACACAGCTCTAGCACCTCGGCCTCTATCGCGGCCACGTCTACCACGTCCACGTCCTCTAGCGCTCATAATGAGTAATTCGGTTTAATTTGATTACAAGTTTTATGAATCAGAATACTATTTCAATATTTATTAACGATATTTTATGAGATATGAGAGATAAAGTTGTTTTCACAATCACATCTTATAGTCTCTATAGTTTCAACACCTAAAACTAGAAGTTCTAGAGTGTTCCTATAATCATATCGCAATAATCAATCATTCAGTATTCGAATACTTACTTGACATGGTGTTGAATGCTCGTGGTGCCATACTACCTTTACAACATAAATTCTAAAATTTCAAAATAGTTTTGAATGAAAATTGTTGTTGAACCCAAACCACAGCCGAGTTTTGAAACTGGCTCTGATACAATAAAATGTAACACCCCAAACCCGATCTATGCGTTAAGACCAGATTTGGTATGCCACACAAAATGAACATACATCTATCTAATGATTTAAAGAAAACAGATCCTCAAAACTATTTTGGAATTGGAGTTTATCAAAAACCAAGGTTAATTTAAAATCTTTGATGTTAAGACATAAGAGTTTATAATTTGATCTTAGGAAAATAATTGGTTAAATTTTTAAAGAAGTTTAAAAGAGTTTAAAAAAAAGAATTTGAAATCAAAATTTATAAAAGAGTTTTTATAGAAAATTTTACGAGATAATGATATTTAAGAAAAACCCCCTTTTCTATACGTAAATTAAAGAAAATATTTATAAAAAATAAAATAGTCCCATTTAAGTATCAAAAGCGTAATTAAAATCCATCCACGAAATTAAATCCATAAAAATAATACCAGAGGCCTTATTACATCACACTGAAATAAGAATTACATAAAATACTTAAGAGTAGTTTAAAGCTCATAAAAACCATTATTTGAAGTATGGCCTCCACGAAGTCATCCCCGGCCCAAACCTCCATTACTGATCGTTACCTGAGAAGGGTAAAGGAAGCGGGGTGAGTTACTTAGGACTCAGTGTGTAACCCACTTACCGTGTCCACCGGGCCAAAACCATATAAGCATTTAATTGGGCTTGAGCCCTTATACAAATATAACTATATAGCAATCATAAAATGCATGTGATATACAATTCCCAACCAAGCTTAAATTTCCATCCACTACACACCATCCGTACCAACCAGCACACCTGTGGGGATCAAGTCAACCCACCCCGCCAAACACAACAATCGCAGGCATTAAGCCATTTAATACGCAGGCACGAAGCCATTTAATAACATGGCACGAAACCTTTTCATAACATGGCATGAAGCTTTTTAATAGCATGGCATGAAGCCTTTAAATAACATGGCATAAAGCCTTTTAATAACATGGCACGAAGTTTTCTTCTCTTCGTCAAATATCCCAACCCATGCTATCATGTATATACAATGCATAACAAATTTATTCATATGATAATTCCAACATAAGGCCCATAATATAATTTGGCCTATTAAGCAATCTAGCAAATCGGCCCATATAGCAATCTAGCAATTCGGCTCGTTAAGCAATCTAGCAATTTGGCCCATATAGGAATCTAGCAATTCGGCTCGAATATCAGCTTTATCATATTAGCCCATTAAGGGCGATTCTGAATTTCCACGATTTTAATACCAATTTCATGCACTTACACAAAAAGTGTTATTAACCATATTTTTCCGATTTTACCAACTTTACAATTTTTATTCAAATACTTAATAACGGTATAACCATCTAACCCATGAGATAAGTGTGAAATTACGCACCTGATTACGGTGAGAACTATACTTTCCCGCTCGTCGATACCTAAATACGTGTCACGTTTGATTAGAACACTAATACTTATTATAAATCTATATTAAAGATAAGCGATCAAGATCTTTCCCTCGGAATCTCAAACAACTATTTGTCAGTTTTCCCCGGTTGACGGTTCACAACCTAATGGAAAATCCCGAACAGCTAATGGCTTCGAACTACGAACAACTTTGAATTGTCGATTCTCCTCGGATGAGGGTCGTCCACAACCCGGTGGAAAATCCCAGATTGCCGAAACAGCCCTTCGCTTGAATCTAGAGGGATTAGCGAATCCTCCCCTCTTTAGAACACTATTCACCACCTTTTTCGACCCTATCTTGCTTGCCTTCATTGACAAAAGATTATTAGTCCAACTATTATATTGGAATTTAAGACTATTGGTTTTAAGGGCGAAATCGGCTTACCACAAAAATATCCTTACGTTCACGGGATGAAAATTGAGCGATAAGTCCCTAAGATAAAATCGATTAGTAACCCATCTTTAACGAAATAATGAGTAATATGTGAGTCCTTGATAGAAACCCTTACCTTAACACTTTGGACCGAATCCTAGCAATTCACGATGATTAAGAATCCTCCGAGTTTCGGCCTTCACTTTATCACTATAAAGACGAAAAGATTTTCTAAGAGAAAGGGATAGAGGATGCTATTTTCGGTCAAAAGACCCTCCCAAACTAATATATATATTCAGCTAAAGAAAAGAAGAGAATAAAGATTTGAAAAGGGTTCTTACCGATTATTCAAAACGAGTGCAAAGAAAATGATTGATAATAAAATTTATGTGAAGAGGGAAGTTCGGCCAAGAAGAAAAATTTGATGAAAATGATGCTAGCAATATTCGGCCATGGAGGAAAAGAGAAGGAAGAAATGTTGAATGGATTTTGTAAGAAGAAAAAGATGAAATAGTGGTATAGGACAATTAAAGGTTTCGGTTTTGGTTCATTTCAAGAATGAAAGATGATCAAAAAGAAAGGTTTGAGGCTAGAGGGCATTCGGCTATGGAGAAAGAAAAGAAAAAGAGATTGGCCTTCGAGTCTTGGTGTTTCGGCACTAGGGAAAATGACTTGAGAGAATAGGCAAAATTTAGACCAAAATGGTCAAAAATAAAATGAAATGGCCAAAAGAAACAAAGCTTACCTATTGCACAAATTCGGCTAGGAGAAAGAGTTTGGAGAGAACTAAATTTTTTTTACACAAAATGCTAAGAATTGACCAAAACTAACTTCTAATCCTAGCCGAACTACTAACAACATTCGGCCCCTCCCCCTTAGCCACAAAACTATCCATGTACAAGCCAGAAAGGAGTCAACATTTGCCAACTTTACTTTCCATAGCACATTCCTCAACTTAAGCCACTTGTTCCCCTACATACCTTATCCCATTGATTCCTTTCCCTAAGTTCACTTCTTACCTTAAAGCATTAGCCACCTTGCCATAAATAAAATAGTCCAACCTTACCAAAAATAAAAGTCACAAAATGCATTCCAAAGGATTCCTCTTCCCTCAAGTAACACTTATGGCGCCGACTCCACTTTACTACTAGCTCATTTTATGCTAGCTTTTGTCACTTAATTACCTTAAACATCAAGGTTACTTGTTCCATTTCAATAAAGTACTCCTTACTAAAATTTATTCTAATTCTGAATAAATCCCGAGCCTTCTCAAGACTATATTAATCACACAAATTAAATCATTCACAAGCTAAGGACCAAAAACATGCAACATATCGATACTCAATTTTTAGAATGTTACAGTGGCATTGCATGTATCGGCTTGAGGGGTGGGGTTCGAATCCGACCTAATGTAAAATTTTGATTAATTTTTGTGCTATCCATCCATAGTGTCGGTCATGGTTGTATTTTTGGTAAGGTGGACTTTTTAATTATGGAAAGGTGGCTAAGGAAATATGGTAAGGAGGAGTGTATGGAAATGAGTAAAAGAAAGGAGCAAGAAGGGGGATTTGTCGGTCGGTTTTAGGGAAGATGTTTTGGAAAGAAGTTTATGGTCAACATCTATCCTTTGGCAAGAGTTACACACAGTTTTGTTAGGGGGAAGGGAGAGCCGAATTTTGCAAGCCATTTTGCTAGTTTTGGTGCTTGAGTGCTATTTTTCTTTTGTTTGAACACTTTGTGTTTCTTTTCCAAACCTTTTTCCTTTCTTGCCGAATCACTCAAGACCAAAAATTGTTCATTTTTCTTTGTCTCGCCGAAACATTCCCCTTGCTTTGGCCGAAACTTCCTAGTCCAAAATTGTTCATTTTTCTCCCTTGCTTTGTCGTAACCCTCAACCTACTCTTGTCCATTTTCTTTTGATAGCCGAAACTACCAAGGCACTCTTCCTCCATCCATTCTTTTCTTTTGATCATTTCATCAACCTTTTTCTCTTTTCTTAAATTAACATTATCTTGTGATCAAACTTTCTTGTTTGATTCTATCCATAGCCGAACCTATTACCATCCTACTTCTTCACCATTTCTTTTCCTTTCATGTTGGACAATCTCTTCTTAATCTAATCGGTAAGTGATCTTATATCCCTCTTTTCATTTCTTTTTCTTTTTCTTCCTAGTCGAATATGTGTGTTCATCGTTATTCGGTTAGTCTACTTTGTTTCTTATCGAAACATCACTCTCTCCATCACTCTCATGTTGTGATCAATACTTTTTCGTAGTGTTATAGTAGGTGGCCGAATACCACATCATTGACGATTCAATTCTAGTCATAAGTCCAATTGGTGAAAGTTGGATCTACTATTGTCAAGGTAAAAGATTCCTTTAAAGCTCATCTCGATATCTCTCAATATTTGTTTATTCCATTAAAACGGAATGATAAATTTGTCTAATCGGTTGTTATAGGGACTAAATCGCCTGTTATTATTCACTTGTTGATTCTACGAAAATAGTGGTAAGCCGAACCCTTTTTCCTTAGACAATCGATATATATCGTAATATCGTTTTGACTAAGATTTTATTCGATGGAGGCTAGTGGTACCGATTTGAAAGGGAAAATGATTGGAGAACACAAAAGGAGCGGATTTGCGATTCCTACTCTTAAGTTCAAGCGAATGGCAGTATCGGCAGTTCGGGATTTTCCACCGGGTTGTGGACCATCATTCGGTGAGAATCGGCAAGTCGTGGTCGTTCACGATTTTGAGAGTAAGCATTATTGATCGCTTGGTTTAGTTTTGGATTAATAAAATCTCGTCCGTTAGATTAATCGAGTGTTATATTGTCATAGGTGCCAACGATCAAGAGAGTTTAATACTTACTGTAATCAGGTGTGTAATCTCACACCGTAATCCCATTGAATTATGATTTGGTAACATGTCAAATAGTAGATTGTTATTATTATACGGCTAAAAATCGTAAAATTGGCATAAAATGAGGAATTTCCTTAAAGTATACTATTTTGAAAGATTTGAAAAAATCGGCATTAAAATTGTTAAAATTACAAAAATACCCCTATGGGCCGATTTACGAAAATGCCCTTATGGGCCGAATTACGAAAATGCCCTTATGGGCCAAATTATGAAAATGCCCCTAAAGGGCCAATTTGCGAGAATGCCTTAAATGGGTCGAGTCATTGTAATAAATTACTTGATTAATGGTTGCTATTTATATGTGAACATCTTATTATGTATGCTGCATTTTCAAATATTGCATGGGATGGGAAAAATGATGAAGAGAAGTGTAGCCTGGTGGCTTGTCCATAATAAATTATTATAAATGGCAATTTGCCTGCGATTTTGTGTGATTGGCGGGGTGGGTTGACTTGATCCCCACAGGTGTGATAGGCTGGTACGGGGGTGTGTTGGATGGATGGGTTAGGTTACATACATTGCACATATATATATTCTATTATGTAAATGGGCTTAGGCCCAAGATGACGCTAAATGGGTTCAAGCCCAGTGGACAACGATAAGGGGATTATACACTGAGTTCTAGTAACTCACCCCGTTTCCTTAACCCTTACAGGTAATGTTCAGTAATGTGGACTTGGGCCATGGATGATTCGGTGGAGGCCATACTTCAGAAATGGTGTTTTATTTTGAACTTTAGATTTCTATTTCCGTTCACTTTACTATTTTGGGTTTTTATGATGTAACAAGGCCTCTGGAGTATTTTACTTTTGTTTTATGTTTGACGTACTTTTATTTTGCTTGAATTGTTATAAATGGGTATTTTTCTAAAAACTTAAATAAAGATTTTTTTTCAAAATAAATTAACAAACGGATTTCATAACAAATATTTTAACTCATAAATTTCTCTCGAATTATCAACAATTTTTTCAAAAGTCATGGTTTATAAGATCTCTAGTTCAAATTATCGATTTATCAATCAACCTTCGAGGTTCGTAATACTTTATCAAATATTTCAAATCAAACTTGCTTTCTTGATTATAACACCTGTTTTAGTACGAATGAAAATGACTTAACATGTTTTTCTCATGTGACATGTCAGATCCGGTCATAACGCATGGGCCGGGTTTGGGGTGTTACATTTAATCTGCTCCACTACAAACTTAGGGATGCTAGATTAATATCTTCGATCTGCTTTGCCAGATCTGCTATTTTTTAGTTTGCTCCACTGCAAACTCAGGGATGTCAGATTAGTATCTTCGATCTGCTCCACTGCAATCTCAGGAATGCCAGATCTACAATTTTTAGTCTATTCCCTTGCTACATCAGGAAGATAAGACTATAATCTTCAGTCTATTCCACTATCATTACGAGGGAACAAAATCTAAACTTTCCAATTTGCTTCCTTACTATCTCAGGAAGACTTCAATCTTCAGTCTGCTCCACTACCAGCTCGAGGGAACAAAATATGAACTTTCTAATTTTCTTCCTTACTATCTCAGGAAGACTTTAATTTTCAGTCTGCTCCACTACCATCTCGAGGGAACAAAATCTGAACTTTTAAATTTGATTCCTTACTATCTCAGGAAGACTTCAATCTTCAGCATGCTCCATTACCATCTCGAGGGAACAAAATCTGAACTTTCCAATTTGCTTCCTTACTATCTCCAGGAAAACTTCATCTTCAGCCTGCTCCACTACCATCTCGATGGAACAAAATCTAAAATTTTCAATTTGCTTCCTTACTACCTTCAGGAAGACTTCAATCTTCATTTCGCTCCACTACCATCTCGAGGGAACAAAATCTGAACTTTTCAATTTGCTTCCCCACTATCTTCAGGAAGACTTCACTCTTCAGTTTGCTCCACTACCATCTCGAGGGAACAAAATCTGAACTTTTCAATTTGCTTCCCTACTATCTTCAGGAAGACTTCAATCTTCAGTTTGCTCCACTACCATCTCGAGGGAACAAAATCTGAACTTTCTAATTTGCTTCCTTACTATCTTCAGGAAGACTTCAATCTTCAGCCTACTCTATGTAACACCCCAAACCCGGTCAACACACCACGACCGAATCTGGCATGCTACAGAGTGAAAACATTTTTGAAAACACAAGTTGCCGGTTAAATTTTGTTGAAAACTCTTTATTGTTTTAAAGATTTAGAAAACCTCTTATAAAGTGATGTTGAAAACCATTTTTATTGTTGTTTTAAAACCGGAGAACTCATGCTTGAAAACCCATTTGTTGTTACTAGTTATTAGAAAATCATGCGATACTTATTATAAACCGAGTGAGTTGAGCATAATCCTGTTTGACACCATTTGTGTTATGAGTTGGTTAAAAATTCATTCGAAAATCATCTAAGTTACTTGGAAATCATGTTGTGAATGATGTTACCCAATGGCAACGATTGAAAACCCGACATTGAAAAAAATTTTGAAACCATTGATTAAATCCCGATTACTTAGCAATATCAATTTGTTAACCACATGCATAGAATAATTTAACATATAATCAAGTAATTAAAACCCAAATAATAACTAGCGGCCTTATTACAAAACCAAAACCAAATTTAAAGAAAATAAGTAAAACCAAAAACGTAGTTGATAGTCAAAACTAGAAATTAACATGTATGGCCACCTCGAGTCCTCCCCGGCTCCATATCCGCGATCTATGCCTCATCTGCAAAATATAAGGGAAGGGGTGACTCACCAAGACTCAGTGTATAAATCCTCAATCCGATAGTTCAAGCACTTACACAGGTCATCAGTAAAACATGCAAATTATGCACCCCATAACCTAACCATCCTATCTCCTTTAACTACCCCGTGTGGTCAAAACCACTGGTGGTCAAAACCACTGGTGACCGAAGTCACAATATCATAAATCGGTGTGGTCAAAACCATTGGTGACCATAGTCATAAATCAAATGATGGGGCCAACCCATCGTGTGGTCAACCACTGATGACAATCCCGTATCAATCATGTGGGTCCAACCCACTGTGGTACCAAACCAGTGGGACGAGTCACAATATCCATATGTGGTCAAAACCACTGGTGACCGTAGTTACAAATATCGTCAATGTGGTCAAAACCACTGGTGGTCAAAACCACTGGGACATGGTCACAAATAATAGTATAAATGACGGGGCAAACCCGTCGTGTGGTCAAAACCACTGGTGACAGTCCAAATATATCATCCCCCTCCTCTCATCAATCCCACCATCATGTCCATATCAATCGTGGCATAATAACATATGATGATGCAAAATAACATGTGGCATGACTTAAACAATAACATGATAGCATATATTGAGATCCATAATCAGGGGACTTACCCGGAATCCACACTCATGCCCTTATGGCATAACCACCGGTTTTAATGGCTATTACAGTAACATAATAAGCATATCATACTAATAAAGTGTGTAAGCGTTACAGACCTGACTATTCGCAGATCTAGTGAAATCTTGAACTACGCGGAACTAACGAGATCCCGAAACATGGCTTTTCCTCCTTCCTATAATCGGCCACTACTTGTTAGTAACCAAAAACCCATTCAGCTAAACTAACAATCCCGAAGGATATGTCGCACAAAGGTAATACTCACCTTAATGCCGATTTGGTCTCCTACCAAATCCCGAAACTTTGTGATAAATCCCCCTTGCAATCGGCCAAACACTAGCACACACAAAGGTTAGCCTTCGGCTTTTGATTAATTAAGAAATAGATCTTGAGATGTTAAAACCCTTACCTAGATCGACCACCAATCCCAAAGAATCACTGTGTTTGGCTATACTCCTCCCTACAATCGGTTTTAACACACCATTAAGAATCCAAAGGCCATTCGGCCATAACATGAATCCGGAAACCAAATAAGTTTGTCGCCCCTTACCTTGATGAATGCTTTGGCCTTTAAACACCACAGATCGGCACCCCCTATTGGTGTTAAGGGTTTCGGCTACTACATGGGACAAGAATAAGTTAAGATCTCGATTACCACGATTGAAGAAATATCAAAAGAAAGACAGAAAAGGTTCAGCATTACTCTAATCGGTCAAGAAGAAAAGAAGAGATCCCTTACCAAAAGATTCGGCTATGTCCCCAAAAGCAAACTTGATTTTGGCATTTAAGATGATGAAGAGAAATCGCAAGAAGAGAGAGATTTATGAGCCAAGTATTCGGCCAAGGTACTTGATGAAACCGAAAGAGAAACAATAAGCTTTCGGCTTTTGAAATAAAATAGAAAAGATGGGAATGATGGAATCAAGATTTGGCTTGAGTGGTGGTTTGATTCGGGAAAGATGGTGAAGAGAAAAGAAGTGGAAGGAGATAGGTCCGGCAATGGGTTTGAGAGAAGAGAAAGAACGGGATAGAAATAAAAACAGAGGAGAAGATGTGAGGATAGGTTTCGGCTTTGAACAAAATAGGAAGAAGAAAGGCACAAGAGATGAATTCGGCAATAGGCTAACCCAAGTGAACCGAAAAGAAAAGAAGAAAATGGCTATTGAAGTTTCGGCTATTCAGCAAATAATGCACAAGTAATTCGGCCAAACACAAGAGCTGCCGAAAAAGGAAGAAAGAAATTTCAGCTACCATGGACATTTGGCCACCACCCAAAATGAATCCTCTAAACCGATTGTTCCCCTTGCCCCTCACCTTACCAATTTCAGCTGACCACTCCTCCCCCAAAGTCCACAATTCGGCCAACACTTTAAATGAGTTTGAAATAATTCAAACTCCTAGATTTCCTCCCTTCTATCAGTTCAAATTCTTTTGAACGAGTCAAACTCCACAAATTTCTCCTCTCCATCCATTCAAGAGAGTCCCACCTGGGCACTCCTCTCCTTGCTTGTGAAGTGAAAAAGAATAAGCAGGAGTGCAATTCCTACTGCTCGAACACATGCACTCCCTCCCTGCATGTGGCGTCATCTCCCTGGTGCTTAAGTGGCGCCTCCTTACCACTTTTCCACTTGATTCTTTGTGTTACAAACCTCCAATAAATTCTTTTAATCCCTACTTCATCTAGTTCCTTCCTCTTAAGTACTAAAATGAAATTTTTAGCCCTAACTTAGGCCTAATCCAGGGTTATAACTAGATCCCAGAACATGATAAATGAACATTATAGACAATTCATCACATGCAACACAAGCAAAATGCAGAACCCCGATGTAAGGATGTTACACTCAACTACCATCTCAATGGAGCAAAATCTGAACTTTTCAATTTGCTTCCTTACTACCTTCAAGAAGACTTCAATCTTCAGTTTGCTCCACTACCATCTCGAGGGAACAAAATCTGAACTTTTCAATTTGTTTCCCTACTATCTTCAGGAAGACTTCAATCTTCAGGTTGTTCCACTACCATCTCGAGGGAACAAAATCTGAACTTTCCAATTTGCTTTCTTACTATCTTTAGGAAGATTTCAATCTTCAGTTTGCTCCACTACCATCTTTAGGGAACAAAATCTGAACTTTTTGGTTTGCTTCCTTACTATCTTCAGAAAGACTTCAATCTTCAGTTTACTCCACTACCATCTCTAGAGAACAAAATCTGAACTTTTTGGTTTGCTTCCTTACTATCTTCAAGAAGACTTCAATCTTCAGTTTGGTCCACTACCATCTCTAGGGAAAAAAAATCTGAACTTTTTGGTTTGCTTCCATACTATCTTCAGGAAGACTTCAATCTTCAGTTTGCTCCAATACCATCTCTAGGGAACAAAATCTGAACTTTTTGGTTTGCTTCCTTACTATCTTTACGAAGACTTCAATCTTCAGCCTGCTCCACTACCATCTTGATGGAACAAAATCTGAACTTTCTAATTTGCTTTCTTACTATCTTCAGGAAGACTTAAATCTTCAGTCTGCTCTACTACCATTTCGAGGGAGCAAAATCTGAACTTTTCAATTTGCTTCCTTACTATCTCAAGAAGACTTCAATCTTCAGTCCACTCCACTACCATCTCGAGGGAACAAAATCTGAACTTTTCAATTTGCTTCCTTACTATCTTCAGGAAGACTTCAATCTTCAGCCTGCTCCACTACCATCGCGATGGAACAAAATCTGAACTTTTCAATTTGCTTCCTTACTATCTTCAGGAAGACTTCAATCTTCAGTTTGTTCCACTACCATCTCGAGGGAATAAAATTTGAACTTTCCAATTTGCTTCCTTACTATCTTCAGGAAGACTTCAATCTTCAGTCTGCTCCACTACCATCTCGAGGGAGATAAGACTGGTGACTTCACCGATGTTACTGCATCGTCCTTTGGGGACATGTCTTGTAGACTTGAATGTATTATGCTTATGTTTATGCCAAATGATTAGGATGCTATAATCGGGATGAATCTAATGTTCCTAACTAAATGTATTTTGCATGAATGCAGAATGTCATAAGATTGATCCTATTTTTAAATGTGTAATGATTAGAATGCAATGATCGAAATGAATCTAATGCTCCTAACTAAATGTATTATGGAAGACATTTGCATGAATGCAGAATGTCATCAGAGTGACTTCCTCTTTTTTTTTGTACAACGATTAGGATACAATGACTGGAATGAATCAAAAAATTATCCCAATGGGTTTGGGTTGTCATTGCTCATAGTTCATCAAGGTTCTATCACTGATGTGTTACCCTGTTTTCTCGTTCAGCTGGTATCTTTGACAGAAAATCCAAAGAAACGATCATATTCTGTTTAGCATGCTTGCCCTGCTGTAATTCCATAGTCCCTTCCACTGTAGCTTGGGGACATAAAGTTTGTACCTCCCACTGCGACGTCAGGGGAATAACATTTGGTTTCTTTCATCCAATCTGTTATCAATTTGATCTGTTACACCATCCCTGGGCGTAATAACCAGATGTATGTGCCTTTCAATATTTCCAAACCTTAAGCTTGGTGAGTTCTAAATAATAATCCTGTTTTAGGTTCCTCTATTATTTAAAAACTTCTAGAGTTATATGCGAAACTCCTTTTATGAAAGTATTATTAGTCCAATAATCGTTATTTCCATATAAAATGCTTGAAAAAGATCACAACAATGGACAAGAAAGAAATTAATCACGAGCATAGCTCGAAACAAATAAGTTAATCAAAGATAACCAAGGCAATAAAAGAAAATTGATTTGGGATTATCTTGAAAAGAATAAAATAATCAAAGATAACAAATTCAAAAAAAATGGGTAAGATAGAAGCTAGGTGCCCCAGATATCGCAGTCTGAGCTTCTCTGTTCAAATTTCTTGAAGACCATTTTAAACTCAATACATGTTTAGAGGATCCGGAGTACTTTTTCAATGCCTCAAGACGTAGCATACTTCTTCATTGTTAATTCAAGCATAGTGAGACTACCACATACCCTATCTTTGATCAAAATTTGAGCCGCCCTTTTCGGGTTTTCGGCTTAAAACCCCTTTGGTCTCAAAGCGCCCTTTGCGGGTTTTCGCCTTGGCCTCTCTTTCTTTTTCTTTTTTTTCTTCTTTTTTTTTTGAATTTGAATTTGAACTCAAGGCGCCCTTTGCGAGTTTTCACCTTGGCCTTTCCCCTTTCAGGTAAAATACTTCTTGAAAGTACCTGAATTTACCGAATTGGGCAAGTCTTTGGCATCCATCTCAGTCAATATCAATGCTCCTCTAGAACAAGCCCTTTTCTGCTACATAAGGTCCTTCCCAGTTTGACATCTGCTTTCTTCTGAAATCTTTTTGTATAAAAAGATCTATTTTAACATCAGGGTCCCCTTGTGGAATTCTCTAGGATGAACTTCTTTGTCGTAAGCTTGCATCATTTGACCGTGATGGATAGCTTTTAACCTTTTCTTCGATTAGGTTCAATTGTCAATAATGCTTCCATTCTATAACCAATGGGTAAGATGTTGCCCCGGTAAAAATCCTGGCCAACGTTCAATAATCATAAAAGATAAGTAGTAACTTCTTTACAAATCTCGATCATCTTTTCTACAATCCTTGTTTTGTTTTTTTTGTTTTTTCTTTTTGGCTGCCTTTTATTGCTCTATGATATGGTGTCTGATCTTTGAACAGACTACAAAATTTTGACTTTGTCCTTTTTGGTATTCTTTGTCGGTGCCTGATCTTTTTTTTTTGAGAATTTAATGACTATCGACTTTGTAACATTGGCATATGAAGCTACTTCCATCCTCTTAGTGAAGTAAACGACGACCACGACAATAAGTCGATATTGTTTAAAAGCTTTTAACGAGATTGGCCCCATCACATCTATGCCCCACATATGGAAAATTTATGAAGAAATGGAAGAGTCACATAAATCTCGTCTTCTTCAATTCAGTATTTACGGTATAATTGATGCAATCCCCTTCCATGGTAGACCAACAGTGCTCGGTCCTCATGTTTAACCCGTGTCTTAGTAGCCCAGGCATGTCCTGATATGATCGTGTGAAAACATATTTGAATTCTTGAAAATAACTCAATGATGTCTCGCCTTAGCTTTGTAATAAGCTAGGCTACAATCTTTACCTCTTTTCTAGGCTCATAATATCCAATGACCCTTTGTAAAGTAGAGTCTATTTTCATTTGTTTTACCATCCTTACAAATCAAAAGATAGACTACAATCTCTGTCATCTTCAAAGTCCTTAGATCCCCTAGACCCATATCTCATTTAAAAAGGGAGTTAGTAACAACGTCGCTCATGTCGTTGATATCTGGGAACCTAGGTACGAAGGCAAAAAATCCAAAGAATAAATAATTCTAAAGATGATTATTTGTATGGTATGGTTATGAATAAAGAATGAAAGAATATTGTAAAAAACAAAAGAATGTACAGTATGAAATGTAAAGAATAAAAAAATATTTTCTTAAAAAGATGCATTTTATTGAAATAAAAATTCTTGACATAAGCCTATTTCACAAAAGGATTCTTATTGCCTTTAGGCTTAAAGCAACAAGAATGTTCTGAATATTACTCTAGATTAGCTCTATAAATACAGGGATCCCTTCCACAGTCCCATTGTCTAAAATCTTCCCAAGTATGTAAGGGCTTTGGAAATTTTTATTCCCCGATTCTCTCTTCGGATATGTCATTAATGTTCAGATTCCCTAATATTCCTTTGGGTCTTTGATATCTTCAATTTATTATCCATCAGGCCTTACACTAAGACCCTGATATCAATTCAGTAGACTTTCGTAAGTTTCTAGGTTGCTGAAATAAGTTTTAATTAATTAGGATCTTTCTACAAATTTTAATGCATATGATGTAATGTAAATGCATGAAATGCAATGCAAATGCATGGAATGAATGCAAAAGAAAGAGAGGCTTTGATTCTGAATTCAATTTCATTAGAAAAACTTTTCTAGAAAGAAAATTCTTTACATAAAATGGATTACATATGCGGCCTTGCCCTCATATTCCAAGCAAAAACATCAATCCCCTTCTTCACAAAGGTCAAATCTTGCAAACTTCTAATAGATGCTTCCACTAGCTCCTTTTTGCTTGATTTGGGCCGCGACTTATTACTCACTTATCCTCGCAATGCTTATCAAAAAATCGAGACGTGACGGCTCTCGAACAGTCTTTATCAGCTTGAATCCTTGGGCAATAAAGTCTTGTATTCCCTCACGGACTATCAGTCTTCTCTCGCTCTGTTTGCTTGAACCATATTCGGACGACTGTATTATAATCCACTTTATCAAAAAATCCATTTTCTCATGACAAACTCTTCTATTTAGCAATCGAATTTGAATCAACACCTGTTTTCTATGATGTGAATGCAATGCAATCAAAACAAAAGAGAACACGTTAGCACAAGAGAAACAAATAGGGCACTTATCTGGGTGACCACCAAGGTTTGACATAGTTCTACCTAGGGTAAGCCCTTAGGTTTTCTACATGTGGTTTAGCTCTAAAGCTGATGTACCCGAACCAGCAGATTCCTCGATCCTCACCCATTATAGGGTCATACGGACTAAGTTCGCTTTAGGGGAATACATTTCCCTATGGCCATGCGGAAGTGAAAACTTCACGAAGACATAGGTACAGATGTATCCCGAAAGCAATCCACTAGCCCATGCGGAGGTGAAAACCTCACGAAGGCATAGCTTCTCGCTCCCACTTAAGGGTGCGACCACAATGATCATGCAATGCAATGCACACAAGAAAATGACAAAAATAATCGCGGCAAAAGGATCGTAATTTTCAAATTAAGTTTTCAAATCGAATTTCAAATTTCCAACAAAGGACAGAAAATAATCAATTTTAACGGCTTGATTCTCTTATTAGTCCCCAGTGGATTCGCCAAGCTGTAGAAACCATTTTTTTTATTTTTTTGAAAAAATGGGGATCGACTTTAAAAATGAAAATGGAGTCGCCACCAATCCGTTTTTTCTTAGGTGTGATCGGATCACCTTATAAAACGTTTTATTTCAAAATATTTATTTTGGCCTATGAAATTTAAGAAAAAGGGTTCGGGAATCGGTTACGTACGAGGAAGGGTTAGCACCCTCGTAACGCCCAAAATTGGTATCGGATTGATTAGTTATTGTCCTAATGTTTAAAATTTGAAAAGATTTGAAAACATGATTTCTTTAAAAACTTGAACAATTTGAGTTGGAACTTGAGATTCCTTTGTTCTGAAAGCATACAAACATCACATCCAGCATGTTAGGACATGATGTTTTAAACCCTCGTAACCAAAATCATCTCATGATTTACAAAATTCATTTAAAGGATATTTAGTTATTTAGTCACACGGAAAATCGAAACCCAGCACGTTAGGGCACTATTTCCCGAATTTCTAAACACAAAACATTGCCTTATTTAAGAAAAACTTTTGGATAAAATGTGGTAATTAAAGGAGATAGATATTTTTAAACAAAGATTTGAAAAAACAATTTAACGTAAATAAGGAAAAGCAAAAAAGAAAAATAAGTTTAAAATAATTAAAATAAATGAAAAAATTATGATTAAGCAATTAAATGAAAAAAAAAAGTTAAAAAAACGCATAAGTTCAACCTAACTCCCGCAATATGAGGATTCAACGAAATTTCTCCACCAAAATCTAACTTGAATGGAAGCAACTCAAAAAGAAATAAAGATGAGCGAAGAACAAAATAAGAACAAGCCACAGAAAATTTTATTACTCCCAATTCAAGTGTCCTCTTACAATGAAGGGAGAGGCCTCTATTTATAGTTGAGCCTCCCCAAATCTAACGGTACAGATCAATTACATCAACGGCTAAGATTAAAAGGTATCTACAAATTAAATCTCTAAGATTACAAAATCATATCTTCTAGGATTGCATATCATATCTAAGATTTGCATATCATATCTAAGATTTCATATCCTTGAAGATTGTACTTCCATATACGTTAAGCTTGTAGATAGACCTTCAATCTTTTCAAGTAATGGGTCATTCCGATTGGCCAAATGATATATTTTGGACTGGACTTGGACTTTGTTTTATTATTTTGGGTTTATTATTTTTGGTTTGTTACATGGGCCTGAGCAAAATTGGGTTCCTATAACTTAAATTGTATCATAGTTGTATTTAATCTTTTAAAAAAATCTTAATAAAATTCCCATAAAAATTAGTAGTTCTTCGTATAGAATTTCCCAAAAAGCTACTTTAGAAGATGGATAACAAGTTAAAGAAGTGGAAGTGGATGTTAATTATGGAGTAACACATATTTGGAGGGACTTAATAGAAAAAAAGAGTTTAAATTATTGAATTTAAGTTGAAATTAACCAAAATATTAAAAAACTTTGTAGTTCTTGTCCAAATACAGACATATCATTATTGCTAATATACATCTAATAAAAGAAAATGGATTCTCATTGCCATTTGTGTAGACATCCTAGTCGGCATTTGTTATGTAACTGCTATTTTGAAATTATTTTTTTCAAAATACCTGGAAAATGTTTCTTTTAAAGTTAATTACCAAAAAAGCATTAAGTAAATTCGTTAGTTAAGTTATTGCTTATAGAGTTATACTAATTTTAAAAATTTTAAATCATTTGAAATTTTGAGTGTTTTTAAGTTTTTCCCCGTGTAAATTATCTATGAACTTTTAATTCAAATTTTATTTTAATTTAAGACTCTTTATACGTGATTCTATTCAAAATTTATAATTTACAATTTTTAGAAGTGATTAAAAGCTTTTTGTTTACAATATTAAATATTGAGCCATTTATAGTATATGCACACCTTTTTAAGGTAACAATTTATAAGTATCTATTGACAAAAAAACTATTTAGCAATTAATTGACTCTTGCATTTATCATATGTGAACCCACCATTTTTTTTATAATTTGTGTCCACAATTTGTGAAATGTTACATTTTCTTACCCATTTCTTTCTTTAATTGTCCCTATGGTTTTTTTTTTTCTAAGGTGAATTTTCCCATATATGTCCTAAATTATTTAAAGTTTAATTTTACAAAAATATCCTTCGAATGGAGAAGATTTATATTAAAAATTTCTCATTTAAATGACTATAAAATTATACAATTTTTATATGTATTTATTTAATTTGATAATCATATTTTATACTCTATTAATGTATATGCATATATTTTTGCATTCTCAATGAGTAAATTTATTTTCCTTTTAGTCATACGTAAAATGTTTTAGAATAAGTCAATTTTATCACAGATTAACAATTTGCTCTCAAAATCTTGAACAAGATGACAAACCCAATTGTTCGATATATCAAAATTGCAAGAATTAAACTCAGAACAAAAACAAAAACAAAATTTTATTTAAAATTTTAATAAAAATTGAGTTTTCAACACTAATTAAAGGATGAGTAATTTTGCAAATCATCAATAAAATGATGATAATTTGGATCAAAAAGCCATATTTTAGCAATGCAATGATGAGAAACAAATTGCCTATTACAATTTTCAACAACCCACATAGTTGCTTCAGCTGTGCTTTGTTCAATAACATTGCCAATAGGTAGCTTCTTCATTATCATCACTTCAAAGTTGTTTTTGTTGTTTATGTCATTGCCACTTGACTCATCCCATTATTTCAAGGGAACTTGGGTTAGATAATGCAATGGTTGCTCATACTTTTGGTTCATTGATTCTCGCAATTTTTCCCATATGATAAATAATGACGGTTCAAGAGAAATTGATATTGGGATTGGTTTCATTTTCTATCATTTCATTTTCTATCATAAGACAAGAAGATAATATGAATAACATAAATTTCTAGCATAAGAAAAATAGTTATGATATATATTCTTTATATTTTTTTGCTTATTTCTCCACTTAATTTTCTAGCATAAATAAAAGGAAAAAAAATAAAAATATTGATAAATGAAAAAGAATTAAATAATTGATTCATATATTATTGATTCTTTTTGCTTCTTTTATCACTTCATTAATTCATACAAAATAATTAATTCATAGCAAAAGGAAAAGAAATTAAAAAAAAAAGAATTAAAGTATTTAAGAAAAATAAAATAAATTTTTGCTAACAAAATTGAAATCAACTTAGCATATGTATAGAAATTAACCCGGCTTTTTCTTGAATGCTTCCCTATCTTGAATGCTTTCTCCATTCACAACAACAATTTCCTTCTCATTATTTGATCTCTTATTTTCCTTTGTAATAGATTTGTAACGTCCAATTTTTTTAAGTTTGGAATGTTAGATTATGTCAAATAATTTAATTTGGTTGAGTGGTTGAGGGTTGTGATTTTGCGAGAGGTTTGAGGTGCAAGTCCTTTCTTTGGAAATTTTGTTAATTTTTTGTTCTACTCCTACCCTTGATAATTTGACTTAAATCTTATTTCTATACAAATTATAATAGAATGAGCTTGTTGATTCAATGGTAATGTGTTAGCTTAACTTTAAGTCTTGTATTCAAATCCTTGTGTATGCAATGTGTGAATTCTTTTTGTTTCTTGCCTTGTGTCAGAAGTTGAGTTACTTTCAAATTCTAATTAAATCTGATAGGATTTTGTAGGATGGGATTTTAACAAATGTTTTATTTTATTTTATTTTTTAATTAACAAAGAAATATCCCTAATTTTGCTCCTTATTTGTACGTCCAACAACCCCTCCCATCTCACGTTCTTTTTCTTTGTAGCCTTTTTTTCTTTCATTCCTTTCCTTCTTCAAAAATTTCCATTGGTTACACTAAAGTTTTCCTTTTCCCCGTAGTAATTCTACTATTTTGTCTATTCTCGTTCTTTTCTCATTGTGGTTTTGTGACGAGTTCGGCAAGTTGCTATTAAGGTTGTTGTTTTTCTGTGTTTGGGAAAATTCATTTAAGGAAGCGAAGGTTGTAACGCCCTGAATAATTTAAGTCTTTTTTTTTTTTTGAAATCTAACATAAATGTGTATCTGCTTCAATAGTTAAGTGTTTTGGGTGTGTGCATGAGGTCTTGGTTTCAAGTCCCACTTTATGAAATTTTGTTATTTTTTATTCAAGCCTCATCCCTGGTGAGTGGGCTTGTATAAAATTGTTTGTAAAGTCATATTAGAATGAGCCTACTGGTTTGAGTGGTAAGGAGTTAGTGTGTTGGAGGTCCTGTGTTCGAATCCCTGCGTCAGATAGGTGATAATTTTTGTTCCGGTTGTCTGTTAGAGGTTCGGTGGAGTTGGGAGTCTGAAGTAGTTGGATGTGGTTATAGGGGAGCATATTATGGGATGTGGTTGTTGTGGGGAGTTACGATATTAATCAAATAGGTTTATTATTATTAGTTTAGTTTTTTTTAAAAAAATTTCTCTTTCTTCCCAAAATTTGATGTCAATTTCTGCCTCTTCTTCATTTTTTCTGTCATTTTCATCTTTTTGTTCCTCCTCTATTTCCTTGTTTCTTTTTCTCCCATTCCCTTCAATTTTGTTCACTTTTCCTATTCTTCATGCAGTTTCAGTAAGCTTTTCAATCCTTTTTCATTGTAATAGCGTAACGTTGATTGTAGGGAATCAGATTTCTGCGGACTGTTATGTAGGAAAAGGAGGTGAAGCGGTGATTTTCGCTCCAATGGTTTAGTTTATTACGTGTGGTTGTTTTAATAGTGGTAAGTTTATGAGCGTTGCTCGATTTAGTTTTGTGAAATCGTAAATCGGTTTCTAATAGGTCGTTGAAATGCTATCTTTAGGTTCTGATGGGCTCAGAAGTGCTATAGTGTCAAAATCGTACCAAATGTGTACTCCTAACATGAAAAACCAAGCTTCAGCAAAAGTCAAATATGCAGTCTGTCAATGCCACACGGGTATGTGACCGGCTGTGTGGTTGTCTGTGTGTGAGACACGGCCACGTGTTTGACGAAGGCGTGGTCGCGCGCAAGATATGGGCATGTTGGCGTGAGTGTAGCTGTGTGGGCCACACGTATAACGCCCTAATGCTCTTAATTTCGACTGTTGTAATTTTGTGACACAAATGTATATCTACTTCAGTGATTATGTGTTCTGGGAGTGTCTGAGAAGTCTTGGGTTCAAGCCTTGACCTGGGTAAATTTTGGGTTTTTTCTAAGTAAAGCCTTGACCTTGATCAGTAGGCTTTTAAGTTGTTATTGGTAATATTATATCAGAATGGGCCTACTGGTCTGGTGGTTGAGGGGAGTGTTAGTCTGCTAGAGGTCCTGTGTTCGAGTTCTTGCGTAAGAATAGGGGTATATTTTTTACTCAGATGATGGACGGAGTTTTGGTGGAGTTAAAATACCGAGGAAGGTGTGAGTTAGTGGGATTGTGGGAGTAAAGTTAGGGGGTAATCAGAATTCTTATTTGGTAGTTTTTGTTTCCCCAAAAAATTCCCTCCTTTTGTCTTTTCTTTTCCTCTCTTCCTTCTCCCACAACGTTCTCCTTTTCCTGTAGTCCCATATTTTATTTTCTTTCTGTTACCAATCTTTAGTCTCTGTCGTCTCCGTTTTCCCTATCGAGCATTGCTGGTAAGTGTAGATTATTGCAGTTTTGGGCTTGAGTAATGGTTTTTTTTTCTAACGAGGAATTAATGGTACTTAGGAGGAGCACGAGGTGCTATTGGTCGTGACTTGGCATCCTAGTTGTATTGAGAGAATCATGGATGTTGAGAGGTAATGATTTTTGGTAGTTTAATAGTTGGTCGTCTCTTTGTGTTTCATTTAAGAATTGATTTAAGTGACTGAATCGGTATTATAATACTCAATTTTAGGTTATGGCGACTTTGGAGTTGCGTTTGCTGTGAAAACAAACCAGGTGTGTACTTGGAAATGCAAAAAACGAGGTTTCGATAAAAGCCAAAAACCTTACTGTTGACGCCACACGGGGGTGTGGTCACCCGTGTGGTAGGCCATGTGTAAGAATGTAATTGACAAGCCAGGCCGTGTGTAGGTGACACGGCCGTGTGGTGGCCAAGCGAGCCGTGTGCAAGACACAGGCTCGACCAATTGGGCCGTGTGGGCCACATGGGCATGTGGGCCCACACGGGTGAACCACACGGATGTGTCGAATTCTGGGCCAGGCCACATGGACGTGTATTCTCATTGTTACTGAAATGTTCTGAAAGGTTGCACGGGTCGCCCAAGTCGATCAGAAACCTCATCAAGGGCTCGTCGATGCGATGATTTTAGACCCATAGTTATGTGATTTGATTATGTGAAATCTGTGCTGAACATATTACACTTAGCATGTATACTAATTTGAATGTATGGACTGTTATCTGCATTATAGCATGACATTTTATGTATGTTGCATTGCATTGGTGTGGGTTGATGATTTACTGGAGGAAGTGTCTGAAAGGCTCTTAAGCCTGATATCTGGCGGCTCAGATACAACTTTCTGATTATGTGCCGCATTCGGTATAGTATGGTATGTAGGGATAAGTGGGTTGATTTTATCCCCACATGGAGTGTAGGGTTGGATGGAGATGGTGTGTAGAGGTCATTGGGGGTAGAATTTTGCTCTTGCATATCATTCAGCATCGAGTCTCTGTGATAACCTAAGGCCCTACCGCATTTTTAACACTATACTGAGATGGGCTAAGGCCCAAACTGTCACCGATACTGAAAAGGGCTTAGGCCCAAGACTGTTCAACTGTGCACTGTGAATACTGATTGTTTGTTTGTTTCTGCGGGATTACACACTGAGTTGACATAAACTCACCCTTTTTGTTTAATGTACACAGGTAATCCCCAAACTTAAACGGATCAGTGCGACAGATGACTCAGCGGTGACCACAATAATTTTTGGACTTCATGGTTTTCAATTTACGGTTTATGATTTGATTATTATTGATTATTTGGGTTGTAATTTAAGGACCCTCTAGGAATTTGGTTTTAAATTTTTGTTTTTATTTATTTATTTTACTTAATGGATTTATGCTTGCTGGTCGTAGGAAATTCGGTTTTCAAAAAGTTAAAGTATTTCCTAAACGAATGATCACCTAGACTGTTTTATTAAAGCTTCCGCAACGAGGGATGTTTCAAAACAAGTGTTTAAAATGAATAAAGACGACTTCCTAAGTTCTAAAAAAAGGTTTACTAAAGATAATAACATGGAATGTTTTCATCGTAACAACGAGGTTTCGAAAACACTATCATGTGACATTGCTAGATACAACCACAAGGTTTAGGCCGGGTTTGAGGTGTTACAGCAGCAATTGCTTCGATTCGGCATCTGTTATTCTTGCATTCCTTCTTGAGCTTGACTCACCAGTTGAAGTCACCATGACCGCTAAAATGCTAATGCTAAAATGTTTATGCATGCGTTGTTGTCGAGTGTGTTTTTGCACTCTTTATAGGCCCTTGGAGAGTTGGTGTGCTTCTCTCTTTTTAGGATTTTGCAGTTTTTGCTCTCAATTTTGCTGTTGTTTTTAAATTAGTCCTAATAGGTTGTCTCATTTCTTTTATTTGAGCAATTATTCAATACTTTGGTTGAGGAAGCATAGTTTTTCTATTCATATACCCCTATCTCAATTTGGACATGCAATTTGCATGCATGAATAAAATTACGTACGTTGCATGAAATTGTGTACCGTGTGTATTTTTTTATTTTAAAATTTATACATGTTTTTTTTTTTAACTTAAGCATAAACTAATAGTATTAATTAAACAATTGCACTATGGAGTATTCATTAAACAATTGCACTATGGATTAATTTTTAAGTAAATAAATCACTATATATGTGCTGCTACATTAATTATTCTTATAGAAAATAGTATCAACATGATAATAATAGTGTTTCGTGAAGTTATCAGTATATAAATCTACACACTTAAATTGTATAATAGTTGTATTTAATATTTTAAAAAATCTTAATAAAATTCCCATAAAAATTATTAGTTCTTAATATAGAATTTCCCAAAAAGTTATTTTAGAACATGGATAACAAGTTAAAGAAGTGGAAGTAGATGTTAATTATGGAGTAACACATACTTGGAGGGACTTAATAGAAAAAAGAGTTTAAATTATTGGACTTAAATTGAAATTGACCAAGATATTAAAAAACTTTGTAGTTCTTGTCCAAATACGGACATATTATTATTGCCAATATACATCTAATAAATGCAAATGGATTCTCATTGCCATTTGTGTAGAAATCCTAGTCGGCATTTATTATGTAACTGCTGTTTTGAAATTATCTTTTTAAAAATACATGGAATTTTTTTTAAGGTTAATTACCAAAAAGGCATTAAGTAAATTTATTAGTTAAGTTATTGCTTATAGATTTATGCTAATTTTAAAAAATTTATATCATTTGAAATTTTGAGTGTTTTTAAGTTTTTCCCCGTGTAGATTATGTATGAACTTTTAATTCAAAATTTATTTTAATTTAAGACTCTTTATACGTGATCCTATACAAAATTTATAATTTACAATTTTTAAAAGTGATTAAAAGTTTTTTGTTTAAAATATTAAATATTGAGCCATTTATGGTATGCACACCTTTAAGGTAACAATTTATAAGTATTTATTAACAAAAAAAATATTTAGCAATTAATTGACTCTGAGCTGGCATTGATCATGTGTGAACCCACCATTTTTTAAAAACATTTGGGTCCACTATTTATGAAATGTTACCTTTTTTTTTACCCATTTTTTTCTTTAATTGTCCCTATGGTTTTTTTTTCTAAGGTGGATTTTTTCATATTTGTCCTAAATTATTTTAAGCTTAATTTTAAAAAAATATCGTTCGAATGGAGTAACAGAAGATTTATATTAAAAATTTCTCACTTAAATGAGTATAAAATTATACAATTTTTTATGTATTTATTTAATTTGATAATTATATTTTATACTCTATTAATATATATATTTCCATTCTCAATGAGCAAATTTATTTTCCTTTTAGTTGTACGTAAAATGTTTTAGAATAAGTCAATTTTATCACAAATTAACAATTTGCTCTCAAAATCTTGAACAACATGACAAACCCAATTGTTCGATATATCAAAATTGAAAGAATTAAACTCAGAACAAAAACAAAATTTTAATAAAAATTGAGTTTTCAACACTAATTAAAGGATGAGTAATTTTGCAAATCATCAACAAAATGATGATAAGTTGGATCAAAAAGCTAGATTTTAGCAATGTAATGATGAAAAACAAATTGCCTATTAAAATTTTTAATAACCCATACAGTTGCTACAACTGTGCTTGGTTCAATAACATTGCCAATAAGTTGCTTCTTCATTATCATCACTTCAATGTTCTTTTTGTTGTTGATGCCATTGCCACTTGATTCATCCCATTATTTCAAGGGAATTTGGCTTACATAATGCAATGGTTGCTCACACTTTTGTTTCATTGATTCTCCCAATTTTTCCCATATGATAAATGAAGACGGTTCAAGAGAAACGGACATTGGGATTGGTTCTGGCACCATGAACTTTTTCATGTATTCTTGATACTTTTTTGCTTCTTTTATCATTTCATTTTCTATCATAAGACAATTGATCCGACATGAAAATAATATGAATAACATAAATTTCTAGCATAAGAAAAATAGTTATGATATATATTCTTGATTTTTTTTGCTTATTTTTCCACTTAATTTTCTAGCATAAATAAAAGGAAAAAAACAAAAATATTGATAAATGAAAAAGAATTAAATAATTGATTCATATATTATTGATACTTTTTGCTTCTTTTATCACTTCATTTTCTAGCATAATAGAAAATAAAAGAAAAACTATATACACAAATAACTCCAACAAAATAATTAATTCATAGCAAAAGGAAATGAAATTAAAAAAAAAAAAAAAGAATTGAAGTATTTAAGAATAATAAAATAAATTCTAGCAAACAAAATTGAAATCAACTTAGCATATGTATAGAAATCAACCTGGCTCTTTCTTGAATGCTTCCCTATCTTGACTGCTTTCTCCTTTCACAACAGCAATTTCCTTCTTATTATTTGATCTCTTATTTTCATTTTTAATAGATTTGTAACGTCCAACTTTTTTAAGTTTGGAATACTAAATTATATTAAATTATTTAATTTGGTTGAGTGGTTGAGGGTTGTAATTGATACAAATTATAATAGAATGAGCTAATGATAATATGTTAACTTAATCTTAAGTTTTGTGTTCAAATCCTTGTATATGCAATGCTTGAATTTTTTTTGTTTATTGCTTGCGTCAGAAGTTGAGTTACTTTCAAATTCTAATTAAATCTGATAGGATTTTGTGGGGTGGGATTTTAACAATTATTTTATTTTATTTTATTTTTGAATTATCAAAGAAATATCCCTAATTTTGCTCCTTTGCACGTCCAACAATCCCTCCCATCTCATGTTCTTTTCCGTTTTAGCCATTTTTTTTCTTTCCTTCCTTTCCTTCTACAAAAATTTCCATTGGTTACACTAAAGTTTTCCTTTTCCCAATAGTAATTCTACCATTTTGTCTATTCTCATTCTTTCCTCGTTGTGGTTTTGTGACGAGTTCGGCAAGTTGCTATTAAGGTTGTTGTTTTTCTGTGTTGGGGAAAATTCATTAAGATAAGTGAAGGTTCTTGTTAATTCTTCTGTGATTAACATCGAATTTGCGCTCTTGTGCTATTAAGATAATCGTATTGTGTCCATCGATACCCTGAAGAGTTAAGAACAGCTTTGGGTGGCAAGGTTTCGATGTTGTTAATTGGTAATTAACCGTGGATGTTAATTAAGGAGTAGCACATATTTGGAGAGAATTAATAGAAAAAGAGTTTAAATTACTGGATTAATTAAATTGAAATTAACTAAGATATTAAAAAACTTTGTAATTCTTGTCCAAATACAAACATATTACTATTGCTACTATACATTTAATGGATTCTCTTTCTCATTTGTGTAGAAATCTAATTCAAAGCCTTGTATTTGGTCTGATGGTTAAAGTGCTTGTCGTCTCAGGTGTGGCTTGAGGTCAAGTTGCACCACTATAAAAAAATTTTGAGTTAGCATTTATTATTCAATTGTTGTTTTGAAATTATTTTTTTTTTTTAAAAATACTTGTCAAATATTTTTTTTAAGTTTATTTATAAAAAAGATTAAATAAATTTATTAGCTAAGTTGTTGCATATAGATTTATACCAATTTTAAGATTTTTAGTATTTTTGAGTTTTATTATGAGTAAATCATGAATTTTTAATTCAAAATTTCTTTTGATTTAAGATTTTTCATATGTGGCCTTATTAAAAAATTTTCTTATTTAAGTCTAAATATATTTTAATTATCAATTTTATTATATTTTGTAATAATTAGTTTCCATAATAGTTATTTAAATATGTATTATTTATACTCGTAATTATAATCTTTTTTTTTTTTTTTGCTCAACCAATAAATTACAAATATCAGCATTTGCAAGAAATGCTAACATTCTACAAAATGCAAACTCCCCCCAACGAATTCGACCCTACCCCAATATCAGAAAACCAAACTCAAAACAGATAGCAGTAAACAATAACCCACAAAAACCCCCAAAAAAACCCTATCTGTTAAACAATCCACAAAGCAAAACAAACACCTACACAAATCACCCCATAAAACCACATAACAGCTTACAAAACACACCTGTAGAAACACAACTACATCACACCAAAAAATCACCACCATACCTTAAACATACCCGGCCTTTTCAAACCTGCAACCGCCAGCGCAAATGCCATCTTATTTCCGTGCTTATCTGCTTTCGAGAAGGAAACATTGCCAACTCTAGACAACCTGATTTCAATTTCCTTAAAGAAAGAATATAGCAACCACGGTCTCAAACCTTTGTTCTCAACCCAACTAAACACCTCAATAGAGCCAACCTCAATGATTAAAGAGCTTTTACCTTTCCACCCCATCGCTAAAAACACATCCAAAGCCATGCTAATCGCATCCACCTCAGCTGCAAAGGAGTCTTTCGCTGCAAATGGACCAGAAAATAAAGCCCTTGCCACCCCATCCAAATCTCTTAACACCCCTCCACACCCGACTTCATCCTCAATCTCCACACCACAAACATTAAATTTTACCCATCCAACACTCGAAGGACACCAAAACCTGCCACTCAACCTAGATTTTCTAATATCACTCCAGCTTCTATATAGACAAAACCACCAAATTCTCTCATCCACTCTTAGTTCTTCATGCACCGATCTAATCCACATCAAAGCCTGTAACTTTGAATGAAAAACCAAACTGGACAATGTAGGCCACTTTCTATCGAACACCAACTCGTTTCTTGCTAGTCGGTGCCAGCAAGCCGCTGACACCGAAATCAACCATAAACTTTTGACCACACCTGTTGTTGCAATAGAATTTTTATGATTTATAATCTTATTTATAATTCTACTTGTATCTAAAAAGAAAGTATAATTTACAATATTTAGAAGTGATGAAAAACTTTTTATTTAAAATATAATTATTTGAACTTGGTGTTTGTCCTTTTAACATATTCTTTGACTATGGGAAGCATTTACTAGAATCTTGTTGCTCATCTAATTCTCTTTTGTTTTGCTCTGTTGTGTTGTAGTACTATAAGCATTCTGTGTGTTACTATGATATGGACTTGTTGTCTGTGGTTCAATAACTTATATTATCTATGGGTGAGACAGACCTACACTCTATGAGGTCGGGTCCCTATAATGCCAGTTGCATCAAGTATTCCCTTCGAATGTTGTGTCCGCGTTCTAACTTGATGGTTTATATGTAAGGATGAAAATTAAGGGAAGGGGTGCTTTGCATAGAACAATCAAATATAGCAATTCAGTTCATAATAAAGTTTTTTCAAATATAACCATCATTGGTATATCAAAATTAACAACATCAGTTTTCAGGATAATCAAATTCTTAGATTTGCCACTATAATCATATTCCATGCACATAAAGACATGTATAGACTCACATATATATATATATATCATAGCATAATTTTCCAGATTTGTATACACATGATTTTAATGAGGTCACACAGTTTCGGATTTTAAACAGTATAATTCCTACCCTACTGCTACACACCACAATAGGAGTTCCCCAGCTTCTACCTTTACGCCACGGTGTGGATAAACCATTACTGGTTCGCAGATAATAAATGTCATTTTTCTATGGACACAAGTCCTCGTGTTTGGCATCCGCCTTTTGCTGTGGATTCACAATAGTACCCACAGATGAAATCTGCCTTTGGTTGCGGATTCACAACAAAAGTCCTACAGATGAAACCTATTTTTTGGCAGTAGATTTTACAACATAAACCCGTAGTTGGAATCGACCTTTAGCCACAGATGGAATTTGCCTTTGGCTGGGGATACCCAATGAATTTTAGTTAAGAACTGTCACATAGTTATGCTCTACACTTGCCATTTCTTCTATTTTTACAAAATGAAAACTATTAAACTCATTAAGTTATTTTTTCCTATTTCCAAAATTTGATGGGCAAAAAAAAAATTAGCATATGTGTAATGCTATGTTACTTTGTTAATTCCACACATTACTCACTGAAAATCCAATTAAACAAAAGATTCCATCATTGTGCTCCAAATTCCTATATGGAAGATCAAACTTTTTCCTAAAATTAACTATTACTTAACTACTGCTTCAGAAAATTTCAACCGTTCAAATTAAAAATAGTACACCATGAATTAGAGATAAAAATAATGATCAGGAAAATACTAAAAAAGATGATTAATAAAAGATGTTCATTTTTTAGAAAAAAATATAATTTACTTTACCTGAATGGTAATCAAGGATGAATGAATATGACACCCATTTTACCCATGCACACAGCACTTTAGTTTTTGTACGGTACTGACCCGCAGCTGAGTTATAATAATACAATACCCCCAGCTAGCTTCCTGATGCTCTTTTAAATCCAATAATTTAAACTCATTTTCTATTAAATCCCTCCAAATATGTGCTACTCCTCAATTAAAATCCACTTCCACTTCTTTAACTTATAATCAATGTTCTCAATTAGCTTTTTGGGAAATTGTATATCAAGAAAGGCAAGAATGTCGGATATCGAACCGAAGCAATTGTCGCTGCTTTCGGTGGCTACTTTGTAGATAGTAAAAGATCGGGCTCATCAAAAGAGCAATAGGAAGCCAATGGGAGGTATTGTTAGGCACTTTGACAACAACGACCCCCCGCTATAGTTAGTTGTTGGCTGGTTGGTTGGCTGAAGAGCGTCGTGTGCCATCAGGCACACTCTACAGGGAAAAACCTTTGATAATATATACATTTATACATACAAAGTTGTATGATATAAGCTTCCGTATATACATGCATATAGATTTTATAGATCTTTCAGTTTTATTTTTTCAAACAAATAATATTTCTTTGTTTTTTGGATTCTTAAAATACAACAACTCAACTGAAAATACATAGAAAATAGGGAAAAACAACTAGTCTTCTATCATTTTTATCCCATTCTATGTGGTTGGGTTCAAATTTTAATACTAGGTTGGATCAAATTCATATAGATTGATACAAAAATTTGATATTTTATGTTAGTTTTTTTTATTATTTTTCGTTAATTTCTTTAATTTTTTTTATTACTCTATTAAAAATATAATTGTCTTCTATCATTTTTATCCAATTCTATGTGGTTGGATACAAATTTTTAATACTAGATTCTGTCAAATTCATATAGATTGATAGAAAATTAAAAACATTACACCATGAATTAGAGATAAAAACAATGATCAGGAAAATATTAAAAGAGATTATTAATAAATAAAAAAATGTTCTTTTTTTTTTTAGAAAAAAGTATAATTTATTTTACCTGAATTTATCAATGATGAATGAAGATGACGCCCATTTTTTCCTATGCACATAGCACTTCAGTTTTTGTGCGGTACTGACACCCAGCTGAGTCATAATAATATAGTACCTCTGAGTAGCTTTTCTGATGCTTTTTTAAATCCAATAATTTGAACTTTTTTTCTATTAAATCCCTCCAAATATGTGCTACTCCTTAATTAAAATCCACTTCCACTTCTTTAACTTGTAATCAATGTTCTAAATTAGCTTTCTGGGAAATTGTATATCAAGAAAGGCAAGAATGGCAGATGTCGAACTGAAGCAAGTATCGTTGCTATCGATGGCTACTTTGCAGATAGTAAAAGATCGGACTCATCAAAAGAGCAATAGGAAGCCACGGGGAGGTAGAGTTAGGCACTTTGACAATGACCCCCCGCTATAGTTGGTTGTTGGCTGGTTGGTTGGTTGAAGAGCGCCGTGTGCCGTCAGGCAGACTCTACGGGGTAAAACCTTTGATAATCTATACATCTATACATACAAAGTTATATGATATAAGCTTCCATATATACATGCATATAGATTTTATAGATCTTTCAGTTTTATTTTGTCAAGCAAATGATATTTCTATGTTTGGATTCTTAAAATACAACAACTCAACTGAAAAATACCTAGAAAATGGGGAAAAATAACTAGTCTTTTATCATTTTTATCCCATTCTATGTGGTTGTGTTAAAATTTTAATACTAGATTGGATCAAATTCATATAGATTGATACAAAATTTTGATATTTTATGTCATTTTTTTTTATTTTTCTTTAATTGTCTTCTATCATTTTTATATTATTCTATGTGGTTGGATACAAATTTTAATACTAGATTCTATCAAATTCATATAGATTGTTAGAAAATTAAAAACATTACACCATGAATTATAGATAAAAATAATGATAAGGAAAATATCAAAAGAGATGACTAATAAATAAAAAATAAAAAATGTTCTTTTTTTTTTAGAAAAAAAAGTATAATTTATTTTACCTGAATTAATCAAGGATGATTGAAGATGACGCCCATTTTTTCCTATGCATACAACACTTTAGTTTTTGTGCAATATTGACACCCAGCTGGGTTGTAACACCCTAAACCCGGCCTAGAAGTTTAGACCAAATCCCGGATGTTACATTGATCACCGAAGTGGTCATAGTTAAATTTTTACAAAACAAATTGTCACATCAAATCGAAACATTTAAACGATCAAAATTCAGTAAGTAGTATTAAATAAACGAATAAAAATTCAAAACACAACTTGTACCACAGCTTTATAAAACCTTACAGTTTAAAAATTGAACAACAAAGTAGAAACTAAAAATAGGGATTGATAACTTTATTTTTCACTGAGACTGTCTGAGACCTTCGCGTTCCTAGTCCAGCGTCAGAAACCAAAAAAAAAGTACCAGAAAGGGGAAACACTAAGGGGGTGAGCTATACAAGTTCAATGTGAGTCTAAACGAAAAACAACGTACGTGCATAAGAGAACTCTATACAACAAAATAGTAGCAGAATATACTTACAGATATATGCAGAAACATATACAGTATAAAACTAACACCTCAACACACGTAACAATAAGAGCACACCCAGAATACACAACACAAATGTTGTTCAGACAAACAGACTACAGACAAACAGATGCACACAAATACAGTCAAATACTAAATCCCACCCATCTAGCCAACACACCTCTTCGTCCCCCAGTCACACCCCATAAGAGCTGTTTAAGCTCATCTAACCAAAACACACCACATAGGACCTCGAAGGCCTATCCAACCCTATACACCATATATGTGGACTAAGCCACTCAGATATTAATACGCAGTAGAGCTGGCATATATGCAGTACAGTACAATATGTTAATCCGCTGTATAGACATGTTGCAGTTTAAACTGCCAGATCAGATAATAGTACACAGCAAAGCTAACACACATGCAGTACAATACGATAAACTATTGTATGAATGAGTTGCAGTAGAACTGCCAGATCAGATCAGAATCAGTCTCCCTTCTCTTTGCAATCCCACCCAAAACTTTACTTTATGCAAGTGTACGTATGCACACAATCTCACAGGACAGTGACACATTAATAGACAGTCAAACAAAATATATATGCACAGATACACACACCCAGTTACCCGGGCTCAGAATCAGACTCAGTCACAAACAATACATAAACATAGTACATGGTCACAAATGTCGAGACTTAAACACCCTCACTAAAGCTTAACAAGGGTCAGAATACACAGACACATTTTCATATAAAAAACACACAAAAGCTAAAATTTGGTGTCTTAGGACCACATGGCCATGTGGAAATGCCTAGGTTGTGTGAGAGGTCAAACACCCGTGTGAAAAGAGGCACACGGCCGTGTGGCTGAGGCACTCGCCCGTATGAAGAGAGGCACACGGCCATGCGACTGAGGCACACGCCCGTGTGGACAAGGAATATGGCCATGGGAACAAACAGTGTAACTCACTGTCCACTTGTGCTAAAATAGAGTACAGGGTAGACACGATCGTGTGAGGGTTTCACACGCCCGTGTGACTACCAGACACGCCCGTGTGGGATCCCTAAACCCTTAAATTAGCCACATGGTTGTGTGGCCAGGCCGTGTGGCATCAAAACACTAAATCCCTAATTCCAAACCATACACGCCTGTGTTCCCAAGGGACACGACTGTGTGAAAATCGACAAAATCCTCAAATCAACCACACGGCCATGTGGCCAAGCTGTGTGGCACCAAAACCTACCGAAAAACCCTAACATAAATCCACATGGTCGTGTAGTTTGGCACACACCTGTATGGCCGCCCGTGTGGTCACGAAATCACTTCGAAACCAGTCGAAAACACCTTTCTAACCATCAAAACGATCTCCAACCTTTACAGTAACAAGAGTATATCAGAATATGCAATATTTTTCATACTGTTCAACAACTAAATTCCCACAATCAATGGATTCAAGCACACTCAAGAGACGCTGAAACGATGATTCGCAAAATAAAATAAATAGGTTCCGAATCCCACACCTTTTTCGTGATCAAAAATGTCCAGAACTTGACTCGATGAAAAAGAAGACCGAAGCTCTGCCCAAACCACCACATAGCCCCTTTTTCGAAAAAGGAAAGAAAGAGAGCAAAAGAGAACCAAGAGAGGGAGATGAAGAACGTGCCAAAAGAAAAAAGAAACCAAAATAAAAATAATCCCAAAAATAAAAAATAAATAATTAACAACATAGAAATATTTCTCCTCAAAATGCACACACATAAATTTGAACACCTGACCTAGAGATACATTATTCAACACACAACCCATCACCGGACCAGCAGGCCCATTCTGTCTCTTACACATGCCACTAAACACAATAGCGCAACCTTCCCACTGACTCTAACCACAAAACTCAAAACTTCTAGCCCTAGAATCTGGGGTGTTACGTGGGTCATAATAATAGAGTACCTCTTAGAAGCCCCAAAATGCACACACATAAATTTGAACACCTGACCTAGAGATACATTAACACACAACCCATCACCGGACCAGCAGGCCCATTCTGTCTCTTACACATGCACTAAACACAATAGCGCAACCTTCCCACTGACCCTAACCACAAAACTCAAAACTTCTAGCCCTAGAATCTGGGGTGTTACGTGGGTCATAATAATAGAGTACCTCTTAGAAGCCCCAAAATGCACACACATAAATTTGAACACCTGACCTAGAGATACATTAACACACAACCCATCACCTGACCAGCGAGGCCCATTCTGTCTCTTACACATGCACTAAACACAATAGCGCAACCTTCCCACTGACCCTAACCACAAAACTCAAAACTTCTAGCCCCAGAATCTGGGGTGTTACGTGGGTCATAATAATAGAGTACCTCTTAGTAGCTTCTTGATGCTCTTATAGATCCAATAATTTAAACTCTTTTTCTATTCAATCCTTCCAAATATGTGCTACTCCTTAATTAAAATCCACTTCCACTTCTTTAACTTGTAATCAATGTTCTAAATTAGCTTTCTGGGAAATTGTATATCAAGAAAGGCAAGAATGTCGGATATCTAACCGAATCAATTGTTGCTGCTATCGATGGCTACTTTATAGATAGTAAAAATCAGGCTCATCAAAAGAGCAATAAGAAGCCACCAGGAGGTACTGTTAGGCACTTTGACAACAACGACCCCCGCTATAGTTGGTTGTTGGCTAGTTGGTTGGCTAAAGAGTGCCGTGTGCCGTCAGGCAAACTCTCTGAGGTAAAACCTTTGATAATTTATACATCTATACATAATATAAGCTTCCATATATACATGCATATAGATTTTATAGATCTTTCAGTTTTATTTTGTCAAGAAAATTATATTTCTATGTTGTTTGGATTCTTAAACTACAACAACTCAACTGAAAAATACTTAGAAAATAGGGAAAAACAACTAGTCTTCTATCATTTTTATACTATTCTACGTGGTTGGGTTCAAATTTTAATACTAGATTGGATCAAATTCATATAGATTGATACAAAATTTTAATATCTTATGTCAATATTTTTTTTATTTTTCTTTAATTTTTTTATTTTTTATTACTCTATTAAAAATATAATTGTCTTCTATCATTTTAACCTATTCTATGTGGTTGGATACAAATGTTAGTACTAGATTCTATCAAATTCATATAGATTGATAGAAAATTAAAAATGTAACATCCCAAAATTAGGGCTAGTAGGATTGGGCCCAATGGGCCGTGAGCGTAAGAGTGTTTAAAATTTTGAGAACAAGAGAATAGCATTATTGCAAATTAGGCTTATTAGTTAAGTGAATTTGGAAGGTTACGAGGTTTCTATGAAGTCTCGGGTTTAATTGGGCCTTAGAAAAATTTGGTATTTTAGCACTTTAAGGAGAGATGGTAAGTAGCTTCAAGACTTATAGAAATAAATGAGTAATGTGCTTGCATAAATGAGCTATTGGTAAAGAGGTTATGGCATTAAGTGATGGGCTTTGAGGGAAGAGGTTCAAATCCCATTGTGTGCAAACTTTAACTATTATTTTTGCCCTCTTTCCTTAAGTGTCGACCAAGCATGTAAATAAGGCAAGGTAAGGAAAATAGGAAAGGATGAATGTGAGGAAAGAAATCAAGAGAAAGGGGAAAGTAGGGGGAACATGTGGCCTTTTTCAAGGGATGTGTTATGGAAAGGGTGGTTGGCAAATTTTTGACTATTAGGGACATGAATGTAGAAGGTTTTGGGGCTAAAGGGGGTGATAGCCGAAATTTGCTAGGAGTTTTTGGCAAAGCTAGTGCTTGAGAGGTTGTTCTCTTTAGTTTTTTGTATCATTCTCTTTCTCTCTAAATTTCCTCTTCTCTTTGCCGAATTTTCAAGCCTTTAGTGTGCATTTTTCTTTCTTCTTTTCTTCCTTGTTACCGAAAGTACCTAAGCCTTGGAGATCAAATTGTTCACTTGTTTTCCTTTGGAAAAACCGAACCCTTCATTTCTTCTTTATCGTTCTTCTCATCCGTATTAACACTCACTCCTTTGATCAGTCGGTAAGTGGTTCTATTCAAACATTTTTATTTTCTTTCTCCTAGCCGAATATATGCCTTGGCATAGGATGGTTTTTTTAATCGAGACCATCATTTTATTCTACCCTCTCAAACGAGATTATTTTCTCTTTTTCGTAGTGTTTTAAGTGGGAGACCGTGTATTGTTCTAGCCGAAGTTAAACGGTGGAAATTGGATCCAATATCGATAAGGTAAGGGGGTTCATTTTGGATTTTTCGCTATCTCTATTTGGCTATGTTGCAAATCGGATTGAAGCTTCAACTAATCGATTATGTTTTAGGGATGAAATCACTCGATATATCCTATTTGCAAATCCTTCGGATATAGTGGGTCAACGAAGAGTGATTCTTTAGGGAATCCTAATCAAGGTGTGTAATCCCGTACCTTCCGTATACATATTTGAAATAGTGTGTAATCTCACACTTCTTTGAAAGTTTGTATGAAATATTCTGTGAATCAGTCGAAATACCGAAGAAAACCAAAAACCGGCATCCGTGATCACTTGGGCGTGCATATGATCGTAGTGGTAATCGTATTTTGTAATAAAACAGTTTCAGTTAGAAGCAGTGACGTGTTTTTGAAAAATCACAAAAACTAGGAGAAAGGGAATTAGAAAGTGAATAAGATATCGAATTAAATCTTACTGTGTCTTTTTTGATAAGGAAGAAACAGAGAAGGAAAAGGAATTTTATATTCTGAGATATGTTAATTGTAGTGAGACTAGTTCTGAATGACTTTGTGGTTCCCTGATCTGTCTTGGAAAAATTAGATAAAATTTTACAAAGTGAATTATGAGATATAGTTTATATGTATAGATTCCTTAGTGAACCTATTTTTGATAGAAACAAGTTGAAGCAGCATATGAAAACTGTACGGTGAGATATTTGAAATTAAGTTAAGAGAGGTCAGAATTGTTGGATAGTGAAACAAGAGAAATTTTAAGGAATAAACTGTACTAAATGGCTAAGCCAAAAATTCTGTAAAAATTGTAGTAAAAAGATATATGAGCCTAGTTTCAAGAAAAATTTACGGATTTAGATTTCGAGATTTCTAACTCGAGTTATAGTCAATTTGGTCAGTATGACGCAGATGGACAGTTTCGATTTTTATGCCCCAAATTAGTAGTTAAGTCTTGTTTGCAAAATTTACCAAAATACCCTTGGTGGGTAAATTACCGAAATACCCCTAGGTTGCGAGATTACCGTATTACCCTTAGTGGGTAAAATTATCGATTTACCGAAATGCCCCTAATGGGCCGATTTGTTATATTGCCTTAATGGGCTGAATTGTTATATTGCCTTCATAGGCCAATTTGATAGATTGTTATAATGGGCCGATTTATCGAAATGTCCTTATGGACCGGTTTACCAAAATGCCCTATGGGCCGGATGATCGTATTGTTTTAATGGGCTGATTCATAAAAAGTATTCAATAAGATAATGTATGTTATTTTTTTATGGCTGTTTTATGATTATATATGTTGCATCTTTACATATTGCATGGGATGGAAAAATATGAATGAAGAGAAGTATAGGCTGGTGGCATTGCCACAAATACCGATAAAGGCTATGTGCCAATATAAACCTGATTTGGCTTTGTGCCATCGTGATTAAGGCTATGTGCCAATATAAACATGATTTTGGCTTTGTGCCATCGTGATTAAGGCTGTGTGCCGATTATATTACCGTATATGAATCTGGTGGCTCAGCCACAAATTTTATAAATGGCACTTAGACGCAAATTGGAGAGATCCAGCGGGGTGGGTTGACTAGATCCCCACAGGAGAGACTGGCTGGTACGGGTGGAGAGATTGGCTGGATGGGATCGGTTGCATTCATTTCATTCAATTATTATTATTGTAAATAGGCTTAGGGCTAAATTATTGCTTAATGGGATTTAAGCCCAATGGATAACGGTAAGGGGATTTCACACTGAGTTCTTGTAACTCACCCCCCTTTCTCTTAACCCTTTCAGGTAATGCTCAATGACGTGGACTTGGGCCATGGATGACTCGGTGGAGGCCATACTTCAGAAACGGTTTATTTGGACTTTAGACTTCTTTCTCGTTTATTTTATTACTTTACTATTTTGGGTTAAATGTTGTAATAAGGCCTCTGGACTATTTTTATTTTTGCTTTATGGTTGGGATGTTTTTATTTTTTTTCTTAAATTGTTTAAAAAGGGGAATTTTCTAAAAAAAACTTAAACAATGGTTTCCAAAATCGATTAACAAATGGATTTCAAAATAAACTTTTACAAATATTTTTAACACAAATATTTTCTCTCGAACTATTAACGATATTTTCAAAAGACTTGGATTCTCTTTCGAATTTTCAACGTTGTTTTCAAAAGTCACGGTTTTGTAAGATCATTAGTTCAAATTTATCGATTTATCAATCAAATATTCGAGGTTAGTAGTATTTTATCAAATCAAACCTGTTCTCTTGATTTTAACAAAGCAATATTGTAGTACAAATAAAAAGGGATTAACATGTTTTGCTCGTGTGACATGCCAAATCCGCTCGTAACGCATGGGCTGGGTTTGGGGTGTTACAAAAAACATTACATCATGAATTAGAGATAAAAATAATGATAAGGAAAATATTAAAAGAGATGACTAATAAATAAAAAATAAAAAAAAATGTTCTTTTTTTTTTTAGAAAAAAGTATAATTTATTTTTCTTGAACTAATCAAGGATGAATGAAGATGACGTCCAGTTTTTCCCATGCACATACCACTTCAGTTTTTGTGTAGTACTAACGCCTAGTTAAGTCATAATAATACTAAACCCATCATGATCATCAACCATTTCAAAATTAAAATATATTAGTGGGACAAAACTAAAATCTAATTATTTATAGTAAAGAGAAATAAAGTGACCTTTGAATGTGCCACGTGTTGAAACTTTCCTTTTCCATTTAGTGGACCTTAAAGCTTGGATGAGCAGTTTAGCCCTTGAAAGTTCCACTAATATAAGAAAATACAATGCACAGCAGACCACGAAGCAAACAAAACAAGACAAAATGCAGAGAGAAACCAGACAAAAACCACACAAGCCATATGCACATGTGGGAGACAAACCCTCACATCACAAATTATTTTCCCCATTTTCACATAAAATATCAAAATATCAAAAAATTGACATAAAATAATAGAATACTAGTTGTTTTTTCCCCCATTTTCAAAGTATTTTTAAGTTGAGATGTTGTATTCTAAGAATCCAAACAATATAGAAATATCATTTGCTTGAAAAAATAAAACTAAAAGATCTATAAAATCTATATGCATGTATATATGGAAGTTTATATCATATATCTTTGTATGTATAGATGTATAGATTATCAAAGGTTTTACCTTGTAGAGCCTGCTTGAGGGCACATAGCGCTCTTCAGCAAACCAATCAACAACCAACTATAGCGGGGGGTCGTTGTTGTCAAAGTGCCTAACAGTACCTCGTAGTAGCTTTCTATTTCTCTTTTGATGAGGTCGATCTTTTACTATATGCAAAATGTCCACCGATAACGGTGACAACTTCTTCGGTTTGGTATTTGCCATTCACGCCTTTCTTGATATACAATTTCCTAGAAAGCTATTTTAGAATATTAATTACAAGTTAAAGAATTGAAAGTGGATGTTAATTAAGTAGCACATATTTGGAGGGACTTAATAGAAAAGGAGTTTAAATTATTGGATTAAATTGAAATTAACCAAGATATAAAAAAAAAACTTTGTAGTTCTTGTCCAAATACAGACATATTATTATGGCTAATAAACATCTAATAATTCTAAATGGATTCTCATTTCCATTTGTGTTGAAATCTGAGTCAAAACCTTGTGTATTGACCTCAAGGTGTTCATCGTCCCAGGTGTGATTCTAGTCAGCATCTATTATGTAACTGCTGTTTTGAGTTTAATTTTTTAGAAACACTAGTCAAATATTTTTTTTAAGGTTGATTACCAAAAAACATTAAGTAAATTTATTAGTTTAGTTATTGCTTATAGATTTATACTAATTTTAAGATTTTCAATTCATTTGAAATTTTTAGTGTTTTCGAGTTTTATTATGTGTAAATCATGTATGAATTTTTAATTCAAAATTTATTTTGATTTAAGATTTTTCATGTGTGACCCTATTCAATTTTTTTTCTTATTTAAGTCAGAATATATTTTAATTATCAATTTTATTATATTTTTTAATAGTTAATTCCGGTAATAATTATTTAAATATGTATTATTTATACTCGTAATTTTAATCTTATTTATAATTCTACTTGTATCTAAAAAAATTATAATTTATAATTTTTAGAAGTGATTAAAAGCTTCTTCTTTTTTAATATTAAATATTGCTTATCTAATTCTTTGTACTTTTGCTCTGTTGTGTTGCAGTACTATAAGCACTCTATGTGTTATTATGATATGGACTTGTTGCCTGTGGTCCATTTACTTGTATTATCGATGGTAAGACGGACCTACACTCTGTGAAGTCGGTCCATATAATGCTAGTTGCATCAGGTACTCCCTTGTAAACTTGTTGAGGCTTTCTGGGTATGATGTTGTTGTCTGTGTATCGAGGTGGCAGCGTAGTGGCAAAGTCCCTGGAGGTATGCTAATAAGCCTCTGAATCCTAAATTTTCTCAAGTTGCTTTCGATTCCTCTCTCTCTATATATGTATAAGAAGTATAAGCATATTTATACCAATTTGTTTGTAGATGATTTCATACTCGAGTTGTTGTGTTCTAGAAGATAGAAAATTGGACCCATTTTGAGCTTACTCTTTCTAGATGTCTTGCATGAGATAGAAAATCTATGCACCACAGTATTTGTTATATCTTGTGTCATTCTTAGGTACCCTTACGGAAAATGGTTTTCATTTATGTGTAACTCATTAAAACAATATTAATTTTTACAAAAACCAATTATGAAATATATATATGTGGGTGGTCATGAGTACATTGATTTGGTCAATTACAACAATGGGAATTGTAACATCCCAAACCTAGCCTAGACGTTATGGCCGAATCTGGGAGTGCTACAAAGAAGGGTTTTGAAATCAACCTTATTATGTTAAAATTCTCGCTTTCAATTGTTACTAAAAAGAATCCACATTTTATCAAATATATTATTATTTTCTTTAAGGAAAACATCGTTAATTTGCTCTTTTAGAAAACTTATTTTACAGCGAAAGTTTGATGTTGTTAAAGTTGAAAATCGAGTTTGTCATTTTCAGAAAAATATTTGTTTGCATAAAACCATGGTTTTGTCAAACATCGCAGTATAAAAGTCAAAAACACATCGAAAACCAAATTAAAACAAAAAGTCTAGAGAGTCCCAAAATTACAAAACTCTCAAAAATAATCCAGATTTTAAATAAAAACCGTTAATCAAAACAATTTGCGAACTAGTGGTCACCGTTGAGACTCCGTCGCAGTGACCCACCTATATCAGAAACATACAGATATACAAAGTCCTAGCGCCATCCTATACAAACCATCTCCGACCATCCTAACACACCATGTGGGGTATAAAACACCCACCCAGCCCTACACACTACATAGTGTCTGTACAACACTTATCAGAATAATTTGCAACTGTGTTGCCAGAGTAATGAAGAATTATCACATCACAGAACACTTCATCCAACAAACAGAACCCACCCCCTATATAGATACAAAAGACAAATATACAAACATAACATATTTAACATGACCCACATGATCGTATACAAATATCATACATGTAACACCCCAAACCCGGCCCACGAGCCTTGACCGGATCTGGTATGTCACTGCGAAAAAACATTTAATATATTTTAACCTTAAAATAAAACATGGAAATTTGTGTTTATTTGTAAAGCATTGTTTATTTAAAATGCTAAGTAGAACTTAAATGTTGCAAAATATCTGAATTAAAAGAAAAAAACTTTAATATAAAATTTTGAGATATAAATTGCCGATAATATAACATTTCCAAATAATAATTTAATTGTCAATCCACCTTAAAAATATAATAATGAACCTCAAATACTTTTAATGGCTCTTATTACAATAACAAATATTTGTAAACACTGAAATTATAAATTTATTAAAATAAGAAGAAACATCTGCTACATGGAATTTTAGCTTCTGCATGGCCACCTTTGTACCCACTCCAACCCGGTCCAAATTCACGTTTCACCTGCGATGTTGGTAAAAATTTGGGTGAGTCATACAGACTCAGTGCATAGTTTTTCACACGTCTCCATACATATGGGCTTGGCCCATATCCACACAGTCCACATAATCAGTCATGCAAAAATGCATCCCAACCCCAACCTAAAGTCCATCCGTTACACCTACCTTAGCAGACCTGCTGCTCAAGGCCGTGGCTAATCCACCGATCACCTAAGTGATCCCACATATCCTACCTCGGCAGACCTGCTGCCCAAGGCCGTGGCTAAACCACCGATCACCTAGGTGATCCCACATATCTGTATCCACGAGGTGACTCGAGGTCATCTTCTATCTACGGTGATGCACACAGCTATCATCCGCCAGGAGGTAGCACATAGCCAACACTCCACCTTGATGAAGCACCTAGCTAACATCAAGCGCCAATGTAGCACGAGGCTAACATCAGACCACGTACATAAATGTACACCCTATCCTCCAATATTCATATCCCAAGCCCTCATGCACAGATATATCATGATAAAATATCATTCAATAAAATATATATATAACATGCTCATCTCCATTTCACATATTCATCAGTAATCATTTAATAACATAAAACACTGACCTGGTTATTCGATCACCAACATTGGGTGTCCACCATCTTAGCCCTTATTTCGGCTGCCATACACATCATACACATATACATATATAGCAGCATGTACAAATAACAGAAGAATAGTGCGATAACTACGCACCTTTTAGCACAGTCTACTCAATCCCGAAACCTACGTCTAAACAATTTGCACCTTGCGATTGTTGCACTCCTTCCTTAATGCCGATTTGGTCTTTTACCCAATCCCGAAGGCTTTGCTTATTACTGTTGACTAGCCCCTAGGTCGAAGTCCCGAATCTGTCACTTGCTCCTGAAGTTGTCGATCTCCCTACTTAGAAATGTTAGGATTGGCTTACACGTAAAATCTAGAAAAATGGCCCTTGGCCGAATATTAGCAACTACCTACCTTGATGTTTAAAACCCGAGAAATTTCCTTTAATGCACCCACCACCCACGTTTGAAGAGAGTAGTCGACAACAAGGAAAAAGTGCTTGATTTTCGGCTTTTAGTCTAAGAATGAATCGGCCCCAAAAGAAGAGATGCAATCGGCTATGGCCTCAAATGGTGATGAACTATTCGGCAATGGTGAGTTTGAGGGAAGGATTTCAGCTTCAAATGAAAAGAAGAAAAAGAAGGGATTCCTTTGACTAACAATTTCGGCAAAAGGAGAAATAAATGAAGAAAAAGAATTTCCAAAGGATGATCACCCTTATTTATACTACCCAATTCGGCACACACACCCCCTATCTATGCCTCAAAACCGACTAGGCACCCACCAAGAATCCCACATTAGGCCACCAACCTTCCTCCTATCATATCCCACTTTCTTCTCCTCCTTTATCTCTTATCCTATCATTTAAAATAAATCAAACACAATCCCAATTATCTACCTATTTAAACTAAATAAAATAAATCCACACTGATTCAAAATAAATTAAATAACCCCCATTCATCCACTATCTCAATATTTAAAACAAATAAAACAAAATCCCCATCTTGGCCGAATATTAAAAGGAATTTAATCACAACCCAAAGCTCATCCCTTAGTGCCCCATTAAAAAAAAACAATTATCCATGTCTCCAACTCCCCATGCCGTCCACTTTGAAAGACAATGAATGTCTTGTTTCACATAGTGCTTGTTTTATCCTTTTAAAAATCTCCCAATTGGCACATGGATTTATTTATCATGCCATCCAAGTGTTCCATTAACCTTATGGCTTGAGTTCCAATTATTTATTCATCCATTATGTTATATTCCTTATACTCCCCCAAATTATGCCGTCCATACCATAGATATTCCTTCTTTAATTCACCCATAATGCCATGCTTATTTAATTCAAATTCAAAGATTCCCATGCCTTCCATTACATTCCTCCTTTAATTGTTTATTCATAAATCCAAAATCCATTATTTCTAATTACATGTTGCCGTCCATTCTACTTTATCCCATAAGCAAATAATTTAATTATTCCATCAATTTTCTCTCATGCTTAAAAGATTGGATTCACTCACTAATTTTTAATTTCCATGCTCTCTTTTCTCCATATTGCCTTGCCGTCCACTTGCGCATATCTTTAAAGGAAATTTTGCCTTGCACATGCTTACCTTCCATGCTTATTTGATCAATTGTTTATTCTCCCACATCCCAATTTATAATATTCCATCAATTCTCCCACAATGTTACTGCTCAAATGCATTATATATTAAAAATGCTCATGCTTCAATTTAAAATTCTCCCACAATCTCTTTATTGTCGTTTCCCATGCTTCCAACCAACTTGTCATCATAATTTATTAAACACATGGCTTTTAAAATATAAAAAAAATAAAAATAAAAGCCACCTATCTTGCTGCCCACGCGATTCGAACCAAGGCCCTTGCCCACTGCACATGGCGTCATTCATCAAGGCCCTAAGTGGCGCCTTGCAGCCACTTTACCAAGGTGATTCTTATGTCCAAGAACTCCTAAAATTTTCCTTAAGGCCTCCCTAGCCTAGCTCCCCTTAACTAACACTTAAAAACAAAATTTCTTTCCTATAGCTCGGGCCTTCCCTTGGCTTATAACTAGCCCCTAGAATACCTCAATTAGCACCACAACGACCATATTTATGCAAAATAATTTAATCACTAATAACCTCTATTCCAGGATATTACAGTTCTACCCTCCTTAAAAATAATTTCGACCTCAAAATTACTTACTAACGAACAATCGTACGGTCTAACTCACCCCACTACGCTATTGCTGCGCACTTTGATCTTATAGAACTATCATACTTTCTAGGCACATTCTTTAGGTTCACCATCAAGGTTACATACACTTTACTAGCAACATAAGAAAAAACTGACCTTATAGCAAGCCAAGCAACCAGGGATATTCCAGAAATAAGAACTTACCCGTTGCCACCTCTGGCACATCACTATCCTCGCGACGGCCGACTGCATAAACCAACCTTGGTTGCCTTGCGTCTGCACCTTCAGCATCTCTGCTTGGTGCTCCACGACCTCGGCCTGAACCATTTCCTCCATGGTTCGGACCACGACCCCTTGTCGCTTGCTGACCATCTCTACCCGGCTGCACATAACCTTGGCCTACTGTCAGAGCCCTATACGGATCCTGAGGACAGTCTTTAATCAAATGAGACTTAGATTTACATCTAAAACACTCTCGATTCTGGTTCCAGCACTCACCAACATGATACCTTCCACACTGAGCACACAGATGGTCTGGATTTCCAGTAGTTGGCTTAGTAACACATACAAAATTCTCAACCTTCGGTCTTTTCTGAAGACTTTCAGATGATTCTGACGGTCCAAAACTCCTCTTATCCTGGTTCCTATCCTTATCTTTGTTCTGCCTCACAGAGTCCTTAATCCCCTCAGCTACCTTAGCCTTCTCTACTAACACAGCAAACTCCCGCTCCTGATGTGGAGCTATCAACAATCTCAGGTCGTCCCTTAATCCGTCCTCAAACTGAACACATTGTTCATGCTCTGTAGCAACTACTCCTTGAGCATATCGGCTTAACCTTAGGAATTCAGCCTCGTATTCCACTACGGACTTGTTCCCTTGAACCAGCCCCAGAAATGCCTTTCTCTACGCATCTATATAATGAGTACCAACATACTTCTTCTGGTATGCCGCCTTAACATAATCCCAAGTGAGTTCCTTAGCCGTAGCACTATCCCGAACAGTGAGCCACCATTGATATGCCTCGCGTCGCGGCAAATACCACCATTCCTTTCACTTTCTCCTCAACGGTTAAATCGAGCTCATCCATAATTCGCTCAGTCGCCTCTAACCAATACTCAACCGTACTGGGTGCCACACCAGATACGTCACGGAACACCTCAGCTCCATTGGCTCGAAGTCGTTCGGGTACGGACTTCCTAGCTCTCATATTTCCACCTGCTCCAGCCACCATCTCAAGAACTCGCAACACCGCTTGCGTGACACGCTTTCATCCTCGTGCGATCTTGCTGCTCAATACCAAAAGCTGGGGGTAGTGGTACCTCACTCTCGGACCCTTGACCCGATCTAACGGGTTCCGATACGGCCATTCTACCTCTACCGTGTCCACGACGACCACGTCCCCTAGAGCTTATTTCTACGATCGCACTTTAATCTGATTAAAAAGTTTTATGCATTAGTACTTTTGTTCCACTGATTATCCGCGAACAATTTTATGAAACGAAGTTTCAGAAGTTGTTCTTTCGATCAACCAAAGTTTCTAGTTCAAGTTCACTATTCTAGCTCAGAGAATCACATTCATCCATGTCGATACAGACACATTCATTCATCAACAACATCATTCACTACACTTCCATGGCCATTTCAAATTTTTCCCAACCTGGTGGTAATTTTGTCATTCGTCCTATAGGGGTATTTTGGTGATAATTCAGGGTCAATTCCAAAATCTTTACAAATCAAAGGTTATTTCAAAATTTATAAAACCTCGGGGTTATCTTGAAAATTTGTTTTCCAAATCAGCGGTGTTGCAAAAATTTCAGAAATCAGGGTTATTTTGGTAATTTTGTAAGTCAGGGGTATTTTCGTAAATTTTCCAAATCCAGGCATCTTGATATTTCGCAAAATAAGGTTTTTGGATACTTTTGTAAAGTAAGAAAATTTTATTAAAAACAAAGGTGGTAGTGAAACTTTTAGAAACCAAGGGCATTTTAGTAATTTTACAACCAGGGGTATTTTCGTAATTTTTTAAATCAGTAGAAAACTTCTTTCAAAATCTAATTTAGGGTTTACAAACCAAAGGGGTAATTTGGTAATTTCAAAAATAAGGCGTTTATAAAAGAAAAATATGGCTAGTCCCTTTCGGGTTTTAATCATTGGTTTAGCCGATGACTAAATCCTCTTGGTTAGGGTGAACGGTTACTACGCACCAGGTAAGATTCGAGTAAAGAGGAGGTGAGTCGCTAGGACTGCTTAAATACCAAGCTCTTACTGAATCCACTCCTAGACATGCGCACAACAGTTGCCACACCTTAACTCGGCGACTTAATCACAGGTTTGTTTAATGGACCTTAAGTCTTATGTACTTCTGTTTGAGTAGACTAGTCCTAAGGTTCAATAGATCCTAGTTCACTAATCTACGTTCCCTTAATACTCATAGAATTCATATTCACAATTCACTTCAGTACTCAAAGGTACATACCTGGTGGACTTCGGGCCGGAGATACAGGTGCCATGCCAGAATAACCTGAAAAATTTCATAAAAGTCCCTATTTTCGAAAAGCCCATTCTTGAAAACATTTCCGGGCCCCAAAAACCCTCAAAGCCGAGTTTTGAACTTGGCTCTGATACCAAACTGTAACACCCCAAACCCGGCCCACGAGCCTTGACCGGATCTGGTATGTCACTGCGGAAAAACGTTTAAAATATTTTAACCTTAAAATAAAACATGGAAATTTGTGTTTATTTGTAAAGCATTGTTTATTTAAAATGCTAAGTAGAACTTAAATGTTGCAAAATATCTGAATTAAAAGAAAAAAACTTTAATATAAAATTTTGAGATATAAATTGCCGATAATATAACATTTCCAAATAATAATTTAATTGTCAATCCACCTTAAAAATATAATAATGAACCTCAAATACTTTTAATGGCCCTTATTACAATAACAAATATTTGTACACACTGAAATTATAAATTTATTAAAATAAGAAGAAACATCTGCTACATGGAATTTTAGCTTCTGCATGGCCATCTTTGTACCCACTCCAACCCGGTCCAAATTCACGTTTCACCTGCGATGTTGGTAAAAATTTGGGTGAGTCATACAGACTCAGTGCATAGTTATTTCACACGTCTCCATACATATGGGCTTGGCCCATATCCACACAGTCCACATAATTAGTCATGCAAAAATGCATCCCAACCCCAACCTAAAGTCCATCCGTTACACCTACCTTAGCAGACCTGCTGCTCAAGGCCATGGCTAATCCACTGATCACCTAAGTGATCCCACATATCCTACCTCAGCAGACCTGCTGCCCAAGGCCGTGGCTAAACCACCGATCACCTAGGTGATCCCACATATCTGTATCCACGAGGTGACTCGAGGTCATCTTCTATCTACGGTGATGAACACAGCTATCATTCGCCAGGAGGTAGCACATAGCCAACACTCCACCTTGATGAAGCACCTAGCTAACATCAAGCGCCAATGTAGCACGAGGCTAACATCAGACCACGTCCATAAATGTACACCCTATCCTCCAATATTCATATCCCAAGCCCTCATGCACAGATATATCATGATAAAATATCATTCAATAAAATATATATATAACATGCTCATCTCCATTTCACATATTCATCAGTAATCATTTAATAACATAAAACACTGACCTGGTTATTCGATCACCAACATTGGGTGCCCACCATCTTAGCCCTTATTTCGGCTACCATACACATCATACACATATACGTATATAGCAACATGCACAAATAACAGAAGAACAGTGCGATAACTACGCACCTTTTAGCACAGTCTACTCAATCCCGAAACCTACGTCTAAATGATTTGCACCTTGCGATTGTTGCACTCCTTCCTTAATGCCGATTTGGTCTTTTACCCAATCCCGAAGGCTTTGCTTATTCCTGTTGACTAGCCCCTAGGTCGAAGTCCCGAATCCGTCACTTGCTCCTGTAGTTGTCGATCTCCCTACTTAGTAAATGTTAGGATTGGCTTACACGTAAAATCTAGAAAAATGGCCCTTGGCCAAATATTAGCAACTACCTATCTTGATGTTTAAAACTCGAAAAATTTCCTTTAATGCACCCACCACCCACGTTTGAAGAGAGTAGTCGACAACAAGGAAAAAGTGCTTAATTTTCAGCTTTTAGTCTAAGAATGAATCGGCCCCAAAAGAAGAGATGCAATCGGCTATGGCCTCAAATGGTGATGAACTATTCGGCAATGGTGAGTTTGAGGGAAGGATTTCAGCTTCAAATGAAAAGAAGAAAAAGAAGGGATTCCTTTGACTAACAATTTCGGCAATAGGAGAAATAAATGAAGAAAAAGAATTTCCAAAGGATGATCACCCTTATTTATACTACCCAATTCGGCACACACACCCCCTATCTATGCCTCAAAACCGACTAGGCATCCACCAAGAATCCCACATTCGGCCACCAACCTTCCTCCTATCATATCCCACTTTCTTCTCCTCTTTTATCTCTTATCCTATCATTTAAAATAAATCAAACACAATCCCAATTATCTACCTATTTAAACTAAATAAAATAAATCCACGCTTATTCAAAATAAATTAAATAACCCCCATTCATCCACTATCTCAATATTTAAAACAAATAAAACAAAATCCCCATCTTGGCTGAATATTAAAAGGAATTTAATCACAACCCAAAGCTCATCCCTTAGTGCCCCATTAAAAAAAACAATTATCCACGTCTCCAACTCCCCATGCCATCCACTTTGAAAGACCATGAATGTCTTGTTTCACATAGTGCTTGTTTTATCCTTTTAAAAATCTCCCAATTGGCACATGGATTTATTTATCATGCCATCCAAGTGTTCCATTAACCTTATGGCTTGAGTTCCAATTATTTATTCATCCATTATCTTATATTCCTTATACTCCCCTAAATTATGCCGTCCATACCATAGTTATTCCTTCTTTAATTCACCCATAATGCCATGTTTATTTAATTCAAATTCAAAGATTCCCATGCCTTCCATTACATTCCTCCTTTAATTGTTTATTCATAAATCCAAAATCCATTATTTCTAATTACATGTTGCCGTCCATTCTACTTTATCCCATAAGCAAATAATTTAATTATCCCATCAATTTTCTCTCATGCTTAAAAGATTGGATCCACTCACTAATTTTTAATTTCCATGCTCTCTTTTCTCCATATTGCCTTGCCGTCCACTTGCACATATCTTTAAAGGAAATTTTGCCTTGCACATGCTTACCTTCCATGCTTATATGATCAATTGTTTATTCTCCCACATCCCAATTTATAGTATTCCATCAATTCTCCCACAATGTTATTGCTCAAATGCATTATATATTAAAAATGCTCATGCTTCAATTTAAAATTCTCCCACAATCTCTTTATTGCCGTTTCCCATGCTTCCAACCAACTTGTCATCATAATTTATTAAACATCGCTTTTAAAAAATAAAAATAAAAAAAATAAAAGCCACCCATCTTGCTGCCCACGCGATTCGAACCAAGGCCTTTGCCCACTGCACATGGCGTCATTCATCAAGGCCCTAAGTGGCGCCTTGCAGCCACTTTACCAAGGTGATTCTTATGTCCAAGAACTCCCAAAATTTTCCTTAAGGCCTCCCTAGCCTAGCTCCCCTTAACTAACACTTAAAAACAAAATTTTTTTTCCTATAGCTTGGGCCTTCCCTTGGCTTATAAGTAGCCCCTAGAATACCTCAATTAGCACCACAACGACCATATTTATGCAAAATAATTTAATCACTAATAACCCCTGTTCCAGGATATTACAATACATGCTTATACAACATAATCAAACATATGTATCAGTTTTCCTAATCTTATATCTGTATATAAGTAAAGCAAATCTCATACATTAGGGTTTGTTTTGCCCTGATCAACCCTACGGAAGGCCCATAGTTGATCAGAACGACAAGTGCGACCCTAAGGAAACTTTCAAAATTTTGGGCCCACATGCCTGTGTGGGCCCAAACGGCTACACATACTCCCGTCAAACGGCTGTATGTCGCACAGTGTCGGCCACATGGCTGGACATACACCCGTGCGGCGTCGGCAGGCCACTTTTTTGGCTTTTATCGAACCTCGTTTTCTTATTTTTTGGTTGCACACCTCATTCAAATTTGACGCTACAATAATCCCGAGACCGTAGAAACCTAGAAATAGCAGTCCCATGACTAGTTAACAATCAATTTGTGAATTCAACAACATAAAATCGAATCGTGCAAACAAACTTACCACCAATAAAAACAACTACTATCACAGTTTAGGCCGTTAGAGCGAAACCCAGAAGTTCACCGTCTACTCCTACACAATACATTCACAGAAAAAAATAATTTCCCTTCCTTCACACCATTACAGAAATTCAAACGGAAACAATAGGGAAAAACAACCTAATTGAACTTACACTTACCCAAACAATGAAAAACCAAAGAGTTATCGAATTCCCCAACGATTGGAACAACCATTATATTGATAAAAGTGGAGAGACATGAAGAAACAAAAAGAAAGCACAGGGAAAAGGAGGAGAAGAAGAGAGACTAAGGTCAGAAGAAAAATTTATAATAGAGAAAAAAGAAATAAAAAAAAGAGAATATCCTAACTCCCCACTAACAACTAGATCCCCTTATCGTGTCTGAAAGTCTTATATAATGAATGATCGAGCCTAGAAACTAACTATGACGACGAATAAGGCAAGCGCACCTATTATTTGGTAGTATAGCTATGGCAAGACTGGAAATATCGTATCCTCAAGTACCAAGAGTATTAGTAATTACTATGTTTTTATTATTTAGCCTAAGAATTAAGGGAATTGTTGTTTAATCTAAAACTAACTAATTACTAAGCTAAAGATGCTAAGTCACAGAGAATGAATTGGGGAAATACTTTTAGGAAAACCAATTGATTAAGACAATACCTGAGGAAGAATCCACCTAGACTTCACTTGTTATTTAACTCTGAACCAAACAATTTATTCACTTGACTTGATCCGTAGGATTCCCTAATTTATATTAATACCTCTCTCGAGGCTACTAACGTCTAACCCTAGGTTGATTAATTGAAATCTCTTTCTAATTAAAACCTCTAGAATTGCATTAACTCGATCTATGGACTCCATATTATGTTTGACCCTAATCCGGCAGATTTTTGTTGTCTTATCTCTAGGAGTGCGGTCAACTCCGCTTAACTATGCTAGATCTACTCTTAAACAGGGACTTTTGCTCCACTGCCTAAGCACATCAATACTTGAATCAATATCCTGAAATATCAAAGCAAGAATGAAGAACTTATAATTAAGAACAAATCAAGTATTTATCATATAATTCAGAAAACAATAACAAGATCTGTCTTAAGTTTCATCCCCCTCAGGTATTTGAGGGGTTTAGTTCATATTTATAAAAAAAAATACATCTCAGAAGAAAGTAAAAAACAAAACATAAGAAAAGCCCTAAAACCCCCTAAAGGAAATTGAAGGGAAGATCTTCCGTCTTGAGTATGATTTCAGCTTCTTGAGATGGATCAACTGGCTGTCTTTGAGTAAATCCCACCTCTTCGGCCTCTCCCGACACACCCTCTTAGGTCACACTTAGGGTGTTTACATAGGCTTTCGGAATGTCTTTCTTTTCCCCTAAGTATCCTAATCTAAATGGAATTAAAACAGGTCATGGAAGGGACACGCCCGTGGCACACACCCGTGGAAATCGAGCCCAGGCCGGGTTTGGGTCTGTTAAAGAGGCACAACAGTGTGGCAAACTCCAAACCATGTGAATTTTGTACTTTGGCCCATTTTCTTCGTTTTTAGCCCGTTTCTCATTCTCTTCATCCTCCTATGCTCTTCTAAGTATAAAACATGATATTAAAGGATTAGGAGCATCAAATTCCAAAAATTAGGGGATAAATCATCCAAAAGTATGCCAAATGTGGGATTAAAATATGTACCTGTTATGGTTTATGAAATACCCCCTTAGTTAAGCATTTGCTTGTCCTCAAGCAAAATTCTCAACTCACAATTAAAATGAACTTTCTCAACTCATAATATTCATCAATAGTTGTTCATCATAATTCATAGGTAATTCATACATTGATAGTTTACCCAAAAGGGTTCTAAAAATTCAAACAATCAAAGTCATAGTTTTTATGATACGAAAACATAGGTGTTTCCCTCTTACCTAAATAACTACCTTTATCTCAAAATTGACAAGGGTTGACATCCTCAATAAAGATTCACTCAAATCACTCAAAGTGTTTAAGGTTCAAAATTAAGCACTCAACAGACGAACATGAAAATTTAATCCCATAGGCTTGCATGAAAATCAAATCTCCACCACTATAGAATGAAATGATACACAGATCAGAAGGTCTTTAAAGGGTTATAATGGGGCTTGGGTTAAAGGTGTGGATAAAAGCTGAATTAAAGGGTTAGAATCGAGATTGAATTGACAAATTACCTAACTTAGAAAGATGAACCAAGACTCGAATACTTACATCAACCAAAATTTCATAACACGAGCTTCTTCTCAAGATATGAAATTTAAACGTATAAGCTGAATAATGAATATACTTCGATTTTTTTTAAGAACAAATCAAGTAAATAGATTTTAACAATTGAAATAAAGAATGAAGTTAGGCAACTGATCAAATCAAATCTCGATATAAGGGTAGTCAAGAGAAATGATGATAACAAATACAAGATGGTTTTTTGGTTAATATTAGTGGGTGAGTCAATAAATGGTTTGTTAAGATCAAAAGGGTTCACTAGGGGTTAATTGTGAGGGTAGGCTTTTAGTAGAGTAAGTGGGTTAAATCCTAAGTGCCTTTATCATCTCTGTATATCAAATCAATGATGTGGTCTTGACATGTATAATCGAAGCAAGTTCTAGAATAACAAGTCAATGTTGACACACTCATAATTAATAAAGTGAGCAAGAAAAGAATATATACTCTAAAAGGCTCAAAATCTCACAAAAATTATGGGTTTTTGATATCAACCTTGTAAATTTCAAACTTCAAGGTATAATTAGGTTTAGGTAGACAACCTAACAAAATTTTAATTTTTGAAAATAAACTCATCATGCTTGATTCTCTAGTCTCCTAAAGTTTAAATCATCACTGCACAATTATCAAATGACTTAATCCAAAACATATCAATAAAAATAATGAATCAAAGGAAATTTCATTTTAATAGTAACATGAGAAAATTACTTAAAAACAAGACAAGATTCTGGGATTTGAGAATAATGCAAAAAGTTAGGACTTAAAATTCACCCCCCACACTTAAGATGTACATTGCCCTCAATGTACAAAGATAGATATTCTAGAGATTAATAGCATTAAATTAAGTGAGAAAGGGAGAGGTGAAAATTCTTGAATTTTGGATGGATTCCTTGAGTTGGAAGTGTAGAAACTTGATTCGGAGGTGAAAGATAAGTTGGAGGAGGCGTCTCTGGTGGTGGTATGGTGGCCGCCAACAATCACTGCGCTAGATGAAGAAATTGGGTAACTCGTGAAAAAATAGCCAGAAAATAATAAGAATAATTCAAAATATACTAATTATGTATTTAAAGACAAGAAAGATAAAGAAAAAGAGTGTAAAAAGTAAAATAAAATTAAACGAAAAGATTAATAGACTGAAAAGTCCTTATCCTTAGATGGTTCGCGAGGTGGTGTGTTTTCTAAGGGTGTGGTGTGGTGATTCCCTAACAACCTTTAGAGCCTAAATCAAAGAAAACATAATGTAAGAATAAAAATTAAATACAAGAAAGATAAAGGGAAGGAAAATAAAGGAGAAGAGAAAAGAAAAAGAAAAATTTAATGGACTCAAATGTCCTTGGCTTGTCGGGTCAATGAAGCGGCCGGCATGAACTCATATAAATCGGTCTCACATAGGGAGACTGTGCTAGGGTCCTTTCACTTCTTCGACATGGGGATGGTAGTGTTGGCCTTGCCTTTGGGCACTGAGTGTTAGTGGTAAGGATGGTGAAAAAGGGAGAAAAATTATGGTGGCTGGGGTTCAGAGGAAAGGGGTTTGGTGGGGAAAGTGTGTAGAAAAAAAGGGGTTTATATAGAAATAGGGATCTGGTGATTTCCCATGCCCGTGTACCATGGGTGTGTTGGGTCGCACAGCTGTATCGCACGACCGTGTTGTGCTTCGTTTGTTTCTCCCACGCCTGTGTGCAGGTTGCCACGCCCATGTTGATAAAACAGTGTCTACCACGACTGTATTGCACGACCGTGGTGTTTAGTCGGAGCCCGTGGCTTGGAGATATTTTTCGTCCTGTTTGGTACTATCTCTGCCACGCTAGTACAGAAATCCGTGGTGTCCACACGGCCATGGCCACGGGCACGCCCGTGTGCAAGGCCGTGTGAGTAGAGAAACCTGCACTTTGGTTAGTTTGTAGTTAGGTGCTAAAAAGGAAAAATAAAAGTACAAATAAAAATGTAAAAATTAGTTGGGTTAGTGCTAAAAAGGAAAAATAAAAGTACAAATAAAAAATGTAAAAATTAGTTGGGTTAGTGCTTGGGTTTCCTCCCGAGAAGCGCTCGTTTAAAGTCTTAAGCTAGACTTACCTCTCATTCGCATAATCATAGTGGTTTGAGGAGTTGAAAATCCTTTCTCATGTTATCAGTTCTATTACCAGTATACAGTTTGAGTCGAGTAACGTTTACTTTAAAAGTACCAAATATAGGATTACTTATGAAACACCCCACACCCGGCCCATGAGCCTGGACCGGATCTGGTATGTTCCTTGATTAAACCGTTCAAAATTCTTTTGATCCTTAGGAAAAACTTGTGCGATTCTCAAAAAATGTTGTTTGGGTTGGGCTCGTTTTGAAAACCAATTTATCTTGTGTTGAAATCCATTTATTTAAGGGGAAAAAATATTTAAAGTTTATTTTAACTTAAATTTACTAAATTTTTAATAAGTAAAAATGTCGTAACAAAGCAAATAGAACAGAAAACAACATAGTTCAGTGGAGGCCTTATTACATCAATTAAAAACCCAAAATAGAATAATGAAATACTTAAATGAATTAAATTGTCCACATCAGATAAAACTTCAAGCTGAGCATGGCCACCACAAGTTCTGCCGTCCCGGTCCATCACTGCTCGTCACCTGAAACATGTTCCCACAACGGGGTGAGTCAACAGACTCAATGTGTAACCAACACTAAAATTTAATAAATCAGGCATACCATATTGTACCACAGGCATATTCATATACAAACAGAAATATGATGCAACCCGAACCCAAACCTAGATGCCATCCGCTACACATCCCCGTACCAACCTGCACACCGTGGGGACTACTAAGTCAACCCTCCATCCGCTACACACCATCGAAGGCGATCATTTGCGATCGACGTGCTCATCATCGCCCATATAAAATTTGTGGCATAGCCACTGAATAATTGTGTCATGAGACACCACATTCGAATAATGTAACCAAAGTTACCACATTCGGATAATGTAACCGGTTACCGTATTCGATAAATGTGACCAAGTCACCACATTCGATAGTGAGACCAAGTCACCACATTCACTTTCCTTTTTTATATAACCCGAATGCCCCATATTATTCATATTATGCATATCATACTTAAATTCACATTCATGTCACTTTTCACATGTTAAACATAACATATTTCGTAATCCTAGTAGAAATAGGAAACGTGCTGAGTACTTTGTACCGTAACACTACACTTTAGCCATATTCTTATATTTTCAGATTAAAACATATATTAAGTTAAAGCCATGAATCTATAAAGATTGGTGTAGGGTACACATCTAATTTGCTTAACAAATTCCTTGAAATCCCAAAAACCAATCTATTGCTTTAGATCCATTATCCCCTATATTCGGCCAATCATTTAAACATATTAATAAACCTATTCGGCCACAATCCAAATCCTAGTAGGATTTACACACTTAAAACTTACCTTTGATGCCGATTTGATGACTTTTCAAAGCCCGAAATTCCAAAATCTCTCTTCCTTGAATTCGCTAGCACTAAATTTTCTGAGTTGGTTAGTTTCGGTTTTGAATGAATCTTAATTATGAAATAGACCTTTGGCCGAATGTACATATATGTACTTACCTTGCTTTTTAAATCCCGAAAACAAACTCTTGGCTATGGAGATGTCGACAATGACAGAGATCCCGGAGAACCCTTCAAATTTCGGCCCAAAATTCATTAATAGGATTAATACCTTGATTTCGATAAACCCAAAATAAGCGAATAAAAATCGATAACCACTTACCTTACCCTTGACCTTGTAATCGACGACTCCCTTGCTTGAGTCCTTAAGAATTCGGTCTTGAGGCTTAGAAAGAATTGATACTAACTAAATTTTTGGAAAAAGTTTCGGCTAGAACATGGAGTATTTTGGCTTGGCAAAAAGAGAAGAGAAGAGAAGAGAAGAGAGGAGAGCACTAAGAATTTCGGCAAAGAGAAGAGGAGGAAGAAAAATTGATGAGTAGCCCTATTTTCTACCTTTTATAGCCGAAATTACTACTCAGAATCCCTTACTTGGCCACCACTCTTCTTTATTTGATAACTTTATCCTTTGAATTATCACTCTGTTTAATAATAATGATCCTTCTATTATCTCTTCTTTTATCCATTAAAAAAATAAAATAAAAGGAATTAATCCACAATTATCTCTTGAAAATAATCTAAAATAAATCCTTTATTTATCCCCTTATTAGCCGAAATTTAAAGACAATAAAACTCCTCTTTTAAAAGCCTTGTGCTGTCCACCTCTCTGCTTCTGGAAGCAAAATAAAAATTTCTTCTATTTGCTTCCCATGTGACTCGAATTCAGGCCCAATACCCTTGTATGTGGCGCCATTTCCAGAGGCCCTAAGTGACATCTTCAGGCCACTTTTCTAAGCCTGTTTGTGTGTCAAATTTCACATACTTTTTCTTTTAAGGCCACCTTGCCTCAGTTTCCTCTTTTAAACTTTAAAACTCGACATTTCTAAGTCATTTCTAAGTTGCCTAAAATTTTCATTCGGCTCTTTAAACTTGACATTTCCTTACATTTCCATGTTTCCAAAAATGTTCACCTTTCATTTTTAAGCTTAACATTTCCATACATTTTCAGGTTTCCAAAAATGTTCATTTCTAACTCATTTTCATTCATTTTCGAGTTTCCAAAAATATTCAAAATTTATTCTTAGTACATAAAACATGTCACTTCGTACAACTAAACCGAAAATGCATAGGCCCTTTTCAGGATGTTACAACTTACCTCGACTATTCCGTATGGGAAGACATTGAGTACCTTAAAAGGGATTTTTTTCGTTTGTATTAAGGTCTGAGGTGGCGATTTGAGGGTCTGTTTTAGCCAACAATACCTGATCCCCGATCTAAAATTGGTTTGTCCCATCTTTGGGTTTGTCATGGAGTTGTTTCGGTTTTGATTCGTGTATTCCTAGTTTCTCCTTGAAATATGTCTTCCACTCGTCTAGTTCATCGATCTGAAGCCTTTGTTCGTCATGAGTTATTTCCTTGTTGGCATAAGGTCAAGGATCTGGCTCAATTACGTAGTTCCGTGGTGCTTCCTGAAAAGAAGGTTTAATCAAATGGTCATTAATAGAATTTATGATTTCACCTTGATTACTTGATGTCTTAGCCGAGTCAAGAGCCTGAAGAGTGATCATTTCGTCTCCTACACGAAGTATGAGTTCACCTGTACCAACATCAATTTTAGTTCTGGCAGTTGCTAAAAAGGGTCTTTCTAAAATTAAAGGAATATTATTGTCCTCATCCATATCTAAAACAACAAAGTCTACTGGGAATATGAATTTATCAATTTTCACGAGTACATCTTCAATTATACCCCTAAGAATTCTAATAGTCTTATTAGCTAATTGAATGCTCATCCTAGTTTGTTTAGGTTTCCCTAGACCTAGCTGTTTAAACATTTTATAAGGCATAACATTTATGCTTGCCCCTAAATCAGCTAAAGCATTATCAACAGATAAACTACCAATTAAGCATGGAATTGTAAAACTCCCTGGATCTTTTAATTTTCGTGGTAGTTTATTTTGAAAAATTGCTGAGCACACTGCGTTTAGTTCCACATGCGACTCCTCGTCTAACTTTTGTTTGTTTGTTAAAAGCTCTTTTAAAAATTTCCTTGAATCTGGAATATGTGAAAGAGCTTCAAGAAATGGTAAGTTAATATGTAATTTCTTTAGGAGTTAAAGGAATTTATCGAATTGTTCATTTGTGTTGTCTTTCTTCATCGTACTGGGGTATGGCACACGAGGTTGGTACTCTTTAATTATCGGTTTTGGCTTATTATGACTTACCTCGACCTTATCTTCCTCGACTACATTCTCTTGGCTTACTTTGGGTTGATCTAACCCTTCACTATCATAAGCGGTTATTGTTTGAAGTTGCTCCTTCGGGTTAGTCTCAGTGTTGCTTGGTAGGCTTCCTTGTGATTGTTCAGAGAATTGCTTAGCAAGTTGCCCTAATTGATTCTTGACCCCTTGAATCGATGCTTGTTGATTTTTTAGTGCTGTCTCAGTGTTTTGGAAATAGGTTTCTGACACCACTATAAATTTTGTTAGCATCTCCTCAAGGTTCGGCTTCTTTTCTTGTGGGTAGGGTTGCTGTTGGAAACTTAGGAGGGGTTGTTGTCTTTGATTTCCTTGACCATCCCATGAAAAATTGGGTGGTTCCTCCAACATGGATTGTAAGTGTTACTATAAGGGTTATTTGAGGACTAGAATTATTACCCATATAGTGAACTTGTTCGTTTTCAGTGCTCAGGTTGTAATGTGGATATTCTATATTGCTCATCCCTTCTCCATTCATATCGCACTGCATAATTGGATGTACCCGCGAAGAACCACATAAAGCATCAATTTTCTTACTTAACAGTTCTACCTGGTTTGATAGCATGGTCACTTCGTCGAGGTTGAAAACACTGGCGACTTCTGTTGGCTTTATCCTCGTGACTTGCCACTGATAGTTATTCAGTCACATCTCTTCAATGAATTCATAGGCAATCTCAAGTGTTTTGTTATTCAGGGTTCCGCCGGTTGCTGAATCAATCAACTGCCCGGTTGAGTGGTTCACACTGTTGTAAAAGGTTTGGACCTATAGCCACAAGGGTAACCCATGGTGTGGGAACCTTCTCAATAGGTCCTTGTATCTCTCCCATGCATCGTAAAGTGTCTCTAAATCCATTTGCACAAAAGAAAAAATATCATTCCTCAACTTAGCCATTTTAGCCGGTGGAAAATATTTTAACAAAAAATTTTCGGTTATCTGTTCCCATGTAGTTATTGATCCTTATGGTAACGAGTTTAACCACTGTTTAGCTTTGTTCCTCAAAGATAAGGGAAACAATCGAAGACGAATGGCATCATTAGAAACGCCATTTATTTTGAAAGTATCGAAAAATTCGAGGAAAGTTGGCCAAGTGATTATTTGGATCTTCATCTTGCAAATCATCAAATTGAACAAATTGTTGTATCATCTGAATTGTGTTAGGTTTCAGTTCAAAATTATTTGCAGCAATAGCAGGTCTAACAATACTTGACTCAGTTCCTGTTAAATTAGGTTTAGCATAATCATACATAGTATGAGGAGCAGGATTTTGATTCATCGGGTTTGCGGCAACCATAGGAGGTAGCGGATTGTTATCAGCCATCTCTACGGTAGTATTGGTATCGTCCTCTTGCTCTTCTTCTATGTATTGTAAGCTTCGCCTTATTTCTCTTCTGTTTCTACAAACGGTACCTTCTAAATCACTATCAAAAATCAAGGGTCCCGACGGGTTCCTTCTAGTCATAAACTAGAAAAACCTATCAGAAGCAAAGGAAAGAAAAGAAAAATTAAAAAAGTCAAAATAAAAAAAATTAATTGCAAATAAATAAAAATAATGGCTAAAGTAATAAAAATCAAGTGTTCCTAATATCTTAGTCCCCGGTAAGGGCGCAAAAAACTTGGTCGTGTCTGAAAGTCTTATATAATGAATGATCAAGCCTAAAAACTAACTATGACGACGAATAAGGCAAGTGCACCTATCATTTGGTAGTATAGCTATGGCAAGACCGGAAATATCATATCCTCAAGGACCAAGAGTATTAGTAATTACTATCTTTTTATTATTTAGCCTAAGAATTAAGGGAATTGTTGTTTAATCTAAAACTAACTAATTAAATGCTAAGTCACAGAGAATGAATTGGAGAAATACTTTTGGGAAAACCAATTGATTAAGCCAATACCCGAGGAAGAATCCACCTAAACTTCACTTGTTATTTAACTCTGAACCAGATAATTTATTCACTTAACTTGATCCGTAGGATTCCCTAATTTATATTAATACCTCTCTCGAGGCTACTAACGTCTAACCCTAGGTTGATTAATTGAAATCTCTTTCTAATTAAAACCCCTATAATTGCATTAACTCGATCTATGGACTCCCATATTAGGTTTGACCCTAATCCGGCAGATTTTCATCGTCCTATCTCTAGGAGTGCGATCAACTCCGCTTAACTATGCTAGATCTACTCTTAAACAGGGACTTTTGCTCCACTGCCTAAGCACATCAATACTTGAATCAATATCCTGAAATATCAAAGAAAGAATTAAGAACACATAATTAAGTACAAATCAAGTATTTATAATATAGTTCAGGAAACAATAACAAGATCCGTCTTAGATTTCATCCCCCTCAGGTATTTGAGGGGTTTTGTTCATATTTATAAAGGGATACATCTCAGAAGAAAGTATAAAATAGAACATAAGAAAAACCCTAAAACCCCCTGAAGGAAATTGAAGGGAAGATCTTCTGTCTTCAGTATGATTCCGGCTTCTTGAGATGGATCAACTGACTGTCTTTGAGTAAATTCCGTAATTCGGCCCTCTCTGGCTTCACCTTTTTGGCCTTTCTCGACACACCCTCTTAGGTCACACTTAGGGTGTTTATATAGGCTTTCGGAATGTCTTTGTTTGCCCCTAAGTATCCTAATCTGAATGGAATTAAAACAAGTCACGACAGGGACACGCCCGTGGCACACGCCCGTGTAAATCGAGCCCAGGCCATGTTGGGGTCTACTAAAGACGCACGGCCGTGTGGCGAACTCCAAACCGTGTGAATTTCGTACTTTGGCCCATTTTCTTCGTTTTTGGCCCATTTCTCATTCTTTTCATCCTCCTATGCTCTCCTAAGTATAAAACATGAAATTAAAGGATTAGGAGCATCAAATTCCACAAATAAGGGGATAAATCATCCAAAAGTATGCCAAATGTGGGATTAAAATATGTACATATTATGGTTTATCATCCCCACTAACCCAAAACTTGATCCTCATCCAACAACCTCAGAGTTTCAGTTCCACCGAACTTCTATCAGACAACCGAAGCGAAAATTATCTTCTACACTCACACTAGGATTCGAACACAGGATCCTACGATAAGCGAACACCTTACCACTCGAACCAGTAGGCTCTGTAACACCCCTAACCCGTAACCATCGCTGGAATAGGGTTAAGAGGTATTACCGATCAATAAGGAACATTTACAATCATTTTACAACACAAAGTATATCATCATCCAATCATATCAAAATATATACATATAGTCCCTTAATGAGGTCTACGAGAACTTAAACACGTGTTAGAAAGGGGTCGGGACTAAACCGAACACATTCAAATTTTTCAAAAAATCAAACATTTTTCAAAGCTACAGAGGTCAAAAGCCCGTGTGAAGCACACAGCCTCGAACACACCCGTGTGTCCAAGCTGTGGCAAAATAGGGGACTTGTCCACACGGCCTGAGACACGCCCGTGTGCCTCACCGTAGTTGACACTGACTTGCATCACACGGCCAGTCACACCCGTGTGTCTAGCTCGTGTACGAGCCTGCAAAATCGAAAGACACGGTCGAGCCATACGCCCGTGTGCTCAACCGTGTGTACAATTATAGGCCATTTGCAAGGCCACAAGCATTGATCAATACCATTTCATATTCCAATTGGCATTCAAACATACCAAAACATACTCAAATTGAATCTCATAATATCATCATACATCATCCCATCCAAATCCATCTAGGCATAACAATCCAAAATATAAATTACATATCGAAAGCATGTCAATCATGCACTACTTAATCTCAAGCATATTATAGTATAAACATACCATCTCCACTACCAAAACATATCATAAGATCATACACTTAGAACTCACATACACATCTTGACCAACCTTTACACAAATCCAAAACATATACCAAATTCATTAACTTATCTAGCCAAACCACATGGCAAGATCCAAACATCTCAAAAACATGCCATATCTACTAGCCTATACATACCATATTCAAATATACACAACTTTCAAAATACCAAAATAGATAACCGATAGTGTGATTGAGTCACTAACGATCTTGGATCCGAGCTAGCTTTAAATACACTATAAAACAGAAAAAACTTCACACAGTAAGCTTTAAAGCTTAGTAAGTTCGTTATATAATACATTTAACTCAATGAATCAATCAATAGACAAAATAAAACATCTCATAGATTAATTCACAAGAATACACAATCTCATCTATATCCAACACTCACATAACCATCCATTCATCTATTTCCAAATTCATCAATCACATAGGTTACATACATACCTTTGCCAAGACTTAGTTAACGACCAATTTTGCTGCTCAATGCTCGATACCACATTTCGATCAATCTTCGTTATTCCTTCGATTCAATCGCACACTTAGTGCCTTTACTTTAAACCGAATTTAGCTTAGTGTCGCACACACAGTCCCAAACAAAATAGTCGATTCTTTCTTTATTTCGCACACATAGTGCCGTTCTCTATTGTATCAATTCTATTTCGAACACTTAGTGCCACATTTCTCAATTCCACACATATAGCATTTCTAATTCAATAACCAGATATTCATTCATTTCATAACACATAGATATGAATTTAACAATTTGCATTATACCGGAACTTACCTCGGTCGTTGAAATAACAAAACAAGTCGACTATTCGAGCGCTTTATCTTTGCCTCGATCTCGGTCCAAATCTCTATTTTCTTGATCTATACATATTCAAATTTAGCCCATTCAATCACGAAATCATTCAATTTAGTCCAAACACACATATTTAGGGCATTTTACAAAATAGCCCTCACATTTTCACATTTCGACACTTTAGTCCCTATTTCATATAATCGTCAAATTCACATAATTTCACTTCACATATGCCTAGCCGAATTCTCCTTATGCTCATACAAGCCGATATCTTTCATTTATTTCACATTTCAGTCCTCCAATTTCTCATTTTCACAATGTAACCCAAATTACTCAAATTCATCAAAAATCTAAAGACAAAACATGTTTATCTTTCACATATCTTTCATATTTCATCAACTAACATCATAAAGCTCAAGCATTCATCAATCGAATTTCTCAAAATCTTTATCAAATTCTAAAATTAAAACATGGACTTGATAAAACACAAAGCAACGATCACAAAAACGTAGAAATTATCAAAAATAGAGTTCAAAACATACCTCAATCAAGCTATATGTTAGCCAAAACCTAAAACAACAATTTCTTCTTCTTCTTCTTCTTTTTGATATGCGGCTATGGATGATAATAATAAGAGAGAATGACTTTTGTTTATTATAAATCATTTAATAAACCATTTACCAAAATAGCCTTATTATAAACATTTAAAATCCACTAACCTTAGGCATTTTTGTCCATCCAATTTATCAATGGTTTAATAACAACATAAGGACTTCTTGTTTAATAAGCCATGCCAAATAAGCACTTTAACAATCAGCACACAGCTTTTGCATTTTATGCGATTAAGTCATTTTTGCAAATTAAGCACACAAACGTTAAAATTTTCACACAGAACTTTCACACATACTCAATAACATACTGCAAAGACCAAAAATAATATTAAAATATTTTTTTTGATCTTAGATTTGTGGTCCCGAAACCATTATTTCGACTAGGGTCTAAATCGGACTGTTACGGGCCCATTCTAATATGAGTTTACCACGAATATAACATAAGCCCACCAGAAAGGAATAAGGCTAAGACAAAAAATAACGTATTTATCCAAAAGTGGGACTTGAACCCAAGACCTCGAACATACAATCAGAACACTTAGTTACTAAAGTAGATATGCATTTATGATAGATTTACAAAAACAAAGTTAAATAATTCAAGGCTTTATAACTCTACCCCCAAAAAGAAATTTTTGCCTCAAAATTTACCTGATCCGAACATATGAGGATCTTGCTAACGCATCGAGTCCTCAGGTTCCCATGTGGCTTCCTCAATGCCATGATTCCACCACAGAACCTTAACTAATAAAAGAAACTTCCTCCTTAGAATCTTTATGTCTCGATACAAAATCTGAACTGGCTCCTCCTCAAATGTCAAATCCGGTCTAACCTCGATCTCCTCAACAGAAACAACGTAAGATAGATCAGACCAATGCCGCCTCAACATAGAGACATGAAATATGTCATGGATACAGTCTAATTTCAAAGGTAGCTCTAACTGATAAGTAATCGGTCCCACGCACTTCAGAATCCGATACGGCCCAATGAACCTAGGGCTCAACTTGCCCTTACGTTCGAAACGTAGAACTTTCTTCTACGGAGATACTTTAAGAAAGACAAAGTCATTTATAGAGTACTCGATATCCCTCCTTTTCAGATCCACATAGGACTTCTATCTATTAGAAGCTACCTTAAGACGATCCTGAAGTAATTTGACTTTGTCCTCACTCTCGAAAACCAACTCCGCACCCAAAACCAGTCATTTACCCAACTCAGTCCAAAACAGCGTAGTACGATACTTACGACCATATAGAGCCTCGCAAGGTGCCATCTGGATGTTAGACTAAAAATTGTTGTTGTAGGTGAACTTAGCTAAAGGCAGAAAGTCCTCTCAACTCCCTCGGAATCAATCACACAACTTTGAAGCATATCCTCCAGTATCTGAATCACCCTCTTAGACTGACCATCGATCTAAGGATGGAACGCAGTACTAAAGTCTAACCTTGAACCCAGAGCTTCATAAAGTTTCTTCCAAAATAGAGAAGTGAAACAAGGACCCGTATTCTAAATTATTGAAACCGGAACCCCTTGAAGTCTCACAATCTCAGAAACGTAGAGCTTAGCTAACTTCTGCAAAGAATAGCCCGTCTGAACCAGAATGAAATGAGCGAACTTGGTCAAACGATCTACGATGACCCATACAGAATCTTTCTTAGTAGGTGTTAAAGGTAACCCATTAACAAAATCCATCGTCACGCATTCTCGTTTCCATAAGGGAATCTTAACGAGTTGGAGTAAACCCGAAGGCAACTAATGCTCAGCCTTAACTTGCTGGCATGTTAAACAATGAGCAACAAAATATGTTACCTATCGTTTCAAACCCGGCCAGCAGTACAGTTCACGGAGATCTCGATACATCTTATTTCCACTAGGATGTATAGCATAAGGGCTACTATACACTTCCCTCAGAATCAGAAGTCTCAAATAGAAGTTGTTCAGTACACAAACCCGTCCTCGGAAACACAGAACCCCATCACTATTCAGCCCAAAATTAGATATACTACTACACTCAACCTGACGATAATGCAGAACTAGAGTATCATCCCCGAACTGTTTATCCCGAATCTGATCAATCCAAGCTGGTTTAACCTACAACTCAGCTATCAGACTCCCATCATCAAATAAACTGAGATAATCAAACATCACCCTCAGATCAGACATTGCTCTTTGACTGAGAGCATCAGCCACCACATTGCCCTTATTGGGATGATACTCTATCCATCTACGCTCCCTAAGGTTCAACTCCTTTTAAGTAAGGAGGTACTTAAGGCTCTTGTGATCGGTGTAGATGATACACCTCTCACCACACAGATAATACCTCCAAATCTTTAAGGTAAAAACTACAACAGCCAACTCGAGATCATGCATTGGATAATTTCTCTCGTGTGACTTAAGCTGTCAGGACGTATAAGCCATAACCTTACCATCTTGCATCAATAAACATCCCAAACCGACGTACGACACATCATTATAAACCATAAACTCTTTACCAGATTCAGGCTGTATCAGAACAGAACCTGAGTTAGAACAGATTTAAATTTTTCAAAGCTCGATTGTTGTTCATTAGTCCAAACAAAAGGAGCATTCTTGTGTAATAGTTTAGTCAAAAGAGCTGCAATCAATGAAAACCCCTCAACAAACCTCCAGTAATAACTCGTAAATACCAAAAAACTACGGATCTCAGAAATGTTCTTTGGCTGCTTCCAATCAAGTACAATCTCAATCTTTCTAAGACCAACTCGGACCCCTCAGCAGAAACCACGTGTCCCAGAAATGTTACTTTCCGCAACCAGAGCTCACACTTGCTCAACTTAGCGTAAAGCCGATTCTCTTAAAGTATCTGAAGCACTACTCTAAGATGCTCATCATGCTCATCATTAGTCTTAGAGTACACCAGAATATCATCGATAAAGACAATGACAAACTGATCCAGATACGATTAGAAAACTCAGTTCATCAGATCCATGAACGCTACCGGAGCATTTGTCAAACCAAAGGGCATGACTAGGAACTCGTAGTGCCCATAACGAGTCCTAAAACCTGTCTTAAAGATATCAGCATTCATCAGGAAATACATTTGGAATTTCCTTCACTATTCTGATGTCCCTGACAGAAGAGTCCCTAGAAACTGAAACACTTATGAAAGCCAAATATGCTTCACACTTTTTTCAAACTAGTTTTTCAGCTACTAGAGCAGAGCTTACGTTAGACAAGTAATCCCAACGCTTTTCGATCACACCAATTTCCACATCATCTTTGATTCCCAGGACTACCCTTTTAGTTATGCAATCCAAACTGACTCAGTGCTCTACTAGCCAGTTAATAGCTTTATCAGATTTGTTAGAAATACAACCCCTTGAACTTCCAGCGGTACATTCCTATATAGTCTATTTACTCGAACAGACTGACCCAACAGTCTCAGTACAGAAATCTCACCAGAAGTACTCTTAACAGTAATCTCTAAGTTTCCAGAGACAGTACTAGTTACATACGAGTGTGTTGACACTATATCGATCAAAGTAGTATAAGGAACATCATAAATAAGGAACATACCCATAATCACATCAGGGGCATCTCTGTCCTCACGGCATCAAGCAGCATATACTAGCACAGGTTGCCTCAGTCTGATTAGCACCTCTACCCGGTGCTCTCTGTCCTCTGCCCAAACCATTCCCACCCCTGGCCAGACCACACCTCCTAGGTTGCTGCTATACTGCCCTCTGAGGCTGAATAAAATCCAGACCCAGAGCTTACATCTGATCAGAAATCTATAGGCACTCTCTAATCTGATGATTCATCGACCCACAATGCAAACATGCCCCTAATTTCCACCAACACTCACCGGATGGTGCCTACCACAATTGCTGTATGGTTGAACCCCAATAGGAACTACTGAAACTCCCACTTTAGAAGGGCGATCAAACCTGACTCCCTCTTATTCATGCCTTTCTCATGATAACTATTCTGGCGCTCTACGCGCTTAACCTTTTTGGCAATCTTCACCTTATCCACTAAAACATTGAACTCTCGCTCCCTCTGCAAAATTATTAAAACCCTTAAACTGTCCCTCAAACCATCCTCAAAGCAGACACACTTTTCATAGTCAGATACCACCATCCCTCGAGCATAGTAGCTTAGTTTCAGAAATTCAGCCTTACACTCGGCCACAGTCCTATCACCTTGTGTGAGATTCATGAACTCACATCTGCGAGCATCCACATAACTCACCCCCACATATTTCCTCTAGAAGGCGGTCTTAAATTACTACCCATTAATCCGATCCAGCTGAGTTTCCTCCTCAACTGATAACCAGCACTGGTACGCCTTATTATGAAGCAAAGATACTGCACCCTTCAGTTTTTTCTCAAAAGTGAAATCAATATCATTTATTATTCTTTTGCTGCCTCTAACCATTATTCGGCCAAAGTAAGGGCGACTCTAGTGACGCCCCTAAATAGTTCAGCTTTATTCGACTGGAGTCATTCAATTACTGACCCACGGCCCCAGATCCAGATTGGGGTCCAGCGACCCTCTTCAATACCCTCAGCATAGCTTGGGACAATGCGTCATCCCCAGCCGATTTACTTTGGACCCGGTCTCAGTAGTAGGGTGGTAGGAGTCTCGCTCGTATCCAGATTTGCCATACTACCCAAAGAGGAAGACTCAGCTCGAGTCGCCCTACGGCGCCCACCGTGCCCACAAATACAGCGACCGTAAGTTCTACGAGCACTCATTATTTTAAAATTTTATCTACATTACGAAATTTTATGCATCAGTTTCAGTGTTTATTTGCAAAAATGTTTTATGCTTCAAATATTTATCAGAAATTCAGATATCTTTTAGAAATCACATTTTCTAGCTAACTCAGCATAGTTTCAGATAGTTCTAACTATAGTATTTCTAAGTCTAGAAGTACTTACAGGATCAGCGCGAGAGACTCGGTGTACCACATATTTTACACATAAGAAGCAAACTTTGTTTGAAAATTATTTCTTTTACAAATTCAATTTTGAACCCAAAATTCACAGCCTGAGTTTTGTAACCTAGCTCTGATACCACTAAATGTAACGTCCCAAATCTGGCCTAAACATTATGGCCGAATCTGGGAGTGTTACGAAGAAGGGTTATGAAATTAACCTTATTATGTTAAATTTCTCGCTTTTAATTGTTACTAAAAAGAATCCACATTTTATCAAACATATTATTATTTTCGTTAAGGAAAACATCGTTAATTTTCTCTTTCAAAAAACTTATTTTACAACGGAAGTTTGATGTTGCTAAAGTTGAAAATTGAGTTTGTCATTTTCAGAAAAATATTTGTTTGCATAAAACTGTGGTTTTGTTAAACATCGCAGTATAAAAGTCAAAAACACATCCAAAACCAAAATTAAAACAAACAGTCCACAGAGTCCCAAAATTACAAAACTCTTAAAAAATCTAGATTTTAAATAAAAATCGTTAATCAAAATAGTTCGCAAACTAGTGGTCACCGCTAAGACTTTGTTGCACCGACCCGCCTATGTCTGAGGATTACCTGAACAGAATAGACAACATATGTGAGTTTTGATAAACTTAGTGTGTAACTCCAGGGAAACATACATGCATCAAATTTTAGAATTTCAGCATACTAGAACAGAAACAGACATAAGTCCTTATTAGAATCAGATTCTCAGAAACATATAGATATGCAAAGTCCTACCCCCACCCTCTACACACCATCTCCGACCATCCTAACACACCACATGGGGTATAAAACACCCACCCAACCCTACACACCACATAGTGTTTGTACGACACTTATCAGAATAATTTACAGTTGTGCTGCCAGAATAACGATGAATTATCACCTCACAAAACACTTCCTTCAACCCACCTCATATACAGATATATAATAAAGATATATAGAAATAACATATTTAACATGACCTGCATGCACGTATACAGATATCGTACATGCTTATACAACACAATCAGACATACATATCAGTTTTCTTGAACTCAGATAAGTTTAACAAGAAAGTAGATATCATGCATTAGGGTTTGTTTTGCCCTTATCAACCCTACGAAAGGCCCACAGTTGATCAGAACGACAAGCGTGACCCTAGAGAAAATTTTAGAATTTTGGGCCCACATGCCCAAATTGGCCTTGCCCGTGTGATCCACACGGCCACACATACTCCCATCACACAACCAAGTGTCACACATGGTCGGCCACACGGCTGGGCACATGCTCGTGTGGCTTCGAAAGGCCACTTTTTCGGCTTTCGCCAAACATCATTTTCTTGTATTTTTATTATACACCTGATTCAAATTTGATGCTACAGCAATCCCGAGACCACCAGAACCTAGAAACAGCATTACCACGACTAATTAACAATCAATTTTTGAATTCAACAACGTAAAATTGAATGGCGCAAACAAACCTACCACCAATAAAAATAACTACTATCATTGTTTAAGCCGTTGGAGCGAATCCCACAGGTGCACCGTCTACTCTTGCATAATACGTTCACAGAAAAATATTAATTTCCCTTCCTTCACACTATTACAGAAATTCAAACAGAAAAAATTGGGAAAAATAACCCAATCGAACTTACACTTACCCAAATGAACAAAAAACAAATGAGTGATCAAATTCCCCAACGATTAGAACAACTGTTATATTGATAAAAGTGGAGAGACACGAAGAAACAAGAAGAAAGCACAAGGAAAAGAAGGAGAAGAAGAGAAAAGAGAGAAAAGAAATAAAAATTAAAAATTAAAAAAAAGAATATCCTAATTCCCCACTATAACCCACAACTTAATCCTCATCTAACAATCACAGAGTTTCGGTTCCACCAAACTTCTATCGGACAACCAAAGCAAAAATTATCATCCACACTCACACCAAGATTCCAACACAGGACCTTCCGTAAGCTAACATATTACCACTAGAACCAACAAGCTTATTCTGATATGAGTTTACCACTAATATAACATAAGCCCACCAAAAAGGAATAAGGCTAAGACCCAAAATAACATGTAACATCCCGAAATTGGGCCTAGTAGGATTGGGCCCAATGGGCCTTGAGCGTAGTAGCGTTTAAATTTTTGGAGAACAAGATCTCGGCTTAAATGCATGTTGGACCTATTAGATAAGTGATTTTGGAAGGTTAGAGGGCTTCTATGAAGTCCCGAGATCAAACTTTGGCTTTAGGGAAATTTTGGTTTTAGGTGAAAAAAACCTTGGAAGTTGGCAGGTAGGCCTTAAGAATAAAATGTGGAGAAAAATGACACAAGGGGAGTGTGTGGTGTAGTGGCAAAGTGACGCCACATAAGAGGTAAGGGGGTGACGCCACAAGGAAGGAAGGAGGTCCAAGGTTCAAGTCTTGGCTCTTGCATTTTGGTTTTCTTTTTGCTTGGACCTAAGAATTTGGCTGTAGATTTATATTTAGTTGCGCATGGTTTAAGACACAAGAGGAGCTTGTGGCCAAGTGGTTAGCGGTGTGGATTATGTTGAAGGGAGCCTGGGTTCAAATCTCATGAGAAGCAAGGGAGTATTTATTTTGCAGATTGGACGGCAAGAGTTTCAGTTGAATTTAAACTCTACTAACGAAGGGATCCCACATCGGAAAGATACAAAGAAGGAAGATGAAGAGCTAGCTATATAAAGAGCATTTTAGGAGAGGAGTTAACATACCTTGGTTGGCGTTTGGGCACAGGAGTGGTCGCAATGCGGTTTAACACCAGACTCCTACCAGGTGTGTAACTCTCTCTACTCTAGTTGTAGAGCGGTAAATGCCGAAGTGCCGATCACGGCAATAGTAGCCACACGAGCGTGCGAGCGCACGTGTGGGGCTTTGACGCGATAGTTGAGGCCATTAGTAGTATTCTTGTGGGTTGAGGCTGCTTGGGCTACGATGGGCCGAAGTGGGCCCAATGGAGCCGTGGGCCCAATTGAATAAAATGTATGATGGTATAGTATATAGTGACCTAGACTAAGTGGATCTTATATACGTGGCTAGATTTATGTTAGGTGGGCCACACAAGCATGTGGGCCCGGATGGGCCAAATTTGGGTTTAGGCCCAATAGTCCGGTACGACTGGAAATGGTAATCGAGTCGCTCGGGGTGACCTTTGGGCCTTTGGGAAAGGCTATTGCAAGTGTAAAATTACTGATATACCCTTGGAAGGGTAAATTATCAGAATACTCTTAGAAGATAAATTACAAAAATGCCCTTGGTGGGTAAATTACGAAAATGCCCTTGGTGGGTAAACTACGAAAATGCCCTTGGTGGGTAAAATTATGGTTATACCCTTAGAGGTTGATTAGCGTGATTATGTTGTTTTATGTCTATCTGATTATGATGATAATTCATGTTATATTTATATTTGGTATATGTTTAGCATACATGACATACTGCATACACAAATTATGATGTCATATTGCACGGGTGTAATGAGAGGAAGGGGAACGTATGATTTCAGACTGTCACCAATGGTTTTGACCACACAGTGGGTTGGCCCTGCTTTTTATATTACTATGACTAAGTCTCAGTGGTTTTGACCACATGTTTCTATCTCTGTGACTCGTCCCAGTGGTTTGGTACCACAGTGGGTTGGCCCCACATATCGATATACGGGATTGTCACCAGTGGTTTTGACCACAAGGTCGGTTGGCCCCACCCATATTATTTGTGACTACAGTCACCAGTGGTTTTGACCACACATATATTATTTGTGACTACGGTCACCAGTGGTTTTGACCACACATATATTATTTGTGACTACGGTCACCAGTGGTTTTGACCACCAGTGGTTTTGACCACATGGGGTAGATTCAGGAGTTTCGGATGGTTAGGTTTTGGGTTGCATGACATACTTATTGACTTATGAAATTGTGTAAGAGCATTAATATCTTCGGGATGGGGAATTATAGAGTGAGTCTCAGTGACTCACCCATTCCATTACATTTTGCAGATGATTCGTAGATCGTGGATGCGGAGCCAGGGCGGTCTCGAGGTGGCCATGTGCATTCTTTCTTGGGTTTTGTTTTAAATTACTATTTCAGTTTTTTACTTTGCTATTAAATTTGATTTTTGGGTTTGTAATAAGGCCACTAGTTTTTATTTTTGGGTTTATTCATCTGTTTTGAATTTTCACTAAATTTGTATAAGTTAAACCAAATGGCATGCCTGAATAACCTTTAAAATGAAAGTTTTCCAAACTCTTACAACTTATCGGGTTTTTTTAAAACTTTACCATCTGGTAACGGCAAACAAGTTATGATAATTAGCTAACAAGATATACTTTAAAAGCTACATTTTCCTTAAGGACTAAATTCGAAACGATTTTTAGCTACATCACTCCAACCAACTCGGCTTTTCATAAAATCAAAGGTTTTCTTAAAATAAAAGACGACAACCTGTTTTCAACAACGTTTCTTTTCAAAATTAAATCACCAACTTGTTTTCTTCAAAAATGTTTTTCCCTGTAACATGCCAAATTCGGTCGTAGCGTGTTGGCCGGGTTTGGGGTGTTACAATTTTGGTATCAGAGCCAAGTTTAAAAACTCGACCGTGGGTTTGGGTTCAAAAATGTTTTCAAAGGATGGTTTGGAAAATGGTTGAGAAAAATATATCTCTTTTCTGGAAGTATGGCACCCGAGTCTCTGGCACCAATCCGCGCTGTAAGTTTTCTGATATTTTTCTTTATTATATGCTGTATTTCGGGTAGCTATTCTGTGTGTTTGGTTTGGATGTGATGTTCAAATATAGAGTTGGTTGCGTATGAAATATTCGTCTGTTTTAATGGCTAGGTGTTTTGAGTACGTGTAGGGGTTCTAAATTCTAGTTAAAAGTATATTAGTTTTATTAAGATCAGAGTGCCCAGCAAGAGCGTAGTGTGGTAGGTTAGGATGTGTGACTGTTAGTTAGTTGGAAATTTCGAGGACGAAATTTCTTTGAGGAGGGTAGATTTGTAACATCTCGAAATTGGGCCTAGAGGATTGGGCCCAATGGGCCTTGAGCGTAGTAGCGTTTAAATTTTTGGAGAACAAGAGATCGGCTTAAATGCAAGTTAGACCTATTAGATAAGTGATTTTGGAAGGTTAGAGGACTTCTATGAAGTCCCGGTATCAAACTTTGGCATTAGGGAAATTTTGGTTTTAGGTGAAAAAAACCTGGAAGTTGGCAGGTAGGCCTTAAGAATAAAATGTGGAGAAAAATGACACAAGGGGAGTGTGTGGTGTAGTGGAAAAGTGATGCCACATAAAAGGCAAAGGGGTGACGCCACAAGGAAGGAAGGAGGTCCAAGGTTCAAGTCTTGGCTCTTGCATTTTGGTTTTCTTTTTGCTTGGACCTTAGAATTTGGCTATAGATTTATATTTAGTTGCGCATGGTTTAAGACACAAGAGGAGCTTGTGGCCAAGTAGTTAGCGGTGTGGATTATGTTGAAGGGAGCCTGGCTTCGAATCTCATGAGAAGCAATAGAGTATTTATTTTGCGGATTGGATGGCAAGAGTTTTAGTTGAATTTAAACTCTATGTAACACCCCAAACCCGGCCCATACGTTTTGACCGGATCTGGTATGCTACGGGTTGTACATTGAAAACTTTTGCTTTGTTGGTTTTGGAAATCGTAAGTTATTAGGCAATATTTGAATAAATAAGTGACTTTTGAAAAGAAACCTTGTATTATTATTATTTGGTATAAATAAACCCCTGACATAAATTCATAAGTTGCAAATATATAAAAAAAATACTTAGGCGAATAAAAACTAGGGGCCTTATTACATAAATATTCCCAAATAAAAATAAAATAAACTTAAAGAAATCCCAAAAATAATTTGTAGAAATAAAATTTGATGGCCCTTCGAGTCCGTCTCAGCTCTCATATCCACGATCTACTGCTTATCTGCAAAGTTAGGAAAAAATAATAGGGTGAGTCACCAAGACTCAGTGTGCAAATCTCGAAAATACACAAAAGGCTTGCACCCACAAACATATTATGAGCCCTGGCCCATACACAATGGAAACAATCATAATCACATGACAGATAATAGATGATGAATAGCCCAACCCATCCTTGAATTCCATCCTCTACACACCAACCAGTACTAACCATCACACCTTGGGGATTTCTACAATCAACCTTCCATCCGCTACACACCATAACGACAGCCGTACTGCCTATTCCTATTATTCAGGAATCATTAAACGTGGCATAGCCACCAATCACTATGTGACCTCATAATATAACGTGGCTCAGCCACCGATCACCATGCAACCTTAATAATACATCGTAGCATCTCGATACCGAAATTCGTCATCATAAAGACTGATCACTATGTGACCTATGTGGCAAAGCCACCGATCGCAATGCGACCTTCTTCCCCTTCATCATATCAAAATCCCACCCCATGCGTACACACATAAAGAAAACATCATACAGGCTTTCGTATATTTATATCGATACACATAGAGATTTCTATGATTACGTACCTGGCATCCTTGCCTAACCCTTTTAGGGTTTTATTCGACTGTCTACACAGCCACTTTCGGCTTTTTAGCCCATAACACATAAAACACAGTTAAAGAGTGTGTTAGAGATCTACACACCTGATTAATGTCGATACCCTTGCTAAACCAATCTACAACTTTGCTAAAACAGCCAGAAAGATGTGAAACTAGGGCCTCTCCTATATTTGGCCATGGTTAGTGTTCTACCCAATTTTATATATTTGAATAACAAATCGTCTTACCTTAAAATCCCAAAATTGGAGACTAGCTATTTTCGACTTTTAGATCTAGTTGACCAAGCTTCCTTCAAATCCCGAATTACTGCCCAATCTTAGAACCATTAAACTATTAGCTTTTCGGCTTTTTGCCTTTCAAAAATCAGGGATAAAATATGAGATCTAACAAAAGTCGACACTTACCTTAGAATAGGGATTCAAATTTAGCACTTGAAGAGAGGATTCACAATGTCAAAGAAAAGTTTTAAATGCCTAAGAATAGAACTAATTCTCAAATAGGATGAATAAAGAGAAACTATGGAGATTTCGGCTTTTAAAGAGAAATCGGCACAATGAGGAAAAAGTGGAGAAGAGTTTTGGCTGTTGAAAAAATTGGAGAAAAGAAATTGGAGAGGGAGTGGCTAAAGAATTCGGCACAAAGAATAGAGAGAATTAGGGTTTTTTAAATGTTAGAATTAAGGAGCTATCCCCTCTATTTATAGATATTTCGGCACCTACTGCTAAAAACCGAAAACGCTCTTAAAATTCAAGCTAAAAGAGAGGGGAAATTTGGTAGCCTCTTTGCCATGCAGTTGCCGAATTTTACACTCCTTTAGGTGATGGATTTTTGGCCATCACTTGCCTTGTGAATAGGCTCCTATATTTTCTCCTTTTTATCCCTTAAATTATCAATTATTAAATCCATATAAATCTCCTATTTTTAAGCCTTGTAGCCGTCCACCTCATTAAACCTAATTGCCGAAATTTAACTCACTTAAATTAAAAGATTTGGGCTTCATTTAACTTAAATTTTGGGCCCCTAAATCCCTTATGTGTGGCGTCACTTCTAATTCCCTTATAGTGCCACTTATTGTTGGGCCACAAGCCCATGTTTGGCATTTTAAACATAATTACCACTTTTAATTCTTTAATGCCCAATCTAATAATTTAATCAAGGCCTTAGCCTAATCCTGAGCCCAATTTGGACCCCTAACACTTAAAAATTAACACATTACACATATTCACCCATTAAACGCATAAGCCCAAAAATTCAGGATGTTATAGTTCGACCCCCTTAAAGAAATTTCGTCCTCGAAATTTCTAGCTAACTATTTATCGTACTACCCATGTCTCACCACTATGCTTTCGTTGTGCACTATAATTCTAAAGCCAAAGGAAACATTTAGAATACTATGGTAGAGTACGCACCGATATTCACATCTTGAGTGTCCTCGTCCCCTTGTACTCATTCTACCAATTCGCATTTATCTGATTAGAAATTTTATGAATTATTAATTTCTTTCATTGATTACCCACGAACAATCTTATGAACTGTAGTTTAAGATAGTTCTTTCGAATTCGAGATTACATCTACAGGTTTCAGTCTCAAGTTTGTCTCCTAGTTCTAGGAACCACATACATTCAATCATCAACATACAAATAACATCCATGAACTTACATTCATCACATAAGGGTGTTTTCGTTTGTTTCACTACCCATGGGTACTTTCGTAATTTATCCTATAGGGTTATTTTCGTAATTTTCCAAAATAAGGTTCCTTGGTGATTTTGTGAAATAAGGGTATTTTGGTAATTTTGCAATCCAGGGGCATTTCGATAATTTTGCACTCCGGGGGTATTTTGATAATTTCAAAATCTAGGGGTATTTCGGTAAATTTGAAACCCGGGGGTATTTCGATAATTTTGAAATCTAGGGGTATTTCGATAATTTTGAAATTTGGGGGTATTTTGGTAATTTTGAAATCCGAGGGGTATTTTGGTAATTTTAAAATCTAGGGGTATTTCGGTAATTTTGAAATGCGGAGGTAATTTGGTAATTTTACAAACTAGGGGTATTTTGGTCATTTTGTAAAACAAGGGTAGTTTGGTAATTTACAAACCAGGGATGTTTTGATGATGTTGTTGTTGTTGTTGTTTTTTTTTAAGCAGGGGTACTCTTGGAAAATCTAGTTTCCTAAACCAGGTTATTCTTGTAAATATGAGGTTTTCGGGTAAATTTTTAAAAAATAAGTGTTTATAAATTCAGGGTTGATTGGAAATTTTCACAAATCAAAAGTATTTTGAAAATTTTACAACACTTGGGGATTTTTTTCAAACAGGGTGGTTGGTCCCTTTCAGGTTTTAATTATGGGTTTAGCCCATGACAAGTCCTTATAGCTAGAGTGAATAGTCACTACCCACCAGGTAAGATTCCAGCGAAGAGGAGGTGAGTCACTAAGACTGCTTAAATACCAAGCTCTCCCTGAATCCACTGCTAGACATGCGTATGCCTATTGCCACACCCTGTCATGGTTAAAGTGAACGGTCACTATGCACCAGGTAAGATTCCAGCGAAGAGGAGGTGAGTCACTTGGACTGCTTAAATACCAAGCTCTTCTGGATCTACTCCTAGACATGCATATGCCTGTTGCCACACCTTAGTCTTGCGACTCGTTTACAGGTTTTGTTTAGTGAAATTAAGTCTTATGGAATTGAAGAGTTGTTTGCCTAAGCCTAGAGTCCATCAAGTTCTAATCTAGATAGTCTACGTAACATAAAGCCTATTAAGCCCACATTTATATCACAATCAGGAGTTCAGAATACTTACCTGGGTGGATCGGGTGCCGGTAAACTCGAAGGCCATATCTTAATCCAAAACATTTTTTTCAAAACACAACTAGACCCATTTCACAGCCCGAGTTTTCAACTGGGATCTGATACCAAAATGTAACACCTTAAACCCGCCCATATGTTTCGACCGGATCTGGTATGCTACAGGTTGTACATTGAAAACTTTTGCTTTGTTGGTTTTGGAAATCATAAGTTATTAGGCAATATTTGAATAAATAAGTGACTTTTGAAAAGAAACCTTGTATTATTATTTGGTATAAATAAACCCCTGATATAAATTCATAAGTTGCAAATATATAAAAAAAAAACTTAGGCGAATAAAAACTAGGGGCCTTATTACATAAATATTCCCAAATAAAAATAAAATAAACTTAAAGAAATCCCGAAAATAATTTGTAGAAATAAATTTGATGGCCCCTCGAGTCCGTCTCGGCTCCCATATCCATGATCTACTGCTTATCTGCAAAGTTAGGAAAAATAATAGGGTGAGTCACCAAGACTCAGTGTGCAAATCCTGAAAACACACAAAAGGCTTGGGCCCACAAACACATTATGAGCCCTGGCCCATACACAATGGAAATAATCATAATCACATGACAGATAATAGATGATGAATAGCCCAACCCATCCTAGAATTCCATCCTTTACACACCAACCCGTACCAACCATCACACCTTTGGGATTTCTACAATCAACCCTCCATCTGCTACACACCATAACGACAACCGTACAGCCTATTCCTATTATTCAGGAATCATTAAATGTGGCATAGCCACCGATCACTATGTGACCTCATAATATAACGTGGCTCAGCCACTGATCGCCATGCGACCTTAATAATACATCGTAGCATCTCGACAGCTGAGTTGCCTGTCATAAAGACTGATTACTATGTGACCTATGTGGCCACCGATCGCTATGTGACCTTCTTCCCCTTCATCATATCAAAATCCCACCCCATGCATACACACATAAAGAAAACATCATACAGGCTTTCATATATATATATATATATATCGATACACATAGAGATTTCTATGATTACGTACCTAGCATCCTTGCCTAACCCTTTTAGGGTTTTATTAGACTGCCAACACAGCCACTTTCTGGCTTTTTAGCCCATAACACATAAAACATAGTTAAAGAGTGTGTTAGAGATCTACACACCTGGTTAATGTCGATACCCTTGCTAAACCGATCTACAACTTTGCTCAAAAAGCCGGAAGGATGTGAAGCTAGGGCCTCTCCTATATTTGGCCATGGTTAGTGTTCTACCCAATTTTATATATTTGAATAACAAATCTTCTTACCTTAAAATCTCGAAATTGGAGACTAGCTATTTTCGGCTTTTAGATCTAGTTGACCAAGCTTCCTTGAAATCCCGAATTGCCGCCCAATCATAGAACCATTAAACTATTAGCTTTTCAGCTTTTTGCCTTTCAAAAACTGGGGATAAAATATGAGATCTAACAAAAGTCGACACTTACCTTAGAATAGGGGATTCGGCTAGCACTTGAAGAGAGGATTTGCCAATGCCAAAGAAAATTTTTAAATGCTAGAAGAATAGAACTAATTCTCAAATAGGATGAATAAAGAAAAACTATGGAGATTTCGGCTTTTGAAAAAATTAGAGAAAAGAAATTGGAGAGGGAGAGGCTAAAGAATTCGACACAAAGAATAGAGAGAATTAGGGTTTTTAAAAGGTCAGAATCAAGGAGCTATCCCCCCTATTTATAGATATTTCGGTATCTACTGCTAAAAACCGAAAATGCCCTTAAAATTCAAGCTAAAAGAGAGGGGAAATTCGGTAGCCTCTTTGCCATGCAGTAGCCAAATTTTACACTCCTCTAGGTGATGGATTTTCGGCCATTACTTTCCTTGTAGATAGGCTCCTATCTTTTCTCCTTTTTATCTCTTAAATTATCAATTATTAAATTCATATAAATCTCCTATTTTTAAGCCTTGTAGCCGTCCACCTCATTAAACCTAATTGCCGAAATTTAACTCACTTAAATTAAAAGATTTGGGCTTCATTGAACTTAAATTTTGGGCCCCTAAATCTCTTGTGTGTGGCGTCACTTCTAATTCCTTTATAGTGCCACTTATTGTTGGGCCACAAGCCCATGTTTGGCATTTTAAACATAATTACCACCTTTTAATTCTTTAATGCCCAATCTAATAATTTAATCAAGGCCTTAGCCTAATTCTGAGCCCAATTTGGACCCCTAACACTTAAATTAACACATTACACATATTCACCCATTAAACGCATAAGCCCAAAAATTCAGGATGTTACACTCTACTGACGAAAGGATCCCACATCGGAAAGATACAAAGAAGGAAGATGAAGAGTTAGCTATATAAAGAGCATTTCAGGAGGGGAGTTAAGATACCTTGGTGGGCGTTTGGGCACAGGAGTGGTCGCAACGCGGTTTAACACCAGACTCCTATCAGGTGTGTAACTCTCTCTACTCTAGCTGTAGAGCGGCATATGCCGAAGTGCTGATCACGGCAATAGTAGCCACACGAGCGTGCGAGCGCACATGTGGGGCTTCGACGCGATAGTTGAGGCCATTAGTAGTATTCTTGTGGGTCGAGGCTGCTTAGGCCACGATGGGCCAGAGTGGGCCCAATGGGGCCGTGGGCCCAATTGAATAAAATGTATAATGGTATAGTATATAGTGAACTAGACTAGGTGGATCTCATATACGTGGCTAGATTTATGTTAGGTGGGCCACACGAACGTGTGGGCTCGGATGGGCCAAATTTGGGTTTTAGGCCCAATAGTCCGGTGCGACCGAAAATGGTAACCGAGTCGTTCAGGGTGACATTTGGGCCTTTGGGAAAGGCCATTGCAGGTGTAAAATTATCGATATACCCTTGGAAGGGTAAATTACCGGAATACCCTTAGAAGGTAAATTACGAAAATGCCCTTGGTGGGTAAATTACGAAAATGCCCTTGGTGGGTAAACTACGAAAAAGCCCTTGGTAGGTAAAATTATGATTATACCATTAGAGGTTGATTAGCGTGATTATGTTGTTTTATGTCTATCTGATTATGATGGTAATTCATGTTATGCTTATATTTGGTATATGTTTAGCATACATGACATACTGCATACACGAATTATGATGTCATATTGCACGGGTGTAATGAGAGGAGGGGGAAGGTATGATTTCAGACTGTCACCAGTGGTTTTGACCACACAGTGGGTTGGCCCTGCTTTCTATATTATTATGACTAAGTCTCAGTGGTTTTGACCACATGTTTCTATCTCTGTGACTCGTCCCAGTGGTTTGGTACCACAGTGGGTTGGCCCCACATATCGATATACGGGATTGTCACCAATGGTTTTGACCACAAGGTTGGTTGGCCCCACCCATATTATTTGTGACTACGGTCACCAGTGCTTTTGACCACACATATATTATTTATGACTACAGTCACCAGTGGTTTTGACCACCAGTGGTTTTGGCCACACGGGGTAGATTCAGGAGTTTCGGACGGTTAGGTTTTGGGTTGCATGACATACTTATTGACTTATGAAATTGTGTAAGAGCATTAATATCTTCAGGATGGGGAATTATACACTGAGTCTCGGTGACTCACCCCTTCCTTTACATTTTACAAATGATTCGTAGATCGCGGATGCGGAGCCGGGGCGGTCTCGAGGTGGCCATGCGCATTCTTTTTCGGGTTTTGTTTTAAATTACTATTTCGGTTTTTACTTTGCTATTAAATTTGGTTTTTGGGTTTGTAATAAGGCCACTAGTTTTTATTTTTGGGTTTATTCATCTGTTTTGAATTTTCACTAAATCTGTATAAGTTAAACCAAATGGCATGCCTGAATAACCTTTAAAATGAAAGTTTTCCAAACTCTTACAACTTATCGGGTTTTTCTAAAACTTTACCATCTGGAAACGGCAAACAAGTTATGATAATTAGCTAACAAGATATACTTTAAAAGCTACATTTTCCTTAAGGACTAAATTCGAAACAGTTTTTAGCTACATCACTCCAACCAACTCGGCTTTTCATAAAATCAAAAGGTTTTCTTAAAATAAAAGACGACAACCTGTTTTCAACAACGTTTCTTTTCAAAATTAAATCACCAACTTGTTTTCTTCAAAAACATTTTTCCCTGTGACATGCCGAATTCGGTCGTAGCGTGTTGACCGGGTTTGAGGTGTTACATAACATATTTTTCCAAAAGTGGGACTTGAACCCAATACCTCAAACACACAATCAAAACACTTAGCCACTAAAGCAGATACGCATTTATGACAGATTTTACAAAAACAAAGTTAAATAATTCAGGGTGTTACAGGAATTCCAAACGTGTGATCATCGATATTGACTTCTAAAGCCACTTCGAGAAAGCTAGAGCAATTGAAACAATTGAATTCACTACTAGTTGTCTATGTTGGTTCCTTGACTCGGTTCAAACAATTGCTTGAACTTAAGATTGAAGCTGCTAGGTGTAAACTGAAAAATATATAGGATTTTTCCTATGTAATTTATCACCTTTTTACTTAAATTTGTTGTTAAAACTAAGTATTTGTTTAATAAATTAATGAAATATGTGAAAATATAAAATTAGGACATAAAAATTATTAAAATGTGATTTTATGCTTTATTATATAGTTTTTATGCATAAAATGGTTTATTTTAGATTTATTTGAACATATTATATTTTTAAGATAAAAAAATGGGCCATGCATGATTAAATTAAATAATAAAATATAAAATTATATTTAATAATTCATTTTAAAAAATTTCATTAATAATTCAGGTTTTAATTAATTATTTAAATTGGATAAATTTTATTCTTTGGTCCTTTACCTTATTGATTTATTTTGGATAGGTTTGATAGCTTTGTTGGATTAAAAAATCCGTCCAAATTGATGACGAAGTCAACCCAAATTCGGTTACACATGGCTGTCCACATAAACCACTTTTTGGTTTAATTACACGTGGTCCTTGCAATGTTGAAGAAATTAGAGATTTTCCCGAAGATTTACATTTGACCGAGTCTCAGTCCGGAGTTGTTATGAGATTTAAATTGCTTAAAAATGCAACAAAAATCAACTTAAAATCCACTAAGCATGGCTTGACACTCATTGGAAAAGATTGAAGAGACTAAACCTCTCTATTTTTAGCAAACTACCCTCCTCTCTTCACCTATAAATAAGACCTCATTTGATCCTCATCCCTCATCCTTCATCATTCTCTCTTTTCTTTCAATTCTCTTTAGCATTTTTCATTCCCCACGCCTAGCATCATCTCTTCATAGATATTTTAGCAATTAAGCCTTTTAAAGAGTTCTTGGTCGGCCACCTTGGAGAGCCATCAATAAAGGAGCAAAGCAAAGGAGCGAAGAAGCCTAGTTAGTTAGAGTCTTGGGTGACAGCCACTTTGATTTGGGTTTAATCTTTCCTTTCTTTAATTTAATCTAGAAATGTTTGCTATGTGTTCTTTGTTCTTGTTTACAACAATGTTAGCTTAACTTTATTTAAGCTAGGATGATTGCTTTGATTAAATAATATTTATTTGATTCATGCTTATAATGTTTGTGCCTCAATCGATCATGTTTTCAATTAAAATCAAGTTTGTATTTCATTCATACGTGATTGAAATGCACCTGAATTAGCTGAGCGATCCTAACCAGAGGACAGCTAGTGGACACATAATTGAAATGTGCATTCTCAATTTAGATCCTAACCCGATTAAATTACAGGTTGCATAACAAATCTAACCAAGCTCTATTATCTGCATAGTTTTTAGATTTGTGTGATTAAACTGTTTCAAACCTAACACGTCCCTGTTACCTTACACGAATACTAAGAAACCCTTAGTAAATAAGGATCAGTAAAATGCGTATTTACTAAGTAAAGTATTTTTAAAGGACCTAATGTGGTTTCCAAACTCATAAAAGGTCGAGTTGCCATGGAATGTTTTCCAAATATTATTAAGCATGCTGATAATAAATTGAGTTTAATTAAAGTAATTGTCCTAGTTTATTTATGTTATAATTGTCGCAAATTGTGTTTAATTTCATTCATATAGTTTTCATATTTAGGGTAATTTGCATTAGGAATCATTGCATTTAGTTTAATATACTTAATTTTAATCATCACTTCTCCATCATATTGTGTTTTTATTTACCAAATTATTAATATAATTTTACAAATTAACTAACTTAGCACAAATACAATTTCCATGGAGATGATAACTCAATACTTACTTATTACTTGATAACAACTGTGTACACTTGCATAAACCTACACATTACAAGTTTTTGGCATCGTTGTCGGGGATTGTTAACTGTTTCTATAGTCATTTTTTTCGTGAAATTATTTAATTTCAATTCAGTTTATTTCTAACATTACTAACTTATTCTTTTTTAATTTTGTGATTTTCTTTTCAGGTGTTTATAAGCATAGATCAAATTATCAATTTACTCCCTATAGACCCTGAAATTGAGCGAACTTTCAGACAAAGAAGACGTGAACGAACAACTTAAAGACAAGTCGAGATGGACCTTGGAAATCATAATCAAGACCAAGGTAATGAAGCCGATCGTGTACGAAATCCCATCCTCATTGTCGATGATAGGGTTTGGTGCATCAGACAATATGCTGTGCCACTTTTCAGTGAGTTAAATCTAGGAATTAGAAGGCCAGATATTGAGGCAACCCAATTTGAATTGGAACTAGTGATGTTTCAAATGCTCCAAACGGTCGGCCAATTCAGTGTATGCCCACGGAAAATCCACAACTTCACCTTCAATTGTTTATGGAGGTGAGTGATTCATTTAAGATAGCTGGTGTGACTGAAGACGCACTGAGGTTAAAGTTGTTTCCGTACTCATTGCGAGATCAAGCATGAGCATGGCTCAATTCATTACCACCAAGTTCCATATCTACGTAGCAATAATTAGCAGAGAGGTTTTTGGTTAAGTATTTCCCGCCTAGAAAAAACGCTAAGTTGAGGAATGAGATCACACTTTCCAACAATTGGAAGACGAGTCTTTGTATGAGGCTTGGAAGAGATTCAAGGAGTTACTTCGTAAGTGTCATCATCATGGGATTCCTCAGTCTATCTAGTTGGAGACATTCTATAATGGTCTCAAAGCACATACAAGATTGATGGTAGATGCTTCTACGAATGGTGCAATTTTGTCTAAGTCTTATAATGAGGCTTATGAGATCATCGAGAGGATTGCGAGTAATAACTATCAATGGCCAAAAAATCAAACAGCTTTAGGAAGACGTGTAGCTGGAGTTCATGAAGTTGACGCCCTCACTTCGTTATCAGCTCAAGTATCGTCTATTTCCTCTATGTTAATACAGTTTACCACTAACAGTGCTAATAATTTTGCAACTTAGCCACCAAATCCGTTTGAAGTTGAAGATAAGCCTGTTGAGAAGAGTGAACCAGCTGTTGAAATTCCTACACCAAAAGAGTCAGAATCTGCAAAGACTAACAAGGTAATTCCTAACTTAGTGAATTCAGATACTTTAGCGTCTTCTTTGGATGTAGATTTACTTACTCATAAGAGTTGTCCAGTTCAACCGAAATTTCCATCACCTCTATATTCGCAAAGATTGCAGCAAGAGAAGCAAAAACAAGAGGTGCAATTCAAGAAGTTTTTGGATGTTCCGAAGCAGTTACACATCAATATTCTGTTGGTAGAGGCTTTAGAATAAATGTCAAATTATGTGAAGTTTATGAAGGATATACTGTCCAAGAAGAAATGACTGAGTGAGTATGAGACTGTTGCCTTGACAAAGGAGTGCAATGTGTTCTTGTAGAACAAACTGCCACCGAAATTGAAAGACCTAGGAAGCTTTACTATACCCTGTAACATTGGTGAATCTTACTATGGTAAAGCTTTGTGTGATTTAGGAGCGAGTATCAACCTGATGCCTAAGTCTATTTTCAAGATGCTAGGGATAGGTGAAGTAAGACCTGCAACTGTGACGCTTCAGTTAGTGGATCGATCTTTAGCATATCTTGAAGGAAAGATTGAGGATGTTTTGGTAAGAGTCGATAAATTTATTTTTCCTGCTAATTTCATTGTCTTAGATTTTGAAGCAGATAAGGAAGTGTCGATTATCATTGGGAGACCTTTCTTAGCCATGGGAAGAACGTTAATTGATGTACAAAAAAGTGAACTCACCATCGAGTTCAAGATGATCACGTAACCTTTAACATTCTCAAAGCGATGGAATTTCCCGATCCGACAGAAGAATGTTCAGTTATGGTAGAGATAGAAACCTTTGTTTCTATGGAAAGAAATTATGAAGAAGATCCGTTGGATAAAGCCTTAGATCTTGACCTTTTGGAGGATGAAGAAGGTGAAGAAAACATGTCTTTGATAGAAGCCAATCTGAGAAATTTTATTTAACCCACACGGTTTGAACTGGTAGAGTTAGAAGTTAGAGAATTTGTGGAACCCAAGTTGTCAATTGAAGAACCACCTAAAATTGAACTAAAGGTACTTCCTTCCCATTTTAAATACGTGTATTTAGGTGACTGTTCCACTTTGCCTGTGATTATTTCAATAGTACTGACGAAAGATCAAGAGGAGCAACTAATTGTTGTTCTAAAGAAATTTAAAAAAGCAATTGATTGGACCATAGCTGATATTCGAGGTATAAGTCCTTCTTTTTGCATGCATAAAATTATTTTAGAAGAAGGTGAAAGAGCTCGAATTGATGGGCAAAGGAGGCTCAATCATATTATGAAAGAAGTTGTGAGAAAGGAAGTGATCAAATAGTTAGATGCAAGAATCATCTTGTAACATCCTAAAAATTGGGGGTTAGTAGAATCCGATTTTGGAATCGAGAGAGAGTGGTCATGCCTTAATTTTTAAGATTATCTATGTGTTTTTAAGAAATAAATGAGGCATAGGTTTGTTGGTTAAGTGTTAGTGAAATGTTCCTTGAAACTCAAGTTCGAATCCCTTCTCTCTCACCATTTTAATCATTTTGCAAATTTTGCCTTAAACTTTAGTATGTGACATGCCTTGTTTTTAAAATAAATATTGAAAAAATTATTTCAAGAAGGAGGAAAAAACCTAATGGTTAAAAGAAATATGAGAAAACATGGAAATTAAATGAGGTCTCAAGTTCGAATCCCTTCCCTTGCAAAATAATTAAATTTTGCAAAATCCCTTATTTTTTTTTAATGTGTGTGCCATCCATACCCATGAACCCTAGGTATAAATATAAATTTTTATTTTATTTTTCTACCTTTAATTCAAGTTTTACCTACCCAAGTCGTTCACCCTCTTCCTTTCCTCTTTTCTCTTCAATTTTCTTTCTTTCTCCCATTGTTGTCGTCGCCTACACCTTGTTTTACCATCCCTTTATTTTTTTTTCTTTTTGTCACAAGATTTGTTAACATATTCTACACCATATTTCTGTAATTTTTCCTCATTGAAAACAGCCCCAGATCTGAAATCTTGAACTCCAAGATCGATCCCGAACCTTGCCAAGAAAATGCCATTGCCATTTCTCTCGACTAGCTTGGGTAAGGTCTCTTCTCTCTTCAATTTCTTAATTAATATTGTCCATTAAAAACTAAATTTCCAAATCTGGAATTTGGGGGACTTCGAATGATTTCAAAGGTATTTTCCCAGATTTTAATGAGATCTCAAACTGTTTTAAAATTCGGCCCTATTTTTGGCCACCACGAGTGGTGGTGCGTGCACCTATGGGCAAGAAAATGGGTTGTTTTGTTTCTTGGTTCTTACCTATATTTTCCAGAATTAATTTGAGTTCTTAAACCCTTCTAATCAGATTCTAAACCCATTTTAATGAGGGAAAATTTTTCTTGATCTATTGACCATTCGGATCCCACAAATCGTGAAGCGTAAGTGCAATTAAGGGTAACTAATTTGTTATTTCAACATAGTTGTTGGGTAAAGGTTATGAATTGATTAAATGAAGAAATTTAATCATTAATTAGCTACTGGTTTTCCAGTATATTATTGAATTAGGTGCTGACCCAAACGCCTCAAACCATCCGTAAGTGTGAAGAACGATTGTACGTACGGTTCGCATCGATACGGTGTAAGGAATCTAACTAGTTTGGATTCATAAAATAGTTATAATTTAAACGATTGGTTTGAAATCATAGTGGTTGTTTGAGGGGGCTGGTTTAGTGGTAAATTTATTAAATTCATACTGAATTTTGGTTTAGGTTCGTTTAAGGAATTATTAAGGAAAATTGGAAGATTCGCTAGTGTGTTGCGAGGAAGCGAAAAATAAGGTGTGGGTGCTAAACTCATACAATTGTTTGAAAATGTTAAATATCATGTTATATATGATAAATTAGCTTGCTGGTTGGATTGTCTTAATAGCCAAATTATTGATTTTGTGAGTGGCCAAACCAGGTATATTTCGAGCCTTAAAAGATTGACATGTTGGAAAAATTGCTAGTTTGATAATATGGATGTTTGATTGAGTTTGTAATTGCATAGTTGAGTTATGAGATATGAGAATGTTTGACTGAATGATATAATGTGCTGAGATATTAAGCTTATGTATGATTTAAACACATGAGATATTTATTATATTGTGCACTGAAAAGGGGTGCTATTTATGCACAATGAAAATCCGTAAAGTATGTGAAACTGAACGATATTGATTGATACCAACACAATGGTAATTTGAAAGATCAGAACACTGTTTCCATTTAATGAAAGTATGAGATTATTGAGGACATGATGAGCATGTCAAATGAATGTGCAAAGTATTGAGATATGATTATGTATGAGATTGTGTGACACATTGCATATGCATTGGGTTGGGATTTTGTGGTTGACGGAGGAGTTTCGTGGAGTACCGGTGGCACATTAAGTCTACATTATTCGTAGTCAGTGCACTACACCTAGAGTACCGAGGGGATTGGTGATTTTATCGCATATTATATGTTATTGGCAATTGTATCGCACTATTTGATATCCGACAGGTTTTCTACATTATTGATTATTCGGTGGTTTTACCACATTGAGCTATGCTCATAATGTTTTGGAGTTTGGCAGATGGGTTCTGGGGAACTTGTGGTGTGTAGCGGATGGTATGGGTAGGAACCTTTTTTAATTGCATCTTGTGCATGACATATTTAAGTGTTATTGATTTATGCTACGCATTATACTTTGTTGTATTGAATGGCATCGAAATTAATGATTGTTAATCGAATGAATGATGACCTATTCTCATACATTGTTTGACATAAATTTGATAATGGCTATGTAATGACATGAAATTCCTATGATGGTTTTGTTTTCTTCTGCTAATGCTAATATGTTTCACTATATTTGATGTTTTTGCCTGTTTAAATAATTATTTGGCTCACACTAAGCTTTTCATAAGCTCACCCATCAATAATGTTTAACTTTTCATGTAAACCTCAAAATTAGGACCGGGCTCGACATTCGGAGAATCACCTTGGACCTCAGACTATTCTTAATAAGTATTATTAAGTCTTTATTGGTTTTGGCTTGTAATTTTTAATTATCTTTGATCTGTGGCTTGGTAACTTTTCTTTTGGGAATTTTTGCATGCATGAATTACTCAAGCATAATAACCAGATAATGCATTACATCAAGCTTAAGTAAAATTTGATATTGTTCCCTAGTTTCCGCTACATTGCAAATGAACTGTTTTTGAAAAACAAATCGATAAGGCAACTAATTTTCCAAAATGACTTGAAAAATGGTCTTTTTCGCTGCATTAGTTTAACTTTGAGTTTTTTTTTTAAAGAAGAGCGACAAGCAAGCGATTTTTATAAAACAACACTGTCAACAATAAAATGAATCCTAAGCACACACGACCTAATGAATGAATGCTTTTAAGCTAACTCAAAGTACAACTACGATTTTTTCTAAAATGGGTTTATCTAAAGTATTAAAAAGTAACATAAGTTAGCTTAGCCATTTCGGTGGCTAATGTAGCCTTCTCAATCTAGCAATAACGTCTAGGCTGGGTTTGGGAGGTTACACATCTATCCTATTTCAGATAGTTCGTGGGTAAGTCCGGTGCAGTGTGTGTCGAATAAAGGTGGAATCGCGATTGTTGAAAATGAGCGTAACGAGTTGATTCCAACGAGAACTGTTACTGGTTGGAGAATTCGTATTGATTACATAAAGTTGAATAAATCCACTCAGAAGGACCATTTTTTGTTGCCTTTTATGGATCAGATGTTAGATCGACTGGCAGGTAATGAATTCTATTATTTTTTAGATGGCTATTTGGGATATAACCAAATAGTTGTAGCCTCGGAGGACCAGCATAAAACAATATTTACTTGTTCATACGGTACATTTGCTTTTAGGCAAATGCCTTTTGGTTTATGCAATGCACCTGGAACATTTCAACGATGCATGATGGCAATATTCATTGATATGGTTGAAAATTTTGTTGAGGTTTTCATGGATTATTTTTCTGTTTTTGGTAACACTTATGATATTTGTTTGAGTAATTTGGTTAAGGTACTAAAGAGATGCAAAGAGACGAATCTTGTCCTTAACTGGGAAAAATACCATTTTATGGTTAAGGAAGGGATTGTCTTAGGGCATAAAATCTCATAGAGAGGAATTGCTAAGAAATACCAAGTACTGGGGGGAAGGGAGGGGATATCCACAAACGGAAGGCTATTATAATATCATAGAATGAAAATAAAATTGGAAGATAGTAGATAATTTACAAAAGTATGATCAAGAAAGATTTTTTTATTTTCTTGAGCAAGAAAGTTTACAAAAGAAAACTAAAGGATTCTAAAACTAATATTTTTTAAGATGTTCCGAGATGCCTTGTTTAGGCTACAACATTGCCTATTTATAGTGAAAATTCTAAACTCTAATTTAATTACAATTGAAGTCCGAACAGTATATTGATAAGAATAACTAAATGTTGGCTTCATGATTTTTCCATGTAGCCATCTTGATTTGATGGTTGCTTCCACCGTCTTCTATCAAAATTGTTGTGGTTGCTTCCACGTTTCAATTACATTAATGGTTGCTTCCATCATGCCTGACATCATCTTTGTCCTTTGGTGGTTTCCTTCTTTTTAAGTCACCGCCAAAATTGAATGCTTCTCTTTTTTGGATATCATTCTTCCACCTGTAGTGTTTTGTTTTTATCCTTCTTGGATATTTTTGAGATTCATCTCCTCGATTTCATCAAGGTGTAATGACTCTGGTGAAGGAATTGGTGCATTCCAGCTTTCCCACGTGTCTTTGATCTCCGCTGCTAACGGATAATCATCTATCTCCATGTCAGCTATCTTTGTTAATAAGCGAACGACTTCTCTATTTACGTCTTCCCGGGTTCTTCCAAATGTCATATGCTAAAATTCTTTTACCATCGGTCCAGAACAAATAAGTTTCTTGGTGAAGAAGATGTTCGGCCATGGTTATCATATCAATTCCGGCTTGAATTTGATAATTGGTAAAATTATTATAACAATTGTCAATGGCTTTTGACAATTTTTGTTGGTCTTCTTCTACTGCGGAAAGGGCTTTTCCCGAAAACAAAGTACGAATATTCCAAATTTGATATGGCTGATAAAATTTTTCTTTTTCAGCAATACCAATAAGACTACATATTTCTGTATGAAAATAGTAGATAAAATCATCTAAATCAACAAAATTTGTTAATCTAGATTTTACTATAGCGGGAAAATCTTTTAATAAATGAAAAGAAAGATTTTGGACTGTTATTTCTTTAACAAATCCCCATTCAATAATGGTTATGAAACACCCCATACCGGGCCCACGAGCCTGGACCGGATCTGGTATGTTCCTCGAAGTAAACCGGTTAAAAATTCTTTTGTTACTTAAGAAAAACTTGTGTGTTTTGAAAGAAAGATTGTGTTGGGTCGGGCTTGAGTTGAAAACAAGTTTATTTCATAAAATTAAAATCCTTTACTTTAGGTGACAAATGTTTAGACTTTGTTTTAAAATAAATCTACTTAAACTTCACTTGATAAAAATTCGTACATAGTAATTAAAAGAAAAATTAAAGTAATTCAACTATGGCCTTATTACATCAAATAAATCCCAAAAGTAAAACCAAAGTACTTAAAATAAAGTAGTCCAAATAAAATGAATTTCTTGCTGAGCATGGCCATCCCTAAGCTTCTACCAAACCCGGTCCATTACTGATCGTCACCTGGAAGAAAAAAGTTCCCCAACGGGGTGAGTCAAACAGACTCAATGTGTAACCAACACTAATATTTAATAAATTCAGGCATAAATTATCATATTACATACACATTCATATATCAGATATAAACATATGATGCAACCCGAACCCAAACCTATATGCCATCCGCTACACATCACCCGTACCATCCTGCACACCGTGGGGACTACTAAGTCAACCCTCCATCCGCTACACACCATCGAAGCGCCGGCTGCGATCGACGTGCTCATCGCCCTTATAAATATTCGTGGCATAGCCACCAGATTAAATAATTGTGACCGAAGTCACCACATTCAGATATCGTGGTCTTAGGTCACCACATTCAGATATCATGGTCTTAGGTCACCACATTCAGATGTCGTGGTCTTAGGTCACCACATTCAGATATCGTGGTCTTAGGTCACCACATTCAGATATCGTGGTCTTAGGTCACCACATTCAGATATCGTGGTCTTAGGTCACTTACCTGGGCCTTAAGTGGTGCCTTGTAGCCACTTTTCCAAGCCCAATTTCATGTCATATTTCACATACATTTTCTCTTAAGACCACCTTGCTTCATGTCCCTCTTTTAAACTTTAAACTTAACATTTCTAAAGCATTTCCTCACATTTCCAAGACATTTCCTTACATTTCCAAGACAAGACATTTCCTTACATTTCCAAGTCATTTCCTTACATTTCCAAGACAAGACATTTCCTTCCATTTCCAAGTCATTTCCTTATATTTCCAAGACAAGACATTTCCTTACATTTCCAAGACATTTCCTTACCTTTCCAAGACATTTCCTTACATTTCCAAGGTTCTAAAAATGCACACATCACATCCATAACACATAAGACATACTAATGCATAGGCTATAATCCAGGATGTTACAGTTCTACCCCCTTAAAAATAATTTTGTCCTCGAAATTACTTGGCTAACTGCATTCCTACTTACCACACTACGCTTATGCTGCGCACTCTGATCTTAATAACACTATCATACTTCCTAGGCATAATCTCTAAATTCACATGCAAGGTTTCAGGCACTTTACCAGCAGTACAAGGATGAGCTAATTCATAACAAGCAAAGTAATAAAGGGTATTCCAGAACAAGGAACGTACCCGTTGTCACATCTGGTACATCTTCCTCCTCGCGACGGCCAACTGCATAAACCAATCTTGGTTGCCTCTCATCAGAACCTTCAGCACCTCTATTTGGTGTTCCACGACCTTGGCCAGAACCATTCCCTCCATGGTTCAGACCACGACCCCTTGTCGCTTGTTGACCACCTCTGCCTGTCTGCTCATAACCTTGACCTGCTGTCTGAGCCCTATTCGGATCCTGCGGACAGTCTTTAATCATATGATCCTTAGACCCACACTTAAAGCATCATCTGGTCTTTTTCAACACTCTCCTAAGTGTTTCTTCCCACACTGGTCACAAGTGCGATACTGCCCTCCTGTAGCAACTTACTGACCTCGCGGCTCATCAACTCTAGGCCTTTTTTGAATATTCCCAGACAATCTTGATGATACAAAACTTCTTTTCTGCCCGTTCCGGTCGAAGTTCTGCTTTGTAGAATCCTTAATTCCCTCAACTACTTTTGCCTTCTCTACTAACGTAGAAAATTCCCGCTCCTGATGTGGAGCTATCAACAACCTTAGATCATCCCTTAGTCCGTCCTCAAAACAGACACATCGCTCATGCTCTGTTGCCACTACTCCTCGAGCATACCGACTTAACCTTAAAAATTCAGCTTCATACTCTGCTACGGACTTATTCCCTTGAACTAGTCCCAGAAAAGCCTTTCTTTGCTCATCAGTATACCTTGTGCCGACATACTTCTTCTGATATGCGGCCTTAACATATTCCAGGTCAGATCGTCAACTGTGGCACCATCCCTAACTGTTAACCACCATTGATACGCTTCATCGTGTAACAGTGCCACCATTCCTTTCAACTTCTCCTCAGGGGTTAGATCGAGCTCATCCATGATGCGCTCAGTTGTTTCCAACCAGTACTCAGCTGTACTGGGTGCTACACCAGATACGCCACGGAATACCTCAGCTCCATTGGCACGAAGTCGCTCAGGTACCGACTTTCGAGCTCCCGAATTTCCTCTTGCACCAGCCACCAATTCAAGAACTCGCAGCACAGCCTGCGATACAGCGTCGTCTCCCGTCTGATCCTGCTGTTCAGCATCAACAGCGGGTGGTGGTGGTGGCGGTACCTCAATTTTAGATCCTTCACCCAATCTAACGGGTTCCGATACGGTCATTCTACCTCTACCGCGTCCTCGCACATTACGTCCACGTCCCCTACAGCTCATGTCTGTGTTCGCGTGTTAATTTAATTAAGGAATTTTATGAATTAATACTTGTTTCACTGATTATCCGCGAAGAAATTTTATGAAAGAAGTTTAGAAGTAGTTCTTTCAATCAATCAAAGTTTTCATGTCTTCTATCCTAATTCAGAGAAGTACATTCATCCAAACATTCATTCAGTGACATCCATTCCATAGTATCTCCCATACACATTCACTCTTCGGACATTTCTGTCCGTTCCTATCCTAGGGGTATTTTCGTCATTTGTCCTACAGGGGTATTTTCATAATTTTTCAAAATAAGGTTCCTTGTTGATTTTGTCAATAAGGGTATTTTAGTAATTTTAAATCTCGGAGGTATTTTGGTAATAAACCAGGGCAAATTTGTAAAGTTTAATAATTCAGGGGTATTTCAAAATTTGCAAAACTTTAAGGGTTCTTTTTGAGACTTCTATTTTCCAAAACGGTGATGTTGCAAAAATTTTGGAAATCAGGGTCATTTTGGTAATTTTGTAAGTTAGGGGCAATTTCGTAATTTTCCAAAATCAAGGTATTTTTGATAATTTGCAAATTAGGGTTTTTGAACATTTTATAAAGTAATGAAATCTTGATAAGAACTGTGGGTATTTTGGGAATTTCATAAACCAAGGGTATTTTTTGTAATGTTACCACTAGGGGTATTTTTGTAATTTCATAAATCAAAAATTTTTGGAAAATTTTGTAAAAATAGTTTTCACAAATTAAAAAGGTAATTTTAAGAGTTTTAAAACTAGGGTTTTTATAAAAACACGGCTAGTTTCGTTTCGGGTTTTAGTTATTGTGTTTAGCCTATGATTGAGTCCTCTTGGTTAGGGTGAACCGTAGCTATGCACCAGGTAGGATTCCTGCGAAGAGGAGGTGAGTCACTAGGACTGCTTAAGTACCAGGCTCTTCTGGATCCAATCTTAGACATGCGCACAAGGGTTACCACACCCTAACTCGGCGACTTAGTCATAGGTTTGTTTAATTTAGGCACTTAAGTCTTATGTATTTGTTGGGGTAAACTAGTCCTAGGGTTCACATACTTAACAGTCTAATCTACGTTCCATTTCTACCCTTCTATAGATCATTCAATAAATCACACAATGGATAGGGGTACTTACCTGGTGGACTGCGGGTCGGAGACCTAGGTGCCATGCCAAAACCTGCTTATTTCAAAAAAATTTCATAAAACTTATTTGGGCTCGCTTTGAAAACATTTTGGGCCTTAAACCCAAGGCCGAGAGTTTGAAATTAGGCTCTGATACCCAACTGAAATACCCCATACCCGACCCACGAGCCTGGACCGGATCTGGTATGTTCCTCGAAGTAAACCGGTTAAAATTCTTTTGTTACTTAGGAAAAACTTGTGTGTTTTGAAAGAAAGATTGTGTTGGGTCGGGCTTGAGTTGAAAACAAGTTTATTTCATAAAATTAAAATCCTTTACTTTAGGTGACAAAACGTTAAGGCTTTGTTTTAAAATAAATCTACTTAAACTTCACTTGATAAAAATTCGTACATAATAATTAAAAGAAAAATTAAAGTAATTCAACTATGGCCTTATTACATCAAATAAATCCCAAAAGTAAAACCAAAGTACTTAAAATAAAGTAGTCCAAATAAAATGAATTTCTTGCTGAGCCCGGTCCATTACTGATCATCACCTGGAAGAAAAAAGTTCCCCAACGGGGTGAGTCAAACAGACTCAATGTGTAACCAAAACTAAGATTTAATAAATTTAGGCATACATTATCATATTACATACACATTCATATATCAGATATAAACATATGATGCAACCCGAACCCAAACCTATATGCCATCCGCTACACATCACCCGTACCATCCTGCACATCGTGGGGACTACTAAGTCAACCCTCCATCCGCTACACACCATCGAAGCAGCAGCTGCAGTCGCGTGCTCATCGCCCTTATAAATATTCGTGGCATAGCCACCAGATTAAATAATTGTGACCGAAGTCACCACAATCAGATATCGTGGTCTTAGGTCACCACATTCAGATATCGGGGTCTTAGGTCACCACATTCAGATGTCGTGGTCTTAGGTCACCACATTCAGATATTGTGGTCTTAGGTCACCACATTCACTTCCCCTTTTCATATAACCCATATGCCCCATATCATACATATTATGCATTAACATGCCTAATTTCACATTCTTATCACTGTTCACATATGAGTCATAACATAAATTCATATTCCTAGTAGGAGTAGGAAACGTACCTGAGTACTTTTGTACCATTACATGGTACCTTAGCCATATTCACATTCTTATAAACATACACATATTAAGCATTGCCATAAATCTTATTAAAAGTTAGTGTGGGGTACACACCTGGTATTAACGTTTCTGAAAACCCGAAAACCTGATCTAACACTTTAGATCCTTACTCCTACATTCGGCCAACACTTAGAAATTTAATGAAAACCCATTCGGCCATAAAACCAAATCCCATTAGGATTATTGTAATCGAATTCTTACCTTGGTGCCGATTTCACTATAAATCAAATCCCGAAAACTTTGTGCTATACCTTCCTTCAATCGGCCAACATTAAATCCATTAACTTGGTTAGTTTCCGGCTTTTAAACATTTAAGAAACAAATCAAAATACTAAACTAGCTTTAGCCGAATGTACATATGTACTTACCTTCCAAATCTTAAATCCCGTAATTGATCTCTTGTCTTAGGTGTATGTTGAAATCCCTATAGCCACATGTTAGATCAATTTCTAACATTAAATCTCAAGAAAAATGGCCTAAGGCCGAATACTTTATTGTCTTACCTTGATCCTTAAATCCCGAAATAGTTGACTTGGACGAATCCCGAAAGATACTCCCCTTGAAATCGACAACTAGCAAATCTCGAAACCTTTTTCCAAAGTTTTGGCCAGGACTATTAAGGTTAGTTTCTAACATTTTGCTATAAAGAAAAGGAATGATCAAGACAATAATCGGCCCTTACCCTATTTGTGGAAGTCGACAGCACTTCCTCTTGATGCCACTTGAGATATTCGGCTATAGGTTGGAAAGAACCTGATTTCGGCTTTCTTGAATAATCAGCTATGGCCTTAAAAAGGCTTACTTCTGGCTTTTGAATGGATTTAGAAAGAAAAGAGAAAGAAGAACAAAGATGGAGGATTCGGCTAGAACACAAGGTGTTTTCGGCTTGGTAAAAATAAAAGAGAAGAGAGAATATTGCTTAGGATGTAACACCCTGGTTTAGGGGCTATGCATGGTGGGTATAATTCATGTTCTAGTAGGTTTTGGGTATGCTTTGATGTGTTTGGAAGGTGTTAAGAATGTTCAGATTCAAGGGGAAGACTTTAGAAAATTTTGGATTTTTATGTGCTAAAAAGGGAGCTTGGTGATGGGTGTCTTAAGAGAATTATTTAAGAGTTTTTGACACAAAGATTGGGCTGGTAAAGTGGCAAGGAGACGCCACTAAGTGCTTGGCAAAGTGACGCCTCAGTGCAAGGAGGGCCGGTGTTCGAGTGCGAAGGCAAGACTTTGGCCTTTATTTTTTTTTGGCGTCGAGAGGTAAGAAGTCGGGTGGCTTTTGGATGCTTAAAAGATGGAGAAGACTTGGTCTTTGTTTTTAAATTTCGGCTAGGAAGAGGTTTGACTCATTCAAACCTTTTTGAATGAGTGTTAGGGAGGAAAAAGGGGAGAGAAATATGGGATTTGAAGGGGAGTTAAGTAGTGGCCGGTTTTGGGAGTTTATGGAGGGCATTTTCGGCTTTGTGGGGTGAGCTTAGGGGTGGCCGAATTCTATAAATAGGGGAGCACCCTTTTGGAAATCTTTTTCCTTTCGTTTTTCAAGCCGAAAGCTTTCTGTCATCTCACTCTCTTGGGCCGAATTTTATCTGTTCTTCTCTAGTTGTTGTTGCCGAATTTGTAAGCAAGAGAGAACCTCTTCTTTTCCCATTTATTTTTGCTTAGGCCGAAACTTCTTTTGAGCACCATTGCCGAAACCTCTTAACCCTTTTTCATCTAGCCTAAGCCGAATACCCATAGCCTCTCCTCCTTTTTCTCTTCTTTATGTTTTAGCCGAATCTCTCCTCAACCATTGTCTTGGGTGGTGGCCGATTCTTGTTAGAGCAGGGGGGTGGTTGTCAAGGTAAGGTTACATTAACCCTTTGGTTTTCTTGGTTTTGGCCGAATGGCCCTAAGTGTTCTCTGTTGTGTGCTGAGGCCGATTGTTAGGGGGAGAAGAGCCTAGCGCAGGAGATCTTTCAAGGGGCGATTAGTCGGCATTTGCAGAGGCTTTAGGTGGCATTTTGAGAGTGGATCATTTGTCTTTAGGTGCGTAATCACCGCACTGTTTCCTGGGTAGTTGTTTAATGTATAATCAGATGTATTATATGTGGTAATCAATTATGTTGGTTTGAATGGTGATACCATGGTTTTGGCAATCAGATATCAGGTAAATAAACTTTGGATAATATATTAATGTGATAATACTTGATATGATATGTTTATATACTCATGTGAGGTGATGACTTAACATGTTGCACTTATATAGTTGCATGGGCTTTGGGCTTGACTTGAGGAAGGAGGAAGTGTACACAGGATGTACGTGGTCTAATGTAGCTCAGGCTACATTAGCGCTTGAGGGTTGCTGTGTGCTACCTCAAGGGAGGTGTTGGCTAGGTGCCCATCTCGGCGGTTGATTGCTATGTGCATCACCGTAGGCAAATTGCGATATTGTGATCACTTGGGTTGATCGGTGGCTCAGCCACGGCCTTGTGCAGCGAGTTGCCAAGGTAGGGTTCTGGATCACGATGTGGTCAGTGGTGGTTTATCCACGGCCTTGGGCAGGGAGTCTGCTAAGGTTGGTGTTACGCGCTTGCGATGGGTTGGTGAGATGCATATGTGCATGACTTGCTATGTGAATGGTTTGGTATGGGGCCAAGCCCATACGCGGAAATCATGTTTTGATTATGCATCGAGTCGGTGGACTCACTCTTTCATTAACCATTTCAGTGACGATAGTTGGACCGGGATCGGAGAAGAGACATGGTGGCCCATGCAGGAAGAGAAGTTTAAATATTTTAAGCTGTTTTTATTAAGTATTTGATCTTTTAAAAATTGTGTAATAAGGGCCTTTTATTTACTTACTTTGGAAATTACTTAATTATTATTTTTACTATTTTATTTTAATTTGATTATGACTTGGTAAAAATTTAATTATAAGCTTGTGGAAATGATTTTACTCTAATTTACTTATTCAAAGTATTCATGGGTTACTAAAGTGCTTTAAAATGGACACTTTTATTTAATTTCAAAGTCCAAAAGTATAGTTTTAAAAGTACACTGGTTTTACTGAAAGATAGTAAATTTTTCGTGTTTTAAATTCTAAGTAAAGAAAAATATTTTCACTAACATAACCGTATTCGGTCGTAGTGAATGGGCCGGGTTTGGGGATGTTACTGATTAATATCGAGCCCTGGTTCAAAACTCGGCTTTGAGGGTTTTGGGCCCGAAACAGTTTTCAAAATGGGCTTTTGAAATGTTGGCTTTTATAAACAATATTTTTCAGGTTATTCTGGCATGGCACCTATGTTTCCGACTCGAAGTCCACCAGGTAAGTACTTCGGACTTTTTCTTTCTGGAAGTGAATTGTTTACATGAATTGATTTGGGCTTAGTTTGGGCTCGTAGATTAGAAAGTTAGGACTATTGGACCCTAGGACTAGACTACTCAAACATGTGCATAAAACTTAGATCTCTTAAACAAACCTGTGAAGTAAGTCGCCGAGTTAAGGTGTGGTAACCCCTGTACGCATGTCTAGGAGTGGAACCTAAGAGCACGGTATTTAAGCGATCAGTGTGACTCACCTCCTCTTCGCAGGTATCCTACCTGGTGCATAGCTACGGTTCACCTTAACCAAGAGGACTTGTTCATAGGCTAAACCGATTATTAAAACCCGAAAGGGAACTAGTCTTGTTGTTTTCTAAAACTTTCTGTATTAAAACTTTTCCGAATTTACCCTTTTGGTTTGTGAAATCTTAAATTTGATTCGGAAGGGCGTTTTCGATTTACAAAATTACCAAAATGCCCTTAGTGGTAAAATTACAAAAATACCCTTGTGTTATAAAATTTCCGTACTACCCTCAACTTTTGGTAAAATGATTTTTTACTTTACAAAATACCAAAATTTTGAAGTTTTGAAATATTAAGATACCTTGGTTTGAGGAAATTTACGAAAATACCCCTGGTTGATAAATTCTACTGAAATGCCCTCGGTTTAAGTTTTCAAATTTCTCTCGATTTTTATCTTGAATATTCCTATTTTACTAAATATCGAAAAATCCTATTTTGTGAAATATTGTGATATCTCGATTTTGAGAATTTACTGAAAATGCCCATGATTTTAAAAAAATTACAAAAATAACCAAATTTTCTCGAAATTTTTATGATACCTCGGTTTGAACAAAATTTTCAAGATGACCTCGAGATTTTGTGAATTTTGAAATATCTTTAAGTCGGAAAAAAAAACTATTTTCAAAAATTGACCTCGAGTTATTACCAAATACCCTCTTTTAGAAAAATGACTAAATTACCCCCAGGTAGGAAGGAAACTTTGATAGCTCGAAAGAACTACTCTCGAAAGATTCATTGCATAAAATTGCTCGTGGATAAAATAGTGGAACAAGAATTTCTAATCCATAAAACTTTCTAAACAGTATCTAAATCAGGCGCTAGATATGAGTTCTAGGGGCGTGGTCGCAATACTCGTGGACGTGGTAGAGGTAGGATGTCGATGATCGAACCGGTTGGGTCACGCCATGGGTCGAGAGCGGTGCACCGCCACCAGCTGTTGAGGTTGAACAAAGAAAATCGGATCGGAGGAGATGACGCAGATCGCAAGTCGTCTGCGAGTGCTCGAACGAGTGGCGAGAGCCAATGTGGGCAATAGGACTCGGAAATCGGTGCCGAAAGGCTTAGGGCGAATGGAGCCGAGGTCTTCAGAGGAGTGTCTGGGGTAGCTCCGAACATGGCAGAGTATTGGCTTGAGGCTATTGAAAGGATTATGGACGACTTAGACTTAACTGCTGAGGAGAAGCTTAAGGGTGTTGTTTCGTTGCTGCGGGATGAGGCCTACCAGTGGTGGCTCACGGTTAAGGAAAGCACCCCTGCGGATCGGGTGGACTGGGGCTACTTTAAGATCAAGTTTGAAGGGAAGTATGTTGGAGCGAGCTATGTGGATGCTCAGAGGAAGGCATTCCTCAACTTGGTGCAAGGTGACAAGTCAATAGCGGAGTACGGACGAAGCTTTTCTGCGTTTAAGCCGATATGCTCGGGGCATCGTGGCAACGGATTATGAGAGATGTGTCAGATTTGAAGATGGGCTACGGGATGAGCTGCGAGTTTTGATTGCTCCGCATCAGGAAAGAGACTTCGCAGTTTTAGTGGAGAAAGCTCGAATAGCTGAGGAGGTCAAGAAGGCTGAGAGGCACAATAGAGAAAGGAACCGTGATAAGAGAAGTGCTGGATCGCCAGAAATGGTTGAGAGGGTTCATAAGAGACCGAGGGTTGAGACTCTTGTTAATATTGCTAAGCCAGCCGCCGGAAATCCAGATCGTCCGTGTGCTCAATGTGGAAGGTACCATGTTGGCGAATGCTGGAATCGTGTTCGGGAGTGTTTTAGATGCAAGTCCAAGTCCCACCTGATTAAGGATTGTCCCCAGAACCCGAATAGGACTCGGATAGTGGGTCAAGGTTATGTGCAACCAGCAGAGGGTGGTCAAAGCGCGACGAGAGTCGTGGTCCGAACCATGGAGGAAATGGTTCCGCCGAGGTCGTGTAGCAAAGATGAACCGCGGTAATGGTGGCACTGAGGCAAGACGACCAGTGTCCGGTTTATGCGCTTCATCGGAGAGAGGATAATGATGTGCCTGATGGGTCAGCTGGTAAGTTCTTTGTGTTTGGAATATTCTTTGTTGTTTTGTTCGTGTTGATGATTGTTTGTTTTGTTGCTCGTAAAGTAGTGGGAACCGTGAGTATGAACTTAGAAACTGTGCCTAGAAGGTAGGTTAGCTCTTTAAGATCAGTCTTAACAACTATAGCGTAGTGGAGGGAATTGGACTGTTAGTTTAGACAAGTAATTTCGAGGACGAAATTATTTTAAGGAGGGTAGAATTGTAACACCCTGGTTTAGGGGCTATGCATGGTGGGTATAATTCATGTTCTAGTAGGTTTTGGGTATGCTTTGATGTGTTTGGAAGGTGTTAAGAATGTTCAGATTCAAGGGGAAGACTTTAGAAAATTTTGGATTTTTATGTGCTAAAAAGGGAGCTTGGTGATGGGTGTCTTAAGAGAATTATTTAAGAGTTTTTGACACAAAGATTGGGCTGGTAAAGTGGCAAGGGAGACGCCACTAAGTGCTTGGCAAAGTGACGCCTCAGGTGCAAGGGGAGGGGCCAGTGTTCGAGCTGCGAAGGCAGCACTTTGGCCTTTATTTTTTTGGCGTCAGAGAGGTAAGAAGCTGGGTGGCTTTTGGATGCTTAAAAGATGGAGAAGACTTGGTCTTTGTTTTTAAATTTCGGCTAGGAAGAGGTTTGACTCATTCAAACCTTTTTGAATGAGTGTTAGGGAGGAAAAAGGGGAGAGAAATATGGGATTTGAAGGGGAGTTAAGTAGTGGCCGGTTTTGGGAGTTTATGGAGGGCATTTTCGGCTTTGTGGGGTGAGCTTAGGGGTGGCCGAATTCTATAAATAGGGGAGCACCCTTTTGGAAATCTTTTTCCTTTCGTTTTTCAAGCCGAAAGCTTTCTGTCATCTCACTCTCTTGGGCGAATTTTATCTGTTCTTTCTCTAGTTGTTGTTGCTGAATTTGTAAGCAAGAGAGAACCTCTTCTTTTCCCATTTATTTTTGCTTAGGCCGAAACTTCTTTTGAGCACCATTGCAAACCTCTTAACCCTTTTTCATCTAGCCTAAGCCGAATACCCGCAGCCTCTCCTCCTTTTTCTCTTCTTTATGTTTTAGCCGAATCTCTCCTCAACCATTGTCTTGGGTGGTGGCCGATTCTTGTTAGAGCAGGGGGGTGGTTGTCAAGGTAAGGTTACATTAACCCTTTGGTTTTCTTGGTTTTGGCCGAATGGCCCTAAGTGTTCTCTGTTGTGTGCTGAGGCCGATTGTAGGGGAGAAGAGCCTAGCGCAGAGATCTTTCAAGGGCGATTAGTCGGCATTTGCAGAGGCTTTAGGTGGCATTTTGAGAGTGGATCATTTGTCTTTAGGTGCGTAATCACCGCATCTGTTTCTGGTAGTTGTTTAATGTATAATCAGATGTATTATATGTGGTAATCAATTATGTTGGTTTGAATGGTGATACCATGGTTTTGGCAATCAGATATCAGGTAAATAAACTTTGGATAATATATTAATGTGATAATACTTGATATGATATGTGTATATACTCATGTGAGGTGATGACTTAACATGTTGCACTTATATAGTTGCATGGGCTTTGGGCTTGACTTGAGGAAGGAGGAAGTGTACACAGATGATGTCGTGGTCTAATGTAGCTCAAAGCTACATTAGCGCTTGAGGGTTGCTGTGTGCTACCTCAAGGGAGGTGTTGGCTAGGTGCCCATCTCGGCGGTTGATTGCTATGTGCATCACCGTAGGCAGATTGCGATATTGTGATCACTTGGGTTGATCGGTGGCTCAGCCACGGCCTTGTGCAAAAGTTGCCAAGGTAGGGTTCGGATCACGATGTGGTCGGTGGTGGTTTATCCACGGCCTTGGGCGAGAGTCCGCTAAGGTTGGTGTTACGGTTGGAGTGGGTTGGTGAGATGCATATGTGCATGACTTGCTATGTGAATGGTTTGGTATGGGGCCAAGCCCATACGCGGAAATCTGTTTTGATTATGCACCGAGTCGGTGGACTCACTCTTTCATTAACCATTTCGTGTGACGCATAGTTGGACCGGGATCGGAGAAGAGACATGGTGGCCCATGCGGAAGAGAAGTTTAAATATTTTAAGTCGCTTTTTTATTAAGTATTTGATCTTTTAAAAATTGTGTAATAAGGGCCTTTTATTTACTTACTTTGGAAATTACTTAATTATTATTTTTACTATTTTATTTTAATTTGATTATGACTTGGTAAAAATTTAATTATAAGCTTGTGGAAATGATTTTACTCTAATTTACTTATTCAAAGTATTCATGGGTTACTAAAGTGCTTTAAAATGGACACTTTTATTTAATTTCAAAGTCCAAAAGTATAGTTTTAAAAGTACACGGGTTTTACCAGAAAGATAGTAAATTTTTCGTGTTTTAAATTCTAAGTAAAGAAAAATATTTTCACTAACATAACCAGATTCGGTCGTAGTGAATGGGCCGGGTTTGGGGATGTTACATAGGAAATTCGGCAGAGAGAAAAAGGAGAGGAAAGAATGATGAATGGCCTTAGTTTTCCTCCTTTTGCCGAAATTACTAGGCCTAGTGTCCCTTACTTGGCCATCACTCTTCTATTTTGATAGCTTTATCTCTTTAATTATCACCTTGTTTTAAATTAATAGAATTAATCCATCATTATCCCTTATCCTTATTATCACACCTTTTATCTCTAAATAATAATAAAAATAAAAGGATTTTAAACTCCTAAAATATAGCCTATGTGCCGTTCACCTCTGTCCATCCTTGCAGCAAAATAAAACATTTATTTTGCTTCCCCTACAGCTCGAACCTTGGCCCAATCTCCCCTGCATGTGGCGTCACTTACCTGGGCCTTAAGTGGTGCCTTGTAGCCACTTTTCCAAGCCCAATTTCATGTCATATTTCACATACATTTTCTCTTAAGACCACCTTGCTTCATGTCCCTCTTTTAAACTTTAAACTTAACATTTCTAAAGCACTTCCTCACATTTCCAAGGCATTTCCTTACATTTCCAAGACATTTCCTTACATTTCCAAGACAAGACATTTCCTTACATTTCCAAGACATTTCCTTACATTTCCAAGATTCTAAAAATGCACACATCACATCCATAACACATAAGACATACTAATGCATAGGCTATAATCCAGGATGTTACAGGTTATATCAAATGGTTCAAGATTAAGCCTAAATTTGATAGTAGGAAATTGTTCACCTATATCATTAGTAAAAACATAGGCTTGTAAATAATATTTTGAAAAAGTTTCTGAAAATTGAGCTTGCTGGTTGCAAATAGCTCTATCTATTTTTGAAAATATATCCGGTGGTAGAATTTGTCTACATTTGTTATATAGACTTATTCTAAACATTTTATTAATAATAGGACTGTTTGTTCCCTTATTAATAAAATATTGGAATATATCAAGAAGATTATTTATCTCCTTAATATCTGTATATTCAACTAGGATTTCATCCCAATCTCTGTATAAAATAGATTTAAGTAATAAATCATGAGCTTCTTTTTCCTTAGTTGTTTTTTCAACTAAGAATTTTGAAAACTGTGTAAGAGCTCTTCTAAAGTTTGCTCTTTGATCAGTAATATGGGTTTTCCATATTTTTTTTTATAAAATTATAATATTCCAGGGGTATTCCCGGATTATAAAAATCTTTTATTTCAGGAATTTCAGGAATTTGTTGTTTTTTCAACAAATTTTCTGTTTCTTTTATAATTTCAGCATAACCTTTTTGATATACTGAATAAGGATCTTGAGACCAAGTAAAATCATTCACCGGATTTGGTGATTGTGTTCCAAATGGTTGGTTTACCATTGGATATGGTACATAATATCCTTGATTAGGATAAAATGGTACTTGAGTAGGTATAGTAATAAATCTTGGATTAGGACTTATTGTTTTCCCTTTGTTGGGTTTTTTATGGACAGTTCTCCATTCTCCCATATGTTCTAGAGGTTTTTTACCTCTATCCATAAGGCCTGCTAAGAAATCAGCAATCATTAGTAAAAATAAATTTAGGATTTTCTACTAATGGTATTTCTATAGAAGTGTTTTCTATAAATAACCTAACCGATTTTTTATTAATAGTAAATGGTAAATATTTATTTATAAAATTATTTCCTAATAAAATATCTCCGTTCATATCAGGAAAACATAATATTTTTGGAATTATAAATCTAACATTATTTATGTAGATTGGCATATTTTTTGCTTTATAATAAATAGTAGTTTTATTACCATTTATTCCATTAATATTTATTGTCTTTTTTACAGGTTTCCAATATTCTTCAAGAATGGCATTCTTTTTACAACTACTGGTTGTAGCACCTGTATGTAATAAAGCATATAAAGAATATTTTTTTATAATCTTTACCATGTAATGTAATTTCAATATATGTATTGAAATTTGTAAAATCTTCTATTGAATAATGTATATCTTCCATTCTAGTGTTTCTAGAATTTCTACTTGGTGTAGTAGGAAAAAATAGGAATATGAACTATTTTCATACCTATTGGTATAGAAGTACTTATATTATCTTCATCTTCCTCTGGTTGAGAACTAGAAGGTAATACTAAATTATCATCTGTATTTGTAACATCCTAAATTTTTGGGCCTATGCATTTAATGGGTGAATATGTTTAATATGTTAATTTAAGTGATAGGGGTCCAAATTAGGCTCAGGATTAGGCAAAGGCCTTGGTTAAATTATCTGATGAGGCATTATAGAGTTAAAAGGTGGTGATTGTGTTTAAAATACTAACGTGGGCTTGTGGCCCAACAAAAGATGGCATTGCAAGGGAATTAGAAGGTGGCGTCATTAACAATTAAAGGGGCCCAAGTTTTGGCCGTAAGGAGCCCATGTCTCTGGGCCATTTTTGGCACTTTAAAGGGAGCAAGGAGTGACGCCACACACAAGGAGTCAGGGGCCCAAAATTGAAGTTTCATAGAGCCCAATTCTTTTAATCTAAGTTAGCTAAATTTTGGGAATTAGGATAGGTGGAGTGGATGGCAACAAGGCTAAAATTTAGGGGTTTTAATGTTTAAAATATATGGATAATAAGTAGATAAAGGCTGTTATTTAGGAATTTATTTTATGTGGATAATAAGCAGTTAAGGCTAAAATTTAGGGATTTTAATGATTAAAATATGTGGATAATATGTTGATAAAGGAGGGAGGAGTTAGAGATAATTAAGTCTCTTTTAGATGAGCTAGTAGATTAAGATAATGGAGAAAAGATAGGATTTATTTGCAAGGTTAGGTAAGTGCCAAAATTTCTATAAATAGGGGGAATATCTCTTCAATTTCGGCATTTGGGTTTTTCTCTCATTCTTTTCTCTTCTTCTCTGAGTAAAAGCCGAAAATTCCTAAAGTTCCATCTTCTTCTTCATTCTCTGCAAAAGCCGAAATCTCTAAGCCTAATCCCTCATCTTCACTTTGATTCAAAAGCCAAAACTCTTTTCATTCTTTTTCTTCCTAGCCGAAATCTTCAAGTCACTTCCTTGGTTTCTTTTCTTCTTCTTTTTCCCTGTCAGAAATCGAAACTCTTCACTCAAGTATTTTAAAAGCCAAAGACACATCAGCCTTCTCTTGTTCATACTTTTTCTGGGATTTTCCTAAAAGCCAAAATCCCTAGATCTCATCTCCTGTGATTGTCAAATTGCTTCTGTAGTGCCTACTTGTGCCGAAATTTGAAGGGAACTTTAGTGGAGTCAATCACATAGATCTCTAAGTTATAGATCGGTAGCACTCGAATCGTGTTACTTTCGAGATTTCAAGGTAAGAAGATCTATTAGTTTCAACATGTAAATTCGGGATTTACTAACCCTTGGCCGAATATAGGAGAGGCCCTATTTTCACATCTTTCTGGATTTTTGAGCAAAGTTGTAGATCGGTCTAGCAAGGGTATCGACATTAATCAGGTGTGTAACTCTCCACACCATCTAGATCTATTTGTTAAATATATGATTATAAGTTTTATACGTTCTGTTAAATGCCGAAATCCCGGCACAACATTCGAAACCCAAAGAGGGTAAAGCAAATCACCAGGTTAGTGATCCCTGTAGTTCTAAATGAATGTTCTGATTAAATGATATGAGTATGCCGATTTTCTATAATTGCATAGGTTGGGTTTGATAAAAGGAGGAAGTTATTCGTTGTAGCGGTTTTTACCATGATCTGTTGTAGCGGTTCCTTATCGTGATCTGTTGTAGCGACTTTTGTGTCGTGATTCATTGCGGTGGCTACACCATGATCCGATGATGATGGCGGACGACGCATCGCCATCAAGTCGTGTAGCATTGTGGGTTAATTGTAGAAATCCCCAATGGTGTGAATGGCTGGTACGGGGGCGTGTAGCAGATGGAAACCTAGGATTTGGGTTGGCTTCGCATATTATTTTTGTTATGTATATTAATTATTCTGTTTTATGGGGCTAAAGCCCAAATCTAATGGTGCATGAGGGTTGCACACTGAGTCTCACGACTCACCCTTTTAATTTAACACTTTCAAGTGACACCTAGTGCATCGGACCGGGCTGGAGAGGAACGCGAGGTGGCCATGCAAAAGAGAGCAATTGGATTCAGCTAAAAGGCTTTAGTCTGTTATTTTATATTTTGCAGATTTTAAGTATGGTTGTAATAAGGCCACGGGCCACTAGACTATTATTTTTGATTGGGTTATGTTGGGTTTTTAAGTTTTATGTTTTCAACTAAGTTAAGACATGTATGAAATTTCAGTTTTTATTTAAAAATCCATCAAGATAATTTATAACTTAATACTTTATACTTTAATGAATTCTTAAGCTTTCGGAATAAAGGTTTAAACCTAGTAATTGTTTTCCGAAATGCGACATGTTTTGTGAACTCCCTTAAGTGACATACTAGATCCGGTCGTATCGTTTGGGCCGAGTTTGGGGTGTTACAAATTGGTATCAAAGCCCGCTTCAAAACTCAGCTTTGGGGGTTTTGGGCTCAAAATGTTTTCTAAAGATGGGTTTTGCATGTTTATAAATTATACAGGATGGTTTTTCTCAGCATGGCACCTGCGTCTTCGGCCCAAGTTTGCCAGGTAAGTATTCTGGACTCACTGTGTGATTATAAGTATGTGGGCTTGATGGGCTTTATGGAACGTAGATTAGTTAGATTAGAACTTGATGGACTTTAGGCCTAGCTGAAACAACTCCTAAAATCTCATAAGACTTAATTTCACTAAACAAACCCGTGAATGAGTCGCAAGACTAGGGTGTGGCAATAGGCATACGCATGTCTAAGATTGGATCTGGAAGAGCCTGGTACTTAAGCAGTCTTAGTGACTCACCTCCTCTTCGCTGGAATCCTACCTGGTGTGTAGTGACTGTTCACCCTAGCCACGAGGATTTGTTGACGGGCCAAAATCTATAACTAAAACCCGAAATGGACCAGCCACATTATTTTTACAAAATTGCTAAAATACCCTTATTTTGTAAAAAAAAAAAGTACCAATATACCATGATTTGCAAATATACCCCGATTTACAAAGTCAACAAAATTTTTCCTTAAAAAAAAACACATTGTAACACCCCAAACCCGGTCAATACGCCATGACCGAATCTGGCATGCCACGGAGGAAAACGTTGTGAAGAAAATTGAGTGAACAATTAAATTTTTGTGAAAAACTCTTTGTTGTTCTACGTTTGTAGAAAATAAGTGTATAATAAATTGAAAGCTAACAAATTTACTTTGAAATCTCGTAAATAAATCTTAAAAACTTAGTTGCAAAACCATAGATTAGAAAACCTTTTATAGTTTAAAAGAAACCAAAGTGATTAGGTTGAAAACTGTATCGAATGAAAATTTGGAAACTTGAGTTTTGGAAAATAATAGTATTAATTATCGAAAATACTTAAGTTGTTAAAACTATCAAATGAATTATGTTACCCGATGGTAATGTTTTAAAAACCATCGCATTTTGTAGTTTAGAAAACTTTGTGCACATACCATTAATTCAACCATATAATTTGTAAACCATATTTAATTCAAATCCAAAGCGTATAAATAATCCCAAAACATAATTAAAAAGGCCTTATTACAAACCCAAATTAAATCAAAAACCAAATAAAAATAAAGTTAAGTACCCAAATGGAAGTTCATGAAAAATCAGACTTTATTGCATGGCCTCCTCGAGCTCATCCGACTCCTCATCCGCGATCTCACGAATCACATGAAATGATAAGGGAGAAGGTGACTCACCAAGACTCAGTGCATAATCCCTCTCGCGGGTAATAGCCACGTACTTACACAAATTATAACCAAGCAATATATATATGATGCACCCAACCTAGCCATCCGAAAACTCCTTTTTCTACCCCGTGGTGGTACCAAACCACCGGTGGTGCCAAACCACCGTGACCAAAGTCATGATATTCAATATTGTGATACCAAATCACCGGTGACCCAAAGTCACAAATAATCGGATTGTGGGGCCAACCCACTTGTGATACCAAATCACCGGCGACAATCCCATATCTCAAAAAAGTGGGGCCAACCCACGGTGGTATTAAACCACAGGGACGAGTCGCTATGAGGTGCCAAACCTCTGGTGTCCCAAAGACACAAATGTGATACCAAATCACTGGTGACCAAAGTCACGAATAATCCAATTGTGGGGCCAACCCACTTGTGATACCAAATCACTGGCGACAATCCCATATCTCAAAAGTGGGGCCAACCCACGTGGTATTATTAAACCACGAGGACGAGTCGCTATGAGGTGCCAAACCTCCGTGGTGTCCCAAAGACACAAATGTGATACCAAATCAGTGGAGGTACCAAACCTCTGGTGTCTGAAGACACAAATATCAATCTTCCCCCTCCTCTCATATCACCCATCACAATGCAATATTTGAACAAATCATGTCAACATACTTTATTATGAATCACATAACAAATATATCATAAATCGTAGATCATGATTTCAATCCACATGTATTAACAACATATAGAAACGGACTTACCCGAATCCTCATTCATACCATCATGGTATCATATCAAGATCTCATCGTTTTCCCACTTTGATAATATGATTAGTAAATTAATATTATAAATACATATACATAACCGAGTTATAAAGTGTGTAAGGTACACACCTTTCACCAACACAAAAACTAACTTCCGGAGATCCGATCTACCGCACTAGATCACCTTGTCCTACATTCGGCCAAACCACAACACTTTAATCAAGACCATTCGGCCAACATCATATCTTAATCCCAAAAGCCTTAGGCTTTCTCAATCAACTTAAAGAATATTGAATCCTTACCACTTGACTTACCAACTTCGATTGCTAATGGAATGGACTTAGATCGATTGCTTCTGAAGTCCCAAAAAGCCTAAAAGAATGATTGATTCCTAATATTGATTAGAACCTTGAAACAAATGCCCATAGTTTCAACCTTTGTTCATAAGAAAACGACATAGAAAAGAGAAAGAAAAGAAGGAAAAACGGCCATTAACACTTACCCTTTTCTAAAACCGATTGAAGAAAACCCAAAATGAATGCCTACCCTTGATGATATTCGGCCAAAACAAATCAAAAAAGGAGTGGAAAGTTTCGGCTATATGGTTATGAAAGAAGAAAAATATGTGAGTAGAAAAGAGAATAAAAATGAAAGAGAGAGGATTCGGTTTTAGCAACAATGGAAGAAAGAAAAAGTAAGTTTGGGGAAGAAAGAGGTTCGGCTAAAAGAAACAAAAAAGAAATGTTGTGATTTTGAACAATATTCAAAAGAAAGAAAAGAGAGAAAATGGGATTAAGAGATTCGGCCAACACCTATTTTTCCAAAGAAGAAAAGTGCACAAAAATGCACAAAGTTCAAATGTAGTTTTGGTTTCAAAAGGACAAATGAAAGAAAGAAAATGGTATTTGGTTCAAACAAAATGAGGCTAAAAACCAAAAGCAAAATTGCACCAAAAGCACAATACACATTCGGCCAAGGAGGGGAGTTTTTGGAGAGAAAGAAAAACAAAAGCCAAAAGATGCACAAATGCAAAAGTTGACCAACTATCCTCCCCCAAACCTCCTCTCAATATTCGGCCACCCCCCATAGCCACACATGCCGTCCACATTCATGCACTAATGGCCTTGGAATAGTTTCCAAAACATCTTCCTTAAGCCAAGCCTTATGTCCCCCCATCCTTCCATAACCTTAAGATTCCTTTCCCAAAATACAAACTTTCCTAAACCAATATTCAACTTACCAAAAATTTGAAAGTCCAACCTTCCATATATAAAGCTTGACCGTCCATTAATGCTAAGATGTACAAAAATACAATCCTCAAAATGCCTTCCATGCTACTCGAACCATTTCCCTCATGCCACCTTTCAAGCTCCTTATCCACTATGCCACTAACTCCTCATGTGCTTTAATTTAACACTTAAATTAACTTAAGTGTCAAGCTCACTTAATCCACTTCACTAAATTTTTCCATACTAAAAATTATTCTAGCTTAGCTAATATTTCCAAGCCTTCACACAAATATACTAAGCACACAATAACAATCATATCCAAGCTAACACAAGTAACAACATGATGCACTAATATTTTTAGGATATTACACACATACAACACACGAAAACAACCAAAAACCCACAAACACCTGAACACTACTATTATTCTTTTGAAATCAAATTCTCCAAGATGCCCTTGTTTTAAATATATATATACCCCCTTAGCTTTGTAAAAATTTTTAAAAATACCCCTATCATGTAAAATGACCAAAATACCCCTGATTTGTAAAATGACCAAAATACCCCTGATTTGTAAAATTACCAAATTACCCTTGATTTGTAAAATTACCAAATTACCCCTGATTTATGAAATGACCAAAATACCCATGATTTGTAAAATTACTGAAATAGCCCCGGATTATAAAATTACTGAAATACTCTCGGATTACAAAATTACCAAAATACCCTTGGATTACAAAATTACCAAAATACCCTTATTTCATGAAATCAACAAGGAACTCTATTTTGAAAATTACGAAAATACCCCTGTAGGATAAATTACGGAAATACCCCTGGGTAGTGAAATGACGAAAACACCTCTCCATGATGAATATAGGTTTATGGATGTACTTGTATGCTAATGTCTGATGACTGAATGTGTGTGCTTCCTAGAATTAGAAGGTAAACTTGAGAATGAAACTGTAGATAGGTTCGAATTCGAAAGAACTACTCTTAAAACTACTAATCATAAGACTGCTCGTGGATAATCAGTGGAAGAAAACCAATAACTCATAAAAACTTTAATCAGTTAAACGCGAACCGATAGCATGAGTAAAAGGGGACGAGGACGCTCTAGATGTAAATACCGGTGCGTACTCTACCATAGTGTACTAAGTGTTTATTTTGGGTTTAGAATTGGAGTGCACAGCAAAAGCATGGTAGTGAGACTTAGGTAGAACGATTTATAGTTAGTTGGAAATTTCGAGGACGAAATTTCTTTAAGGGGGTAGAACTGTAACATCCTGAATTTTTGGGCCTATGCGTTTAATGGGTGAATATGTTTAATATGTTAATTTAAGTGATAGGGGTCCACATTGGGCTCAGGATTAGGCAAAGGCCTTGGTTAAATTATCTGATGAGGCATTATAGAGTTAAAAGGTGGTGATTGTGTTTAAAATACTAACGTGGGCTTGTGGCCCAACAAAAGGTGGCACTGTAAGGGAATTAGAAGGTGGCGTCATTAACAATTAAAGGGACCCAAGTTTTGGCCGCAAGGAGCACATGTCTCTGGGCCAATTTCGGCATTTTAAAGGGAGCAAGGGGTGACGCCACACATAAGGAGTCAGGGGCCCAAAATTGAAGTTTCATAGAGCCCAATTCTTTTAATTTAAGTTAGCTAAATTTTGGACAATAGGATAGGTGGAGTGGGTGGCAACAAGGCTAAAATTTAGGGGTTTTAATGTTTAAAATATGTGGATAATAAGCAAATAAAGGCTAAAATTTAGGGATTTTAATGATTAAAATATGTGGATAATATGTTGATAAAGGAGGGAGGAGTTAGAGATAATTAAGTCTCTTTTAGATGAGCTAGTAGATTAAGATAAAGGAGAAAAGATAGGATTTATCTGCAAGGTTAGGTAAGGGCTGAAAGTTCTATAAATAGGGGGAATATCTCTTCAATTCCGGCATTTGGGTTTTTCTCTCATTCTTTTCTCTTCTTTTCTGAGTAAAAGCTGAAAACTCCTAAAGTTGCATCTTCTTCTTCATTCTCTGCAAAAGCCGAAATCTCTAAGCCTAATCCCTCATCTTCACTTTGATTCAAAAGCCGAAACTCTTTCCATTCTTTTTCTTCCTAGCCGAAATCTTCAAGTCACTTCCTTGTTTTCTTTTCTTCTTCTCTTTCCCTGTCAGAAATCGAAACTCTTCACTCAAGTATTTTAAAAGCCAAAGACACATCAGCCTTCTCTTGTTCATACTTTTTCTGGGATTTTCCTAAAAGTTGAAATCCCTAGATCTCATCTCCTGTGATTGCCGAATTGCTTCTGTGGTGCCTACTTGTGCCGAAATCTGAATGGAACTTTAGTGGAGTCAATCGCATAGATCTCTAAGTTATAGATCGGTAGCACTCGAATCGTGTTACTTTCGAGATTCAAGGTAAGAAGATCTATTAGTTTCAACATGTAAATTCGGGATTTACTAACCCTTGGCCGAATATAGGAGAGGCCCTATTTTCACATCTTTTCAGCTTTTTGAGCAAAGTTGTAGATTGGTCTAGCAAGGGTATCGACATTAATCAGGCGTGTAACTCTCCACACCATCTAGATCTGTTTGTTAAATATGATTCTGTTAAATGTCAAAATCCCTGCAAAACGTTTGAAACCCAAAGAGGGTAAAGCAAATCACTAGGTTAGTGATCCCTGTCGTTCTAAATGAATGTTCTGATTAAATGATATGAGTATGCCGATTTTCTATAATTGCATGGGTTGGGTTTGATGAAAGGAGGAAGTTATACATTGTAGGGATTTTTACCGTGATCTGTTGTAGCGGTTCCTTATCGTGATCTATTGTAGCGGCTTTTGCCGTGATCTGTTGTAGTGACTACAGCCATGATCTGATGATGAGTAGCACGACTGCCATCAAGGCGTGCAGCGGTGTGGGTTAATTGTAGAAATCCCCAATGGTGTGAATGGCTGGTACGGGGGCGTGTAGCGGATGGAAACCTAGGATTTGGGTTGGGCTTTGCATATTATTTTTGTTATGTATATTAATTATTCTGTTTTATAGGACTAAAGCCCAAATCTAATTGTGCCTGAGGGTTGCACACTGAGACTCGCGACTCACCCTTTTAATTTAACACTTTCAGGTGACACCTAGTGCATCGGATCGGGCTGGAGAGGAACGCGAGGTGGCCATGCAAAAGAGAGCAATTGGATTCAGCTAAAAGGCTTTAGTCTGTTATTTTATATTTTGCAGATTTTAAGTATGGTTGTAATAAGGCCACGGGCCACTAGACTATTATTTTTGATTGGGTTATGTTGGGTTTTTAAGTTTTATGTTTTCAATTAAGTTAAGACATGTATGAAATTTTAGTTTTTATTTAAAAATCCATCAAGATAATTTATAACTTAATATTTTATACTTTAATGAATTCTTAAGCTTTCGGAATAAAGGTTTAAACCTAGTAATTGTTTTCCAAAATGCGACATGTTTTGTGAACTCCGTTAAGTGACATACCAGATCCGGTTGTAGCGTTTGGGCCGGGTTTGGGGTGTTACAGTATTGGTTATTAGATTATTCTTAAAATATAACTTATCTTCATATGACATATATTCTATAGTACTTACTGGTTTAGAAGTACTAGCATTATTAGTCATTTCTATCATCCAGTCTTTTGGAATTGATAGGTCTTTTAAATGTAATAATTTTGGTTGAATTTCTGTAGTAAGCTTATTGGGCTCAAAAAGCTCAATTATTTTATTATTTATTTCTTTTATTTCCACTTCTGCTGTATTAGTGTATTTATTAATAGAAGTCTAGCTTATTGCTAAATCTTCTGCTAAATCACTAATATCACTAATTAATAAAAATTATGAAAATGTTGAAAATACAGCAAGAATATTGGGTAATAAAATAGAAAATATAGCCACTAATGATATAAAACTGGAAACCCCAGGAGAATCTAATTAGCCCATACCTATACCTTATAAGGTAGATGATTTAAATAAAAGAAATGTAGCTCAAGGAGGAATATACTTAGACTTAACTAATGTTCCTTTATCAGACTATGAAAAAACAATAGATGATTGGGCACAATCTATGACTATTGTTGTAAATAACAACAGTACAGCTTGGTCAAAAGAAAAGTTTTTAAATTATTTTGTAGGAACTTTTCAAGGTGATGTTCTATAATTTCTCAGACGATGGGAAGAATCTGAGAAAGAAAAAGAACAAAAGGGTCAACTTATTAATCACATAAGTACCCCTAAAGATTTATTAAAAAGGATTAAAGTTTCATTACCATCTACTCTAACAGCTCTTATTGGATTTCTCATAAGTTCTCATTTTTCTGATGGAATAGGATTTTCTCTACAGCTACTAGTTGTAGCTCCTGTATCTAATAAAACATTTAAAGAATATGAATTATATTCTCTAAATTGAAATGTAATTTCAATGTAAGTCTAATATTTCCTGGGTTGGAAACGTGAAAATGTTAATTATATCCTTTTTTCCAAGTTTCATTTGTTGAAGTATTGGTTTTTCTTTGACTTTTGTATCTTTAGATATTTTATCTAATTTATTAGTATAATATACCGGTTTTAATTCTATAGGTAAATATTGGTTTTTCCAATATTCTATATTTTTATCAATTTCCCTAGGTTTCGGTATTTCATAATCATATGGATCTGCTTGTTCAGTATCCATGGGTTTACAAATTTCTATATTTTCATCCTCTTCTGTTGAAGTGTTTTCTTCATCAGAATTATGACTAGTAACATTAATATCTACATCAGAATTATTAGAACTTTTAGAACTATCACTGCTTTCGGTAGTATCATAATTTAACATATAGTGATAATTATACTTAGTAAATAGATCTTTATGTTTTTCATAAAGTTCTTCTATTAATTTTAAATATTCTACTTGTTCATTTTTATCTTCTGTTTTAGAAAATTGGTTTTTCCAATGTTCTATTAAAGTTTTATAAGAGTCAAAATCATATTTTTCTTGTTTTTTAACATTTTCTCTTTTTTGTTTTGTTTTTTCTTTTTTATTATAGGTAGAAGATTCATCCGAAGAATCATTTTCATCTGATAAAGCTAAAATAACATTACTATTACCATAATATAAAGGTCCTAAATCTAAGTCTGATTCTATATTATTATTATTAATAACTTGATCTAATTTATTATTAACATCAGATAATAATTCTTTAGACTTGTTATTCAAATCTAAATCTGTTACTACTCCCATATTATCTACTTTTTCTTCTATTTTACTAATCTTAGTATATAGTTTATTAAAATATATAGATGTCATATCTATTAAGCTATTGATACCTTTACTAAGAGCCGAAATGTTATTTTCATTCTTAGAGTCAATATGCATAGTATGATTACAAGTTTTATCTTTATATAAACAATCCATTTCTTCCATGTTTTTTATTTCTGGTACCTAAAACCTTCTGTGTCTTTAACGTCTTCACACAACGCCTACAACGTCCCACTCGGACTCAACGGCAAAAAGAAGACAAAACGACAGATATATGGGTTTTGAGATAAACTCCAACGAAACAAACGGAATTGAAGATAAAAGATAGAAACTTACAATGATATCTACGATATTAGAACTCCAGAAATCGTTACTCCGGGGCTCCTCTGATACCAAGTACCGGGGGGAAAGGAGGGGATATCCACAAACGGAAGGCTATTAAAATATCGTAGAATGAAAATAAAACTGGAAGATAGTAGATAATTTACAAAAGTATGATCAAGAAAGATTTTTATATTTTCTTGAGCAAGAAAGTTTACAAAAGAAAACTAAAGGATTCTAAAACTGATATTTTTCGAGATGTTCCGAGATGCCTTGTTTAGGCTACAACATTGCCTATTTATAGTGAAAATTCTAAACTCTAATTTAATTACAATTGAAGTCCAAATAGTATATTGATAACAATAACTAAATGTTGGCTTCATGATTTTTCCACGACGCCATCTTGATTTGATGGTTGCTTCCACCGTCTTATATGAAAATTGTTGTGGTTGCTTCCACGTTTCAATTGCATTGATGGTTGCTTCCATCATGCCTGACATCATCTTTGTCCTTTGGTGGTTTCCTTCTTTTTAAGTCACTGCTAAAATTGAATGCTTCTCCTTTTTGGATATCATTCTTCCACGTGTTGTGTTTTGTTTTTATCCTTCTTGGATATTTCTGAGATTCATCTCCTCGATTTCATCAAGGTGTAATAAGTCTGGTGAAGGAACTGGTGTATTCCAGCTTTCTCACGTGTCTTTGATCTCCGCTGCTAACGAATAATCATCTATCTCCATGTCAGCTATCTTTGTTAATAACTGAACAGCTTCTCTATTTCTGTCTTCTTGGGTTCTTCCAGTGTCATATGCTAAAATTCTTTTACCATCGGTCCAGAACAATTAAGTTTCTTGGTGAAGAAGATTTTCGGCCATGGTTATCATATCAATTCTGGCTTGAATTTGATAATTGGTAAAATTATTATAACAATTGGCAATGGCTTTTGACAATTTTTGTTGGTCTTCTTCTACTGCGGAAAGGGCTTTTCTCGAAAACAAAGTACGAATATTCCAAATTTGATATGGCTGATAAAATTTTTCCTTTTAAGCAATACCAATAAGACTACATATTTCTATATGAAAATAGTAGATAAAATCATCTAAATCAACAAAATTTGTTAATCTAGATTTTACTATAGCGGGAAAATCTTTTAATAAATGAAAAGAAAGATTTTGGACTGTTATTTCCTTAACAAATCCCCATTCAATACTGGTTATATCAAATAGTTCATGATTAAGCCTAAATTTGATAGTAGGAAATTGTTCTCCTATATCATTAGTAAAAACATAGGCTTGTAAATAATATTTTGAAAAAGTTTCTGAAAATTGAGCTTGCTGGTTGCAAATAACTCTATCTATTTTTGAAAATATATCCGGTGGTAGAATTTGTCTACATTTGTTATATTGACATATTCTAAACATTTTATTAATAATAGAACTGTTTGTTCCCTTATTAATAAAATATTGGAATATATCAAGATAATTACTTATCTCCTTAATATCTGTATATTCGACTAGGATTTCATCCCAATCTCTGTATAAAACAGATTTAAGTAATAAATCATGAGCTTCTTTTTCCTTAGTTGTTTTTTCAACTAAGAATTAAAAAGCGTGTAAAGAGCTCTTCTAAAGTTTGCTCTTTGGTCAAGAATATGGGTTTTCCATATTTTGTTTATAAAATTATAATATTCGGGTATTCTGGATTATAAAAATCTTTTATTTCAGAATTTGAGAATTTGTTGTTTTTTCAACAAATTTTCTGCTTTCTTTTATAATTTCAGCATAGCTTTTTTGATATACTGAATAAGGATCTTGAGACCAAGTAAAATCATTCACTGGATTTGGTGATTGTGTTCCAAATGGTTGGTTTACCATTGTGTAATATCCTAATTTTGTGGTTTACCATACGAAGTGCTATATGGTCGGAAGTGTCGTACCCATACATGTTGGACGGAGTTGGGAGAGCGGCAGTTGTTGGGTCCAGAGCTGGTTACAGAGACAGAGGATAAGGTGAAGGTGATTAGAACTTGTTTGAAAGAAGCCTCGGATAGGCAGAAGTCTTATGCCAATCTTAAATGGAAGGATATAGAGTTTGCCGAAGGTGACAAGGTTTTCTTGAATGTATCGCTGTGGAAAAAGGTTCCGAGGTTTGGAAGGAAAGGCAAGTTAAGCCCTAGATTTATTGGGCCCTATCGGGTGTTGAAACGAGTGGGACCAATGGCTTATCAGCTCGAGTTGCCCCCAAAGTTAAGTCAAATCCACGATGTGTTCCATGTTTCCATGCTTAGACGCTATCGCTCGGATCCATCACATGTTGTGCCAGTGGAGGAGATAGAGGTGAATTCAGACTTATCTTTTGAGGAGGAGCCTGAAACACCCAACACCCTGCCCACGAGCCTGGACCGGATCTGGTATGTTCCTCGAAGTAAACCGGTTAAAAATTCTTTTATTACTTTGGAAAACTGTGTGTTTTGAAGAAAGTTTGTTTGTGGGTTGGGCTCGAGTTGAAAACAAGTTTGTTTTATATTGAAAACCCATTTATTTCAGGTGACAAAATATTTAAAGTTTATTTCAAATTAAATTTGCTTAGTCTTTAATGAACAAAAAGTTCGTAACATGATAAATAAACAAACAGAAATAAAAGAGTTCAACTATGGCCTTATTACATCAAATAAACCCAAATAATTTAAAATACTTAAATAAAAATAAAATGTCCAAATAAAATTCCTTGCTGAGCATGGCCACCTTTAAGCTCCTACCGACCTTGTCCATTACTGATCATCACCAAAAATGTTCCCTAGCACGGTGAGTCAACAGACTCAATGTGTACACAACACTAAGTCCAAATAGAATCAGGCATAACAAATATTATACATTCATATCATAGCATACAAATTATGATGTATTCCCAAACCCAAACCTAATAAGCCATCCACTACACTCCCCCGTACCAACCTGTACACCGTGGGGACTACTAAGTCGACCCTCCTTCCGCTACACTCCATATCGCGGTCTTAGGTCACCGCCTTTGTGGTGTTAGGTCACCACATTCAGATATCGCGGTCTTAGGTCACCGCATTCGATTCTCGTGGTCTTAGGTCACCACATTCGGATACCACGGTCTTAGGTCACCGTGTTCGTGGTCTTAGGTCACCACATTCACTTCCCCTTTCAATAACCCATATGCCCCATTTTGTGATATGCATTAATATGCCAAAGTTCACATTCTTATTCTCATGTTACAAATAACATATTTCATATTCCTAGTAGGAGTAGGAAACGTACCTAAGTACTTAGTACCATAACATGGTACCTTAGCCACTTTCTTATTCTTAATATCACATATTTTAATTAGACATAGCCATAAAACTTATTAAGAATTAGTGTGGGGCACACACCTGATTCGCTTAGCAAATTCCTTGAGATCTTGAAATCTGATCTATCGCTTAGATCCTTAATCCCTACATTTGATTAATCACTTACTAATTTAATAAAAAGCCATTTGGCCATAAATCCAAATCCTAGTAGGATTAGTATACTAAAACTTACCTTGTTGCCGATTTGATAATTAATCAAATCCCAGAAACTTGTATTCTTCCCCTTTGAAATCGGCTAATCACTAGATCCCTTGAATCGGTTAGTTTTCGGCTTAAAACACATAAAAATAGATCTAACTACTAAAATAGGCCTTGGTCTAATATTCATAGTCACTTACCTTAAGGATCTTAAATCTCGAAATTATCCCTTGGTTATAGCTTCTGTCGAAATCCGTAAAACCACATGTTAGATCAACTTCTAATGTAACATCCAAGATTTAGGGGCTATGCAGTTTGGGTATAATTCAAGTGTTGGAAGGTTTTTGGGTGTGCTTGGATGTGTTTAGAGGTTTTAAGAATGCTTGGATGGGAGGGGAGTACCTTGGAAAATTTTAGATCTTCAGTGGTTAAAAGGGGAGCTTGGCTTTAGAGGGCTTAAGAGATTTATTTGGGAGGCTATGACACAAGAATGTCTTTGGTGGAGTGGCATGGAGGCGCTACTTGGGGCTGTGGGAAGGTGACGCCTTAAGGTCTCAGGTTCGAATCAAGGAGGTAGCAAAGTGGTTTTAATTTTTGGGTTTTGGCGTTGCAAGGAAGGAGGCCTTAAAAGGAGCTAGGGCGAGTCTTTGACACAAGCAGCACCTTGGCAAAGTGGTTCCCGTGCGCCACTTAGGAGCTGGAGGTGAAGATGGGCGCTGGTTCGAGTGGCTGCAGCAGCATTTTGGCGTGTTTTATTTTTATATGCGGTGATGGGCTTGAGTAGGAAGGGTTTAAAGTTAAGTGTTGGGGGCTTTATGACATGAAATTCAATGTGGCCGAGTGGCCTGGGGCATTGGAGGAGAGGTGTGCAGCAGTAAGGTTCCAGGTTCGAAACAAGAGAATTGCGTTTGGAGTTTAATTTTTATTCTTTTGGCAAAGTGATTTGATGGTGTTGGGCGGCACATGGGAGCTCCAAATAGATAAGATTAAATTGATGTTGTTTAGTCCTTTTTGAATTCGGCTGGTGGGTAAGTGATAATCTTGCTTTATTTTATTTATTTTTGATAATTGTGGGATTATTTTACTTAGTTTAAAATTAGTAAATAGGAGATAATGGTTGTTATTGGGTTATTTTTGATTTGATAAGGAGATAAAATAGGGATAAAATAGTTAGGGAATTGGACTAATTCAAATTAGTTTGAATTAGTAGGTGATGGCCGAATCTTGGCTTCTTCATGTGGAGGGAGTGGCCGAATTCTATAAATAGGGGGGTAGAGTGCTGAAATTATTCTTTTAGTCTCTTGCCGAAAATTAGTATTTGTGTCTCCTAAATTCTGCTAGTAGCCGAATGTTCACTTGAACCCCCCTAAACCTCATTTTGTCTACTTCTATTTCTTTTGTTCTTAAGCCGAATTATTCACCCTTCTATATTTATTTTTATTTTTATTTTTATTGTGTTAAGCCGAAACCTTACCCTCCTAAACGTTCCCTATTCACTTTGTTCTCCATTTTAATTGTTGACCGAATACCAACATTCTCCCTCTCATTTTTTTTGGTTTTCTTTCATCACTTTGCAAGCCGAATCTTCTCTCTCACTTCTAATCTTCCATTGCCGAAACTTCCCATCTTCTAATTGTTTTCATCTTGGCCGAATATTGGTGGGGTGTTGATCTCTTTGGGCTCTTTCTCAATTGATTGGGGTAGGGCACCCGGGGTTTCGAAGCAGTCAAGTGAAGCCTCCATATTTAAGCGATCGTTTGGTAAGTGGTGGTAAGAAGTTATTTTATTGATCTACTCTTTTAATAGTCGTTAAGCCGAAGGCTTGTGAGGCTAACAGTGTTGCGTTTTAGGGTGCGTTAAAGGAGGACTCTTGGAGATTAAATCATCAAGGTAAGGTGGTGGTAAAGTATTCGGCCAAAGGGGCCTTTTCCATGAATTTTTTGTTAATAGCCGATTCTAATAATGATGTAGTAGGGATTTGCAGGCAACTTCATAGGATCAGTGGTGTTCCGGATCCAAGTTTACCTTCGTAAGGATGTTAGTAAGTGATTTAGATTCGTTAATAGTAGATTATGACTTCGTTGATTAATCGTGTGGTCCCGATTAAGTGTCATCGATGGATGCGAGTACGACCAAGGGAAAAAGGAAAGCTCCCATCCCGAAGTTCAAGAAGAGGTCTGCTTTCTCAGATGCGAGATTGGCCACCGGTGTGTGGGCGCAAGAGAGAAGAAAGCTACGGTGCGCGTACCGTAGTTTCATTAAACGATAGCATCGGGATCGAGGGTTTAGAGCTTCAGGTCATAAGGTGTGTAGTTAGCCATTGTTTCCGGGATTTGTGTGATATATGCTCGTGTTATTTGTTTACTAATAAATGCAGTGGCATATGTGAAAGGGATATCCTTAAGGGGTATGATGATAATCAGGTTAGTAGCAAGGTTGTTAATATGTTATCATTTATTTAGACATGAGTGTATGCCTATATTTGTGAATGACATGCACATGCATCATATTGACATTATATCATGTTACATGTGCATGGGTGGGTTATGAAAGAAGGACCGGGTGTACTTCGAGTACGTGGTTGATGTCAGCTTTGTGCTACATCGTGGATTGGCACTGACTGAGGTTGCGTTGTGGACTCTTTGCGATTAAGTTCGCGTGGTTACCTTGATTGATATCGGTTCTATGCCATATCGTGGCTGATGGGTTGCTGTGTGCTCCATCGTGGTTGATGTTAGCTACGCGCTACATCGTGGATGGCATTGGTTGCCTTTTTGGAGGGAAAAGGAGAGGGTGACTCGTTAGTCCCCTGGTGTGTGGTAGGCTGGATTAGGGGGTGTGTAGCGGATGGACCTTAGGTTTGGGTTGGGTTTCATGTTGCATTGTTTCGTTTATGAAATGACATGGAAAAGGGCCAAGCGCAATACGACATGTGGATATGATATGTTATGAGAACATATGTGGAAATGGGCCAAGCCCGAAGATGATCGATGGATTGATGAGAAAAGGGCCTAGCCCAGTACTGGAATATTTGATTGTGGGCCAAGCCCGAACGTGGTAACGCTCGATTATATTTACATGTTGCATTTGATTGGGTTGATTTGTGGTTAACATGTGGGTGGATATCGGTGGTTTAATTACACACTCGAGTCATGTGACTCACCCAACTTTTTAAACATCGCAGTGATTCGTGACTATTGGACCGGGTTGGAGTGGATACAAAGGTGGCCATGCGAGAAGGGGATTTTCATGCGTAAGATGTTTTACTTTATTTAATTATTTTATATTATCGATTTTGGGTATTTATTTGATGTAATAAGGGCCACTTTTATTTAAAGTATTCTATTTATGATTGTTGAAGTTTATATTATACTTAGAAATATTTTTACAAATGATTAATATCATACCAACTTATAATAAAGTTTTAATTCAAATCGAGCTTATATTATTTAATAATTTTTAATGGACACACTTTCCAAAAGTTAACAAAATTTTCAAGTTTTATTCTAAAGTCAAAGATTTTTCAAACATTTTCCCGCAGTGACATACCAGATCCGATCAAGACTTGTGGGCCGGGTTTGGGGTGTTACATCTAACCTTTAATCACAATCAATGGCCCTTGGTCGAATGTCAGATATGACTTACCTTGATGGTCAAATCCCGAAGATCTTTTCCTTTATAGTCGACTATGGCAAAAATCCCGAAAGAATCCTTCCAAATTTCGGCAAATAAGAATATTGATGGGATTAGTCCTAGATTTCGACAAATCTAAAAGAAAAGAATAGAAATCAAAACTTGTTCTTACCCTTTCTTGAAGAAATCGATAGCACCTATGCTTGAAGCCCCTCAAAGATTCGGCTTTTGATGGATTGGAAAGAAAAGAAATTGGCTAATGGTGATATCTTGAATTTTCGGCTTTCGCTAACAAAAAGAAGAAGAACAAATGCTCTAGGAAATTCGGCAGAGAGAAGGGTTGAGAGAAAGAATGATGAATGGCCCTCTTTTCCTTATATAGCCGAATTTATATAGCCGACTTTACTAACTTAGAATCCCTTACTTGGCCATCACTCCTCTATTTTGATAGCTTGATCTCTTTAATTATCTCCTAAAATAAAAGATAATTCAAAGAACTATCCTTACTTAGCCAAAAATTATTAAACTCAAAGTCCCTTACTTGGCCATCACTTCTCCCTTATTTTCCTAATTAAAGAATAATTCCTCATTTATCTCTTGAAAACAATCTAAAATAATTCCATTATTTATCCCTTATTTATCCACTATTTATCTCTTAAAAATAAAAGAATAAAGGCTCCTAAATTATAGCCTTGTGCTGTCCACCTCACTTCTTCTGGAAGCAAAATAAAATTTCTTTTATTTGCTTTCCCTGTGACTCGAACTCAGGCCCAATCCCCTTGCATGTGGTGCCATTTCCAGAGGCCCTAGGTGGCATCTCCAGGCCACTTTTCCAAGCCTGTTTGCGTGTCAAATTTCACATATTTTCTCTCTTAAGGCCATCTTGCCTTAATTTCCTCTTTTAAACTTTAAAACTCGACATTTCTAAGTCATTTCTAAGTTTCCAAAAATTTTCATTTGCCTCTTTAAACTTGACATTTCTTTACATTTCCAAGTTTCCAGAAATGTTCACTTTCCTCTTTTGAATCATTTCTAAATCATTTCCTTACATTTCCAGGTTTCCAAAAATGTTCACTTTCCTCTTTTAAACCTAACATTTCCATACATTTCCAGGTTTCCAAAAATGTTCATTTCCATACATTTCCAGGTTTCCAAAAATGTTCAAAATACATTCATAACACATAAGACATGTCATTTCGTACAATTAAGCCGAAAATACATAGGCCCTTTTCAGGATGTTACAGAGCCAGTGCAGATCCTAGATCAGGATGTTAAGGCTTTGCGTAGGAAATCTGTTCCTTTGGTAAAGGTACTATGGCGAAACCATGGATCGGAGGAAGCGACATGGGAGCCGAAGGATATTATACGATAGCAATACCCTCAACTTTTCTGACCAGGTAAATTTCGAGGTCAAAATTTATTTTAAGGGGGTAGAACTGTAATATCCTGATTTTGTGGGTCTGTGCATTTGGTATGTTGCATGGCTGAGTTAGTAGTAAAGGCTTTGAGGTGTGGATTGGGCTCAGGTTTGGCTTAAAACCTGGGTTAAATTGCTTATAAATAATGTTAGTTTATAACTAAAAGTTAAGTAGGTATGTTTGGTAGCAAGTTGGGCTTGTGGCCCAAAGTTTGGAAGTACAATAAGTGGGCATATAGGTGGCATCACAAGGGGAAGGAGTTTGGGCCTTGTGTGGCCGCTTGGGGCCCAAATTAATGGTCAAAAATTCGGCACTCTAAAGGGGAGGGGTGGACGGCACATGAGCTACATTATAGGAGCTTTATTTCTTTTTAATTTAGTAATTAAAAGCTGATAATTAATAGGGAAGAGTTGGTTCTAAGTTGGCCTCTTCTAAAGATGAGATAGGGATTGGGTTATCATGCAAGATAAGAGCTATCAGGAGGGAGAGAGTTGGCCGAAACTCCAACTCTGAGTGTGTGCATATGTATAGCCGAAATTTGGAAGGAGAGTTATCATCTTTTCCATTTGTTTTCTCACTTTCTCATCTTTTCTCTCAAGCCAAATTCTTTTCTCTCCTTTCTCTCTTCTAGCCGAAGTTCCCTAGCCTTCTTCTCTTCTCCAACATCTTTCTGAAAGCCGAAATCTTCTTGCTCATATTTCTCTTCCATAGTCGAATCTACAAGGGAGGTTTCTGTTTCCCGAAGGTGCACCATAAGCCGCATACTCCTTAGTAATCTAGTGAGTTTCGGGAATTTGTTCTATGCGATTTCACTCTTTCGGGAATTTGTTCTATGTGATTTCACTCTTTCTTTTCATTAAGATCTAACCCAAAACACTTATTCTAAGGCCTGTCGGTTTTCCTCTCTGCTTCTAGTAGCTGAATCTGTCTCATTAAAGGTCTCCTGTGCCGATTTGGTGGAAAAGCCGAAGGTAGGTAGTGGTAGGTTCGGCCGAATGGCCTTTCTTGATTTCTTTTATTTGGCCGAATGCCATATGGGCTAGATTGGTGGTAATTATCAGTTTATTTGATATTTTGAGGATGGCCGAATGTAGATTGGAAGGTGACGGGTTCGTAAGGACTTTTCGGGATTTGAAAGTTAGGTAAGAGTTCTTTTAAATGCTATTACTATTTATTAGATCTTATCGATCTGATTGGTTTAGTGACCAAAAGGTTATTATAGCCGCTAATAACAGTCAAGCAGTAGGAGGGGTTGGATCTGTAAACCCAACGCCAGAGTAGCGTAGAAGCAGTAAAAGCGGTAGTACGAAAATCAGGTGTGTAACTCTTACACACTTTCTTACGTAATATGTTTTATGTTATGTGTTATTAAAAAGCCGGAATGACGGCAATGGTTATGAAAATACCCTTGTGGGTAAAAGCAAGGATACCGGGTAAGTTGTTGTCTTGTAAATGTGATTTTATATGTTAAGCATGATCATACTGATATTGATTACATGAGTACATGCAATGGGTGATGAGAGAAGGGGGAAGTATGACCCATTAGACTGTCACCAGTGATTTGGTATCACACAGTGGGTTGGCCCCACATATTACAAAATTGTGACTAAGTCTCAGTGGTTTGGCACCACCAGTGGTTTGGTACCACATACGATTATTTTGTAACTTCGATTACCAGTGGTTTGGTACCACATATGATTATTTTGTAACTCTGGTTACCAGTGGTTTGGTACCACTAGGGGTAGATTTGGGAGACCCGGATGGATACTTAGGTGGGTTATATGACTTGCATATTATTGTATGAATTTGTGTAAGAGCATAATTTTCTTGGGATGGGGATTTATACACTGAGTCTCGGTGACTCACCCCTTCCTTTACATTTTGCAGATCAGACTTAGATCGTGGATATGAAGCCGGAGTGGACTCGAGGTGGCCATGCTCAGCACTTGGTTTATTACAAAGTTTTCTATTTGAACTTAGTTGTTTTATTTTAATTTTGGTTTGCATCGTTGTAATAAGGCCGCCTAACTATTATGTTTAGACATTTTACTTGGTCGTTCCTATAACTTTTGATAAGCAAACCTGATATAATAAATTGGTTGTTTTTTTCAAAACCTCAATAAGTATGTTTTTTTGTAACACCCTGGTTTAGGGGCTAGGCAATTCGGGTATAATTCAAGTGTTGGAAGGTTTTTGGGTGTTTTTGGATGTGTTTTAAAGTTTTAAGAATGCCTGGATGAAAGGGGAGTACTTTGGAAAATTTTAGATTTTTGGTGTAAGAAGGGGGAAATGGGGCAGGAAGGCCTTAAAATAATTTAGGGGAGTTTATGACACAAGAAAGGAGTTGGCAAAGTGGCTCTATGCGCTGCTTAGGGGCTGGAAATAGCGCTAATGAGGGCCTGGGTTCGAGTTCAGGCGGCAACAAGGGTGTTATATTTTTGGGTATTGGGCGTTAGGCCTAGCAAGGCGTTATAATTAAATTTGGGGGGCTTATTGACATGAAAGGTAGGTGGGTGGAGTGGCTAAGGCGCTACTTGAAAAGGCGCTTGGTGCAGGTCGCGAGTTCAAGGCGCAGGGGAAGCGAAATTTTGATATTTATTTTGCAAGCTGGCGTTGGTGATGGAAAAGGCTTAAAAGAATATACTGCGCGTTTATGTCACAAAACAACGCCTGGCCCAAGTGGCTCAGGCGTTATTTAGTCTCTTCGTTTCCCCAGGGACCTATGTTCGAATCTTGGAGGTCGTAGGTGGAATTGTTTTTTTTTTTTGCTGCCGATTGGTGTGAAGGTGGACGGCACATGGGTGTTGCATTTGAAGTGTAATTCTTGTTGGGCAGTAGCTGATAAGTGTTAGACGGCTAGGTGGGATTAGTGTTTAATTTTATCTAGTATTTGTTTTTTTTATTGTAGGATAATTATTATTTTTTTTATTTGGATAAGTGGGATAATAGTGGAACAATTCAAATTGTTTTTGAATTGAACTAATTCAAATTAATTTGAATTAGTAGGTGATGGCCGAATGATGGATTCTTCATGTGGGAAGGTGCCGAATGCTATAAATAGGGGGGTAGGATGCTGAATTATTCTTTTAGTCTCTTGCCAAAAATTTTGTTCTGGTGTCTCCTAAATTTTGCTAGTAGCCGAATTATTCACCCTCCCATATTTTAACTGTGTTAAGCCAAAACCTTACCATCCCAAACATTCCCTATTCACTTTTGTTCTCCATTTTAATTGTTGACCGAATACCAACATTCTCCCTCTCAATTCTTTTGTATTCTTTCATCCCTTGGCAAGCTGAATTTTCTCTCTTACTTCTAATCTTCCATTGCCGAAACTTCCCATCTTCCAATTGTTCTCATCTTGGCCGAATTCTAGGTGCGGGGTGGATCTCTTCGGATTCTTCTCCTCAATCATTGGTAGTCAGATTCGGTAGGTGGTGGTAAAGATCCATGTTTTAATCATTCTTTTATTATTCGAAAGCCGAAGGCTATTAAGGCTAATCATTTATGCGTTTAGGGTGTGGTCGATTGCAAAAAAGGACCATTCTCAGAGTCTGAGATTTGATTGGAAATCAAATCAGCTTTAAGGAGCAAGGATATTTAGGGACATAGATCAGTTCTCCGGGATTCAAGATATCTTGGTAAGCAATATTTGGTAAAGGTTCAACATTTAGTTTATGACTTGGAGGTTTAACCCATTTATCTGATTAAGCTTTTCGATGGAGACCAATACCAGTCAAGGAGGGCAAGAGAAAGCCCCTGTCCCGAAGTTTAAGAAAAGAGCCGTCTCGGCAGTTCGGGATTGGCCACCGGGGTGTGGACGTGCAGCAGAAAACGTTAGGCAAATAGCTGTAGTCTCGCTAAACGATAGCGTCGGGATCGAGGGTTTAGAGCTTCAGGTTATAAGGTGTGTAATTAGCCTACTGTTTCCGGGTTTTATGCGTTATATGTTCACTAACAAGTGCAGTAATAAGTGTACCATATATATATATCCTTAAAGGGTATAGCGATGATCAGGTTAGTATCGAACCTGTTGCAATGTGATTACTTGCTTGTATGTGAGTATGTTTATGGATATTAATAAGCATGTACATGCATTATCATGATTATATTTTATGTGGCATGTGCATGGGTGGGTTATGAAAGAAGGTACGGGTGTACTTCGAGTACGTGGTTGATGTCAGCTTTGTGCTACATCGTGGATTGGCGCTGACTGAGGTCACGTTGTGGATCTTTGCGATTTAGTTCGCGTGGTTACCTTGATTGATATCGGCTTTATGCCATATCGTGGCTTGATGGGTTGCTATGTGCCCATCGTGGTTTGATGTTAGCTACGTGCTACATCGTGGACGGCATTGGTTGCCTTTTTGGAGGGAAAAGGAGAGGGTGACTCGATAGTCCCCTGGTGTGTGGTAGGCTGGATAAGGGGGTGTGTAGCGGATGGACCTTAGGATTGGTTTGGGTTTCATGTTGCATTGTTCCGTTATGAAATGATATGGAAATGGGCCAAGCCCAACATGACATGTGGATAGGTATGTTTTGAGAACATACGTGGAAATGGGCCAAGCCCAGTAATCAGTGGATTAATGAGAAAAGGGCCTAGCCCAGTGCTTGAATATGATTTGATTGTGGGCCAAGCCCAGATCGTGGTAATGTCTATATGATTATGTTTACATGTTGCATTTGATAATTGGGTTGATTTGTGGCTACCATGTGGGTGGATATCAGTGGTTTAATTACACACTGAGTCTGTATGACTCACCCAATTATTTATCCAACATCGCAGGTGACTTGTTGATCGGACCGGGTCGGAGAGGATGCAAGGTGGCCCATGCGATGAGAGATTAATTTAATTCTTTTGAGCAATTTTTAATATTAAGTGTTTTGTTTAATATTGGTTGTAATAAGGGCCACTTTTGATTAAAGTACTCCATTTATAGTTGATAAAGGTTATATCGTACTTAGTAATATTTTTACAAATGATTTATATTATAATAAATTGTAATAAAGTTTTAATTCAAACCAAGCTTATATTTCTTAATAATTTTTAATGGACTTACTTCCCGAAAGTTAACAAATTTTCAAGTTTTACTCTAAAGACAAAGATTTTTAGCCGTCATTCCGCAGTGACATAACCAGATCCGGTCGAGACGTGTGGGCCGGGTTTGGGGATGTTACAGTTTAGTATCAGAGCCCGGTTCAAAACTCGGCTTTGAGGGTTTTCTGTCCAAAAACATTTTCAAAATGGGCTTTTCAAAACATGGGCTTTTAAGAAAATTTTCAGGTATTCTGGCATGGCACCTGTACCTCCGGCCCGAGTCCACCAGGTAAGTACTTCAGACTTGTGAAGTAATTTGTTATATAAACTGATATGGGCTTAGTTGGGCTCGTAGATTAGTGAACTAGGATCTGTTGAACCCTAGGACTAGTCTACTCAAACACATGCATAAAACTTAAAGCTACTAAACAAACCTACGACTAAGTCACCGAGTTAGGGTGTGGTAACCCCCTGCGCATGTCAAGGATTGGATCCTAAGAGCTTGGTACTTAAGCGATCCTTGTGACTCACCTCCTCTTCGCGGGATTCCTACCTGGTGCGTAGCTTCGGTTCACCCTAACCAAGAGGACTCAGTCATAGGCTAAACAATAAATAAAACCCGAAAGGGATTAGCCATGTTTTCATGAAATCTTGAATTTTAAAACTGTTTAAGTACTCTCTAGATAGTAGGAAAAGTTTATTTTGAAAAAAAAAATTCAAAATATTCCCGGTTTACCAAAATTACCAAAATGCCCCTAGTGGCAAAATTATGAAAACGCCCTTGATTTCTAAAATTATCATATTACCTTGACTTTGATAAAATTCTCGTACTTTGTAAAAGTATCCAAAATACCCTGACTCTAGAGAAATTTACGAAAATACCCCTGTGTTAAAAATTTCCAAAATGCCCCTGACTTTTAAAATTTCCGGTTTAACCCCAAGTTTAATAAAATTTTCTTACTTTGCAAAAGTATCCAATTTTCTGTGTTTCAAAATAACACCACGATTTGAAAATTTACAAAATTACCCCTAATGACAAAATTACCAAAATACCCACGTTTCCAAAATCTGTCATACCATTAATTTGAGAATTTTTCAAAATACCCTAAAGTTTTGGAATATCAAAATATCCTGATTTATTAAGGCTTTCAAAATTTTTCGATAAGTTACGAAAATACCTGTAGTAGAAATGACAAAAAATACCCCTGGGGTAGAAACAGCAGGAAATGTTCGAATAGTGATAGGAGTGATAGATACCATTGAATGTGTCTCTTACGAGGAAGGAATGTGTTCTTATTGATGAATGAATGTGTGTGTGTGAATGTGTTAATGAACGAATAGGATTCTTTGAATTAGAGCAGTGAACTCGAATCGAACCTTTGATTGAACGAAAGAACCACTTCTGAAACTTTCTTTTCATAAAATTTGCTCGTGGTTAAATAGTGGAACAAAATTTCTAATGCATAAAACTTTTAATCAGATTAAATCGTGACGCTAGATATGAGTTCTAGGGGACGTGGTTGTCGCGGACGTGGTCAAGGTGGAATGACAACTTTACTAAGATCAGAGTGCGCAGCTGAGGCGTAGAGTAGCGAGTTATGGTAGTAAGTAATTTTGAGTACGAAATTATTTTAAGGAGGGTAGAATTGTAACACCCTGGTTTAGGGGCTAGGCAATTCGGGTATAATTCAAGTGTTGGAAGGTTTTTGGGTGTTTTTGGATGTGTTTTAAAGTTTTAAGAATGCCTGGATGAAAGGGGAGTACTTTGGAAAATTTTAGATTTTTGGTGTAAAAAGGGGGAAATGGGGCAGGAAGGCCTTAAAATAATTTAGGGGAGTTTATGACACAAGAAAGGAGTGGCAAAGTGGCTCTATGCGCTGCTTAGGGGCTGGAAATAGCGCTAATGAGGGGCCTGGGTTCGAGTCCAGGCGGCAACAAGGGTGTTATATTTTTGGGTTTTGGGCGTTAGGCCTAGGAAGGCGTTATAATTAAATTTGGGGGGCTTATGGACATGAAAGGTAGGTGGGCGGAGTGGCTAAGGTGCTACTTGAAAAGGCGCTTGGTGCAGGTCACGAGTTCAAGGCGCAGGGGAAGCAGAATGTTGATATTTATTTTGCAAGCTGGCGTTGGTGATGGAAAGGGCTTAAAAAGAATATCTCGCGCTTTATGTCACAAAACAACGCTCGCCCAAGTGGCACAGGGCGTTACTTACCTGCTTAGTTTCCCCAGGACCTATGTTCGAATCTTGGAGGCTGTAGGTGGAATTGTTTTTTTTCTTTTTGCTGCCGATTGGTGTGAAGGTGGACAGCACATGGGTGTTGCATTTGAAGTGTAATTCTTGTTGGGCAGTAGCTGATAAGTGTTAGACGGCTAGGTGGGATTAGTGTTTAATTTTATCTAGTATTTGTTTTTTTTATTATAGGATAATTATTATTTTTTTTTATTTGGATAAGTGGGATAGTAGTGGAACAATTCAAATTGTTTTTGAATTGAACTAATTCAAATTAATTTGAATTAGTAGGTGATGGCCGAATGATGGATTCTTCATGTGGGAAGGTGCCGAATGCTATAAATAGGGGGGTAGGATGCTGAATTATTCTTTTAGTCTCTTGCCAAAAATTTTGTTCTGGTGTCTCCTAAATTTTGCTAGTAGCCGAATTATTCACCCTCCCATATTTTAACTGTGTTAAGCCGAAACCTTACCATCCTAAACATTCCCTATTCACTTTTGTTCTCCATTTTAATTGTTGACCGAATACCAACATTCTCCCTCTCAATTCTTTTGTATTCTTTCATCCCTTGGCAAGCCGAATTTTCTCTCTTACTTCTAATCTTCCATTGCCGAAACTTCCCATCTTCCAATTGTTCTCATCTTGGCCGAATTCTAGGTGCGGGGTGGATCTCTTCGGATTCGTCTCCTCAATCGTTGGTAGTCAGATTCAGTAGGTGGTGGTAAAGATCCATGTTTTAATCATTCTTTTATTATTCGAAAGCCGAAGGCTATTAAGGCTAATCATTTATGCGTTTAGGGTGTGGTCGATTGCAAAAAGGACCATTCTCGGAGTCCTGAGATTTGATTGGAAATCAAATCAGCTTTAAGGAGCAAGGATATTTAGGGACATAGATCAGTTCTCCGGGATTCAAGATATTTTGGTAAGCAATATTTGGTAAAGGTTCAACATTTAGTTTATGACTTGGAGGTTTAACCCATTTATCTGATTAAGCTTTTTGATGGAGACCAATACCAGTCAAGGAGGGCAATAGAAAGCCCCTGTCCCGAAGTTTAAGAAAAGAGTCGTCTCGACAGTTCGGGATTGGCCACCGGGGTGTGGACGTGCAGCAGAAAACGTTAGGCAAATAGCTGTAGTCTCGCTAAACGATAGCGTCGGGATCGAGGGTTTAGAGCTTGAGTTATAAGGTGTGTAATTAGCCTCTCATGTTTCCGGGTTTTATGTGTTATATGTTTACTAACAAGTGCAGTAATAAGTGTGCCATATATATATCCTTAAAGGGTATAGCGATGATCAGGTTAGTATCGAACCTGTTGCAATGTGATTACTTGCTTGTATGTGAGTATGTTTATGGATATTAATAAGCATGTACATGCATTATCATGATTATATTTTATGTGGCATGTGCATGGGTGGGTTATGAAAGAAGGTACGGGTGTACTTCGAGTACGTGGTTGATGTCAGCTTTGTGCTACATCGTGGATTGGCGCTAACTGAGGTCGCGTTGTGGATCTTTGCGATTTAGTTCGCGTGGTTACCTTGATTGATATCGGCTTTATGCCATATCGTGGCTTGATGGGTTGCTATGTGCCCATCGTGGTTTGATATTAGCTACGTGCTACATCGTGGATGGCATTTTGTTGCCTTTTTGGAGGGAAAAGGAGAGGGTGACTCGATAGTCCCCTGGTGTGTGGTAGGCTGGATAAGGGGGTGTGTAGCGGATGGACCTTAGGATTGGGTTGGGTTTCATGTTGCATTGTTCCGTTATGAAATGATATGGAAATGGGCCAAGCCCAACATGACATGTGGATAGGTATGTTTTGAGAACATACGTGGAAATGGGCCAATCCCAGTAATCAGTGGATTAATGAGAAAAGGGCCTAGCCCAGTGCTTGAATATGATTTGATTGTGGGCCAAGCCCAGATCGTGGTAATGTCTATATGATTATGTATACATGTTGCATTTGATAATTGGGTTGATTTGTGGCTACCATGTGGGTGGATATCAGTGGTTTAATTACACACTGAGTCTGTATGACTCACCCAATTATTTATCCAACATCGCAGGTGACTTGTTGATCGGACCGGGTCGGAGAGGATGCAAGGTGGCCCATGCAGAAGGAGATTAATTTAATTCTTTTTGAGCAATTTTTATTATTAAGTGTTTTGTTTAATATTGGTTGTAATAAGGGCCACTTTTGATTAAAGTACTCCATTTATAGTTGATAAAGGTTATATCGTACGTAGTAATATTTTTACAAATGATTTATATTATAATAAATTGTAATAAAGTTTTAATTCAAACCAAGCTTATATTTCTTAATAATTTTTAATGGACTTACTTCCCGAAAGTTAACAAATTTTCAAGTTTTACTCTAAAGACAAAGATTTTTAGCCATCATTCCGCAGTGACATAACCAGATCCGGTCGAGACGTGTGGGTCGGGTTTGGGGATGTTACATTTTTTTTTTAAAACGCTTACTGATTAAGTAAATGATAAGGAATAGCAATAAAGCAAATAAGTTTTCTAAAACAAGTCTTAACACGTTTTAAACTTCACCAGACTCGAATTCATTTTCTAAAAATTTTCCAAGGGTTTTCTCCACCAACAAAGTTGACAAACTGATTTTTAAAGCATTTTCTTCCCCGTAGCACGCCAGACTCGATTGTAGCGTTTAGGCCGGGTTTAGAGTGTTACATTTTTGGTATCAGAGCCCAGTTTAAAAGCTCGGTTGTGGGTTTGAGGCCCAAAATATGTTTTAATGGTTTGTGAAATGATTATTTTTTCGGAAAGCATGGCACCTGAGTCTCCGGCGCCGATCCACCTAGGTAAGTACCCTAACTTTTGTTGTGATATATTTGTTGGGCTTTGTGGGTTTTGGATGTAGTGAAGCATGATAGTACTGATGGACTCTAGGTTTAGACAGACAACTTTTCTAATCCATAAGACTTAACTTTATTAAACAAAACCTGTAAACAAGTCATAAGGCTAAAGTGTGGCAACAAGCATATGCATGTCTAGGAGTAGATCCGGAAGAGCTTGGTATTTAAGCAGTCAGAGTGACTCCTCCTCTTCTTTGGGAATCTTACCGGTGCATAGTGATTGTTCACTTTAGCTATGATAGGGTGTGGCAATAGGCATATGCATGTCTAGGAACGGATTCAGGGAAAGCTTGGTATTTAAGTAGTCCTAATGACTCACCCCCTTTTCACTGGAATCCCACCTGGTGCATAGTGACTATTCACCTTAGTCACGAGGATGTATTGACAGGCCAAAACTTACAACTAAAACCTGAAAGGGACCAGCCACACTGTTTTGTAAAAACCCTAGTTTTGAAATTACCAAATTACCCCTGGATTTGTGAAAACTACCTTGGATTTGAAAAATAACCAAAATACCTTTGGTTTGTGAAAAATTACCAAATTGCCCCTGACTTGAAAAATTTTCCTCAAATTTACAAAATTACTGAAATACCCCCCGAATTTGCAAAATTACCAAAACACCCCCGAGTTGGAAAATTACCAAAATACCCTTCTTCGCAAAATCACCCGAGACCATATTTGGAAATTGACGAAAATACCCCTGTATGTTAAATTTACGAAAATACCCTCGGGTAGTGAAATGACGAAAATGACCCTACACATTTGATTGTTTGTGTGATGAATGTACTTAGAACTAGGAGATAATCCTGGAACTGAAACTCTAAGATAGATTCGTATGCGAAAGAATCACTTTCAAAACTATTTCTCATAAAATTGTCTGTGGATAAATAGTGAACAGAAGTAATAATTCATAAAATTCTTAACTAGATAAATGAGAACGAGAAGAATGAGTACAAGGGGTCGTGGACGTCTGTCGCGTGGCCGTGGTAGGGGTAGAATGACCTTGTCGAGCCAAGGTCCGCCATGGGTCTGAAAATGTCTTCTTGGATCTGCCGAGCGAGGAGCTAAGTTTCGAGGTCGACCGTGATAATGATGTAATATCCCGAGCGATCTGCGAGTTTTGGAGAGAGTTCTTGAGGCGAGCACGTGTGCAGGAGCCGAAATCCATGGTGGCGACTCGGGCTAACGGGCGAGAAGTGTTCGGGAGTTTTGATGTGGCTCCCAACACTGCTGAGTACTGGTTAGAGGCAACAGAACAGATAATGGATGATTTAAACTTCTCGGCTGAAGAGAAGTTGAAGGGGCTAGTGTCTCTTCTACGGGATGAGTCATACCAGTGGTGGCTCACGGTCAAAGATGGTGCAGTGGCCGGCGATATCACCTGGGATTACTTTAGGGCAGCCTATCAGAGGAAGTATGTGGGGGCTGGTTATACTGATGGGCAATGTAGGGCGTTCTTGAAATTGATACAAGGAAATAAGTTGGTACCCGAGTACGAGGCTAAATTTTTAAGGTTAAGTAGGTATGCTTGGGGTATGGTGGATACGGAACATGAGCACTGCGTTAGGTTTGAGGACAGGCTAAGAGATGAGCTGCGGGTGTTATTGCACCTCAGTGTGAAAGGGAATTTGTCGTTCTCGTGGAAAGGCCAAGGTAGCTGAGGAGGTGAAGAGAACCGAGAGGCAGAATCAGGACAGAAGTAAGGATAAAAGGAGTTTTGGGCCATCAGGGCCTGCTGAAAGTACTCAGAAAAGTGCTAAATTTGGTGGGCTGGATAGAGCCGTAAAGCCTGCTACTACTCAGGGGCCACCCCAGTGTGCTAGATGTGGGAAGTCTCATTCGGGAGAGTGTTTGGCCGGTAGTAGAGGGTGCTTTGAGTGTGGGTCATTAGAGCACTAGGTAAGGGACTGTCCGTGAAAGTTAACTAGGACTCAAGCTGAGGGTCAAGGATGTGGTCAAGTCAGGAGGGATGGTCAGCGACCACAGAGGGGTCGAGGTGCAGCTAGGGGTGGAAATGGTAATGGTAATTGGCGAGGCCGAGGAGCACCTGGCTGAGGTGCTGGAGGTACTGATGCTAGACAGCCTGGATTGGTTTATGCAGCCAAGCGTCGAGAGGAGGACGACGCACCGGACGTTATAATCGGTACGTTTATAACTTCTGGGTTATCTTATACTACTTTGATTGATGTTGGTTCGACACACTCATATGTTGCTAGTAGTATAGGGGAAACTCTAAACATAGTTAGTGAGACTGCTACTAGGAAGATGACGGTAGTTAGCCCTCTAGGACACTCTATGGTAGTAGACAAACTGTATAAGGATGTACCCCTTGAACTTCAAGAGGTCGTGTTTCAAGCTGATTTGATGGAACTACCCTTCGGGGAGTTTGATTTAATCTTAGGAATGGATTGGTTGGTAAAGTACTAGGCAGAGCTGGACTATGCAGCTAAGCGTATGGTGCTGAAGTCGGTTGAGGGTGAAGAGGTGGTAATGATAGGAGAGAGAAGGAATTACCTATCGAATGTGGTGTCCACACTAAAGGCAGAGAAGATGGTAAGGAAAGGATATGAGGCGGTTATGGTTTACGTGTATGCCTTAGAAGTTAAGAAATCAGGAATGGAGAATGTTCAAACGGTGAAAGACTATGTCGATGTCTTTCCGGAAGAGCTTCCAGGTTTGCCCCCGGATCATGAAGTAGAGTTCGGTATAGATCTTCTACCAGGAACAGCGCTGGTGTCTATTGCTCTGTATAGGATAGCGCCAAAGGAATTGGTGGAGTTGAAAGTGCAGATTCAGGAGTTGCTGGATCGGGGTTTTATCCAGCCAAGTGTTTCACCGTGGGGAGCGCCTGTGCTCTTTGTTAAAAAGAAGGACGAGTCGATACGAATGCGCATAGACTATCGTCAGTTGAATAAATTGACAATTAAGAACAAGTATCCTTTACCTAGGATAGATGACTTGTTCGACCAGCTTAAGGGAGCATTAATCTTCTCCAAGATAGATTTAAGGTCGGGGTATCACCAACTTAAGGTGAAGGAGGGAGACATCCATAAGACGGTGTTTTGTACTTGATACGGGCACTATGAATTCTTGGTAATGCCATTCGGGTTGACGAAGCACCAGCAGCGTTTATGGATATGATGAACTGGGTGTTTCAGCCGTTTTTGGATCGGTTTGTTGTAGTATTTATTGATGATATTTTGGTGTACCTGAAGTCGAAGGAGGAGCATGATGCGTATTTGCGAATGGTGTTGCAGATTCTTAGGGAAAAGCATTTATACGCAAAGTATAGTAAGTGCGAGTTTTGGTTGAAGGAAGTTACCTTTTTGGGTCATGTGGTGTCAGCCGAGGGGATTAGGGTGGACCCTTGGAAGATTGAGGCTGTTTTGGATTGGAAGCCACTGAAGTCTGTGGCAGAGATTCGAAGTTTTCTAGGATTAGCAGGGTATTACTGGAGGTTTGTGGAAGGATTCTCTCTGATTGCAGCACCGTTAACCAAGTTGCTAAGAAAATGGGTTCCGTTTGTGTGGTCAGACAAGCAACAAGAAAGTTTTGAGAAGTTAAAAAGGATTCTGACGGAGGCCCCGGTGTTAATTCAATCGAAAGCCGAAAAAGAATTTACGGTTTATTGTGATGCATCCAACACATGATTGGGTTGTGTGCTGATGCAAGAAGGAAAAGTGGTAGCGTACGCTTCCCGACAGTTAAGACCTCACAAAGTGAACTACCCGATGCATGATCTGGAATTGGCTGCAATAGTGTTCGCACTAAAAATTTGGAGACATTATTTGTATGGAGAGAAGTCGGTAGTGTATACGGATCCCAAGAGCTTGAAGTACCTTCTCACATAGAAGGAGTTAAATTTAAGGCAAAGGAGGTGGATTGAGCTATTAAAGGACTATGACTGCTCGATTGAGTACCACCCGGGAAAGGCTAATGTGGTAGCAGATGCCTTGAGCCGTAAGGTGGTGGCGGATTTAAGAGCCATGTTTGCCCACATTAGTTTGTATGATGACGGAAGTCTGTTAGCGGAATTGCAAGTGAGGCCAACATGGATTGATGAGGTTAAAGAAAAACAGCGGGAAGATGAAGTTTTAAGTGCTCAATGGTTGCAAAGAATGGTGGACTGGAAGGGTATAATCTAAGCAGTAATGGAGTGTTATGTTTCCAAGGAAAAATGTGTATGCCTAAGGATGTGGAATTAAGGCAGAAGATCTTGCAGGAGGCATATGGCAGTCCCTATGCTATGCATCCGGGAAGTAGTAAGATGTACCGGGATTTACAGGAGCAGTTTTGGTGGCTAGGCCTTAAGCTTGAGGTAATGGAGTTTGTGGGTAAGTGTCTGACGTGTCAGCAGGTCAAGGCTGAACATCAGTTACCCTCAGAATTGCTGCAACCGATCAAGATTCCACAATGGAAGTGGGAAAGAATCACAATGGATTTTGTGAGTGGGTTACCCCTCACACCCACTAAGAAGGATACGGTTTGGGTGGTAGTGGACCGTCTGACGAAGTCTGCTCATTTCATACCTGTACGAATGGATTTCTCTCTTCAGAAGTTAGCAAGACTATATGTAGCGGATATTGTGAGGTTACACGGGGTGCCAATGTCAATTATTTCGGATAGAGACCCTAAATTTACGTCAAGGTTCTGGAAAGCTTTGCATCAGGCAATGGGTACAAGGTTGGATTTTAGTACAGCATTCCATCCCAGTCAGATGGACAATCGGAGAGGGTGATTCAAGTCTTGGAGGACATGCTAAGGGGATGTGTCTTGGCTTTCAAGGGTAGTTGGGAAGAATTTTTACTGTTGGCGGAATTCGCGTATAACAATAGTTATCAGGCGAGTATTAAGATGGCTCCATACGAAGCGTTATATGGTCAGAAGTGTCGTACCCCTACGTGTTGGACGGAGTTGGGAGAGCGGCAGTTGTTGGGTCCAGAGCTAGTTACAGAGACAGAGGATAAGGTGAAGGTGATTAGAACTCGTTTGAAAGAAGCCTCGGATAGGCAGAAGTCTTATGCCAATCTTAAACAGAAGGATATAGAGTTTGCCGAAGGTGACAAGGTTTTCTTGAAGGTATCACCGTGGAAAAAGGTTTTGAGGTTTGGAAGGAAAGGCAAGTTAAGCCCTAGATTCATTGGGCTCTATCGGGTGTTGAAACGAGTGAGACCAGTGGCTTATCAGCTCGAGTTGCCCCAGAGTTGAGTCAAATCCACAATGTGTTCCATGTTTCCATGCTTAGACGCTATCGCTCGGATCCATCACATGTTGTGCCAGTGGAGGAGATAAAGGTGAATTCAGACTTACCTGTTGAGGAGGAGCCAGTGCAGATCTTAGATCGGGATGTTAAGGTTTTGCGTAGGAAATCTGTTCCTTTGGTAAAGGTACTATGGTGGAACCATGGATCGGAGGAAGCGACATGGGAGCCGGAGGATATTATGCGACAGCAATACCCTCAACTTTTCTGACCAGGTAAATTTCGAGGTCAAAATTTATTTATAAGGGGGGTAGAACTGTAATATCCTGATTTTGTGGGTCTATGCATTTGGTATGTTGCATGGCTGAGTTAGTAGGTAAAAGCTTTGAGGTGTGGATTGGGCTCAGGTTTGGGCTTAAAACCTGGGTTAAATTGCTTATAAATAATGTTAGTTTATAATTAAAAGTTAATTAGGTATGTTTGGTAGCAAGTTGGGCTTGTGGCCCAAAGCTTGGAAGTACAATAAGTGGGCATATAGGTGGCGTCACAAGGGGAAGGAGTTTGGGCCTAGTGTGGCCGCTTGGGGCCCAAATTAATGGTAAAAATTTCGGCACTCTAAGGGGGAGGGGGTGGATGGCACATGAGCTACATTTTAGGAGCTTTATTTCTTTTTAATTTAGTTATTAAAAGCTGATAATTAATAGGGAAGAGTTGGTTCTAAGTTGGCCTCATCTAAAGATGAGATAGAGATTGGATTATCATGCAAGATAAGAGCTATCAGGAGGGAGAGAGTTGGCTGAAACTCCAACTCTGAGTGTGTGCCTGTGTATAGCCGAAATTTGGAAGGAGAGTTATCATCCTTTCCATTTGTTTTCTCACTTTCTCATCTTTTCTCTCAAGACAAATTCTTTTCTCTCCTTTCTCTCTTCTAGCCGAAATTCCCTAGCCTTCTTCTCTTCTCCAACATCTTTTTGAAAGCCGAAATCTTCTTGCTCATATTCCTCGTCCATAGCCGAATCTACAAGGGAGGTTTCTGTTTCCCGAAGGTGCACCATAAGGCGCATACTCCTTAGTAATCTGGTGAGTTTTGGGATTTTGTTCTATGCGATTTCACTCTTTCTTTTCATTAAGATCTAACCCGAAACACTTGTTCTAAGGCTCATGTCGATTTCCCTCTCTCTCTTTCTAGTGCCGAATCTGTCTCATTAAAGGTCTCCTGTGCCGATTTGGTGGAAAAGCCGAAGGTAGGTAGTGGTAGGTTCGATCGAATGGCCTTTCTTGATTTCTTTTATTTGGCCGAATGCCATATGGGCTAGATTGGTGTAATTATCGGTTTATTTGATATTTTGAGGATGGCCGAATGTAGGTTGGAAGGTGACGGGTTCGTAAGGACTTTTCGGGATTTGAAAGTTAGGTAAGCGTTCTTTTAAACGCTATTACTATTTGTTAGATCTTATCGATCTGATTGGTTGACCAAAGGATTATTATGGCCGCTAATAACAGTCAAGCAGTAGGAGAGGTTGGATCTGTAAACCCAACGCCAGAGTAGTGTAGAAGCAGTAAAAGCAGTAGTACGAAAATCAGGTGTGTAACTCTTACACACTTTCTTACGTAATATGTTTTATGTTATGTGTTATTAAAAAGCCGGAATGACGGCAATGGTTATGAAAATACCCTTGTGGGTAAAAGCAAGGATACCGGGTAAGTTGTTGTCTTGTAAATGTGATTTTATATGTTAAGCATGATCATACTGATATTGATTACATGAGTACATGCAATGGGTGAGGAGAGGAGGGGAAGTATGACCTATTAGACTGTCACCAGTGATTTGGTATCACACAGTGGGTTGGCCCCACATATTACAAAATTGTGACTAAGTCTCAGTGGTTTGGCACCACCAGTGGTTTGGTACCACATACGATTATTTTGTAACTTCGGTTACCAGTGGTTTGGTACCACATACGATTATTTTGTAACTTCAGTTACCAGTGATTTGGTACCACAAGGGGTAGATTTGGGAGACCCGGATGGATACTTAGGTGGGTTGCATGACTTGCATATTATTGTATGAATTTGTGTAAGAGCATAATTTTCTTGGGATGGGGATTTATACACTGAGTCTCGGTGACTCACCCCTTCCTTTACATTTTGCAGATCAGAGTTAGATCGTGGATATGGAGCCGGAGTGGACTCGAGGTGGCCATGCTCAGCACTTGGTTTATTACAAAGTTTTCTGTTTGAACTTAGTTGTTTTATTTTAATTTTAGTTTACATTGTTGTAATAAGGCCGCCTAACTATTATGTTTAGACGTTTTACTTGGTCATTCCTATAACTTTTGATAAGCAAACCTGATAGATATAAATTGGTTGTTTTTTTCAAAACCTCGATAAGTACGTGTTTTTTTTAAAACGCTCACTGATTAAGTAAATGATAAGGAATAACAATAAAGCAAATAAGTTTTCTAAAACAAGTCTTAACACGTTTTAAACTTCACCAGACTCGAATTCATTTTCTAAAAATTTTCCAAGGGTTTTCCCAACCAACAAAGTTAACAAACCGATTTTTAAAGCATTTTCTTCCCCGTAGCACGCCAGACTCGGTTGTAGCGTTTAGACCGGGTTTGGGGTGCTACACATTGGATATGGTACATAATATCCTTGATTAGGATAAAATGGTACTTGAGTAGGTACAGTAATAAATCCTGGATTAGGACTTACTGTTTTCCCTTTGTTGGGTTTTTTATGGATAGTTTTCCATTCTCTCATATTTTCTAGAGGTTTTTTTACCTCTATCCATAAAGTCTGCTAAGAAAATCAGCAATCATATTATTAGTACCTTTAATATAAATAACTTCAAAATGAAATTGGCATAATTCGTTATACCATCTAATTCTCCGAGGTACATTTTGTAAGCTTTTATTAGTTAGAAATTGTTTAACAGCTTGATTATCAGTTTTTATAATAAAATGTTCAGGTGCTAAATATATTAGGAATTTTTTTATTCCCTAGGAAAGAACAGATTAAACAACTTGAAACAAATCATTGGTTGTTTAAAATATTAGAAAATAATTTTAGTGAAGAACCATTAAAATTATGGAAAAATAGTCCTAGATATTGTACTATTAAATTAGAAAATCCTAATAAAATTATTAGAGTAAAACCTATGATCTATACTAAACAAGATATAGATGAATTTGAAATACAAATAAAAGAATTATTAGAAAAAGGATTAATAGGAGAAACTACTAGTCCATATTCTAGTCCTGCTTTTATGGTAAGAAACCATGCAGAAATAAAAAGAGGAAAAGCTAGGATGGTTATTAACTATAAAAGATTAAATCAAAATACTATTTTTGATGGCTATTTTATTCTAAGAAAGGAAGTTTTAATAAATCAAGCTAAACAAGCAAAATATTTTAGTAAGTTTGACTGTAAAGCTGGCTTCTGGCAAATCATGTTAACAGAAGAATCCAGACCATTAACAGCTTTTAGTGCACCTAATGGACATTACCAATGGAGAGTAATGCCATTTGGATTATGTAATGCACCACAAGTCTTCCAAAGATGGATGGACTCTATATTTAAAAAATATAAAAAATTCTGTGTCGTATATATAGATGATATTTTAATATTTTCAGATATATTAGAAAATCACAGAAAACATTTAAATATTATATCTAGAGAATTTATAAAACACGGAATCATACTAAGTCCTAAGAAAATTGAAATAGAAAAAACTGAAATAGAATTCTTAGGATTAATATTATTTGTCGATGGTCTTAAACTCCAAGATCATATAATAATAAAAATAAAAGAATTTCCTGAAAATATTGTTGATAAGAAACAACTCCAACAATTTTTAGGAATTATTAATTATGATAGAAATTTCTTTCCTAATTTATCTAAAAAATTACATAAGTTATATGAAAAATTAAAAAAGGATAAACCTTTTGAATGGTCAAAAAAGGATTCAGAAATTATAAAACATATAAAATCTGAAATAAATTATATTCCTAAAGTTTATTTACCTAAACAATGTGATAAATTAATTCTAGAAACAGATGCCTCAGAAAAAAATTGGGGATGTGTATTAAAAGCTAAAATAATAGCTATTGAAGAATTAATTTGTGGATATAGCTCAGGAAAATTCAAACCGAATGAAATAAATTATGCTATATATGAAAAAGAATTATTAGCAATAAAAAAGGGAATAAAAAAATTCCTAATATATTTAGCACCTGAACATTTTATTATAAAAACTGATAATCAAGCTGTTAAACAATTTCTAACAAAAAAAGCTTAGAAACTGTACCTTTGAGAATTAGATGGTATAACGAATCATGCCAATTTAATTTTGAAGTTATTTATATTAAAGGTACTAATAATATGATTGCTGATTTTCTTAGCAGGCCTTATGGATAGAGGTAAAAAACCTCTAGAAAATATGGGAGAATGGAGAACTGTCCATAAAAAACCCAACAAAGGGAAAACAGTAAGTCCTAATCCAGGATTTATTACTGTACCTACTCAAGTACCATTTTATCCTAAACAGGGATATTATGTACCATATCCAATGGTAAACCAACCATTTGGAACACAATCACCAAATCCGGTGAATGATTTTACTTGGTCTCAAGATCCTTATTCAGTATATCAAAAAAGCTATGCTGAAATTATAAAAGAAACAGAAAATTTGTTGAAAAAATAACAAATTCCTGAAATAAAATATTTTTATAATCCAGGATTACCTATAGAATATTATAATTTTATAAACAAAATATGGAAAACCCATAGTACTGATCAAAGAGCAAATTTTAGAAGAGCTCTTACACAGTTTTCAGAATTCTTAGTTGAAAAAACAACTAAGGAAAAAGAAGCTCATGATTTATTACTTGAATCTTTTTTGTAGAGAGATTGGGATGAAATTCTAGTCGAATATACAGATATTAAGGAGATAAATAATCTTCTTGATATATTCCAATATTTTATTAATAAGGGAACAAACTGTCCTAATTTTAATAAAATGTTTAAAATATGTCTATATAACAAATGTAGACAAATTCTACCACCGGATATATTTTCAAAAATAGATAGAGCTATTTGCAACCAGTAAGCTCAATTTTCAAAAACTTTTTCAAAATATTATTTACAAGCCTATGTTTTTACTAATGATATAGGAGAACAATTTCCTACTATCAAATTTAGGCTTAATCATGAACCATTTGATATAACCAGTATTGAATGGGGATTTATTAAAGAAATAACAGTCCAAAATCTTTCTTTTCATTTATTAAAAGATTTTCCTACTATAGTAAAATCCAGATTAACAAATTTTGTTGATTTAGATGATTTTATCTACTATCTTCCAGTTTTATTTTCATTCTACGATATTATAATAGCCTTCCGTTTGTACATATCCCCTCATTTCCCCCCGTACTTGGTATCAGAGCATTATATTATGGTAATAGTAATGTTATTTTATAATCCAGGATTACCTATAGAATATTATAATTTTATAAACAAAATATGGAAAACTCATATTACTGATCAAAGAGCAAACTTTAGAAGAGCTCTTACACAGTTTTCAGAATTCTTAGTTGAAAAAACAACTAAGGAAAAAGAAGCTCATGATTTATTACTTGAATCTTTTTTATAGAGAGATTGGGATGAAATCCTAGTAGAATATACAGATATTAAGGAGATAAATAATCTTCTTGATAATTTCTAATATTTTATTAATAAGGGAACAAACATTCCTATTATTAATAAAATGTTTAGAATATGTCTATATAACAAATTTAGACAAATTCTACCATCGGATATATTTTCAAAAATAGATAGAGCTATTTGCAACCAGCAAGCTCAATTTTCAAAAACTTTTTCAAAATATTATTTACAAGCCTATGTTTTTACTAATGATATAGGAGAACAATTTCCTACTATCAAATTTAGGCTTAATCATGAACCATTTGATATAACCAGTATTGAATGGGGATTTGTTAAAGAAATAACAGTCCAAAATCTTTCTTTTCATTTATTAAAAGATTTTCTCGCTATAGTAAAATCTAGATTAACAAATTTCATTGATTTAGATGATTTTATCTACTATTTTCATATAGAAATATGTAGTCTTATTGGTATTGCTGAAAAAGAAAAAATTTTATCAGCCATATCAAATTTGGAATATTTGTACTTTGTTTTCGGGAAAAGCCCTTTCCGACCAACAAAAATTGTCAAAAGCCATTGACAATTGTTATATTAATTTTACCAATTATCAAATTCAAGCCGGAATTGATATGATAACCATGGCCGAACATCTTCTTCACCAAGAAACTTATTTGTTCTGGGCCCGATAGTAAAAAATTTTAGCATATGACATCTTTGGAAGAACCGGGAAAGACGAAATAGAGAAAGTCGTTGATTATTAACAATGATAGCTGACATGGAGATAGATGATTATCCGTTCGCAGCGGAGATCAAAGACACGTGGGAAAGCTGGAATACACCAGTTCCTTCACCAGAGTCATTACACCTTGATGAAATCGAGGAGATGAATCTCAGAAATATCCAAGAAGGATAAAAACAAAACACAACACGTGGAAGAATGATATCCAAAAAGGAGAAGCATTCAATTTTGGCGGTGACTTAAAAAGAAGGAAACCACCAAAGGACAAAGATGATGTCAGGCATGATAGAAGCAACCTTTAATCCAATTGAAACGTGGAAGCAACCACAACAATTGTGATAGAAGACGGTGGAAGCAACCATCAAATCAAGATGGTTGCGTGGAAAAATCATGAAGCCAACATTTAGTTATTCTTATCAATATACTGTTCGGACTTCAATTGTAATTAAATTAGAGTTTAGAATTTTCACTATAAATAGGCAATGTTGCAGCCTAAACAAGGCATCTCGGAACATCTCGAAAATTATTAGTTTTAGAATCCTTTAGTTTTCTTTTGTAAACTTTCTTGCTCAAGAAAATAAAAAATCTTTCTTGATCATACTTTTGTAAATTATCTACTATCTTCCAGTTTTATTTTCATTCTACGTTATTATAGCAACCTTCCGTTTGCGCATATCCCCTCCCTTCCTACACCAATAGGTATGAAAACAGTTCATATTCCTATTTTTCCTACTACACCTAGTAGAAATTCTAGAAACACTAGAATGGAAGATACATGGTAATATCTTCTATTGAATAATGTATATCTTCCATTCTAGTGTTTCTAGAATTTCTACTAGGTGTAGTCGGAAAAATAGGAATATGAACTGTTTTCAAACCTATTGGTGTAGGAAGGGAGGGGATATGCACAAACGGGAGGCTATTATAATATCGTAGAATGAAAATAAAACTGGAAGATAGTAGATAATTTACAAAAGTATGATCAAGAAAGATTTTTTTATTTTCTTGAGCAAGAAAGTTTACAAAAGAAAACTAAAGGATTCTAAAACTGATATTTTTCGAGATGTTCCGAGATGCCTTGTTTAGGCTGCAACATTGCCTATTTATAGTGAAAATTCTAAACTCTAATTTAATTACAATTGAAGTCCGAACAGTACATTGATAAGAATAACTAAATATTGGCTTCATGATTTTTCCATGTAGCCATCTTGATTTGATGGTTGCTTCCACTGTCTTCTATCAAAATTGTTGTGGTTGCTTCCACGTTTCAATTGCATTAAAGGTTGCTTCCATCATGCCTGACATCATCTTTGTCCTTTGGTGGTTTCCTTCTTTTCAAGTCACTGTCAAAATTGAATGCTTCTCCTTTTTGGATATCATTCTTCCACGTGTTGTGTTTTGTTTTTATCCTTCTTGGATATTTCTGAGATTATTCTCCTCGATTTCATCAAGGTGTAATGACTCTGGTGAAGGAACTGGTGTATTTCAGCTTTCCCACATGTCTTTGATCTCTGCTGCTAACGGATAATCATCTATCTCCATGTCAGCTATCTTTGTTAATAACTCAATGAACTTTCTCTTTTTGTCTTCCCGGGTTGTTCCATGTCATATGCTAAAATTCTTTTACCATCGGTCCAGAACAAATAAGTTTCTTGGTGAAGAAGATGTTCGGCCATGGCTATCATATCAATTCCAGCCTGAATTTGATAATTGGTAAAATTATTATAACAATTGTCAATGGCTTTTGACAATTGTTGTTGGTCTTCTTCTACTGCGGAAAGGGCTTTTCTCGAAAACAAAGTACAATATTCCAAATTTGATATGGTGATAAAATTTTTCTTTTCAAACAATACCAATAAGACTACATATTTCTATATGAAAATAGTAGATAAAATCATCTAAATCAACAAAATTTGTTAATCTAGATTTTACTATAGCGAGAAAATCTTTTAATAAATGAAAAGAAAGATTTTGGATCATTATTTCTTTAACAAATCCCCATTCAATACTGGTTATATCAAATGGTTCTTGATTAAGACTAAATTTGATAGTAGGAAATTGTTCTCCTATATCATTAGTAAAAACATAGGCTTGTAAATAATATTTTGAAAAAGTTTCTGAAAATTGAGCTTGGTGGTTGCAAATAGCTCTATCTATTTTTGAAAATATATCCGGTGGTAGAATTTGTCTACATTTGTTATATAGACATATTCTAAACATTTTATTAATAATAGGACTGTTTGTTCCCTTATTAATAACATATTGGAATATATCAAGAAGATTATTTATCTCCTTAATATTTGTGTAACATCCTTAAATCGATGTCTCTGCTTTTTGCTGGTGTTGCATGTGACGAATTGTCTATTATGGTTATTTATCGTGTTTTGGGGTCTAGGTATAACCCTGGGTTAGGCCTGAGTTAAGGTTAAAATTTTGTTTTAGTACTTTGACAAGAGGGAGCTAGGGGTGTGAGGTGTTAAAAGAATTTATTGGAGGAATTAGACACAAGAAGTGCCTTGGTAAGGTGGCAAGGAGGCGCCCCTTAAGGCTTGGAGGAGGTGACGCCACAGGAAGCAAGGAGGACCTTGGTTCGAGCTGCAGAAATCCCCCTTTGTGTCTTTATTTTTGACGCCACAAGCAGGGAGTTGTGCTCAGGTGGGACTCTCATGGACAGATGAGGATTGAGTCAATCTATTTGAAATAGATGGAAGGGAGAAAAATTTGGTGTTTGACTCATTCAAAATTGTTCGAATGAGTGGATGAGAGGAATTCAAGGAGAAGTGAAGGGGACGGCAAGTGTTTGGTGTTTAGCCGAACTGTGAATGGTGGGGTGAGTTGGGAAGCAATCGGTCTTGGTTCTTTTGGGGTGGTGGCCGTATGTGCCTAGGTTGGTAGCTAAGAATCGGCAAAGCTTGGGAGGTCTTTCTCTTTTGTTGTGTTTAGTGTCAGGCCGAAACCTTAATTGCACCCCTCTCAATCTCTCTTTTCTCCTTTCGGCATATTAGGTACTTGGCCGAACCATCTTTGTTTTTTCTTTGTAAAAGCCGAAACCCAAGTGGCATTCTTCCTCTTTTCTTTTGGTTGCCTATTGCCGAGACCCTTCTTTTCTATTTCATTCATCTTCTCCATCCTCACCATCTTCAAGAGCCGAAACTTGCTTGCATCTTCTTCTCTTTATTATGTTCAAAAGCCGAAAGCAATACTCCCTTCTCCATTCGGTTTCTCTTCTCAAAATACATGTGCCGAAATACCCAACTTTCTTCTCCTCTTCTATTCGATAGCATCATTCCCTGTGCTTTTTTTTCCTTTGAGATTTATAAGCCATAGCCGAAACCTCCCTTCTCTATTTTCTTCTCCCTGATTGACACTTTGGCCGAATGTTGTGTCCATAAACCCCTCTCTTCTTGCGATTTCTTTTCATCATCTCAAGTGCCGAATCTATCTTGATCTTTTGGATTAGCCGGATCTCCTGGTAAATGGTTTCTTCTCGCTCTTCTTCTCTTCTTGATAAGTTTGGGTAATGTCGAATCTCTTTTGTCTTATTTTTCACTCTTTCAATCTTTATTAATCGGATCTTAACCCCATTCTTGTTCTTTAAGGGTAGCCGAAACCCGGACATCAATAAGGGGTGCCAATCTTTGGTGATTAGAAGCCGGATTCATCATTTAGGTAAGGTGGTGCCAGATTCTGTTGGATTTATGTTATGGCCAAATGACCTATGGACTCTAACTGTTGTGTTAAAATCGATTGTAGGGAGGAGCATAGCCGAATACTGTGAATCTTCGAGATTTGGTTGGAAACCAAATCGGCTTAAGGTGAGTGCTCTATTTGGGGCGACATATCCTTCGGAATTTCTAATAGAGCCGAATAGGCTTTTAGTTACTAATAGGGTATTGGCCGAATGTAGGAAAGGGAAAGCTACGCTTCGAGATTTCTGAAACACCCCAAACCCGGCCCACGAGCTTTGAGCAGATTTGGTATGTTCCTCAAAAAAACCGGTTTCAAATTCTTTTGTTACTTAGAGAAAACTTGTGCGATTAAAAAAATATATTGTTTGGGTTGGGCTTTTATTGAAAACCAACTTATCTTACATTGAAATCCATTTATTTAAGGTGATAAACATTTAGGGTTTACTTCAAAATAAATTTACTTGAATCCATAAATAATAATTTGTAAACATAATAAATAAGAGTAAAAGAATTAAAGAAAACCAACTATGGCCTTATGGCCTTATTACATCAAATAATTCCCAAAACTTTAAGTTTAAGTACTTAGTAAAAATAAAAGTCCAAATTTTTAGATTTCTCCTTGCTATGCATGGCCACCTTTAGCTCCTGCCGACCCGGTCCATTATTGCTCATCACTTGAAAAATATTTCCCACAACGGGGTGAGTCACACATAAAATACAAGTTATGATGCATTCCCAAACCCGAACCTAATTGTCCATCCGCTACACACCCCCGTACCTGCCAAACACACCGTGGGGACTACTAAGTCGACCCTCCTTCCGCTACACACCAAATTGCGGGCTTAAGTCACCGCATCTGTGGTCTTAGGTCACCACTTTTCAGATTCACGTGGTCTTAGGTCACCACTTTTCGAGATTCATCGTGGTCGTAAGTCACCACTTTTCAGACATCGTGGTCTTGAGTCACCACTTTTCACTTCCCCTTTCAATATACAACCATATGCCCCATATATTAATATGCATAATATACCAGAGTTCACAATCGTATAATATTCTCATGTTAAGAATAACATATTTCATATTCCTAGTAGGAGTAGGAAACGTACATGAGTACTTAGTACCATAACATGGTACCTTAGCCACGCTCATATTTCCATTAACACATATTTTAATACATATAACCATAATTCATGTTACAAAGTAGTGTGGGGTACACACCGATTAAACTTAATAATTTCCTTGAGATCCCAAATGACTGATCTTTGCCTTAGATCCGTTTACTCCTATATTCGGTCAATCATTTAAACACATCAATAAACCTATTCGGCTTAAAAACCAAATCCTAATAGGATTTGTATTCTAAAAACTTACCTTTGATGTCGATTTGATTATTCAAATCCCGAAATAGATCCTTGCTTCCTTGATGCTGTCGAAAATCCTATAAGCACATGTTAGATTGATTTCTAACACTTAATCATCTTTAAATGGCCTATGGCCGAATATTCATATGACTTACCTTGAGTCTTAGAAATCTCAAAACTTCGTTGTACTTCTCCTTGTAGTCGACAACTACTAGATCTCGAAGAAAACCTTCCAAATTTCGGCCATAGAATTCTAAAGGAGTTAGATTCTTATATTTCGGCTAAAGAGAGATTGAAAATCAAATAATAGCCGATCTTACCTTTTGAATGAAATCGGCAACACACCTTCATCACAACAAAGATTCGGCTTTGGCGAATTTCGGCTTGGTTGGATTGTGTTTTTGGTTTTGAATAAAACGGAGGGGAGGCTAGGGAATTTGGCTAGAAAAGAAAAGAGAAGAGGAGAGAACCCTAAGAATTTCGGCAGAGCAGAGAAAAAAAGAAAACTGATGAGTATCCCTCCTTCCTTCCTTTTATAGACGAAATTATCAGCTAAGGAGTCCCTTACTTGGCCACCACTCTTCAATTTGATAGCTTTATCGTTTAATTATCATAAAATAAAAGAGTTTAAACCAGCCTTTATCTCATGGAAATTATGATAAATAAATTCCTTTTGAAAATACTTAAGATAAATCATCATTTACCTCTCCAATTAAAAAAAAAATCCTTTATTTTTCCTTAATAGCCAAATTTTAAAGAGGATAAACCTCCCTTTTTCTAGAAGCCTTGCCGTCCACTCCTTGGCTTATGGAAGCAAAAATAAAACCTCCTTTATTTGCTTCCCAAGTGACTCGAACTCAGGCCCATTCCTCTTGCATATGGCGCCATTTCCATAGGCCCTAAGTGACATCTTCAGGCCACTTTTCCAAGTCTGTTTGTGTGTCAAATTTCACCAACTTTTTCTTTTAAGGCCACCTTGCCTTAATTTCCTATTTTAAACTTTAAAACTTGACATTTCTAAGTCATTTCTAAGTTTCCTAAAATTTTCGATCGACTCTGTAAACTTGCCATTTCCTTACATTTCCAAGTTTCCAGAAATGTTCACTTTACATTTTTGAATCATTTCCTTACATTTCCTAGTTTCCAAAAATGTTCATGTCTATGCATTTCTAGGTTTCCAAAAATGTTCATGTCCATGCATTTCCAGGTTTCCAAAAATGTTCATTTCCATCTCACTTTCATACATTTCCGAGTTTCCAAAAATGTTCAAAATTTATTCTTAGTACATAGAACATGTCACCTCGTACAATTAAGCCGAAAATGCATAAGCCCTTTCCAGGATGTTACAGTTCTACCCCCTTAAAATAATTTCGTCCTCAAAATTACTTACTAATGAATAATTGTACGGTCTAACTCACCCCACTACGCTATTGCTGCGCACTCTGATCTTAAAGAACTATCATACTTTCTAGGCACATTCTCTAAATTCACATCCAAGGTTTCAGTCACTTCACTAGCAATACAAGAATAAGCTAACCCTATAACAAGCAAAGCAATTAAGGGTATTCCAGAAATAAGGAACGTACCCGTTGTCACATCTGGCACATCTTCCTCCTCGCGACGGCCAACTGCATAAACCAACCTTGGTTGCCTCGCTTCTGCACCTTCAGCACCTCTTCTTGGTGCTCCATGTCCACGGCCCGAACCATTTCCTCCATGGTTCGGTCCACGACCTTGCTGAGGCTTCTGTCCACCTCTACCAGCCTGACTAACATTTTGAGTTGCCGGTCGGCTTTCATCAAGTTCTTAGGACATTCCTTGACCACATAGTCCTTGGACCCACACCTAAAACATCCTCCTGTTTTCCTCCAACACTCTCCTAAATGCTTCTTTCCACACACATCACAAGGTCAATACCACCCTTCTGATCCAGCTTACTGACCTCGCGGCCCATCAACTCTAAGCCTCTTATGAACCTTTCCAGATGACCCAAAACTTCCCTTGGGCCTCTTTCTATCCATAGCCTGCTTTGTAGAATCCTTGATTCCCTCCGCCACCTTGGCCTTTTCTACCAAAGTAGGGAATTCCTGCTCCTGATGCGGTGCTATCAACAGTCTCAGATCATCCCTTAGCCCGTCCTTAAAACGGACACAGCGCTCATGCTCAGTCGCCACGACACCTCGAGCGTACCGGCTCAACCTCAGGAATTTAGCCTCATATTCTGCAACCGACTTATTTCCTTGGACCAGCCCTAGAAAACCTTTCCTTTGCTCATCAGTGTACCTGGTTCCCACATACTTCTTTTAGTGCGCTTCCTTAACGTACTCCCATGTCGGATCCTCGGCGTGGCACCATCCCGTCTGATTAACCACCATTGATACGCTTCATCGCCGTAATGCGGTGCCACCATTCCCTTTAACTTTTCCTCGAAGTGGGATCAAGCTCATCCATGCTGCGCTCCGTTGCTTCAAACCAAGATTTCACCATCTCGGGTGCCACACCGTATACTCCACGAAACATTTCGGCTCCATTTGCTCGGCCGTTCGAGCCTGAGACTTTCGATTCCCGAATTTCCTCCCCGCACCAGCCACCAATTCCAAAACTCGCGGCCTGACTGCGACACGGCTCTTCCCCGTCTCGAGCTTATTGCTCAACACCAACAAATTTGGGGTGGTGGTGGCGGTGGTACTTCATTATCGATCCTTGACCCGATCTAACGGTTCCGACCTAGTCATTCTTCCTCTACCTCGTCCCACGGCGTCCACGTCCTCTAGAGCTCATTTTCTAACGTCGAGATCTCGATTAAAAGTTTTATGAATTAGTCATTGTTCCACTTATTTACCCGCGGAGGAGTATTATGAAAAAGGATTTAGGAGTGGTTCTTTCGTATTCATACAAACACACAGTCTTTCCATTCATTCATTCATCCATCAAACAAGTATGAACTTTCGTTCATTCAGAGAAACGTTGTAATTTTCATCGTTGTTGTTTTTCCACTACCCATAGGTATTTTCGTAATTTTGTCCTACAGGGGCATTTTCGTAATTTTTTTTCAAAAGAAAAAGTTCCTTGGTGATTTCGTCAAAAAGTATTTTGGTAATTTCAAAGTCTCGGGGTAATTTGGAAAAATTTTGAAATCCAAGGGTATTTCGGTAATTTTTAACCTCAGGGGTATTTCGGTAATTTTTACAAACCGGGGTAAATTTGTAAAATTTTGTAAATCAGGGATATTTCAAAAGTTTTAAAACTTTGAGGGTTCTTTTTGAGAATTGTACTTTTCAAAACGATGATGTTGCAAAAATTTTAGAAATCAGGGTCATTTTGGTAATTTTGCAAGTTAGGGGCAATTTTGTAATTTTCCAAAATCAAGGTATTTTTGATAGTTTGCAAATTAGGGTTTGTGAACATTTATAAAATAATGAAGTTTTAGCAAAACCGTTGAAAAGTTTGACATTTTGTGAATCAAGGGCATTTTGGTAATTTTACCACTAAGGGCATTTTTGTAATTTTCACAAATCAGAAATTTTTCAGGAAACTTTGTAAAGATAGTTTTTACAAATTTAAAAGAAAGTTTTAAGAATTTTAAAACTAGGGTTTGTTGTTTTGTTCTCCTTTTTTTTTTTTTAAACATGGCTAGTTCCTTTTTCTGGTTTTAGTTATAGAGTTTAGCAGTGAATAAGTCCTCTTGGTTAGGGTGAACTTTACTACGCACTGGTAGGATTCGAGTAAAGAGGAGGTGAGTCGCTCGGATTGCTTAAATACCAAGCTCTTCACTGAATCCACTCCTAGACATGCGCATGCATGATTACACACTCGACTCGCGACTTAATCACGAGTTTGTTTAATGGTCCTTAAGTCTTATGTACTTGTGTTTGAGTAGACTAGTCCTAGGGTTCAAGTACTTATTCTCTACTCTACGTTCCATTCCTACCCTTCTACAATTCATAGCATAAATCACACATTAGATAGGAGTACTTACCTGGTGGACTGCGGGTCGGAGACTTGGGTGCCATGCCAGAAAACCTGCTCATCTTCAAAAATACTTTCATTAAACTCATTTGGGCTCGATTTGAAAATGTTTTGGGCCTTAGCCCACAGGCAGAGAGTTTTAAAGCCTGGTTCTGATACCAAACTGAAACACCCAAACCCGGTCCACGAGCTTTGACCAGATTTGGTATGTTCCTCAAGAAAATCGGTTTCAAATTCTTTTGTTACTTAGAGAAAACTTGTGCGATTAAAAAAAATATTGTTTGGGTTGGGCTTTTATTGAAAACCAACTTATCTTACATTGAAATCCATTTATTTAAGGTGATAAACATTTAGGGTTTACTTCAAAATAAATTTACTTGAATCCATAAATAATAATTTGTAAACATAATAAATAAGAGTAAAAGAATTAAAGAAAACCAACTATGGCCTTATGGCCTTATTACATCAAATAATTCCCCAAACTTTAAGTTTAAGTACTTAGTAAAAATAAAACTCCAAATCTTTAGATTTCTCCTTGCTATGCATGGCCACCTTTAGCTCCTGCCGACCCGGTCCATTATTGCTCATCACCTGAAAAATATTTCCCACAACGGGGTGAGTCAAACAGACTCAATGTGTACACGACACCAAATCATAATAGAATCAGGCATACAATACATTAAAACATAAAATACAAGTTATGATGCATTCCCAAACCCGAACCTAATTGTCCATCCGTTACACACCCCCGTACCTGCCAAACACACCGTGGGGACTACTAAGTCGACCCTCCTTCCGCTACACACCAAATTGCGGGCTTAAGTCACCGCATCGTGGTCTTAGGTCACCACTTTTCGATTCATCGTGGTCTTAGGTCACCACTTTTCGATTCTCGTGGTCGTAAGTCACCACTTTTCGATTCTCGTGGTCTTGAGTCACCACTTTTCACTTCCCCTTTCAACATACAACCATATGCCCCATATATTAATATGCATAATATACCAGAGTTCACAATCGTATAATATTCTCATGTTACGAATAACATATTTCATATTCCTAGTAGGAGTAGGAAACGTACCTGAGTACATAGTACCATAACATGGTACCTTAGCCACGTTCATATTTCCATTAACACATATTTTAATACATATAACCATAACTCATGTTACAAAGTAGTGTGGGGTACACACCTGATTCGCTTAATAATTTCCTTGAGATACCGAAAGACTGATCTTTGCCTTAGGTCCGTTTACTCCTATATTCGGTCAATCATTTAAACACATCAATAAACCTATTCGGCTTAAAAACCAAATCCTAATAGGATTTGTATTCTAAAAACTTACCTTTGATGTCGATTTGATTATTCAAATCTCGAAATAGATCCTTGCTTCCTTGATGCTGTCGAAAATCCTATAAGCACATGTTAGATTGATTTCTAACACTTAATCATCTTTAAATGGCCTATGGCCGAATATTCATATGACTTACCTTGAGTCTTAGAAATCCCAAAACTTCGTTATACTTCTCCTTGTAGTCGACAACTACTAGATCTCGAAGAAAACCTTCCAAATTTCGGCCATGGAATTCTAAAGGAGTTAGATTCCTATATTTCGGCTAAAGAGAGATTGAAAATCAAATAATAGCTGATCTTGCCTTTTTGAATGAAATCGGCAACACCCTTCTGTCACAACAAAGATTCAGCTTTGGCAAAATTTCAGCTTGGTTGGATTGTGTTTTTGGTTTTGAATAAAAGAGAGGGGAGGCTAGGGAATTCAGCTAGAAAAGAAAAGAGAAGAGGAGAGAACCCTAAGAATTTCGGTAGAGCAGAGAAAAAAAGAAAACTGATGAGTATCCCTCCTTCCTTCCTTTTATAGACGAAATTATCAGCTAAGGAGTCCCTTACTTGGCCACCACTCTTCAATTTGATAGCTTTATCCTTTAATTATCATAAAATAAAAGAGTTTAATCCAGCCTTTATCTCATGGAAATTATGATAAATAAATTTCCTTTTGAAAATACTTAAGATAAATCATCATTTACCTCTCCAATTAAAAAAAAATCCTTTATTTATCCTTAATAGCCAAATTTTAAAGAGGATAAACCTCCCTTTTTCTAGAAGCCTTGCCGTCCACTCCTTGGCTTATGGAAGCAAAAATAAAACCTCCTTTATTTGCTTCCCAAGTGACTCGAACCCAGGCCCATTCCTCTTGCATATGGCGCCATTTCCATAGGCCCTAAGTGACATCTTCAGGCCACTTTTCTAAGTCTGTTTGTGTGTCAAATTTCACCAACTTTTTCTTTTAAGGCCACCTTGCCTTAATTTCCTATTTTAAACTTTAAAACTTGACGTTTCTAAGTCATTTCTAAGTTTCCTAAAATTTTCGATCGACTCTGTAAACTTGCCATTTCCTTACATTTCCAAGTTTCCAGAAATGTTCACTTTCCATTTTTGAATCATTTCCTTACATTTCCTAGTTTCCAAAAATGTTCATGTCTATGCATTTCTAGGTTTCCAAAAATGTTCATGTCTATGCATTTCCAGGTTTCCAAAAATGTTCATTTCCATCTCACTTTCATACATTTTCGAGTTTCCAAAAATGTTCAAAATTTATTCTTACTACATAGAACATGTCACCTCGTATAATTAAGCCGAAAATGCATAAGCCCTTTCCAGGATGTTACAGTTCTACCCCCCTTAAAATAATTTCGTCCTCGAAATTACTTACTAATGAATAATCGTACAGTCTAACTCACCCCACTACGCTATTGCTGCGCACTCTGATCTTAAAGAACTATCATACTTTCTAGGCACATTCTCTAAGTTCACATCCAAGGTTTCAGTCACTTCACTAGCAATACAAGAATAAGCTAACCCTACAACAAGCAAAGCAATTAAGGGTATTCCAGAAATAAGGAACGTACCCGTTGTCACATCTGGCACATCTTCCGTTGAGACAGTGGATTCTTCAGGAAGCTCATAGCAGCCCATATGCTATGCATCCTAGAGGCAGTAAGATGTATCGTGATTTAAGGGAGCAGTTCTGGTGGCTGGGTCTTAATCATGAAGTAACAGAGATTGTGGGCAAATGTTTGACATGCCAGCAGGTTCAAGCTGAGCATCAGTTGCCATCAAGGCTGTTGCAGCCGGTAAAGATCCCACAGTGGAAGTGGGAAAGGATTATGATGGATTTCGTCAGTGGGCTTCCCCTTACGCCTAGCAAGAAGGATTCAGTATGGGTAATAGTGGATCATTTGACTAAGTCGGCTCATTTCATACTGGTGAGGGTTGATTATACGCTTCAGAAATTAGCCAAGCTGTATGTGGCAGAGATAGTAAGGTTGCATGGAGTGCCTGTGTTAATTATTTTGAATAGGGACCCCAGGTTCACATCGAGGTTCTAGAAAACTTTGCATCAGGCTTTGGGTACTAGGTTGGATTTTAGCACGGCTTTTCATCCGCAGTCTGATGGACAGTTTGAGAGGGTAATTCAAATTCTGGAAGATATGTTAAGGGGATGTGTTCTGGATTTCAGTGGTGGTTGGGAGGAGTACCTACCTTTGGCAGAGTTCATTTATAACAATAGTTATCAAGAGAGTATTCAGATGGCACCATATAAGGCGCTATATGGACGGAAATGTCATACTCCTACGTGCTGGACAGAACTGGGTGAACGACAGATGTTGGGTCTAGAGTTAGTGGCAGAAACAGAAGATAAGGTTAAGGTGATTCAGGCTCGTCTTAGGGAAGCGTCGGACAGGCAAAAATCTTACGCTGATCTTAAGCGCAGGGATATTGAGTATGCAATGGGTGATAAGGTTTTCCTGATGGTATCGCCTTGGAAAAAGGTGTTGAGATTTGGTCGAAAGAGCAAGCTAAGCCCTAGATTCATCGGGCATTATACTGTGTTGAAACGAGTGGGACCGGTAGCTTATCAGCTCGAGCTACCAGCTCGAGCTACCAGCAGAGTTAAGTCAGATTAATGACGTCTTTTATGTTTCAATGCTTAGGCGTTATCGATCAGATCCGTCACATATTGTACCAGTTGAGGAGATAGTGGTAAGTCCTGATTTGTCTTTCGAGGAGGAACCGTACAGATTTTGGATCGGGATGTCAAGGTTCTGCGACGGAAGTCAGTTCCCTTGGTGAAAGTATTATGGCGAAACCATGGCACGGAGGAGGCCACGTGGGAACCAGAGGATGTGATGCGGCAGCAATACCCTCAACTCTTTTGACCAGGTAATTTTGGGGTCGAAATTATTTTTAAGGGGGGTAGAACTGTAACATCCTTAAATCGGGGTCTCTACTTTTTACTGGTGTTGCATGTGACGAATTGTCTATTATGGTTATTTATCGTGTTTTAGGGTCTAGGTATAACCCTAGGTTAGGCCTGAGTTAAGGTTAAAATTTTGTTTTAGTACTTTGACAAGAGGGAACTAGGGGTGTGAGGTGTTAAAAGAATTTATTGGAGGAATTAGACACAAGAAGTGCCTTGGTAAGGTGGCAAGGAGGCGCCCCTTAAGGCTTGGAGGAGGTGACGCCATAGGGAGCAAGAAGGACCTTGGTTTGAGCTGCAAAAATCCCCCTTTGTGTCTTTATTTTTGACGCCACAAGCAGGGAGTTGTGCTCAGGTGGGACTCTCATGGATAGATGAGGATTGAGTCAATCTATTTGAAATAGATGGAAGGGAGAAAAATTTGGTGTTTGACTCATTCAAAATTGTTTGAATGAGTGGATGAGAGGAATTCAAGAAGAAGTGAAGGGGACGGCAAGTGTTTGGTGTTTAGCTGAACTGTGAGTGGTGGGGTGAGTTGGGAAGCAATCGGTCTTGGTTCTTTTGGGGTGGTGGCCATATGTGCCTAGGTTGGTAGCTAAGAATCAGCAAAGCTTGGGAGGTCTTGCTCTTTTGTTGTGTTTAGTGTCAAGCCGAAACCTCAATTGCACCCCTCTCAATCTCTCTTTTCTCTTTTCGGCATATTAGGTACTTGGCTGAACCATCTTTGTTTTTCTTTGTAAAAGCCAAAACCCAAGTGGCATTCTTCCTCTTTTCTTTTGGTTGCCTATTGCCGAAACCCTTCTTTTCTACTTCATTCATCTTCTCCATCTTCACCATCTTTAAGAGCCAAAACTTGCTTGCATCTTCTTCTTTTTATTTTGTTCAAAAGCCGAAAGCAATACTCCCTTCTCCATCCGGTTTCTCTTCTCAAAATACTTGTGCCGAAATACCCAACTTTCTTCTTCTCTTCTATTCGATAGCATCATTCCCTGTGCTTTTTTTTCTCTTTGAGATTCATAAGCCATAGCCAAAACATCTTTTCTCCATTTTCTTCTCCCTGATTGACACTTTGGCCGAATGTTGTGTCCATAAACCCCTCTCTTCTTGCGATTTCTTTTCATCATCTCAAGTGCCAAATCTATCTTGTTCTTTTGGATTAGCCGAATCTCCTGGTAAGTGGTTTCTTCTCCCTCTTCTTCTCTTCTTGATCAGTTTGGGTAATACCGAATCTCTTTTGTCTTATTTGTCACTCTTTTAATCTTTATTAATCGGATCTTAACCCCATTCTTGTTCTTTAAGGGTAGCCGAAACCCCTAACATCAATAAGGGGTGCCGATCTTTGGTGATTAGAAGCCGGATTCGTCATTAGGTAAGGTGGTGCCAGATTCTGTTGGATTTATGTTATGGCCGAATGACCTATGGACTCTAAGTGTTGTGTTAAAATCGATTGTAGAGAGGAGCATAGCCGAATACTGTGAATCTTCGGGATTTGGTTGGAAACCAAATCGGCTTAAGGTGAGTGCTGTATTTGGGGCGACATATCCTTCGGGATTTCTAATAGAGCCGAATAGGCTTTTAGTTACTAACAGGGTGTTGGCCGAATGTAAGAAAGGGAAAGCTACGCTTTGGGATTTCGCTAGATTCGAGTAGTTTCGAGATTCTTACTTAGATCTGTGATTAGCCAGGTGTGTAAACGCTTACACACTTTATTAGTTTAATGATGCTTATTATGTTATTGTATAACCTTCGGTATTAGTGACTTTGACTTGTGGGCATGTACTTAGATTCCGGGTAAGTCCCCTGTTATGTGATTCACGATATATGTATATTCAGGTTATGTTAAATGCTATGCCATGCCTTATTACATGATACATGATATTATGACACGTATGATATGAGCATGATGATGATGGGATTGATGAGAGGAGGGGGATGATCTATTTGGACTGTCACCAGTGGTTTTGACCACAAGATGGGTTGGCCCCATTAGTTGATTTGTGACTATGGTCACCAGTGGTTTTAACCACACTATTGATATGATTTGTGACTAAGTCCCAGTGGTTTTGACCACCAATGGTTTTGACCACACTATTGATATTTGTGACTACAGTCACCAGTGGTTTTGACCACACATGGATATTGTGACTCATCCCAGTGGTTTGGTACCATAGTGGGTTGGCCCCACATGATATATCATGGGAATGTCATCAGTGGTTTTGACCACACGATGGGTTGGCCCCATCACTTGATTTGTGGCTACGGTCACTAGTGGTTTTGACCACACCGATATATATATTTGTGACTTCGGTCACCAGTGGTTTTGACCACACGGGGTAGTTAAAGGAGATTGGATGGCTAGGTTATGGGTTGCATAATCTGCATGTTTTACTGATGATTTGTGTAAGTGGATGAATTATCGGGTTGGGGATTTATACACTGAGTCTTGGTGACTCACCCCTTCCCTTATATTTTGCAGATGAGGCATAGATCGCAGATATGGAGCCGAGGAGGACTCGAGGTGGCCATGCATCCTAGTTTGGTTTAACTTTAAACTACATTTTCGGTTTTATTTATTTCTTCTAAATTTGGTTTTGGGTTTGTAATAAGGCCGCTAAGTTTTATTCTTTTGGTTTTTATAATCTGCTTTTACTTTGAATATATTATACTCGTTGAAAGTAATGACTTGATAAATTAACCGGTAAAAAGTAATGGTTTTCAAAGTTATATTCCTTCGGGTTTTCCAAACGTTACCATCGGGTAACAAAGTTCATAAAATAATAAGAAGGGTAACTTGAATGTTTTTATGATTTCAAATTTTCAAACAACTTCAAAGGCAAATGATTTTAAACTTGATTATACTCGTCACACTCTATTTTTTTTCATAAATACCAGATTTTTTTTTTCTAATATTAAGGATAACAAATAGATTTTTCAAACATGAGGTTGCTAGGTTTAAAGCAACACTAAGAATAATTTCAAACTTCTCTTCATATTATATTTTCTAAACTAAAAACAACAAAGAGGTTTCAACATACCAGATTCGGTCGTGGTGTGTTGACCGGGTTTGGGGTGTTACAATTTGTATATTCAACTAGGATTTCATCCCAATCTCTGTATAAAATAGATTTAAGTAATAAATCATGAGCTTCTTTTTCTTTAGTTGTTTTTTCAACTAAGAATTCTGAAAACTGTGTAAGAGCTCTTCTAAAGTTTGCTCTTTGATTAGTAATATGGGTTTTCCATATTTTGTTTCTAAAATTATAATATTCTATAGGTAATCCTGGATTATAAAAATCTTTTATTTCAGGAATTTGTTGTTTTTTCAGCAAATTTTCTGTTTCTTTTATGATTTCAGCATAGCTTTTTTGATATACTGAATAAGGATCTTGAGACCAAGTAAACTCATTCATCGGATTTGGTGATTGTGTTCCAAATGGTTGGTTTAACATTGGATATGGTACATAATATCCCTGATTAGGATAAAATGGTACTTGAGTAGGTACAGTAATAAATCCTAGATTAGGACTTACTGTTTTCCCTTTGTTTTATTTTTTATGGACAGCTCTCCATTCTCCCATATTTTCTAGAGGTTTTTTACCTCTATCCATAAGGCCTGCTAAGAAATCAGCAATCATTAATAAAAATAAATTTAGGATTTTCTAGTAATGGTATTTCTATAGAAGTGTTTTCTATAAATAACCTAACCGATTTTTTATTAATAGTAAATGGTAAATATTGATTTATAAAATTATTTCCTAATAAAATATCTCCGTTCATATCAGAAAAACATAATATTTTTGGAATTATAAATCTAATATTATTTATGTAGATTGGTATATTTTTTGCTTTATAATAAATAGTAGTTTTATTACCATTTATTCCATTAATATTTATTGTCTTTTTTACAGGTTTCCAATATTCTTCAGAATGGCATTCTTTTTACAACTCTTAGTTTGTAGCACTTTGTATCTAATAAAGCATGTAAAGAATATTTTTTATAATCTTTACCATGTAATGTAATTTCAATATATGTATTGAAATTTGTAATATCTTCTACTGAATAATGTATATCTTCCATTCTAGTGTTTCTAGAATTTTTACTAGGTGTAGTAGGAAAAATATGAATATGAACTGTTTTCATACCTATTGGTGTAGGAAGGGAGGGGATATGCACAAACAGAAGGCTACTATAATATCGTAGAATGAAAATAAAACTGGAAGATAGTAGATAATTTACAAAAGTATGATCAAGAAATATTTTTTTTTATTTTCTTGAGCAAGAAAGTTTACAAAAGAAAACTAAAGGATTCTAAAACTAATAATTTTCGAGATGTTCCAAGATGCCTTGTTTAGGCTGCAACATTGCCTATTTATAGTGAAAATTCTAAACTCTAATTTAATTACAATTGAAGTTCGAACAGTATATTGATAAGAATAACTAAATGTTGCCTTCATGATTTTTCCATGTAGCAATCTTGATTTGATGGTTGCTTCCACCGTCTTCTATCAAAATTGTTGTGGTTGCTTCCACGTTTCAATTGCATTAATGGTTGCTTCCATCATGCCTGACATCATCTCTGTCTTTTGGTGGTTTCCTTCTTTTTAAGTCACCACCAAAATTGAATTCTTCTCCTTTTTGGATATCATTCTTCCACTTGTTGTGTTTTGTTTTTATCCTTCTTGGATATTTCTAAGATTCATCTCCTCGATTTCATCAAGGTGTAATGACTCTGGTGAAGGAACTGGTGTATTCCAGCTTTCCCACGTGTCTTTGATCTCCGTTGCTAACGAATAAGCATCTATCTCCATGTCAGCTATCTTTGTTAATAACTGAACAGCTTCTCTATTTCTGTCTTCCTGGGTTCTTCCAGTGTCATATGCTAAAATTCTTTTACCATTGGTCCAGAACAAATAAGTTTCTTGGTGAAGAAGATGTTCTGCCATGGTTATCATATCAATTCCAGCTTGAATTTGATAATTGGTAAAATTATTATAACAATTGTCAATGGCTTTTGACAATTTTTGTTGGTCTTCTTCTACTGCGGAAAGGGCTTTTCCCAAAAACAAAGTACGAATATTCCAAATTTGATATGGCTGATAAAAATTTTTTCTTTTTCAGCAATACCAATAAGACTACATATTTCTATATGAAAATAGTAGATAAAATCATCCAAATCAACAAAATTTGTTAATCTAGATTTTACTATAGCGGGAAAATCTTTTAATAAATGAAAAGAAAGATTTTGGACTGTTATTTCTTTAACAAATCCCTATTCAATACTGGTTATATCGAATGGTTCATGATTAAGCCTAAATTTGATAGTAGGAAATTGTTCTCCTATATCATTAGTAAAAACATAGGCTTGTAAATAATATTTTGAAAAAGTTTCTGAAAATTGAGCTTGCTGGTTGCAAATAGCTCTATCTATTTTTGAAAATATATCCGGTGGTAGAATTTGTCTACATTTGTTATATAGACATATTCTAAACATTTTATTAATAATAGGACTGTTTGTTCCCTTATAAAAAAAATATTGGAATATATCAAGAAGATTATTTATCTCCTTAATATCTGTATATTCGACTAGGATTTCATCCCAATCTCTGTATAAAATAGATTTAAGTAATAAATCATGAGCTTCTTTTTCCTTAGTTGTTTTTTCAACTAAGAATTTTAAAAACTGTGTAAGAGCTCTTCTAAAGTTTGCTCTTTGATCAGTAATATGGGTTTTCCATATTTTGTTTATAAAATTATAATATTCCAGGGGTAATCCTGGATTATAAAAATCTTTTATTTCAGGAATTTTAGGAATTTGTTGTTTTTTCAACAAATTTTCTGTTTCTTTTATAATTTCAGCATAGCTTTTTTAATATACTGAATAAGGATCTTGAGACCAAGTAAAATCATTCACCAGATTTGGTGATTGTGTTCCAAATGGTTGGTTTACCATTGGATATGGTACATAATATCCTTGGTTAGGATAAAATGGTACTTGAGTAGGTACAGTAATAAATCCTAGATTAGGACTTACTGTTTTCCCTTTGTTTGGTTTTTTATGGATAGTTCTCCATTCTCCCATATTTTCTAGAGGTTTTTTACCTCTATCCATAAGGCCTGCTAAGAAATCAGCAATCATTAGTAAAAATAAATTTAGGATTTTCTACTAATTGTATTTCTATACCTAACTGATTTTTTATTAATAGTAAATGGTAAATATTGATTTATAAAATTATTTCCTAATAAAATAGCTCCGTTCATATCAAGAAAACATAATATTTTTGGAATTATAAATCTAACATTATTTATGTGGATTGGTATATTTTTTGCTTTATAATAAATAGTAGTTTTATTACCATTTATTCCATTAATATTTATTGTCTTTTTACTGAGTTTCCAATATTCTTCAGAATGGCATTCTTTTTACAACTACTGGTTGTAGCACCTGTATCTAATAAAGCATGTAAAGAATATTTTTTATAACCTTTACCATGTAATGTAATTTCAATATATGTATTGAAATTTGTAATATCATCTATTGAATAATGTATATCTTCCATTCTAGTGTTTCTAGAATTTCTACTAGGTGTAGTAGGAAAAATAGGAATATGAACTGTTTTCATACCTATTGGTGTAGAAGTACTTATGTTATCTTCATCTTCCTCTGGTTGAGAACTAGAAGGTAATACTAAATTATCATCTGTATTGGTTATCATATTATTCTTTAAATATAACTTATCACCAGATGACATATATTCTATAGTACTTAGTGGTTTAGAAGTACTAGCGTTATTAGTCTTTTCTATCATCCAGTCTTTTGGAATTGATAGATCTTTTAAATGTAATAATTTTGGTTGAATTTCTGTAGTAAACTTATTGGGCTCAAAAAGCTCAATTATTTTATTATTTATTTCTTTTATTTCCACTTCTGCTGTATTAGTGTATTCATTAATAGAAGTCCAGCTTATTGCTAAATCTTCTGCTAAATCACTAATATCAGAAATTTTTTGTCTGAATTCTAAGACATAGACACTCTTCTATTAGAGGATCTGTTATGGATATAAAGTAATTTGGTTAACTTTAAATCCTATAACCCCTGTATGTAAATTAGACTGAATTCCTCCAATAAGTGCTTTTATTGGATTTTCAAATCTTTTATCTAATAATACTGCTAAAATAGGAACATCATGACCTCTTCTGAATAAAGCTCTAATTGTTATCATAATGACTCCTAAATGTATATATCTAACTTGAGGATATTTTTTCCTAATACGTTTTATCTTTTCTTTAGTAAATAATGGGATTTCTGTTAATCCTCCTTTAGTATCTTTAGCGACTGTATTTCCGCTAATTTTTTCTATGTGTCTTTGTGACCAAATTTTAAACTTAGATATTTTACATATTTCTTCTTTAGAAATATGATTTTTATTAATCTTTTCTATTATATCATCAGAAAAGTCTGTTTCTTCTCCGATTAGATTTCCTAATTTAATATCTTGTTGTTCAGAATTAGGAATTTCTTCTAACTTATTTTGAGAACTACTTCCTAACATAAAGTAATATTCATCAGAATCTGTATCAGACTTTGTTTCTGATATGAACTCATATAATATTTCAGTAGGATTTATTTCCTCACTAAAACATATTTCTAAATCTTGTTCTTCAAGATTTTTAATCATTTTCCTAGCATTTTTGCCTTTGTTAGGACAATTTGTTGCTATATGACCTTCTTCATCACAAACAAAACATTTACATATTTGTTTTTTAGTATTTTTAGAAGTTTTTCTTCTAACAAATTTTTTCTTTTTATTATTATGAGTATAATTTTTATTACCTGGTTTCCATCTAGCTAATCTATATTTCTTATGCTTTTTATAGGTTTTTGGTCGTATAGAATTACATCCAAACTCCCATTCTCCTTCTAACATCTTTGTACAATATTTATGACTTAATTTATTCTTGACTTGTTTAGCTGCCTTACTCTGTAAGTAATGTAATATAATTCTTTCTTTAGCAAAACCAATTCCATTACCTATAGTATCTATATTTGCTACATCTGTACTATTATCATTACTATGTTTTATTATGAAAGAAGCATATTTATTTATGCAAATTTCATCCCAAGGTGGTGGTAATTTATGAAAGTATTGGTTTTTCCAAAAGTCTATACTATCATTTTTTAACTTCTGATATTCATGAAGAAATTTTTTAGAGAATTCTTCTAAATATCTTATATCACATAATTTTAATTTTGACAAGATATAACTGGATTGGCTATCCTGATATTTTTTTTATTAGTATAACCAAAAAATTCTATTTTTATAATTGAAGTTAATCCTTTTAATAAATCTTTAGGGGTACTTATTTGATTAATAAGTTGACCCTTTTGTTCTTTTCCTTTCTCAGATTCTTCCCATCGTCTGAGAAATTGTAGAACATCACCTTGAAAAGTTCCTACAAAATAATTTAAAAACTTTTCTTTTGACCAAGCTGTACTGTTGTTATTTACAACAATAGTCATAGATTGTGCCCAATCATCTATTGTGTTTTTATAGCCTGATAAAGGAATATTAGTTAAGTCTAAGTATATTCCTTCTTGAGCTACATTTCTTTTATTTAAATCATCTACCTTATAAGGTAGAGGTATGGGCTGACTGGATTCTCCTGGGGCTTCCAGTTTTATATCATTAGTGGCTATATTTTCTATTTTATTACCCAATATTCTTGTTGTATTTTCAACATTTTCATAATTTTTATTAATAGCTCTCAGATTATCATCTGTTTGAGGGCCTGAGTCTAATTTTCTTTTACCATGAGGATCTTGTTTATCAATTTCCTTAGGTTTCGGTATTTTATAATCATATGGATCTGCTTGTTCAGTATCCATGGGTTCAGGAATTTCTATACTTTCATCCTCTTCTGTTGAAGTGTTTTCTTCATCAGAATTATGACTACTTACATTAATATCTACATCAGAATTATTAGAACTTTTAGAACTATCACTACTTTCGGTAGTATCATAATTTAACATATAGTGATAATTATACTTAGTAAATAGATCTTTATGTTTTTCATCATAATTTAACATATAGTGACAATTATACTTGTTCATTTTTATCTTCTGTTTTAGAAAATTGGTTTTTCCAATGTTCTATTAAAGTTTTATAAGAGTCAAAATCATATTTTTCTTGTTTTTTAACATTTTCTCTTTTTTATTTTCTTTTTTCTTTTTTATTATAGGTAGAAGATTCATCCGAAGAATCATCTTCATCTGGTAAAGCTAAAATAACATTACTATTACGATAATATAAAGGTCCTAAATCTAAGTCCGATTCTATATTATTATTATTATTATTATTAACTTTATCTAATTTATTATTAACATCAGATAATAATTCTTTAGACTTGTTATTCAAATCTAAATCTGTTACTACTCCCATATTATCTACTTTTTCTTCTATTTTACTAACCTTAGTATATAGTTTATTAAAATATATAGATGTCATATCTATTAAGCTATTGATACCTTTACTAAGAGCAGAAATATTATTTTCATTCTTAGAGTCAATATGCATAGTATGATTACAAGTTTTATCTTTATATAAACAATCCATTTCTTGGATGTTTTTTATCTCTGGTACCTAAAACCTTCTGTGTCTTTAACGATTGTTATATAGACATATTCTAAACATTTTATTAATAATAGGACTGTTTGTTCCCTTATTAATAAAATATTAGAATATATCAAGAAGATTATTTATCTCCTTAATATCTGTATATTCGACTAGGATTTCATCCCAATCTCTGTATAAAACAGATTTGAAAATCCAATAAAAGCACTAATTAGAGGACTTCAGTCTAATTTACATACAGGAGTTATAGGATTTAAAGTTAAACCAAATTACTTTATATCCATAACAGACCCTCTAATAGAAGAGTGTCTATGTCTTAGAATTCAGACAAAAAATTCTGATATTAGTGATTTAGCAGAAGATTTAGCAAAAAGCTGGACTTCTATTAATGAATACACTAATACAGCAGAAGTGGAAATAAAAGAAATAAATAATAAAATAATTGAGCTTTTTGAGCCCAATAAGTTTACTACAGAAATTCAACCAAAATTATTACATTTAAAAGATCTATCAATTCCAAAAGACTAGATGATAGAAAAGACTAATAATGCTAGTACCTCTAAACCAGTAAGAGTACTATAGAATATATGTAACACCCCAAACCCGGTCAACACACCACGACCGAATTTGGCATGCTACGGAGTGAAAACCTTTTGAGCAAAACGAGTTACCGGTTAAATTTTATTGAAAAACTCTTTATCGTTTAGGGTTTGGAAACACTTGCTTAAAATGATGTTGAAAACGTATTATTTTCATTCTAAAACTCATGTTTGAAAATCCACTTGTTGTTACCAATTTTAGAAAAACATACGACACTGGTTAAAACCGAGTGAGTCGAGCATAGTTAAGATTAAACCATTTGTATTCGAAGTTGTTTGCAAATTAAAGTTTGTGAAAACATCAAGTTATCTTTATTATCTTGTAAGCTTTGTTACCCGATGGTAACGTTTGGAAAACCCGAAGAGGTATAGTTTGGAAAACGTTGTTTGTACTGGTTAATTAAGCAAACAAGTTCTAATCACATGCATAACAAAATTAGAAGTAAATCAAATAACCAAGACCCAAAATAATAACCAACGGCCTTATTACAAAATCAAACCAAATTTAAAGAAAATAAATAAAACCGAGAAAGTATTTTATAGTCAAAACCCGAAACTAACATGCATGGCCACCTCGAGTCCTCCCCGGCTCCATATCCGCGATCTATGTCTCATCTGCAAAATATAAGGGAAGGGGTGAGTCACCAAGACTCAGTGTATAAATCCCCAACTCGATAATTCAAGCACTTACACAAATCATCAGTAAAACATGCAGATTATGCAACCCATAACCTAGCAATCCAATCTTCTTTAACTAGCCCGTGTGGTCAAAACCACTGGTGACCGAAGTCACAGATATATCGGTGTGGTCGAAACCACTGGTGACCGTAGTCACAAATCAAGTGATGGGGCCAGCCCATCGTGTGATCAAAACCAATGATGACAATCCCATAATATATCATGTGGGGCCAACCCACTGTGGTACCAAACCACTGGGACGAGTCACAATATCCATCTGTGGTCAAAACCACTGGTGACCAAAGTCACAAATATCAATCGTGTGGTCAAAACCACTGGGACTTAGTCACAAATAATAATAGTGTGGTCAAAACCACTAGTGACTGTAGTCACAAATCAAAAACTGAGGCCAACCCATCTTGTGGTCAAAACCACTGGTGACAGTCCAAGTAAATCATCCCCCTCCTCTCATCAATCCCATCATCATCATGCTCATATCATACGTGTCATAATATCATGTATCATGCAGTAAGGCATAGCATAGCATTTAACAAAACATGAATATACATATATCGTAAATCACATAACAGAGGACTTACCCGGTTCCCAAGCTCATGCCCATAAGGCCAAGTCACTAAATCCAATGGTTATAAGAGTAACATAATAAGCATATTATACTAATAAAGTGTGTAAGCGTTTACACACTTGTCTAATCGCAGATCTAAGTAAGAATCCTGAAACTATATGAAACTAGTGAAATCCTGAGACGTTGTCTTCCTCCTACAATCAGCCAACACACAAATACTTTTAGATCTAAAGCCATTTGGCTTATCCACAAAATCCTGAAAATACAACGCATGAAGATAATTCCTTACCTTAGTGCCGATTTGGTTTCCAACCCAAATCCTGAAACCAAGTGATGATCTCCCTTGCAATCGGCTAAACCTTAATACACACAAATGGTTAGCCTTCGGCTTTTGAACGATTATGAAAGAGGTTTTGAAATGACAACACCCTTACCTAGATCGACCACCAAATCCCGAAGGCTCACTGTATTCGACTATAGCCCTCCCTGCAATCGGTTTTAACATTCCATTTAGAGACCAGAGGCCATTCAGTCATAACATGAAACCCGAGACCACATGAGTTAGTCGCCCCTTACCTTGATGATTGATTCGGCTTCTATACTCCAAAGATCGGCACCCCCTAATGAGACTAGAAGTTTCAGCTACTAGCATGAAACAAATAAAAATGGAAATTAATACTCAGATCTTTAATAGAATAAAAGATAGAAGAGTAGTGGGGTTTCAGCATTACCCTAAGTTGATCAAGAAGAGAAGAAGAATCTTACCAGGAGATTCGGCTATCCTCAAAAGAAAGAACTTGATTTCGGCACTTAGGATGATAGAGAAAAATGCAAGATAGGAGGGGTTTATAAACACAATATTCGGCCAAGATTCTTGATGGAAACAAAAGAGAACAAGTAAGGCTTTCGGCTTCCAAGATAGAAGAGATGGAGAGGTAGAATAGAATGGAAAGGAAGGGTTCGGCAAAAGGGAAAGAAAAGATTTTGGCACAAGAGACTTGGAAGGAGAAGAAGTTGTCGACACAAGAATGGATGTTGGTTTTGGTTTTGAAGAAAATAAGAAAGAAGAAGTGACACAAAGATAAATTCGACCAAGTACCAAGAATGCCGAAAAGAGAAAAGAGAGCTTGAGAGGGGTGCAATTGAGGTTCGGTTCTTGCTACAATCAATAGGAGAAAAGAATGGATTCAAGTGGGAAGGTTTGGCTACCAAAAAGGGAGTAAAAATGAAACTCAAATTACCGAAAATGAAAATAAGGATTACACCCAACGGCACCTTTAGCTAATCCCCTTCCCAAAACGACACAACCCCTTTCTCAAGCTTCAAAACGAATTGCACAATGCCCAAAACACCTTACCAAATTCGGTTGAACACTCCTCCCCCAAAGTCCATAATTCGGCCAACACCTCAAATGAGTTTGAAATTATTCAAACTCCTAGATTTCCTTCCTTCCATCAATTCAAACAAGTTTGAACGAGTCCACCAACTAAAATCTCTCTTCTCTACGTATTTGAATCTGTCAGCTTAATCCATATCTTCCCAACAGAGTTTTACCTGAGCACTCCACCTCCCCTTCCTTGGCATCAAAAAATTAAGGAGCAGGAAGGGATTTCTGCAGCTCGAACCAAGGTCCTCCTTGCTCCCTGTGGCGTCACCTCCCTTGTGCTTGAGTGGCGTCTCCCTTGCCACTTTACTAGCTGGTTGCTTGTGTCTAAAACCTCAAATAAATCCTTTTAACACCTAACTCACCTTGCTCCCTCTTCCCAAGCACTAAAACAAAATGCAACACAAAACATGTTAAATCAACATCATAAACAACTCATCACATGCAACACAAGCAAAATGCAGAACCCCGATTTAAGGATGTTACAATATATGTCATCTGGAGATAAGTTATATTTTAAGAATAATCTGATAACCAATACAGATGATAATTTAGTATTACCTTCTAGTTCTCAACCAGAGGAAGATGAAGATAATATAAGTACTTCTACACCAATAGGTATGAAAACATTTCATATTCCTATTTTTCCTACTACACCTAGTGGAAATTCTATATTATTATTATTATTATTATTAACTTGATCTAATTTATTATTAACATCAGATAATAATTCTTTAGACTTGTTATTCAAATCCAAATCTGTTACTACTCCCATATTATCTACTTTTTCTTCTATTTTACTAACCTTAGTATATAGTTTATTAAAATATATAGATGTCATATCTATTAAACTATTGATACCTTTACTAAGAGTCGAAATATTATTTTCATTCTTAAAGTCAATATGCATAGTATGATTACAAGTTTTATCTTTATACAAACAATCCATTTCTTCCATGTTTTTTTTATCTCTAGTACCTAAAACCTTCTGTGTCTTTAACGTCTTTACACAACGCCCACAACGTCCCACTCGGACTCAACGGCAAAAAGAAGATAGAACGACAGATATATGGGTTTTGAGATAAACAACCACGAAATAAACAGAATTGAAGATAAAAGATAGAAACTTACAATGATATCTACGATATTAGAACTCCAGAAATCGTTACTCCGGGGCTCCTCAGATGCCAAGTACCAGGGGGAAGGGAGGGGATATGCACAAACGGAAGGCTATTATAATATCGTAGAATGAAAATAAAACTGGAAGATAGTAGATAATTTACAAAAGTATGATCAAGAAAAATTTTTTTATTTTCTTGAGCAAGAAAGTTTACAAAAGAAAACTAAAGGATTCTAAAACTGATATTTTTCGAGATGTTCCAAGATGCCTTGTTTATGCTGTAACATTGCCTATTTATAGTGAAAATTCTAAACTCTAATTTAATTACAATTGAAGTCCGAACAGTATATTGATAAGAATAACTAAATGTTGGCTTCATGATTTTTCCATGTAGCCATCTTGATTTCATGGTTGCTTCCACCGTCTTCTATCAAAATTGTTGTGGTTGCTTCCACGTTTCAATTGCATTAATGGTTGCTTCCATCATGCCTGACATCATCTTTGTCCTTTGGTGGTTTCCTTCTTTTTAAGTCACCGCCAAAATTGAATGCTTCTCCTTTTTGGATATCATTCTTCCACGTGTTGTGTTTTGTTTTTATCCTTCTTGGATATTTCTGAGATTCATCTCCTCGATTTCATCAAGGTGTAATGACTCTGGTGAAGGAACTGGTGTATTCCAGCTTTCCCACGTGTCTTTGATCTCCGCTGCTAACGGATAATCATCTATCTCCATGTCAGCTATCTTTGTTAATAACTGAACAGCTTCTCTATTTCTGTCTTCCTGGGTTCTTCCAGTGTCATATGCTAAAATTCTTTTACCATCGGTCCAGAACAAATAAGTTTCTTGGTGAAGAAGATGTTCGGCCATGGTTATCATATCAATTCCGGCTTGAATTTGATAATTGGTAAAATTATTATAACAATTGTCAATGGCTTTTGACAATTTTTGTTGGTCTTCTTCTACTGCTTAAAGGGATTTTCCCAAAAACAAAGTACGAATATTCCAAATTTGATATGGCTGATAAAATTTGTCTTTTTCAGCAATACCAATAAGACTACATATTTCTATATGAAAATAGTAGATAAAATCATCTAAATCAACAAAATTTGTTAATCTAGATTTTACTATAGCGGGAAAATCTTTTATTAAATGAAAAGAAAGATTTTGGACTATTATTTCTTTAACAAATCCTGTAACACCCCAAATCCGGCCCAAACACCACGACTGGATCCGGTATGTCACTAAGAAAATTTTTGAAAAACATGTCGTATTTTCAGAAAATATTTTTCTAAAGTTTATCTTCTTATTCGAAAGAAATTTAATAGTTGATAGTTTAAATAAAATATGCCTTTATAAATTAAAAACCCAAATTTAAATACATGCATTAGTTCAATAAGAATTTAAATAACTAAAAGTAATTAAAGCCCAAAATAAAACAAAACATAAACTAGTGGCCCATGGCCTTATTACAACGAGATTTAAAATCCACTAATTAAAAATATAAAGTATTAACTTGAGTCTTTTTGCTGGGTCTAGATGTTATTTTGCATGGCCACCTTGCGTTCCTCTCCAGCCCGGACCAAAGCACTAGGTATCACCTGAAAGGTTAATTAATAGGGCGAGTCACGAGACTCAGTGTGCAACCCTCATGCACCACTAGATTTTGGCCTTAAGCCCATAAAACAGATTAATAATTTCATTTATAAAAAAAATAACAAATAATATGCAAGGCCCAACCCGTTTGCCTAGGTTTCCATCCGCTACACGCCCGTACAGAGCATTCACACCATTGGGGATTTCTACAATCAACCCACACCGCTACGCCAAGATGGCGTCATGCTGCTCATCAACATATTATGGCCGAAGCCCTTATAACAGATCACGGCATTAGCCGCTACAACATATAACAGATCACGGTATAAACCGCTGCACATATAACGTATAACTTCCTCCTTGTATCAACCCAACCCATGCAATCATAAAATCGATATACTTTTATCATATAAAGTCGAAACATTCACTGACCTTAAAAGAGGAAATTAAGGCAATGTGGCCTTAAAAGAAAAAGTTGGTGAAATGTGACACACAAACAGGCTTGGAAAAGTGGCCTGAAGATGTCACTTAGGGCCTATGGAAATGGCGCCACATGCAAGGTGTTGGGCCTGAGTTCGAGTCACTTGGGAAGCAAATAAAGGAAGTTTTACTTTTTGCTTCCAGAAGCCTGAGGTGGACGGCACAAGCCTTCTAGAAAGGAGGAGTTTTATTTTCATAAATATTCAATTAATAAGGTGATAAATAAGGGATTTAATTTGGATTATTTTTGAAGAGATAATAAAGGATTACTCTCTAATTATTTTAAATTAAAAAGAGTGGTGGCCAAGTAAGGGATTCTGAGTAGTAAATTCAGCTATAAAAGGAAAAAAATAGGGCTACTCGTCAATTTTTCTTCCTCTCCTTCTCTCTGCCGAATTTCTTAGTGCTCTCCTCTCTTCTCTTCTCTTTTTATTTTGTCAAGCCGAAATCTACTTCTTCTTTATCCACCATTGCCGATTCTTTAAGCCTCAAGAATCAAAAGTGTTGATACACCTCTAGGCCATAGTCGTCTAGTCTTCAAGACTCCATAGCTGAATCTTTGAGGAGCTCCAAGCATAGGTGCTGTCGATTTCTCCAAGTAAGGGTAAGATCTAGACTCGGTTTCCATTCTTTTCTTTTTAAGCCTGTCGAAATTTAGGGACTAATCCCTCATATTGTATTTTGGCCGAAACTATGGAAGGGAATTTTGGGATTTAGTGGTGGTCAACTACAAAAGTAGACCAGTCGAGATTTTCAAAGATCTAAGGTGAGGCAATCGGTCTAAGGCTATTTCTCATGATTAAATGATTGAAAATTAGATCTAATATATATAAGTCTATAGGGATTTCGATAGAGGTATAAAAGGATTCCGGGATTTGAAAATTTCAGGGTAAGTCCCTATATACATTCGGCCAAAGGCCATGTTTTATGTTTTAATGTTAGATTAAATCTAACATATGGTTAAAGGAATTTCGACAATTCCTAGGAAACAAGGATCAATTTCGGGATTTGTTGGTGTCCAAATCGCAAGAAGGTAAGTTTTAAGAATACTAATCCTACTAGGATTTGGATTTGTGGCCGAATGGCTTTTTATTAAAGTAGTAAGTGATTAATCAAATGTAGGGATTAAGGATCTAAGCATTAGATTAAGCTTTTCGGGATCTCAAGGAATTTGCCAAGCGAATCAGGTGTGTACCCCACACTAACTTTTAATACGATCTATGGCACATTTAATATAAGCATGTATAAGTATGAATAAGAATGTGAATATGGCTAAGGTACCTTATTGTGGTACAAAGTACTCAGGTACGTTTCCTACTTCTACTAGGATTACGAAATATGTTATATTTAACATGTGAAAAGTGACATGAATGTGAATTTAAGTATGATATGCATGATATGAATAATATGGGGCATCCGGGTTATATGAAAAAAGGGGAAGTGAATGTGATGACTTCGGTCACACTACCTGAATGTGGTGACTTCGGTCACATTATCTGAATGTGGTAACTTCGGTTACATTATCTGAACGTGGTGTCTCTTGACACAATTTATATCTGGTGGCTATGCCACAAATTTTATATGGGCGTGCAGCGACTGCCTTCGATAGTGTGTAGCGGATGGAGGGTCGACTTAATAGTCCCCACGGTGTGTAGGTTGGTACGGGGATGTGTAGCGGATGGCACCTAGGTTTGGGTTTGGGTTGCATCATCATTTTTATCTGTTATATGAATAAGTATTTGATACGAAAATGTATGCCTGATTTATTGAATTTTAGTGTTGTGTACACATTGAGTCTGTTGACTCACCCCATTGTGGGACTATTTTTCAGGTGACAATCAATATTGGACCGGATTCGGCAAGAGCTTAGTGGTAGCGATGCGAAGTTCAGATTTTCCTTATTTTTGTACTCTTGTTATTTTAAGTATTTTATAATTTTATTTCGGGTTTTTATTTGATGTAATAAGGCCACAACTGAACTAAGTTATTTTCTGTTTTATTCGCTTTGTTTCGACATTTTTATGTATTAAAGATTAAGTCAATTTGATTTAAAATAAACTTTAAATATTTTGTCACCTTAATTAAATGGAATTCAATATAAGATAACTTGGTTTTCAACACAAGCCCAACCCAAAACTATATTTTTCTTAAAATCGCACAAGTTTTTCCCAAGAAACAAACGAACTTTGAATCGGTTTGCTGAGGAACATACCAGATTCGGTCCAGGCTCGTGGGCCGAGTTTAGGGTGTTTCATCACCCTCCTGCACTTGTCGAATTCGAGTACTTAAGACATCATCCAAAAGTTGTTTCTCCTTGATTAGACTTGTCCACATAGGTCTTACTTGTAGCTCAACCACCAAACTACCATCCTCATACAAACTAAGATGAGCGAACATCGCCCTTAGGTCTGCTATCACCTTCCTACTCAACGCATCTGCCACCACATTGGCCTTGCCGGGATGGTATTCAATTAAGAAATCATAGTCCTTCAAGAGCTCGATCCACCTACGTTGTCGTAAATTTAACTCCTTCTGAGTAAGGAGATACTTCAAACTTTTATGGTCGGTGTAAATTATCGACTTCTCCCCGTACAGGTAATGTCTCTAAATCTTCAGAGCAAACACTACCGCCGCCAATTCCAGATCATGCGTAGGGTAGTTCAACTCATGCGGTCTCAACTGTCGAGACGCGTATGCCACAACTTTTCCATCTTGCATCAGCACACACCCTAACCCTGTGTGTGGCGCATCACAATAGACGGTAAATTCTTTTCCCGACTCTGGTTGAATTAACACCGGTGCTTCTGTCAGAATTCTCTTTAGCCTCTGAAAGCTCTCCTGTTGTTTGTCAGTCCACACAAAAGATACTCCCTTCCTCAACAACATAGTTAATGGTGCCGCTATTGAAGAGAACCCCTCAACGAACCTTCGATAATATCCTGCTAATCCTAAGAAACTTCGAATTTCCGCCATAGACTTTGGCGATTTCAAATTTAACACAGCTTCAATTTTCCGAGGGTCTACCCTAATCCCCTCTGCGAAAACCACATGCCCTAGAAAAGTCTCCTCCTTCAGCCAGAACTCACACTTACTGAATTTTGCGTACAGCTGCTTTTCCCTCAGAATTTGCAACACCACTCGAAGTTGTGCATCATGCTCCTTCACAGACTTGGAATAAACCAATATATCATCGATAAATACTACGACGAACAGATCAAGGTATGGCTGAAACACCCGTTTCATCATATCCATAAATGCTGTTGGCGTATTCCTCAAACCGAACGGCATTACCAAAAACTCATAATGACCGTAGCGTGTTCGAAATGCCGTCTTACGAATGTCTCCTTCCTTCACCTTTAACTGATGATATCCCGACCTTAGATCAATCTTAGAAAAGATCGAAGCTCCTTTGAGCTGGTCAAACAAATCGTCGATTCTCGATAATGGGTACTTATCCTTAATCGTCAACTTATTTAGTTGACGATAGTCCACGCACATACGCATAGATCCGTCCTTCTTCTTCACGAATAGGACTGGCACTCCCCATGGAGACACACTCGGTCGGATGAATCCTCGATCCAATAGCTCCTGAATCTGAGCTTTGAGCTCCACCAGCTCCTTCGGCGCCATTCGATAAGGGGTAGTAGATATCGGAGCCATACCCAGGAGTAGTTTTATTCCAAACTCCACTTCGGAATCTGGGGGTAATCCTGGCAATTCCTCTGGAAAGACATCCGCGGAATCCTTGACGGTTCGAACCCCATCGACAGTCACCTCCTTAACATCCAAAGCACTAATAAAAGCCAAATAGGAGTTACATCCTTTCCGAATCATCTTAACAGCTTTCAAGGCCGACACTACGTTGGACAAATAGTTCCTTCTTTCTCCTAACACAACCACCTCCCCGCCTTCCGGGGTACTTAACACCATGCGCTTAGACCCACAATCCAACTTAGCATGATGCTTTGACAACCAATCCATTCCTAGGATAAGATCAAACTCTCCAAATGGCAATTCCATTAAGTCTGCCGGAAACACTACCCCTTGAGTTTCTAAAGGTACATCCTTAAACAGCTTGTCTACTACCCTAGATTGTCCTAGGGGACTAACCACAGTCATCTTCCTAGTAGTTGTTTCAGGATTGAAACACCCCAAACCCGGCCCATGAGCTTTGACCAGATTTGGTATGTTCCTCAAGTAAACCGGTTTCAAATTCTTTTGTTACTTAGAGAAAAACTTGCGTGATTAAAAAAAAATATTGTTTGGGTTGGGCTTGTGTTGAAAACAAACTGGATTTTTATATTAGAAAACCCCTTTTTAATATTAAGTGATAAAACATATAGAGTATATTTTAAAATAAAATACTTAGTCTTTAACTTAATCAAAATTTGTAACACAATAAAACAACAAGTAGAAATAAAATCGTTCATCATGGCCTTATGGCCTTATTACATCAAATAGTTTCCAAAATATTTCAAAGTACTAAAATAAATTCAAGAGTCCATAAAAATATAAACATCATGTTGAGCATGGCCACCACAAGTACTGCCGTCCCGGTCCATCACTGTTTGTAATATCCCGGGTTAGGGGCTATTTTTGTTGTTGCATGTTTTGCATGTGTTTGGTATCTTCATGTTGTTGTTTGTGTTGTATCGGAGTTTAATTGTAGGCTAGAAGTAAGCTTTGAGTAGGTAGAAAATTTTAGTTTTTGAGCTAAGGTATTAGGAGCCGAGGAAGTGGGCTTTTAAATTTATTTTGGGTGTTTGTTAGCACAAGAAACAAGTTGGTGGAGTGGCAATGAAGGCGCCACTAAGGCTTGGAGTGGGTAACGCCTAAAGCAAGGTGGAGGCCTTGTGTTCGAGCTGCTGGAGTGGCCACTTTTGGCACTCTTTTTGTGGCATGGAGGAAGGAGTTTGTGGCGCTTCAAACTCGCCATTGACTTGGTCTTCACATTCGAATGATAGGTGGGGAGTGATTTTAGGAGGTTGACTTGTTCAACCAATTTTGAATGAATGGAGGTGAGCAATTGGTGGGATTATGGCGAATTTTAGGGGAGTAGGGAGGGGGTGGACGGCATAGTAGTGTGAGGAGTTGAGGAGTGCCGAATTTCATTTGGAAATTTTGGCATTTTCTTTGGTCACTTTTGGTATAGCAAAAGTCCCCTTTTGATACTTGTAGCCGATTTTCTCCAAGGTATCTTCTCATTTTCTTTACTTCTTGAAACCAAAAATCCAAGTGAGTGACTCCATCTTTTCTTTTGCAAACCAAACATAAGCTCTCCTTGGCCGAAATTGTTTTACCTTTTGGTGTTAGTGAGCGAAACTTGTTTCTTCCTTACTTCAACTCTCTTTTCTTCTTGAAACCGTGTTAGCTGAATCACCCATTTGCTCTCCCCATTTCTCTTGTGCCGAAACTACCATCATCTTACTTCTCAAATTCCATTTTCTTTTCCTAAGCTTAATTGCCAAACTCTGCTCCCATTTCACATTGTTTCCTCAAAGCCGAAAAATAGAAAAGTTAAACTCCTAGTGCCGATTTCTTTTTTCTATTGGTTCCAACATAGCCGAATATTCTCCTTCTCCTAGTAGTCTCTTTTGCCCGAATAGCGAGAAAGGGTTGGGGTCCTTGCTTCAATCGTTGGTGGTGGTAAGCTTTTGGCGAATGGCCATTTCTTCTCTTGTTCTATTCTTGATCGTTTGGTTGGTTAAGGGCCGATTATGGTCGATTGATTTCGATTAAGTTTAAAGTGATTAGTGATTAACTATTGGTTTATTAGGGTGCTGATTGTTGGAAGAGGAATCATCGTTGACTCGGATTTGGTAGGAAACCAAATCACCTTCAAGGTAAAGGATTGAAATTAACCCCTTTGGGTTTATATGTCTTTAGCCGAATGGTCTTAGTGCTTAAATCCTATGTTGGCCGATTGTTTTAGGGCTTGACAATCGAAGGGCATAAATCGTTCGTAGGGATCTTTGGACTCAGTATTATCGTGTGTGTAACTAACACACCCTCTACTTAGTAACGTTGTTAATAAACTTGATTGCTTAATAAGATTGAAAGCGATGAGAAGGATAATTGGATACCCAAAAGGGGATTGTGTACGATTCGGGTAAGTCTGTTTCTATGATGAGTATTAATGATAATACATGATATCATGATTTATGTTATACATGTTATGAGTTGTAATGCTTGATATGTTAGCATGATATGCGTGGCTTGTATGAGATGCATAACCCCATGAGTATGATATGTATGGGTGATACGAGAGGAGGGAGCGATGATATATTGTGTTGAGCACCACCGGTGCTTTGGTAGCACACTTTGTGACTTTGGGTCACGGAGGTTTGGCACCTCCGAGGGTTTGGTACCTCGTCGTCGTCCCAGGTGGCTCAATACCACGGTGGGTTGGCCCCACGATGATTATACTGGGATTGACGCCAAGTGTTTTGGTAACACACGATGGGTTGGCCCCATCACCGATTTGTGACTACGGTCACCAGTGCTTTGGTAGCACATCGTGTCTTTGGGACACCGAGAGGTTTGGCACCTCATTGCGACTAGTCCCTGTGGTTTGACCACCGTGGGTTGGCCCCACTTGAGATATGGGATCGTCTGCTAGTGTTTTGGTAACACACGATGGGTTGGCCCCATCTTTGGATTTGTGACTTCGGTCACCAGTGCTTTGGTAGCACAATTGTGTCTTTGGGACACCAGTGGTTTGGGACCACATTGATAGATAATGTGTCTTTGGGACACCAGTGTTTTGGTAACACATTGTGACTATACGTCACCAGTGGTTTGGTACCACACGGGGTAGAAAAGGTGTATGGATGGTTAGGATCGGGTTGCATTAATTATGTTGCTATGTATGATGTGTGTTAGCATGTTGTTTTATCGGGAGCGGGATTTACACATCTTTGAGTCACTCGACTCACCCTCTCCTTTGACATTTCAGTGACTCGTGAGCGCGACATGGGCGGGATGGACTCGGGTGCTCATGCCATGTGGAATAAAAGTTTTACCCGGATGTTATGTTTTGGGTACTTTAGTAATTTACTTTCGATTGGGTTCATTTCAGGATTTGTAAAAAAGCCTTTAAATTCTGCCTTTTGATATTATGTTTTAAGTTTGATTTTAATATGCCTTAATAAATAAGTTGGTATGAAGTTTACTAAAACTTGGAAAGATAATGATTTCAAATTATAACGCAAAGTGTTTTTAAACTATACCATCGGGTATCGCACTGATTTTATAAGCATATGAAAATCAATGGTTTTCAAACTTGAACGCAAATTTTTACTAAGTCTAAATGTTTTAGTAACAAAATTAAACCACCGCTTTCTCAAACGAAACAAAGTTTTATCAATTCTATTTAGTACAAATTCAAAATTTTCAAACCCGCTTTTCCCAGTAACATACCGTATTCTGTCGTGGTGTTCGACCGGGTTTGGGGTGTTACAAGTTTGGTATCAGAGCCAAGTTCAAAAGCTCGGCTGTGGGCCTGAGGCCCAAATTGTTTTCAAAAGTTCGTTTTAAGTGTTTTGGGGTTGAATACATGGTTTACAAGGCATGGCACCGAGTCTCCGGCACCGGATTCGCCTGTAAGTAATTCTAAACTCTTACATGAATTATTATTTGTAGAAGGGTAGGTGATATGGAACGTAGTTAGATTTATAGGACTTGAACCCTAGGATTAGATCACTCAAACACTCGAACTAAAGCATAAGACTTAAAGCACTAAACCAATCTATGACTCAGCCACGGGGCTAGGGTGTGGTAACTCCGGTACGCATGTCTAGAAGAGGATCCTAAAGAGCTTGGTATTTAAGCGATCCTCGTGACTCACCTCCTCTTCGCAGTATCCCACAGTGCGTGGCAGAGTTCACCACGACCAAGAAGGCTCGATCATAGACTTAACCTAACGACTAAAACCCGAAAGGAATTAGCCATGTTTCCAAAAATACAACAACAACTCTAATGTTTTCAAACTTTTTGCAAGAAACTCTTTCAAAATTGAGAATGTCACTTTTACAACAATTTTCTTGAAAAACTGATTTATGGAAAATTACAAAAATGCCCTTGTGGGTAAATTTACTAAAATGCCCTCGGTTTATAAAATAGCAACTCAATGATTTTGCCCAAAATTTTAATGATGTTACTGAAATTCAAACACTCTGTTTTACAAAATATCAATCGAAAATTTTGATTTTGGAAAATTTACAAGAACGCCTCGGTTTGTGAAAATTACTAAAATACCCCGGTTTCCAAAGCGAAGTATTTTACAAAATTTTCAAAGAACACTCTCAAATTTTTGGAATTTCCAATTGACCGGTTTTACTGAAAGTTTAAAATATCTTTTAATTACGAAAATACCTGTAGGAAAATGACGCGAAAATACCTCGGGCTAGAAATGGGCAAAGAATGTCCAGAAGAGTGAATAGGTATGGAAAGGGTTAAGGAATGGATGTATGACCTCTTTTGGGTGAATAGGATAGAAGATTGAAACCTTGGTTGCTCGAAAGAACCCCTGAATAAACTCCATCCATAAAATTTCTTTACGGTTAAGAAAGTGGAACGATACTAATGCATAAAAATCTTCTTAATCGTAAACGTAGATCGTTAGTCATGAGTACTCGAGGAGGACGTGGCGTAATACTCGTGGTCGAGGTCGAGGTAGGATGGCGCTTTCAACCCGTAGGATCTGGTCAAGGGTCGAGAAAATGAGATGCTTGGTTCGCCACCACCGGAGGTGGTGAGTTCCAAGATCGGGGCCGAGACGATGCGATGTCACGAGCGATCTTCGCGGGTGTTGGAAAGAGTAGCCGGCGTAGGTGGTGGTGCGAGAGTTAGGAAATCGCATTCTGGCGACTCGGGCTAATGGGGCGAGTTCTTCCGAGTGTGTATCGGGTGTTGCTCAGAAACACTCTTGAATATTGGTTTGGAGGCAACCGAGCGGATCATGGATGATCCGGACTTGACTACCAAGAGAAGTTGAAGGGCATCGTATCGCTTCTTCTTCGGATGAGTCATATCGGTGGTGGCTCACGGTTCGGGACGATGTGGCGGTGAGGATCCGACATGGGATTATTTCGTTTGCATATCAAAAGAAATACATTGGGACTAGCTACATCGACTCTCGTGAAAGGCATTTACGAGGCTTGTTCGAGGAGTAAATCGGTTCTTGAGTCACGCAGGTGAGTTCCCGGTGAGTAGGTATGCCGGGGCATTGTAGCCACCGAGCATGAGAGGTGTGTTCGTTTGAGGATGGTCTCGCGAGACGAGTTGAGGCTGCTCGCCGATTGCTCCACAGCAGGAGCGCGAGTTTGCTGTCTTAGTCGAGAAGGCTAAGGTAGCCGAGGGTGTTAAAGAGTCGGTAAGACAGAGCATGGACAGGAGTAGGCTTAAGAGGAGCTTTGGGTCTTCTGGATCATCTGGTAACCCGCAGAAGAGGGCTAGACCGAGTGGGCAGAATCAGTCTGCTAGGTTTGTTGCTACTAGGCAGGGACCGCCGCAGTGTAATCAGTGTGGGAAATCTCATTGGGGTGGTTGTTGGACTGGTGGAAAAGGTTGCTTCGAGTGTGGTTCTCTGGATCATCGCATTAGGGACTGTCCGCGTAGGATGGCGTGATTCGATCCCGAGAGTCGGGCCGTAATCGGGCCGAGTAGGTGGACCGCCACCACGGAGGGGCCGTGGTAATGGCGGTGGTAATGGATTTGGTCGAGGTCGTGGAGCACCGGCGCGAGGTGCGGGTAGTTACGAGAGGCACGACGGCTGATGCGTGTATGCGGCTAAAGCGCCGCGAGAGGGCGACGCACGGACGTAATCAATCACGTGCGTTTTTGATTTTTGGTTCTCCTATACCGCTTTAATTGATTTGGGTTCCACGCGTTCGTATGTTGCTAGTAGTATAGTTGAGACCATGGACTTAGACTCGTCGACCGCTTACAGACGGATGACCGTATTTAGCCTCTAGGTCACTCTGTAGAGTCGTAGATAAGTTGTATAAGGATGTACCCCTAGAACTCCAAGGGTCATTTTTTCTTTCTTGGATCCGATGGAACCGCCGTTTGGGGAGTTCGATCGATCCTTGGAATGGACCGGTTGGTTAAGTACCGTGCTAAGGTGGATTGCGCGCCCAGCGCATGGTTCTATCGACGGATAAGGGAGATGAAGTGATTATGATAGGTAATAGGAGAGATTACTTATCCAATGTGGTGTCGGCATTAAAAGTCAGAAAGATGGTCGGGAAGGGTGTGAAGCGTATGTGGTTCATGTGTATGCCTTGGAGGCTAAAGAATCTGGCCGTTGAGAAGGTTCGTGCATCGTTAAGGAATTTGTGGATGTGTTTCCAGGAGGAGCTTCCGGGTTTGCCACCGGATCGTGAGGTAGAGTTTGGGATAGATCTGCTACCGTGGATCGCGCCGGTGTCTATTGCTCCATATAGGATGGCACCAAAGGAATTGGTGGAGCTTAAGGCTCGGTTCGGGAGAGCGTTGGATCGAGGCTTCATTAGGCCAAGTGTTTCACCGTGGGGAGCGCCGGTATTATTCGCGTCAAGAAGAAGGGCGGCGATGCGGATGTGTATCGATTACGCCAACCGAATAAGTCGACGATTAAAAACAAGTATCCGCTACCACGGATAGATGACTTGTTTGATCACCGAAAAAGTGCATCGGTGTTTTCAAGATCGATTTGAGGTCCGGGTACCATCGGTTGAAAGTTAAGGAAGCGGATATCCATAAGACAAATCGTTTGGACTCGATGCGGGCACTACGAATTCTGGTAATGCCGTTCGGGTTGACTAACGCTCCGGCGACTTTTATGGATATGATGAATAGGGTGTTTCAAAGATATTCGGACCGCTTTGTCGTGGTTTTTATTGACGATATCTTGGTATATTCAAGGTCACAAGAGGAGCATGATGCACACTTAAGAGTGGTGTTGCGATTTTGAGGAGAAGCAACTCTATGCTAAGTTCGATAAGTGCGAGTTCGCTTAGTGAAGTGACGTTTTTGGGTCATGTAGTATCACCGAGGATTAGAGTAGATCCTCGGAAGGTTGAGGCGATTTTGGACCGGAAGCCTCCTAAGTCGGTCATTGAGATTCGGAGTTTCCAGGTTTGGTAGGATACTACCAAGATTCGTTGAGGGTTTCTCGTTAATTGCGCGCACCGATGACTAAGTCATTAAGGAAGGGAGCTCCGTTCGTTTGACCGAGAAACAGCAGGAGAGTTTTGATAAGTTGAAGAGGATCTTGACCGAGGCTCTGCTTTAATTCAACTTTGAGGCTGGTAAGGAATTCACACGGTGTCGCGACGCATCACATACGGGTTTGGGTTGTGTCTTGATGCGGGAGAGGGTAAGGTGGTGGCTTACGCTTCTCGGCACCGAGGCCACACGAGGTCAACTATCCGACGCATACGATTTAGAGTGGGGCAAATTTGTAGTCTTCGCTCTAAAAATCTAGAGGCACTACTTATACGGGGAGAAGTCAATCGTCTACACGCATCATAAGAGTCCAAAGTACCTATTGACTCGAAGGATCCGAATTTGAGGCGCCGTAGATGGGTTGAGTTGCTCAAGGATTACGATCGTTCGATCGAGTATCATCCGGGCAAGGCTAACGTGGTGGCGAGCGCGATTGAGCCGTAGGGTTGTTTCGGACTTAAGAACGATGTTTGCCCATTTAAGTTTGTATGACGACGGGAGTATTCTGGCCGAGCTGCAGGTTAAGCCTACTTGGGTTGAGCAGATCAAAGAGAAACAGTTGGAGGATGAGGTTCTGAGTGCGCGAAGGTTACAAGTGCAGAATGGTGGTTTGGAGGTTTACAGCTTGTCTAGTGATGAGGTTCTGTGTTTTCAAGGGAAGGCTTGTATGCCTAAAGATGTTGAGTAGGCGGAGGATTATTCAGACGCACATAGCATAGATCCTTATGCTATGCATCCCGGAGGTAGCAAAATGTATAGGGATCTTAAAGAGCGCTTTTGGTGGCTGGCTTGAAGAAAGAAGTGACAGAGTTTGTTGGGAAGTGTCTGACTTGTCAGCAGGTCAAGGCGGAACATCAGTTACCGACGGGTTTGCTTCAGCCTGTGAAGATTCCTCAGTGGAAGTGGGAAAGGATAACTATGGATTTCGTCAGTGGTTTACCGCTTCGCCAAGCAAGAAAGATTCCATTTGGGTTATCGTGGACCGTCTCGACTAAGTCGGCCCATTTCATTCGGTGAGAGTGGACTATTCACTTCGTGAGATTGGCGAAGCTTTATGTGTCGAGATAGTAAGGCTACACGGCGTTCGGTTTGATAATCTCGGATAGGGATCCTGTGTTTACGTCGAGGTTCCGAGAGTTGCATCGGGCTCGGCACGCGCGCTTGATTTCAAAGACGGCTTTTCACCGCGATCGGCGGGGCGGTCGTAAAGGCTCATCCAGATCTTAGAAGACATGCGAGAGGTTGTGTTCTGGACTTGAGGCGCTGGGAAGAGTTTCGCCAGTTAGCCGAGTTCGCTTATAACAACAACTACCAAGCAAGCATCAAAATGGCACCATATGAGGCGCCAGATGGTAGGAAGTGTCGCTCACCTACATGTTGGACGAGTTAGGTGAACGCCGCTTGTTGGGACCCGAGTTGGTTCTTTGAGAGCGAGAAGACAAGGTTAAGTTGATTCACCTCGTTTGAAGGAAGCTTGGACCGGCAAAGTCTTATGCCGATCTTAAGCGAAGAGATATAGAGTTCATTGTGGGAGATCGTGTTTTCTTAAAGGTCTCACCTTGGAAGAAGGTGCTGAGGTTTGGCAGAAAAGGCAAGCTAAGTCCGAGGTTTATTGGGCCGTATAAGGTTTTGAGACGTGTTGGACCAGTGGCGTATCAGCTTGAGTTGCCAGCGGAGCTTAGCCAGATTCACGATGTTTTTCACGTTTCGATGCTTCGGCGGTATCGTTCAGATCCATCACATGTAGTAGCGGTAGAAGAGATCGAGATGTCAAGGTCCTGCGTAGAAAGTCCGTGCCTTTGGTTAAGGTTCTTTGGCGGAATCATGGCGTGGAAGAAGCCACGTGGGGGAACCCGAGGATACGATGAGACAAAGAATACCCGCAACTCTTTTGACCAGGTAATTTCGAGGCCGAAATTATTCTTAAGGGGGGTAGAACTGTAATATCCCGGGTTAGGGGCTATTTTTGTTGTTGCATGTTTTGCATGTGTTTGGTATCTTCACGTTGTTGTTTGTGTTGTATCGGGTTTTAATTGTAGGCTAGAAGTAAGCTTTGAGTAGGTAGAAAATTTTAGTTTTTGAGCTAAGGTATTAGGAGTGAGGAAGTTGGGGCTTTTAAATTTATTTTGGGTGTTTGTTAGCACAAGAAACAAGTTGGTGGAGTGGCAATGAAGGCGCCACTAAGGCTTGGAGTGGGTAACGCCTAAAGCAAGGTGGAGGCCTTGTGTTCGAGCCATGAGTGGCCACTTTTTGGCACTCTTTTTGACGGCATGGAGGAAGGAGTTTGTGGCGCTTCAAACTCGCCATTGACTTGGTCTTCACATTCGAATGATAGGTGGGGAGTGATTTTAGGAGGTTGACTTGTTCAACCAATTTTGAATGAATGGAGGTGAGCAATTGGTGGGATTATGGCCGAATTTTAGGGAGTAGGGAGGGGAGTAGCGGCATAGTAGTGTGAGAGGAGTTGAGGAGTGCCGAATTTCATTTGGAAATTTTGGCATTTTCTGGTCACTTTTGGTATAGCAAAAAGTCCCTTTTGATACTTGTAGCCGAATTTTCTCAAGGTATCTTCTCATTTTCTTTACTTCTTGAAACCAAAAATCCAAGTGAGTGACTCCATCTTTTCTTTTGCAAACCAAAACATAAGCTCTCCTTGGCCGAAATTGTTTTACCTTTTGGTGTTAGTGAGCCAAACTTGTTTCTTCCTTACTTCAACTCTCTTTTCTTCTTGAAACCGTGTTAGCCAGAATCACCCATTTGCTCTCCCCATTTCTCTTGTGCCGAAACTACCATCATCTTACTTCTCAAATTCCATTTTCTTTTCCTAAGCTTAATTGCCGAAACTCTGCTCCCATTTCACATTGTTTCCCTCAAAGCCGAAAATAGAAAAGTTAAACTCCTAGTGCCGATTTCTTTTTTCTATTGGTTCCAACATAGCCGAATATTCTCCTTCTCCTAGTAGTCTCTTTTTGCCCGAATAGCGATGAGGTTGGGGTCCTTGCTTCAATCGTTGGTGGTGGTAAGCTTTTGGCCGAATGGCCATTTCTTCTCTTGTTCTATTCTTGATCGTTTGGTTGGTTAAGGGCCGATTATGGTCAGTTGATTTCGATTAAGTTTAAAGTGATTAGTGATTAACTATTGGTTTATTAGGGTGCTGATTGTTGGAAGAGGAATCATCGCTTGACTCGATTTGGTAGGAAACCAAATCACCTTCAAGGTAAAGGATTGAAATTAACCCCTTTGGGTTTATATGTCTTTGGCCGAATGGTCTTAGTGCTTAAATCCTATGTTGGCCGATTGTTTTAGGGGCTTGACAATCGAAGGGCATAAATCGTTCGTAGGGATCTTTGGACTCGTATTATCAGGTGTGTAACTAACACACCCTCTACTTAGTAACGTTGTTAATAAACTTGATTGCTTAATAAGATTGAAACAGTGAGAAGGATAATTGGATACCCAAAAGGGGATTGTGTACGATTCGGGTAAGTCTGTTTCTATGATGAGTATTAATGATAATACATGATATCATGATTTATGTTATACATGTTATGAGTTGTAATGCTTGATATGTTAGCATGATATGCGTGGCTTGTATGAGATGCATAACCCCATGAGTATGATATGTATGGGTGATACGAGAGGAGGGAGCGAGGATATATTGTGTTGACGAGCACCCGGTGCTTTGGTAGCACACTTTGTGACTTTGGGTCACCAGAGGTTTGGCACCTCCAGAGGTTTGGTACCTCGCCGCCTCGTCCCAGTGGCTCAGTACCACGATGGGTTGGCCCCACGATGATTATACGGGATTGACGCCAGTGTTTTGGTAACACACGATGGGTTGGCCCCATCACCGCATTTGTGACTACGGTCACCGATGCTTTTGTAGCACATCGTGTCTTTGGGACACCAGAGGTTTGGCACCTCATTGCGACTAGTCCCCGTGGTTTGACCACCGTGGGTTGGCCCCACTTGAGATATGGGATCGTCTGCGCTAGTGTTTTGGTAACACACGATGGGTTGGCCCCATCTTTGGATTTGTGACTTCGGTCACCAAGGTGCTTTAGTAGCACAATTGTGTCTTTGGGACACCAAAGGTTTTGGGACCACATTGATAGATAATGTGTCTTTGGGACACCAAAGTGTTTTGGTAACACATTGTGACTATACGTCACCAGTGGTTTTGGTACCACACGGGGTAGAAAAGGTGTATGGATGGTTAGGATCGGGTTGCATTAATTATGTTGCTATGTATGATGTGTGTTAGCATGTTGTTTTATCGGGAGCGGGATTTACACATCGAGTCACTCGACTCACCCTCTCCTTTGACATTTCAGTGACTCGTAGACGCGACATGGAGCCGGGATGGACTCGGGTGCTCATGCCATGTGGAATAAAAGTTTTACCTGGATGTTATGTTTTGGGTACTTTAGTAATTTACTTTCATTGGGTTCATTTCAGATTTGTAAAAAGCCTTTAAATTCCGCTTTTGATATTATGTTTTAAGTTTGATTTTAATATGCCTTAATAAATAAGTTGGTATGAAGTTTACTAAAACTTGGAAAGATAATGATTTCAAATTATAACGCAAAGTGTTTTTAAACTATACCATCGTATCGCGACTGATTTTATAAGCATATGAAAATCAATGGTTTTCAAACTTGAACGCAAAAATTTTACTAAGTCTAAATGTTTTAGTAACAAAAATAAAACCACCGCTTTCTCAAACGAAACAAAGTTTTATCAATTCTATTTAGTACAAATTCGAAATTTTCAAACCCGCTTTCCCGTAACATACCGTATTCGGCCGTGGTGTTCGGACCGGTTTTGGGGTGTTACACTGCTCATCACCAAACATGGTCCCACAACGGGTGAGTCAAATGGCACTCAATGTGTACACGACACTAAATCATAATAGAATCAGGCATACAATAGTTACACATTCAAAACATAAAATACAAGTTATGATGCATTCCCAAACCCAAACCTAATTGTCCATCCGCTACACACCCCCGTACCTGCCAGTCACACCGTGGGGACTACTAAGTCAACTCTCCTTCCGCTACACACCATCGAAGGCAGTCGTTGCAGTCGACATGCTCATCGCCCATATAAATTCGTGGCATAGCCACCAGATAATTGTGTCATGAGACACCACATTCAGATAATATAACCGAAGTTACCACATTCAGATAATGTGACCGAAGTCACCACATTCAGATAGTGAGACCGAAGTCACCACATTCACTTCCCCTTTCTCATATAACCCGAATGCCCCATATTATTCATATTATGCATATCATACTTAAACTCACATTCATGTCACTTTTCACATGTTAAATATAACATATTTCGTAATCCTAGTAGAAGTAGGAAACGTACCTGAGTACTTAGTACCATATCATGGTACTTTAGCCATTTTCATATCCTTAATAACACATATATTAATAAACATAGCCATAATACATATTATAAAGTGGTGTGGGGTACACACCTGATTCGCTTAGCAAATTCCTTGAGATTTCGAAATCTGATCTACCGCTTAATTTCTTAATCCCTATATTTGATTAATCACTTACTAATTTAATAAAAAGCCATTCGGCCATAAATCCAAATCCTAGTAGGATTAGTATTCTTAAACTTACCTTGTTGCCGATTGGGACACCAACAAATCCCGAAATTGATCCTTGTTTTCCTAGGAATGTCGAAATTCCTATAACCTTGCGTTAGATTTAATCTAACCATTAAAACATAAAACATGGCCTTTGGCCGAATATACATATGTCTTACCTTAATCTTAGAAATCCCGAAACTCACCGAATAGCTAGGGAACACGTGGCCTATGGTGTACCTTCAGGAAAAGAACTTCTCCTTTCTTGTAGTCGACACTTAGTAAATCCCGAAAGATCTCTTCAAAGTTTCTAGCAACAAGATATTAATGGGGTTAGTCCTAGATTTCGCAAATCTTAAAAGAAAAAGGATGAAACCGAATGAGATCTTACCCTTACTTGAAGAAATCGATTGCACCTTCACTTCAACCTTCAGAGATTCGGCTATGGCTAGATGATGATCTCACAACTTTCGGTTTTGGAGGGATTAGAAAGAAAAGAGAAGGACGAATAAAGATGGAGGATTCAAGCTAGCACATAAGGTATTTCTTCGGCTTGGCAAAAAAAAAAAGAGAAGAAGATTTGGTGAAGAGAATTCTAGGCGAGAGGCTTTCAAAGAACAGAAAAATAATGCAGAATAGCCTCTCTTTTCCTTTTATAGCCGAAATTACTAATTTAGAATCCTTACTTGGCCATCACTCTTCTATTTTAATAGCTTTATCTCTTTAATTATCACTAAAATAAAAGATAATTCAGCAACTATCCTTACTTAGCCGAAATTATTAAACTCAAAGTCCCTTACTTGGCCATCACTTCTCCCTTGTTTTCCTAATTAAAGAATAATTCCTCATTTATCTCTTTATTCAAATTAAAAGAATTTAATCCAACAATTATCTCTGTCCATCCTTGTAACAAAATAAAACTTTTGTTTTGCTTCCCCTGCAGCTCGAACCTTGGCCCACTACCCCTGTATATGGCGCCATTTCCAGAGGCCCTAAGTGGCATCTTCAGGCCACTTTTCCAAGCCCATTTGTGTGTCAAATTTCACATACTTTTTCTTTTAAGGCCACCTTACCTTAATTTCCTCTTTTAAACTTTAAAACTTGACATTTCTTTTCATTTCCAAGTTTCCAAAAATTTTCGTTCAGCTCTTTAAACTTGACATTTCCTTACATTTCCAAGTTTCAGAAAATGTTCACTTTCCTTTTTGAATCATTTCTAAATCATTTTCCTAGTTTCCATAAATGTTCACTTTCCTCTTTATTCCTTTACATTTTCAGGACATTTCCCTACATTTCCAAGACAAGACATTTCCTTACATTTCCTTGCATTTCCTTACATTTCCATACATTTTCTCACATTTCCTTACATTTCCATACATTTCCTTACATTTCCTTACATTTCCTTACATTTCCATACATTTCCATACATTTCCTTACATTTCCTTACATTTCCATACATTTCCTTATTTCTATAATTCACATAACACATTCGTAATTCATAAAACATGCCATTTTACCACATGGTTCCTTGTGTCATGTTTCACACGGAGTTTCTTTTAAAGCCTCATTTACCTAGCTCCCCTTTTTACTTAAAAACCAATAATTTTCCAAAGCTTTCTTCTTCCATCCTAGAATTCTAAAAACCCTTAATACACTTCCAACACTGCCAAAACCTACTAACTCATGAATTAGGCACGAACGCATAACCCCTAATCTAGGATGTTACAAGGATCTATACTTAAGGTCTCAGATATGGAACATGCAACATAGGAGTGGGTTGACCCAATATCAATTAAAGCAAGAAAAAAGGGTCATCGGCTATAAGAAACGCGTCTGGTTATAACATCTGGTGCGTCACCATCCTCCTGTCGATGAACTGCATAAACTAGACCCGGCTGCCTTGTATCTACATTACCTGCACCTCTACCAGGTGCTCCACGACCTCGACCAGCCCCATTTCCTCCTCTACCTACACCACAACCCCTTGGTCTAGGCTGATCGCCTCTCCTAACCTGATCAGAACCCCGGCCTGTTGGCTGTACCTGATCCATCTGAGGACATTCCTTAATCAGATGTTCTATGGATCCACACCTAAAACATCCACCTGTTTTTATTCTGCATTCCCCATAATGCGTCCTCCCACATGTAGAACAAGCTTGATTTTGACTTGTCGGGGCACGAACTGGCCCATCAGCCCTAGGCCTCTTCTGAAAATTCCCTGATGCTCTTCATGGTTCAAAACTCCTTTTATTTTTACCCCGATTCTTATCCCTTTCTTGTCTCTCAACCCGTTTCACTTCCTCAGCTATTTTAACCTTATCTACCAAAACAGCAAAAACCCTCTCTCGTTGCGGTGCTATCAGAACCCTTAACTCATTTCTCAGCCCATCCTCAAACCGAACACAATGTTCATACTCTGTTACTACCGGTCCTCGAGTGTAACGGCTCAAGCGCAGAAACTCGACCTCATATTCAGCCACAGACTTACTTCCCTGTACCAAGTTCAGGAATACCTTCCTTTGGGCATCTATATAGCTAGCCCCGACATACTTTCCCTGGAATGACTCCTTAAAGAAATCCCAGTCAATCAGATCTGCAGCAGTACCGTGAGTCACCACTGGTAGGCCTCATCTCGGAGGAGAGACACGACCCCTTTCAATTTTTCCTCTACCATGAAGTTTAAATCATCCATTATGTGCTCTATCACTTCCATCCAGTACTCAGCTGTGTTAGGGGCTACCCCAAAAACTCCCCTAAACACTTCTGCCCCATGGGCCTTAAGTCGTTCTGACACAGATTTCCGGGCTCCTGTGCCCATGCCTACTCCAGCAACTCTCTCCAGGACTCGTAACATCGCTTGGGATACAGTATCATCTCCTGTCGTCTGATCCCGTAACTCTCCTCTCCACACCGGTGGAGGATCCGGCGCTTGTTACGGCACATGGCCGACCTCTTACCGGATCGAACAAGGTCATCCTACCCCTACCACGTCCACGCGGCGGACGTCCTCGGCCCCTTGTACTCATTCTTCCGATTTGCATTTTTCTGATTAAGAATTTTATGAATCATTATTTCTTTCCACTGATTTATCGCGAACAGTCTTATGATTAATAGTTTTTAATAAGTAGTTCTTTCGAATTAATACACAATACAGTCTCAAGTTCATTCATTCAATCATCAACATTCATGAACTCGCGTTCATTACAGAAAAGTAGTGTTGTTGTTGTTGCTGTTGTTGTTGTTTTCACTACCCAGGGGTATTTTCGTAATTTTATCCTACAGGGGTATTTTTGTAATTTTTCAAAATAAGGTCCTTAGTGATTTTGTGAAATAAGGGTATTTTGGTAATTCTTCAATTCCGGGGGTATTTCAGTAATTTTACACTTCGGGGGTATTTCAAAAATTTTGAAATCCGGGGGTACTTCGATAATTTGGAAATTTTGGGGTATTTTAGTAATTTTGTAAAACAAGGGTAGTTTGGTAATTTTTTTCAAACTTTGATGGTTTTTTTTAAACGGGGGTACTTTTAGTAAAATCTAGTTTAATGGTCCAGATTATTCTTGTAAACGTGAGATTTTTAGGTAAATTTCGAAACACAGGTATTTTATAAGTTCATGGCTGGTTGGAAGTTTTCACAAATCAAACGTATTTTGAAAATTTTGCAAATCTTGAAATTTTTTTTTCCAAACTAGTGTGGCTGGTCCCTTTCGGGTTTTAGTTATAAGGTTTAGCCCATCATCAAGCCCTCGTAACTAGGGTGAATAGTCACTACGCAGCAAGTAGGATTCCAGTGAAGAGGAGGTGAGTTACTAGGACTGCTTAAATACCAGGGTCTTCCGGATCCTTCCTATACATGCGTATGACGATTACCACACCCTAGTCTTGCGGCTCGTTAACAGGTTTGTTTAGTGAAATTAAGTCTTATGAGATTTAAGGAGTTATTTCAGCTAAGCCTAAAGTCCATCGAGTTATAGTCTAAATAGTCTACGTCCCACAAAGCCCAACAAGCCCACATACATATATAACACACAAGGAGTTCAGAGTACTTACCTGGCAGACTTAGGCCGGAGACGCAGGTGCCATGCCGAGCTAATAGACCTGTTATCATTTAAAAACATGTATGTTTCAAAAGCCCATTTTTAGAAAACGTTTTGAGCCCAAAAACCCTAGAGCTGAGTTTTGAACCTGGCTCTGATACCAATTTGTAACACCCAAAACCTGGCCCAAACACCACGACCGGATCTGGTATATTACTAAGAAAATTTTGGAAAAACATGTCGTATTTTCAGAAAATATTTCTCTAAAGTTTATCTTCTTATTCGAAAGAAATTTATAGTTGATAGTTTAAATTAAATATGCCTTTATAAATTAAAAACCCAAATTTAAATACATGCATTAGTTCAATAAGAATTTAAATAACTAAAAGTAATTAAAGCCCAAAATAAAACAAAACATAAACTAGTGGCCCATGGCCTTATTACAACGAGATTTAAAATCCACTAATTAAAAATATAAAGTATTAACTTGAGTCTTTTTGCTGGGTCTAGATGTTCTTTTGCATGGCCACCTTGCGTTCCTCTCCAGCCCGGACCAAAGCACTAGGTATCACCTGAAAGGTTAATTAGTAGGGCGAGTTATGAGACTCGGTGTGCAACCCTCATGCACCACTAGATTTTGGCCTTAAGCCCATAAAACAGTTAATAATTTCATTTATAAAAAAATAACAAATAATATGCAAGGCCCAACCCGTTTGCCTAGGTTTCCATCCGCTACACGCCCGTGCTGCATTCACACCATTGGGGATTTCTACAATCGACCCACACCGCTACACGCCAAGATGGCGCTCATGCCGCTCATCAACATATTATGGCCAAGCCCTTATAATGCATCACGGCATTAGCCGCTACAACATATAACATGATCACAAGATAAACCGCTACACATATAACGTATAACTTCCTCCTTGCATCAACCCAACCCATGCAATCATAAAATCAATATACTTTTATCATATAAAGTCGAAACATTCATCGACTGGTGATTTGCTTCACCCTTTTCGGTTTCCAACATTAAACCGAGATATCGACATTTATCACAACATATAAACTTATGAACATAGATTAATAATCAGATCTAGATGGTGGGGAAGTATTACACACCTGATATCGCGAAATCTACTATCCTTAGTTGATATCCAAATCTACTACCCTCAGTGTAAGCCTTGCTCAAACGCCGGAAAATCATATGAAGATTTAGCCCTTCAATATTTGGCCAAGGTTAATAAAATCTCAATTTACACGTTAACTACTAATAAATCTCTTACCTAATTTGTCGAATCCCGAAAGTCCTTAAGAAAACATCACCTTCCTACCTACATTCGGCCAAGCCCAAAATATTAAACCAATCCCAATTAACATTAGGCCTAAAGAGGAAAGAACAAGAAAGTGGCTATTTGGCTGAACCTACCACTACCTACCTTCGGCTTTTCCACAAATCGGCACTACAGATCTCAGCAAGAAAGGATTCGACTTCAAACAAGAGAGTAAAATCGACAGGGCTTTAGAAAACTAATTCGGATTAGAAACTTGATAAAAGAGAATTGAAGAAATTGCAAATGAGCAAAATCCCAAAACTTACTAGATTAAAGAGGAGTATTCAACTATGGTGCACCTTCGGGAAAATCAGCCTTGAAGATTCGGTTATAGGAGAAGGAAAATATGAGCAAAAGAGAATTCGGCTTTTAGAGAAAATACTGAGGAGAGGAGAAAATATCTAGGGAGTTTAGGTTTTGAAAAGAAATTAAAACAAATGGAAGAAGGGAATTTCGGCTAGGTGAGGAAGAAGAGAGAAAAATTGAAAGAAAGGATGATCACTTGGCCTATATAGATTTCGGCAATACAATCCCCCTCCCAGAGTTGGATTTTTGGCCAACACTGCTGTCATCTGATAGCTTTTATCCCACCTATTATCTTAATCCCTTTTCTCCTCAAAAATAGCCCTAATCTTTCTCTTCATTATCTTTCTATTATCAGCACTTTATCACTAAAATAAAAGAATTAAATCCCCTAAATTTTAGCAAGTGTACCGTCCACCTAACTCTCCTGGGCTACCGAATTTTTGACCCAATCTTTTGGGCTCCAAGTGGCCAAATTTGGGCCCTTCCCAAGTGCTTGTGACGCCACTTTAAGCTCCCCCTCGACTGTGCCCCTAGCTACTGGGCCACAAGCACAATATATCAAATAAATTACCCAAAACACTATTTTTAAACCCTAAGGTGACTAATCCAAATATTTTAATCAAGGCCTCAGTTCAACCTCAAATTCTTAAATTACAAATTAATCAAGTACCACATATAAATGCACAGGCCTATATTTAGGATATTACAAATCCCCATTCAATACTGGTTATATCAAATGGTTCATGATTAAGCCTAAATTTGATAGTAGGAAATTGTTCTCCTATATCATTAGTAAAAACATAGGCTTGTAAATGATATTTTGAAAAAGTTTCTAAAAATTGAGCTTCCTGGTTGAAAATAGCTCTATCTATTTTTTAAAATATATCTGGTGGTAGAATTTGTCTACATTTGTGATATAGACATATTCTAAACATTTTATTAATAATAGGACTGTTTGTCCCCTTATTAATAAAATATTGGAATATATCAAGAAGATTATTTATCTCCTTAATATCTGTATATTCGACTAGGATTTCATCCCAATCTCTGTATAAAACAGATTTAAGTAATAAATCATGAGCTTCTTTTTCCTTAATTGTTTTTTCAACTAAGAATTCTGAAAACTGTGTAAGAGCTCTTCTAAAGTTTGCTCTTTGATCAGTAATATGGGTTTTCCATATTTTGTTTATAAAATTATAATATTCCAAGGGTATTCCCGGATTATAAAAATCTTTTATTTCAAGAATTTTAGGAACTTGTTGTTTTTTCAACAAATTTTCTGTTTCTTTTATAATTTCAGCATAGCTTTTTTGATATACTGAATAAGGATCTTGAGACCAAGTAAAATCATTCACCGGATTTTGTGATTGTGTTCCAAATGGTTGGTTTACCATTGGATATGGTACATAATATCCTTGATTAGGATAAAATGGTACTTGAGTAGGTACAGTTATAAATCCTGGATTAGGACTTACTGTTTTCCCTTTGTTGGGTTTTTTATGGATAATTCTCCATTCTCCCATATTTTCTAGAGGTTTTTTATGTAACACCCCAAACCAGGTCTATGCGTTTAGACGAAGTTTGGTTTGTCACACCAATCAAACATTCCTTTAATCTCGAGTGGTTATTGAAAAGTAGTGCTACAAAACCCTTTTGAAAATAGAATTTAATGAAAAATTTAGTACGAGGATTTGAAACTGATGTTTCAAGAAAATACTTGTTTAAAACTTATCATTTAGAAAGAAAAGAAAAATATTTATCCAAAACCTTAAAGTCATTATAAAGGAATTTGGAAGAAATTTTAAAGAAAATAATTTAATTTTTCAAAATGTTATAAAACAGTATTTTTAAGAAAACCATATAAATTTAATATAAGCCCATAATAAGAGTCTTAAAACAAAATTTAAATCCATCCACATAATAAAATCCATAAAAACATAATTAGAGGCCTTATTACATCAAACCAAGATAGTAATTAAAGCAAGTAACCAAATTAAAGTTCATAGTTTATAAAAAAAAAACCCATGCTAGTAGTATGGCCTCCACCAATCATCTCCGGCCCAAGTCCACATCAATTTCCATTACCCGAAATGGATAAAGAAACGGGTGAGTTACAAAGAACTCAAGTGTGTAACTAACTTACCACCGTTGTTGGGCCAAACCATCAAGGCATTAATTTTGGGCTTGAGCCCAATTGCATTTTAAACAATATAGCATAAATTAAAATAAAATAAAATAAAATAAATATAATGCATGTAGATGAATTTCCCAACCCAAGCCTAGTATCCATCCGCTAACACCCCGCACTCCAACCAACACACTGTGGGGATCAAGTCAACCCACCCCGCCAAACACACCAATCGTAGGCATTAAGCCTTTTTAAATAAATTGTAGTGCACTCATCAAACTAGATTGTGACATTGTCACCGAACTAGAGGCATTAAGCCAAAATAATTTGTGGCAAAGCCACCGAACTAGAGGCATTAAGCCAAAATTTGTGGCATAGCCACCGAACTAGATTTTTGGCAACAGGCCATTCTTCTCTTCAACAAATACCCCGCCCCATGCAATCGTGTATGTATAACAAAATATAGCCATGAAATAATTTATTAAACAATCCATAATTATAAATGGGTTTATCATAAAACATTTCATTTGGACCGATAAAACAATTTAGTAAATTGTCCATGTAATATCCCGGGTCAGGGGTTATTTTGTTGTTGCATGATATTGCATGTGTTTAGTGTGCTGTGTTGCTATTTTTGTGTTTTAGGGGCTTAATTGTAGGCTAGGAGTATGCCTGAGTGAATGGGAAAAAATTTAGTTTTTGGGCTTAGGTGAGAGGAGCTGAAAGAGCTGGGGTTTAAGAATTTTATTTGTGGTTTTGTTGCACAAAAGAGGAGCTGGCAAGGTGGCAAGGCATGCGCTACTTGGGAGCTAGTGTGGCGTCAATTGCATGAGGTGGAGGTCTTGTGTTCAAGCCGCAAAGACCTCACATTTTGGTTCCCTTTTTGGACGGCATGGAGGAAGAGGTAGAGAGCAAATCAAATTCTACCATGGACTTGGTCTTCACTTTCAAATGGAGGGTGGAGAGCAATTGTAGGAGGGAGACTTGGTAAACTCATTTGAAATGAGTGGTGGGGAGCTATTGGGGGGATTTTGGCCGAATTTTAGGGGAGTTGGAGGGGGGAAGTGGATGGCTAGGTGTGGAAAATGTTAGCCGAAATTCACCTTAGCAACCTAGGTAATTTTCGGTCACTTTTTGTCAAAGAGTAAAAGTCTCTTCTTTGGTCATTTGTTAGCCGAATGTTCTAAGGGTGTTCTTCATTTTCTTTGTTTTGTTATTCATCTTTTGAAACCTAAAGACCAAACCTCAAAAAGCTACCGAAAGTTTGCGTCTTTGTTCCCTAGAGTACTTGTAGCCGAATACCTTTTCCATCTTTTCTCTTTTCTCTCAATTTTGTAAACCGAAACTACTATTTCCCTTTTTCATATTTGCTTTCTTCTTCTTTGCTTGGAAACATTGTAGCCGAATCTTACCCAAGCCAATTTCTTCAGCTATTTGTTCTTTCCAAAGCCGAAGGTACCTCCCTCTATTTTCTTTATTTCTTTCTTCTTCTCAAGTGATGCTTTTCAAACTTTCTTCCAAAGCACCTTGTTGCCGTAACCCCTATTTCCTTTTCATTTCTATTCTTTCTCTTTTACCTTTCAAAAACCGAATACAAGGGTGTGTTAAACACTTAGGCCGAATCTTCTTCTATTCTTGGTTTGCATCTTAGCCGAATCTCTTCTCTCCTAGAAGTCCTATTATTTTGGCCGAATTTTGGGTGTTGGTAAGCTCTTGGTCGAATGGCCATTTTCCTTATCTCTCTAGTGTTGTGTTAATTTTGGGTTATGGAAGGGTGTTAACCTTTTGATTATCATCTTGTTATAGGGTCATTGGAGTGTGGAAACAAGCAAGGGAACCGTCGTTCTTTTGTTAATCGGTTGGTAAGTAAGGGGTAAGTGTTTGGTATTGGAGTTGTTGGTTCAATCTGTGGGTTCGATTAAGTCAGGAGTGATAAAGGTTTAATTGTTCTCTTATGAAGGTGTAGCCGATTGTTGGAAGGAGAACCATTGTGGTTCGGGTTTGATAAGAAATCAAACCAATAACAAGGTGGGGGATCAGCATTAACCCTTTGGTTAATTAATCTTTGGCCGAATGGTCTTAGTGCCTAACCCCTATGTTTTGGCCGATTGTAGGAGCTAGTAATCAAGGTGCCTTAGATCGTTTCGTTGGGATCTTTAGACTCGTATTTACCAGGTGTGTAAACTAACACACTGATACCTAGTAATGTTATTAATAAACTGCTTTGCTGTTAAAAATCATAACAGTATGTTGGATAATTGGATACCCAAATGGGGTATGTGTACGGATCCGGGTAAGTCTATTTTATTACAAGTTCTATTATGGATATCTTGGATATTATGATCTATGCTATATATATGCTATGAGATGCAATGTTGGGCATGTTTGCATGAGTTACATGATTTGCATATTGTGCATGAGTCAGTATAACATGTATGGGATTGATGAGAGGAGGGGGGATATGATATCCGTGTCTTTGGGACACATCGTGTCTTTGGGACACCGAGGTTTGGCACCTCCAAAGTGGTTTGGTACCACAGCTGATATATTGTGACTTTGGGTCACCGTGAGAGGTTTGGCACCTCGCGTCTCGTCCCAGTGGGCTTAGCACCACGGTGGGTTGGCCCCACACTTGATTATACGGATTGACGCCAAAGATTTGGTATCACACGATGGGTTGGCCCCATCATCGGATTTGTGATCATGCGGTCACCAAAGGTTTGGTACCACATTGTGTCTTTGGGACACCGTGAGGTTTGGCACCTCATAGCGACTCGTCCCCGTGGTTTGACACCACCGTGGGTTGGCCCCACTTGAGAGATACGGGATTGTCGCTAGTGATTTGGTATCACGCGATGGGTTGGCCCCATCATTGGATTATTCGTGACTTCGGGTCACCAGTGGTTTGGCACCACACCTATGGATATCGTGACTTTGGGTCACCAGTGGTTTGGCACCACCAGTGGCTTGGTACCACACGGGGTAGAAAAGGAGATACGGATGGTTAGGATCGGGTTGCATTAATTATGTTGCTATGTATGATGTGTGTTAGCATGTTGTTTCTTCGGGAGCGGGATTTATGCACTGAGTCATTCGACTTTTAAAGGAGTAAGAGCCGATTTTGGTATTTGAGAGCAAAGTGTTAATTATTTTTGTTGGAATCAATTTTATCTAGGTACTCCGGGATTTTTGAAGTAAGCAATACAAGCCTCCATTCTCTGTCAATTGGTTTTGGTAAGGTGGTAAGGATTTATTTTAAAGGATTATTCTTTTGAGTATTCAAAAGTCGAAGGCTGACAATGGGGTATATGATTGCCGATTGTAGGAGGGTGAAGCAGTGTGGTAAACGTGTATTGTGGCTAGTACTCAAAAGCGTTTAGGTAAGGTTTCGGGTTCATTTGTAACCCTTTGGAATTATTCTGGTTTGGCCGAGTGGTCTAAGGCACTAACTTTCAGGTTTGGCCGAATATAGGAACAAGAAATCTAGAGTGGCCGATTGACTCCTTGAGATTTAGAGCTTTCGTTGGCATCAGGTGTGTACATACACACTTTATAACTAATTAATGTGCTAAGTGTTTGTGTATGTTAAATCTGACTTGTGTAGATGTAGGATTTAATACCATAATGGTATAAGCAAGGATTCAGGTAAGTCTTGTCGTTATGACTTTCTTTATGATGCTTTTGGGAAGCATGACATATTTGGTATATGTGGTTATGGCTAATGGTAACTTTATGTATGTTGCTAAACGAACATGTTGGCATGATCTCTGTTAAATGTATATCCTTGATTGATGTGGGTTAAACGAGTGGAGGGGGAAGTGATATTCGTGTCGACGGACACCAGTGGTTTGGTACCACATTTCGTGACTACGGTCACCAGAGGTTTGGCACCTCCAGAGGTTTGGCACCTCATAGCATCTCGTCCCAGTGGCTTAGCACCATAGTGGGTTGGCCCCACGGTTTATATTAAGGGATTGACGCCAGTGATTTGGTATCACACGATGGGTTGGCCCCATCATTTGATTGTGACTTCGGGTCACCAGTGGTTTGGCACCACAAGTATTGACGGATATCGTGACTTTAAGTCACCAGTGGTTTGGCATCACCAGTGGTTTGGTACCACACGGGGTAGAGAAAGGTGTTTGGATGGCTAGGTTGGGTGCATATTAAACTTAGTGCATGATTATTCGTTATAAATTGTGTATGATATTGCACTAAATCGGGGGAACGGGTATACATTGAGTCTTGGTGACTCACCTTCTCCTTTAACATTTTCAGGTGACACGTAGATTGCGGATGAAGAGCCGGATGGACTCGAGGTAGCCATGTAGTGAAAATTTGGACTAAACGAATTCTGAACCATTTTTACTTTATTGCTGGTTTTATTTTGTTCAAGTTGAAATAAGTCCTCCTATGATTTTATTTTATTATTTTATATATTCTGGATAATTTATTTAAACCATGTAATGTCTTTAAAAATGATTACACATGTTTTCTCAAAATCAAACGTAAAATGTTTTATTGTGCCATCAGGTACATTAGAAATCTGTAACAACCTGACCTAGTGAATTTTTAACAAAACTAAGAATGGTTTCCACATACAACTCAATGGTTTTTAATAAGATAATTAAAAATGAGATGTTTTAACCAAAAATTAAATCGGCTTAAAAGGATTTTCAAAATGTTTTTCCTCTGTAACAAACCAAATTCGATTATAATGTTTGGGCCTGGTTTGGGGTGTTACAAAATTGGTATCAGAGCCCAATTCAAAGCTCGGCTGTGGGGGCCCAAGGCCCAAAATGTTTTTGTAGGCCTTTGTGAAAATGGTTTTGGTTTTAGACAGCATGGCAGCGAGTCTCCGACACCAATCCGCCCAGGCAAGTACCTCTAACTTTTTGTGTGGATTATTATCTGTAGAAGGGTAGGTATGGAACGTAGATAGTATGATAAGTGCTTTAAACTTTAGGACTAGTTTACCCCAACAAAAGACATAAGACTTTAAAAGCCTAATTAAACAAACCTACGACCAAGTCGCCGAGTTAGGGTGTGGTAACCCTGGTGCGCATGTCTAGGATTGGATCCGGAAGAGCCTGGTATTTAAACAGTCCTCGTGACTCACCTCCTCTTCACAGGAATCCTACCTGGTGCGTAGCTTCGGTTCACCTTAACCAAGAGGACTCGGTTATAGGCTAAACATACTTAATAAAACCCGAAAAGGATTAGCCATGTTTTATGAAAGTTCTCAGATTTAAAATTTATTTACAATACTCCATTAAATAGTAGGAAAAATTTATTTTGGAAAATTTTGAAATATTCTTGACTTACCAAAATTACCAAAATGCCCCTAGTGGCAAAATTATAAAAATGCCCTTGGTTTCTAAAATTACCGTATTACCCCGATCTTAATCAAATCCTCTTACTTTTCAAAAGTATCCAAAATTATGTATTTCAAAATAATACCCTGACTTTTGAAATTTACAAAATTACCCCTGATTGACAAAATTACCAAAATACCCCTGGTTTCCAAAATTCTACTGTACCTTTAAATTGACAAATTTTCAGAAATATCCTCTAGTTTTAGAAATTTCAAAATGTCTTGATTTATTAAAGTTTTAAAATTTCTTTGAATTATTACGAAAATACCCCCGTAGGAAAATGACGAAAATACCCCTGGGATAGAAACGGACAGAAATGCCCGAAGAGTGAATGTGTATGAAAGGTATTAGGGAATGGATGTGCTCTTCTGTGTGAACAACGGTAGAGGACTTAAAACTTTGATTGATCGAAAGAATCTCTATCAAACTTTCTTCATAAAATTTCTTCGCGGATAATCAAGTGAAACACGTACTAATCCATAAAAATTTCTTAATCAGATTAAAGCGCAATAGTTAGAATGAGCTCTAGAGGACGTGGCCGTCTTGGATGCGGTAGGGGCAAGATGACCGTGTCAGAACCCATTAGGTCGGGTCAGGGGTCGGAGAATGAAGTACCACCGCCACCACCACCTCCAACTTTTGGAGCTGAGGAGCAGGATCAGACGGGAGGTGAGGCAGTATCGCAAGCTGTGTTGCGAGTCCTTGAGATGGTGGCTAGGGCTAGTGGAGGAATGGGAACTCAGAAATCTATTCACAAGCGACTCCGATCCAATAGAGCTGAGGTATTCCGGGGTGTATCGGGAGTGGCACCCAGTGCAGCGGAATATTGGTTGGAATCGACTGAGAGGATCATGGACGATCTCGATCTGACAAATGAGGAGAAGCTAAAAGGAGAGGTGTCGCTTCTAAAGGATGAGTCATATTAGTGGTGGCTCACGGTTTGGGATAGTGCTACGGCAGATGATCTTACTTGGGAGTACTTCAAAGCTGCTTATCAGAAGAAGTATGTGGGCACCAGCTTGCCCGATGCTCGAGAGAAAGCCTTTTTGGGATTGGTACAAGGAAATAAGTCGGTATCTGAGTATGAGGCAGAGTTCTTAAGGCTGAGCCGCTATGCTCGGGGAATTATGTCAACTGAGCATGATCGTTGTGTCCGCTTTGAAGACGGACTTAGGGATGATTTAAGGTTGCTGATTGCTCCACAGCAGGAGCGTGAGTTTGCTGTCTTGGTGGAGAAGGCTAAGGTAGTCGAAGGGGTCAAGGAGTCCGTAAGACAGAACTATGGTAGGAACAACCAGAAAAGGGGATTTGGGTCATCTGGATCGGGTGGTAATGCACAGAAGAGGGCTAGGCAAAGTGGGCCAAATCAGACAGGGAGGCCCATGGTTACTAATCAGAGACCAGCTCAGTGTAATCGCTGTGGGAAGTCACATTGGGGAGGATATTGGACCGGTGAAAAGGGATGTTTTGAATGTGGATCTTTGGATCACCGTGTAAGGGATTGTCCTCGGAAGTTAGCCAAGAATCAGTCAGAGGGTCAGGACCGTGTTCAGGTTAGAAATGTAGGACCACCACAGAGGGGTCGTGGTAATGGTAGAGGAGGTAATGGTTCTAGCCGAGGTCGCGGAATTTCGGGCAGGGGTACAGGCAACACGGAGGCAAGGCAGCCTGGTTTAGTCTACGCAGTGAGGCGTCGAGAGGAGGGTGACGCACCGGATGTCATAACCGGTACATTCCTAATTTTTGGTATTCCATATGTTGCATTAATTGATGTGGGTTCGACGCATTCATACGTTGCTAGTAGCGTGGTAGAGACTATGAACTTAGACTTTGAGACTGCTTCTAGGGAGATGACAGTAATTAGCCCTCTAGGTCACTCTGTAGTTGTAAACAAGCTATATAGAGATGTACCCCTAGAACTCCAAGGGGTAGTGCTTGTGGCTGATCTGATGGAACTGCCGTTTGGGGAGTTCGATTTGATCCTTGGAATGGACTGGTTGGTTAAGTATCATGCAAGGTTGGATTGCGCTGCTAAGTGCATGGTTCTTAAGATGGCTGAAGGTGATGAAGTGGTCATGATAGGTAATAGAAGAGATTACCTATCCAATGTGGTGTCCGCGTTGAAGGCAGAGAAGATGGTCAGGAAGGGCTGTGAAGCATATGTGGTTCATATATGTGCCTTGGAGGCTAAGGAGTCAGCAGTTGAGAAGGTCCGAATGGTAGAGGAATTCACTGATGTGTTTCCAGAGGAACTTCCGGGTCTGCCTCCAGATCGGGAAGTTGAATTCGGTATAGACTTGTTACCCGGAACGGCACCTGTGTCTATAGCACCGTACCGAATGGCACCAAAGAAATTGGTGGAGCTGAAGGCTCAAATTTAGGAGCTCTTGGATAAAGGGTTTATTCGACCAAGTATATCTCCGTGGGGAGCACCTGTGTTGTTTGTCAAGAAAAAGGACGGTTCAATGCGGATGTGTATCGACTACCGTCAGCTAAACAAGTTAATGATCAAGAACAAGTATCCGTTGCCTCAGATTGATGACTTGTTTGACCAACTGAAAGGTGCATCGGTGTTCTCAAAGATAGATCTTAGGTTGGGTTATCATCAACTTACGGTGAAGGAGGTTGATGTTCACAAGACGGCATTCCGTACTCGGTATGGGCATTACGAGTTTCTAGTAATGCCATTCGGGTTGACCAACGCACCGGCAGCGTTCATGGATTTAATGAATAGGGTGTTTCAACAGTACTTGGATCAATTTGTCGTGGTGTTTATAGACGACATATTGGTTTACTCAAAGACGGAGGAGGAGCATGACAGGCATTTGCGTATAGTTCTAGAAGTACTGAGGGAGAAGCAGTTATATGCCAAATTCAGTAAGTGCAAATTTTGGCTTAGGGAGGTGGCTTTCTTAGGTCACGTAGTATCCGCTGAAGGGATTAGAGTGGACCCTCGCAAGGTTGAAGCGGTGTTGGATTGGAAACCGCCTAGGTCGGTGGCAAAAATCTGAAGTTCTGGGTCTAGCAGGGTACTATCGGAGATTTGTGGAAGGATTCTCTTTAATCGTAGCACCGTTGACTAAATTGCTAAGGAAAGGAGTTCCATTTGTATGGTCGGAGAAGCAACAGGATAGTTTTGACAAGTTAAGGAAGATTCTCGACTAAGCTCCGCTCGCATGCGACTGAGGCGGGAGGTTGTTCACGCCATCGTGTGATGCGTCCCATACTGGATTAGGATGTGTGTTAATACAGGAAGGGAAGGTGGTGGCCTATGCATCCCATCAGCTAAGACCACATGAGGTTAACTATCCAACTCACGACTTAGAGTTAGCGGCAGTAGTCTTCGCTTTAAAGATATGGAGGCATTACTTATACAGGGAGAAGTCGATAGTCTATACGGATCACAAAAGTCTGAGGTATCTTTCGACTCAGAAGGATTTGAATTTGAGGCAGCGTCGATGGATTGAGCTGTTGAAAGACTACGACTGCTCAATTGAGTACCATCCGGGTAAGGCTAACGTGGTGGCTGATGCGTTGAGCCGGAAGGTCGTGACGGACTTAAGAGCGATGTTTGCTCACCTCAGTCTATACGAAGATGGAAGTCTTTTGGCAGAGCTGCAAGTTAAGCCAACTTGGATCGAGGAGATTAAGGAAAAGTAATTAGTAGATGACAGTTTGAATGCGCGAAGGTTGCAAGTGCAAGATGGTGGTTTGGAAGGGTATAGTTTGTCTAGTGATGGTGTATTATGTTTTCAAGGACGAGCTTGTGTGCCAAAGGATGTGGAGTTGAGACAAAGAATTCTTCAAGATGCACATAGCAGCCCATACGCTATGCATCCTGGAGGTAGCAAGATGTATGGAGATTTGCGGAAACAGTTCTAGTGGCCGGGGTTGAAGCGTGAGGTAACTGAATTTGTGGGAAGGTATCTGACGTGTCAGCAGGTGAAGGCCGAGCACTAGTTGCCATTAGGGTTACTTCAACCAGTGAAAATCCCTCAGTGGAAATGGGAAAGGATCACTATGGATTTCGTCAGTGGGCTACCCTCACGCCAGCAAGAAGAAGGACGCAGATTTGGGTGATTGTGGACCGTCGACTAAATCACTCACTTCACCGGTGAGAATGGATTATTCTCTTCAGAGGCTAGCAAAACTGTATGTGGCGGAGATAGTAAGGTTACATGGTATGCCAGTATCGATCATCTCAGATAGGGATCCCAGATTTACGTCAAGGTTCTGGAAAGCATTGCATCAGGCTTTGGGTACACGATTGATTTCAAGATGCTGACTTTCCATCCACAATCGACGATCGGCAATCGGAAAGGGTCATACAGATTTTAGAAGATATGCTAAGAGGATGCGTTTTGGATTTCAGTGGTAGTTGGGAGGAGTATCTACCGTTGGCGGAATTCGCTTATAACAATAGTTATCAAGCAAGTATTCAGATGGCTCCATATGAAGCACTATATGGACGAAGGTGTCGAACTCCTACGTGTTGGACAGAGTTGGATGAATGACAAGTTTTGGGCTCCGGAGTTGGTGACAGAAACTAAAGATAAAGTTAAGGTGATTTGGGCTCGTCTCAAGGAAGCGTCAGATAGACAGAAGTCTTATGCTGATCTTAAACGCAAGGAAATGGAATATGCAGTAGGAGATAAGGTCTTTCTGAAAGTGTCGCCTTGGAAGAAGGTACTAAGATTTGGGCGAAAAGGGAAGCTGAGCCCTAGGTTCATCGGGCCATATACAATGTTAAAGCGAGTGGGACCGGTAGCTTATCAGCTTGAGCTGCAGGCAGAGTTGAGTCAGATTCATGACGTCTTTCATGTGTCGATGCTTAGACGGTATCGGTCGGATCCATCACACGTTGTACCAGTGGCCGAGATTGAGGTAAACTCGGACTTATCTTTTGAGGAGGAGCCAGTTCAGATATTAGAGTGAGATGTCAAAGTTTTGCATAGGAAGTCAGTACCCTTGGTGAAGGTTCTATGGCGAAACCATGGTACGGAGGAAGCTACATGGGAACCCGAGGATGTGATGCGGCAGCAATACCCCCACCTCTTCTAATCAGGTAATTTCGAGGCCGAAATTATTTTAAGGAGGGTAGAACTGTAACATCCTAAAATAGGGGTTATTTGTGATTGAATTATTTTTTCTTGTGTTTGAATTGCTGTGATATTATTTTTGGTGTAATAAGACTTAATTAGGGGTCTTGAGTAGGCTCGGAATAGTAGAAGAATTTTATTTTTTAAGCTTTAAAGTTAGGGAGCCTTAGTAAGTAGGGGTTACAAGGATAAATGAAGGATTATTTGACATTAAAAAAGACTTGGAAAAGTGGCAAAAGGGAGGCCACTTAGGAGCTGGAGTTGACGCCATCAAGGAGCAAGGGGAAGCCTATGTTCGAGTCACAAAAGTTTCCTTTTTGCTCTTTAATTGGACGGCAAGAGAGAGAGAAAGATGATCATTTTAATTTTTGGGATAATAAGGATATTATTATTATTTTAAATGGATTTTATTTGATTAATCTTAAAAAGGTGGCAAAGAGAAAAAGTAGGCATTTGAGTATTCAAATTATTTTGAATAATTTTAAACTAGTGGACAAGAGAAATTTTAGGTGATGGCCGAAATTTGAACTCCTTGTTGGAGAGGAGTGGACGGCTTGGTGGCTAAGCAAGGGGTGTGCCGAATTTTCTTTAGGCACTTGGTGGATAATTTCAGCTAGCACATATCAAAGGAACCGAAACCTTTTTCCTTCATTGAACACTAGCCGAATGCCCTTAAGGTTCTAAGCCTTTATTTTCTTTTCTTGGAATTCTATTCTTCCTTATTGGTGAGTAGCCGAATCTCCTCCTTACTCTCTCTTCTTCAATTATTTTTCTCTCCTTCTCATTCTCTCAAAACCGAAACCTTCATCAACCACTTTCTCTCCTATTTGTTTTGCTTAAACACCAAAAATCCCCTCTACTCTCTCCTTTGGTCGAAACTCATATCCCCCTTTTCCATTATTTTCTTTCTTCCACTATAGCCGAATCTACTCCTTTGGTGTGCCGAATGTTCCTGTTTGGTGTATTTTTGGCCGAACATCAAAGCAAAGGTGATCTCCTCTAGTCTTTTCTCCAATCGGTTTATAAAGGTGGGTAAATGGTCAAGGCCGAATGCCTTTTATTTTGTTTCTCTTGTTCTTTGTCGACTTTTAAAGGAGTAAGAGCCGATTTTGGTATTTAAGAGCAAGGTGTTAATTATTTTTGTTGGAATCAATTTTATCTAGGTACTCCGGGATTTTTGAAGTAAGCAATCCAAGCCTCCATTCTCTGTCAATCGGTTTTGGTAAGGTGGTAAGGATTTATTTTAAAGGATTATTCTTTTGAGTATTCAAAAGCCGAAGGCTGACAATGGGGTATATGATTGCCGATTATAGGGGGTGAAGCAGTGTGGTAAACGTGTATTGTGGGTAGTACTCAAAAGCATTTAGGTAAGGTTTCGGGTTCATTTGTAACCCTTTGGAATTATTCTGGTGTGGCCGAATGGTCTAAGGCACTAACTTTCAGGTTTGGCCGAATATAGGAACAAGAAATCTAGAGTGGCCGATTGACTCCTTGAGATTTAGAGCTTTCGTTGGCATCAGGTGTGTACATACACACTTTATAACTAATTAATGTGCTAAGTGTTTGTGTATGTTAAATCTGACTTGTGTAGATGTGGGATTTAATACCATAATGGTATAAGCAAGGATTCAGGTAAGTCTTGTCGTTATGACTTTCTTTATGATGCTTTTGGGAAGCATGACATATTTGGTATATGTGGTTATGGCTAATGGTAACTTTATGTATGTTGCTAAACGAACATGTTGGCATCATCTCTGTTAAATGTATATCCTTGATTGATGTGGGTTAAACGAGTGGAGGGGAAGTGATATTCGTGTCGACGGACACCCGGTGGTTTGGTACCACATTTCGTGACTCTGATCACCGGAGGTTTGGCACCTCCGGAGGTTTGGCACCTCATAGCGTCTCGTCCCAGTGGCTTAGCACCACAGTGGGTTGGCCCCACGGTTTATATTAAGGGATTGACGCCAGTGATTTGGTATCACACAATGGGTTGGCCCCATCATTTGATTGTGACTTAGGGTCACCAGTGGTTTGGCACCACCAGTGGTTTGGTACCACACGGGGTAGAGAAAGGTGTTTGGATGGCTAGGTTGGTGCATATTAAACTTAGTGCATGATTATTCATTATAAATTGTGTATGATATTGCACTAAATTGGGGGAAGGGGTACACATTGAGTCTTGGTGACTCACCTTCTCCTTTAACATTTTTAGGTGACACGTAGATTGCGGATGAAGAGCCGGATGGACTCGAGGTGGCCATGCAGTGAAAATTTGGACTAAACAAATTCTGAACCATTTTTACTTTATTGCTGGTTTTATTTTGTTCAAGTTGTAAGATGGCCTCCTATGATTTTATTTTATTATTTTATATATTCTGGATAATTTATTTAAACCATGTAATGTCTTTAAAAATGATTACACATGTTTTCTCAAAATCAAACGTAAAATGTTTTATTGTGCCATCGGGTACATTAGAAATCTGTAACAACCTGACCTAGTGAATTTTTAACAAAACTAAGAATGGTTTCCACATACAACTCAATGGTTTTTAATAAGATAATTAAAAATGAGATGTTTTAACCAAAAATTAATTCGACTTAAAAGGATTTTCAAAATGTTTTTCCTCTGTAACAAACCAAATTCGGTCATAATGTTTGGGCCGGGTTTGGGGTGTTACAAGAAGATTCGGCTACTCCCAGAGGATTCTAGCTTTTTACAAAAATCAGGAAGAGAAGATGATTCGAAGAAATCTGAGGAGATTCGGCTTTTAATGAAGAAATTGGTAGGAAAAAAGAAAAGAGAATTTTGGGAGACTACAGGTAGGTTCGGCTTCAGCAAAGATCAAAAGAAAAGAATGTAGAGAAAGGATTATGAGGTTTTGGCTTTTAGAAGAAATTAAAAGGAAAGGTTGCAGAGAATGGCTGAAGGGTTTCCGCACAGAGAATGAAGAAAAGAATAGGGTTCAAATGCTGGAATTGAAGAGATACTACCCCTATTTATAGAGAATTTCGGCACTTACTTATCAAATCCCGGAAGTGCCCTTCCTGATAACTAAAAATTAAACAAATAATAGGGAAAATTCGGCACCCCCTATGGAAAATAGAAACCGATTTCTTCCCCCCTCTTAGAGTCAAAATTTCGGCCACTGCCTAGCCTTGTAGATAACCCATTGATTCTTTCCTTATCCTCATCTGACTACTCATCCACAGTGTCATGGATAACACTACCTCTTCCTTCCTTTATCAGCACATTATCCACCTTATTATCACATTAAATAAATTCCTAAATTTAAGCATCATTTTCGAACTCGACTACTGCTCTTATAATGCCGAAAATATTTAAAATAAAAGGTACCAGGTGACTCGAACCTTGGACCTTCAATTGACACCAACTCCCTTCCCTTTTAGTGGCACCATTTCGCCACTGGGCCTCAAGCCCATTTGTGTTTTAAAACACAGCTAATATCTGTTATGCCCTAACTTAACAAGCTTTCCACTAAAGTGTTCAAACAAGAATTTTAACTACATCCTCGGCCCAAACCTGAGCCCATTCTGAAACCCCTAACACTCACATTAAACATAACCACACATTAAATGCATAGGCCCAAAAATTCAAGATGTTACAGTTCTACCCCCTTAAAGAAATTTCGTCCGCAAAATTACTTGGTCAGAAAAGATAGGGGTATTGTTGCCGTATCACTTCCTCTGGTTCCCACGTAGCCTCCTCAGAACCATTATTCCTCCACAGCACCTTAACCAACGAAACCGTTTTCCTTCGCAACACCTTGACGTCTCGATCCAAAATTTCCACCGGCTTCTCTTTGAAGGATAGATCAGGTCTTACCTCGATTTCCTCCACAGGCACAACATGGGATGGATTTGAATGGTAACGTCTTAACATAGAGACGTGAAATACATCGTGAATTTGACTTAACTCCGGAGGTAACTCCAGCTGGTAAGCTACTGGTCCTACTTGCTTCAATACCCGGTATGGTCCGATAAATCTGGGACTTAACTTACCCTTTCGTCCAAACTTTAGTACTTTCTTCCAAGGTGATACCTTCAAGAAAACCTTGTCACCCACTACAAATTCAATGTCCCTACGCTTTAAATCAGCATAGGACTTCTGCCTGTCCGACGCTTCCTTTAATCAAGCCCGAATTAACTCAACCTTCTCTTCTGTCTCGGTCACCAACTCCAGACCCAGAATCCGACGTTCTCCTAACTCCATCCAACAAGTAGGAGTATGACATTTTCGCCCGTACAATGCTTCATAGGGTGCCATCTGAATACTAGACTGGTAGCTGTTGTTATAAGCGAACTCTGCTAAGGGCAAAAATTCTTCCCAACTACATCTGAAATCAATGACACATCCTCTCAACATGTCCCCCAAGATCTGAATTACTTGTTCAGACTGTCCATCGGTCTGAGGATGGAACACTGTACTGAAATCCAACTTCATACCCAACGCTTGATGCAACGCCTTCCAAAATTGTGATGTGAACCTAGGGTCCCTGTCTGATATGATCGATATTGGTACTCCATGCAACCTTACTACCTCCACTATATATAACTTAGCTAACTTCTACAAAGAGTAGTCGACACGTACTGGTATGAAGTAAGCAGACTTCGTCAAGCGATCTACAATTACCCAAACTGAATCTTTCTTAGTGGGCGTGAGGGGTAGCCTGCTAACAAAGTCCATGGTGATCCTCTCACACTTCCACTGTGGAATCTTTACCGGTTGCAACAACACTGACGATAACTGATGCTCCGCCTTGACCTACTGACAGGTCAAACACCTATTCACAAACTCAGTTACCTTATGCTTTAAATTTGGCCACCAGAACTGTTCCCGCAAATCTCGATACATCTTGCTCCCTTCTAGATGCATAGCGTATGGACTACCATGCACCTCTTGCAAAATCCTACGCCTCAACTCCGGATCTTTTGGCATGCAAACTCTCCCTCGAAAACGTAATAGTCCTTCCTCATTCATACTGAATTTCGTTGGCCCATCCTTTGAGATTAGTTGCAACTTCCCCTTTAGCAACTCATCGGTCTGTTGCCTCTCCTTCACCTAACTGACCCAAGAGGGTTTCACTTGAAGTTCAGCTAATAAGCTTCCATCCTCGTATAGACTAAGGTGAGCAAACATTGCTCTTAAGTCAGAGACTACCTAACGACTTAAAGCATCTGCCACTACGTTAGCCTTACTTGGGTGATACTCAATCGAGCAATCATAATCCTTTAACAACTTGATCCACCTCCTCTGCCTTAAATTTAGCTCCTTCTAAGTCAGAAGGTACTTTAAACTCTTATGATCGGTGTATATGACAGATTTCTCCCCGTACAGATAATGCCTCTAAATCTTCAAAGCAAAAACCACCACTGCCAATTCCAAATCATGGGTGGGATAATTTGCTTCGTGCGGTCTTAACTGCCGAGATACGTATGCCATAACCTTTCCTTCTTGCATCAACACGCATCCTAATCCCGTGTGTGAAGCATCCCAGTAAATCACGAACTCCTTCCTATCCTCCAGCTGAATCAATACCGGTGCCTCCATCAAAATCATTTTCAACTTCTCGAAACTCTCTTGTTGCTTGTCAGACCAAACAAACAGGACTTCTTTCTGCAATAACTTCGTCAACGGTGCCGCGATTAATGAAAATCCTTCAACGAACCGTCTATAATATCCGGCTAAACCAAGGAAACTCTGAATTTCTGCTACCGATTTAGGCGGCTTCCAATCCAACACCACTTCAATTTTTCGAGGGTCAACCTTAATCCCCTCTGCCGACACAAAGTGTCCTAGAAAAGTAACCTCCTTTAGCCAAAATTCACACTTACTGAATTTGGCATATAACCGCTTCTCTCTTAGAATCTGCAGAACCACTCGCAGAGTTGAGTCATGCCCCTCTTTCGATCCTAAATAAACTAGGATATAATCTACAAACACCACAACAAACAGATCCAAGTAGGGTTGGAACACTCGGTTCATCATGTCATGAACGCTCCTGGCGCGTTGGTCAATCCAAATGGCATCACCATGAATTCGTGGCCATAACAAGTTCTAAAAGCCGTCTTATGAATATCCGCCTCCTTGACCTTAAGCTGATGGTACCCTGACCTCAGATCTATCTTCGAAAAGACTGAGCCCCTCTTCAACTGATCGAACAAGTCGTCGATCCTTGGCAATGGGTATTTATTCTTGATGGTCAACTTATTTAGCTGGCGATAATCAATGTACATACGCATTGATCCATCCTTCTTCTTAACGAATAACACCGACACTCCCCAAGGCGACACACTTGGTCGAATGAACCCTCTATCCAGCAACTCCTGAATCTGCGCTTTCAACTCCACCAACTCCTTCGGTGCCATTCTATATGGAGCAATAGGGTGCTGTGCCCGGAAGAAGATCGATACCAAACTCTACTTCGAGATCCGGGGGTAATCCTGAAAGCTCTTCTGGGAAAACATCAGGAAATTTCTTCACCGTTCTAACGTCCCCAACAGTCAGTTCCTTGGCTTCCAGAGCCCAGACAAACAGTAAAATTGCCTCGCGTCCTTTTCTCACCATCCTTTCTGCTCTTAGGGCAGTCACCACATTCGACAGACAATTCCCCCTTTCTCCTATCACCAACACTTCGTCACCCTCGGGGGTTTTTAACACCATCCGTTTGGCGGCACAGTCTAGATTAGCTTGATACTTCACAAGCCAATCCATGCCTAGAATTAAATCAAACTCCCCGAACGGTAATTCCATTAGATCCGTCCGGAAAACTATCCCCTGAACTTCTAAAGGTACTTCCCGATAAAGCTTGTTTACTACCACAGAATGTCCTAATGGGCTAACTATAGTCATCTGTCTAGAGAAAATCTCAGAATCTACGCTCAAAGTTTCAAACACCCTACTAGCAACATATGAATGCATCGACCCAATGTCAATCAATATAGTGTAAGGTCAGCCAAAAATTAAAAACGTACCGGTTATGACATTCGGTGCTTTTAGAGCTAAAGAGAACCCTTTACCTTAAATTCTTGAAATTAGAGACTAACGATTTCTGGCTTTTAGATCTAGATGATCTTCTTCCATTCTCGATGTCGCCCAATAAGAAAATACATAAAACCATTAAACCATTAGCCTTTCGGCTCTGTCTTCCAAAAACCGAAAGAGATCTTAAGGAATAACAAGAGTCGACACTCAGCTTACTAGAGAAGATTCGGCTACTCCCAGAGGATTCAGGCTTTTTGCAAAAATTAGGAAGAGAAGATGATTCGAATAAATCTGAGGAGATTCGGCTTTTAATGAAGAAATTGGCAGGAAGAAGAAAAGAGAATTTTGGCAGACTACAGGTAGGTTCGGCTTTAGCAAAGATCAAAAGAAAAGAATGTAGAGAAAGGATTATGAGGTTTTAGCTTTTAGAAGAAATTAAAAGGAATGGTTGCAGAGAATGGCTGAGGGTTTCGGCACAGAGAATAAAGAAAAGAATAGGGTTCAATGCCGGAATTGAAGAGATACTACCCCTATTTATAGAGAATTTCGGCACTTACGTATCAAATCCCGGAAGTGCCCTTCTTGATAACTAAAAATTAAACAAATAATAGGGAAAATTCGGCACCCCTATGGCAAATAAAAATCGATTTCTTCCCCTCTCTTAGAGTCAAAATCTCGGCCACAACCTAGCCTTGCAGATAACTCCTTGATTCTTTCCATATCCTCATCTGACTACTCATCCACAGTGTCATGGATAACACTACCTCTTCCTTCCTTTATTAGCACATTATCCACCTTATTATCACATTAAATAAATTCCTAAAGTTAAGCATCATTGCTGAACTCCACTACTGCTCTTATAATACCGAAAATATTTAAAATAAAAGGTACCAAGCGACTCGAACCTTGGACCTTCAATTGACGCCAACTCCCTTCCCTTTTAGTGGCGCCATTTTGCCACTGGGCCACAAGCCCATTTGTGTTTTAAAACACAGCTAATATCTGTTATGCCTTAACTTAACAAGCTTTCCACTAAAATGTTCAAACAAGAATTTTAACTACAGCCTCAGCCCAAACCTGAGCCCATTCTGAATCCCCTAACACTCACATTAAACATAACCACACATTAAATGCATAGGCCCAAAAATTCAGGATGTTACACATACGACCATGTACCTCGGTCACACGGGTATGTGCCTCTTTCACACGGTCATGTGCCTCTTTCATACAGTCGTGTGCCTCTTTAACACGGGCATGCGCTTCTTTCACATTGGCGTGTGCCTCTTTCACACGGCCATGTTGATCTTCACACGGTCGGGGTACATGGCCGTGTGGCCTTGTTTCGCAGATTTTTGTTCTGAGTCATAAATTGACTCGTTTTATGTTTTTGTATAATCTGACTCTTAGTTAGGCCTCTATAAGTGTGTTGGGACTTTGTTTTCAGCTTAGATTCGTATGTGTATTTACAATTTTAGGATTTAAGTTGATTGTTTGTTCATGCATTAAGCTAATGTGATAAATGGATACGAGGTATTTTTGTTATCGTTACTTATTAATTATATACAAGGAAGACTATTTTAGGCAGTTAAACTGCATAATAATCTGATAGCGGTATGTCCACAAGATACATATGTCAGCTCAGCTGCATATTTTAATTCAAGTGGCTTAGTTCCACATTTGTGGTATGTAGGGTGGATGTGCTTAATATATTCCAATTGTGGTATGTCGGGTGGTTAGAGTGGTGTTTGGTTGGATGGGTGGGTTTTTAACATATTACATTCGGTTTGCATTAATGATTATGTGTCCGATTAAGTAATTTTCAAAATGGGTGCAATTGAGCAATATTTTGGTGTGTAAGTGATTTTGTGTGTATGGATTGATGCATGAGTTTAATTTGAGTGGCTTATGGTAACGTATTCGTACTTTTGAATGTTGGTTCAAGATTTTCTTATTTTAACTGTGTGCTCTTATCTGCGAATTTTGCTTTTGAACCTTTTCAATTGATATCACTATGGTTTCAGACTCACACTAAGCTCGCGTAGCTTACCCCCTCTTAGTTCTTTTCTTTCGGGTAATTCTTGTGTTTTGGTGTTGGACTCAATGTATCAGTGATCGCAGTACTCCTTTTCAGGTTTTTCAATTCGATTTGGACTTATTAAAGTTTTCAATAATTTTGTTAAATCATTTTCAATTGGACTGTGGTATAATTTGATTTGGACTAGCAAAGTTGTTAATTTGAATTGAAGTTTTGATTACGGTTTTTCGGATTCGAATTTGGTATATCTTTTTTGCAAGTGGTTTTGATTTTCTAAAATATTTGGTTTAAACTTTAATACAATGAAAGTTTTTAACATAAAATACTAGTTTCTGATTTGCATTCAAACGATAAGTATTACGTTCTCCGCTGCAAATAATTTTTCATAACACCAGTCTTTTGAATTTCCAAATCCGTTTGATTTCAAATTTGGCATATAAATTGTTAAACGGTTTAGCTAAATTCAAGCAAACCATATTTGGATTAAGTTTCAAACATTTCTTTTGTAAATTTTTCTAGGATCACTTCGGTGGTCAATGTAACCTCCGAGATCTGATCGAAACTTCTAGGCCAGGTTTTGGGGGTTACATTTAGTGGTATCAGAGCCAAGTTTGCTAAAACTCAGCCTGTGTTTTTACGTGTCTGCATGCGTGTGTGTTAAAAATATTTTTCATAAATTGATGCAGAACTACAGAAATATAGATGACAACCTAGAAGTTAAACAAAAGAGTCAATCATTGTGCTCCCAATACCCATATGGAAGATCAAACTTCTTCCTAAAATTTACAATTACTTAACTGCTTCAAAAAATTTCTTCCACCCTGCAAATTAAAAACATTACACCATAAATTAGAGATAAAAATAATGATTAGAAAAAAATTAAAAGAGATAATTAATAAAAGATCAATTTTTAGGAAAAAAATGTAATTTATTTTACCTAAATATTAATCAAGGATGAATGAAGATCATGCCCATTTTTTCCAATGCCCACAACACTTCAGTTTTTGTGTGGTACTAATGCCCAGCTGGGTCATAATAATACTACACCCATCATCATCATCAACCATTTCTTGTTAATGCAAAATCTTTATTATATATATTTACTTGTTTATTTACTACAAAACATACAAAAGGGTTAGTAAATTATAGACAATTAAAAAAAAAAGCTAAACAACAATCCAAACCCAAGTCCATAAACTACCTATTGTCAACCACGCTATGGTATTATCAGTAAAGTTCCAAGTTATGGGTGTTTGAGTATTTATGTGTACAATTGTTATATATGAGTCTATTACAATTGTTCGGTGTGGATTTTCTTTAAATTGCTTGTGTTTTTTATTGGTTTGATTTTTTTTAATTACTTGTACATATATTTATACTTATAAACTATCAAGAAAAGAATATACCAATATGTATATATAGTTTTTTAAGCCTAGCTTGTTATGTGCTCCAAATTTTACTATATCTCACCCATACTTATAAATGGCTAATCTAAACTCGTTTAGATTTACCAATATATATATATTAAACCCCCTAAATTTCTAGTGGACCTTCAAGCTTGGATGAGTAGTTTAACCCTTGAAAGTTCCATTAATATAAGACAATACAATGCACAGCAGACGAAGAACCAAACAAAACAGGACAAAATCCGGAGAGAAGCCTGTCAAAACCCACACAAACCATATGCACATGTTAGGAGACAAACCCACACATCGCAAATGCGGATGGTGAGACTCAAACCCAAGCCTTCTAGGCTCACGGCCACAACTTTTGGCAATAGTGCCAAGGCCTCATTGGCAGTACTGGTATATCTTGATTTATTATTTCAGGTTTATTTGCATTTTCAAGTATTTTTCACACATATATATTTATAGTTTAATTTCTTTTCTTTTTTTTCATAAAATATATATCATGGATGCAAATATATCTCAATTACATAGTATAAATACATATACACACATATAAATTTTAAAATTATTAATTAAGTTCAATAACTTAATTTAACAATTATGCTTTTAATAGAATTATAAAAATAAAAATAATTAAAGAAAAATAAAAAAAATTGACACAAAATATCAAAATTTTGTATCAATATATATGAATTTGATAGAATCTAGTATTAAACTTTGAATCCAACCACAAAGAATAAGATGAAAATGATAGAAGACTAGTTGTTTCTCCCCATTTTTTAAGTATTTTTAAGTTGTGAGGTTGTATTTTAAGAATCCAAACAACATAGAAATATCATTTGCTTGACAAAATAAAATTAAAAGATCTATAAAATTTATATGCATGCATATGTGGAATCATATATATTTGTATCTATAGATGTATGGATTATCAGAGGTTTTATCCTATAGAACCTACCTGACAACACACGGTTCTCTTCAACCAACCAACCAGCCAGCAACCAACCATAGCGGGGGTCGTTTTTGTCAAAGTGCCTAACAGTACCTCCTGGTAGCTTCCTATTGCTCTTTTGATGAGGTCGATCTTTTACATTCTTCAAAGTAGCCACCTATAGCAGGGACAATTGCTTCGGTTCAGCATCTGTTGTTCTTGTATTCCTTCTTGAGCTTGACTCACCACTTGAAGTCACCATGGCCGCTAAAATGCTAGTGCTAAAATTTTTATGCATGCGTTGTTGCCGAGTGCTTTTTGGCACTATTTATAGGCCCTTAGAGGGTTTTTAGGATTTTGCAGTTTTTGCTCTTGTTTTTAAATTGGTCCTAATAGGTTGTTTAATTTCTTTTATTTTATCTATTATTCAATACTTTGGTTGAGGAAGCATAGTTTTTTATTGATATACCCTATCTCAATTTGGATGTGGGATGTGTATGCACGAATAAAATTATGTATGTTGCATGAAATTGTGTACCGCGTATATTTTTTTAAATTTTAAAATTTGCACACCTTTTTTTTATTTTTTGGTTTTTAACTTAAGCATCGGAAAAATAAAAGTATTAATTAAACAATTGCATTATGGATTAATTTTTTAAGTAAATGAATCATTATATATGTGCTGCTACATTAATTATTCTTATAGAAAATAGTATCAACATGATAGTAATAGTGTTTCATGATGTTATCATTATATAAATCTATACACTTAAATTGTAAAATAGTTGTATTTAATCTTTTAAAAAAATCTTAACAAATTTCCCATAAAAATTAGTAGTTGTTGATATAGAATTTCCCAAAAAGCTATTTTAGAACATGGATAACAAGTTAAAGAAGTGGGAGTGGATATTAATTATGGAGTAACACATATTTGGGGGGAGTTAATAGAAAAACGAGTTTAAATTATTGAATTTAAATTGAAATTAACCAATATATTAAAAAACTTTGTAGTTCTTGTCTAAATTCGGACATATTATTATTATTTCTAATATACATCTAATAAATGCAAATGGATTCTTATTACCATTTGTGTAGAAATCCTAGTTGGCATTTATTATGTAACTGCTGTTTCAAAATTATTTTTTCAAAAAATACCTGGCAAATGTTTTTTTAAGGTTAATTACCAAAAAAGCATTAAGTAAATTTATTAGTTAAGTTATTGCTTATAGGTTTATACTAATTTAAAATTTTTAAATCATTTGAATTTTGTGTTTTTAAGTTTTTCTCGTGTAAATTATATATGAATTTTTAATTCAATATTTATTTTAATTTAAGACTCTACATGTGATCTTATTCAAAATTTATAATTTACAATTTTTAGAAGTGATTAAAAGCTTTTTAATTAAATTATTAAATATTGAGCCATTGATAGTATATGCACACCTTTTTAAGGTAACAATTTATAAGTATTTATTGACAAAAAAAATTATTTATCAATTAATTGATTCTGAGCTGGCATTGACCATGTGTGAACCCACCATTTTTTTAAAAATTTGGGTCCACTATTTGTGAAATGTTACCTTTTCTTACTCATTTCTTTCTTTAATTGTCCCTATGGTTTTTTTTTTTAAGGTGAATTTTCCCATTTATGTCCTAAGTTATTTTAAGCTTAATTTTTTTAAAAAAAAATATCATTCGAATGGAGTGATAAAAGATTTATATTAAAAATTTCTCACTTAAATGAGTATAATATTATACAATTTTTATATGTATTTATTTAATTTGATAATCATATTTTATACTCTATTAATATATATGCATATATTTTTCCATTCTCAATGAGCAAATTTATTTTCCTTTTAGTTGTATGTAAAATGTTTTAGAATAAGTCAATTTTATCACAAATTAACAATTTACTCTCAAAATCTTGAACAAGATGACAAACCCAATTGTTCTATGTAACATCCTGAAATTGGGCCTAGTAGAATTGGGCCCATTGGGCCTTGGGTGTAGGAACGTTTAAAATTTTTAAGAATATAAGAATGGCATTATTTCAAGTTGAACCTATTAGGTGAGTGATTTTGGAAGGTTAGAGGGCTTCTATGAAGTCCCGGGATCAAACTTTGTCTTTAGGGAAATTTTGGTTTTAGGTGAATAAAACCCTGGGAGTTAGTAGGTAGGCTTTAAGAATAAAATATAGAGAAAAATGACACAAGTGGAGTGTGTGGTGTAGTGGCAAAGTGACGCCACCTAAGGAGAAAGGGAGTGACGCCATAGGGAAGGAAGGAGGTCCAAGGTTCAAATTGTAGCACTTGTATTTCTTTTAGATTATTTTTTAAATGGATTTAGACATTGGCCATAGACTTAGCTTTAGTTGGGCATGTTTTAAGACACAAGAGGAGCCTGTGACTTTGTGGCTAGCGGCGTGGATTATGTTGCAAGGGAGCCTGGGTTCGGATCTCATGACAAGCAAAGAAGTATTTATTTTGTGGACTGGACGACAAGAGTTTGAGTTGGATTTAAAGTCTGCTAACGGAGGGATCCTACATCGGAAAGATACAAAGAGGAAAGGTGAGAAGCTGGCCATATATAGAGCTACCTATGATTGGAGAGAAAACATATCTTGGTTAATCGCTAGTAATGTTGATTGTAGGGTCGTGACTAAGGGATTTGCAGCGCGCGTGGTTACCAGGTGTGTACAAACACTACACACACGATATCGGCAATGCCGAAAAGCCGAAAAGCTGAAAGTGGCTAAATGGGCTCGGTGGGCCCTGAGGCTTAGTTTGATGAAATGGTTTGGTTTGTTAAACATATTGAGTTAGTCACGCATGATACATGATTTGGATTTGTTTTGGGCCTAATAGGCCATATGATGAGATTTGGGCCTAATGGGCCATAAGGGTGTGATTTGGGCTTGATGGGCTTATGGGGACATAGACATGTATGTTAGGGCTTATGAACCTTAGGCCTAGTTTGAACAACTCTTAAATTCCATAAGACTTAATCTAATTAAACATGTCTGTGAATAAGTCACTGGGTTAGGGTGTGGCAACGGGCATACACATGTCTAGGATTGGATCTAGGGAGAGCTTGGTACTTAAGCAGTCATAATGGCCCACCTCCTTTTCCCTGGAATCCTACCTGGTGCGTAGTGTTTGTTCACTTTAGCCGCGAGGACTTGCTGATGGGCCAAAGTTCATAACTAAAACCCGAGAGGGACCAATTACCCTTATATTTGTAAAATTACTAAATTACCCTTATATTTTTAAAATTACTAAATTACCCTTATATTTGTAAAATTACTAAAATACCCTTATATTTGTAAATTTACTAAAATACCCTTGATTTGTAAAATTATCGAAATACCCCCGATTTGTGAAATTACCAAAATACCCCCAGTTTGTAAAATTACTAAAATACCCTAATTTGTAAAATTATCGAAATACCTTCAGTTTACAAAATTACCGAAATACCCCTAGTTTATGAAATTACCAAAATACCCCTAATTTGCAAAATTATCGAAATACCCCTGATTTGCAAAATTACTGAAATACCCCAAGTTTGCGAAAGTACCAAAATACCCATGTTTTGCAAAATTATCAAGATACCCCTATTTTGCCAAATTACCAAAATACCCTTGTACGGTAGAATTACGAAAATATCCCTCGGTAATGAAATGACGAAAATACCCCTATGTGACGAATATGAGTTTGTGGATGTTACTTTTGTGTTTGATGCATTGATATGATATTCTGCTTAGGATGCATACGGGTGGGAATTATGGTACGGAGGAAGACTTGAGGATCGCATAGTCGTATGGTATGGATCTAGGATCGCATGGCCGTATGGTATGGATCCACAGAAGGCTTTAAGCCCAATATGTGATTAACAGCTTTGCTGCAACATTCGGTAGTACTGCAACTGGGCTACCCCTGGTGTGTAGCGGAGGGGTGGGTTAAGTTAGAATTCCCCACAGGAGTCATAAGGTTGGAAGGGAAATGGAGTGTGTAGCGGATGGACTTTTGGGGTGGGTTTTGCATTATCTTGTTTGAATATGATGCGATATGATATGATATGAGGTCATTGTGGGCTAAAACCCAGGACCACCGATTTTGATAGGGCTTAGGCCCAATGTGAATATTTGTAAGTGATTTGATTGCCAAGGGTTGTGCACACTGAGTTTTGAAACTCACACCCCTTTAATTTAATGTTTCAAGTAATCCCGAATAGAGACTCGACGTGCGAGAGGACTCAGAGATGGCCACACTACAAGAGGCTTGAATTTTCATTTATTTGTTTCAAAATACATGTTTTTAGTTACTTAATTTTCGGTGGATGTAATAAGGCCTTGTACTCCGTTTTGACTTCAGATTTATTTTGGGTTTTGAGATTAATTGTTTATTTAATTATTAAACATAAGTAAGCTCTTATGATCAAACTTGGTTTCCGAAATACATATAGTAATAAAATGGGTTTTTATCTTTAATTAATAAAGACTAAAAGATTTTGGGCTTTTGGGCCTTAAATTTTTAATTAGCAAAATTGTTTTGAATTGTGCCTTTATGTGACATTCCAGATTCGGGCCTAACTTTTAGGCCGGGTTTGGGGTGTTACATTCTATTTATCAAAATTGCAAGAACTAAACTCAGAACAAAAACAAAATTTTATTTAAAATTTTAATAAAAATTGAGTTTTCAACACTAATTAAAGGATGAGTAATTTTGCAAATAATCAACAAAATGATGATAATTTAGATAATAAAAAAACCCCAAATTTTAGCAATGTAATGATGAGAAACAAATTACCTATTAAAATTTTCAATAACCCACATAGTTGCTTCAACTATGCTTGGTTCAATAACATTGCCAATAGGTTGTTTCTTCGTTATCATCATTTCAATTTTGTTTTTGTTGTTGATGCCATTGCCAGTTGATTCATCCCATTATTTCAAGAGAATTTGGGTTAGATAATACGATGGCTGCTCATACTTTTGTTTCATTGATTCTCCCAATTTTTCTCTGTGATAAATGTGTGACCCAATTCAATTTTTTTTCTTATTTAAGTTCGAATATATTTTAATTATCAATTTTATTATATTTTGTAATAGTTAATTTCAATAATAATTATTTAAATATGTATTATTTATACTCGTAATTTTAATCTTATTTATAATTCTACCTGTATCTAAAAAAAAGTATAATTTACAATTGTTAGAAGTGATTGAAAGCTTTTTGTTTAAAATATTAAATATTACTGATCTAATACTTTCTTTTTTTGCTATGTTGTGTTGCAGTACTATAAGCACTCTGTGTGTCACTATGATATGGACTTGTTGTCTATGGTTCATTTACTTGTATTATCGATGGGTGAGACGGAACTACACTCTGTGAAGTCGGGTCCATGTAATGTCAGTTGCACTAGGTATTCCCTTGTAAAGTTGTCGAGGCTTTCTGGGTATGACGTTGCTGTTTGTGTATCGTGGTGGCAGTGTAATGGCAAAGTACCTGGAGGTATGCTAATAAGCCTCTGAATCCTAAATTTTCCCAAGTTTCTTTCGATTCCTCTCTCTATATATATGCATAAAATGTATAAGCATATTTGTATCAATTTTGTTAAGTATGACTCCTATTTTAGTCAAATTTGATAAGTAATCTTCTAGTTAAACTCTGTTTATTTGTTTCAATCAAACACTGATTAGTTTAGATTATTTTATTATTATTTGACCTATGAATTTAGCCTATAAATAGGCTCTTTTACAACCTTATAAAAAACACCCATTAGATATTAGAACTCACAACACATTTAGAGAATTTTGTGTTTATGTTTTGAGGGTTCTTTATTTTCGGGTTTTCGGGGTTTAGTTTTTATCTCCATCTTTTGTACTCTTCGTGTCTTTTGCCATTATAGTAAAATTATCTTTGCCCGTGGTTTTTTATCCTCTTTGAAGGAGTTTTTCCACGTTAAATTTGTGTGTTCAATTTCTCAATTTCTTCTACTATTTTTACTTGTTCGTTGCTTAATCGGGTCGTTTTCTTAACAAGTGGTATCAGAGCTAGTTCAATTTTCATAGATCAGCCCATTCAGATATGGCGGCAACAATGTTTGAAATTGAGAAGTTTGATGGTGAGACAAATTTCAATCTGTGCCAAGTTCGGATGATGGAAATTCTAGTTCAATTGGGTTTGAAAAAGGTTGTTACCAAGAAAAAGCCTGAGAATCTAGATAAAACAGAATGGGAAGAGCTTGATGAAAAGGCTTTGTCTGCAATCTAGTTGTGCCTCGCGAATACGGTATTGCAGGAGGTATTGATGGAGAAGACCTCATTTGCCTTGTGAAAAAGGTTAGAAACTCTTTATGCGACTAAGTCTCTAGCTAATCGTTTAGTGTTGAAACAACATCTAATTACGTTTCACATGAAAAAAGGTGAGCTTCTTAGAGATTGCATCAGTCAATTCATTACTCTTTTAAATGATTTAAAGAATGTTGAGGTTCATATTGACGATGAAGATCAGGCTATGCTATTATTATGCTCTTTACCCCCTTCATACAAGTCTTTTAGGGAGACCCTAATTTATGGCAGAGACAAACTCTCGTTCGAAGATGTAAAGGGTCATTTGTTGAGTAGAGACAAACTCGACAATGAGCCTCATTTGGATAGCAAGGCAGATAGGCAAGTTTCCGTTTTGAAAGCATCAAAAAAACGAGACAAAAGGTGTCACTATTGTAAAAAGTTAGGTCACATCAAAGCAGATTGTTATACACTATGAAATAAAAGAGCTGTTGAGAGTAACGAGGAAGATCTAGCTGGTGCTAATTTGGTCGATGAAAGCGGGGATGATTTCTTATTAGTGTCAACGAGCGATAACTCCAAGCTCACGTTTGAGTGGATCCTAGATTCGGGATGTTCTTTCCACATGTGTCCCAACAGAGAATGGTTCTCCACATACAGTTCGGTTGAAGGTGGAGTTGTGTGCATGGGAAATGATTCATCTAGTAAGGTAATTGGTATTGGTACTGTTAAAATTAGGATACACAATGGGACGATTAGGATGCTCTCAGATGTCAGGTATGTACCTGATTTACGAAAGAATCTCATCTCCTTGAGTATTTTAGACTTGAAAGGATGCAGAATCAACATCGAGTCGAGCAGCATTAAAGTATCTCCTGGAGCTCTCGTTTTGTTAAAAGGTAAAGGAACTGGCAGTCTTTATATTCTGGAAGGATCTACAGTGACTGGTGAAATCGACGTCCCTTGTTCGTTACAGAGTCGAAGTCAACTCATTTACAGTGGAAAAGGTATGACCATTTCATTGAAGAGAGATTCTCTTTTGGATGCAGGTTTTGAAAAGTTAGGGCACTGTGTTCGTGAAAATCAAACCCGGGTTAGTTTTGATTTGGCAGTGTACAAGTCGAAGGCTAGAAGTCTTCCAGTTGCTAAGCACAAATTCGACTCAATTAATTCCCTGCATGGTTCAAGATAGGCTCATGACGGGCTTTGGCAAATATGGCATTGTGAAAATATGAGTCAAGGTGGAGATTTGTTAAGTATGACTCATATTTCAGTCAAATTTGAGAAGTAATCTTCTAGTTAAACTCTGTTTATTTGTTTCAATCAAACACTGATTAGTTTAGATTATTTTATTATTATTTGACCTATGAATTTAGCCTATAAATAGGCTCTTTTACAACCTTAGAAAAAACACCCATTAGATATTTGAACTCACAACACATTTAGAGAATTTTGTGTTTATATTTTGAGGGTTCTTTGTTTTTGGGGTTTAGTTTTTATCTCCATCTTTTACGCTCTTCGTGTCTTTTGCCATTATAGTAAAATTATCTTTGCACGTGGTTTTTTATCCTCTTTGGACGAGTTTTTCCACGTTAAATTTGTGTGTTCAATTTCTCAATTTCTTCTACTATTTTTACTTGTTCATTACTTAATCGGGTCGTTTTCCTAACAAATTTGTTTGTCGATGATTTCATACTCGAGTTTTTTTTTTTGTCTAAAAGATATAAAATTGGACCCATTTTGAGCTTATTCTTTTTAGATGTTTTGATTATGGCAGAAAATCTATGCATCACAATATTTGCTACCTTCATTGCCCATATTGGAGATTTTATCCCTACCATTCATGATGAAAAGTATTGTTATATTTTGTGTCAATCCTAGGTACCTTTCGGGCAAATGGTTTCCATTTATGTATAAATCAGTAAAACAGTATTAATTTTGACAAAAACCAATTATGACATATATATATGTAGGTGATCAGTAGTACACTAATGTGTTCAATTACAGCAATGGGAATTCTGAGCATGTGATCATTGATATCGACTTTTGAAGCCACTTTGAGATAGCTAGAGCAGTTGATTCATACGATCGAATATTGAATTCACTACCGGTTGTCTATGTTGGTTCCTTGAATTGATTCAAACAATTGCTTCAACTTATGGTTGAAGCTACTAGGTCATCTCTCGAACAAAACTCGATGTTGTTCCCTCCATGGAGATCTCTTGCTTATTTGCAAGCAAAGTGGTACTCTGACACGACATCAGCGTCAATTATTCTTCTTGCCATAAGCAATGCAAAGGACATTCAAGGTGGTTGCAACCTTCCATTCAATCCAAATTAGAAGCAGAACGACTATTGAACCTATAAACATCGATAATACTCGAAGATTGAAGCATGATAGGGCACAACACTCTTCATTCAGGGCTCTCTGACATGTACAAATTTTGATCTGGAAGATTGAAGTTCCTTTTTTTTTTTTGGTGAGAGGTAAACTGTATTACGGCTTTTTTTTCTTTCTGCTATTTTTTTTATTGGTAGCGAAATAAGTGCAGATCTCGGAATGAAGGGTAGGTTCATATAGCTGATGATAGATTGAGTTAATAACACGCCACCGCCACGTTTTTCATTTAAACTTCTTCATTTCAAATCTTGATCTGGGGAGCCATTTGCTTCTCGTTGATATTCTAAGCACAGGTATGTAAGGGTATCGATGTACGAGAACTATTGTGGCTCAAAAGTAACTCAAAAAAGTCTACTACAACATTATAGATTGTTAATTGTTTTTCCCTAAGCCTAATATTTTATAAGGTTGGAGATTTTGTTCTTAAAATTTTGCCCTCTTTCTTCTTCATATATGATTTTGATTGTGAAAAGTATGCTTTAAATTAAAAATATACAACAATATAAAATAGTATATTAGTTGCTTTGTTACTTTCCCTATTAATGTTTATAGTCTATGTTACTCTTTTTATTTAATTATTTATTTAATAGTTTAGAGGTTAAATTTGAAATTAACCCTTGTTAAAAAGAGTAAGACAAACCTAAAAATAAAGGGAAGCCACTTATTAATCTATCAAATCCTTGGAGGAACAGTGGTTGGCTGATTTAGAGAGGATGTAGAAGGAAAACTGCGAAGACTTGGATCCTTATAAGTTAGAAACCACGACAAAGATGCAATTTTATATTCCCAAGCTAAGATTCAATCACATTCTACACACCCAAGTCATCGTGGGGCCATTTGATATGAGGCAAGTAAACTTCAACTGTATGCGCAAGCTCACCAATGTTAATCTGGGCAGAATGGGATGAATTTCAGAAGAAATGAAAGGAATCTGACAACCTTTTCTTCTCCCTAGTACCAGAGCCAGCCATCCCTGCTCTTATTGAGGAAGTTAGTAATGAGGGAGAGGCAAATGCAGTGTAACACCCCCAAACCCGGCCCACGAGCCTTGACCGGATCTGGTTATGTCACTGGGAAAAGACGGTTGAAAATCTTTTTGACTGTTGAATCAAACATGAAAATTTGTTAACTTTTGAAAACCATGTCCCTTTAAAATTATACTTAGAACTTTGTTATTACTAAATGTCCAAATTAAAACTTTATTGAATACTATTTTGAAAAAAATAGGTTGCTAAAATAAAAATCATATTCTCATAGTAATTTATTTTAATTAAACCAAGATATAAAATAATATCAAAAATAGTACTAATAATGATAATAAATCCCTTATTACATTAAAGAAATTCCCAAAAAATACTTATTATAAAAATGCATAAAAATATTCATCTTAATCTTCTTCATCAAAGATGGCCACCTCGTGTCCACTCTGCACCTTACCCATCTTTACGCATCACCAAAATGTTTGAGAAAAATTGGGTGAGTCCACGGACTCACTCGAGTGCATAACCATAACACGATTTCCACGCGTATGGGCTTGGCCCATATCCACACAAATCATACAAATAAATATGCAATTACAAAACCCAACCCAACCTAGGTCCATCCGTTACACCAACCTTAGCAGACTCCCTGCTCAAGGCTGTGGCTAATCCACCGATCACAACCGAGTGATCCCACATATCTTACCTTGGCGGACTGGCCGCACAAGGCCGTGGTGAGCCGAGCCATCATCATCATCGTGATCCCAACGATGAATCCGTCTCTGGTGATGCACTCACTATCAACCGCCGAGATGGGCACCAAGCCACCATCTCCTTGATGATGCACACAGCAACTCATCAAGCGCTAATGTAGCCTGAAGCTAACATTAGACCACGTACATCAATGTGTACACCCTGCCGTCCTTGCTCAAATCCAACTCCCATGCATGTATGTAAATGCCTCATGACAAATCTTCATATAAGTGAGTATACATCTCATATCATTACCACAACATATATATATACATATACATCATAAAAACTTCATATTGCAAACTTACTCACCTGATATCCGATTACCCAAAACATGGTATTCACCACTTAAGCCATTAAGATCGGCTACCACACAACATACATATGTATAAGCGTTAGCAAGCATATAACCAAAGAAATAGTGCGATGATTACGCACCTGCTAAGGCACAAACGATTAAATCCTAAAAAGGTCTCCTGCGTTAGGCTCTTCTCCCCCCCTAAAATCGGCCTTAGCACAATAACAGAGAACACTTAGGGCCATTCGGCCAAGACAAGAATATCAGAATAGATTCTTACTACCACTTACCAACCGATCACCAAATATGGGGCTTCACTTGGTTGATTCCAAAATTTCAGAGGTCCTCCACCAACGATTGGAAACAAGATCAACACCTCTCTAATATTCGGCCCAAGTGCAAACAAAAAGGAGAGGGGAGATTCGGCCTAACACAAAGGAAGAAAACACCGAAAGAGATGGAAGGAAAAAGGGGTTGATATTCGGTCAACAAACAAAATGGGGTTTAGGGGTTGAAGAGGATATACAGCTACCAACAAAATTTAGGATAACTTTCGGCTAGCATAGGTTGCTTGGGGTTTCGGTTTCAAGAAGGAAAAGATGTAAGCTTACTTGAAGGTTCGGCTAAATGACAATCAAGAAGAAAAGAAGAAAACAAAAAAGCAAGGTTTGAGAAGAAAGAACCAAAATTTTAAGAAATTTTATGCATTAGAAATTTTGTTCCACTATTTATCCACGAGCAAATTTTATGAAATAAAGATATTTAGAAGTAGTTCTTCTGATCACACAAAGGTTCAGTTCGAGTTCACTACTCTAATTCAGGGAATCACCTTCGTTCCTCCCTAGGGCACATTCATTCATCAACAAGAACACATTCATTCAGTGGTATCTACCACACACACATTTACTATTCGGACATTTCTGCCCGTTTCTATCCCGGGGTATTTCCGTCATTTGTCCTACAGAGGTATTTTGGTAATAAATCAGGGTCAATTTGAAAATCACAACAGTCATTCCGAAATTTTTTTTTCAAACTCATGGGTATTTTGAAAGAAAGATTTTCCAAATTAAGGTTTTGTAGGAATTTCGAAAATTGGGGTTATTTTGGTAATTTCGTAATCTAGGGGTACTTCAGAAATTTTCCAAACAGGGTATCTTTACATTTTGCAAAAATAGAATTTTCTGATATTTTTGTAAAGTAAGAATATTTTAAATAAAAGTCGAGGGTAATATGAAAATTTTAGAAACCAAGGGCATTTTGGTAATTTTTACCAACCAGGGGTATTTTCGTAAATTTCCTCAAATCAGAGTATCTTGATATTTTGAAAACTAGAGATTTTAATATTTTGCAAAGTGAAGTCATTTTAACAAAAGTTGAGGGTAATGCGGTAATTTTATAATACAGGGGCATTTTTGTAATTTTACCGCTAGGGGCATTTTGGTAATTTTGTAAATCGGTGATACTTTGGAAAAGTTTTCACAATAATCTTTTACTAAAATTAAAAGGGTAATTTAAGGATTTTAAAACTAGGAATTTTATAAAACTGCACGGCTAGTCCCTTCTGGGTTTTAATAATTGGTTTAGCCTGTGAACAAGTCCTCTTGGTTAAGGTGAACCGTAGCTACGCACCAGGTAGGATTCAAGTGGAGAGGAGGTGAGTCACGCGGACTGCTTAAATACCAAGCTCCCACCGAATACCAATCCTAGACATGCGCACACAGGTTGCCACACCTTAACTCGGCAACTTACTTCACAGGTTTGTTTGATTGTATTTAAGTCTTATGCATGTGTTTGAGTACACTAGCCCTAGGGTTCAACAGATCCTAGTTCACTAATCTACGTTCCCATAAAAGCCCATAATAATTCATACAAAAATCACTTCAAAGAAATAGAGGTACTTACCCGTGTGGACTTGGGCCGGAGGTACAAAGCCATGCCGAATAACTCAAAAAATATTTCATAAAAACCCATATTTTTGAAAAGCCCATTTTGAAAATGTTTTTGGGCCCAAAACCCTCAAAGCCGAGTTTTGAACCTAGCTCTGATACCAATTTGTAACACCCCCAAACCCAGCCCACGAGCCTTGACCGGATCTGGTTATGTCACTGGGAAAAGACGGTTGAAAATCTTTTTGACTGTTGAATCAAACATGAAAATTTGTTAACTTTTGAAAACCATGTCCCTTTAAAATTATACTTAGAACTTTGTTATTATTAAATGTCCAAATTAAAACTTTATTGAATACTATTTTGAAAAAAATAGGTTGCTAAAATAAAAATCATATTCTCATAGTAATTTATTTTAATTAAACCAAGATATAAAATAATATCAAAAATAGTACTAATAATGATAATAAGTCCCTTATTTAGGATAACTTTCGGCTAGCATAGGTTGCTTGGGGTTTCGGTTTCAAGAAGGAAAAGAGGTAAGCTTACTTGAAGGTTCGGCCAAATGACAATCAAGAAGAAAAGAAGAAAACAAAGAAGCAAGGCTTGAGAAGAAAGAACCAAAATTCCGCAAAAGGGATAGCACACCACTCTTAAATAGCATTCGGCCCCCCTAACCTTCATAGCCAAAAAATGCCAATAAAAGAACCCCCCAGCCGTCCAACACCTTTACCTCTCACCCAATCTTTGTTTTACTCCTAGATTCTCTCAACACCAACATTCAAATCAATTTAAAATTATCTAAAATAAAATCCACCTTTTTATCCATTATAACCTCTTCCAAATAAAGAACAAAATAAATTAATAGCTATCCCCCCACTCCAGCCGAATTCTAAATCAAAAACAATTACTTAAGCTTATCCTTATCCCATGTGCAGGCCAATTTCCACCTCTCTCTTGGCACCAGCTTAAAATAAAAATAAAAACCCCCAACTGCAGCTTCCATGGTTCGAACCTGGAACCTCATGCCGCAGCCCCTTCCTTCCAATGCCCCAGGCCACTCGACCAAAGCGCTATTTGTGATATAAACGCGCCATATTTTCCTTTTAAGCCCTACTTCCTTAGGTCCTTCCTTTTAACCCCCCAAAACAAAAATAAAACCCTTTATCGCTGCTGCTGATTCGAACCTGTGTCCTTAATGGCGCCCTCCCCAAGCTCTTAAGCAGCGCACGGAAGCCACTCTACCACCGCCTTTCTTTGTGCCAAAAATTATCGAAAATTATTCTTAAGGCCTCCCTTGGCCCGATTCCCTTTTTTTTACACTAAAAATCCAAAATTTTCCTAAGGCATCCCTTACCTTCTAGGGTTCTCCAAACCCCTTAAAACTCATCCAACCTCACCATAAGCCTGCCAAACACTCGAGTTATGCTCCAAACGCATAACCCCTAAACTGGGATGTTACATGCAGAGGAGGTTGTGGACCAGCCAGTAGAGGAAGATGTTTAACTTCTCTTGTATTTGTACCTACTTTCCTACTTTAATGAAATTTCCTTCCTTCTTACCTTTGGTGTTCTTACCTTTCTTTTTGTTGTTCTCAAAATGTCAATCACCAAACTCATAATAACCCATCAACCTAAACTTAATCACATAATACTTAATATCCTTGTTGTAACCTATGGAACGAAGTTAGATCTAATGTGACATGCACATAGGGGCTATGTAACAGCCCATTTTTTTAGTGGTGTCTAAACAGTGGTTTCGGGACCACAAATCCCAATGCGTTAACTCGTAAATATTAATTATTTATTATTTATAGAGTCATTATAGTCATTGAAAATTTGGTTAAGAAATTTAATCGTTTAGATAATTAATTAGTTAAAAATGACTAAATTGTAAAAGCTAAGAAAGTTAGAAGTTTTATTAAAAGTATTAAATCGCTATGAAATGATGAAGTGGTGGCCTTAAATGATTAAAATACTTATTACAATGATGGTGGACGGCTAAGGCTAAATTTTTGGCTAAAGGTAATGTTTGCTTTAAGGGCAAAATTACAATTAGATAATAAAATTTAAATTAAGTAAAACCAAAACAAATCCCTATAATATTTTCTTGTTATTTTCCACAAGATGAAGGAAAAGAAAGCCATAATTAAAGCTTGGGTATTCGGCATATAGTATCTTTGCATGCAAGTATATTTTCCATCCATTTGTCAAGAATTTTGTATTTTTTGGATCGTTTTAGCTTAATCTAGCTAGCCCAGGGGTTAATTTGTAAAATTATTAAATGTTGTGCAAGATGCCATTGATGATTTTGATGTGTTCTTGAAGTTAATGGTAGAATATGATGTTTGGATGTTTAATAGAACTATTATGTTAAGTGATTTTGTATGATTTTTAACATTAGGGATTTAATTGAAAATAAATTAAGATAAGTATGTTTTTCAAGAAAAAAATTAGCATGTATGGATTGTTTAAAGATGTAGATGAATTTGGCACAAGGGTTTAATGACTAATTATGAAAGTATGTTTGTTTTAATACCAAGGACCAAATTGAATAAAATGTAAAAATTTGGGGAAAATGTGTAAAATTGTAAATAAGGAATTATATGTATCAAATTTAATAGAATAGGAAATCTAGGCTAATAATTATATTATATTATATTATAGATCAAGAACAATTTGATAATCGTGGAAAAGTGAAAGTTGTTGATTAATCCTTGAACTTTTGATGTTTCTACAGTTTAGCCCTGGTAAGTTCGTATAGTTTAATTTGTGTGACACTTTGATGTTTTATTAATTATGAATTGATATTGTTAGATGTCTGAAAGATGTTGAATTGTATTAACGGGATTGATTGATAAAGTGATTATATTAAGTGTTGTTATTTGATACATAATTGAACCGATGAATGTAGGATAGGATACGATTGGCGTGCCAGTAGGTTATATTGGCGCTGTACGGGATTGACTGGTGTTATGATGATAATTGTGATGTATTATTGTTTACTAAATATACCAAAGTTCAACATTTTTTGCGAACTATCGTATTATATTATAGCGATTCAGGTGTGTTTCTGGGGGTGGATGTAAAGCCTTCAGGCTAGGCACTCAGTGCCGAGGTGTATTTCAGAGGGATGTTAGGTTATGTGCTTGGCACCTAGTGTCCAGGTGTATTCTCGAATGGATAGCTCATTTGAGCAATTTGGTGTGTTTTGAATGGTTAACTGTGTATCTAAATCCATTATAACGTTCATCGAGTATGTTTTTTTCAAGGGTATAATGTATATAATTGAGTTGTATCATTTGTATTTAAACATAAAGCTCACTTGCGATTTAATTGTGATTGACAGGAATGTTGTTAATTATCTGGATTCTTTAATAGATATGTTTATTCGATTGTAACAACCGGGAATTAGGGGCTCTACATTTACTTTGTGTCTATGTGCTTGGTATGCATAGTATGTTGTTTGAGTGTGTTTGGGGTCCACGAGAAGGCTCAGGGTCGAGTAGAAGCCTTGGTAAAATTTCAAGTTTTGGTACTTTGAAGGGGGGATAGCTGGTTGGGTCAGGCTTCAAGAGTTTTTGCTTGTGTTTGATGACAACAAGAAAGGTAGTAGCAGGGTGGCAAGGAGACGCCACCTAGCATGCAGGGAGGTGGCATCACAAGGGAAGCTGGGGAAGAGGGTTCTAATCTCTCAGGTAGTGCAAGGGAGCATTATTTTTGGCTCAAACAAGGGAGGTGGTTGGATGGTAATCAAACTCTCGAGGAGAGAGAGAAGACTTGGTCAAGATATTCAAACAAGTGGTGGAGAGCTATTTGTGGAGTTTGAATAATTCAAACTCATTTGAATGGGTGATGGAGAGGGAATGTAGGAAGAAATCGTGGGAGGTGACGTTGATGGTAGAGTTGGCCGAATTTGAGGAGTTGGTGGAGTTGAATTTCGGCTAAGGGTGTATTGGTTGGTACATTTTGGCATTTTGGATGTGGAGAGCTGAAGTGAGCCGTAGCATTTGTGTGGTTAAGTGTCGAAAGTCTTTAGGAGCTTTTAGTTTTCAATTTGGTCATTTTCGGTCATTGTGGAAGAGTAGTGAAACCGAAACCTCAACCTTTCTTGGTATTCTCTTTTTCTCTTATTTTCTTCCCCTCTCATCTTTTCTCTCTTCAATCAAACCTAGTGCATCATTTCTTTTCTTTTCACCATTTGTGGCTTGCACCTTCTACATAACCGAAACCCCTCTTGTTCTCTTCTCCTTCTTATTCTTTTGGTGTTAGCTGAATATCTCCTACTCCATTTGCCCGTGGTTCTCCTTCAAAGCTGAAATATCTGTCTGCTTCATTTCTTCTTCATTTCTTCTAAAGCCAAAATCTTCTTAGCCATTATTCTTATATTTTTCCCTTATCCCTTTGCAAAGCCGAAACTTACTCCATCTACCTTTTCTCTTAATTTTCTTGTTAGCCGAATCTCTCTGGGTGTTAAACCTCTTCATTTATCCTTGTTTCAGTGGATTGCTGCTACTTGTTCTTCTAGCCTTCTCAAATTGGCTTCTTCTTGTGCGTTGTGGTAAGTATTCTTTTTCTTTTTCGATTTGTTCCCTTCCCTTGCGAATTGCTGGAACGAAGGTGCTAACCTTGTACTTTGGTACATTGGCCAAATGTGGGGATTGTGTAGGGACTCAGCCGATTCTTGGTATAAGTTTGTTGGCCTTCGGGTTTTGTCGATCTAGGTAAGAGACTTCTTCGTTTGAGTATCTATTCATTCGTTCTTGTTATTACTTAACCTGGTTCTCTGATTAAGATCTGTCATGGATTCAAATGCCAGTCAAGGGAAGGAGGGGGTTGGAATCGTAGTCCCTACTCCTAAGTTTAAGCGGCGTGCGGTTTCAGCAGTGCGTGACTTTCCACCGGGTTGTGGGCCAGCATCGGAGAGGGATAAGCAGATCACTGTGATCCCTGCGAGTGAGAGTACTAGCGAGATCGATAATGTAGTATTGTGTGTTTACAGGTGTGTAATTCCCACACCATTTCTGGTTGTTTCTGTTGTTTATATATGCTATGTTAAATGCCGGAATTTAGTATGGGCTGCTGGATTACCTATGGAGGGTAAAAACGAGACGCCAGGTTGGTGATTTCTAGCTGTGCTATACGAGTGATTATGTTGACATGTTTATATGCACAATCTGAATGTTTCATATATGTATGTCGAAACTTGCTGTATTCATACATCATGACTATATGTTTGCATGGGGATGGGCATATGATATTGATGAAAGGAGAAGCGTTCTGTTCTGGTGGCTTTTACCACAATATGTTCTGGTGGCTCTGCCACGTTCTGTTCTGGTGGCCATGCCACATAATCTGGTGACTCTGTCACAATCTGACGATGAGCAGCTAACTGCAGCATGACTGCCATCGATGGTGTGTAACGATGAGGATTGATTGTAGAAATCCCCATTGGTGTGGTTGGCAGGTATGGGTGGTGTGTAGCGGATGGAAATTTAGGCTGGGTTGGGTTTCACATCATCTTGCATATGCTATCTGCTATTCTGTACTGTGGGGCTAAGGTCTAGTTTGGTTTCGAGTGGGCTTGGGGCCCAGTGATGGTGCTTGGAATTTGCACACTGAGTTGTTAGACTCATTCTATTTGCTTAACATTTTTACAGGTAACACATAGGGCAGTGGACCGGGCCGGAGGGGACTACGAGGTGGCCATGCACGGTTTATTTAATAGAACTTTATTTTTCTAAATTTTTTGGATTTTGGTTATGTAATAAGGCCACTAATAATTTAGCTTAAATTTTAATTTAAATTTTTGACGTTTTGGATGCAAATATTCGACAAGATGTTTTACAAAATGCAAAAGAAAGTTTTCTCATGGTTGAACTAAACGAGTTTATAATCGGGTTTCTACGGCAAACTTCTAGATTAATCAAATATGGCAAAATATGTTTCCAAATATCACCTAAACGTACGAATTAGGCTAACAGTTATTTTTCCCATAACTGAATAACGAATTTTCTAATGAAACAACTAACTTGGAGTTTTAAAAAAAAAAGAGGCTCAAAATTTTTCCGAAGTTCGCAAGGTTTTTCCCAAGTGACATGCTGGATCAGGTCATGGTGTTTGGGCTGGGTTTGTGGTGTTAGAATCTGGTATCAGAGCTTGGTTTAAAAGCTCGGTCATGGGTTTTTGGGTTCAAAACGTCTTCTAAAATTTTGGGTTTGAGATGGTTTGGGTTGAAAATACGTATGCAGCGATTTTCTGAAGTATGACACCCGAGTCTCCGGCCTAAGTCCGCAAGGTAAGTCTTCTGACTGTCTGGGTGATTTGCATGAAATAAATGTGTTATGTGTATATATATTGTTGTGGACAATAGAATTAAGAAACTCTACTGTAGAGACGAAAACCTTATGTATACATGTGCTTGTGGAAGAACTACTTAAAACTATATTCTCATAAAATTGCTCGTTAACAAACAGTGAAAAGAAACACTAATGCATAAAATTTGTAAATTAGATTAAGATGAAACATTAGACATGAGTGCTAGAGGACGTGGACGTATTGCGCGCGGCCGTGGTAGGGGCCGAGGTGCTGAGGCAGAACTCTCGGAAGCAAGGCATGAGCACGAGGTGAGGCGCCAAATCACCGCGTGGGCGTGGTGGTCGCAAGATAGAACTGGTAGGGATGATGCCCTGTCTCAAGCAATGTTGCGTGTGTTAGAGTGAGTGGCTGGGGCAAGCACCGGGACAGCATCTTGGAAGTCTATTCCTGAACGACTTCGAGCAAACAGAGCTGAAACGTTTAGGGGTATTTCTAGAGTGGCTCCAAATGTGGCTGAATATTGGCTAGAGGGGTCGAAAGGATTATGGATGATCTAGACTGCACGGCAGAGGAGAAGCTAAAAAGAGCGGTGTCTCTACTTCGAGAGGAGGCATATCGGTGGTGGCATACCGTAAGAGAGGGTACTCCGGCAGATCGGATTGACTGGGACTTCTTTAAAACGGCATTTCAAGGGAAGTATGTTGGGCCCAGTTATTTGGATGCTCAGAGGAAGGCATTCTTGAATTTGGTACAAGGAGGCAAATCGGTGGCTGAGTATGAGGCAGAATTTCGACGCTTGAGTCGATACGCCCGAGGCATTGTGGCGACTGATTATGAGCGTTGCGTGCGGTTTGAGGATGGGCTACGGGATGAGTTGAGGGTATTGATAGCTTCGCAGCGAGAAAGGGACTTTGCCGTTCTGGTTGAGAAAGTGAAAATAGCCAAAGAGGTAAAAGGGACTGAGAGGCAGAATAGGGATAAGGACTGGGGTAAGAACAAAAGAAGTTTTGGGTCTTCAGGATCATCTGGGGTTTTTAGAAAAGGCCTAGGTTTGATGGGCCAGCTCGTGTTTCGACGCCTGCTGCGGGGAGTCAAGTTCGATCATGTGCTTTGTGTGGGAAAGTGCATTTTGGTGAGTGTAGCAAAAAAATAGGTGGATGTTTTAGGTGCAGATCTATGGGCCACATGGTTAAGGATTGTCCACAAGTGGACCAGATGCAGCCAGTTGGACGAGGTTTTGATCAGTAAGAGGGGTGATCAGCAATCGCCGAGGGGTCGTGGTCCAGCTAGAGAAGGAAATGGTTTCGATCGGGGTTGTGGAGCACACGGCAGAGGTGTTGGTAGTGCAAATGCAAGACAGCCGGGTTTAGTCTACGCAGCTCGTCGACGAGAGGATGGCAACGCATCGGACGTCATAATCAATATGTTTCTTATAGTTGACAAGCCATTTCTTGCTTTCATTGATATTGGATAGACCCACTCTTATGTTGTATGTTCTCTATCTGAGACTTTAAGTATAGAATCTAAACTAGTTGATAGAGAGATGACGGTGGTTAGCCCTTTAGGACAATCCATGGTAGTGAACAAACTATTTAGGGATGTGCCTTTAGAGATTCAGGGGGTAGGGTTTTCGGCAGACTTAATGGAGTTACCATTCAGAGAGTTTGATCTTATCTTGGGCATGGATTGGTTGGCTAGACATCGTGCTAAGTTGGATTGTGCGACTAAGCGAATGAAGTACCCTAGAAGGCGAAGAGGTGGTAGTGATAGGGGAAAGAAGGAATTATTTGTCTAATGTAGTTTCTGGGTTAAGGGCTGGTAAGATGGTTCGGAAGGGGTGCAAGGCATTCCTAGCTTTCATCAGTGCATTGGATGCAAAGAAAGTGACTAATAATGAGGTTAGAACAGTAAAAGAGTTCGTGGATGTATTTCCTAAAGAACTTCTAGGTTTGCCTTCGGATTGTGAAGTGGAGTTTGGAATTGATCTCCTTCTTGGTACAGCTTCGGTGTCCATCGCTCCTTATAGAATGGCACCGAAGGAGCTGGTGGAATTTAAGGCCTAGATTCAGGAGCTGTTGGATCGTGGTTTTATTCGACCAAGTGTCTCTCCGTGAAGAACGCCGGTGCTGTTTGTGAAGAAGAAGGACAGGTCAATGCGTTTGTGCATTGACTACCATCAGTTGAATAAGTTGACGATCAAGAACAAGTACTCGCTGCCAAGGATTGACGATTTGTTTGATCAGCTCAAAGGGGCTTCAGTCTTTTCAAAGATAGATTTAAGGTCAGGATATCATCAGCTTAAGGTCAAGGAAGTGGATATTCAAAAGACGGCGTTTCGAACTCGCTATGGTCATTATGAGTTTTTAGTGATGCCGTTTGGGTTGACGAATGCGCCAGCTGCGTTCATGGATATGATGAACCGGGTATTCCAACCCTATCTGGACCAGTTTGTTGTGGTGTTCATAGATGACATGCTGGTATATTCTGAGATAGAAGAAGAGCATGACTCGCATCTTCGGGAGGTTCTGTGGATTTTGAGAGAGAAGCAGCTGTACGCCAAATTCAGCAAGTGTGAATTTTGGTTGAAAGAAATTACCTTTCTAGGTCATGTTGTATCTGCAGAAGGGATTAGGGTAGACCCCCGGAAGAGTGAAGCGGTGTTGGACTGGAAACCGCCTAAGTCTATTGCGGAGATTCGAAGTTTCTTGGGGTTGGCAGGTTATTACAGAAGGTTTGTGGAGGGTTTCTCCTTAATTGCAGCACCCTTAACTAAGCTGTTGAGGAAAGGGGTATTATTTGTTTGGGCTGACAAGTAGCAGGAAAGCTTTGAGAAGCTAAAGAGGATCTTGACAGAAGCGCCAGTGTTGATTCAGCCTGAGGCCGGTAAAGAGTTCGCAGTTTATTGTGATGCTTCACACACAGGATTAGGGTTTGTGTTAATGCAAGATGGGAAGGTTGTTGCGTATGCGTCTTGGAAGTTAAGATCGCATTAGGTAAACTATCCCACGCATGATCTGGAGTTCGCGGCGGTGGTGTTTGCTCTGAAAATCTGGAGACATTACCTGGATGGGGAGAAGTCTGTTATCTACACCGACCATAAAAGTTTGAAATATCTTCTAACTCAGAAGGAGTTAAACTTAAGGCAGCGAAGGTGGATTGAGCTATTGAAAGACTATGATTACTCGGTAGAGTGTCATTCGGGAAAAGCTAACGTGGTGACGGATGCATTGAGTTGAAAAGTGATATCGGATTTGACGGCAATGTTTGCTCATCTCAGTCTGTATGATGATGGGAGTTTATTAGCTGAACTCCAAGTGAAGCCGACGTGGGTAGGTCAGATTAAAGAGAAGCAATTGTTGGACGATGTCTTGAGTGCTCGGCTTTTGCAGGTGCAGAACGGTGGAGTAAAGGATTATAGTTTAAACAACGATAGGGTTTTGTGTTTTCGTGAGAGGGTTTGCATGCTGAAGGATGTTGTGTTAAGGAGGATGATTCTTCAGGAGGCGCATAGTAGCCCTTACGCTATGCATCTTGGAGGGGTTAAGATGTATCAAGACCTGCGTGAACAGTTTTGGTGGCATGGATTAAAGCGGGAAATTACTGAGTTTGTGGGGAAGTGTTTAACGTGTCAGCAGGTGAAAGCAGAGCATCAATTACATTCGGGATTGTTGCAGCCAGTGAAGATTCTGCAGTGGAAATGGGAGAGAATCACAACAGATTTTGTTAGTGGGCTACCTCTTACGCCTACTAAGAAAGATTTGGTAGATCAGCTGATGAAGTCTGCCCATTTCATACCTGTTCGTGTCGATTATTCGCTACAGAGTTGGCTACGCTATATGTGGCGGAGATTGTGAGGCTGCATGGGGTGCCAATATCGATTATATCGGATAGAGATCTGAGGTTTACGTCGTGTTTCTGGAAGGCACTGCATCAGGCATTGGGTACAAGACTAGATTTCAAAGACGACATTTCATCTGATGATGATGGTCATCGAGAGAGTGATTCAGATCTTGGAAGATATGCTGAGGGGTTGTGTCTTAGATTTTAGGGGAAATTGGTTAGAGTTTTTGACGTTGGCAGAGTTCGCGTACAACAACAGCTACCAGACCAGTATTCAGATGGCGCCCTATGAAGCGTTGAATAGACAAAGGTGTCGTACTCCTACTTGTTGGACAGAATTGGGGGAACGATAGATCTTGGGTCCGGAGTTGGTTTTAGAGGCAGAGGAAAAAGTTAAGTTGATTCGAACTCGATTGAAGGAGGCAAGTGATAGGTAGAAATCATATGCAAATCTGAAGCGAAAGGAGATAGAGTTCGCGGTGGGTGATCAGGTTTTCTTGAAGGTTTCTCCGTGGAAGAAGGTGATGAGGTTTGGACGGAAGGGTAAGCTAAGTCCCAGATTTATCGAACCTTATCGGATTTTGAGACGTATGGGACCAATGGCGTATCAGCTCGAGTTACCTTCAGAATTGAATCGGATACATAATGTATTTCATGTCTCGATCTTTGAGCGTTATTGCTCGATCCCGCCTCTCACATTGTGCCGGTAGAGGAAATAGAAGTAAGATCAAACCTGTCCTTTGAAGAAGAACCAGTGCAAATCTTGGATCAAGATGTTAAGGTGCTGAGAAGGAAACCGGTTCTGTAGGTCAAATTTTTGTGGCGGAACCACGGTTCAGAGGAGGCCACGTGGGAGCCAGAGGATGTTATGCGTCAGCAACACCCTCATCTCTTTTGACCAGGTAATTTCGAGGCCGAATTTTCTTTAAGGGGGTAGAATTGTAACAACCGAGAATTAGGGGCTCTACATTTACTTTGTATCTCTGGTCTTGGCATGCATAATATGTTGTTTGAGTGTGTTTGGGGTCCCCGGAAGGCTCGGGGTTGAGTAGAAGCCTTGGTAAAATTTCAATTTTTGGTACTTTGAAAGGGGGATAACTGGTTGGGTTAGGCTTCAAGAGTTTTTGCTTGTGTTTGATGACACAAGAAAGGCAGTAGCAGGGTGGCAAGGAGACGCCACCTAGCATGCAGGGAGGTGGCATCACAAGGGAAGCTGAGGGAGAGGGTTTGAATCTTTCAAGTCGCACAAGGGAGCATTATTTTTGGCTCAGGTAAGGGAGGTGGTTGGATTGTAATCAAACTCTCGAGGAGAGAGGGAAGACTTGGTCAAGATATCCAAACAAGTGGTGGAGAGCTATTTGTGGAGTTTGAATAATTCAAACTCATTTGAATGGGTGATGTAGAGGGAATGTAGGAGGAAATCGTGGGGGGTGATGTTGATGGTAGAGTTGGCCGAATTTGGGGAGTTGGTGGAGTTGAATTTCGGCTAAGGGTGTATTGGTTGGTACATTTTGTCATTTTGGATGTGGGGAACTAAAGTGAGCCGTCGCATTTTTTGTGGTTAAGTGCCGAAAGTCTTTAGGAGCTTCTAGTTTTCAATTTGGTCATTTTCGGTCATTGTGGAAGAGTAGTGAAACTGAAACCTCAACCCTTCTTGGTATTCTCTTTTTCTCTTGTTTTCTTCCCCTCTCATCTTTTCTCTCTTCAATCGAACCTAGTTTCTTTTCTTTTTACCATTTGTGGCTTGCACCTTTTACATAACCGAAACCCCTCTTGTTCTCTTCTTCTTCTTGTTATTTTGGTGTTAGCCGAATCTCCCCTACTCTATTTGCCCGTGGTTCGCCTTCAAAGCCGAAATATCTGTCTGCTTCATTTCTTCTTCATTTCTTCTAAAGCCGAAATCTTCTTAGCCATTATTCTTATATTTTTCCCTTATCCCTTTACAAAGTTGAAACTTACTCCATCTACCTTCTCTCTGAATTTTATTGTTAGCCAAATCTCTCTGGGTGTTAAACCTCTTCTTTCGTCCTTGTTTCAGTTGATTACTACTACTTGTTCTTCTAGCCTTCTCAAATCGGCTTCTTCTTCTGCGTTTTGGTAAGTATTCTTTTTCTTTTTCGATTTGTTCCCTTCCCTTGCGAATTGCTGCAATGATGGTATTAACCTTGTACTTTCGTACATTGGCCGAATGTGGGGATTGTGTAGGGACTCAGCTGATTCTTGGTATAATTTGTTGGCCTTTGGGTTTTGTCGATCTAGGTAAGAGACTTCTTCGTTTGAGTATCTATTCTTTCGTTCTTGTCATTGCTTAACCTGGTTCTCTGATTAAGATCTGTCATGGATTCAAATGCCAGTCAAGGAAAGGAGGGGGTTGGACTTGTAGTCCCTAACCCTAAGTTTAAAAGGCGCGCGGTTTCAGCAGTGCGTGACTTTCCACTGAGTTGTGGGCCGGCATCGGAGAGAGATAAGCAGATCGCTGTGATCTCTGCGAGTGAGAGCGCTAGCGAGATCGATAACGTAGTTTTGTGTGTTTACAGGTGTGTAATTCCCACACCATTTCTGGTTGTTTCTGTTGTTTATATATGCTATGTTAAATGCTGGAATTCGGTATGGGCTGCTGGATTACCCATGGAGGGTAAAAACGAGACGCCAGGTTGGTGATTTCTAGCTGTGCTATACAAGTGATTATGTTGACATGTTTATATGCACAATCTGAATGTTTCATATATGTATGCCGAAACTTGCTGTATTCATACATCATGACTACATGTTTGCATGGGGATGGGCATATGATATTGATGAAAGGGGAAGCGTTCTGTTCTGGTGGCTTTTGCCACAATCTGTTCTGGTGGCTCTGCCACGGTCTGTTCTGGTGGCCATGTCACATAATCTGGTGACTCTGTCACAATCTGACAGTGAGCAGCTAGCTGCAGCATGACTGCCATCGATGGTGTGTAGCGGTGAGGGTTGATTGTAGAAATCCCCATTGGTGTGATTGGCAGGTACGGGTGGTGTGTAGCGGATGGAAATTTAGGCTGGGTTGGGTTTCGCATCATGTTGCATATGCTATCTGCTATTCTGTACTGTGGGGCTAAGGCCCAGTTTGGTTCCAAGTGGGCTTGGGGCCCAGTGATGGTGCTTGGATTTTGCACACTGTGTCGTTAGACTCACTCTGTTTGCTTAACATTTTGACAGGTAACACATAGGGCAGTGGACCGAGCCGGAGGGGACTACGAGGTGGCCATGCACGGTTTATTTAATAGAACTTTATTTTTCTAAATTTTTGGGATTTTTGTTATGTAATAAGGCCACTAATAATTTAGCTTAAATTTTAATTTAAATTTTTGACTTTTTAGATGCAAATATTCGACAAGATGTTTTACAAAATGGAAAAGAAAGTTTTCTCATGGTTGAACTAAACGAGTTTATAATCGGGTTTCTATGGCAAACTTCTAGATTAATCTAATATGGCAAAATATGTTTCCAAATATCACCTAAACGTACGAATTGGGCTAACGGTTATTTTTCCATTAACAGAATAACTAATTTTCTAATGAAACAACTAACTTGGAGTTTAAAAAAAAAAAAGAGACTCAAAATTTTTCCGAAATTCGCGAGGATTTTCCCAAGTGACATGCCGGATCCGATCGTGGTGTTTGGGTCGGGTTTGGGGTGTTACATCGATAATTTTATTGTTTTAATTGTTGAACTTACTAAGCTCAATTAAACTTACTTGTATCTTTTTCTCGTATTCCCTTGTAGATACATTTTTTTAGGCAACGGGCGATCGGATCAACTCAAAGAATCCCACTGTCCGGAAAACTTTTTGTAGTTTTTGAATGTTCATTTTAGGTTATATGGCATGTAATAGGTGAATTGTAGTTATGTTAATCACTTGTTACCTAAGTAGCTTGTTAAACTTGTGTGATGTTGCTTTTGGATGGATTTTTGTACATGTGAATGTGTTTTTTACTTTAAGTATGAACTGTGCTTTTAACCATGTTTTGGCTAGTTGGTATAAGTTCTTGAAAGTAGTTGAAAAATGGTATGTTGGTTGTGAATGGTTAAAATGAATTAATAAGTATGGTAGTTATTCTTTTGTGTGAATTTATAAGCTCGAATGCTAATTGTTGTGGAAGTTTTGTGGATGCATTTGTCTAGTGAATTGTGGTGTCAATAAGGACACATTAGTTAGGCACATAGGTTGTTTATTTTGGGATGCTTTGAGTGTATTTGAATGTGTTTTAAAGCCTTATAAACATATGTTTATGGTATGACTTGATACATAAGCAATTGGGTTGAAAATGGCTTGTTTTAAGGGCAATCTATGCAGCACACAGCCTAGGACACGAGTTGTCACACACGACCATCTCAAACGATCGTGTGTCAATATCATTTTAAGTGCAGGATCTACACAGTCTGCGACACGGCTGTGTGTCTCAAGTCAGTATTTTACACGGTCTGGCACATGGTCATGATACAGCCGCGTGATCCAACATCGAATGCACACACGGGTTGACACACGATCTGCGACACAGCCGTGTGGCCCTATTTTGAATATTCACACAAGCGGACACACAGGCTGGGACATGGCCGTGTGTCCATACTTTAAGTACTCACACGGTATGGGTTATATCACACGGCCATGTGACCCTTGTTTTTCAAATTTTCTAGATTTTTCTTTTTTATTTCAAATTGTCCTGGATTGTTTCCCAACTAGTTTTGGAGCCCCGTAGACTTGATTTCAGGTCTTTAAACGTGATTTACCTTTATTTATATTAGTTATTGAATGTTATAAGATAATTTGTATAATTGTTTATATTTGAATTTAAATGTTCTGAATTGTACTATTATATTCCTTAACCTTAATCCACCGATGGAGATGGGTTACCGGTGTTATAGGCTATTTCTCAATTTCCTACATCTAGAGGATCGACTAAACCTAGGCTTTGATACCACTAAATTACAATACCCTATATCCGACCCGGTCGCCAAGTCTGGGTACCAAATGTCACAATTAAATCGTATTACTTAAAAACAATTCTAACTTAATCTATATATGCGGATTAGCGACTACCTTTGGCAGACTTGTAGGTACCTTGCCACAATAGTGGATTCTTACCCTGATCCTTTCATTCCACATTAAACTAAACTCTGACTTACTATATTATCTGACATTTACTTTCTTATAACTTAGCTTGTGCATTTACATTCTTTTAAAGGAAAACTCATTTACTAATATCCTCATTTGTTGCCCTTGAATATGAGTTTTGGCTTATAGTTTAGCATCGCTTTTGTAACATCCCAAAAACGGGGCTATTCAGAATTTAATTATTTTTCTTATGTATGAACTGCTGTGATATTATTTATGAAATAATAGAGCTTAATTAAGGCTTTGAGTAGGCTCGGTTTGGTAAAAAAATATTATTTATAGGCTTGAAAGGCAGGGAGCCTTAGCAGAAGGGTGTTATAAGATTAAATGTGGATAATTTGACACTAATGAGGCCTTGGTAAAGTGGCAAAGTAAGCCCACTTAGGTGCTTTATAAGTGACGCCACATCAAGCAAGGGGATCATGTGTTCGAGTCACAAAAATCCCTCCTTTTTGCTCTTTATTTGGATTGGCACAAGAGGGAGAGATTTTCTCTCCTTAAACTCTTTTTTTTATTTTTATTATTATTATTAGATAATAAGATAATACAAGATAATCAAGGAGATTATTTGATTAAAAAGATTATTTGGTTATTATTTGGGATTATTATGTGATTATTATTCAAATTATTTGAATAATTTCAAATAAGTGGCTTGGAGTGATTCAAGGAAGATTGAGGGAATTCGAACTCCTTGCTCAAGGAAAGATGGACGGCAAGGCAACTAGGGGGAGGCTGAATTCTTTTTAAGGCTCTTAGCTATCATCTTATTTCCCCTTTTCTTCACTATTGTGCATAGCCAAATTCCCTAGTAAGCAACTTTGCTATTTTCGTTTCTTTTACAAACGTGTTCAAAGTCCCAAAACCCCAATCTTTTGTTTCTCTTTTGCCGAAATCCCATCCTCAATTCCCTTTTCTTTATTTCTTTGCTGGCCGAATATTCACTCCTCTGTTGCCAAAACCTTAAACACTTTTTTTTCTCATTATTTTCTCTCAAACCGAATATACCTCCCTAGAGTGCCGAAATTCCCTTCTTTGGTAGCAATTTGCCGAACACTAAAGGTGGTACAAGATTCTTCGGGACTTTCCTTTCAATCGATTTCAGAAGGTAAGGGGACAGTAGCCGAATGTTTTAAATATGGTCTCTTGTGGCCCTGTCGGTCTATACAAAGGGTAGGTGCTGATTTTAGTGTGTGTAATCAAAAGATGTTAACACTCCTTTGGAACCGATTGATTACAGGATTTTCGAGATTTTTGGAGCAAACGATCTAAGCCTAAACCTCTAGCATTCGGCTTTGGTAAGTGGTGGTAAAGGCTTATTTATTTTCAATGGATTATTGTTTAAGTGATTAAAAGCCGAAAGCTATTGACAGTATCCTTGATCAATTATTTGGTAAAGCAGATCTGTGTATCGAGTACCGTGGATAGTAGCAAAAGCAAAGGTAAGGATTCGGGATCACAACTAACCCCTCTAGATTTGTTTTGGTTTGGCCGAATAGGCCATAGTACTAATCTTGTGTGTGGCCGAATTTAGGGCAAGGATTTCTGTGGGTAGCCGATTGGTTATTTCGGGATTTAAGACTATCGTGGTAACAGGTGTGTACATACACACGTTATAATCTATTAAATGCGCTGAGTTTTATGTATGCTAACTTGATTTATGTAGCAATGGCTTGAATACCATAACGGGATAAGTGGTGATTCAGGTAAGTACCTGTTAATGTGATTTCGCTATTTTATGCTTTTGGGAAGCATGACGTGATGATACATATGATAAATCTGTTAATAATTGTTTGGCTATTATGGGTTGACTGAGTGGAGGGGGCAGTGATAATGTGCCGACGGGCACCAGTGTTTTGGTAACACACTGTGACTACGGTCACCAGAGGTTTGGTACCTCCAGAGGTTTGGTACCTCATAGCGACTTGTCCCTGTGGTTAACACCACCGTGGGTTGGCCCCACTTGAGATATGGGATCATCTGCTAGTGATTTGGTATCACACGATGGGTTGGCCCCATCAACTGATTCGTGTCTACGGACACCAGTGTTTTGGTAACACATTGTGACTATACGTCACCAGTGGTTTGGCACCACCAGTGGTTTGGTACCACAACGGGGTAGACTGAGGCGTTTGGTTGGCTAGGTTGGGTACATTATCTCATGCATGTTAATAGTTATATGCTGTGTATGAAAGTGTTTAACACCGGGGGAAGGGTTACATACTGAGCCTTGGTGACTCACCTTCTCCTTTACATTTTTCAGGTGATGCGTAGATCGCGGATGTAGAGCCGGGTGGACTCGGGGTGGCCATGCAGTGGACTTTAATTTTAAATGGACTTTAATTTTAGTCTTATTATTTATATTATCGGTTTTTATTTAATTTCAGTTGTAATAAGGCCGCCTAGTATTGTATTTATTACTTTTTACATGTTGAATGATTTGATTAAAACTGTTTTATCGATATTAAGTCAAATGCACATGTTTTCTCAAATATTGAAACGAAAAATGTTTTATCGTGCCATCGGGCACATTCGGAAATTTTATAATAACTTAGCTTAATTAACTTCCAAACAAACACTAAGTATTCTTTTCTGTAGAATATCAGTTAAAAAGGGTTTTGACAATTTAAATTGACTTAGAAAAAGTGTTTTCCAAAAATATTTTCCACTGTAATGAACTAGATTCGGCCATAGAGTTTGGGCCGGGTTTGGGTTGTTACAAAATTGGTATTAGAGCCCAGTTCAAAGCTCGGCTGTGGGGGCCCAAGGCCCAAAAATGTTTTGGTAGGCCTTATGGAATGATTCTTGGTTTTGAAACAAAGATGGTCCGAGTCTCCTGCACCCGATCCGCCTGTAAGTACATCGAAACCTCTTTGTGAATTATATTCTGTAGAAGGGTAGGAAGCATGGAACGTAGATAGACTTATAGGAACTTGAACCCTAGGATTAGATTACGCAAACACACAAACGAGACATAAGACTTAAAAACTAAACCCACTTATGACTTAGTCACCGAGCTAGGTGTGGTAACCCTCATGACGCATGTCTAGGAATGGATCCTAAGAGCTTGGTATTTAGCGGTCCTCGTGACTCACCTCCTCTTCGCAGTATCCTACCCGTGCGTAGCTTCCTGTTCACCCTAACTCGCAGGGCTCGGTGGTGTGGCAACCTCTGTGCGCATGTCTAGAAAGGTTCGGTGAGAGCTTGGTATTTAAGCGGTCCGCGTGACCCACCTCCTCTTCACTTGAATCCTGCCTGGTGCGTAGCTTTGGTTCACCCTGACTAAGAGGGATCGGTCATAGGCCAAACCTAATGATTAAAACCCGAAAAGGGAATTAGCCATGTTTTCGAAAAAGAATGAAACAACAACAACCTTAATGTTTCAAAACTTTTGCAATAACTCCTTCAAAACTGAGAACGTCATTTTTACAATGTTTTCCCTGAAAAACTTGATTTGTGAAAAATTACAAAAATGCCCTTAGGGGTAAAATTACCGAAATGCCCTTGATTCATAAACTATCAACTCAATGGTTTTGCTCAAAAATTTCAACTATTTTACAAATATTCAACAACTTAGCTTTGAAAATCATCAACAAAATATTTTGGTTTTGGAAAATTACAAAAACGCCCTCAAGTTGCAAAATTACCGAAATGACCCTGGTTTTGGAAATCTTTACAAACATCGCTATTTGAAAAGGAACATTTCCAGAAAGAAATCCCTGAGTTTTGCAACTGTTGAAAATATCCCTAACTTGTTAAAATTACGGAATTGCCCCTGAATGACAAATTACCGAAATACCCCTGGTTTCCAAAATGATGCTATATCTTTAAATCTTGCCAATTTTTCAGAAAAACCCTCCAATTTTGGGAATTTCAAAACGACCTACTGTACTAAAGTTTTAAAATTTCTTTTATTACGAAAATACCCCTGTAAGAAAAATGACGAAAATACCCCTGGGTTAGAAATAGGCAGAAATGTCCGAAGAGCGACTAGGTATGGAAAGTATTAAGGAATGGATGCATGAACTCCTTTGTGTGAACTAGGATAGAAGACTGAAAACTTGTTTGCTCGAAAGAATCCCTAACTAAAATTCCTTCATAAAACTTCTTCGCGAATAATAAAGTGGAACAAACGCTAATGCATAAAATTTTTCTTAATCAAATTAAAGCATGGTAGATAGAATGAGTTCTAGAGGACGTGGACGCCGTGGACGCGGTAGGGGTAGGATGACGGTGTCTGAACCCGTCAGGTCGGGTCAAGGTTTTGAAAATGAGGTACCACCGCCACCACCACCTCCTACTTTTAGGGCTGAGGAGCAGGATCAGACCGGTGGTGAGGCTGTATCGCAAGCTGTTTTGCGAGTCTTGGAGATGGTGACTAGGGCTGGTGGAAATTTAGGAGCTTGAAAATCTATTCCTGAGCGACTCTGATCTAACAGAGCTGAGGTATTCCGGGGTGTGTCAGGAGTGGCACCCAGTGCGGCGGAGTACTGGCTAGAGTCAACTGAAAGGATCATGGATGATCTTGACCTGACTGAGGAGGAAAAGCTGAAAGGGGCTGTGTCGCTTCTAAAGGATGAAGCGTATCAGTGGTGGCTTACGGTTCGAGACGGAGCTACGGCGGATGATCTGACTTGGGAGTATTTCAAAACCACCTATCAGAAGAAGTATGTGGGCACCAGCTATACGGATGCTCAGAGGAAAGCCTTTCTAGGGCTAGTGCAAGGAACTAAGTTAGTAGCGGAATACGAGGCGGAGTTTTTAAGGCTGAGTAGGTATGCTAGAGGCATCGTGGCTACTGAACACGAGCGCTGTGTCCGCTTTAAGGACAGACTCCGAGATGATTTGAGGTTACTGATTGCCCCGCAGCAGGTTTGTGAGTTCTCATCTTTAGTGGAAAAGGCTAAGGTAGCCGAGGGGATCAAGGAGGCTGTGAGGCAAAGTTATAGTAGGAATAATCAGAAGAGAGGATTTGGGTCAGCTGGATCCAGTGGTAGTGTCCAGAAAGAGGCTAGGCCAAGTGGGCCAAATCAGGCGGCAAGGCCCATGACTACTAATCAGAGGCCGACTCAGTGTAACCGCTGTGGAAAGACCCATTGGGGAGGTTGTTGGACCGGCGATAGAGGATGTTTTGAGTGTGGGTCGTTGGAGCATCGGGTCAGAGATTGTCCCCGGAAACTAGCTAAGAATCAGCCAGAAGGGCAGAACCGTACTCAAGATAGAAATGTGGGATCACAGAGGGGTCGCGGTAATGGTCGAGGAGGAAACAACGGTCCTAACCGCGGTCGTGGAACTCAGGGCAGAGGTTCAGGTAACACAGAGGCTAGGCAGCCTGGCTTAGTCTACGCAGCGAGGCGTCGCGAGGAGGGTGACGCACCGGATGTCATAACCGGTACGTTTCTAATCTTTGGTCTCCCTTATGTTGCATTAATTGATGTGGGTTCGACGCACTCGTACATTGCTAGTAGTGTGGTAGGAACTATGGACCTAGATTCTGAGACTACTTCTAAAAAGATGACTGTACTAAGCCCCCTAGGTCACTCTGTAGTCGTAGATAAACTTTATAGAGACGTACCCCTAGAACTCCAAGGGGTAGTATTTGTGGCTGATCTGATGGAACTACCGTTTGGGAAGTTCGATTTGATCCTTGGAATGGACTGGCTGGTTAAGTACCAGGCGAAATTGGATTGCGCGGCTAAGCGCATGGTTCTTAAGTCGGTTAAAAGTGATGAAGTGGTTATGATAGGGGATAGAAGGAATTACCTATCCAATGTAGTGTCTGCCTTGAAGGCTGAAAAGATGGTCAAGAAGGGTTGTGAGGCGTACTTGGTTCGAATCGTGCTTTGGAAGCTAATGAGTCGAAGAGTGGAAAAGGTCCGAACGGTTGGGGAATTCACTGATGTGTTCCCGAAAGAGCTTCCGTCCGCTCCCGGATCGGAAGTTGAATTCGATATAGACTTGCTACCCGGATGGCACCGTGTCTATAGCACCATATCGAATGGCACCAAAAGAATTGGTGGAGTGAAGGCTCAAATTCGAGCTTTTGGATAGGGGTTTATTCGACCAAGCATATCTCCGTGGGGAGCTCCGGTATTGTTTGTCAAGAAGAAGGACGGTTCAATGCGGATGTGTATCGACTACCGCCAATTGAACAAGTTAACGATCAAGAACAAGTATCCGTTACCTCGGATTGACGACTTGTTCGATCAACTGAAGGGTGCCTCGGTGTTTTCGAAGATAGACCTTAGGTCGGGCTATCATCAACTTAAGGTGAAGGAAGTTAATGTTCACAAGACAGCATTCAGGACTCGGTATGGGCACTACGAGTTCCTCGTAATGCCATTTGGGTTGACCAACGCGCTGGCAGCGTTTATGGACTTGATGAATAGGGTGTTTCAGCAGTACTTAGACCAATTTGTCGTGGTGTTCATAGACGGCATATTAGTTTATTCAAAGACGGAGGAGGAGCGTGATATGCATTTGCGTGTAGTTCTACAAATGTTGAGGGAGAAGCAATTATATGCCAAATTCAGCAAGTGCGAATTTTGGCTTAGGGAGGTGGCTTTCTTAGGTCACGTAGTGTCGGCTGAAGGAATCAGAGTAGACCCTCGCAAGGTTGAAGCGGTGTTGGATTGGAAACCGCCCAGGACGGTGGCTGAAATACGGAGTTTTCTGGGTTTAGCAGGGTACTATCGGAGATTCGTGGAAGGATTCTCTCTAATAGCAGCGCCGTTAACTAAGTTACTAAGGAAAGGTGTTCCATTTGTATGGACGGAGAAGCAGCAAGAAAGCTTTGATGAGCTAAGGAAAATTTTGACTAAGCTCTCGGTTTTGGTACTGACTGAAGCGCAAAAGTTGTTTACTGAGTCTATTGTGATGCATCCCATACTGGTTTGGGATGTGTGTTGATCTGAGGAAGGAAGGTAGTAGCTTATGCGTCACTTACGCTTAAGACCGCATGAGGTTAACTACCCAACACACGATTTGGAGTTAGCGGCGAGTTGTCTTCGCTCTAAAGATATGGAGACATTATCCATGCGGGGAGAAGTCGATAGTCTACGGATCATAAGAGTTTGAGGTATCTTCGACCCGAGAAGGATCTAAACCTAAGACAACGTCGGTGGATTGAACTATTAAAAGACTACGATTGTTCAATCGAGTACCATCTGGGTAAGGCTAACGTGGTAGCTGACGCATTGAGCCGAAAGGTTGTGACGGACTTAAGAGCAATGTTCGCTCGGTTGAGTCTATTTGATGATGGGAGTCTTTTGGCAGAACTTCAAGTTAAGCCAACATGGATTGAGGAGATTAAGGAAAAAGCAAGCTTAGTGGATGAAGGCTTGAACGCTAAGAGGTACAAGTTCAGGATGGTGGTTTGGAAGGGTACAGTCTATCTAGGGATGGAGTGCTATGTTTTCAAGGGCGAGCATGTATGCCGAAAGATGAGGAGTTGAGGCGGAAAATTCTCCACGATGCACATAGCAGCCCATACGCTATGCATCCGGGAGGAAGCAAAATGTATGGAGATTTACGGAAACTTGATTACAGTGGCCGGGTTGAAGCGGAGGTAACCGAATTTGTGGGAAAGTGTCCGACGTGTCGCCAGAGTTAAGGCCCGAACACCAATTGCCATCGGGGCTCCTTCAATCGTAAAGATCCTCAATGGAAGTGGGAGCGGATCACTATGGATTTCGTCGGTGGGCTACCCTTACGCCCGACAGAAGAAGGGCGCTTGATTTGGGTAATAGTAGACCGTCTAACTAAGTCAGCTCACTTCACACCGGTGAGGGTGGATTTTAGGGTTTAGGGTTTAGGGTTTGAGTAGAACTGTAATTTCGGGGATGAAATTTATTTTAAGGGGGGTAGAACTGTAACATCCCAAAATGGGGCTATTCGGAATTTAATTATTTTTCTTATGTATGAACTACTGTGATATTATTTATGGAATAATAGAGCTTAATTAAGGCTTTGAGTAGGCTCGGTTTGGTAAAAAAAATATTATTTATAGGCTTGAAAGGCAGGGAGCCTTAGCAAAAGGGTGTTATAAGATTAAATGTGGATAATTTGACACTAATGAGGCCTTGGTAAAGTGGCAAAGTAAGCCCACTTAGGTGCTGCAAGTGACGCCACATCAAGCAAGGGGGATCCTGTGTTCGAGTCACAAAAAAATCCCTCCTTTTTGCTCTTTATTTGGACGGCACAAGAGGGAGAGATTTTCTCTCCTTAAACTCTTTTTTTTATTTTTATTATTATTATTAGATAATAATATAATACAAGATAATCAAGGAGATTATTTGATTAAAAAGATTATTTGGTTATTATTTGGGATTATTATGTGATTATTATTCAAATTATTTGAATAATTTCAAATAAGTGGCTTGGAGTGATTCAAGGAAGATTGAGGGAATTCAAACTCCTTGCTCAAGGAAAGATGGACGGCAAGGCAACTAGGGGGAGGCCGAATTCTTTTTAAGGCTCTTAGCTATCATCTTATTTCCCCTTTTCTTCACTATTGTGCATAGCCGAATTCCCTAGTAAGCAACTTTGCTATTTTCGTTTCTTTTACAAACGTGTTCAAAGTCCCAAAACCCCAATCTTTTGTTTCTCTTTTGCCGAAATCCCATCCTCAATTCCCTTTTCTTTATTTCTTTGCTGGCCGAATATTCACTCCTCTGTTGCCGAAACCTTAAACACCTTTTTTCTCATTATTTTCTCTCAAACCGAATATACCTCCCTAGAGTGCCGAAATTCCCTTCTTTGGTAGCAATTTGCCGAACACTAAAGGTGGTACAAGATTCTTCGGGACTTTCCTTTCAATCGATTTTAGAAGGTAAGGGGACAGTAGCCGAATGTTTTAAATATGGTCTCTTGTGGCCCTGTCGGTCTATACAAAGGGTAGGTGCTGATTTTAGTGTGTGTAATCAAAAGATGTTAACACTCCTTTGGAACCGATTGATTACAGGATTTTCAAGATTTTTGGAGCAAACGATCTAAGCCTAAACCTCTAGCATTCGGCTTTGGTAAGTGGTGGTAAAGGCTTATTTATTTTCAATGGATTATTGTTTAAGTGATTAAAAGCCGAAAGCTATTGACAGTGATCCTTGATCAATTATTTGGTAAAGCGGATCTGTGTATCGAGTACCGTGGATAGTAGCAAAAGCAAAGGTAAGGATTCGGGATCACAACCGACCCTCTAGATTTGTTTTGGTTTGGCCGAATAGGCCATAGTACTAATCTTCCGTGTGGCCGAATTTAGGGCAAGGATTTATGTGGGTAGCCGATTGGTTATTTCGGGATTTAAGACTATCGTGGTAACAGGTGTGTACATACACACGTTATAATCTATTAAATGCGCTGAGTTTTATGTATGCTAACTTGATTTATGTAGCAATGGCTTGAATACCATAACGGGATAAGTGGTGATTCGTAAGTACCACATTAATGTGATTTCGCTATTTTATGCTTTTGGGAAGCATGGCGTGATGATACATATGATAAATCATTAATAATTGTTTGGCTATTATGGGTTGACCGAGAGTGGAGGGGCGTGATAATGTGCCGACGGGCACCAAAGATGTTTTGGTAACACACTTGTGACTACGGTTACCGAGGTTTGGTACCTCCAGAGGTTTGGTACCTCATAGCGACTTGTCCCTGTGGTTAACACCACCGTGGGTTGGCCCCACTTGAGATATGGGATCGTCTGCCAGTGATTTGGTATCACACGATGGGTTGGCCCCATCAAGCCGATTCGTGTCTCACGGACACCGTGTTTTGGTAACATATTGTGACTATACGTCACCAGGTGGTTTAGCACCACCACGGTGGTTTGGTATCACAACCGGTAGACCGAGGCGTTTGGTTGGCTAGGTTGGGTACATTATCTCATGCATGTTAATAGTTATATCTTTGTGTATGAAAGTGTTTAACACCGGGGAAGGGTTACATCTCGAGTCTTGGTGACTCACCTTCTCCTTTACATTTTTCAGGTGATGCGTAGATCGCGGATGTGGAGCCGGGTGGACTCGGGGTGGCCATGCAGTGGACTTTAATTTTAAATGGACTTTAATTTTAGTCTTATTATTTATATTATCGGTTTTTATTTAATTTCAGTTGTAATAAGGCCGCCTAGTATTGTGTTTATTACTTTTTACATGTTGAATGATTTGATTAAAACTGTTTTATCGATATTAAGTCAAATGCACATGTTTTCTCAAATATTGAAACGAAAAATGTTTTATCGTGCCATCGGGCACATTCGGAAATTTTATAATAACTTAGCTTAATTAACTTCCAAACAAACACTAAGTATTCTTTTCTGTAGAATATCAGTTAAAAAGGGTTTTAACAATTTAAATTGACTTAGAAAAAGTGTTTTCCAAAAATATTTTCCACTGTAATGAACTAGATTCGGCCATAGTGTTTGGGCCGGGTTTGGGTTGTTACAGCTTTTCCTTTGTAAACTCGTACTTGTAAGATAGTCCCACAAGACTTTCCAACTTCAGACCATCTGACAAGATATTCCCAACAATAGATAGTCCCCAGCGGAGTATCTCTTCCTTAGATCGTCCTTGCCGACTTCCACAATAGATAGTCCTAACGGACGTCCTCTTTCTTTGTTAATCACTGGCAGACATTCCACCTAATATAGTCTTTGGTGAACTTTCCTTTTCTTACAACCCTTTTACCAATAATTACTTAGAATTAAAATCTAAATAATCATCTCGCTATCAATATGAAATGTGCTCATGTTGTAGTATACATGTAACTATTTTCTATGTATTTGAACGATGAATAAATAAATAAATTAAGTTACTTTCATATTTCACTATTATGTCTTTTGTGTTTCTATATTTCATGTTTTGCATGCATAGTGAAATTGCGACAAGCAAATATTAGCTCATTGATTGTCTCAGTTCAAACTAATGATAAGTGGCACTGTAAGATTGTTTACATTGTGAGAAAGACAACTTATTTCAGTAGATAATCTAAACGTGTCCGTAATCTCGTAAAAGAATCAAAGTGAGCTTTTGATTCAAATACTTAGAGTGGCACTATAAGATTGTTTACATTGCGAGAAAGATAACTTATTTCAGTAGATAATCTAAATGAGTCTGTAATCCCGTAAAAGAACCAGACTGATTATTTGATTCAAATTAGAAGGATTATTACAATTCCAAATCGGGAGATGGCTAGTCTTGGCTATTGGAGCAGTTGACTTGATAAACCATAATTTACACATATTTTAACCCCATGCTTAACTTAATTTTGGATGAGTTTCCATTGAATTTGATGAATTCGATGTTCCTAATCTCTTAATTTCATGTTTTATACTCAGGAGAACTTAGGAAGTCAAAAAGAACGAGAAACGGGCCAAATAGGGGCAAAGTGGGCCTACTTAGGAAAGCACACGGCCTGGGCTATCGACCACAGGCGTGTCCCTCTGACCCTAGGATGAATTTCATTCGGAATAGGACACTTGTGGACCAAGATAGGCATTCCAAAGCCTATATAAACACCCTAGGGGGCAACCTAAAAGAGGACGTCGACGAGAGGTCGAATAGAGTTCGACAGGACGTCGAATAGACGTCGAGTAGAAGGAAAAAAAATACTCTAAGACAGCCATCGGGATCAGCTTAGGAGAAGGATCTCCATCAAGATTGAGGATCCCCCATCAAGTTCTTTAGAAGTTTTTGGGTTATCTTATGTTTTGTTGTTTTTCCTCTTTTATGATGTTTCCCTCTATCAGTATGAACTAAGTCCCTCAAATACCTGAGGGGATGAAACCTAAGACGAATCTTATTATTATTTGATTTATGAAATAAATACTTGTGCTTATTCTTAATTGTGAGTTCTTATTCTTGTTTTAATAATTCAGGTTATTGATTCAAGTCGAATGTGCTTATTCAGTGGAGCAAAAGTCCCTGTCTAAGAGTAGATCAACACAATTAAACAGAGTTGATTGCAACCCTAGAGATAGGGCGACAAAAATCTACCGGATTAGGGTCAAACCTAATAAGGGAATCCATAGATCGAGTTAATGCGACAATAGGGGTTTTAATTAGAAAGAGATTTCAATTAATCAACCTAGAGTTAGTTGTTAGTAGCCTCGAGAGAGGTATTAATATAAATCAAGGATTTCTACGGATTAAGCCGAGTGAGTAAATATCATGAATCAAAAGTAATAAGTGAAGTCTAGGTGGATTCTTCCTTAGGCATTGCCTATCTCATATAAAGTTGTCCTAAAGTATTTTCCCCATTCGCTCTCCATCACTTTCATAGTTAAATTAGTTAGTTAATTTTAGATTAAAAACCAAATCCCCTTAATTATTAGGCTAGATAATAAAGAGATAGTTAATACTAGTACTCTTGGTCCTTGAGGATATGATATTCCAGACTCACCACAGCTATACTACTGTTCAATAGGTGAGCTTGCCTTTGTCGAAATAATAGTTAGTTTCGAGCTCCATCAAGTTTTTGGTGCCGTTGCCGGGGATTAAGATATTAGGAAAACTAATTTTTTATTACTTTAGCCATTCTTACTTTTATTTGCAATTTATTTTTATTTTACTTTAACTTTACAAAATTTTCTTTGCTTCTAGCAGGTAATTCTAGTTTATGACTAGAAGGAACCCGTCAGGAGCATTACTTTTTGACAGTGAAATTGAAAGTACAATTCACAAAAATCGGAGAGAAATAAGGCGAAGCCTACAATACATAGAAGAAGAGTAAGAAGACAAACTAAGTACTACCAAAAAGATGACTGATTATAATCCGCTACCTCCTATGGTTGCCGCAAATCCGGTGAATCAAAATCCTGCTCCTCGTACTATGTATGATTATGCTAAACCTAATTTAACAGGAATTGAGTCAAGTATTGTTAGACCTGCTATTGCTGCAAATAATTTTGAACTGAAACCTAACATTATACAGATGATTCAACAGTTTGTTCAGTTTGATGGTTTGCAGGATGAGGATCCAAACAATCACTTAGCAAATTTCCTAGAATTATACGATACCTTCAAAACTAATGGCATTTTTGATGATGCCACTCGCCTTCGGTTGTTTCCCTTCTCGTTAAGGAACAAAGCAAAATAGTGGTTGAACTTGTTACCACGAGGATCAATCACTACATGGGAACAAATGACTAAGTTGAGGAATGATATCTCTTCTTTTGTGCAGATGGATCTAGACACACTTTATGATGCATGGGAGAGATACAAGGATCTACTAAGAGGGTGCCCTCAACATGGGTTACCCTTGTGGCTACAGGTTAAAACCTTTTACAACAGTGTGAACCCCTAAACTAGGCAATTGATTGATTCAGCTGCCGGCGGTACCCTAAACAACAAAACACCTGAGACTGCCTACAAATTCATTGAAGAGATGTCACTGAATAACTATCAGTGGCAAGTTACAAGGACAAGGCCAACAAAAGCCGCTGGTGTTTTCAACCTCGACCCAGTAACCATGCTATCAAATCAGGTAGAGATGTTGAATGAAAAGATTGATGGTTTCTGTGGTTCTTCACAGGTACATCTGGTTATGTAGTGCGATACAAATGGAGGAGGGATGAACAATACAGAATACCCATCCTACAACCCTGGCATAGAAAACGAACAGATGAACTATATGGGTAACAATTCTAGACCTCAGAATAACCCTTATAGTAACACTTATAATCCAGGTTGGAGGAACCACCCCAACTTCTCATGGGGTGGCCAAGGAAATCAGAGACAACAACCCCTCCAGGCTTTCAACAGTAACCCTACCCACAAGAGAAGAAACCGAACCTTGAGGAGATGCTAACAAAATTTATCGCGGTGTTAGAAACCTGTTTCCAAAACACCGAAACAACACTCCAAAATTAAGAAGCATCGACTCAAGGGATCAAGAACCAATTAGGACAACTTGCTAAGATCATATCTGAACGACCACAAGGCAGCTTGCCAAGCAACACTGAAACTAACCCAAAGGAGCAACTTCAAGCCACAACTACTCACGATTGGGAAGGGTTAGATGAACCAAAAGTGAGGTAAGAGAATGTGGTAGAGGAAGGTAAGGTTGAGGTAAGCCATGATAAACCAAAACCGGTAATTATAGAGTACCAACCCCGTGTACCATATCCCAATGCGATGAAGAAAGACCACACAGATGAACAATTCGGTAAATTTCTTAAACTTCTAAAGAAATTACATATCAACTTACAGTTTCTTGAAGCTCTTTCGTAGATGCCAGATTCAAGGAAATTTTTAAAAGAGCCTTTGACAAAAAAATAGAGGTTAGACGATACGTCGCATGTGGAGCTAAATGCAGTGTGCTCAACAATTTTGCAAAATAAACTACCATGAAAATCAAAAGATCCAGGGAGTTTTACAATTCCATGTTTAATTGGTAGTTTATCTGTTGGTAATGCTTTAGCTGATTTAGGGGCAAGCATAAATGTTATACCTTATAAAATGTTTAAACAGCTATGTCTAGGGAAACCCAAACAAACTAGGATGAGCATTCAATTAGCTGATAAAACTATTAGAATTCCTAGGGGTATAATCGAAGATGTACTAGTAAAAATTGATAAATTCATATTCCCAGTAGACTTCGTTGTTTTAGACATGGATGAGGACAATAATATTCCTTTAATTTTAGGAAGACCCTTTTTAGCAACTGCGAGAACTGAACTCATACTTCGTGTAGGTGACAAAACGATCACTCTTCAGGCTCTTGACTCGACTAGGACATCGAGTAATCAAGGTGAAAACATCAACTCTACTAATGACCATTTGGTTCCACCTTCTTTTCAGGAAAAACCACGAAACTACACAACTAAGCCAGATCCTAGACCTTGTGTCAACAAGGAAATAACTCATGAGGAACGAAGGATTCAGATCGATGAACTAGACGAGTGGAAGACACATTACAAGGAGAAACTAAAAACACATGAAGCAAAAACAAAGAGACTCCATGAGCCAAACCAATTTAAGATCAGAGATCAAGTATTGTTAGACCCTCGGATCGCCACTTTAGACCTTGATACAAATGAAGAAACCCCTTTTGAGGTACTAAATATCTTCCCATATGGAACAGTTGAGGTAACTAATCCCAAGTTAGGCACTTTTAAGGTAAACACTACTTGACTCGAACTATATAGTGACCATAGGACTGATAGCAGGGGAGAGGAGTTTCAACTCCTCAAACAACCATGAATATGTGAATGAGAAGTAAGTCTAGCTTAAGACTTTAAACGAGCGCTTCTCGGGAGGCAACTCGAGCACTAATCTCACTAACATCCATATTTTTTATTTTAGCATCTAACTAAGAACTAACCAAATTAATGAAGCACAGGTTTCCTATCACACGGCCTTGTACACGTGCGTGGCCGTGGCCGTGTAGACACCACTGATTTGCACACCGGCGTGGCAGAGATTGTATCGACACTGATTTATCAACATAGGCATGGCAACCTCTACACGGGTGTGGGAGAAATGAATGATACACCACACAGCCGTGTGATACGGCCGTGTGACCTAACACGCCCATGGCATACGGGCGTGGGAAGCAACTAGTTTCTGTTTCCTATTTAAATCCCCCTTCTTTTCACTTTCTTCCCAAATTCTTCCTTTCCCAAACCCTAGCCACCACACCCCTTCCTCTTTCTTTCATCTTTCCCCTTTCATTTTCCTTTTTCCCTTTTTCTCACTCTTTCTCTACACCACCATCACCATGTCGAAGAAGCAAAAGGAGCCTAGCACAGTCTGCCCGTACAAGACCAATCTACATAAATTCATGCCGGCCATTAACTCGACAAGACAAGGACCTTTGAGTCCATTTATTTTTTCCTTTTTCTTTTCTCTTCTTCTTTATTTTCCTTCCCTTTATCTTTCTTGTCTTTAATTTATAGTATTATATTTTGATTTCTTTGATTTAGGTTCAAAAGGCTGCTTGAGAATCACCACATCACGACCATAGACACCACCGCCACCTTCATCTATGCCCAACTTACCGGTTCTTTTCCTTGACTCCATCCAAAAATTAGGAAGTTCACTTCTCTCCCTATCTCATGATTTTTTATATTGTAGATATCTATTTTTGTACATTGAGGACAATGTACATCTTAAGTGTGGGGAGTGTCAACAATACTGAATTGTATCTTGTTCTTAAGTAACTTTCTCATATTATTATTAGAATAAAACTTCTATTGATTTATGATTTTCATTGATATGTTTCGGATTAAGTCATAGGTAATTGTGCATTAATGGTTTAAACTTTAAGATATTAGATAATCAAGCATGATAAGTCTATTTTTCATAATTAAAAATTTTAGGTTGTTTCCCTAATCTTAAATATTACTTTGAAGTTTTGAAATTTACAAGGTTGACATTAAAAACCATAATTTTTGTGAGATTTTGAGCCTTTTAGAGCATATATTTTTCGTGCTCACTTTATTGATTATGAGTGTGTAAACATTGAATTGTTATTCTAGAACTTGCATCAATTATACATGTCGAGGCCACACTTTTGATTTGATATACAAAAATGATAAAGGCACCTAGGTTTTAACCCACTTACTCCATAAAAAGCCTACCTCCATAATTAACCCCTAGCAAACCCCTTTTAACCTAATAAACTGTTCCTTGACTCACCCATTAATTATTAACCCAAAACTAACTTCCCCTAATCTTTTAACGTCCCTTTTTGTCGAGATTTGAATTGAGCAGTTGCCTAACTATGTTCTCTATTTTAGTTGTTAAAGTTCTTTCCTATCATTGTAAATGCTTATTCTTAAAAAAAAAAAAGTTGAAGATTTATTCATTATGAGCTCAAACAGTTAATTCCATATCGTTAGAAGAAGCTCGTGTTATTTAGTGATAAGTTTTCAATCAATGTAATTATTCAGTATTAGTTATTTTCTAGTTAGGTAATTTGTCAAATTCAATCTCGATTCGAACCTTCTAATCCAGCCTATATCCACACCTTTAACCCAAGCCCCATTACAACCCTTTTAAGACCTTTTGATTTGTGTATCATCTCATTTTATAGTGGTGGAGATTTGATTTTCACGCAAGCTTATGGGATTAACTCTTCATGTTCGATTTTTTTGAGTGCTTAATTTGAACCTTAAAACACCTTGAGTGATTTGAGCGAATCTTTAGTGAGGATGCCAATTCTTGTCGGTTTTGAATCAGAGGTAATTATTTAGGTAAGGGGAAACACCTATGTTTTCGAGCTACAAAAATTTATGACTTAGATTGTTTGAATCTTTAGGACTCTTTTAGTTAAATTATCAATGTATGAATTACTTATGAATTATGATAAAACATTATTGATAAGGATTATGAATTGATAAAGCTAATTTTAATTATAAGTTGAGAATTTTGCTTGAGGACAGGCAAAGGCTTAAGTGTGGGGATATTTGATAAACCATAATTTACACATATTTTAACACCATGCTTAGCTTAATTTTGGATGAGCTTCCATCGAATTTGATGAATTCGATGCTCCTAATCTCTTAATTTCATGTTTTATACTCAGGAGAGCTTAGGAAGTCGAAAAGAACGAGAAACGGGCCAAAAAGGGGCAAAGTGGGCCTACCTAGGAAAGCACACGGCCTGGGCTATCGACCACGGGCATGTCACACGGGCGTGTCCCTGCCGACCCTAGGATTAATTTCATTCGGAATAGGACACTTGTGGACCAAGATATGCATTCCAAAGCCTATATAAAAACCCTAGGGGGCAACCTAAAAGAAGACGTCGACTAGAGGTCGAATAGAGTTCAACAGGATGTTGAATAGACACCGAGTAGAAGGAGAAAATACTCTAAGACAGCCATCGGGATCAACTTAGGAGAAGGATCTCCATCAAGACTGAGGATCTCCCATCAAGTTCTTTAGAAGTTTTTGGGTTTTCTCATGTTTTGTTGTTTTTCTCCTTTTATGATGTTTCCCTCTATCAGTGTGAACTAAATCCCTCAAATACCCAAGGGTATGAAACCTAAGACGAATATTATTATTATTTGATTTATGAGATAAATACTTGTGCTTATTCATAATTGTGAGTTCTTATTCTTGTTTTAATAATTCAAGTTATTGATTTAAGTTGAATGTGCTTATTCAGTGGAGCAAAAGTCCCTGTCTAAGAGTAGATCAACACAATTAAGCGGAGTTGATTGCAACCCTAGAGATAGGGCAACGAAAATCTTCCGGATTAGGGTCAAACCTAATAAGGAAACCCATAGATTGAGTTAATGCGACAATAGGGGTTTTAATTAGAAAGAGATTTCAATTAATCAACCTAGAGTCAGTTATTAGTAGCCTCGAGAGAGGTATTAATATAAATCAGGCATTTCTACGGATTAAGCCAAGTGAATAAATCGCATGAATCAAAAGTACTAAGTGAAATCTAGGTGGATTCTTCCTTAGGTATTGCCTATCTCATATAAAGTTGTCCTAAAGTATTTTCCCCAATTTACTCTCCGTCACTTTCATAGTTAAATTAGTTAGTTAATTTTAGATTAAAAACCAAATCCCCTTAATTATTAGGCTAGATAATAAAGAGATAGTTAATACTAGTACTCTTGGTCCTTGAGGATACGATATTCCGGACTCACCACAGCTATACTACTATTCGATAGGTGTGCTTGCCTTTGTCGAAATAATAGTTAGTTTTGAGCTCCATCATGACACCACGGTAGAGACATATATGTATTCATTGGAAGAATGATACATTGGATTGGATCCAAGATGAATTAATTCACTTGTGACGTTAATGGTATGATTTACCTAAATCATGAGTTAATCATTGATCATGCGTATATAACTCATGTGCTTTGATATAAGTGGAGGATTATGCTCTAAAGATGATCGAGCCCATATCCGATATGTTGGGTACATGACTTGTGTATGGCATGTCTTTACTAGCAACAATGGAATTCATAACTTGATTAAAGAGTTAACGATATCCTCTCATTGACATTGTGTGGATTGATAAATATGGAACATGACCACAGTTTCTTTGTTTAGAGAAATTATGAAATTGCTTCACTGGTAATCTTTCTAGAGATATTTTATTATTTTAAAACATTTCTAGAGATATTTTTCTTATTTATAACTTAACCCTAAAGCTTAGAGAAATTACAGAATTTCCTCACTGGTAATTTTGTGGAAAATTTTCTGATTCGAAGCATGTCCACACTCGGCAAAAGTGGGCTTGAGGATAGCGAAGAAGACTACTTGGTTGAAGTGTTCATCCTTGACAAATTGAAAAGGTAAAATTTTGATTAAGTGTTTATTACTTTAGATAACACAACCAAATTCTTTTGGAAAAAAATTTAAAACTCTGATTTTTCCTCAAATCTATTTTTTGCTGTGTTTTCCAAACTCGATTTTCCAACAATTTGGTATCAAAGGCAGGTTGTGCTTTATCTATAAGTATAAACATGTAATCAAAATAAATTTCTCTTCTTCTTGAATGATTTGATTACCTAGACAGTGGCATTCTTTAGCTCTTATGAATGTTTTGAGTTACATATTGGTGTAACATCCTAGAAATGGGCCTATGCATTTTTGATTTAATTATACGAAATGGCATGTCTTATGTGTTATGAATGTATGGTGAACATTTTTGGAAACTTGGAAATGTAAGGAAATGTCTTCTCTTGGAAATGTAAGGAAATGACTTGGAAATGGAAGGAAATGTCTTGTCTTGGAAATGTAAGGAAATGACTTGGAAATGTAAGGAAATGATTTGGAAATGATTCAAAAGTGGAAAGTGAACATTTTTGGAAACTTGGAAATGTAAGGAAATGTCAAGTTTAAAGAGGCAAAAGAAAATTTTTGGAAACTTAGAAATGACTTAGAAATGTCGAGTTTTAAAGTTTAAAAGAGGAAACTAAGGCAAGGTGGCCTTAAGAGAAAAAGTATGTGAAATTTGACACACAAATAGGCTTGGAAAAGTGGCCTGGAGATGCCACTTAGGGCCTCTGGAAATGGCGCCACATGCAAGGGATTGGGCTGAGTTCGAGTCACAGGAAAGCAAATAAAAGAAATTTTATTTTGCTTCCGAAGAAGTGAGGTGGACTGGCACAAGGCTATAATTTAGGAGCCTTTATTCTTTTATTTTTAAGAGATAAATAGTGGATAAATAAGGGATAAATAATGGATTTATTTTAGATTATTTTCAAGAGATAAATGAGGAATTATTCTTTAATTAGGAAAATAAGGGAGAAGTGATGGCCAAGTAAGGGACTTTGAGTTTAATAATTTCGGCTAAGTAAGGATAGTTGCTGAATTATCTTTTATTTTAGGAGATAATTAAAGAGATAAAGCTATCAAAATAGAAGAGTGATGGCCAAGTAAGGGATTCTAAGTTAGTAAATTCGGCTATATAAGGAAAAGAGGGCCATTCATCATTCTTTCTCTCAACCCTTCTCTCTGCCGAATTTCCTAGAGCATCTGTTCTTCTTCTTTTTGTTAGCCAAAGCCGAAAATTCAAGATATAACCATTAGCCAATTTCTTTTCTTTCAATCCATCAAAAGCCGAATCTTTGAGGGGCTTCAAGCATAGGTGCTGTCGATTTCTTCAAGAAAGGGTAAGAACAAGTTTTGATTTCTATTCCTTTCTTTTAGATTTGCCGAAATCTAGGACTAACCCCATTAATATCTTGTTGTCGAAACTTTGAAGAGATCTTTCGGGATTTACTAAGTGTCGACTACAAGGAAGGAGAAGTTCTTTTCCCGACGGTACACCATAGGCCGCGTGTTCCCTAGTTATTCGGTGAGTTTCGGGATTTAAAATCCACAAGGTAAGTGTCTATAGCATTCAGCCAAGGGCCATCTATGATGATTTAATGTTAGAATCGAATCTAACATATGTGTATAGGTATTTCGACAAATAATTAAGACAAGGGATACTTTCGGGATTTGAAATCGCAAGGTGAATGCATAAGTACAATCGGCCAAGGTCTATTTTGGTAATTAGATCTATTCTTTATTTGTTTTAAAAGCCGAAAACTAACTAGTTAGAAGTTTTGGTGACTAGCCGATTACAAGGGTGTGCATCACAAAGTTTCGGGACTCGATTCGTAAGTCAATCGGCAGCAAGGTAGGTTTTAAAGTATACTAATCCTACTAGGATTTGGATTTATGGCCAAATGGCTTTTTATTAAATTAGTAAGTGATTAATCAAATGTAGGGATTAAGGATCTAGGCGATAGATCAGATTTCAAGATCTCAAGAAATTTGCTAAGCGAATCAGGTGTGTACCCCACACTAATTCTTAATAAGTTTTATGGCTATGCCTAATTAAAATATGTGATATTAAGAATAAGAAAGTGGCTAAGGTACCATGTTATGGTACTAAGTACTCAGGTACGTTTCCTACTCCTACTAGGAATATGAAAAATGTTATTTGTAACATGAGAAAAAGAATGTGAACTTTGGCATATTAATGTATATTTCAAAATGGGGCATATGGGTTATTGAAAGGGGAAGTGAATGTGGTGACCTAAGACCACGAACACGGTGACCTAAGACCGTGGTATCTGAATGTGGTGACCTAAGACCACAGTAATCTGAATGCGGTGACCTAAGACTGCAATATCTGAATGTGGTGACCTAAGACCACAAATGCGGTGACCTAAGACCGCGATATGGAGTGTAGCGGAAGGAGGGTCGACTTAGTAGTCCCCACGGTGTGCGAGTTGGTACGGGGAGTGTAGCGGATGGCTTATTAGGTTTGGGTTTGGGAATGCATCGAATTTGTATGCTATGATATGAATGTGTAATATTTGCTATGCCTAATTCTATTATGATTTAGTGTTGTGTACACATTGAGTGCATTGACTCACCCCGTGAGGACCATGTTTGGTGATGAATGAGTAATGGACCGGACGGGAGAACTTGTGGTGGCCATGCTCAACATGAAGTTTTTATTTTTATGGACTATTAATTTTTAAGTACTCCGAATTATTTGGATTTACTTGATGTAATAAGGCCATAAGGCCATAGTGCACTATTTTATTTCTGTTTTTATTTATTATGTTACGAAATTTTTATTAAGTTAAAGATTAAGTAATTTACTTTAAATGTATTCTATATGTTTTATCACCTAAAATTTAAAAGGGTTTTCATTATAAAACGATTTTGTTTTATACTCGAGCCTAACCCAAAACAATATTTCTTTCAAAACACACTATTTTCCCAAAGTAACAAAAGAACTTTGAACCGGTTTACTTGAGGAACATACCAAATCTGGTCAAAGCTCGTGGGCCGGGTTTTGGGTGTTTCAATTGGAATGGATGTGTAACACCTTATACCCAACCCATTTTACTAGACCCAAATATACGATGTCACAATACTCAAATACTTAACAAAAATTTTACATTTGGTGAAAACCATACGTAACATACTTCTTATATGTTTTTATTATTTTATTTTTGTCTAAGTCAAAAGATTTTAAAGAAAACATTTCTTAATTACAACAGATTCTCAAAAGTAGTATAAGACATTCCAACTTAAATCTTTGTAAAACCAGACTTAACCTTGGCGTAGATTACTATTTGCCATATTCCCAAGAGTGCCCCTTTGTATGTAACACCCCCATACTCGACCCGATCGCCGAGACCGAGCACCGGAATGATACATTGTTGTCAAGGCAACTTCAGAGAAATTCAGTTCAAATACTCTTCCTAATCTAGTTACTAGAAAATTTTGTAGTTAGTATTAAATTTATAAATTACATTCCAAGCTTTAATTGATTTTTTGTTAGCTCTATTTAATTTTTATTGACCACTTAGGACCTATTACAAACTTTTTTTCTAACATCAAAGGCATCGTCGTGGCATCAGATGGCCACGCCGTGACATGCACTCTGTTTTTCTCAATTTCTCCAAGTTTTCAATTTTTTTTATAATCTAGTACTTACTTCCTATTCCACTTTTTACTTCATTTGCGAATCATTCATATAACTTATTCTCAACTCTTAGCATCATATATTCACACTAAAATACAATATTTACACTTTATTCAATTTAATTACTATATCATGAAATTCACTATTATTCCTATGCTTCTATTTCTCGTTCAACTCTATTTGATTCTCAATCAAATTTATAAGATCGCCACAACTATCAAAGTTTTACAATTCATTTAAACTATTCTTATGTGTTAGTAATTCTTAAAATAATTTCTTAGCATCATACTCTTCCACTATTTTTCCTCCTCCTCTCCATTCTACATCCTTTCTATATGAATTTATATGATAATTTATGTCTTTTAGTATTGTATGCCTATATGCAACATTAATTTTAATTTTACTAAATACATAATTTTAGCAAAGTTGTTCACTTGCGTAACAGTCACTAAATTATTTATATCTCAATCTACAGAATTCAAAAATGACACAAACTTTTTGTTTTTGAAACTAGACTTATTTAAGTTTTTACTATAAAAATTTTAGAATTTATTACTCAGCCAATAGATACAGTTTATTCCTCAACTCTTCCCCTATTTTGCTTCTAGGCAACAATGACACTTCATCACTAAAAATTAATTATCTTTCACTAAAAGTCTCATAATATGTTTCCATTTATTTCACTTGAAAATAGACTAATTAATATTTTATTTATATAAATTTAATCACCTAAACATTTTTGAACAATTTATTACGATTTTTCAAAGTTAGAACAGGGGACCCCAAAATCATTCTGACCTTATCTTACAAAAATTATTATATATCATAATATACAATTTAATTGTTTACACAGTTTATTCTATGAAAAATTAGTCTCAATAATATTTAATTACATATTTTATTCAACCTATAATTCAATTTTTACAATTTTTGGTGAATTTTTAAATTTGAATCATTATTCTATCCAGAAACTATTCTATTTATTTTAGTGATAATGTCTATTTTTTATTCTTTGCATTAAATTTCATTTAATCATAAATAATCATTATAATTTTTATTATTATTCAATTTAGTCATTTATATTTATATATTAATGTCATATTAATTTCTTTATCTTGAAGCTTCTCATGATACAAATCATATTTTTCTCGTTCACTTGAACTTTGATGTTCCTACATAATACATCATCAATTACTTTCTACCTCTACTATTTCAATTAAAATTTAACTTATCATGCATTTTGATTATAACATTTTTTACACAACTCATAAAAATAAAAGTAAAAAGTTAATATGAAAACTTACCTTTTTTCACAAGAATGCCTTCTCTTATGCTTTTCTTCCATTTCTTTCTCAACTTCATCACTATCCTTCTCTTCTCTTTTAATTTTCTTCACTTACATCTACTAGTTTCTTGCTTCTAAATTATGGAACTTACTCTCTAGGATTTCTATTTCATCTTTCTTCTTTGTTGCCTACGAAAATTTCCACTAATTTTGATTGAAATAGTAGGATTTCATGACAAATAACTAAATTGTAAAGAAATCAAAGTTTCTCTATTCCTCCATTCTTCCTCACATTGGAAAGATGAAGAGTTTTTCTTCATCTTTCCTCCCTTTTATATCAATATTTTTATAATTAAAATATTAATAAATATCTAATTAAATTTTATTAATATAATATTTTTATTCAAAAAAATATCAAAAAATATCACCAACATAATCATTATATTCTAGAATTATCTCTCTTGCTAATTGACCATTTTACCCTTTATGATATTTCAAAATTCCATCCGTGAATCATCACATAATTTGATAAAATTACAATTTAGTCCCTCTTATTTCTTCTACTTATTCAATTTGGTCTTTATTAATCCATTTTCCATATTTTCTATACCCTTCCACCCTTAAGATATTTGCACTATTGGCCCTTTAGTTTTTCCATATTTATACTTTAACCCCTCGCATGTTAAATATTTACACTTAGACCACATAACTTTTCAATTCTATGATTTAGTCCATAGCTCAAATTAATATTTTACAACATACTTCTTATTTCATTTTTCTCTAACATCCATTATCTTTTACTTTCTTTATATATTTTTTTCACTAAATATCTATCTCATATTATTATCGACCAAGGGGTTTTGGGGATGTTACACTGTATGCATAATATCGCTCTAAGAATAGTCACTTTAGCTCATTCCTGGCTTAGTCCCTTCTAGCATACTAGTTCAATCTTAAGAACCTGTATTACTAATAGACGCTCGTAACTTCAACGGAACTTAGTGAGTCTCAACCAATATTACCTTTAAGCATTATTGTTGAATTCCTCCACTTTAAGATTCTGGACTTTCTTTCAGGCTTTGGCGGATACTTTTCTAATTCCTGGAGGATAACCATACATCAATCTCTACACTTCACCACCTTATGCACATTCTGCCCTATGGGTGGATCACAATCTTCACACTATATTGCGGATCATAATTCACAATGTCTTTGAAGTTAGAAGTTGGATACATTTCTCAGAATGATATACATACGAATACTACTTTTAACGGATTCTTATGTTGGCTCTAGTGGCTGTAAGAATATCAGTCACATCGCATCTTCAAGTCAACCTAGACAATGAAATTATTCCAATGAATGCAATATTATAGATCATCCAAAAGAATCCCAGATGACTTAGATACATAATGTGAAAGTTCCTAGGTTTGGCGGACACTTACGCCAACCATAATTCTGGATACACCAAGCACTTTGTCTTGGTGGATTACAATGGTGGGTTCATTAGTCGGGTATACTGCCAAAAATTCTTTCAGAAAATGCCTTAAAGGCATACCCAGATCTCGCCACAAAAGCAGACTAACAACTTGCCACTTAGGCATTACAAAATTCACCTTACAAGCTTTCTAGATAACTCTGCCACTAAAGTTCTGTTTGGTTTGCCACCAAGGCATCACATAACAGTTGTGTTTAACGAGATGGATTTTTCTTAAACCCAGCATCACCTGAGGTTTGCTCATCATCACCCTCGGGACACGTAGAAATCCTATTTGACAAATGGGCTCATCCGCCATTTCCAGAATGTGTCATGGCTATCGTCTTTTCACATATCTACCATACTAGCCTTTTTTCATGTTTACTATCCTGGTGAACCTCGTGTTTACAATCCTGGTGGACTACATTTTCACCATATTCGCCTTCATTTTTACTATCCCAGCGAATATCTTCAAAGTACCATGACAGGGTCCATTATCATCTCACATATTTTTCCCGACACTCCACCCGAACCCACTTACTCCAACCTTACTTTGTCATCCAAAATTCTTTTAAGCATAATAAACACATTTACATAGACTTCACTCATACCCATAGCAGAATCATACTTCCCAACACATAATTTCCATGCATGGTTACCATACATCATCATATTCATACAGCGCATCATACACTTCATTTACCTACGTGAAGATGCTTCACAGAAATCACCCATACACGTATATAATACAACTCCTAAAGAAAACATGCACAACTACAAGGACATCAACCATACGAATATTTATCATAAAACAACATGCAGGATTCGAGTCTAGAGACTCACGGAAGACCCACATTTACCTTGGCCTGTGGCTTCTATTTTGATCATTCTTCCTGATCTAGCATCAACAACTCCTTAAAAGAATCATGAAATTTCCATTAGTCTTCAATAATTGCAACATGCAGAGCTATAAAGACTTTCCAGAATATTGAATCATCCACGGATTACACAAAATCTTATCTCTAGTTTAATGAAGAAGAATAGAACATTTAGGTTAAAAAATAAAAAAGAACCAAAATGTAGAGCAGAAAGAAAAACCATCTGAAATGCCTCCCTCCTTCACTATATATATATATTCTCGATCCCCTTTAGTGGATTTTGATTAGTAATGATACTTATTGAAATTTTTCTTTGATTTCCATACAAAAATTAGAAGAAAAATAAAAGAAAATTCAGCGAAGATCGATGTTACTGATTGACTAGTCATAGGAGGGTCAAATTAATCCAGTTGACTCCCAACAAATCCCGTTACGAGAAACAACTTGAATGGTGCTCATGCAAACCGGGTGTACTACACCTTTGCAATAATCAATACTATAACTCGTCAGCAAGCCAGTAGGGCGGCGGATTATGCTACCATAATGCACCAAAACAGCTAACAAACCGGGTGTACTACACCTTTGCAATAATCAATACTATAACTCGTCAGCAAGCCAGTAGGGCGGCGGATTATGCTACCATCCTCCATTTTTGCGGTGTGAAAAGATGTAATATTTTATATTTTATATATAATAGTTATTTTTGTTAAGGTTGTAGTTCTTAGCAAATAGACCATGGACTATCATCTCCATGCAGGACTTTTTTTTTTAAATTCATAAATTTTTTATGAGCTGAAAACGGATATAAGACTTAATTGAATATTTTTCAAAAAAAAAGTCCATGACAAGGAAAAGATGGAGCGATAGTAGTTGAAAACCCAATAAATGCCTTGTGGTGAAAATTTGTGTTAAGTTTTATTTTTCATTTTTTTCCTAGAAATAGAACCATGGAAATAGCTGGCAATTTTATTTTAAAAGTTTGGTAATGAGAAAATACATGTGTTGTATTGTTCCATTCACATCTTTAGGTTATTCGATTGCTGTGAGAAGTGTGGTAATGAGAATGTGCATGTCTAAGATTGGCTCTGATAAGTAAACACTTAGGTTTTAAGTGGTCAAATATGACTCACCTTCTTTTCCTAGGACCCTACCTGGTGTACAGTTCACATACACTTCTTTGGGTTTTCCCTTAAAAGAAAAACTGTAGAGAATAAAAATTATTTTTTTTATGATTAATTGATTCTTGTGAATAAATGAGTAAGAATATTATAAAATTGTCATAGCATGTCATGCATATATTGGAAGAATGTTATATAGATTAGGTAAGAATGTAACTCGGATTATTATATGATCATTCTTAAAATTTGGGATAAAAACCATACATGTGTTTAAAATATTAAGTGAGATAAGGTCCTTGAACAAGACCTACGACCTCCATTAATGGTCCCTAAGTGATAGCATGATAAAGTTTAGAGTCAGTTCTTACCCTGGCTGCACCCCAAGGTAAACTTTATCATGTGGGTTCACTAGATGGGATTTCCTTTTAAGGACAACTAGTCATGCATGACTCTCAGTGAGATTTTCTCAAGATAACTTACAAATGAAAGCATGTTCATTATGGGTGTTATGTTAATGGTTACACACTAAAGATCATCTATTATTAAATAGTCCCCAAGAAACGATGACCAAACGTTAAATGGTCATTGGCTCATGTGGAGTCTTGAGAATTAAGATTCACGAACTGATTGGATGTAATCCATGTTCTTGCTAGTTAATCATGGGACCCCAATGTAACACCCCAAACCTGACCCACAAGCCCTGACCGGATCTGGTATGTCACTGCGGAAAAACGTTTGAAAATATTTTGATTTAAAGGCGGAGTAAATAAATTTATTGTCTTTAGAAAGGAAAACCTTGTGTATTTAAAATTTCGAAATAAATTAAGTTGTTACCAAATTCCCGGATTAAAACTTTATCATATAAATATAGATAAAGGAAATAAAATCATTTGCAATTAATATTTAAATTGTCAATCCATAATAAAACATAATAATAAAGATACTTAGTAAAAATACTTAAAAAACTTTCAGGGCCTTATTACAACTCGAACTAATAAAATAAGAATGAGATAAAAATAAACCAAGGTCTATGTAAACTAAGTTTTCCATTGCATGGCCACCTCGAGTCCATCCGGCTCCTCATCCGCGATCTACGAGTCACCTGAAAAAGTTAAGGGAGAAGGTGAGTCACCAAGACTCAATGTATAACCCCTCTCCCGATTAATATAATAGCTTACACAGATCATAGTTAAGTATAGCATGCACCCAACCTAGCCATCCATAACTCCTTTTCCTACCCCATGTGGTACCAAACCACTGGTGGTGCCAAACCACTGGTGACCCAAAGTCACGATATCCATCAACAGTGTGGTGCCAAACCACTGGTGACTCAATGTCACGAATAATAAGTTGTGGGGCCAACCCACGTGTGATACCAAATCACTGGCGACAATCCCGTAATATCAATCGTGGGGCCAACCCACTGTGGTGCTAAGCCACTAGGACGAGTCGCTATGAGGTGCCAAACCTCTGGTGAGCCAAAGTCACGAAATGTGGTACCAAACCACTGGTGTCTAAAGACACGGATATCATTTCCCCGTCCACTCATATCACCCACCATAAGACAATGTGCATAAAATAGCGATCATGCCAATCATGCTTAAATAATAACACACTGAATTTATTAAAGGCCATATTTTCATATACCATATATACCAAATATGTCATGCATCAACATGCATCATATAATAAGCTCATATCGAAATGGACTTACCCGAGTCCTTGCTCATACCCTTACGGTATCAATCCAGATCTACACATATCCGGTTTAACACATACAGTTTATTAACAATTTATTAGTTATGAAGTGTGTAAGTACACACCTGTTACTAACACGAGTCCTAGATCCTGAAGATCCAATCTACTGCGCTAGATCCTTTGACCCTATATTCGGCCAACATCAAAGTTAGTGACATAGGCCTATTCGGCTATAATAACTAAATCCCGAAGGCTCATTTGTGGCACTTACCTTGAACCGATTTGGTTTCCAACCAAATCCCGAAGCCACACACTGGATTCCTTGCAATCGGCCAAACCTTAGATCCATACAACAATTAGCTTTCGGCTTCTCCAAGTATCTAATGAGTAGACTTCAAAGAGAATTCCTTACTAGAGACTTACCAAATCGATTAGCAGAGAATGGAGGGTCAGATCTACTGCTTTGAAAATCCCAGAGTTCCTAGATAAAATCGATTTCAAAAAGTGGTTAGCCAAACCATCAACAAATGCCGGATTTTGGCTTTCCCCTTCATCTAAGTCGACAGAGAAAAAGAAAATATGGGGGGAGGGTTTCGGCAAACACTTACCCCTTACAAACCGATTGAAGAAGAAATCCCGAAAAGAACCTATGCCCTCCTGATATTCGGCCAAAGCAGATCTAATAGAAGAGAGAAGATTTTGGCAAAAGAATGGAGTAGATTCGGCTAGAGGACAAGAAGAAAATAATGAAGAGGAAGATAGGGAATTCCGCAAAGAAAAGGGTAAAGAGGGTTTCAATTTTGAGCAAAGAAGAAAGAAAAAAATAGATGGAAGATGAGAGAGTAAGGGAGATTCGGCTATTCACTTGGGAAAAGAAAAAAAATAAGTCCAAGCTAAAGAGTTTAGGCTAGCCGAAATTGTCATCTTTCACTCTGCCTTAGTCTCCAAATCATTTACTTCTCTTCAACAAGGAGTCCTGGATTTCGGCAAGCTCCCTGAATCACTCTTGGCCAACCGTTTTAAATTATTCAAATATAATCCCTTTTATCTAAAAGAATTTGAGTTGAGCACTACTCTCTCCTTCCTTGCCGTCAAAATAAAAAGCGAGAAAGGGGGAGTTCTCATACTCGAACCTAGGCTCCCTTGCTCCCCTTGGTGGCGTCAGTTCCAGAACTTAAGTGGCACCTCCTTGCCACTTTTCCTAGGCCTTACTTGTGTCTCATATTCCCTTTTTTAAAACTCCTAACACCTATTTACTATGGCTCCTTCTTTCTTAAAGCTTAATGTGAAATTTTTTTACCACTCGAACCTACTCAAGGCCTATAGCTAAGTCCTATTACACCACAAATAGCATCACAGCAATCCAATCATATGCACAACAATAGAATCACAAATAACCCCTAATTCAGGATGTTACAGTTCCACCCCCCTAAAAATAAATTTCGGCCTTGAAATTACCTGATCAGAAAAGCTGGGGGTATTGCCGCCTCATCACATCTTCGGGTTCCCACGTGGCCTCCTCCGTACCATGGTTTCGCCATAGTACTTTCACCAAAGGTATTGACTTCCTACGTAGAACTTTGACATCCCGATCCAAAATCTGGACTGGTTCCTCCTCGAAAGATAAGTCCGAGTTCACCTCAATCTATGCCACCGGCACGACGTGTAATGGATCTGACCGATATCGCCTAAGCATTGACACATGGAAGACGTCATGAATCTGTCTTAATTCTGCCGGTAACTCGAGCTGATAAGCTACCGGTCCCACTCGCTTTAACACTATATATGGCCCGATAAACCTAGGGCTTAGCTTCCCTTTTCGTCCAAATCTCAATACCTTGTTCCACGGTGACACCTTAAGAAAAACTCTATCTCCCACTGCAGATTCCATTTCCTTGCGCTTAAGATCCGCATAAGACTTCTGCCTATCCGATGCTTCCTTGAGACGAGCTCGAATCACCTTAACTTTATCTTCAGTTTCTGCCACCAACTCCGGACCCAAAACATGTCGTTCACCTAATTCCGTCCAACATGTAGGAGTACGGCATTTCCGTCTATACAGTGCCTCATACGGTGCCATCTGGATGATCGCTTGATAAATATTGTTATAAGCGAATTCCGCCGACGGTAAATACTCCTCCCAACTACCACTGAAATCCAGAACACAGCCTCTTAGCATATCCTCTAAGACCTGAATCACCCTTTCCGATTGTCCGTCAGTTTGCCGGTAAAAATCTGTGCTGAAATCTAACCTCGATCCCAAAGCCTGATGCAAAGCTCTCCAAAACCTTGACGTGAACCTCGGATCCCTATCCGAGATAATTGATATTGGCACACCATGCAACCTTACGATCTCGGCCACATACAACTTCACTAGCTTCTGAAGCAAATAATCCACCCTCACCGGTATGAAATGAGCTAACTTGGTCAGTCGATCCACAATCACCCAGAATGAGTCCTTCTTACTAGGCGTAAGGGGTAGCCCACTGACAAAGTCCATGGTGATTCTTTCCCATTTCCACTAAGGGATCTTCACCGGTTGCAGTAAACCTGATGGCAACTGATGTTCAGCCTTGACCTGCTGACACGTCAGACACTTCCCCACAAACTCAGTTACCTCTCGCTTCAGCCCTGGCCACCAAAACTGGCTTCGCAGGTCTTGGTACATTTTGCTACGTCCAGGATGCATAGCATATGGGCTGCTATGGTCATCCTAAAGAATTCTTTGCCTCAACTCCACATCCTTCGGCATACACGCTCACCCTTGAAAACACAGTACTCCGTCACTAGACAAACTGTACCCTTCTAAACCACCATCTTGAAGTTGCAATCTCCGAGCATCCAAACTCTCATCTGCGAACTGTTTCTCCTTAATCTCCTTGATCCAAGTCGGCTTAACTTGCAATTCTACCAAAAGACTTCCATCGTCATACAGACTGAGGTGAGCAAACATTTCCCTTAAGTCTGACACGACCTTCCGGCTCAACGCGTCAGCCACCACGTTAGCCTTGCCCGAATGATACTCTATTGAACAGTCATAGTCCTTCAACAGTTCAATCCATTGGCGCTATCTCAAGTTCAAGTCCTTCTGCATCAAAAGATACCTCAGACTTTTGTGATCCGTGTAGACTATCGACTTCTCTCCGTACAAATAGTGTCTCCAAATTTTCAAAGCGAAGATTACTGCCGCTAACTCCAAGTCGTGTGTCGGATAGTTAACCTCATGCGGTCTTAGCTGTCAGGATGCATAAGCCACTACTTTCCCCTCTTGCATCAACACACATCCCAAACTAGTATGGGATGCATCACAATATACCGTGAATAACTTCCCTGCCTCAGGTTGTACCAGAACCGGAGCTTCTGTCAGAATCTTCCTTAGCTTGTCAAAACTTTCCTGCTATTTCTCCGACCATACAAATGGAACCCCTTTCCTTAATAACTTAGTCAACGGTGCCGCGATCAAAAAGAATCCTTCCACAAATCTCCGATAGTATCCTCGCAAAATTACTAGAAAACTCGAATTTACGCCCACCGACCTAGGCGGTTTCCAATCCAACACCGCTTCAATCTTGCTAGGGTCCACTCTAATCCCTTCGGCTGAAACTACGTGACCTAAGAAAGCCACCTCCTTAAGCCAAAATTCGCACTTACTGAATTTGGAAAATAACTGCTTCTCTCTCAGTACTTGTAGAACTACTCGCAAATGCATGTCATGATCCTCCTCTGTCCTTGAGTACACCAATATGTCGTCTATAAACACCACGACAAAATCGATCCAAGCATCTTCTTTGAAACACCCTATTCATTAAGTCCATGAATGCTGCTGGTGCGTTGGTCAACCCAAACGGCATCACCAAAAACTCGTAATGCCCATACCGAGTACGGAATGCTGTCTTGTGAACATCAACCTCCTTCACTTTAAGTTGATGGTATCCCGACCTAAGATCTATCTTTGAGAAAACTGATGCACCCTTAAGTTGATCAAACAAGTCATCAATCCGGGGCAATGGATACTTATTTTTGATCGTTAACTTGTTTAGTTGGCGGTAGTCTATACACATTCGCATTGTATCGTCCTTCTTCTTAACAAACAGCACGGGTGCTCCCCACGGAGATATACTTGGTCGGATAAACCCTCGGTCCAACAGCTCTTGGATTTGAGCCTTCAGCTCCACCAATTCCTTCGGTGCCATTCGGTATGGTGCTATAGACACTGGCGCCATTCCGGACAACAAGTCAATACCAAATTCAACTTCCCGATCCGGAGGCAGACCCGGAAGTTCTTCTGGGAATACATCAGCGAATTCCCTCACTGTTCGGACATTCTCCACTGCTGACTCCTTAGCCTTCAAGGCACATATTCGAACCAGAAACGCCTCACAACCCTTCCTGACCATTTTCTCTGCCTTAAGTACGGAGACCACATTTGATAGATATTCCCTCCTAATACCTATCATTACCACCTCCTCGCCTTCCATTGTCCTCAACACCATGCGCTTAGCCACGCAATCCAAACTGGCTTGGTACTTCACCAGCCAATCCATTCCAAGAATCAGATCGAAATCCTCAAACGGCAGCTCCATCAAATCCGCTAAGAACACTACCCCTTGAAATTCTAGGGGTACATCCCTATACAATTTATTTACTTCTATAGAGTGACCTACAGGGCTAATTACTGTCATCTCCCTAGAAGCAGTCTCAAAGTCTAGGTTCATAGTCTCTATTATGCTACTAGCAACATATGAATGCGTCGAACCCACATCAATCAATGCAACATATGGAAATCTAAAAATTAGGAACGTACCGGTTATGACCTCCGGTGCATCACCCTTCTCTCGACACCTCGCTGCGTAGACTAACCCAGGCTGCCTTGCCTCTGTGTTGCCTGCGCCTCTGCCCGGTGTTCCACGGCCTCGACTAGGACCATTGCCTCCTCGACCATTACAACGACCCCTCTGTGGTGGTGGTCCTTCATTTCTAGCCTGAGCACGGTTTTGACCTTCTGGCTGATTCTTAGCTAACTTCCGAGGGCAATCCCTCACACGGTGATCCAGCGACCCGCACTCGAAGCATCCTCTTTCACCGGTCCAACATCCTCCCTAATGTGATTTCCCACAGCGGTTACACTGAGCCGGTCTCTGATTAGTAGCTATGGGCCTCCCTGTCTGATTTGGCACACTCTACCTAGCCCTCTTCTGCGCATTATTGCCCGATCCAGACGATCCAAAGCCTCTCTTCTGTTTGTTCCTTTCGTGGTTCTATCTCACGGACTCCTTAATCCCTTTGGCTACCTTAGCCTTTTCCACTAGGACAGAAAACTCACGCCCCTACTGTGGAGCAATCAGCAACCTCAGATCATCCCTAAGTCTGTCCTCAAAACGGACACAATGTTCGTGCTCCGTTGACACAATTCCCCGAGCATAGCGGCTCAGCCTTAAAAATTCTGCTTCATACTCTGACACAGACTTATTCCCTTGAACCAACCTCAAAAATGCTTTCCGCTGCGCATCAATGTAGCTGGTCCCCACATACTTCTTCTGGTATGCTGTTTTGAAGTACTCCAAAGTAAGATCATCCGCCGCAGTACCATCCCGGACCGTGAGCCACCACTGGTATGACTCATCCTTGAGAAGCGACACCACTCCCTTCAGCTTCTCCTCAGCGGTCAGATCTAGATCATCTATGATCCTCTCAGTTGACTCCAACCAGTATTCAGCCGTACTGGGTGCCACACCAGATACGCCACGAAATACCTCAGCTCTATTGGCACGAAGTCACTCAGGTACCGACTTTCGAGCTCCCGAATTTCCTCCTGCACCAGCCACCAACTCAAGGACTCGTAACACAGCCTGCGACACAGTATCATCCCCCGTCGGAGCTTGCTGTTCAACACCAACAGTTGGTGGTGGTGGTGGCGGTGGCACCTCATTGTCAGACCCCTGACCCGATCTAACGGGTTCTGACACAGTCATTCTTCCTCTACTGCGTCCACGACGGCCACGTCCTCTAGAACTCATTTCTATTGTCGCGATCTGATTTAAAAAGTTTTATGAATTAGTACTTGTTTCGCTAATTATCCGCGAAGAAATTTTATGGATAGAAATTCAGTAGTGGTTCTTTCGATTCAATCAAAGTTTTCATGTCTTCTATCGTAGCTCAGAGAAGTACATTCATTCAAACATTCATTCAGTGACATCCATTCCATAGTATCTCCCATACACATTCACTCTTCGGACATTTCTGTCCGTTCCTATCCTAGGGGTAGTTTCGTCATTTGTCCTACAGGGGTATTTTCGTAATTTTTCAAAATAAGGTTCCTTGTTGATTTTGTCAATAAGGGTATTTTGGTAATTTTACGTTCTCAGGGTATTTTTGGAAATTTGAAATCCAGGGGTATTTCGGTAATTTTAAAACTCAGGGGTATTTTGGTAATAAACCAGGGTAAATTTGTAAAGTTTAATAATTCAGGGGTATTTCAAAATTTGTGAAACTTTGAGGGTTCTTTTCGAGAATTTGCTTCCTATTTTGGTGATATTGCAAAAATTTTGGAAGTTAGGGTCATTTCGGTAATTTTGTAAGTTAGGGGCAATTTCGTAATTTTCCAAAATCAAGGTGTTTTGATATTTTGCAAATTAGGGTTTGTTGAACATTTTATAAAGTAATGAAATGTTGATAAAAACTGTGAGTATTTTGGAAATTCCATAAACCAAGGGCATTTTTTGTAATTTTACCACTAGGGGTATTTTTGTAATTTTATAAATCAAAAATTTTTCGGAAATTTTTTTTGTAAAAATGGTCTTCACAAATTAAAAAGGTAATTTTAAGAGTTTTAAAACTAGGGTTTTTATAAAAACACGGCTAGTTCCCTTTCGGGTTTTAGTTATTATGTTTAGCCTATGACCGGGTCCTCTTAGTTAGGGTGAACCGAAGCTACACACCAGGTAGGATTCCTGCGAAGAGGAGGTGAGTCACTAGGACTACTTAAGTACCAGGCCCTTCCGGATCCAATCCTAGCAATGCGCACAGGGGTTGCCACACCCTGACTCGGCGACTTAGCCATCGGTTTGTTTAATTAGGCCCTTAAGTCTTATGTAAGCGTTGGGGAAAACTAATCCTAGGGTTCAAGTACTTATCATGCTAATCTACGTTCCATTCCATTTCTACCCTTATCAAGTATTCACAGAACAATCAGAGATTCTTAGCTGGGCGGATTGGTGCCGGAGACTCGATGCCATGCTGTTCAAAACAAAAACCATTTTCATAATATTTCACAGAGGCCTACCAAAAACATTTTGGGCCCTGGGCCACACAGCCGACTTTTGAACCGGGCTCTGATACCAATTTTGTAACACCCCAAACCCGGCCCACAAGCCCTGACCGGATCTGGTATATCACTGCGGAAAAATGTTTGAAAATATTTTTGATTTAAAGGTGGAGTAAATAAACTTATTGTCTTTAGAAAGGAAAACCTTGTGTATTTAAAATTTCGAAATAAATTAAGTTGTTACCAAATTCCCGGATTAAAACTTTATCATATAAATATAGATAAAGGAAATAAAATCATTTGCAATTAATATTTAAATTGTCAATCCATAATAAAACATAATAATAAAGATACTTAGTAAAAATACTTAAAAACTTTCAGGGCCTTATTACAACTCGAATTAATAAAATAAGAATGAGATAAAAATAAACCAAGGTCTATGTAAACTAAGTTTTCCATTGCATGGCCACCTCGAGTCCATCTGGCTCCTCATCCGCGATCTACGAGTCACCTGAAAAAGTTAAGGGAGATGGTGAGTCACTAAGACTCAATGTATAACCCCTCTCCCGATTAATATAACAGCTTACACAGATCATAGTTAAGTATAGCATGCACCCAACCTAGCCATCCGTAACTCCTTTTCCTACACCGTGCGGTACCAAACCACTGGTGGTGCCAAACCACTGGTGACCCAAAGTCATGATATCCATCGACAGTGTGGTGCCAAACCACTGGTGACTCAATGTCACGAATAATAAGTTGCGGGGCCAACCCACGTGTGATACCAAATCACTGGCGACAATCCCGTAATATCAACCGTGAGGCCAACCCACTGTGGTGCTAAGCCACTGGGACGAGTCGCTACGAGGTGCCAAACCTCTGGTGACCCAAAGTCACGAAATGTGGTACCAAACCACTGGTGTCTAAAGACACGGATATCATTTCCCCCTCCACTCATATCACCCACCATAAGACAATGTGCATAAAATAGTGATCATGCCAATCATGCTTAAATAATAACACACTGAATTTATTAAAGGTCATATTTTCATATACCACATATACCAAATATGTCATGCATCAACATGCATCCTATAACAAGCTCATATCGAAACGGACTTACCCGAGTCCTTGCTCATACCCTTACGGTATCAATCCAGATCTACACATATCCGGTTTAACACATACAGTTTATTAACAATTTATTAGTTATGAAGTGTGTAAGTACACACCTGTTACTAACACGAGTCCTAGATCCCGAAGATCCGATCTACTGCGCTAGATCCTTTGACCCTATATTCGGCCAACATCAAAGTTAGTGACATATGCCTATTCGGCTATAATAACTAAATCCCGAAGGCTCATTTGTGGCACTTACCTTGAACCGATTTGGTTTCCAACCAAATCCCGAAGCCACACACTGGATTCCTTGCAATCGGCCAAACCTTAGATCCATACAACAATTAGCTTTCGGCTTCTCTAAGTATCTAATGAGTAGACTTTAAAGAGAATTCCTTACCAAAGACTTACCAAATTGATTAGCAGAGAATGGAGGGTCAGATCTACTGCTTTGAAAATCCCAGAGTTCCTAGATGAAATCGGTTTCAAAAAGTGGTTAGCCAAACCATCAACAAATGCCGGATTTCGGCTTTTCCCTTCATCTAAGTCGACAGAGAAAAAGAAAATATGGGGGCAGGGTTTCGGTAAACACTTACCCCTTACAAACCGATTGAAGAAGAAATCCCGAAAAGAACCTATGCCCTTCTGATATTCGGCCAAAGCAGATCTAATAGAAGAGAGAAGATTTCGGCAAAAGAATGGAGTAGATTCGGCTAGAGGATAAGAAGAAAATAATGAAGAGGAAGATAGGGAATTCGGCAGAGAAAAGGGTAAAGAGGGTTTCGATCTTAAGCAAAGAAGAAAGAAAAAAATTGATGGAAGATGAGAGAGTAAGGGAGATTCGGCTATTCACTTGGGAAAAGAAAAAAAAATAAGTCCAAGCTAAAGAGTTTAGGCTAGCCGAAATTGTTATCTTTCACTCTGCCTTAGTCTACAAATCATTTACTTCTCTTCAACAAGGAGTCCTGGATTTCGGCAAACTCCCTGAATCACTCTTGGCCAACCGTTTTAAATTATTCAAATATAATCCCTTTTATCTAAAAGAATTTGAGTTGAGCACTACTCACCCCTTCCTTGCCGTCAAAATAAAAAACAGAAAAGGGGAATTCTGCTACTCGAACCTAGGCTCCCTTGTTCCCCTTGGTGGCGTCAATTCCAGAACTTAAGTGGCACCTCCTTGCCACTTTTCCTAGGCCTTACTTGTGTCTCATATTCCCTTTTTTAAAACTCCTAACCCCTATTTACTATGGCTCCTTGTTTCTTAAAGCTTAATGTGAAATTTTTCTACCACTCGAACCTACTCAAGGCCTATAGCTAAGTCCTATTACACCACAAATAGCATCACAGCAATCCAATCATATGCACAACAATACAATCACAAATAACCCCTAATTCAGGATGTTACACCCAAGGCGACATGATTGATGGGTATGAGAATGATCGTAGTAACGGAACAATGTTTTCAAGGTTTTAATACAAGATGAATGCATCATACTGCATTCTTGATATGTTGCTGAAATGAAAATATTTGCTTAATACAAAGATAGAAATTAGTGAATCTTTATTGTTTTTTTGGATCAAATTTGTTTCCTACTCCTCTTATTAGCATTCTTACTAAGAACAAATTGAATAGGGATAACTTTTGAGAATAGAAATGGAACTTACTAATAGTTATTAGCTATGAGAAACGCAAATTTGTCCTTGACGATCCTTACCCACCTAAAGCTCAGCCTAAAATGATAAATCATTGAAGAGATTTTGACTCGATTTCTCGATGTTTTATGTTAGCGAGCATGAGTAGTGTGTTGCAAAAACAACACGAGCATTTTCGTACTACTAAAGAGATCATGAAAAATTTGGAGGATTTGCTCGGAGGTCAAGTCACATTGGCTCGATAATTCGCCATTACAAATTTGATGAACTCTCAGCAGAAATCTGACGCTCCGATCAAAAAACATGTGCTTAAGCGTAGGGGATTCTCTATGGAAGCGAAGGACAATGGGGTTAAATTAGACGTGAACACTCAGATTGAAATAGTGTTCAAATCCTTGATCAATGAGTTTGTTGGCTTTGGGGTCGCTTACAGCTTAGGGAACAAAGCGCTTACCTTGACTCAGCTCATGAAGGAATTACAATACTATAAGTTTATGTTGAATGGTTGTAAGCTGGTTTAGGAGAAAGTTGAGGAAAACCTAGTTGTAGGCCCCTCATCCTTTAAAAAGAAGCAGAAAGCTATGGGAAAGAAGAAACCAACTAAGTCTTCAGTTCCACCTCGTGTGGATCAGAAAAAGAGTAAGACGTCAAAGGATCCTAAAAATATCAAATGTTTCTTTTGCAACAGAAAAAGGCACTTCATATGAAATTGCAAAGAGTATTTAGAATATTTAGCCGAAAAGGGAAAATTTATAGAACTTCTTGTGATTGAAGCGTGCTTAGTGGAAGAATCAATTGACAACTAGGTTATTGATTCTGGAGCCACTAACCATATATGGGTTTCTTTATAAGGGTTCAACAAAACAAGAAGTCTGCGTGACAAAAGTCTTTCGTTGCAAATCAGAGATGGGAGCTATGTTTTAGCCAAAGCAGTAGGAGAAGTTATTTTACATTTTGATAATTTTAGGAAGATTATTTTAAAAGACATATTTTATGTACATTATTTTAAGAGGAACTTAATTTCTGTAGCATGTTTATTTAATGACAGTTATTTCGTGACATTCAATAAATGGACTGTTATTCATAGAAATTTTATTTAATTTGTAATGCATGGATGGAAAACAATCTCTACTTTATCAAACAAAATAATTACTTGATGGTTGAAACTGAAATGGTAAATAAAAAGATTAAAACTTCTCAGTCTAATTAGGGGTACCTATGAAACTAAAGACTTGATCATTGTAACAACCCGGTTTTTGGGCTAGTCGAAACAGTGGATTCGAGACCACAAATCCAGCATAGAAAAATTTGTTTTTATTACATTCCTATGGTCTACGATTTTACAAAATGATTTTGCAAAAATTTCGTTCAAAAATTTTGATGTTTGGGCACTCAATTTAGTAAAAAGGACTAAATTGTAAAAAGTGCAAAAGTTGATTTCTACATGCTAGAGGTGTCTAATTCCTATGAAATTTTAAATTAAAGGTCTTTAGATGGTAATTATACCATTTGTTAAGTTAGTGGACAAAAATGGACATGGTGAGATAAAATTTCAAAGTTTTAAGTGAAGGGTATTTTGGTCATTCCATAAATAAAAGATTAAAAAGGGAAATTAAAGCCAAAATTTGCTCATCTTTCTTCAACCTTGGCTGAAACTTGGGAGAGCACCATAGTTAGGGTTTTGTTATCTTTCAAGCTTGATTGTAAGTACATCCTAGCCCCGTTTTTAATGCTCTTTATGTTTTTGAAGTCGTTATCACTCGATCTACCTATTTCTACCATTAATTTAAGAAAAGATCAAGGTATAGGGTTTGAGCCATGTTGGATATTTGTGTATTTTGATGTCTAATGGTAGATTATGCATGTTTGATGTGTGATAAACAACTTTTGCTAGGTGGTTTTTGATGAAAATGTCAAAAGGATGTATTTGTAAAAATATTATAAAATGTGTGTAGAAGTATGATTAAATGAAAAATATATAAAATAGGATTGTAGGCCTGGGAATCGAAGATATTGAATGGATTTCATTTTTCAAGCCTAGGGGCAAAAATGTAAATATGTCAAAGTTTAGGGGCAAAAATGTAATTTGCCATAATATGATTTTTGGACTGAATTGAATAATGTGAATAATAAATGAGTTAAGTTTGCTATTATAGATCAAGAGAAACAAGGTTTAGACCTCGATCGGGAGAAAAATAAAGTATTTGACGATTAGGTCCCATTCCTACTATTTTTTTACCGAGGTAAGTTTGTATGTAAATGATGCATTGTTATTTATGCTTTAATTGCTTTATTATTATATAAATTGTGATTTACTCTTGAATGAAATTGACAAAGTTTGACAAACGAGAAATCCCAGTTGAACCTTAGGAATATGCAGGATACAAATGTCCTGACATTAGGGTTAATTAAGATTACGTGTAAGACCATATCTGGGATATGGCATCGATATGAGATTTCGTGTAAGACCATAGCTGGGTTATTGGCTTTGATATGAGATCCCATGTAAGACCATATCTGGGATATGGCATTGGTATGGTACTATGTGTGTGAGATTCCCCTTTAGTATTCCAAGTGGTTCAACGGGAAACGTAACGGAAATGTTAACGTTGCGAAAGACCATGGTGTGTTGCCAATTGGTACAGGTATGTACGTAGAACTTATGTCTAATGAGCTCGATATGTGAAGAATCTCTTGGTAAGGTTATGATTGTGCAAGATATGATATTAAGGTTTCTAATAATATCCATGCCAAGTTGGACTATGAGATTTTTAATGACATCTTTATTGATTTGTTTCATGTTAGTTGCATGATAAATGTGTGTTTATGATGCTTATTATTTGCATAGGAACTTACTAAGCTTTAAAGCTTTCTCCCTTTTATTTTTCTTTGTCTTATAGTGTCACCAACCCAGCTCGAGCATCGAAGATTGTCGAAGATCCATTCATACTATCAAATTATCATTTTGGGTACTTATGATTACAATATTTTGAGTTATGGCATGTATAGGGACTTGGTCCTTTTTTTATGTGTCATAATTGATTTGGCCATATGTGTTGGCTTCAATAGTTGATAATTTATTTTTGTAAATGGCCATTTGATATTGGTTAATATCGGTTAGGTATTTATACATATGATGATGTTTTCATGAATGTGGGAAATTGCATGGTTTGATATAGTAAGTATGTGATGTTTGTGTGTGATAAATGATAGCATGTAAATGTTATATGGATACCTTGAGTATGGCTGATTGGGTTGAAAGTATATGCTTGGATTGGTACTATGTTTTGTTGTGTGGGTTGGTGCATAGAAGGGTGGCAAAAAGGCTTGGTAAATAGCCTTATATTTGTCCACACGGATAGACACACGGGTGTGTGTCTAGGCCGTGTGCGACACACAGTCTACCCCACGGGCATGTGTTTCTGCCGTGTGTCCCCTGCACCGTGATTGTTGCAAAATAGAATGCTCAATAATGAGCACACGGGCAGAGACACGGGTGTGTGTCTCAGCCGTGTGGACGGCATAGCCTCGAACAAAGGCGTGTACCCTGGCCGTGGAAGTCTACACCTATTTTATGAAATTATAAAAATTTAATCGATCACATGGCCTAAGCACACGGTCGTGTGACTTGACCATGTGACCTCAATTTGATGATGATGTCATAAACAAAAAGCTCCCTAATTTGATCACGGTCTAAAACACGGGCATGTCCCGAACCCATACGGGCATGTGACCCCTTTTTCATGAAAAATTTTCTAAGTTTTCCAAAAGTTTCCAAAATTCTCAGTTTAGTCCCGAAGCACTTTCGGTGCATGTTTTGGGCCTTGTAGGCTCGTTTTAGGGACAATATGAATGTTTTTGAAAAGTTCTAAATTTGAGTGGAAATTTCTGTCTCGGTTTTGAATGTTTGCCTGTGAATAAGTCTGGTAATGCCTCGTACTCTATCCCGGCCTCGGATACGGGTATGGAGTGTTACAGTCATAATAACCAAGAAAGAATGTAACATCCGGGAGTAGGGCCTATGCATTTTTGTTTAATTGAATGTGAAAGCATGCTTGTGTGTGTCTTGAATGTGTTATGTGAATTTTAGAAACCTTGGAAATGTAAGGAAATATTTTGGAAATGTCCTAGAAATGTAAGGAAATGTCTTGTCTTGGAAATGTAAGGAAATGTCTTGGAAATGTAAGGAAATGTCTTAGAAATGTAAGGAAAGGCTTTAGAAATGTCAAGTTTAAAGTTTAAAAGAGGGACATGAAGCAAGGTGGTCTTAAGAGAAAATGTATGTGAAATATGACATACAAATAGCCTTGGTAAAATGGCTACAAGGCGCCACTTAAGGGCCTAGCAAGTGACGCCACATACATAGGCAAATGGGCCAAGGATCGAGTCGCATGGGAAGCAAATAAAGAATTTTACTTTTGCTACAAGGAGCAGAGAGGTGGACGGCATTAAGGCTCTTAAAAGAGGAGTTTTATTCTCTTTAAAATTTGGCAAATAGATAGATAATGATGGGTTATTATTAGTATTATTTTTATTAAGAGATGAGAGATAATTATTGGATTAAAGTTTTATTAATTTGAATAAGGTGATAATTAAAGAGATAAAGCTATCAAAATGTGGAGAAGTGATGGCCAAGTAAGGGACTTTAAGCTTGGTAATTTCGGCTAAGCTAGGAAAAGGGATAGCCGAATTTCACTTAGCCAAATAGCCTCCCTTTTCGTTGATTCTTTTCCTCTTCCAAAGTCCCTCTTTTCTTCTCTTCTCTTCTATTTGTCAAAGCCGAAAGTTTGCTTGTGTTCTAGCCGATTACTCTATTAAGTCCAAAAGTCGAAGTTGATTGATCCACAACAAGCTAGTCTCCATAGCTGAATATTGCTAAAGGTTCAAGCAAGGATTGCCGATTTCTAAAGTAAGAGTAAGATCTCATTCAGTTTCATCCTTTTTTTCTTTTAAGATTTGCCGAAATCTAGGACTAACCCCATTAATATCTTGTTGTCAAAACTTTGAAGAGATCTTTTGGGATTTATTAAGTGTCGACTACAAGGAAGGAGAAGTACACCATAGGTCGCGTGTTCCCTAGTTATTCGGTGAGTTTCGGGACTTAAAATCCACAAGGTAAGTGTTTATAGCATTCGGCCAAGGCCATGTTTGGTAAATAGATGTGTTTCATTAATTATTCAAAAGCTGAAACTAATCTATTCAAGTAATCTAGTGATTGCCGATTTCAAGAAAGAAGGATACAAAGTTTCCGGCATTTGATTAGACATCAATCGGCACCAAGGTAAGGTTTGAGTTACAACAATCCTAATAAGATTTGGTCTTATAGCCGAATAGGCTCTTTGCTAACATATTAAGGTTGGCCGAATGTAGGGATTTAAGATCTAAGGCATTAGATCAAGCTTTTCGAGATTTCAGTGAATTTGTTAAGCGAATCAGGTGTGTACCCTACACTAAAATCCTAATCGATTTAAGGTTATGTTTTAATACATATGTGTTTAAAAGAATGTGAAAAATATGGCTAAAGTACCATGCTATGGTACAAAGTACTAAGGTACGTTTCCTACTCCTACTAGGATTATGAATATATGTTATATTTAACATGTGAAGAGTGATAAGAATGTGAATTAATGCATGATATGCATGATATGTATGAAATGGGGCATTCGGGTTATATGAAAAGGGGAAGTGAATGTGGTGATCTAAGACCACGATATCTGAATGTGGTGACCTCGGTCACATTATCTGAATGTGGTGACTTAAGACCACAATATCTGAATGTGGTGACTTCGGTCACAATTATTTAATCTGGTGGCTATGCCACGAATTTTATAAGGACGATGAGCACGTCGACTGCAGCGACTGCCTTCGATGGTGTGTAGCGGATGGAGGGTTGACTTAGTAGTCCCCACGGTATGCAGGTTGGTACGGGTGATGTGTAGCGGATGGTAACTAGGCTTGGGCTTGGGAATGCATCATTAATTGTATACTATGATATGAATGTGTATGATTTATTATGCCTGAATCTATTTGGACTTAGTGGTTGTGTACACATTGAGTCTGTTGACTCACCCCGTTGTGGGAACATTTTTTTCAGGTGACGATCAGTAATGGACCGGGTTGGCAGGAGCTTAGTGGTGGCCATGCTCAGCAAGGAATTATTTTATTTTGGACATTTATTTTATTTAAGTACTTTAAATTTATTTTGGAATTGTTTTGATGTAATAAGGCCATAGTGGAACTATTTTACATTTATTTCCATCTAATATGTTCACAAATTTTTATCAATTAAAGTTTAAGTAAATTTCTTTCAAACTAAACCCTAAATGTAATGTTTTGTCACCTAAGATAAAGGGATTTCAATATAAGATAAACCTATTTTCAACTCAAGCCCAACCCAATTCGAACTTTCTCCCAAAATCACTTAAAGTTTTTCAAAGTGCAAACGAATTTGAACTGGTTTTTCCTAAGGAACATACCAAATCTGGCCAAGGCTCGTGGGCCGGGTTTGGGGTGTTTCAAAGAATCAGTAGATTCGTGAAAGATGGTTCCTTAAGTATGCTTAAGGAAGTTAGTCTTCCATAATGTGAATCTTGCTTGGAAGGTAAAATGACTAAAAGGTATTTTCCTATGAAAGGTACAATGGCTAACCTACCCTTAGAACCTATGCACACTGATGTATGTGGTCCCATGAGCATCAGTTCCGGAGGAGGTTACAATTATTACATTACTTTCATCGATGACTATTCTCGATATGGATATGTGCATCTAATGCAGCGCAAAAGTGAAACCTTTGATAAATTTAAAGACTTTCGAGTGAAAGTGAAAAGCAATTAGGTTTATCCATAAAAAATCTTTGGTCTGACCGAAATGAGAAATACTTGTTCGACGAGTTCTTAGGATACCTTATAAGGAATCGGATTTTATCCCAGTTGACTACATCGAGCACTCCACAACAGAATGGCGTAGCTGAGAGAAGGAACAAACCTTTGCTTACATGGTTTATTCAATGTTAAGCTATTCATAATTCCCTAATTCCTTCTAGAGATATGCGATACAAATGGCTTGCTATATTATGAATGATGTTTCAACCAAGTCTCCTTATAAGACACCTTATGAACTGTGGCATGGAAAAAACCCGCTCTAAATCAATTTAGAATATGGGGTTGTCTAGTACATGTTCTGGATAAGCATGTAAAGAAGTTGGATGCACGGATAGAATTGTGCATGTTTGTAGGATATCTAAAAGGAGCAAAGGGTGGATTATTCTACAACGTGAAAGATGATAATATTAAAGTTTCTAGTCATGCTACTTTCCCTAAGGAAAGCTACATTTATAACTTTAAACCTTCAGGTAAAGTGGTACTCGAGGAAGTTTCGGTAGCTGTAGAATAATCACCAAGTTCAATTCTCGAGAAAGTTGTACAAAGACCTGTAATCAATCAACAACATAGGGGAATATGTCGTAGTGAGAGAGTTTCTAAGAAACTAGACTACTTCATCTATGATGGTAGTATTTATAATATGGAATTCAATCATGAGGATAATGATCCACTCACTTATAAGGAGGCTATGTAGGACATTGATTCCAAACTCTGGAAACAGACCATAAATGTCGAGATGGATTCCTTGGAATCTAATATGATGTGGGAACCTGTAGACTTACTGGTTGGGATTAAACCCATAAGGTGCAAGTGGATCCACAAGAAGAAGAGAAATGCAGAAGGGAAAATGGAAACACATAAATCTAGACTTGTAGGGAAAGGATACACATAAAAAAGAAGACATCGAATGCAATGAGACCTTCTATCCAGTAGTCATGCTCAAGTCTATCCGTATACTCTTATCTATTGTTGATACTTGCCATTACGAGATCTGACAAATGGATGTCAAGACAACATTCTTGAATGAATATATAGATGAGACCATTTACATGGCTCAACCCATTTGCAATGTTGTCAAAGGAAATGAGCAGAAAGTTTCCAAACTTCTAAGATCCATTATGGACTTAAGCAGGCATCCCACTCATGGAATAAAAGATCAAGACTTTTGCATTTAAGCAAAACACTAATGAACCTTGTGTTTACAAAAGTATAAAGGACAAAAAGGTAGTCTTCCTCATTTTGTACGTCAATGATATTCTAATTATCGGAAATGATGTAGGAGAATTTGTTGGATCTTGTAGCACCCCTTACCCGGTCTAGTCACTGGACCTGAGTAAAGAGATGCTACAATTATACTTAACAAATCAATAAATACTTTATTAAATATAGAACTCTATTATTCATAAAGCAAAACACACATAATCGAATATATTAAGAATTTGAACTCTACAAGGACCTAGTTGCAAAATCCAAGCTCAAAATAGAATTGATTTACAAAACTTTTAAAGTTTTGAAGTTAAAAAATGAAAATTTGTAGTAGGTATCGATATTACATTGATACCTTTTTTAAAATCAATACCAAATTTGAATATTGTTTTCTTTACAAAACAAAGGTATCGATATATATTTTATGAAAAAATACCAATGCTCAAATAAAAATCAATACCAATTTAGCATTCTATTTGTTTTGAAAACTATTCATATGATCAAGTATCAATACCAAGTTCCAAAGCATCAATACTTAGGTTCAAAATGGTAAAAATATCATCTTTATAAGTCCATTTCATGCCAATTTTTTCATATCACACAAAAGGCATTAACATTACCTATTCAAACAATTAAAAATATAATCAATGTGCCCTCATTGACACCACAATTCAATATTCAAATCAAACTCACATTCTATACTAATTTAAATTTCATTCAAAGTACTCAAATATTACTAAAATCACATGTTAAACCTACCATTATAACCAAACCTGTAACATCCTATAATTCGGGATTTTATGTTTTACATTATACCATGCGTTAGGCTAACTAAGTGTGTTAGTTGTGTATGTTTAGGGACCCTAAGAAGGCTTGGGGTTGAGTTGGGCCATAATAGAATTTTTGTGTTTAAGCACTTAAGGGGGGAGAAGGTAAGTGACGTCAAGACTTAAAAGAATAAGTGTGTATTTTGATAGCACAAGTGGAGCTAGTAGCAGAGTGGTGTGGCGTCACATGCAGGAGCTTAAGGGGTGGAGTTCGAATCCCATCTATTACAACTTTCGGGATTTAATTTTTGTGCTAATCAAATGATATATGGTAAGTGTCGGCCATGGCTCTAAAGAAGGAAAGGAAGACTTTCAAATGATGGAAAGAACACTAAGGAGAAGAGTAAGGAGGAGATCAAAGAGAAAATAAGGAAAGAAACAAAATGAAGAGATAAGGGAGGGATATGTTGGCCGAATTTTTGGAGTTGCATGGGGAAAGAAAGTTGGTATTTTTTTTTTTTTTTGGTAAGGGGCATACGGTTTTGGTAGGGATTATTGGGAGCCGATTTTCTTATAGCCTTTTCGCAAGTTTTGTGCATGAAAGGCTTTTATTCTTTTTAACATTTTACTACTTTTTTTTCCAACCTTTTCCTTTGTTGCCGAAACACTCAAGCCATTTTGATCATCTTCTCCTTGGTGATTAGCCGAAAATCTCTAACACTTCTTTTCCATCTCTTCTTCTCTTTTCTCACCGTTTCTTCTATTCTTTCTCTCTTTCTCTTTAGTCAACAATATTTGGAGGCTAAATCTTGCTCGTTTCTTTCTTTCAAAGTAGCCGAATCCTCTTAGTCGTTATCTCTTCTCCATTCTTGCATGTTGGACATTTCTTCCTTGGTTGAATAGGGTAAGTGGCTTCATTCTATTCCTTTCATCTTCTTTTCTCCCTAGTCGAATGTGTGTCCATCATCATTCGGTTGTTTCACTTTGTTTCTAAACTGAAACACCATTCCCTTCTACTCCCCAGTATCATAATCATCTCATTTTTGTAGTGCTCTAATAGGTTGGCCGAATATCATATCCTTGTCGACTCATTTTTTTAGCCTTAAGTCAAATTGGTGGGAGTCGGGTTCATCATCGATAAGGTAAGGAGTTTCTTCTTGGTTCATTCGATATCTCTCTACTCGGTTAATTTGTAAATCAGATCGAAAGTTATGACTAACCGATTATTATAGGGACTAAACCACTCGTTTCTCTATACTCGTTGGTCTTTCGGAAGTAGTGGTAAGCCGAAATCCTCTCCCTAAACAACTACATTCTCCCATCGTAGTATTTTTCTAACCGAGACTCTTTCAATGGAGGCAAGTGGTAGCGATATTAAAGGAAAATCGATAGGAGGGAAAAAAGGGAGTGGACTTTCAATCTCTACTCCCAATATCAAACATAGGGCGGTATCGGCAGTTCAGGATTTTCCACAAGGTTGTGGGCCATCTTCTGGTGAGAGTAGGCAAATCGTGGTCGTTCACTATACTAAGGGTAAGCAATTCATTACACCGTTTAATTTAGATTTGGATTAAGATACTATCTTTTGTTAGTTAATCGAGTGTTATGGTAACATAAGTGCCGACGATCAGGAAGGTTTAGTCTTTACCGTAATCAGGTGTGTAATCTTACACCGAAATCCTGTAGATTCGTGATTCACTGTCATGTTGGAAAATAGATCATTGTTGCTTACGAATCTAATAACTGTAATATGGCATGAATCGAGTAACTTGTTTAAACAACATTATTTCTAAAGATCAGTCAAAATCGGTATTAATTTGCTAAATTACAAAAATGCCCTTATGGGCCGAATTACTAAAAAAAGCTTTAATGGGCTGTTATACGAAAATGCCCCTATGGGCCGATTTACCAAAATGCCCTAACGGGCTGATTTGCTAGAATGCCCTTATGGGCCGAATTACCAAAGTGCTTTAATGGCCGATTCACCGAAAATTTTCACTAGATTAATGGTTATTATATATATGTGGATATTTTATTTTATTATGTATGTTGCATTTTTACATATTGCATGGGATGGGAAAAATTGTATGGAGAGCAGTGTAGCCTTGTGGCATAGCCACAGTTTGCTTATTATTGTGATTAATTATGATTCGGTAGCTTGACCACAAAAATATTATACAAACAGCAGCTCGACTGCAAATTGGTGTGAGCGGCGGGATGGGTTGACTTGATCGCCACAGGTGTGATTGGCTGGTCGGGAGTGTGATGGATGGATGGGTTGGGTTACATTCATTTCATTTATATATTACTATATAAATGGGCTTAGGCTCAAGATTATGCTATGCGGGTTCAGGCCCAATGGATGACGGTAAGGGGATTATACATTGAGTTCTTGTAACTCACCCTCCTTTCTTTCTTAATCCTTGCAGGTAATACTCGATGATGAGGACTTAGGCCATGGATGACTCGGTGGAGGCCATTCTTTAGAAATGATGTTTTCAAACATTAGTAAACTTCTTTTCTGCTTATTTCGTTACTTTTACTATTTTGGGTTTAAAGTTGTAATAAGACCTCTGGGATTTGTTTTAATTTGCTTTATGTTTTGACGTACTTATTATCTTTCCTGAATTGTTCTAAACGGGGATTTTTTGAAATCATAAACAACGATTTTTCTTAAAATTTAACAACAAATGGATTTCATAACAAATATGTATGAATAATTTAACTTGGATTTTCCTTTGAATTATCAACAATATTTTCAAAAGTCACAATTTTAAAATGCACTAGTTCAAATTTCGATTCACCAATCAACCTCTTGAAATTTGTAGTATTTTATCAAATATCTATAAACCTAACTTGTTTTCCTTAACAACGACCTAATAACGTCAATTATTAGTAAAACCACAAGTACTTTCTTCATGTGACATGCCAGATCCGGTCATACTGCATGGGCCGGGTTTGGGGTGTTACATTTTATGGTATCAGAGCGCGATTGCAAAACTCGACTGTGGTTTAGGTTCAAAAGTGTTTTCCAAAGCTATTTGAATTTTAATTTATATTTTAGAGGAAGTATGGCACCACGAGTATCCGGCATCAAGTTAGTAAGTCTTTGTTTTCATTTTATGATTATTGTGGTATGACTGTGGTAAGAAAACTCCACAAAACAGAAATACTCTAGAACTTTTAGCTTTAGGAGCTGAAACTATAGAGATTGAGACTTTAGGATACATTTTGCAAAAACAACTTTACTTCCTATACTCCATAAAATATTGTTTAATAAACACTGAATGGGCATACTGATTCATAAGACTCTTAATCAGATTAAATCGACTTAGCAAACATGAGTGCTAGAGGACGTGGATGTGGTAGACGTCACCTTGGTAGAGGTCGAGGTTCTAGAGCTGTATCTGAGGCATCTGGACATATGCCGGAAATGGACGCATCTGCATCACCGGTGACTGAAGCTGGGTCACATGATCGATTGGGAGGGGACGATGCTCTGTCCCAAGCGACGTTGCGGGCACTAGAAAGGGTTGCTGGGGCAAGAACTGGGTCGACAGCTCGTGGGTCGATATTTGAGCGGCTTAGATCGAAAGGGGATGAAGTTTTTAGGGGTATTTCGGGTGTAGCTCCAAGTGTAACAGAGTACTGGCTTGAGGCGGTGGAGTAGATTATGGATGATCTGGATTGCACAGCTGAGCAGAAACTGAAAGGGGTTGTGTCATTACTAAGAGACGAGGCGTATCAGTGGTGGCTCACTATTCAAGAAGGTACTCAGGTTGATCGTATTACCTGGGAATTCTTTAAGACAGCATTTCAAGGAAAATATGTCGGGGCTAGCTATGTAGATGCCCGAAGAAAGGAATTCCTGAATCTGGTTCAAGGAAGTAGATTTGTGGCAGTATACGAGGCAGAGTTTCTACATCTGAGCCGGTATGCCCGGGGAATAGTGCTGACTGATTATGAACGCTGTGTGCGTTTTGAAGACGGGTTGCGTGATGAGTTACGGGTACTGATAGCCCCACAAAAGGAGAGGAATTTTGCTACACTAGTGGAAAAATCTAAGATTGCTGAAGAAGTAAAACACTCGGAATGGCAAAATTGAGACAAAGATAGGGGCAGGAACAAGAGAGACTCTAGGTATTCATGTCTTGCTAGAGGATTTTAGAAAAGGCCCAAGAATGAGGGGCCAGTTCGAGTGGGTGCTCCAGCTACTACCAATTAGTTACAGCCTTGCGCGGATTGTGGGACACTTCGCTTGGGTGAATGCTGGAAGAGAACTAGTGGTTGTTTTAGATGTGGATCCTAAGATCATCGATTTAGGGATTGCCTTCGAGAGCCTGTTCAGACTCAAGTAGTTCGTAACAAATTTGCGCAGCCAGCAAGGGGCACTCAATAGCTGCCAAGAGGCCGTGGACCAGGTCGAGGTGGTATTGGCGTAGGACGAGGTTAGGGTACACCAAGTAGAGGTACCGGTAACAGGGGTAACACGGAGGTGAGACAGCCAGGATTGGTCTATGCAATCAGATGTCGAGAGGATGGCGATGCACCGGATGTCATAACCGGTACGTTTTTCATATCTGATGTACCTGTTACCGCTTTGATAGACATTGGATCCACCCATTCGTATGTATCATGTGCTGGGTCTGGAACTTTGAATATTAGATCTAAGATTACTGCTAGAGAAACAACTGTGATTAGCCCTTTAAGATAGTCGACAGTAGTAAATAAAATGTTTAGGGATGTGCCCTTAGAAGTTCAAGGGGTAATATTTCTGGCGGATTTGATAGAACTGCCGTTCAGTGAGTTCGATCTTATTTTGGGCATGGACTGGCTGGTTAAGCATCGTGCGAACTTGGATTATGCTGCCAAGCGGATGGTACTAAGAACTTCAGAGGATAAGGAAGTGATGATGATAGGTGAAAGAAGAAATTGTCTATCTAATGTGGTATCTGCTTTAAAAGCGAAAAGGTTGGTACGAAAGGGGTGTGAAGCGTTCTTAGCTTTTATCAGTGCTTTGGATGCCAAAGAGTTGTCGGTAGAGAGTGTAAGAACCGTGAAAGAGTTTTTAGATGTCTTTCTCGAGGAGCTTCCAGGATTGCCTCCGGATCGGGAAGTGGAATTTGGTATTGAGTTGTTGCCAGGAACAGATCTAGTGTCCATTGCCCCTTATAGAATGGCACCGAAGGAGCTAGTGGAACTTAAAGCTTAGATTCAGGAGTTATTGGATCGTGGGTTTATTCGACCAAGTGTGTCACCGTAGGGAGCACCAGTTTTGTTCGTTTAAAAAAAGGATGGGTCGATGCGTATGTGCATCGATTATAGACAATTAAATAAGTTGACGATCAAGAACAAGTACCCGTTATCGAGGATCGATGATTTGTTTGATCCGCTGCGAGGAGCTTCGGACTTCTCAAAGATAGACTTTAGATCAGGATATCACCAGCTTAAGGTCAAGGAGGCGGATATTCATAAGACTGCATTTCGAACCTGATATGGGCATTACGAGTTCTTAGTGATGCCGTTCGGGTTGACTAATGCACCAGCTGCATTTATGGACATGATGAATCGGGTCTTTCAACCCTATTTAGACCGGTTTGTGGTGGTGTTCATAGATGACATCTTGGTGTATTCAAAGACTGAAAAGGAGCATGATTCGCATCTACGGGTTGTATTGCAGATATTAAGGGAGAAGCAACTATATGCCAAATTCAGTAAGTGTGAATTTTGGCTGAGAGAAGTGACCTTTTTGGGGCATGTTGTGTCTGCAGAGGGAATTAGAGTTGATCCCCGGAAGATCGAGGCTGTATTGGATTGGAAGCCACCGAAGTTAGTGGCAGAAATTCGAAGTTTTCTAGGTTTGCCTGGGTATTACAGTCGGTTCGTTGAGGGGTTTTCATTGATTGCTGCACCTCTAACTAAGCTATTGCATAAGGAAGTACCGTTTGTGTGGTCAGATAAGCATCAAGAAAGCTTTGAGAGATTGAAGAAGATTCTGATAGAAGCGCCAGTATTGATTCAGCCTGAGGCTGGTAAAGAGTTTATTGTTTATTGTGATGCGTCACACACGGGCTTGGGATGTGTGTTGATGCAAGGGGAAAAGTGGTGGCTTATTCATCTCGTCAATTAAGGCCGCATGAGGTGAAATATCCCACACATAATTTGGAGTTAGCTGCAGTGGTATTTGCGTTGAAGATATGGAGACACTATCTGTATAGGGAGAAGTCAATTATCTACACAGACCATAAGAGTCTGAAGTACCTCCTTACCCAGAAGGAGTTGAACTTAAGGCAGCGGAGGTGGATAGAATTATTGAAATATTATTACTGCTCAATCGAGTATCACCCAGGTAAAGCTAATGTAGTGGCAGATGCATTGAGTCGTAAGGTGATATCGGACTTGAGAGTGATGTTTGCTCATCTCAGTCTTTATGAAGATGGTAGCCTGTTAGCTGAACTTCAAGTGAAACCTGCATGGGTAAGTCAGATTAAGGAAAAGCAGTTGTTAGATGAAAGGTTGGGTTCTAGGCTTCGGCAAGTGGAAGGTGGTGAGATAGGGGATTTTAGATTAAATAGTGATGGAGTATTGTGTTTCCGTGGAAGAGTTTGTATGCCCAGGGATTCAGAATTGAGACAAATGATTCTGCGTGAGGCACATAGTATCCCATATGCTATGCACCCTGGGGAAACAAAATGTACCGAGACCTCCGTGAGCAGTATTGGTGGTCAGGGTTGAAATGAGAGGTTACTGATTTCGTAAACAAGTGCTTGACATGTCAGCAGGTGAAGGCGGAACATCAACTGCCTTCAAGGTTGCTACAACCGGTGAAAATCCCACTATGGAAATGGGAAAGGATAACGATGGACTTTGTTAGTGGGTTACCTTTAAAGCCTACTAAGAAAGATTCAGTGTGGGTAATAGTGGATCAGTTAACAAAGTCTGCTCATTTCCTACCTATTCGTACGGATTATACGTTGCAGAAGTTGGCCAAGTTGTATATAGCAGAAGTCGTGAGGTTGCATGGGGTACCAGTGTCTATTATATCGGACAGGGATCCTAGGTCTACATCACTGTTCTGGAAGGCTTTACATGAAGCTTTGGATACAAGGCTAAATTTCAGCACTGCATTTCATCCGCAGACTGATGGTCAGTCAAAGAGAGTAATCCAGATTCTAGAAGACATGTTAAGGGACTGTGTGATCGAGTTCAGGGGGTAGTTGGGAAGATTTTCTGCCATTGACAGAGTTTGCATACAACAACAGCTATCAATCCAGCATCCAGATGGCACCCTATAAGGTGTTATATGGTCGTAGGTGTCGTACTCCTACTTGTTGGACTGAGCTGGGGGAGCGACAGTTGTTGGGTCTAGAGTTGATCTCGGAGACAGAGGAAAAATTAAGGTAATTCGGACTCAGCTAAAAGAAGCTTCGAACAGATAGAAATCATACGCGGATCTGAAGCATAAGGATATAGAGTTCTCTGTGGGTGATCAGGTCTTTTTGAAGATCTCACCTTGGAAGAAGATCTTAAGATTTGGATGGAAGGGCAAGTTGAGCCCTAGATTTATCGGACCTTACCATGTATTGAAGCGTGTTGGGCCAATGGCTTATCAGCTTGAGTTACCTCCGGAGTTAAGTCAGATACATAGTGTATTTCATGTCTCAATGTTAAGGCGTTATCGTTCGGATCTGTCTCATGTTGTGCCAGTGGAGGAAATGGAGATAAGACCTGACTTGTCTTTTGAAGAAGAGCCAGTGCAGATTTTAGATCGGGATATTAAGGTTCTGAGAAGGAAGTTGGTTGCGTTAGCCAAAGTATTATGGCGTAATTACGGGTCAGAGGAAGCTACATGGGAGCCAAAGGACACAATCCGACAACAATACCCTCATCTCTTTTAATCAGGTAAATTTTGAGGCCGAAATTTCTTTAAAGGGGTAGAATTGTAACATCCTGAAATTCAGGATTTTATGTTTTACATTATACCATGCGTTAGGCTAACTAAGTGTGTTAGTTGTGTATGTTTAGGGACCCTAAGAAGGCTTCGGGTTGAGTTGGGCCTTAATAGAACTTTTGTGTTTAAGCACTTAAGGGGGGAGAAGGTAAGTGACGTCAAGACTTGAAAGAATAAGTGTGTATTTTGATAGCACAAGTGGGGCTAGTAGTAGAGTGGTGTGGTGTCACATGAAGGAGCTTAAGGGGTGGAGTTCGAATCCCACCTATTGCAACTTTTGGGATTTAATTTTTGTGCTAATCAAGTGATATATGGTAAGTGTTGGCCATGGCTCTAAAGAAGGAAATGAAGACTTTCAAATGATGGAAAGAACACTAAGGAGAAGAGTAAGGAGGAGATCAAGGAGAAAATAAGGAAAGAAATAAAGGGAAGAGATAAGGAAGGGATATGTTGGCCAAATTTTTGGAGTTGCATGGGGAAAGAAAGTTGGAATTTTTATTTTTTTTGGTAAGGGACATACGGTTTTGGTAGGGGATTATTGGGAGTCGATTTTCCTATAGCCATTTTGCAAGTTTTGTGCATGAAAGGCTTTTATTCCTCGTTTAAGTGTGAGGTTGAAAACCATTTTCCATTAGATCTTATAGTAAAACTAAATTTTAAAAGAAACCTGAGTTTGGTTCGTTGTCATTACTTTTTTGTTATTACCCGATGGTGAAGTTTAGAAAACCCGGTAAGATGTGTGAATTTAGAAAAAAAAAAACATTGAGTTTACAGGTTATTTAGACATACCATGTTGTTTAACTGAAGCAATGTATGATAAAACTTAAAGCAGATAATACTGTTGGAACGTCGGAACCCCATGCCGCATCAGAATAAAATTAGATCCGACGATCCAAATCAGGAATCCATGTGTGAGGAACGAATCAGGGTGAAATAAAGGTTTCGAAATTACCAAAACTTAAATGAGTAGAGTGAGCGCGCGCGCCTTGGCAACAAGAGTTTTGATCTACTGTCGAATCAAGCCACAACCTTTTCTGATGTCGGCCTCTACGTGATCCACCCGATTTGACTATGAATGGAAGAAATCTCCAAAACTATTTTGGAGGTTTATTTTCTTGACGGCTGCTAGACCTAACAAGCAATCTATTAGGGTTTTTTTCTTAAGCTTTGTCTCTTTTAAATACCTTTTATATTGGGTATCCTTTTTAATTGGGCCTTTTATAATGGGTATCTTTTTCATTGGGCCCATTATTTGGTATCCTTTTGATACCCTTTTATAATTGGTATCTCTTGAATGTTAAATAAATACAATAAAGTTTTTAACCGAAAATTATAATTACATTAATTATATCCGAAAATTATAATTACATTAATTATAATAAGGATTTCGGTAAACTATATTTATTTAAATTTATATATGAATCATATTCATATATTAATAGAATTATGTTGTCATTATGTGTACAACATTCTTGTACATATAATATGTTCAATATTTGATTGCCCAATTAAATTAATTCTTTAATTAATTTAATTCATGTGACAACCAAAAAATAATACCAATTATATTTTATTCCGTTCATTTAAACCATAGGTGTGACCCTGTAGGTTCTTGCAACGTTAGCAATAATAATAGAACGATTCTAATGTCACAAACAATGAGTGGCATCTAGCAATGCATCATTGCTACTTAAGTTACAAGAAGTCATGATTCCACATAACTTTTTGTGATTAACCTTTCATGCATTAATCCTTAAGTCTTTTATCTCCGGAATGGACTCAAGTCATGGAATAGTCACACTTGTATAGTCCATCCCATGTTTCTTGATATCTTGAGTAGACTATGATATACAAATTAGTATGACATCTCATGTCAACTTATTTGAGCATGGCCATGCATTTCTAGTCTCACTCAATCAAGTGGCCTAAGATATTACTCCCATTATGTAGGAGGGACTTATCCTATATTGATCAACCATATCTCTCTACATAGATTGTGGTATATCCAACATCGACCTTTATAGAACAACCGATTCTGATTATGCGTTTGATCAGTATCAAAATATACAACTCACGATGTTGAGATTAATAATTATCTCAAGTCTGAGGATCATATACATATTAATCACTATGAGTAATGTTGTGACAATTACATAATAATCCAATAAACATACTCATAACGGGTCAATCCAATATGTTGTTCTCTAACACACATATTCATGCATTGATTTTGACAATCCACATCAATGACAACTCTTTATCATCAATCAACTACATGTTAGTCTTAATGCATTATTTGTTGTCCTAGTCAACAATAATACTCGACTAAGGATCTTTTAAAAATAATCATATTATTCTCGTGACATTATTATAAAACAGTTTATTTGTATACACAGATATAGAAAAACTGAAATAATAATGACAACGCTTTATATTAATAAATATGGTAAATAAAGTATGTTATTACAACCATCTCGTGATTGATCTTTGGGCATACTCTTACAAATACAACCCAAAAATATTAGTTAGTGGCCTTACTACAAACCCAAATAAACCAAATTTAAAAATTAAAATACCCAAAAGAGTGAATAAATTAAAACCAAAAGCAATATGCATGGCCACTACGAGTCCGCCCGGCTCCACATCAGCGATCTACAAGTCATCTACAAAATGTAAGGGAAGTGGTGAGTCACCGAGACTCAGTGTATAATCCCCCTCCCGATTATAACCACACTCTTACACAGTTTCATAACCAAGTAAGTGTGTCATGCAACCCAAACCTAGCCATCCAAATCTCCATACTCTACCCCGTGTGGTACCAAACCATTGGTGGTGCCAAACCACTGGTGACCCAAAATCATAATCCAAGTATACACAAATGTGGTACCAAACCACTGGTGGTGCCAAACTACTGGTGACCCAAAGTCACAATTATCCATATGTGGGGCCAACCCACTTTGTGGTACCAAACCACAGGCGACAATCCCTTTTCAGTGTAAGATGTGGGGCCAACCTACTGTGGTGCTAAGCCATTGGGACGAGTCGCTAAAATCCAAAGTGGTGCTAAACCACTGGTGACCAAAAGTCACAAATATCACATGTGGTACCAAACCACTGGTGGTGCCAAACCACTGGTGACCCAAAGTCACAAATATCACATCTTCCCCCTCCTCTCATAATACACATTTTAATGCACATGCTTATACTAACATGCTTTATCAAATAACAATATACTGCAACATAGCATATTCATATTCATCAGAAATCAAATATCATTAACTACCAGAACGAACTTACCTGGAGTCCTCGCTCATACCCATAAGGGTAGCATATCGATATCCACACTTATTCCGGCTTTTAACAGTGTTTAAGTTATTAGCATACTATACATCGAGTATGAAGTGTGTCAAAGATACACACCTGATCACACGCAAAACTACACTCTCTACGTCGGTACCGTTGTTAACCGACACTACCGCGATTTGTCTACTCTCCTGCTCGGATGCTGGTCCACAGCCCGATGGCCAATCACGAACCGCCGACACTGCTCTCCTTTTGAACTTAGGGGCTGGGGTCTCAGATCCAACCCCACTTAATGCTTGATTAGCCTTTGAATCCATAATACCTTTATCACTAAATCGGGTTAAAGCAGTGAATAAAATCATAAAGAACTAGAATCCCAAAGTTAGAACCCTCACCTAAGTCGACAAATCCCGAAAACTCTACATGAAATGGCATCAACCCCTCTTTCCTGTATTCGGCCAAACATCAATAATCATGGACATCTGCCTTCAGCATTAACAAAATAAGAGTTGGTTGTCGACAAGAACATTTACCACACTATTAACGAAATCGATTGAAAGTGAATGGTTAATCGGCGACAATCCACAGAGATCCTGAGTCCAACGAGAGTTTGAGGGACAAAGCTTTTGGCTTTTCTCATTAAAGTGACCAAGATAGAAAAAGAATAGAGATGAGAGTATGACAGGGGGATTCAGCTATATGATCAAGAGAAGAAAGAAAGAAACGAAACAATGGAACCTTACCTGCCACTAGGTTGAGATTCGGCTATGAGAACCCAAAGGAATAGAAGAGGGATGATGGGATTTCAGCACTTGCAAAATCGACTGAAACATGAAAGAAATAACAGAACACTTAGGAAAGTTCGGCTATGACTTTGAGAAAGAAAAACGATATGGTTGCAACACAGTTGATGGTTAAAGATCAAAGAAGATTCAGCCAAATCAAAATGGAAGAGTGGAAAGGTTCAAAAGGGCATTCGGTTTTGAATAGATGATGAAAAGAAAACGTGAGAAAACAATGGGAGGAGGGTAACTTAGTTTCGGCCAAACCAAATAGGAGTAGAGAGAACAAAAGATGAGAAAAGATTTAGGGAAAAAGGGTTTTGGTTTTGGTTTCAAAGGGAAAAAGAAATGCACACAAGGTTCAATGCAATTCGGTCTTTGATACTTGAGAGGAAAATTGACAAGAGGCTATGGGGTTTCGGTTTTAGTCTCACAACAATGTGCACGAAAGAGTGCCTAGCCAAAAGTGCTCTCCCTGACTAGCAATTGAAAATCGACACACTTCCTAAGCTTCCAAACCGATTCCTCTTTCTCTCCAGTGTTCAAGTTTCGGCCAACTCCTAAATTCCCTCCTGGCCACTCATTCAAACCGATTTGAATGAGTCAACCTCCTCAAATTTCTCTCCTCCACCCGTTTGAACCTGTTGACCTCTTCCAACCTCATCCATCAGAGTCCATCCTAAGCACAACTCTCCCTTGAACCTGGCATCAAAAATAAATAGCAGAAAGGGGATCTTCGCAGCTCGAACACAAGCTCCTTCCCCCTGCTTGTGGCGTCACTTCCCTAAGCTCTAAGTGGCGCCTCCCTTGCCACTTTACCACTGGTACTCTTGTGTCAAAACACTCCATTAATTTCTCTTATCCCCTAACTCACTCAGCTCTCTCTTCTAAGTACCCAAAACAGAAATTTTTGCTACGGCTTAGGCCTACCCGAAGCTCATGTCTGGAGTCCAAAACACCCTAAACTAGCACAACAACATACTATCACATGCAACACACAAAAAATGCAGAGACCCCGATTTAAGGATGTTACATTTTTCACTAGATTAATGGTTGTTATATATATGTGGATGTTTTATTTTATTATGTATGTTGCATTTTTACATATTGCATGGGATGGGAAAAATGTATGGAGAGTAGTGTAGCTTGGTAGCATAACCACAATTTGCTTATTATTGTGATTAATTATGATTCGGTGGCTTGACCACAAAAATATTATACAAATAGCAACTCGACTGCAAATTGGTATGAGCGGTGAGATGGGTTGACTTGATCCCCACAGGTGTGATTGGCTGGTCAGGGGTGTGATGGATGGATGGGTTGGGTTACATTCATTTCATTTATATATTACTATGTAAATGGGCTTAGGCTCAATATTATGCTATGCGGGTTCAGGCCCAGTAGATGACGATAAGGGGATTATACATTGAGTTCTTGTAACTCACCCTCCTTTCTTTCTTAATCCTTGCAGGTAATGCTCAGTGATGAGGACTTGGGCCATGGATGACTCGGTGGAGGCCATACTTTAGAAATGATGTTTTCAAACATTAGTAAACTTCTTCTCGGCTTATTTTGTTACTTTTACTATTTTGGGTTTAAAGTTGAAATAAGGCCTCTAAGATTTGTTTTAATTTGCTTTATGTTTTGACGTACTTATTATCTTTCCTGAATTGTTCTAAACGGGGATTTTCTAAAATCATAAACAACGATTTTTCTTAAAATTTAACAACAAAAGGATTTCATAACAAATATGTATGAATAATTTAACTTGGATTTTCCTTCGAATTATCTACAATATTTTCAAAAGTCACAGTTTTAAAGTGCACTAGTTCAAATTTCGATTCACCAATCAACCTCTTGAAATTTGTAGTATTTTATCAAATATCTATAAACCTAACTTGTTTTCCTTAACAACGACCTAATAACGTCAATTGTTAGTAAAATCACAAGTACTTTCTTCATGTGACATGCCAGATCCGGTCATACCGCATGGCCCGGGTTTGGGGTGTTACAAAACCATTTCCAACCACAATATTATATTTCAATTACTCCCTTGAGTCTTATACCGATTAGATAAAATCAAGTTCACAAGCAACTTATTTATACCAAATACAATGGCACATTTACAAGTAAACTAAAAACATCTTCACATTAAGCTAAAATATATCATATGGAATAAGTATCTAAACATATACTAGCAAACCTATTACATGCTATACAACCCAAAAGTAAACATCCAAAAACTACCAAAATATCTCTGGGTAGTGTGATTTCTTCAAGTTGATCCGATCGCCCGGTTTCTACAAAAAGTAATCTACAAGAAAATAGAAGAAATAATGAGTAAAATTTACTAGAGCTTAGAAAATTCAACGGTCAAAAACAATAAACTTACCGTATAAATTTATATAATATATTCATGATAAACCATAAAAGTAACACATTTTAATCCCATGCTTAGCGTGTTTTTGGATTTTTTTTTTTATACAATTTTGTGAATTCGAAGCTCCTAAATCCTTTAAATTCATGTTTTTGAACTTAGAAGAGAATAGGGAAGTGAAAGGAACGAAAAACGGGCCAAAATCAGACAAAACGTGCCATCTTAAGGATCCACATGGCCAAGCCAGTACCACATGGGCTGGGCACATGCCCGTGTGAACCACACGGGCTAAACACACGCCCACATCGATCGTAAGCCACCCAGATTTGCACACGACCTGGGCACTCTCACAAGGGCTGATCACACGCCCGAGTCCCTGTCGCACCTTGTTTCATTTTTACGTAAAAAAAAAGCCAAATTTTACGGTTTATAAGCATTCAAAAGTCTATAAATACACACCAGAAGAAGACCTAGAGGGGAGGACGCGGAGTAGAATGAAGAAATTACTCGAAGGAAGTCGTCGGAATCAATTCAGAAGCAGGATATCATTCAAGATTGAAGATCTCCATAAATTTTCCTAAGAAGTTTTTGGGATCTTTATGTCTTGTTGTTTTCTTTATTCTGAGATGTTTTCCTTTTACGTTATGAACTAAACTCCCTAAATACCTAGGGAGGATGAAATCTATGATGAATCTTATTATTTAATTATCTGAATTACATGATAAATACTTGCTCTTGTTCTTAATTATGTGTTCTTAACCCTTGCTTTGATATTTTCAGGATATTAATTCAAGTTTAATGTGCTTATTCAGTGGAGCAAAAGTCCCTATTTAAGAGTAGATCTAGCATAATTAAGCGGAGTTGATTGCAACCCTAGAAATAGGATTACATAAATCTGCCAGATTAGAGTCAAATCTAATAAGGGAATCCATAAATCGAGTTAATGCGACTATATGGGTTTTAATTATAAAGAGATTTCAATTAATCAACCTAGAGTTAGTTGTTTTTAGTTTCGAAAGAGATATTAACATAATTTAGGGATTTCTACGGGTCAAGGCAAGTGAATAAATCATTTAATTCAGAGTCAGAATAGTAAGTGAAGTCTAGGTGCATTCTTCCTTGGGTATTGTCTTAATTCATTGGTTTATTCGATTACTTTCTTCACTCTCTGTCGCGTTCATAGTTAATTAGTTAGTTTTAAATTAAAAAAAATTCCCTTAATTATTAGGCTAAATAATATAAAGATAGTTATTACTAGTGTTTTTAGTCCTTGTGGATACGATATTCTGGACTCACCATAGCTATACTACTATTCGATAGGTGCGCTTGCCTTTGTCGAAATATTAGTTAGTTTCGTGACCCATCAAGTTTTTGGCGCCGTTGCCAGGGACAAAGATATTAGGAACGCTTAATTTTTATTACTTTAGCCACTCTTATTTTTTATTGCAATTTATTTTTTGTTTTTATTTTAATTTATTGACTTTCTTTTATTTGCTTCTGCTAGGTATTTTTAGTTTATGATTAGAAGGAACCTATCAGGACCGTTGCTTTTTGACAGTGAGATTGAAAATACAATTCACAGAAATCGTAGAGAAATAAGGTAAAGTCTACAATATATAGAGGAAGAGCAAGAGGACGATACCCATAGTACCGAGGATGTAACATCCTTGAATTAGGGTCTTTGCATTTTGCATGTGTTTGCATGTGATGGTATGTCTGCTGTGGTTGTTTGAGATGTTTTGGGGTTTAGGCATGACCCTGGGTTAGCCCTGAGTTAGGGCTAAAACTTTTTATTTTTGTGTTTGGGAAGAAGGAGCTAGGTGAGTTAGGGGTTAAGAGAATTTATTGGGAGGTTGTGACACAAGAAATCAAGTGGAAAAGTGGCAAGGAGGCGCCACTTGAGCACAAGGGAGATGACGCCATGAGCAGGGGAAGGACAGCTTGGGTTCGAGCTGTAGAAACCCCTCCTTTGCTATTTATTTTTGACGCCACAAGCTATGAGGTGGAGTGCTCAGGATGGACTCTAGGAGATATGAATGGAGAGGAGAAAATTGTGGAGTTTAACTCATTCAAACGAATTTGAACTGATGGAAGGGAGAAAATTTAGGAGTTTGAATTATTTCAAACTCATTTGAAGGAGTTGGACGAAGTATGGACTTTGGGCAAGGGGTGCTATCGATTTTGGGAGCCTTTTGTTGGTGGCCGAATGTTGTGGGGGGTTTAAGGGAGTAATTCGGCTAGTGAGGAGAGGGTCTTCTCTTTTCATTTTGTGTCAAAGCCGAACCACCAATTGCTCTTTGTTTTCTTTCTTTTTTGGCACCTCTTGTAATTGGCCGAACCTTTTGTGCATTTTCTTTGAAGAGCCAAACTTGGTAGCCATTCTCTCCCTTTTCTTTTTGGTTCTCTTTGGTTAGCCTATTGCCGAATCCACCTCTTGTGCACTTCTTCTTCCTATTTTGTTCAAAGCCGAAACCTACCCTCACATCTTCTCCTCCATTTTTCTTTCTATTCCATTCTTTCTTTTCTCTCAAACCCATTGCCGAATCTATCTCCTTCCACTTCTCTTCTCTTCACCATTTTTCCCGAATCAAACCATCATTTAAGCCGAATCTTGATTTCATCTTCTTCTATCTTTTTCATTGTTTCAAAAAGCCAAAACCTTGTTGTTCTCTTCTTGGCCGAATATTCTTAGACCCATTCTCTTCTTTCTCGCGTGATCTAGTCTCCATTGAAGTGCCGAATCTAGTTTTTCTTGTGAGTCATAGCCGAATCTCTTGGTAAGTGTTATTTTGTTTCTCTTCTTGATTAATTCAGGTAATGACCGAAACCCCACCTCTCCTCTATCTTCTTTTCCATTTTAGATCTATGAATTGAACTCTATTTTTTTCTTTAAAGGTAGCCGAAACCCCTAACATTATTTAGGGTGTGTCGATCTATGGTGAGTAGGGGCCGAATCAGTCATTAAGGTAAGGGTGCGACAATTCCTTTTTGGTTTTGGGATTCATGCCATGGCCGAATGGCTTTTAGTTTCTAATGATGCGTTACAGTCAATTTGTAAGGAAGAGTGCAACCTGATTCAGTGAACCTTCGGGATTCGATTACCGATCTAGGTAAGGGCTTTAGCGTTGGATCTATTTTTAAATTGTTCAAAAGCCGAAGGCTAACTATTTGTGTGTTCTAGTGTTGGGCCGATTGCAAGGGGGATTCATTGCGTAGCTTCGGGATTTGGTTGGAAACCAAATCGGCATTAAGGTGAGTGCTACCTTTGTGCGACTCCTTTGGGATTTTGTGAATAAGCCGAATGGCTTTAGATCTAAAAGTGTGAGGTTGGTCGATTGTATGAAAGGTGAAGGCAGCATTTCATGATTTCGCTTTGATCTACGAATAGTCAGGTGTGTAACGCTTACACACTTCATTAGTAGTATATGTATATTGTGTTACTGTTATAGCCATAGTAACCGATAGCTATTCCTTGTGGGCATGAGTATGGACTCTGGGTAAGTCCCCTGATTATGGATTCTCGATACTTGCTATCATGTCACTGTTAAATGTTATGCCATATGTTATCTTGCATCATCATATGTTATTATGCCACGGTTGATATGGACATGATGGTGGGATTGATGAGAGGAGGGGGATGATTTATTTGGACTGTCACCAGTGGTTTTGACCACACGATGGGTTGGCCCCATCACTGGATTTGTGACTATGGTCACCAGTGGTTTTGACCACACCAATATATGATATTGTGACTTTGGTCACCAGTGGTTTTGACCACCAGTGGTTTTGACCACACGGGGTAGTTAAAGGAGATCAGATGGTTAGGTTATGGGTTGCATAATCTGCATGTTTTACTGATGATCTGTGCAAGTGCTTGAACTATCGGGTTGGGGATTTATACATTGAGTCTCGGTGACTTACCCCTTCCCTTATATTTTGCAGATGAGGCATAGATCGTGGACATGGAGCTGGGGAGGACTCGAGGTGGCCATGCATCTATGTTTTGGGTTCCAACTTTAAACTACATTTACGATTTTATTATTTTTCTTTAAATTTGGTTTTGGGTTTTGTAATAAGGCCGCTAAGTATCATCTTGGGTTTTTTAATTACCTGCTTTTAATTTTGATTATGCTATACATATGTTGGAGTCTTTGACTTGTTTAATAACCGGTAAAAAGTGGTGTTTTCAAAACTATACCTATTCGGGTTTTTCAAACGTTACCATCGGGTAACAACGTTCACAAGATAATAAAGAATAAAGGTAACTGGGATGTTTTTACAATTTTTAATTTGCAAACAACTTCAAATGCAAATGGTTTTAAACTTGATTATCCTCGTCGCACTCCGTTTTTAACAAGTATCGTATGTTTTCTAAAATTTGTAACAACAAGTGGATTTTCAAACATGAGTTTTAAAACAACAACAACACGCTTTCAACATCATTTTTAAGCGGGGATTTCTAAACCTTAAACGATAAAAGAGTTTTCCTTAGAAAGTACTCGGCAACTTGTGATTTCAAAATGTTTTCACTACGTAGCATGCCAGATTCGGTCGTGGTGTGTTGACCGGGTTTGGGGTGTTACAATTTTAGTATCAGAGACAGGTTCAACAGCTCAGCTGTGGGCCCGAGGCCCAGAAATGTTTTAAAATGGTTTAAGAAAGGCTTTTATGGGAAAAAGTACAGTGGTGAAAGCATGGCACCGAGTCTCCGACACCAATCTGCCCAGGTAAGTACCCCAAACTGTTGCTTTTGATGATGTGATTATGGTAATATTGGCATGACTAAATAATAGTAGGAACTACTTTAGAGATTTGAACTATAGGGTGGATGTACTTACGAAACAATCTCTAATTAAACTTCTCATAAAACTGTGCCTTAATAGACAGTGGAATAAAAGTCTAATGCATAAAACTTCTAATCAGCTCATATCGTATCGGTACACATGAGTACACGTGGACGTGGGAGTAACACTCGTGGACGAGGTAGGGGTAGGATGACGGTCTCAGAACCGGTAGGGTCTGGACATTGGTCGGAAAATGAGGTACCACAGCCGCCAGCTGTGGGCGCGAAATATCAGGATCAGACGGGTGGTAATGAGCAGTGTCACAGGCTGTGCTGCGGGTACTAAAAAGGGTTGCGAGTGCGGGCGTTGGAACAGGAGCTCGAAAATCTGTGACCGAGTGACTCAAGGCTAATGGTGCAGAGGTATTCAGAGGTGTATCTGGTGTGGCACCTAGTACGGCAGAATATTGGTTGGAGGCGACGGAACGCATCATGGATGACCTGGATTTTTCAGCTGAGGAAAAGCTGAAGGAGATTGTATCTCTGCTCTGGGATGAGTCGTATCAGTGGTGGCTCACGGTTAGGGACGGAGCGATAGCAGATGACATCACTTGGGAATTCTTTAGAGCAGCTTATCAGAGGAAATACATAGGGGCTAGCTACATTGATGCACAGCGCAGGGCGTTCTTGAACTTGGTCCAGGGTAATAAGACTGTAGCGGAATATGAGGCGGAATTCCTTCGGTTGAGTCGGTATGCACGGGGTATTGTGGGCACAGAACATGAGCGTTGTGCTAGATTTGAGGATGGGCTGAGAGACGAGCTGTGGATAATAATTGCCCCACAGCAGGAACGAGAGTTTGCCGTTTTAATGGAGAAAGCCAAGGTTGCTAAGGGGGTAAAACAGTCTGTAAGGCAGAACCAGGATAAGAGTTGGAATAAAAGGAGTTCGGGGTCATCTGGGTTTGCCGGGAATCAGCAGAAAAGGGTTAGATATAGTGGGCCTAATCAAGCTACTAGGCCTGCTACTGCTAATACTCAGTGGCCGCCACGATGTGCTCAGTGTGGGAAGTCTCACACGGGGGAATGCTGGACTGGAAACAGAGGTTGCTTTGAGTGTGGATCGATGGGGCATCGAGTGAGGGATTGTCCACAGAGGACAGCTAGGTTGCAGTCTGGGGATCAGAATCGTACTCAGGTCATGAGGGATGGTCAGCAGCCTTAGAGGGGTCGTGGTGAAACACCCCACACCCGGCCCACGAGCCTGGACCGGATCTGGTATGTGCCTCGATGAAAACCGGTTCAAATTCTTTTGTTTCTTAGGAAAATAGTGTGTTTTAAAAGAAATATTGTTTTGGGTCGGGCTTGAGTTGAAAACAAGTTTATTTTATATTAAAACCCATTTAGTTTCAAGTGAAAAAATATTTAAAGTTTATTTTAAATTAAATTGACTTAATCTCTAATAACTAAAATTTCATAACATAGTAAATAAAACAGAAAATAACATAGTTCACTATGGCCTTATTACATCAAATAAAAACCCAAAATGAAATTTAAAGTACTTAGAAAAAAAATAAAGAGTCCACATAATAATTTCCTTGTTGGGCATGGCCACCACTAAGCTCCTGCCGACCCGGTCCATCACTGTTCATCACCTGAAAAATGTTCCCACAACGGGGTGAGTCAACAGACTCAATGTGTAACCAACACTAAGATTTAACAATTCAGGCATACATTATCATGTCACATATCAATACTTATAACAGATAAAAATAATGATGCAACCCGAACCCAAACCTATATGCCATCCGCTACACATCTCCCGTACCAACCTGCACACCATGGGGACTACTAAGTCAACCCTCCATCCGCTACACACCATCGAAGGCAGTCGCTGCAGTCGATGTGCTCATCGCCCTTATAAATATTCGTGGTCTTAAGTCACCACATTCAGATAATGTGACCGAAGTCACCACATTCAGATATCATGGTCTTAGGTCACCACATCCAGATATCGTGGTCTTAGGTCACCACATTCACTTCCCCTTTTCATATAACCCATATGCCCCATATCATACATATTATGCATTAACATGCCAAATTTCACATTCTTATTTTTGTTCACATATGAGTCATAACATATATTCATATCCCTAGTAGGAGTAGAAAACGTACCTGAGTACTTTTGTACCATTACATGGTACCTTAGCCATATTCACATTCTTATAAACATACACATATTAAATATTTCCATAAATCTTATTAAAAGTTAGTGTGGGGTACACACCTGATTAACTTAGCAACTTCCCTTCAAATCCCAAAAATCCGATCTAAAGCCTTAGATCCTTAGTCCCTACATTCGGCCATTACTTAAAAATTTAATGAAGACCATTCGGCCATAAAACCAAATCCTATTAGGATTGTTGTAACCCAAAACTTACCTTGGTGCCAATTTCACTATAAATCAAATCCCGAAAGTATCCCTTGTCTTAATTATCTATCGAAATACCTATACACATATGTTAGATTCGATTCTAACATTAAATCACCATAGATGGCCCTTGGCCGAATGCTATAGACACTTACCTTGTGGATTTGAAATCCCGAAACTCATCGAATAGCTAGGGAACACGCGACCTATGGTGTACCTTCGGGAAAAGTACTTCTCCTTCCTTGTAGTCGACACTTAGTAAATCCCGAAAGATCTCTTCAAAGTTTCGGCAACAAGATATTAATGGGGTTAGTCCTAGATTTCGGCAAATCTTAAAAGAAAAAGGATGAAACCGAATGAGATCTTAGCCTTACTTTAGGAATCGGCAATCCTTGCTTAAACCTTTAACAATATTCGGCTATGTAGGCTAGAAGGATCTTGATTTTGGCTTTTTGATTGGTATAAAGAAAGAAAAGAGAAAGAAGAATAAGGATGGAGGATTCAGCTAGAGCACAAGGTATTTCGGCTTGGCAAAAATAAAAGAGAAGAGAGGAGTTATTTGCTAGAGAGAATTCGGCAGAGAGAGAGTTGAAAGAAAGAATGAATGGCCCTCTTTTCCTTTAGTAGCCAAATTACTAACTTAGAATCCCTTACTTGGCCATCACTCTTCTATTTTGATAGCTTTATCTCTTTAATTATCACCTAAAATAAAAGATAATTCAAAGAACTATCCTTACTTAGCCGAAAATTATTAAACTCAAAGTCCCTTACTTGGCCATCACTTTTCCCTTATTTTCCTAATTAAAGAATAATTCCTCATTTATCATCTTTTATCCTTAAATAAAATAAAAGGGATAAAACTCCTAAAATTTAGCAATGTGCCGTCCCTCTATTCCCTCTTATTGACGCCACTTAGCAAAATAAAGGCTTTAAAATTTTACTCTCCACGTGACTCGAACACAAGTCCTTCCCCTTAGCATGTGGCGTCATTTCCAGAGCTCTAAGTGGTGCCTCCAAGCCATTTTTCCAAGCTCATTTGTGTGTCATGTTTTGCATACAATTCTTCTTAAGACCACCTTGCTTCATGTCCCCCTTTTAAACTTTAAACTTATCATTTCTAAAGCATTTCCTTACATTACCAAGATATTTCCCTACATTTCCAAGACAAGACATTTCCTTACATTTCCAAGACAAGACATTTCCTTACATTTCCAAGTCATTTCCTTACATTTCCAAGATTCTAAAAATGCACACATCACATCCATAACACATAAGACATACTAATGCATAGGCTATAATCCAGGATGTTACACGTGGTGCAGCCAGGGGAGGTAATAGATCTGGTAGAGACTGTGGAGCACCGGGCAGAGGTGTAGCTGGTACAGAGGCGAGACAGCCTGGATTGGTCTATGCAGCGAGGCGTCGAGAGGAGGGCGACGCACCAGACGTCATAACCAGTACGTTCTTAATTTTTGCAGTACCTTATAATGCTTTAATTGATGTTGGTTCGACGCACTCGTATGTTGCTAGTAGCATAGTGGAAACCGTGAACCTAGACTCTGAGATTACTTCTAGGAAGATGACAGTGATAAGCCCTCTAGGTTACTCTGTAGAAGTAAGTAAACTATATAGGGATGTACCTCTAGAACTTCAAGGGGTCGTGTTTTTGGCTGACTTGATGGAACTGCCGTTTGGGGAGTTCGATCTGATTCTTGGGATAGATTGGCTAGTGAAGTACCAAGCCAGCTTAGATTGCACAACTAAGTGCATGGTGTTGAAGACAATGGAAGGTGAGGAGGTGGTAATGATAAGTAATAGGAGAGATTACCTATCCAATGTAGTCTCTACACTGAAGGCGGAGAAAATGGTTAGGAAAGGTTGTGAGGCATTCATGGTACATGCATGTGCTTTGGGAGCTAAGGATTCAGCTGTAGAGAGTGTCCGAACCGTGAGGGAATTTGGTGATGTATTTCTCGAGGAACTTCCGGGTGTGCCTCCGGACCGCGAGGTTGAGTTCGGTATAGACTTGTTACCTGGAACCGCGCCAGTGTCTATTGCTCCATATAGGATGGCGCCAAAGGAATTGGTGGAGCTAAAGGCGCAGATTCAGGAATTGTTGGACAAGGGTTTCATCCGGTCGAGTATATCTCCATGGGGAGCACCTGTACTCTTTGTTAAGAAGAAAGATGGTACAATGCGGATGTGTATAGACTATCGCCAACTGAATAAGTTGACAATAAAGAACAAGTATCCATTGCCTAGGATTGACGATCTGTTTGATCAGCTTAAGGGTGCATCGGTTTTCTCTAAAATAGGCCTTAGGTCGGGGTATCATCAACTCAAGGTGAAGGAGGCTCATATTCATAAGACGACATTTTGTACTCTGTATGGGCACTACGAGTTTTTGGTAATGCCATTCGGGTTGACTAATGCGCCGGCAGTATTCATGGACATGATGAATTGGGTGTTTCAGCCGTATTTGGATCAATTTGTCGTAGTGTTTATAGATGACATCTTGGTGTACTCGAAATCGAAGGAGGAACATGATGCGCATCTTCGAGTGGTTCTGCAGGTTCTTAGGGAAAAGCAGTTATACGCCAAGTTTAGTAAGTGTGAGTTCTGGCTTAAGGAGGTAACTTTCTTGGGTCATGTTGTATTAGCTGAGGGGATTAGGGTAGATCCTCGAAAAATCAAGGCAGTGTTAGATTGGAAACCACTTAAGTTTGTTGCAAAGATTTGAAGTTTTCTAGGTTTGGCAGGATACTACAGAAGGTTCGTAGAGGGTTTTTATTTGATTGCAGCGCAGTTGACTAACTTGTTGAGAAAAGGGGTTCCGTTTGTGTGGTCTAAGAAACAGCAAGAGAGTTTCGATAAGTTGAAGAAGATTCTGACTGAAGCTCCGGTTTTGATTCAGCCTGAGGCAGGAAAAGAATTCACAGTCTATTGTGATGCATCGCATACGGGTTTAGGGTGTGTGCTGATGCAAGATGGAAAAGTGGCAGCGTATGCATCTCGACAGTTGAGGTCTCATGAGGGTAACTATCCGACGCACGACTTGGAATTGGCTGCAATGGTTTTTGCCTTGAAGATTTAGAGGCATTACTTCTATGGGGAAAAGTCGATAGTTTACACGGATAACAAGAGTCTGAAGTACCTCTTAACTCAGAAAGATTTAAATTTGAGGCAGTGGAGGTGGATTGAATTGTTGAAGGACTACGACTGCTCGACTGAGTATCATCCGGGTAAGGCTAACGTAGTAGTTGATGCGTTGAGCCGTAAGGTAGTAGCGGACTTGCGAGCGATGTTTCTCACCTTAGTCTTTTTGATGATGGGAGTCTTTTGGCAGAATTGCAAGTAAAGCCATCTTGGATTGATCGGGTTAAGAAGAAACAACTGACAGATGAGGTTTTGAGTGCTCGGAGGTTGCAAGTGCAGAATGGTGAATCTGAGGGTTACAGCTTGGGTAGTGATGGAGTACTGTGTTTTCAAGGGAAGGTATGTATGCCTAAGGACGTTGAGCTGAGACAGCCGATTCTTCAGGAATCTCATAGCAGCCCATATGCTATGCATCCTGGAGGCAGTAAGATGTATCGTGATTTGAGGGAACAGTTCTGGTGGCCAGGTCTTAAGCGGGAAGTAACAGAGTTTGTGGGCAAGTGTTTGACATGCCAGTAAGTTAAAGCTGAGCATCAGTTGCCGTCAGGGCTGTTGCAACCGGTAAAGATCCCACAGTGGAAGTGGGAAAGGATTACGATGGATTTCGTCAGTGGGCTTCCCCTTACGTCTAGTAAGAAGGATTCAGTTTGGGTAATAGTGGATTGTCTGACTAAATCGGCTCATTTCATACCACTCCGAGTTGATTATTCGCTCCAGAAATTAGCCAAGTTGTATGTGGCAAAGATAGTGAGGTTGCATGGGGTGCCAGTGTCAATCATTTCGGATAGGGGTCCCAGGTTCACGTCGAGGTTCTGGAAGGCTTTGCATCAGGCTTTGGGTACATGGTTGGATTTTAGCACGGCTTTTCATCCGCAGTCTGATGCACAGTCTGAGAGGTAATTCAGATTTTGGAAGATATGTTAAGGGGCTGTGTTTTGGATTTCAGCGGTAGTTGGGAGGAGTATCTACCATTGGCAGAGTTCGCTTATAACAACAGTTATAAGTGATATACAGATGGCACCATATGAGGCACTATATGGACGAAATTGTCGTACTCCTACGTGTTGGACAAAACTGGGTGAATGGAAGATGTTGGGTCCGGAGTTGGTGGCAGAAACTGAGGGTAAGGTTAAGGTGATTCGGGCTCGTCTTAAGGAAGCTTCGGACAGGCAGAAGTCTTACGCCGATCTTAAGCGCAGGGATATAGAGTATGCAGTGGGTGATAAGGTCTTTCTGAAAGTGTCGCCATGGATGAAAGTGTTGAGGTTTGGGCGGAAAGGGAAGCTAAGTCCTAGGTTTATCGAGCCATATTCGGTGTTGAAGCGAGTGGGACCGGTAGCTTATCAGCTTGAGTTACCAGCAGAGTTAAGTCAAATTCACGACATCTTCCATGTTTCCATGCTTAGGCGCTATCGATCAGATCTGTCACATGTTGTGCCAGTTGCGGAGATAAAGGTGAGCCCTGATTTGTCTTTCGAGGAGGAGCCAGTGCAGATCTTGGATCAGGATGCCAATCTTCTGCGTCGGAAGTCAGTGCCCTTGGTGAAAGTATTATGGCGGAATCATGGTACGGAGGAGGCCACGTGGTAACCAGAGGAGGTGATGCGATAGCAATACCCTCAACTCTTTTGACCAGGTAATTTCGAGGCCAAAATTATTTTTAAGGGGGGTAGAACTGTAACATCCTTGAATTAGGGTCTCTGCATTTTGCATGTGTTTGCATGTGATGGTATGTCTACTGTGGTTGTTTGAGATGTTTTGGTGTTTAGGCATGACCCTGGGTTAGGCCTAAGTTAGGGCTAAAACTTTTTATTTTTGTGTTTGGGAAGAAGGAGCTAGGTGAGTTAGGGGTTTAGAGAATTTATTGGGAGGTTGTGACACAAGAAATCAAGTGGAAAAGTGGCAAGGAGGCACCACTTAAGCACAAGGGAGATGACGCCACAAGCAGGGGAAGGAGAGCGTGGGTTCGAGCTGCAGAAACCCCTCCTTTGCTATTTATTTTTGACGCCACAAGCTATGAGGTGGAGTGCTCAAGATGGACTCTAGGAGATATGGATGGAGAGGAGAAAATTGTGGAGTTTGACTCATTCAAACGAATTTGAATTGATGGAAGGGAGAAAATTTAGGAGTTTGAATTATTTCAAACTCATTTGAAGGAGTTGACCGAAGTATGGACTTTGGGCAAGGGGTGCTATCGATTTTGGGAGCCTTTTGTTGGTGGCCGAATGTTGTGGGGGGTTTAAGGGAGTAATTCGGCTAGTGAGGAGAGGGTCTTCTCTTTTCATTTTGTATCAAAGCTGAACCACCAATTACTCTTTGCTTTCTTTCTTTTTCGGCACCTCTTGTAATTGGCCGAACCTTTTGTGCATTTTCTTTGAAGAGCTGAACTTCGTAGCCATTCTCTCCCTTTTCTTTTTGGTTCTCTTTGGTTAGCCTATTGCCGAATCCACCTCTTGTGCACTTCTTCTTCCTATTTTGTTCAAAGCCGAAACCTACCCTCATATCTTCTCCTCCATTTTTCTTTCTATTCCGTTCTTTCTCTTCTCTCAAACCCATTGCCGAATCTATTTCCTTCCACTTCTCTTCTCTTCACCATATTTCCTGAATCAAACCATCACTTAAGCCGAATCTTGATTTCATCTTCTTCCATCTTTTTCATTGTTTCAAAAAGCCGAAACCTTGTTGTTCTCTTCTTGGCCGAATATTCTTATCCCCATTCTCTTCTTTCTCGTGTGATCTAGTCTCCATTGAAGTGCCGAATCTAGTTCTCCTTGTGAGTCATAGCGGAATCTCTTGGTAAGTGTTATTTTGTTTCTCTTCTTGATTAATTCAGGTAATGACCGAAACCCCACCTCTCCTCTATCTTCTTTTCCATTTTAGATCTATGAATTGAACTCTATTTTTGTTCTTTAAAGGTAGCCGAAACCCCTAACATTATTTAGGGTGTACCGATCTTTGGTGAGTATGGGCCGAATCAGTCATTAAGGTAAGGGTGCGATAATTCCTTTTTGGTTTTGGGATTCATGCCATGGCCGAATGGCTTTTAGTTTCTAATGATGCGTTAAGGTCAATTTGTAGGGAGGAGTGCAACCTGATTCAGTGAACCTTCGGGATTCGATTGCCGATCTAGGTAAGGGCTTTAGCGTTGGATCTATTTCTTAATTGTTCAAAAGCCGAAGGCTAACAATTTGTGTGTTCTAGTGTTGGGCCGATTGCAAGGGGGATTCATTGCATAGCTTCGGGATTTGGTTGGAAACCAAATCGGTATTAAGGTGAGTGCTACCTTTGTGCGACTCCTTCGGGATTTTGTGAATAAGCCGAATGGCTTTAGATCTAAAAGTGTGATGTTGGCCGATTGTAGGAAAAGTGAAGGCAGCATTTCGAGATTTCGCTTTGATCTACGAATAGTCAGGTGTGTAACGCTTACACACTTCGTTAGTAATATATGTATATTGTGTTACTGTTATAGCCATAGTAACGGGTAGCTATGCCTTGTGGGCATGAGTATAGACTCCGGGTAAGTCTCCTGATTATGAATTCCTGATACTTGCTATCATGTCACTGTTAAATGTTATGCCATATGTTATCTTGCATCATCATATGTTATTATGCCACGGTTGATATGGACATGATGGTGGGATTGATGAGAGGAGGGGGATGATTTATTTGGACTGTCACCAGTGGTTTTGACCACATGATGGGTTGGCCCCATCACTTGATTTGTGACTACGGTCACCAGTGGTTTTGACCACACCAATATATGATATTGTGACTTCGGTCACCAGTGGTTTTGACCACCAGTGGTTTTGACCACACGGGGTAGTTAAAGGAGATTGGATGGCTAGGTTATGGGTTGCATAATCTGCATGTTTTACTGATGATCTGTGTAAGTGCTTGAACTATCGGGTTGGGGATTTATACACTGAGTCTCGGTGACTCACCCCTTCCCTTATATTTTGCAAATGAGGCATAGATCGCGGACATGGAGCCGGGAAGAACTCGTGGTGGCCATGCATCTATGTTTTGGGTTTCAACTTTAAACTATATTTATGGTTTTTTTTAATTTACTTTAAATTTGGTTTTGGGTTTTGTAATAAGGCCGCTAGGTATCATTTTGGGTTTTTAATTACCTGCTTTTAATTTTGATTATGCTATACATATGTTGGAGTCATTGACTTGTTTAGTAACCAGTAAAAAGTGGTGTTTTCAAAACTATACCTATTCGAGTTTTTCAAACGTTACCATCTGGTAACAACGTTCACAAGATAATAAAGAATAAAGGTAACTTGGATGTTTTTACAATTTTTAATTTGCAAACAACTTCAAATGAAAATGGTTTTAAACTTAATTATCCTCATCGCACTCTGTTTTTAACAAGTATCGTATGTTTTCTAACAACAAGTGGATTTTCAAACATGAGTTTTAAAACGACAACAACTCGCTTTCAACATCATTTTTAAGCGGGGATTTCTAAACCTTAAACGATAAAAGAGTTTTCTTTAGAAAGTACTCGGCAACTTGTGATTTCAAAATGTTTTCACTCCGTAGCATGCCCGATTCGGTCGTAGTGTTTTGACCAGGTTTGGGGTGTTACAGAGGAGATGGCTGATAATAATCCACTACCTCATGTGGTTGCCGCAAATCCTACTCCTCATACTATGTACGATTATGCTAAGCCCAATTTGACTAGGGCTAACTAGAGTATTGTGAGGCCTACTGTTGCTGCAAATAACTTTGAGTTGAAACCGAACACTATTCAGATGATCTAACAATGTGTTCAGTTCGATGGTTTACAGGATGAGGATCCAAATACTTATTTAGCCAACTTCATAGAATTTGGCAACACTTTCAAAATAAAGCTAAACAGTGGTTGAACTCGTTACCATGAGGTTCCATCACTACTTGGGAACAGATGACCGAGAAATTTTTATTAAAATATTTTTCGCCAGAAAAAATAGCAAAGTTGAGGAATGATATCTCTTCTTTTGTGCAGATGGATTTAGAAACTCTTTACGATGCATGGGAGAGGTATAATGACTTATTGAGAAGGTGCCCTCACCATGGGTTACCTTTATGGCTACAGTTTCAAACCTTCTACAACGGTTTGAACCCCTCGACTAGGCAACTAATCGATGCAGCCACCGGTGGAACTCTAAATAACAAAACACCTAAAGCGACTTATGAGTTTATAGAGGATATGTCACTGAATAACTATCAATGGCAAGTCATAAGAACAAAGCCGACAAAAGTCGCCATTGTTTTCAACCTCAACGCGGTTACCATGTTATCAAACCAGATAGAGCTCTTAAACAAAAAGATTGATGGTTTATGTGTTTCTACGCAGGTACATCTGGTGATGTAATGCGATACAAATAGAGGAGGGATAAACACTACAGAATATCCATCCTACAACCCGAGCACAGATAATGAACAAGTTCACTATATGGGTAACAATTCTAGACCTCAGAATAATCCCTATAGTAACACTTACAATACAGGTTTGAGGAACTATCCCAATTTCTCATGGGGTGGTCAGGGAAATCAGAGACAACAACCCCCTCTAGGCTTTCAACAACAACCCTACCAATAGGAGAAGAAGCCGAACCTTGAGGAGATGCTAACAAAATTCATTTCGTGTCAGAAACCCGTTTTCAAAAAACCAAAACAACACTTAAAAGTCAGCAAGTGTCGATTCAAGGGCTCAAGAACCAAATAGGTCAACTTACCAAGTTGATCTCAGAATGACCACAAGGTAGTTTGCCTAGTAATACTGAACCTAACCCAAGGGAGCAACTCCATGCCATCATTGTATGCGACGAAGAAGGGTTAGTAAAACCTAAACCAGAACTAAGGCAAAAACCTATGGTAAGTGATGGTGAGGTTGAGGTAAGTCACAGTGCACAAGAATCGGTAAGCAAAGAGCATATACCTCGTATGCCATATCCTAAAGATGCGAAGAAAGACCATACCAATGAGCAATTTGGTAAATTTCTTAAACTCTTAAAAAACTTACATATTAACTTACCATTTATTGAAGGCTCTTTCGCAAATGCCCAACTCAGTTAAATTTTTAAAAGAGCTTTTGGCAAACAAACAAAAGTTAGATAATGCGTCGCACGTGGAACTAAATGCAGTCTGTTCAGCCATTTTACAGAATAAACTACCTAACAAATTAAAGGATCCAGGGAGTTTTACTCTTCCTTGTTTAATTGGTAGTTTAGACGTTAATAATGCCTTAGCTGATTTAGGGGCGAATATTAACGTCATGCCCTATAAAATTTTTAAGCAACTTGGTCTTAGGAAACCTAAACAAACTAGGATGAGCATTCAACTAGTAGATAAAACTATTAGATTTCCTAGGGGAATTGTTGAGGATGTGCTTGTAAAAATCGATAAATTTATATTCCCAGTTGACTTTGATATTCTAGACATGGATGAGGACAGTGACACACCTTTAATCTTTAGGACGACCCTTTTTAGCAGCTGCTAGAACTATCATTGATGTTGGCACAAGTGAATTGACACTTCGTGTATATGATGACACTATTAAACTCCAAACTCGTGATTCTGTTAGGATATCTAGTGATCAAGATGATTTTACGAGTTCTGTTAATGTAAGTAACGTTGTAGCTCAAACTTCTTTGCAGGAAAGTGATAGAGCCACATTCTACCCTATGTGACAAACACAGAACAACTCATGAGAAGCGAAGGCTTTAGATCGATGAACTAGACGAATGGAGGACACATGGCAAGGAGAAACTAAGAATACACGAAGCAAAACCAAAGCAACTCTATGACGAGCTTAAACAGGGAACGAACCACTTCAAGGTTGGGGACCAGGTACTGTTAGATGAAACCGACCCTCGAATAACCACTTCAGAGCTAAATACAAGCGGAGCGACTCCTTTTACGGTACTCAATATCTTCCCATACGGAACAGTCGAGGTAACTCATTCTAATTTCGGCACTTTTAAGGTAAATACTACTCGACTCAGACCGTATGTTGATAATAAAATTGATAGCGAGAAAGAGGAGTCTCGACTTCGTGAAAAATAGTAACCAAGCGAAAACGAGGTAAGTCGAGCTTAAACTCTAAATAAGTGCTTCTCGGGAGGCAACCCGAACATGAACATTCCTAATTTTCTAATTATATTGTATGATATTTTTGAAATTAATTATATAAATAAATAAAAATGTGTTTCAAAAAACCCACATGGCCTGGACACATGGGGCATGTCCCTGGCCGTGTGGATCCTGAGACTTAGTTTTTAAATTTTAAAGAAATCGATAGAGGGCTACACGGGCGTACGACACGGCCGTGTGGACCACACGACCTGGGCATACGGGCGTGTCCTTGGCTGTGTGAAAACTAGAGCCTAATTTTTCAAAATTTAAAATTTAAAACAAGTCAAGAGGCTCCACGGGCAATACACACGGCCATGTGTGAGGCCACACGAGCGTGGGAGAAGCGAAGGACTTTTCACAAGCCGTGCGAAGCGATCGTGTAGACCACACGGCCTGGACACACCGGCGTGTCCAAGGCCATGTGAATATTAGGCTTAAGAATTTCGTGACGAACACGGGCCGTTGCACGACCGTGTCACCTATTTAAAACACAATTTTTTTTTATTTCCTTCTCCTTCCTTTTTTCCCAAACCCCCAAACCCTAGCCGCCGCTCTCCACCCCAGCCCTGCCGCACTTCCGGCAACCGTCAACCCCTGCTCCTTTCTCCTTTTCCCTTCTTCCCTAAACCGAAACCCCCTCCCTTTTCTCCCCATTTTCTCTCTTCTTCTTTCCCCCTTTTTCCTTCTTTTTCTCTTCAAAACCACCGCCCAAACACCACCCAACCACCACTCCATGCCCACACCAACCACCACCGACCTGTCGCCTGTCGCGCCCCTACCCCCATCACCGCTGCCGTCAGTTCTTTATTCTTCTCCCTTGTCTTTTACTTTTATTATTATATTATTATTATTTCTTTATTTCTTTCTTTATTATAATTATTTTATTTTTATCAGTTTTACTGATTTTATTTATTCTTTTTTTTTTCAATTTCTTTACTATTGATTTTGCGTTTCTTCTTGAGTTTTGGACATTTTTATTTTTTGATTTGATTGGATTTAATTTGATTTTCTTTTATTTTTCATTAAACAGTATTATGCGTGTAGTTTGTTTTAGCTGATTATATTTTTTTTTATTCTTGCTAGTCTTGCTTCTTCATTTTTATTATTGATCATTATTAGTTTTATTTATTCTTACTAGGTTTTTGTTTGATAGTAACTTTCTGATTATTAGTTTTATTACTTAGTCCAATTGTTGTCCAATTGTTGAACATCACTTAGATTTTTCTTTCTTATTCGCATGCATCTATATATTGATTCATTCATTTATTTGATTGCTTTATTACAGATTCATTATAATGAATACTCATGGCAAGACTAAGGTCGTCGTTCCCGCTACGAAAAAGCGGAAGGGTGCTGGTGCGACCTCTTCAAGCGTCTCCGCTGAAGTTCATTATCCTTACCTCAGATTTTCAGCGGACCCAACGGAGGACTTATTTCAGATCCTTCACGTACGACCATTGGGTTTGGGCTGACGCATTGATTGGGACGCGTTGGAGCAGGTTCACCTTACTGATGAGGTTTGCGCTTTCATCATCCAAGCCCCATGGGACCGTTTCTTCAATATCGCCGGGCCCACATATATGGAGCTTACTCTAAAGTTTTGCTCGATGTTTCACCTTCAGCGCATCATGTCGGTCCATGATGAGCCAGGCACCGTCACTTTTTGCCTTGGTGGTTTGGTGCATCTTATGAGCGTCCTAGAATTTGATGCTGCTTTGGGACTCAACACAGAAGAGTTCATGTGCGCCAAGGACTTTCTTCAGCTCCATCGCCATATTCATCACTCGCCCTCACGATGTTGGACAGACCTCACGAGCGGCCTGACAAACTATGACGCTAATCGCTCGAAGGCGACTTCTCTCTCTCCAGCTCTACGGTATATTCACGCCCTTTTAGCTCATACTTTGACAAGAAGGAGAGAGAGCACCAAAGTCGTCACCACTCACGACACCTATTTTTTATGGAGCATGGCACATGGCCATATATTTTATCTGGCGTACTTCATCAATTTATCCTTCTGCCATCAGACTGACCTCCACAAGAAGGGCCCTATCTGCCTAGGCCCTTACGTGACTCGCCTCGCTCGACACTTTGGTCTCCTCGACACACCGGAGAAGTCTTCCACACTTACACTTATCGACCAGATGTCCCCTCAGGACATCTCAACCATGCTACACATGAGTATGATCAAGCGGCATCATGGATTTGATCCTCGACAGTACCGGCTGTCTCGTTCTGATGATCAGGATGATCCCAAAGAAACCACTGATGATGTTCCTCTCTCTCACGAGGATCCACCTCATCATCCACCTCCAAGTCACCGACCTCCTTCTTCTGCTACTACTTTGACGACATATCCGAGCGTCTCACTCGCTTCGAGCAGCAGTACTTTCAGCGGTTCGACAGTTTCGAGGCTACATTGCAGCAGATCTGCCACCATCTCTATATTTCATCTTCGGCGCCAACGAATCACGACACGTCTGACGATGAGGACCTTTGAGTCCATTTATTTTATTTTATTTTATTTTATCTTTATTTTTATTTTTCTTATTATTTTTATTTTTATTTTCGTCTATTTCCCTTTTATGTTTATTATAATCTTTTCACAGACTTGTCTTTTATCATTTGAACTTTATTTTAGTTTTTATAATTATTCCTAATTGAGTAATCCCTTAATCTTCTTCCACATTTGTGTTTATTTTCTTAATAGTTGCTTAGAATCATGCACTTCACTCAGCTATATCCACAATTCCGCTTTCACTATTTCACGGATTTCATCCAAAAATTCAGGAAGTTTCAATTCTCTCCCTCTCTTATGATATTCTCATTATATTGTTATTATCTGTTTTGGTACATTGAGGACAATGTACATCTTAATTGTGGGGAGATTAATTATATCATTATTAGAAAATCCCTGAATTATGTCTTGTTCTTAAGTAATTTTCTCATATTACTATTACAATGAAATTTTTATTGATTTATGATTTTTGTTGATATGTTTTGGATTAAGTCATAGGTAATTGTGCATTGATTGTTTAAACTTTAAGACATTAGAGAATCAAGCATGATAAGTCTATTTGCAGAATTAAAATTTGTTAGGTTGTTTTCCCTAAATTTAAATACTACCTTGAAATTTGAAATTTGCAAGAATGACATAAAAAAAAACCATCATTTTTGTGAGATTTTGAGCCTTTTAGAACATACACTTTTCTTTCTCACTTTATTATTGGTTATAAGTGTGTCAATATTGATTTGTTATTCTAGAACTTGCTTCGATTATACATGTTGAGACCACACCTTTGATTTGATATACCGAGATGATAAAGGCAACTAGGTTTTAACCCACTTATTCCATTAAAAGCCTACATTCATAATTAACCCTTAGTGAACCCCTTTGAGGCTAATAAATTGTTTCTTGACTCTCCCATTAATATTAACCCAAAACTCTCTTTTTTTATTCATTGTTCCCATTTTATTGACTCCCTTTTTGTCGAGATTTGATTTGGTTAGTTGCCTAACTATGTTCTTTTATTTCAGTTGTTACATTCTTTCTTATTATCAAAAAAAAAGAAAGGAAAAAAAAGTGGAAATATATATTCATTTATGTTGATTACTACTAGTCCTTTAAAGTTTAAGCTTGAGTAATTAACTTCATTTTATGGGAAGAAGCTCGTGATTTTCTTTAATTTCAATTGATGTACTTTTTCAGTATTAGTATTTTTGCTAGTAGATAATATATCAATTCGATCTCGATTCTAACCCTCTATTTTAGCCTTTACCTACACCTTTAACTCAAGCCCCATTACAACCCTTGTTAAAACCTTTTGATTTGTGTACCATCTCATGTTATAGTGGTGGAGATTTGATTTTCATGCAAGCCTATGGTAATAACTTTTCATGTTTGACTTTTGAATGCTTAATTTTTGAACCTTAAACACTTTGAGTGATTTGAGTGAATCTTTAGTAAGGATGTCGAATCTTGTCGGTTTTGAATTAAAGGTAACTATTTAAATAAGGGAAAACACCTATGTTTTCATGCTATAAAAATGTGTGACTTGGAATGTTTGAATCTTTCGTGCTCTTTTAGTTAAGTTATCAATGTGCAATTATTTGTGATCTATGGTAAGACATTATTAATGAGAATTATGAATTGAGGAAGTTTAATTTTAATTGTGAGTTGAGGATTTTGCTTGAGGACAAGCAAACGCTTACATGTGGGGATATTTGATAAACCATAAATGTAACACATTTTAATCCCATGCTTAGCGTGTTTTTGGATGTTTTATTATACAATTTTGTGAATTCGATGCTCCTAAATCCTTTAAATTCATGTTTCTATACTTAAGAGAGCATAGGGAAGCGAAAGGAATGGAAAACGAGACAAAATCGGGCAAAACGGGCCATCTTAAGGATCCACACGGCCAAGCTAGTACCACATGTAATTATCTAAATTACATGATAAATACTTGTTCTTGTTCTTAATTATGTGTTCTTAACCCTTGCTTTAATATTTTCAGGATATTAATTCAAGTTTAATGTGCTTATTCAGTGGAGCAAAAGTCCCTGTTTAAGAGTAGATCTAGCATAATTAACCGGATTTGATTGCAACCCTAGAAATAGGATGACATAAATCTCCCGGATTAGAGTCAAATCTAATAAGGGAATCCATAAATCGAGTTAATGGGACGATAGGGGTTTTATTAGAAAGAGATTTCAATTAGTCAACCTAAAGTCAGTTGTTTTTAGTCTTGAAAGATATATTAACATAATTTAGGGATTTCTACAGATCAAGGCAAGTGAATGAATTATTTAATTCAGAGTCAAAATAATAAGTGAAGTCTAGGTGGATTCTTTCTTGGGTATTGTCTTTATTCATTGGTTTATTCGATTACTTTCTTCACTGTCTATCGTGTTCATAGTTAATTAGTTAGTTTTAAATTAAAAACAAATTCCCTTAATTATTAGGCTAAATAAGAGAAAGATAGTTATTACTAGTACTTTTAGTCCTTGTGGATACGATATTCTGGACTCATCATAGCTATACTACTGTTCGATAAGTGCGCTTGCCTTTGTCGAAATATTAGTTAGTTTCGTGACCCATCAATTCACACATTATCATTTTATAATATACGATCCTATCAATCACAACCATTCAACAGGTGAGTCTTAATTGTAACAGCCCAATTTAGGGGCTAGTCGGAACAATAGTTTTGGAACCACTAATTTGAGGTCGAAGAAAATTATTTTTATATTATTTTATGAGTTATGTCATGATTATATGAGTGTATGGAAAATTTTGGTGCATTAATTTTAGCGATTGCACGCTTAAATACGAAAAAGGACTAAATCGCATAAATTGTGAAAGTTCTATTTTACAAGTTAAAGGTGTCTAATAGCTATAGAATATTAATTGGAGGCCCTTAATGTGCAATTAAACCCTTGGAAATAGGGTGGTCGGCCATAGGGGACAAGAAAATGAAATTTTTCAAGGGTAGGTGGAGTTTTGGTGACTAAAATGACTTGTATTAATAAAATAAAGAAAAGAAAGATATCATCTTCTCTCTCCATCTTCTCCATCGAAAATGAGCAGAAAAATAGGGGTTTGAAAGCTCAAAAATTTCAGCCAAGCTTTTCTCCTTGCAAATCAAGAAACACGAAGCCCGGACCGAAACCGAGGGAAGAACAAGGTGGTGGACTAAATTGAACGATTCCACATATATTTTGGCATCGAGGTAAGTTTGTGTGAAATTAAAGCTACATAATGCTATTACATTCTTAATTGCTTGATATCATGAGAAATGCTTAGTATTTCTATGAAATTGATTAATGATGCCTCGATGAAAGTATAATGATATTACATTGAGTTAAAGTCCCAGTTGAACATTAGGAATAATAAGGATACCATTGTCACAACATGTGATAAAGAAGGTCTCGTATAAGACCATGTCTGGGACATGGCATCGGCACCGAAGGGAGATCTCGTGTAAGATCATGCCTGGGACATGGCATCGACATCGACATATGATCTCGTATAAGATCATATCTGGGATATGGCATCGACATCAAGATATGAGACCCCGTGTAAGACCATATCTGGGATATGGCATCGGCATCGAGATGTGATCCCATGTAAGACCATATCTGGAATATGGCATTGGCATCATGTTACATGTATGATGAGATTGAGTATCCTTCGATATTCCAACTAGTTCAATGGGTAAAGAGCTAAGTTTACGTTTAATATGCCAATGAGTTGATTCTATGTTCAAGAGAATAAAAGTACTAAAGTTATGTGATGAAATGATACAGGTACCCATGAGTAACTTACTAGTATTAAATGCAAAATGTGATATGTGATTTGGTATGAGTAAGCATGAGTAAATTATGCTGATGAGCTTGAGAACTTGTGTATTATCTAATGTGTTGAATGGATATTATCATGAACCTTTATGTTGCCATCTATTTCATGCAAACTTACTAAGATTCATGCTTACCTCTCTAATTTCCCTTTTTCTTGTAGTGTCGCCAAGCTAACTCAGGGATCGTGGGACGTCGGAGTTCGGAATCACACTATCAACTCCTCTTTAGTATAGCATAGTTTGATAAATTTTGAGTATGCCATGTATAGGAACTTGGTTATTTTTGTGATGTGTCATATTGGTTAGCCAATGTGTGGCTATTAATTTCATTCAATTCATTTTGTATATGGTCATTAGAAATTGGCTATTTCTTGACAAGTTTATATATATTCAAGGATGATGAAGTTCATGAAGTGTATACTTGTGTGATGGGATGAGTAATGAGTAAAGTATACACATGATGAATGTAGTGTAACCTATGTGTGGGTGTCCTGATTTTGTGTATTAGAAATTGATGGGCTCGAAACTAACTAATATTTCGACAAAGGCAAACGCACTTATCGAACAGTAGTATAGTTGTGGCGAGTCCAAAATATCGTATTTTCAATGACTAAAATTACTTGTAACACCCCAAACTCGGCCTATAAGTTAGGCCCGAATAAGCCGTGTCACGTTGAGGACTTTTTCGAAAACCATGCTTTCATTAGAAACCCTTCTTACAACTTAAAACTTTCTGCTATTCAAAACCTCAGATTTCGCTTGCTTATTTTCAAAACGTGGTTTATTAGAAATCATTCTTGGAAAACATTATCATCTTTAAAACCTTGTTTGTTGCAGAAAGCTTAATTTAAAACAGTCGCGGAACGAGATATTTTGAAAAACAATAGTTATTTCCGATAAATCGTGTTCTACTTCTAGCAATTATAAAACAATCAATAAAATCCCAAAACTTAAAGTTTAGAAATCTTAAGGCCTTATTACAAAATTTATAACCCAACAAATTAAACTAAAATAAAAATAGGACGTGTACTTTAAAGCCAATCAGACGTGTGGCCACTTCCGAGTCTCTCGCAGCTCTGATCCGTCTAAGGCTGAGGATTACTTGCATAGTTAAAGACGGGGTGAGTTTATGAAAACTCAGTGTGTAATCCCCTTACCAGAGTAACAATCAGTATACAAAAGTAGAAAACTAAATAGTCTGGGCCGAAGCCCTTTCAACAGTCACAGTACAGTATAGATCAGAGCATACGTGGGTCAAAGCCCACTACGAAATTATTTGGGTCATAGCCCATAACAGTATCAATTAGGCCTAGCCCAAACCAATAACAGAACAAGCGGCCTAATACCAGTACAGTGACAGATCTCATAAACAGATATGCAACAGTATGAGGATGCATCCCAACCCAGTCCAACCATCACACCACCCGTACCAACCCTACACACCTGTGAGGACCAAGTAAACCCACCCAGCCCTACACACCAAGATCACGGTAGAAATTTGCCGCGGTATCAACGCAAAGCAAAGTCGCGATAATAGTATACGAGGCTAAGCCACTAAAATCAGTATATTGTGGCAGAGCCACTGAATCAGTATAACATGGCATAGCCTCCAGTACAGTACTTCCTCCAAAAGCATAACCCAACCCAATGTAGTATGTCGTGTATGTCATGCTCAATCATTACACGTGTATGCAAAATTGAAACACCTCAAACCCGGCCCACGAGCCCTGACCGGATCTGGTATGTCACTGCGGAAAAACGTTTGAAGACTGATTTCACTTTTGGGAAAACATTAAAAAATTTTGTCTTTAATAAAACATTGTGTGTTTAAATCTCCCAATAAAACTAAGTTATTACAATTTCCCGGATTTAAACTTTAATATCTTTTAAAAAAATATGAGTTTCCAAAAACAATAGCATTTCCAAATAATAATTTAATCGTCATCTAGCTTAAACATAATAAAAATGTTCAAATACTTTAACTGGGCCTTATTACAATAAATAATTACTCAAGGTACTTTATAATAAAATTTAAACATAATTAAAACATCTTCTGCATGGCCACCTTTGAATCCCCTCTAGCCCGATCCGATCACCACTAATCATCTGCGATGTTTAATAAAAATTGGGTGAGTCACACAGACTCAGTGTGTAATTAATCCACTGAATTCCACCCACATGTTAACCACATATTAACCCCTATATCAGATAACAAGATAACATATTCACATAATAACATATTCTGGGCTTGGGCCATATTCATGTCACTTATCAGGTAACAGGGTAATTAACCGCATAATTTCCACATATCGGGCTTAGCCCATTTCCACACTGTTCCACATTCATAGACTGGGCTTGGCCGGTTTCCACATTAATTCACGTATCCATTGAAATTATGCAAAGTGCACCCAACCCAACCTAGGGTCCATCCTCTACACACCCCCGTATCCAGCCACCACACACCAGGGGATTATCAAATCACCCTCTCCTTTTCACTCCAAAAGGCAATCAATGCCGTCCACGTGCAATTAAGCATAAAAATCCACAACGCGACCTCAGTCAGCGCCAATCCACGATGTAGCCGTAGCTAACACCAAAACCACGATGGGACACATAGTCACTCATCAACCACGATATGGCACATAGCCGATATCAACCACGATGAGGCACATAGCTACTCATCAAGCCACGCGAACTAAATCGCAATTAATCCACAACGTGACCTCAGTCAACATCAATCCATGATGTAGCTCAAGGCTAACATCAAACCACGTACTCGAAGTACACTCGTACCTTCTTTCATATCATATCCCAACCCATGCACATGAAACATTCCATAATGACATAATATAATGATGTATGAGCATGTTCATCAAGCATAGTCATAACACATGTTCATATTAATAATCATATTTCATCAGATTTGGTACTTACCGGATTATCGACATACCCCTTGAGGGTATCCGTATCACAATTTCCACTGCACTAGTTAGCACATTCATAACACATACACATATCACATACATATCATATACCCGAAAAACGGTGGGTTAATCACACACGCAAATATATCATACACCCGAAAAATAGTAGGCTAACCACACACATGATCACTTGAAGTTCTAAACTCTCGATCCCGATGCTATCACTAAGAGACACTATGGCTATCTACCTATAACTTTCTCCTGCTGCTGGCCCACACCCTGGTGGCCAATCCCAAACTACCGAGATAGGTCTCTTCTTAAACTTAGGAATAGGGACCTTCCATTTCCCTTCTTGACTGGTATTCGCCTCCATCATAACACTTAATTAGCATATCAAATTAGTCACTAAGTTATAACCAAAAATCAACCAAATCCAAACTTATCGAATGCCCTTACCAAAACGATCTCGAATCTCGAAAGCTTGCTTACCTCAGTCGACTAGCCCCTAAACATCCATAGATAGAATCAGTCAACACTTATTCACATAATATGGCCTAGGGCCGAATACCACAACCACTTACCTTGATGTCAAAAACCCGAGAGATCTCCTTACTCCCTTAACGCTATCTTCCCTTGACTACACAAAACAAGACATGAAATCAAGGCCCTATTAAGGTTCGGCTAAGCCTCCAAATGATGATGGAAAAGTCGACCACAAGGGGAAAGTGTATTCGACTATCAAAAGAGCAAGTTTGGAGTTGAAGAAAAGAAGAATGGGGTATTGTTAGAGACTTAGGAGCATTCGGCAAAGATGCACAATAGAAGAGGGGTTTCAGCTATTACTCTTCCTGACAAGGGCATTTGGCTTTCAAGGAAATAGAAAGGAATTTTGGTGTTGAAAGAAATAGAAGAAAGTAGAAGAGATTTCGGCAACTTACCGTACACCAATGGATCGAAACTTGAAAAAAAAAACAAAAGAGAGAAAGCAAAATCATTAACTAAGAATTTCGGCACTTATGCCTCACACCCCACAACCGAATATGCAAGCCCCTAGAGTCCAACAAACGGGCACCACTTCCCCACTTATCAAATCCCAAATTAAACTCCTATTTTAACTCTTTATCACTTTATCAAATAAAATAAAATAAACCATCACATTATCTCTTATCTACCTATCTAAAAATAAATAAAATAATTTATCACCTCATTTATCTCCTATCCACTCACTTAAAATAAAATAAAATATAATGACATTATCTTACTCTTAGCCGAAAATTGAAAAGAGAATTAAACTCAATCCTCATCCAATTGAAAGTCCCATGTGCCGTCCACTACTCTTCTCCCTAGCCTTGACGTCACATGCAAAATAAAACACCAAAATATTGCTTCCCACGCGACTCAAACTCCAAACCTGCACCAAGCTTGTGGCGTCATTCCCAGGGCCTTAAGTGGTGCCTTGCAGCCACTTTACCAAGCGGGTTCTTATGCCATCACTCCACCACTTATTCTTTTAAGGCCTCTTCCCTAGCTCCCCTTGTCTTAACGCCAAAAGCAAAATAAAAACACGCCTACTGTCGTCAACAAGGCTCGAACTTGAGCCCTCTTTTCTGCAAGCTACAGATAACGCCCCAAGAGACTTTGCTGCTGGCTCCTTTATGACATTAACTCCCCACAATTTCTTTTAAAGCCTCATTAGCCCAGTTTCCCTTCTTAACGCAAAATACAAAAATATAAAACACTTCCATGTTGCCCTCACGACTCGAACCTGAGACCTGCTGGAGCCCTTTGACGCAAGTTGCCTTGCTCCTCAAGTAACGCCCCAAGCCACTTTGCCAAGGCGCTTTTTGTGACATGATTATCACCCAGGATTTCTTTTAAGACCTCCTTAGCCAAGCGTCTTCTTGACGCAAAAATAAATGTCCATTTGCTTCCCACGCTGCTCGAACCTCCTACCTTCCTCCCAGCTTATGACGTCACTTGCCGAAGCCTTAAGTGGCGCCTTGCAGCCACTTTACCAAGCCAATCCTTGTGTCATAAATCCCCTAAAAATTCCTTTAAAGCCTACTTTACCAAGCTTCCCCTCTTTAGACTTAAATTCTAAAAATTTTCCCAAAGCTTTCCCCTTCATCTAGAGTTCTAAAAACTCTTAAAACATCTCCAAATACCCTTAAAACCCACTAATACTTGAGTTATGCTCCAAACGCATAACCCTTAATCTAGGATATTACAGTTCTACCCTCCTTAAAAATAATTTCATCCTCGAAATTACTTACTATCGAACAATCGTATATCCTTAACTCATCACACTTCTCTACTGCTGTGCACTCTGATCTTAATAAGACTAACACATTTCCTTTGCACAATCCCAAAATTCACAATCAAGATTCCATGCACTTCACTAACATCACAAGAACTAACTTTATAACAATCAAGGTAATAAATAGATTCCAGGATTAGGGAACATACCCGATCCTCTCTGATCCAACTTCCTCCTCGCTTTAACTGCCTAAGCCAACCTTGGTTGCCTCACATCAAAACCTTCAGCTCCTCTACTTGGTGTCCCACGACCTTGACCTCGAGCCCTATCCATCACTTGAGGACATTTCTTAACCAAATGAGCCTTAGATCCACACTGGAAACATGCCTTACTATTTATCCAACATTCTTCTGTATGAGCTCTTCCACACTGAGCACATACACGACTTCGATTCTCAGCAACTGGTACAGGTGCACGCACAGGATTCTCAATCCTTGGCCTCTTCTGAAACTCTCTAGATGATTCTGACGATCCAAAACTTCTCTTATTCTGGTTTCTATTCTTTTCTCGATTCTGTCTCACAGTCTTCTTAACTTCTTCAGCTATCCGAGCCTTCTCCACCAGAACAGCAAAGTCTCGTTCTCTCTGCGGAGCGATCAACACTCGCAGCTCATCTCGCAATCCATCTTCGAATCGGACACACCTTTCGTAATCAGCGGCCACGATTCCTTTAGCATACTGACTTAACTGCACAAATTCTGCTTCATACTCTGCTACCGACATACTTCCTTGTACCAAGTTAAGAAACGCCTTCCTTTGCGAGTCCAAGTAACTGGCTCCAACGTACTTCCCTTCGAACTTAACCTTAAAATACTCCCAATCCACTCGATCTGCCGGGGTACCTTGCCTGACAGTGAGCCACCATCGATAAGCTTCATCTCGAGCAATGAAACAAAGACCTTTCAAACTTTTCCTCGCCAGCTATTAAATCCAAATCATCCATAATCCTTTCAACTGCTTCTAGCCAATACTCCACCACATTCAGAGCTACTCCAGATACTCCTCTGAAAATCTCGGCTCCGTTCGACCTAAGTCATTCCGACACTGACTTTCGAGCTCTATTTCTTACACTAGCTCCTACTACTCGCTCGAGCACTCGCAACATGGCCCGCGACAACTGCGTCGGCAAGACTCTCCTCTCGATCTTGCTCCTCGCGCGCCTACCGCGCAACGGCACTTCATTTTCTGACCCATGGCCAGACCCAACTAATTCCGATACTGCCATTCTACCTCTACCGCGTCCACGGCGACCACGTCCCCTAGAACTCATTTCTAACGTCGCGATTTATCTGACTAAAAAGTTTTATGCATTAGACTTTTGTTCCACTTATTAACCGCGAACAATTTTATGAAAAGAGATATTTAGAAGTAGTTCTTTTGATCACACAAAGGTTCAGCTCAAGTTCACTACTCTAATTCAGAGAGTCACCTTCACATTCATCAATAGAGACACCTATATTCACTACACTTCTATGGTCATTTCTGTCCTTTCCCAACCCAGGGGTAATTTCGTCATTTGTCCTATAGGGGTATTTTGGTAATAATTCGAGGACAATTTGAAAATCTTTACAAATCAAGGTATTTCAAAATTTACAAAAACTCAAGGGTTATTTTGAAAATTTGTTTTCCAAATCGTAGGTATTGCCAAAAATTTGAGAATCGTGGTTATTCTGTAATTTTGTAAGTCGAGGTAATTCAAGAATATTCCAAATCGTATATTTCAATATTTCACCAAATAAGGTTTTTGGTATTTTTGTAAAGTAAGAATATATTAAAAGTCGAGGGTAATATGAAAATTTTAGAAACTAAGGGCATTTTAGTAATTTTACAACCAGGGGTATTTTCGTAATTTTGTAAATCTAAAATATTTTGAGAAATGTCTTCAAAATAGTTTGTACAAATCAAAAAGGGTAATTTAGTGATTTAAAAACTAGGGTTTTTATAAAACTGCATGGCTAGTCCCTTTCGGGTTTTAATCATTGGTTTAGCCGATGACTAAGTCCTCTTGGTTAGGGTGAACGGTTACTATGCACCAGGTAGGATTCGAGTAAAGAGGAGGTGAGTCGCTAGGACTGCTTAAATATCAAGCTCTTACTGAATCCACTCCTAGACATGCGCACAACAGTTGCCACACCCTAGCTCGGCGACTTAGTCACAGGTTTGTTTGGTGATTATTAAGTCTTATGTACTTGCGTTTGAGTAGACTAGTCCTAGGGTTCAATAGATCCTAGTTCACTAATCTACGTTCCCATCTAGATATCAAGTTCACATCTATACATCACTTCAATAGTCAGAAGTACTTACCTGGTGGACTTCGGGCCGAAGATACAGGTGCCATGCCAGAATAAACCTGAAATAAAAGTCCATATTTTGAAAAGCCCATTTTTTTGAAAACTGTTTTCGGGCCCAAAACCTCAAATCTGAGTTTTAAACTTGGCTCTGATACTAAACTGAAACACCCCAAACCCGGCCCACGATCCCTGACCGGATCTAGTATGTCACTGCGGAAAAACGTTTGAAGACTGATTTCACTTTTGGGAAAACATTAAAAATTTTTGTCTTTAATAAAACATTGTGTGTTTAAATCTCCCAATAAAACTAAGTTATTACAATTTCCCGGATTTAAACTTTAATATCTTTTAAAAAAAATATGAGTTTCCAAAAACAATAGCATTTCCAAATAATAATTTAATCGTCATCTAGCTTAAACATAATAAAAATGTTCAAATACTTTAACTGGGCCTTATTACAATAAATAATTACTCAAGGTACTTTATAATAAAATTTAAACATAATTAAAACATCTTCTGCATGGCCACCTTTGAATCCCCTCCAGCCCGGTCCGATCACCACGAATCATCTGCGATGTTTAATAAAAATTGGGTGAGTCACACAGACTCAGTGTGTAATTAATCCACTGAATTCCACCCACATGTTAACCACATATTAACCCCTATATCAGATAACAAGATAACATATTCACATAATAACATATTCTGGGCTTGGGCCATATTCATGTCACTTATCAGGTAATAGGGTAATTAACCGTATAATTTCCACATATCGGGCTTAGCCCATTTCTACACTGTTCCACATTCATATGGGCTTGGCCGATTTCCACAATAATTCACGTACATTGAAATTATGCAAAGTGCACCCAACCCAACCTAGGGTCCATCCTCTACACACCCCCGTATCCAGCCACCACACACCAGGGGATTATCAAATCACCCTCTCCTTTTCACTCCAAAAGGCAATCAATGCCGTCCACGTGCAATTAAGCACAAAAATCCACAACGCGACCTCAGTCAGCGCCAATCCACGATGTAGCCGTAGCTAACACCAAAACCACGATGGGACACATAGTCACTCATCAACCACGATATGGCACATAGTCGATATCAACCACGATGAGGCACATAGCTACTCATCAAGCCACGCGAACTAAATCGCAATTAATCTACAATGTAACCACAGTCAGCATCAATCCACAATGTAGCTCAAGGCTAACATCAAACCACGTACTCGAAGTACACCCGTACCTTCTTTCATATCATATCCCAACCCATGCACATGAAACATTCCATAATGACATAATATAATGATGCATGAGCATGTTCATCAAGCATAGTCATAACACATGTTCATATTAATAATCACATTTCATCAGATTTGGTAATTACCGGATTATCGACATACCCCTTGAGGGTATCCGTATCACAATTTCCACTGCACTAGTTAGCACATTCATAATACATACACATATCACATACATATCATATACCCGAAAAACGGTGGGTTAATCACACACGCAAATATATCATACACCCGAAAAATAGTAGGCTAACCACACACATGATCACTTGAAGTTCTAAACTCTCGATCTCGATGCTATCACTAAGAGACACTATGGCTATCTACCTATAACTTTCTCCTGCTGCTGGCCCACACCCTGGTGGCCAATCCCGAACTGCCGAGACAGGTCTCTTCTTAAACTTAGGAATAGGGACCTTCCCTTTCCCTTCTTGATTGGTATTCGCCTCCATCATAACACTTAATTAGCATATCAAATTAGTCACTAAGTTATAACCAAAAATCAACCAAATCCAAACTTATCGAATGCCCTTACCAAAACGACCTCGAATCCCGAAAGCTTGCTTACCTCAGTCGACTAGCCCCTAAACATCCATAGATAGAATCGGTCAACACTTATTCACATAATATGGCCTAGGGCCGAATACCACAACCACTTACCTTGATGTCAAAAACCCGAAAGATCTCCTTACTCCCTTAACGCTATCTTTCTTTGACTACACAAAACAAGACATGAAATCAAGGTGTATTAAGTTTTGGCTAAGCCTCCAAATGATGATGGAAAAGTCGACCACAAGGGGAAAGTGTATTCGACTATCAAAAGAGCAAGTTTGGAGTTGAAGAAAAGAAGAATGGGATATTATTAGAGACTTAGGAGCATTCGGCAAAGATGCACAATAGAAGAGGGGTTTCGGCTATTACTCTTCCTGACAAAGGCATTTGGCTTTCAAGGAAATAGAAAGGAATTTTGGTGTTGAAAGAAATAGAAGAAAGTACAAGAGATTTCGGTAACTTACCATACACCAATGGATAGAAACTTGAAAAAAAAAACAAAAGAGAGAAAACAAAATCATTAACTAAGAATTTCGGCACTTATGCCTCACACCCCACAACCGAATATGCAAGCCCCTAGAGTCCAACAAACGGCCACCACTTCCCCACTTATCAAATCCCAAATTAAACTCCTATTGTAACTCTTTATCACTTTATCAAATAAAATAAAATAAACCATCACATTATCTCTTATCTACCTATCTAAAAATAAATAAAATAATTTATCACCTCATTTATCTCCTATCCACTCACTTAAAATAAAAAAAATATAATGACATTATCTTACTCTTGCCAAAAAATTGAAAAGAGAATTAAACTCAATCCTCATCCAATTGAAAGTCCCATGTACTCGCCCCACTACTCTTCTCCCTAGCCTTGACGTCACATGCAAAATAAAACACCAAAATATTGCTTCCCACGCGACTCGAACTCCAGACCTGCACCAAGCTTGTGGCGTCATTCCCAGGGCCTTAAGTGGCGCCTTGCAACCACTTTACCCAGCGGGCTCTTATGCCATCACTCCACCACTTATTCTTTTAAGGCCTCTTCCCTAGCTCCCCCTTGTCTTAACGCCAAAAGCAAAATAAAAACACGCCTACTATTGTCAACAAGGCTCGAACCTGAGCCCTCTTTGCTACAAGCTACAGATAACGCCCCAAGCCACTTTGCTGCTGGCTCCTTTATGACATTAACTCCCCACAATTTCTTTTAAAGCCTCCTTAGCCCAGTTTCCCTTTTTAACGCAAAATACAAAATATAAAACACTCCCATGCTGCCCTCACAACTCGAACCTAAGACCTGCTGGAGCCCTTTGACGCAAGCTGCCTTGCTCCTCAGGTAACGCCCCAAGCCACTTTGCCAAGGCGCTTTTTGTGACATGATTCACCCAGGATTTCTTTTAAGACCTCCTTATCCAAGCGTCTTCTTGACGCAAAAATAAATGTCCATTTGCTTCCCACGCTGCTCGAACCTCCTACCTTCCTCCCAGCTTATGACGTCACTTGCCCAAGCCTTAAGTGGCGCCTTGCAGCCACTTTACCAAGCCAATCCTTGTGTCATAAATCCCCTAAAAATTCCTTTAAAGCCTACTTTACCAAGCTTCCCCTCTTTAGACTTAAATTCTAAAAATTTTCCCAAAGCTTTCCCCTTCATCTAGAGTTCTAAAAACTCTTAAAACATCTCCAAATACCCTTAAAACCCACTAATACTTGAGTTATGCTCCAAACGCATAACCCCTAATCTAGGAAATTACAAAAATGGCCATGCTTAGTAATACTCATTTCAATACATATTAATAGCAAATCAGACACACGCCTACAGTCAAGTCGGTTAAACCACAGTCATACAATCACAGTTAAATCATGGCACTAAAATCAGTCTTTTACCCTCAGGGGCAAAATAGTCATTTTACCCTATAAGGGTATTTTGGTAATCCGACCCTACAAGGGTAATTTGGTAACTCTACTCATAACTAATCCATGTATACAGTGCATCTCAAACATAATCAATCATACAATTAACACATACAACACTAATACTACCACGATGGTACAACAGTCATTTAATCATTTAGGGGTAAACCGGTCATTTCGCCTCGTAAAGGTATCTCGGTAATTTTACCCGTCGAGGGTATTTTAGTAATTTTGCAAATCAGGGGTATTTTGGTAATTTCACAAATTGGGGTATTTTGATAATTCTGTAAACCAGGGGTATTTCGATTATTTCACAAATCAGGGGAATTTCGGTAATTTTACAATTTGAGGGTATTTCGGTAATTTCACAAATCAGGGTTATTTCGATAATTTTACAATCTGAGGGTATTTTGATAATTTCACAAATTAGGGGTATTTCGGTAATTTCACAAATCAGGGTTATTTCAGTAATTTTACAAACCGGGGGTACTTAGGTGATTTTACAAGTCGAGGATATTTTAGTAATTTTGTAAACCAAGGGTATTTTAGTAATTTTGTAAATAGAGGTATTCTAAGCAGAGATAACGATGCGAATGGGCCTATGGCCCATTCTCGACCCAAATGGGCCCACACGCTCATGTGGCCTATTTAGCCCAAATCTAGCCTCAGATATGAGATTCAAATAGACCAATTCATTATCTACTACACCGTCATACGATTTATTCATATGGGCCCACAGGCCCATTGGTCCCACATGGCCTATCGAGGCCCAAACAGCCTAAACCCACAAGAACACTCATGCTGCGCTCAACTATCGCATCGAAGCCCCCACACGTGCACTCCCACGCTCGTGTGATTATCATCGTCGTGTGACCGGCATTTCGGCATTTGTCGCTCTACAGCTAGAGTACTGCGAAATACACACCTGATTGGAATCTAGAGTTGATCCGCACTCCGAACACTCCTATGCCCAAACGCCAACCCAAGTATGCTTACTCTCCTCATAGATTACTCTATTTAAAGCGAGCTTCTCACCTTCCCTCTTGTTAGCTTCCCGATGTGGGATCCCTCCTTCAGCAGAGTTTAATTCCAACACGAACTCTGGCCGTCCCAACTTAGCAAAATAAATATCCCTTTTTGCTTGCAGTGGGATTTGAACTCAGGCTCCTCTGTAACTTAATCCACACCGCTGGCCACTAGGCCACAAGCTCCTCTTGTGTCTAAAATCATGCACAACTAAATATAAGTCGATGGGCCAAAGTCTAAGTTCACTTAAAAATAAATCAAAATGAAATACAAGCGCCAAGACTTGAACCTTGGACCCCTTTCTTCCTTGTGTGGCGTCATTCCCTTGTCTCCTATGTGGCGTCATTTGCCACTAGACCTGTAACATCCTGAAATTGGGCCTATTAAGATTGGGCCCAATGGGCCTTGAGCGTAGTAGCGTTTAAATTTTTGGAGAATAAGAGAACGGCTTGTTGGACCTATTAGATAAGTGATTTTGGAAGGTTAGAAGGCTTCTATGAAGTCCTGGGATCGAAAATTAGCTTTGGGGAAATTTTGGTTTTAGGTGGAAAAAACCCTGGAAGTTGGCAGGTAGGCCTTAAGAATAAAATGTGGAGGAAAATGACACAAGTGGAGTGTGTGGTGTAGTGGCAAAGTGATGCCACATAAGAGGGAAGGGGATGACGCCACAAGGAAGGAAGGAGGTCCAAGGTTCAAGTCTTGGCTTTTGCATTTTAGTTTTCTTTTTAAATGGACTTTAGTATTTGGCTATAGATTCAAATTTAGTTGCGCATGGTTTAAGACACAAGAGGAGCTTGTGGCCAAGTGCTTAGCATGGATGGATTATGTTGCAAGGAGCACAGGTTCAAATCTCATGAGAAGCAAGGAGTATTTATTTTGCGAATGGACTGTAAAGAGTTTCATTGAATTTAAACTCTACTGACGAAGGGATCCCACATCGGAAAGATACAAAGAAGGAAGGTGAAGAGCTAGCTATATAAAGAGCATTCTAGGAGGAGAGTTAAGATACCTTGGTGGGCGTTTGGGCACAGGAGTGGTCGCAGCCACGGCTTTACACCGGACTCTATCGTGTGTGTAACTCTCTCTACTCTAGTTGTAGAGCGACAAATGCCGAAGTGCCGGTCACGGCAATAGTAGCCACACGAGCGTGCGAGTGCACATGTGGGGCTTCGACGCGATAGTTGAGGCCATTAGTAGTATTCTTGTGGGTCGGGGCTACTTGGGCCGCGATGGGCCGAAATGGGCCCAATAGGCCGTAGGCCCTTATGAGTAAATTGTGCTATTGTGTAGTATATAGTGAACTAGACTAGGTGAATCTTATATACATAGCTAGATTAGTGCTAGGTGGGCCACACGGGCATGTGGGCCCAGATGGGCCAGAATCGAGTTTTAGGCCCAATAGTCCGGTAATGACCGAAAATGGTAGTTGAGTCGCTCGTGGTGACATTGGGCCTTCGGAAAGGCCATTGCAGGTGCGAAATTACTGAAATACCCTCGACAGGTAAATTACAAAAATACCCTTGTAAGTAGAATTACTGTTATACCCTTAGAGGTTGATTAGCTTGATTATGTTTTATTATGTCTATCTGATTATGATGGTAATTCATGTTATACATTATATGTGATACATGTTTCGTATACATGACATACTACATACACGAATTATTATGTCATATTGCATGGGATTCGGGCTATTATGATTAAAGGGGAAGTGTGTATATGTTAATATACGTGGGTGACTCTGTCACGATTAATGATGGCCTCGAGCCTCATTGTGGATTGGTGATGACCTTGAGTCTCATCGTGGATATTTGTGATTTTAATCACGTGGATCAGTGGCTAGACCACCAAGTGGACTTTGAGCAGTGTGCCGTCGGCATAGACTGCCAAAGAGGTACGTAGCAGATGGAGGGTCGATTTAGTAATCCCTAGGTGTGTAGTGGATGGATATACGGGTAGTGTGTAGCGAATGGATACTAGGTTGGGCTGGGTTGCACTACATTCTCTATCTGATATGCCATGATGTTAGGGCTACGACCCGAATCAATTTATGTGGGCTTTGGCCAAATATGTTACTGTGTGGGCTAAGGCCCAATTTGCTTCTGTGGGCTTAGGCCCAGATTACGTTTATGGGGATTTGCACACTGAGTCTCGATGACTCACCCCCTTTGCTTAATTTTGCAGGTAATCGTTAGATTGCGGATTTGGGAGCTGAGGCGGACTTGAGGTGGCCATGCGTTACGATTTCTTCTGTAAACTACATTGCCTTATTTTGAACTTATTATATTGGGATTCTGTTATGTAATAAGGCCTATGGTATTTTATTTGATTTTAGCTTTTAATTTGGTTCCTGCTTATTATTGATGGAATTTTAATTCTGGATTTTCCTAAAATGTTAATAAATCGTTTCTTATTCAAAATTACTTAAACTCGATTTTTTTCACAAGAAATATAAAGAATACAAACTTTTTAACGAACGCACATTTTTTTAGACATTCCTTTCATGTGACATGCCAGATCCGAACCCCTTTTGTGTCATTTTTCTCCACATTTTATTCTTAAAGCCTACTTACTAACTCTCAGGGTTTTATTCACCTAAAACCAAAATTTTCCTAAAGCCCAAGTTTGATCCTGGGACTTCATAGAAGCCCCCTAACCTTCCAAAATCACTCACCTAATAGGTCCAACTTGCATTAGTGTTGTTCTCTTGTTCTCAAAAATTTTAAACGCTCCCCTAGTCAAGGCCCAATAAGCCCATTTCTACTAGGCCCAAATTCAGGTCGTTACATTACTAGTAATAACTATCTTTTTATTATCTAGCCTAATAATAAAAGGGTTTTGTTTTTAATCTAAAATCAACTAACTAATTGACTAACTAAATGACTATGAACGCGAAAGAGAGTGAAGAGAATAATCAAATGAATAAATACAATACCCAAGGAAGAATCTACCTAGACTTCACTTATTATTCTGACTCTGAATTAAATGTTTTATTCTCTTGACTTGATCCGTAGAAATCCCTAAATTATGTTAGTATCTCTTTCAAGACTAAAAACAACTAACTCTAGGTTGATTAATTGAAATATCTTTCTATTTAAAACCCCTATCATCGCATTAACTCAATCTATGGATTCCCTTATTAGATTTGACTCTAATCCGGCAGATTTATGTCGTCCTATTTCTAGGATTGCAATCAACTCTGCTTAATTATGTTGGATCTTCTCTTAAATAGAGACTTTTGCTCCACTGAATAAGCACATTAAACTTTGAATTAATAATCCTGAAAACATCAAAACAAGGATTAAGAACACATAATTAAGAACAAGATCAAGTATTTATCATGTAATTCAGATTTATTTAAATAATAAGACATGGGCATGTGCCCGGGCCGTGTGAAGTCTGCACCTGAAATTAGGAATTTAATTTGACACACAGTCTAAGGACACGGGCGTGTGCCTTGGCCGTGTGACATTATTGAGATGATGACGTTAGAAACAGAATGTCAAGTTTTTACACACGGGCTGAGACACGGGCATGTCTAGGCTGTGTGCGGGACACGGGCCATGGACACCGGCGTGTGTCCGGCCGTGTGAAAACCCCTGTAGGTTCGAAAGGAAAAATAAAATCCACATGGATTAGGGATATGGGCGTGTGTGACCACACGGTTTGCCCACATGGGCGTGTCCCTCACCACACGGGCGTATGGCCCTATTTTAAGTAAAAATTTTCTAAGTGTTCAAAGGTTTTCGGTTCAGTCTCGAACCACTCCGTAAGTGTGTTTAAGGTCTCGTAGACCTATAAGAGGGACGTTATGATCTCGAATGATAATTTTTAAATTATAATGAAATTTTATGGTATGACATTATATGTTTGAGCAAGTTAAGTATAGTAATGCCTCATACCCGGTTCCAGCGTCGGGTACAGGAAAGGGATGTTACATTAATAGAAATACACTTAATGAATATCTTATTTAATGATATCAGATCATTCAATATCATCTCATGTTCATTAATTAAGAAATCACATAATCATTTAAAAACTTGCTTAATGAACGATATAGTGGATCTAGATATACGATTAACCATCCAAACACACCAGAATGCTCAAGTTAGCTTAGCCAACCGAGAACACACCTGATCGCTGTAAATCAGAGCTTTAAAATTTATAAAAGAATTATCAAACCTAGAAACTAACTCTGACAACGATTAAAGGCAAGTGTACCTATCAAACAGTAGTATAGCTTAGGCAAGACCGGATATCAAACGCAAAGGAACTAAAAGTACTAATACTAACTTTCTTTTTATTATTTAGCTTTAAAAATAGAGTGAAGTTGCTTTTGACGAAGACTAAACTAAGGACACAAAGACAAAAAGGGCGAATAGAAAAATAACTTTGAAGGAAAACTCAGTTGATTACGACGATACCCTTAGGAAGAATCCACCTAGACTTCACTTATTAATTAACCCTAAATCATATGATTTCTTTTACTTAGCTTGTTCTGTAAGACTCCCTAACCTATATTAAACCCTCTCTCGGGGCGACTAACGTCTAACCCTAGGTTAATTAGTGGAACTCTCGTTCGCTTATAATAACCTCCTAGGATAGCAGTAAATTGATCAATGGACTCCCATATTAGGTTTCACCCTAATCCGAAAAAATCTCGTAACCCTATCTCTAGGTGTTCGATCAAATCCGCTTAATTATGTTAGATCTACTCTTAGGTAGGGTCTATTCCTCCTCCACCTAAGCACATTAGATTTGGATTAAGCAATATAATTAAGAACAAACTAAGCAATTTATCATATAACTTAAAAATCAAATAAAAATATTCATCTAGGTTTCATCCACTTCAAGTATCTGAGGGGTTTAGTTCATAATGAATAAAAAAAACATCGCAAGAGAAAAGATAAAACAAAACATAAGAAAATCCTAAAGCCCCCTGAAGGAATTGAAGGGGAATTCCGCCGTCTTGAGTATAATCCCGGCTTCTTGGGATGGATCAACTGGCTAACTTTGAGCGATCTCCACAATTCTAACCTTTTCGGCTTGGCTCCTTGGCCTAGCTCGCCTACCGTTTCGGCTTCTGCCGAACTCCCTCTTCAAGTCGCCCCCTTGGGTGTTTATATAGACTTTGTGATGCTTTACTTGGCCCCTAAGTTTCCTAATTTAAGTAGAATTCTTGCTAGGGTGTTTGAATAGGCTTTGGAATGTGTTTCTTTGCCTCCAAGTATCCTTTCCTGAATGAAATTTCTCTTTCCAACGACAGGGACACGGCCATGGCACACGCTCGTGTGAATCGTGGTCAAGCCGTGTTTGGACTTTTAATGAGGCGCGACCGTGTTTATCAGGGTCCAGCTGTGTTCTAGTAATTTAATGAGGCACGGCCGTGTGGCTTGAAGTCCAGGCCGTGTTGATTTCGTGAATTGGCCCATTTGTCCCGTTTTAAGCCTGTTTTACGTTTTTTTCATCCGTGAGTGCTTTCCTGAGTATAAGACATGAAAAGAAAGGATTAAGAGCACCTTTTTACATAAATCAAGGATTAAATTATCCAAAAGCATGCTAAATGTGGGCCTAAAATATGTTACTTTTGCGGTTAATCAACACCTCAACACCAAGTGCCTAACTCGTAGGCTAATATCCCTCAGAAACACAGCTAGGCACCAAATGCTATGCCAGAAGGCTTTTACATCCGCCCCCAGTAACACATCAGAATCATTATAATATAACTCAAAAGTCCGCTACAAATGCTGGACTTCAGTATATTCAGTGAAAAATAATGAATCAATAATCATTCTCTCAATAGAATCAAACTTATACAACGCGCATTAAAACCTATTGGCATGCAAATTGTATCCTATCCTATGTTTATCGGCTCAGTATGACATTAAATAATATTATTCAAGTCAATTAATTTCTTGACACACATCAACTTAGTTCAATTCATTTATGTAAAAATATTCAACATTCCAATTCATAGTTAACATAACATTCAATTTAATATGAAACTAAATCGTACAAATTTACTAGGGCTGAACTGCAGAGTCAACGAAAGTTCAGGGACTACTAGGCAACTTTCCCTTTTCCTCAATTATCTACTTATTTTTTTATCTATAAAGTAGTTTATTTCAATTTACTAACCTCAATTTCATATAATTTTCAATCTGGTCCGAATTATCTCCTATTTACTAATTTTCACATTTGCCCTAAACTTTTACACTTTATTCAATTTGGTCCTTAAGACTAAACCATGATTATTTTCGCAATTAATCCTTATACCTAATAAACTGAATTCAATTATACTCAAATATAATCCACATATGCTAAAACTTTTCGAAGAAACATGCTTATTTTAATTTATTTCAATTAAATCCTTAAACTTAAAAATCATACAAAATCACTTAATAAAATATTTCTATTTAACACCCAAGCATCATATTCTACCATTAACTTCAAAAACACATCAAATTCGTCAATGGCATCTTCCAAAACATTTAACAATCTTATAAGTTAAACCCCGTGTTAGCTACTTAGAGCTAATACGATCCCAAAAACATAAAATTCATGAAAAATTGGTGAAAATTACCTACCATGCAAGTAAATTAAGCCAAGGCCGAAAGCTTCCTTAGCATTTCCATGGTGTTTCGATTTTACCATGTTCAAATGAGAAAGATGACAATTCACTTTTATTTAATTTAAGTTTATTGTCTATTTACCATTTTACCCTTAACTAATAAATCAAATTTCACTTCAAAAACCCACCTAAACCGTCCACTTAATACATACATGATATATTTACCTATTAAATCCATCATTTTACCTTTCAATTGTCATTTAGTACTTTTAACTAATAGAAATTAAATTTTACAACTTTTACGATTTAGTTCTTTTTAGATTATTAACTATCTAAACATTAAGATTTATTAACCAAAATTTAATACTACACTCATGACCTTGTAAATATTAAATAATTAATATTTACTGACTAACATATCAGAATTGTGGTCCAGAAACCACTATTTTCGACACCACTAGAAAATTGGCTGTTATATATTTGATGCCCTGAATGTAGTATTTTCATCTAATTATACTTGTAGTTTTTTTGAACAGATTGGTTAATAAAATTATTTATGAATTACATTAATACTTGGTATATTATCCACACATAGTTTTTGTAAGCAAAGCAAAATGGAAGCAAATGTTTCTCATAGGTTGTCTAATGTTTAACTAATGCTAAGCCGTATTATGTGGTCAGATCGTAGTACGGAAAGACAATTTCTATTAGTAGATGAACCTACACATTTCCTTAGTCTAATAGAAAATGAGCAAACTGATTTAAAGACTAATATGTCGTCTATCAAGCCTAATTGTAGAGATGTCTTGTCTTGGGCATCGAAGTGGATGACTCCTAGAAGATAGAGACATAGATGTCACTAACTGGACTTATAATACATTGGTATTACATGGTTTAAGAAAAGTAAACCTGGCCACGATCGTCCATCTTTGTGATAGATAACTTGATCACTATTGACAGTGATTGACTTTTCATGAAGGAGGATGTAATGGTTACCATGAGATAAAACAGGATCATATTGGGAGAGCAGATATTATCCCAAAGAGATCAAGGATATCCTATGAGGTTAACACACTTATGACAAGGTCATTGGACGAGCACTAAATAGTTGCTTTCATAATGGTATGTCATTAGCGAGAGCTCAGTCATGATACTATAGTGGAATGAATTCATGACTAAATGAGTTTATAATTATATATCATTTGAGCTTCAACTACATATGTCCAATCAGTCCCTCCGCTAGCTCGTTGAAACCAAAAATGAATTGCGTGTTTTAATAGAAATGAATGGAATGAATAGAAAAATAGAAATTGGAAACATTTAGGAATGATTATGGATTTCTTTGAAATGGAGAAATGGAATCATTTAAAAATGAATATAGGTTTCCAAATATGTAAATGAATATGGAAACTTGCATTCTTATATAGGATTACTTAAAAAATGATGGAAGAATGAGTTTATATTTTTAGACTATTTTGAAGCTCGAAAATAAAATAAATCATTTGGTCATAATAAACATTTTGAGTTGCGACGTATTGAATGAATTTTCTCAAAATTTTACCGGGGTAAAATCGTCAACATTTTATCGCAGGTAAAATTGTCACAATTTACAGGGTAAATTTTGGATCAGAAAATTATTTAATATGTAAATATTAAAGTTTATTTTAGGGAATAGAAAAATTGAATCGGGTTGGATCATATTACAGAGTATTGGGTCAAAAAGGCCCAAGAAGTAATCATAATTGGACTCGATGTGAAAGAGGCCTAAAACCTCTTATGTAATGAGGTGGGATGGCAAAACCCTAGTATCATTAACTAGGGTTCCCGCCCCCTATATCCTAGATAAACTAGGATATTTTTTTTCTAGTGTAAATAAACTTCTATAACTCTACAAAGGATCTCCGTTGTCTTTCTACAAATAGATGGCACCGATAGAGCTATTTACACAATTTTTGAGATATTGTTATACTACCGAAAAATAGAGATAACTTATTCCCAACTTATAAACATATTTTTCAGAATAACAATTTTACCGGTTTCTATTAAAAAAAGAGAATTTTTGTTTTCATCACAAAAGGAAAAAAATTTCTAGTTCTGTGTTTTGACTCAATGGTCCAAGCCCACACTCAAAGTAATTCGCGGGATGACAATAGCAGAGAAGATCGTTTGATTAAAAGTCGATAAACATCAATGATCCGCTTATCCAAAAACACAGGTACAAATTTGGTTAAGGTTTATTGCTATAAATATCACAAACCAAGTTGATTTTCAAAATTTTAATTTTACGCTATGCAAGTAAGTTGTTTTCAAGCTGGGTTTTTTCAACAAAATTGTAGTCAGTTAAACTGTAGTTAGCTTAAAAGTTTAGCATGAAGGACTTGGGTGAAGCTAGTTATATTCTTGGAATTCGAATCCTTAAGGATCGAAAGAATAAAACGATAGCTTTATCATAAGATTCATACATTGATAAGGTACTAGAATGGTTTGTAATGACCGATGCAAAGCCAGGCGTTCACTCGACTGCATCGGGTTTTCATCTTCTTTGGATGATTATCCTAAAATAATGGAAGAAAGAGAGCATATGAGTAAGGTCCCATATGCTTCAGTAGTTAGAAGCCTTATGTATGTAATGCTTTGCACACGTCTAGATAATTTTTTCGTAATAGGAATGATTAGTCGATATCAAGTGAATCCTTGTCTCAGGCATTGACAAGCTGTAAAGCATATATTAAGGTATCTTAAAAGAACCAGGGATTATATGCTTGTGTATTTTGGGGAGAACCTTCTTCCAATTGAATACATAGACTTAGACTTTTAAACCTGCAAAGATTCGAGGAAATCGACATCAGGAAAAATATTCATCCTAGGCGGTGAAGCTATAGTATGGAAAAGTGTAAAGCAAATTTGCAATGTTGACTCTACTATGGAGGCTGAGTATGTGGCTGCTTTTGAGGCAACAAAATAAGTGATATGTTTTATGTGTAAATAACTAATGCAATTCTGCGACTGTACACATCATTCAAGTAATAAAGTGTCTCCACAGGGATCGAAAATTGGTAAGAAATTGATTAAGTTATTATGATACTATTAACTATACCAAATTGTAGGAAATACTTTTATACTAAATAATGTATAATGAATTAATGTAATTTAATGCTAAAAACAAAAAATTGATATGGCAAATAAAATGTTGTGGCAAATTACAGAGAAAAGCAAGAGAACTTCTGTTGTTGAATGAACAGGGCTGGAATTATTCAAGTGAAATGCTCTGTAACGACCCGAATTTGGGCCTAGTAGAATTGGACCTATTGGGCCTTGGGCACGGGAGCGTTTAAAATTTTTGAGAATAAGAGAACAGAACTAATGCAAGTTGGACCTATTAGGTGAGTGATTTTAGAAGGTTAAGGGGGTTCCATGAAGTCCTGGGATCAAACCTGGGCTTTAGGAAAATTTTTGGTTTTAGGTGAAAAAAACCCTGGGAGTAAGTAAGTAGGCTTTAAGAATAAAATGTGGGAAAAAATGACACAAGGAAGGGAGTGGTCTAGTGGCAAGGTGTCATTAAGGGAGTAAGGGAGAGCTTGAGTTCAAGTCTTGGCGCTCGCAATTCATATTGATTTTTTTTTAAAGGAACTTAGACTTTGGCCCATAGGCTTATATTTAGTTGCGCATGTTTTAAGACACAAAAAGAGCTTGTGTTGTGGTGGCATGTAGCGTCTGGAGCATAGGAGAGGGCAAGGGTTTGAATCTCATTGCAAGCAAAAAGGGATATTTATTTTGCTAAGTTGGAACGGCCAGAGTTTGTGTTGGATTTAAACTCTACTGAATGAGGGATCCCACATCGGGAAGCTAGCATGAGAGTAGGCAAGAAGATGGCTTTAAATAGAGCAGTCTATTAGGAGAGTAAGGATACCTTGGTTGGCGTTTGGGCATAGGAGTGGTCGGAGCGCAGATCAACTCCAGATTCCTATCAGCTGTGTATTTCGCACTACTCTAGCTGTAGAGCGGCAAATGCCGAAATGCCGGTCACACGGCGATGGTAGCCACACGAGCATGCGAGCGCACGTGTGGGAGCTTCAACGCGATAGTTGAGGCCATCATAAGTATTCTTGTGGGTTGATGCTGTTTGAGCCACGATGGGCCGAAAGGAGCCAAGTGGGCGCAATTGGGCTCGTGGGCCTATATGAATAAATTGTATGATTGTGTAGTAGATATTGAAATTGTCTATGTGAATCTCATATCTATGGCTAGATTTGGGCTAAATGGGCCACACGAGCGTATGAGTCCATTTGGTACGAGAATGGGCCCTGGGCCCATTCGCATCATTATCTCTGTTTAGAATACTTTGGTTTAACTGGGCAAATCGCAGTTGATCGCTCTAGTGTAGGTGACGGCGCTCGTGATTATTTAATACTCTGGGTATCCGTATACACTTTTCTGATTGTTAATCGGTTGAAAAGCCAAAGGTGCGTATATTGTATTATCTTGACTATTGATCGGCGTTATGCCAAAGAGCTGAAATACCCGCGAGCGATGCCATACGAGCGTGCGATCGCGTGTGTGGTGAACCGAGCTCACGGAACGTGAGCGTATGGTGAGAAAGGCCTATGAGCGAATTCATGGGCTTGGGTCGTAGTGGGTCACTTGGGCTAGAATGGGCCTCGATGGGCCCAATGGGCTATAAGGCCCGCGAATGCAAGTTAGACTGTTAAATGGGAAGTGGATAGGCTTATCATGTCGCGCACATGACTTAGGTGCTTTGGGCCGCGTAAGGCTGAAAGGAGGTCGTGTGGGCCCAATGGGCTTGTGGGCCCACACAGATGAAATGTCTATGATGTGACAAGTTACTGATTTAGGCTGTGTCGTCGCATAGCCGTGGTTGCTTCTAGGCTAAATGGGCCACACGAGTGTGTGGGCCCACTTGGGCAGGGTAATGGGCTTGAGGCCCATTTTTACCGTTAAGTCAAATTAGGTTTCTTAAGTCACTCGAGGCGACTGTAGACCTTCTAGGAGGTCGTAAAATTATAGAAATACCTTCGAAGGGTAAAATTACTGAAATACCCCTAATTTGGAAAATTATTGAAATACCCCTAATATATAAAATTACCGAAACACCTCTGATTTATGAAATTACTGAAAAACCCTTAGTTTACAAATTACTGAAATACCCTTAATTTACAAATTACTGAAATACCCTTGGTTTATAAATTACTGAAATACCATTTGTTTACAAATTACTAAAATACCCTTAGTTTCGAAATTACTAAAATACCATTGGTTTACAAATTACTGAAACACCTTTGGTTTACAAATTACTGAAATACCCCTAATTTGGGAAATTATCGAAATACCCTCGATTTGTAAAATTACCAAAATACCCTCGAATTGCAAAATTACCAGAATACCCTTGATTTGTGAAAGTATCGAAATACCCTCAGTTTGTGAAATTACCAAAATATCCCTGTAGGGTAGAATTACTAAGTTACCCTTGTAGGGTAGAATTACTGTATTACCCCCAGTAGGGTAGGATTACCGAAATACCCTTATAAAGTGAGATGACTGTTTTGCCCTTGTGGGTAAATGACTGACTTGTGCAATGATTTGACTGATTTGACTGTGATCGCATAACTGTATTTTACTGATTTGACTGTGGTCGTGTGACTGATATGTTTTTAATATGTGTTGAAATGACTGTTACTAAGCATGGCCATTTTGCATACACGTGTAATGATTGAGCATGGCATACACGACATATTGCTTGGGGTTGGGACTTGTGTTGGAGGAAGTACTATACTGGTGGTTATGCCACGTTTTACTTATTTAGTGGCTTTTCCACGTATACTGATTCTAGTGGCTCAGCCACGTATACCGTTATTAGCAGCTTTGTTGCGTTGATATTAGCAGCTCGACTACGTTATTGGTGTGTAGGGCTGGTTGGGTCGACTTGGTCCCCACATGGTGTGTAGTGTTGGTACGGGTGGTGTGTTGGCTGGACTGGGTTGGGATGCATCCTCATACTGTTGCATATCTGTTTAAGAGATCTGACACTGTACTGGGTTTAGGCCACTTGTTCTGTTATTGGTTTGGGCTAGGCCCAATTGATTCTGTTATGGGCTATGACCCAAATGATATTGTAGTGGGCTTTGACTCACGTATTCTTTGAACTGACTGTACTGTTACCCTTTAAGGGCCTTGGCCCAGACTGTTTCTGTTTATGTTTCTGTATACTGACTGTTACTCTAGTAAGGGGATTACACACTGAGTTTTCGTAAACTCACTCGGTTTTTAACTGTGCAGGTAATCCTCAACTTTAGGAGGATCGGTGCTGCGAGGGACTTGGAGAAGACCGCACACTGCTTATGCTTTCCGGTTTAATTATTTACTTTTAAATATTTTGATTTGGGTTGTAATAAGCCCTCTCTATTTTTAACTTATTATTTGTGATATTTATTTATGATGTTTTGTAACTGTCTTCAAAACACTATGTTTTCGCAACGTTTTTAAAATGCTTCTGCTGCTCAATTTTTAAACATCACATTTTCGTAAACTGTTTATTGTAAATATGCTTCCGCAACAGATTAAGTTTTAAAAGTAATTACATTTTCAAGTGGATAACAATTGCTTAAGTGTTTTGAGTTTAATAAAGAGGCTTTGACTCTCAAACAAATTTTAACAAGAAATATGGTTTCGAAAAACACTTTCATGTGACACGCCAGATTCGGGCCTAACTTCTAGGCCGGGTTTGGGGATGTTACATGCTCATATCAAAATAATGTCATGACAAAACATTGTCAACTACTCATAGAATTACTACTGTCACCAGTCTCATTCTCACACAAATTCTCCTCTCTCTTTTTCTTCTTCACTCTCCTCCTTTTATCATGTAGATCCGTCCCACCTCAGCACACACTTTTCATTACACTTTTCAAGTTGGTTTTTCTAGTACACGTCCAGCTGGCCGACGGTGACGTGGATAGAGTGCTGAGTCATTTTCCTGGAATTGCCATGGCAATTCTATTGGAAATCAATATTGCCAATTGCCACGGCAATGTTTCACTTCCATTATTTTCCCTCTTCATCTTCTTGCTCTTCCTACACCTGTATGCACACAAAACCACACATTTCCTCCCCAAGTGATAAAAGTAACAAATAATGGCCAATATAGCACAATCTAAACTTTATTACGTAATGTTCTAAAATTATCCTAAAAATGTAGATATATTTGTAACACCCCAAACCCGGCCTAGACGTTATGGTACAATTTGGCATGTCACGTTGAAGCGTTTTTCAAAAACTATGTTTTCATTGAAAACCCTTCTTGAAATTTCAAACTTCTTGCCATTTAAAACTTGTACAAAACCTCAGTTTGCGTTTGTTTACTTTCAATCAAGATTTATTAAAAAGTCATTACCTTCAAAACCTTATTGTTGCGGAAACGTAGTGTTAGAAAATAGTTATTATTTTGGAAAACCGTGTTCTACTTTTAGCGGATATAATTAAAATCAAATCAAATCCCAAATTTAAAATCCAGAAATTATAAAGGCCTTATTACAACCCGAACCAATAAGCTCAATCTTAAATAAATGAGCTAAATAGAATAAAACTTGTGCAGTTGTGTGGCCCTCTTCAAGTCCCTCGCAGCTCCAAACCGTCTAACGCTGGGGATTACCTGAAAGGTTAAAAACGGGGTGAGTTTACGAAAACTTAGTGTGTAATCCCATTATTAAAAAAATAGTCAGTATACAGAATCAGTCTGTGCCTTAGCCCTTTAACAATGACAATACAGTATGGTCCTCAGCCCATTACAATAACGGTAGCAATTGGGCCTTAGCCCCCATTAGCCTCGGTTAGGCCTTAGCCCATATCAAATGTCACATATCACATCTATCAGGGCTTAAGCCCATCTCAATATCAGAATCAGTATATACAATGCATAAATACCCATATAGACCCTGCACTCCGTCTCCTGTCCATCCCCACACTCCTGTGGGGATTAAATCGACCCACCCACCCCTACACTCCTTATGTAGCACCGGTTACGGCACTAACCAATAATACAGCAGAGCTGCCAATCACGTAATCGGCTTAAAGCCATCGATGGGTCCACAGTTGTCTCGCGCGACTCGTGCGACTCTCACATATCAATCACCAACCCCATGCAGTATGTCGTGTATGCAGTATGCCATGCTCAGAATCAGTTATATCATTCACAGTTAAGTTAATCAAATCATAGTCATACAATCACAGTCAAATCAGACAAATCGTAGCACAAATCAATCATTCACCCTCGAGGGGCGAAATAGTCATTTACCCTCTAGGGGCATTACGATCATTTTACCCTACAGGGACATTACGGTTATTTTACCCTACAGGGGCATTACGATCATTTTACCCTATAGGGGCATTACGGTCATTTTACCTTACAGGGCCATTACGGTCATTTTACCCTATAGGGGCATTACGATCATTTTACCCTGCAGGGGCTTTACGGTCAATTTACCCTACAAGGGCATTACGGTCAATTTACCCTACAGGGGCATTACTGTCATTTTACCCTACAGGGGCATTATTGTCATTTTACCCTACAGGGACATTACGGTCATTTTACCCTACAGGGGCATTACAGTCATTTTACCCTACAAGGGCATTACGGTCATTTTACCCTATGGGGGTATTTCGGTCATTTACCCTATGGGGGTATTTCGGTCACTTTATCTACCTTAGGGTCTCGGTACAGTTAACGACCTTTTCGAAGGCCTACAGTCGCCTCGAGCGACACAAATAATCCATTTGGTCAAAACAGTGTAAATGGGCTCAAAGCCCAATATTCGGCCCAAATGGGCCCACACATTCGTGTGGCCCATTTGGCCCAAATTCAATCACGGCTATGCGAACTACATAGCCCAATCCAGTTTCTGCCACTTTTCGTAAATTTTACCGAGTGGAGCCTACGAGCCCATTGGGCCCACACGGCCTATTTTGGCCCAATGCACAAGAACATTCGTGGTGGCCTCTTCAGTCTACCGCCCACGGTTGTGGGCTCAATTTTACCACACAAACGATCACACGCTCGTGAGGCCTCAAATGCCGAAGTTTCAGCTTTTCGACTTTTTGGCTTTTGGCTATTGACAGCAGAGAAAGTGTGATTACACACCTATTCGTGATAACGAGTAAATTAGCCCACGTGCACTCCAACCTATTACAATAGAAGCTTCGGTTAAATACTTAACACACGAGTTGAAAGAGACACTAACTGAAACCTATTCAAAAGATTACTTACTATCGCCTTGCTTGAATGAGCGTAGATTTAACCTACTTAGATCGCTGACAAAAGAGGATTACAGACCCCTCAATGATTATCTGCATACGAATCAAACCTCCCATTAATGCACATATGAGACAATACATGACACTTGATAAACACATACTTACCGAATTGCAGAGTTAATATTAAGAGGAGGAAGAATCAGCTTACAAGAGTATGCCCTAAACCAAGGCACAAAACGAAACGCACACACCAGAGATGGAAGATTCGGCTACCCAAAATCAACGACCAAAGAAAAAAAAAGTTGCAATAGAGAGATCGACCGGTTACTAGAGATTAGTTGTTGAATTGAAGATAGAAGTGAAGGAGTAAGGGATGCAGTAAAATGGCTTGGGTACTAAAAAGAAGGGGTGATAGCAGGAATGATTTGAAAAGAACAGAGGAGGGAAAAGGTAATGTGTATTCGGTCACCAATGTCAGATGGAGAGAAAGACAACGATAACCAAAAAGAACCGAGGGAGGGAATGAAGAGTATATTCGGCCAAAGAAGAGAGACTAACGACAAGTCAGAAACAAAGAGCAAGAAACACAAAAGGAGAAATTTGGCACAGTAGGGAACAGAGTTCACAGGAGCCGACACTATGTTGCCAAAAAACCCAAAAACGAAACAAAACCCACAAGAACACCACCAAAATCGATAATGCTTATAAACTTCCCCCTCCTAGCCGAATTTCTCATACACAAGTTTCCCCATTCGGTTACACCACTCCCAATTTTAAATTCCTTGATTTGCTCCACAATTTTCTCCAACCCCATATTTTAAAATTCCATGACTCTCTCCTAACAACCCAGATTATCTCCTCGAATCTCTCCTTAACTTCCTCCATGACCATTTCAAATTCCAATTCGCAGAGTTTCAGTCAAGCTCCACCTGTAATGCAGCAAGGAAGTAAAATAAATACTCCCTTGCACAACATGAGACTTAAACCCAAGCTCCATTGCAACTTAAACCACGCCACCAACCACCTTACCAACCAACTCCTTGTGTCATATTTTAACCACACGTATCTAAAAGGCCCACTATCAAGCACCAAGGGTTTTATTCACTTAAAAACTAAAATTTTTGCTAAAGCCCAGGTTTGAACCCAGAACTTCTCCAATACTTCTCAGAACCCTTAACCACTGAAGCAGACATTTAATTATGTCATTTTCTTACACAATTAAATACTTATGTATAGCCTCCCTACTGATCCATATACAAGGCCCAATACTTCTAGGCCCAAAATTCGGGGCGTTACAGTATTCACTTAATTTCAAATAATTAATTCCATCTAGAGGCCTTAAATATAACTCTTTTCAAGAGTTATCACACCCCCCAAACCTGAATTATTGCTTATCCTCAAGCAAATGATTTATGAATATGCATGAATGCATGGAATTGCCAAAACAATCAGTCACCAAATGTACTGCCAAATCGTACTGAACATACAGTGTACCTCTATTCTCTGCAATCTTCTACTGAAACAAAGAAAAAATTGCTTACAATTGTTGTAACCCTATTTATCAATTGCAATGCAAAAAATGGTTCCTAAAGGTAAAATTTTCTAAATATTTCAGCAATTAAAACTATAGCAGATCTTTCTAAATATACTTAGGTTATCTATCTCTTAACTTAGTTTTTTTTTTTAGGTAATTATTCAATTTTCAACACAAAATTTCATGGGGAATTCATATTGTCATGTGATTATATACTTGACAAACTTAATGGAGCATACATTAGACTGCCATGTATTATATCATGTCACAATTTGAATATAAATCACTCATGAACAAAAGCTTTTAACTAAAAAGATGGATAGAGCAAACAACTACCTTCTTAGCAATTTAACCTCAAGATTCAGTGGAGTGTCCCTAGAATATGTGCATTTATTACTTTTTTTTTCTTGAACAAACACTCGTATTTGAACTCATTTTTCTGGTCAACAATATAATGGAGCAAACAAAATATTACTGAGCTACTCAACAGGTTCAAACATTGGAGTATTCATATTATTGTCAAGACAAAAATTATACCCCATTACTATACTAAAATTAAGTCAAGAAATCCTAATTTTATTCAAAGAATGCTACTATAGCCTAATTGCATTTATAATTCAATTATTCTACTTTTAGAAAGTTATTTTCAACAACTTTCCTACGCTAAATATGCTTAAACAACTATCACCATATTTTTTAAGTTTACAAAAGAGTTATTATCCTCATTGAACATCATTGATAACCATATACTCACATAATCCAGTAATTAAATTGCAATTGAATGTTATGGCAAAAGGACTGTATGAACAATTAATAATGCAGTCTATATGCACAACACACTCCCAAACCTAAAGGATGCATTGTCCTCAGTGCATGAACATGACAAAGTAGATTGAATAAAAACTACATGAAGGCATGAAACAGATAAAAACTAAAATAAAGGAACATAAAAATATAAAAATCAAAGCTTGGAGGAGAAAGAAATTACTTCACTTGGGTTGGGTGGATATCCTAGCATCTCTCTTATAACGTTGTGGCCTGTCCATCATCACTGTCAGCCTGAACGTTTCTACTAGCAGCTTTTTAAATCTTTTTCTCTTAAGCTGGTTGATGGGCACCTCTTCCTCATCATCATCAGAATTGTCAGCATCTGACTTTATGATTTCATCAATTAGGTGATGAAACGCACGTTCCTAGGCAGTCATAGAGGCCTTAGACTATGGTTCAGGTGTGGTAGTTTGAGTGTTATCCCTTCCATCATCACCAGATTCAATGTGGACAGATTCTGTCCTGGCTACATCTTATTCTGGCTCTTGGTTGTGCGTGGGGGCAATGGCAGGTTCTTCATCTTCGGCTTCAGGATTTAGTAGTATTTCCTTAGGAAAAATAGGAAATGGTGGCATTGGGTGCGAGAAATTTTATTGCAAGGATTTATGAATGGCAATATCACGTTGGCAGACATTTCCCCAAATGATGTCCATTTCCTCTTGAGCTTTGCCCAGGTCAGTGGCAAGCATTTTCTGATCTTTTTCCAATACATCAAATTGTTGTTTCAAACCTTCTACAGCTTCAATCATTCGCTGCTCGAACTAAGGGGAAAAGATAGAGGTGTGCCAGTTTGGCTTGGCAATTCCTCGCCATCCAATTTCTGAGCAATGTGTGTTGTAACAACCCTTTCTTTAGGAAGATAGTCTTTATTTTGTGACAAGGGAACCTTGACTCTTTGGCAGAGTGCAGTAATCAGTGAAGGGAAATTTAATGTACCAGCATTTTTTTAGGCACAGGGATGAATCTCATGAAAGATGATTTTTCCAGCATTAATCTTTCAGCCTACCATTATAGAGTGAAGAAGCAATAATCGGTCCTTAGAGATTGTGGCATTATGTGTAGAAGGAATGAGATGAGTTTTTAAGAAATGGGACCAAATCTTACATTGAGGCTTCAAGTAGATTCTGTCAATGGTTTAATAGTCATTTCTTGAGATGGACCATTGTGTTCCTTCCACGCAAACATCAATGAGAACTTGGGCTAGTCGTTCTGGGACATTGTCTTCACAAAGTCGACGTGCTCGTCAGGACCTTCAGACAATTCATATTGAGCATTGACGGTGTCCTCATCAAATAGAACTGATGGGCCACGTGCGTATATAAATGCATTGTCAGGAGAGGTAATATGGGCATAAAACTCTTTCACTACCTTTGAGAGGACATCATCAGGACGGAGGTAAAAGATTCACCGCCCGTACTTTTCAACAACTGACGAAACAACCTCTGTATACCCCATGAAGGGAGCTTCCTGAAAAAGGAATCCTTTTTCCATGTAGAATGGTCGTTTGAAAATATTTTTATGGTATTTCTCCTCAGCAAGTTTACTGAAAAAGGTGCATGGAGAGGCAAAGGTTGAAGCAGAAGCCTTTTGAGAAGCCATTGAAGAGAATATAGACAAACGAAAAATGAAAAAGGTAAAATTTGATTTCAGTTATGAGTGAAACAGAGAGTAAAACCAGAAAACAAAGCAGGATGAAAATGTAGAAGAAAACTGAATCGGCTAGGTTAAAACGTATGGGAGAAGAAATTATGACGTATGCGATAAGACTGGCCTCAATCATGTCCTGACAAGCCAAAATAATTGACTTTTAGTGGGGAAAAAAATAAAATTAGCTCAAATTGGGAGGAGTAAAATAATTTGGGCTAATGGCTCTAAGCTGTACTTATTCTAGCCCAAAGAAAAACCTGTAACAAAAGAAAATAAATTGTTAAAAAAACTTATTGGGTAACAAGAAAAAATAAAATAAATAAAGAAAATTTTCTGCAAAAGACAATTATTAAGTATTTAAAAGAGAAATAAAAATTTTGTCGTGTATTATAGGAGCTCTAAAATAATGTTTCAGGCGTTGACCATTGATTTTGAAAGTAGATCCTATTTTTCAATCTTTCACATCGACAGTTCTATGAGGATATATACACTCGAATTTGATTGGTCCAGACCATCTTGACTTTAATTTGCCAGGAAATAGTTTAAGTCTGGAATTGAAAAACAAGACTTGTTGTCCAAGTATAAATTGTCGTGGCAAAATTTTCTCGTCATGCCAACGCTTTATCATTTCTTTGTACAGTCATGCATTCTCATAAGCTTGAGTACAAAATTTATCCATCTCATTCAACTCCAGTAGGTGAAGAGTAAAAGCAGCATCCCAGTCCAAGTTCAGTTTCTTGATTGCCCAAAATGCTTTGTGTTCTAGTTCAACTGGAAAATAACATGTGTAACACCCCAAACCCGGTCAAAACGTTACGACCAGATCTGGTATGTCACAGGGAAAAATAAAAGCGAACTTTGTTGAATATAGGAAAATGCCGTAAGTTTGAAAACTTTTTGATTAAGGTGACATATTGAAAACAGTGATTCGTAGTTTAAGAAAACTTTCTAATTTGTGATAATCGAATAGTCGTTATGTATGTTGGCACTTTAAAGGAAACGATTATTTTATGTTACTCGTATTTTGAAAACTCCATTTTAACTTTCATGATTAAATTATCATAGTGTCAAATCTTAGATAAATAGTAAATATTAAAACCAGAAATTAACTTAGGAAGGCCTTATTACAACCAGAATTCCTTACTTGAAATAATGCCATTAAAAAAACGAGCTTACGAAAAGAAACATTTTATGGCCTCCACGAGTCCGCCTCGGCTCCCAGATCCACGGTCTACTGATTACCTGCAAAATTAGCAGAGGGGTGAGTCACCAAGACTCAGTGTGTAAATCCCCTTAAGTCACATTGGGCCTTAGCCCACTCAAAATAGCATGCAACAATATGAATGTAACGTGTCCCAGCCCAACCTAGATTTTCTATCCTCTACACACCCCCGTACCAGCCCATCACACCGTGAGGATTTCTACAATCAACCCTCCATCCGCTACACACCTCATATATGTGGCACCAAGCCACTCGTGGTTCCAGACCACCCGTGATACTAGATCACCGTGACAGAGTCACTATTAACATACGTGGGGCCAACCCATCGTGGTACCAAACCACCGTGACAATCCCTGATGAATGTATGTGGGGCCAACCCACCGTGGTACCAAACCACTAGGACGAGTCACTGAATCATAGATATATATATACGTGGTATTAACCACCGTGGCACCAAGCCACCGAGACATGGTCACTGAATCAGATATATGTGGGACCAACCCACTCGTGGTACCAAACCACCGTCACAGTCTCAAATACTTCCCCTTTCGCATCATAACCCAAAGCCATGCAGAACATACAAATCAAATGAATGCACATGCTCTCATCATAGTGACAGATTACAGCATACATTTTCATACCCATTAATAGAACATTATAGGCACTTACTTGTATCCCTATCTTTACCTACAATGATATAACGACTTTTCATTTAGTCACTTCGGCTTTTCAACCACATAGTTAATAACACATACCAATAATAGAGTGTGAATATTTACACACCTGATAACACGCAACACTATGCTTTCTATGTCGACACTCTCGTTAGCAGAGACGACGGCTATCTGCCTATCCCGCTCTAAAGCTAGTCCATAACCCGGTGGCCAGTCTCGCACCGTCGATACCGCACAACGCTTAAACTTAGGGGCTGAGACTACGGGTCCAACCCCCTCCTTTACTTGGCTGGCATTTGATTCTATGAAAATGATCTTGGTCAGAATATACTATAATGAAACAGCGTTGTTTAACAACAACGTTAGGTTAAGGCAGCGAATAACGAAAGGAGAAACCGATCGAATAACTAGAGAGGAATCCCTTACCTTAAGATCCCGAAAAGAGAGATGGGATTCAGAGATTGACTGATCCTCAAACTTGGAACTCAAATGGTTTGGCTAGCGATGTTTCCCGAAATAAGTGCCCCCAATGAGAGAAGAAGATAAAAGAAAGATGAGTCAATTCAATTGTAACACCAAGCCATTTAGCCATTTGGCTTTGGCTACTAAATACCGAAAGAAGATCAAGAAATGATAACAGAGTCTCACTTACCTTAACAACCAAATCGATAACAGGTCTGCAACAGATTCCTAACACCCTGCTCTACAGTATTTGTCTATAGAGAAAGAAAAATAGAAGATATGAGCAATTGATTCAGCCTTGAGTAGAAGAAATAGAAGAGAAAGATTCACTACTCACCAAAGAATGGGATGAGGATTCGGCTATAAGGGACAAATGAGAGAAGAAAGAAAGGAAAAGAATTAAAATGAAAAGGGGAGGGTGCCTAGGAGGTTTCGGCTTGATAAGGGAAGGGATGATGGAAGAGAGGTGCGGTTATGGTGTTTCAGAGAAAAAAAATAAATGGTGAGAGGAAAAGAGGAAAGAAGAAAGAAGAAATGAGTGTCAAAGTTTTCAGCTTTTACCAAAACAAGATGAACCAATTTGGTCTTGAGGGTTGCGGCAAACTAAGAGAAAAATAAAGAGAAAAGGAACTAAAGTGTTTCGATTTTGGTTAGCAGAGAAATGAAGAAAAAGATTTCAAAACAAGGAGTAAGATGAGTGTTTTACTAAAAATCGGCACAAAGACACCCCTAAGGCCGATTGGACTATCTTCTCACAACAAAACTTAACCGCTAGCCATAAGAATTCAGCACACACACACACTAGGCCCCAACCGAAATCTCTCCCCCTTCTCAAGCTTCCCACAATCAGCCACTACCTCCATCCACTTGAAAGTCCCTTACTTTCCTCCTAAATTCACTCTTGTTCATTTATTCAAAATAGTTTGAATCATTCATACTCCACCTTTTGCTCATGGCCTCACATTCAAATCTTTTGACTCTTTCAACACTCATCCATATAGTGTCCTTGCCGCATCCACCACCCAAGCTCCTTAGATGCAAAAATAAAACACCCCATTGTTGACGATGCAACTCGAACCCCTTCTCCCTGCAGTTCCCCCCTTGTGACATCTCTCCAAGCAATCTAAGTGGTGCCTCCTTGCCACTTTACCACTCTTTACTTGTGTCATCGAAACACAATTAAATACCCTTAAGGCCTACCTCAGCCAGCTCTCCCTCACCATGCCAAAAAGTAAAATTTTCCCCAAGGCTCAGGCTTATCCCCGAGCCTTCCCGGGACCCCCAAACACACCAAATTAACGCACAGAGCATAGCATACACACACAACACATATTAAATGCAGAACCCCAAAATCCAGGATGTTACAGTTCTACCCCCTTAAAGAAATTTCGGCCTCGAAATTTTACCTGATCAGAAGAGATGAGGGTATTGCTGTCGCATCATATCCTCTGGCTCCCACGTAGCTTCCTCTGAACCGTGATTCCGCCACAACACTTTAACCAACGGGATCGCCTTTCTTCGCAATACCTTAACGTCATGATCCAAGATCTGAACTGGTTCCTCTTCAAAGGATAGATCAGGTCTTACTTCAATTTCTTCCACTGGCATAATATGGGATGGATCCGAACGGTAGCGCCTTAACATCGAAACATGAAACACATCATGAATCTGACTTAATTTTGAATGTAGCTCGAGCTGATAAGCTACCAGTCCCACACGCTTCAACACACGATAAGGCCCGATAAACCTAGGGCTCAGCTTGCCCTTCTGTCCAAACCTAAGAACTTTCTTCCACGGTGAAACCTTTAAGAAAACCCGGTCACCTACTGCAAATTCCATATCTTTTCGTTTCAGATCAGCATAGGACCTCTACCTTTCAGAAGCTTCTTTCAACCAATTCCGAATTAACTTATCTTTGTCCTCCATTTTAGAAACCAATTCTGGACCCAATAACTGTCGCTCACCCAACTCTATCCAACAAGTAGGAGTGCGACACTTCCGACCATACAACGCTTCATACGGTGCCATCTGAATACTAGACTGATAGCTGTTGTTGTATGCAAATTCTACCAACGGTAGAAACTCCTCCCAACTACCCCTGAGGTCTATGACACAGCCCCTCAACATATCTTCCAATATCTGAATTACCCTCTTAGACTGTCCATCAGTCTGTGGATGATACACTGTACTAAAATCCAATCTTGTACCCAACGCTTGATGTAAAGCCTTCTAGAACCTCAACGTAAACCTAAGGTCTCTGTCTGATATGATAGACACTGGTACCCCATGCAACCTTACAGCCTCTGCTACATACAGCTTAGCTAATTTTTGCAGAGAGTAGTCAACACGAACCGGTATGAAATGAGCGGACTTTGTCAATCGATCAACAATCACCCATACTGAATCCTTCTTAGTAGGCGTAAGAGGTAGCCCATTAACAAAGTCCATCGTGATCCTTTCCCACTTCCACTACGAAATTTTCACCGGCTGTAATAACCTCAACGGCAACTGATGTTTCGCTTTCACCTGTTGACACGTCAAGCATTTTCTCAAAAATTCGGTTACCTCCCGCTTCAAACTCGGCCACCAAAATTGTTCTCGCAGATCCTGATACATCTTACTTCCTCCAGGATGCATAGCGTATGGACTACTATGCGCTTCCTGCAAGATCTTACGTCTCAACTCAAAATCTTTCGGCATGTAAGTCTTTCCTTGAAAATATAATACCCCATCACTATTCACACTGAAATCTGTCATCCCATCACCTGCCCCTAACTGAAATTTCGACTTTAACAACCCATTAGCCAACTGCTTCTCTTTAATCTGACTGACCCAAGAAGGCTTCACTTGAAGTTCAGCTATTAGACTTCCATCATCGTGTAAGCTGAGATGAGCAAACATTGCTCTCAAGTCCGAGATTACCCTATGACTTAATGCATCTGCCACCACGTTAGCTCTACCCGGGTGATACTCGATCGAGCAATCATAATCTTTTAACAATTCAATCCATCTCCGCTGCCTTAAATCCAACTCCTTCTGAGTAAGGAGATACTTTAGGATTTTGTGATCTGTATAAATAATGGACTTTTCCCTATATAGATAATGCCTCCAGATCTTTAAAGCAAACACTACTGCAGCCAGTTCCAGATCATGCGTGGGATAATTCACCTCATGCGGTCTCAACTGCCAAGACGCATATGTTACCACATTCCCTTCATGCATCAACACACATCTCAATCCTGTGTGTGACGCATCGCAATAAACAACAAACTCCTTCCCAGCCTCAGGCTGAATCAACACTGGAGCCTCAGTCAAGATCCTCTTCAGCTTCTCAAAACTCTCATGTTGCCTATCAGACCAGACATATGGTACCCCTTTTCGTAACAACTTGGTTAATGGTGTCGCAATCAATGAGAACCCCTCCACAAACCTTCTGTAATACACAGTCAGACCAAGAAAACTTTGAATTTCTACCACCGACTTAGGTGGCTTCCAATCCAACACAGCTTCAACTTTCCGAGGATCAACCCTAATCCCCTCAGCAGACACAACATGGCCTAGAAAGGCAACTTCACTTAGCCAAAATTCACACTTACTAAATTTGGCGTACAACTGTTTCTCCCTTAGGATTTGTAAGACCACCCGAAGATGCGAATCATGCTCCTCCTCCGATCTTGAATAAACCAGGATATCATCTATAAATACCACGACAAACTGGTCAAGATAGGTTTGAAATACTCGGTTCATCATGTCCATTAAAGCTGCTGGTGCATTAGTCAACCCAAACGGTATCACCAAGAATTCGTAATGACCATAGCGAGTCCTGAAAGCCATCTTATGAATATCCACTTTCTTGACCTTAAGTTGATGATATCCTGACCTCAAATCTATCTTTGACAAGACTGAAGCCCCCTTCAGTTGATCGAACAGATCGTCAATCCTCGGTAGCGGGTACTTATTTTTTATGGTCAACTTATTTAACTGACGATAGTTAATGCACATACGCATTGATTTGTCCTTCTTCTTAACAAATAGCATCGGCGCGTCCCAAGGTGACACACTCGGTCGGATTAAACCCCGATCCAATAGTTCCTGAATTTGGGCTTTCAATTCCACCAACTTCTTTGGCGCCATTCGATATGGGACAATAGACACGGGCCCCGTCCTTGGAAAAAGATCGATACCGAATTCCACCTCGCGGTCCGGAGGTAGTCTTGGAAGCTCTTCTGGAAAAACATCAGAAAACTCCTTCACTGTTCTAACATCCCCCTCAGTTAATTCCTTGGCCTCTAAGGCACAAACAAAAGTTATAAATGCCTCACATCCTTTCCTCACCATTCTTTCAGCCTTCAAAGCGGACACTACGTTAGACAAGTAGTTCATCATTCCACCTATCACCACCATCTCATCACCTTTAGGAGTCCTTAACACCAAGCGTTTGGCTGCACAATCTAAGTCTGCTTGATACTTCACTAACCAGTCCATACTTAAAATTAAATCGAACTCCTCGAACGGCAGTTCCATTAGGTCAGCCAGAAAAACCACCCATTGAACTTCTAAAGGCACCTTCCTAAAGAGTTTATTTACTATTACCGATTGTCCTAAAGGGCTAAGTACAGTCATCTCCCTAGAGGCAATCTCAGATTCTATGTTCAGAATTCCTGATATATGACTAGCAACATAAGAATGTGTTGAACCAATGTCAATCAGTGTAGTAAAAGGCAGCCCATAGATAAGAAACGTATCGGTTATGATGTCCGGTGCATCGCCCTGCTCTCGGCGTCTAGCTGCATAGACCAATTCCGGCTATCTCGCATCTGTGCTCCTAGCACCTCTGCCTGGTGCTCCACGCCCTCGGCCAAAACTACTTCCCCCCTAATGGGACCACGACCTCTCTATGGTTGTTAACCACCTCTACCCGACTGAACATAATCCTGCCCTACTGGTCGCCCTCTGCCCAACTCCTGTGGACAGTCTTTTACCTGATGATTAGCAGATCCACACCTGAAACATCCTCTACTACCCATCCAACACTCACCTAAATGAGATCTTCCGCATCTAGCACACCTCTGAGGCCCACTATTAATAACAAGTCTCGCAACACGACTCGACCCATCCAACCTAGGCCTCTTCTGAAAACCCACAGCTGACCTTGACGACCCAAAGTTCCTTTTATTTCTACTTCTATCCCTATCCTGATTCTGTTTTTCGGACCGCTTCACCTCATCGGCTATCTTAGCCTTTTGTACTAAAACAGTAAATTCTCTTTCTCGCTGTGGAGCTATCAGCACTCGCAACTCATCCCTCAAGCCATCCTCAAACCGAACACAACGCTCATAGTCTGTAGCAACAATGCCCTGGGCATAACGGCTAAGACGTAAGAATTTCACCTCATACTCAGCCACCGATTTATTGCCCTGAACCAAATTTAGAAATGCCTTATGCTGCGCATCCACATAACTTGATCCGATGTACTTCCCCTGGAATGCCGCCTTGAAGAAATCCCAGGTAATACGATCAGCCGTTGTACCATCCCTGACCGTGAGCCACCACTGATACGCCTCATCTCGAAGAAGAGACACAACCCCTTTCAACTTCTCCTCCTCCGTAAGGTCAAGATCATCCATAATATGCTCAACTGCTTCTAGCCAATACTCAGCTACATTAGGAGCTACGCTGGAAACGCCCCTAAACATTTTCACTCCATTGGCTCGGAGTCATTCAGACATAGATTTTCGAGCCCCCGAACCCATGCTCGCTCCAGTAACTCTCTTTCATACACGTAACATTGCCTGAGACACAGCATCGTCTCCACCTGTTTGATCCTAAAATTCCGCTTCCGCAGCGGGCGGTGCTGGTACATCACCTTCCGACCCATGTCCAGATTTCAAAGGTTCAGACCTAACACCCCGGCCTCTACCACCGTCGCGCATGATACGTCCACACCCCCTAGTACTCATGGCTACTGATGCGACTGAATCTGATTAAAAGTTTTATGAATTAGTACTTTCTTTCACTATTTAGCACCGAGCAATCTTATGAAGAGTAGAATTAATAGTAGTTCTTGCGAGTTCGTATCTATATCTAAAGGTTTCAGTCCCTAAAGTCCAGATCTCTTAACACTAGTAATCATAATACAGCATAATTATTTCATGCAAAACAACCAACAATTAGAATACTTACCGCGTGAATCGGGTACCGGTAGACTCGGGTGCTATACTTCCAGAAAATAGATATATATTTTTCTAAACCATTTTCCAAACCATCCTTTGAAACATTTTTGAACCCAAACCCACAGCCGAGTTTTTGAACCTAGGCTCTGATACCAAAATTGTAACACCCCAAACCCAGTCAAAATGTTATGACCAGATCTGGTATGTCACAGGAAAAAATAAAAGCGAACTTTATTGAATATAGGAAAATACAGTAAGTTTGAAAACTTTTTGATTAAGGTGACGTATTGAAAATAGTGATTCATAGTTTAAGAAAACTTTCTAATTTGTGATAATCGAATAGTCGTTATGTATGTTGGCACTTTAAAGGAAACGATTATTTTATGTTACTCGTATTTTGAAAACTCCGTTTTAACTTTCATGATTAAATTATCATAGTGTCAAATCTTAGATAAATAGTAAATATTAAAACCACAAATTAACTTAGGAAGGCCTTATTATAACCAGAATTCCCTACTTGAAATAATGCCATTAAAAAAAATGAGTTTACGAAAAGAAACATTTTATGGCCTCCACGAGTCCACCTCGGCTCCCAGATCCACGGTCTACCGATTACCTGCAAAATTAGCAGAGGGGTGAGTCACCAAGACTCAGTGTGGAAATCCCCTTAAGTCACATTGGGCCTTAGCCCACTCAAAATAGCATGCAACAATATGAATGTAATGTGCCCCAGCCCAACCTAGATTTTCCATCCTCTACACACCCTCGTACCAGCCCATCACACCGTGGGGATTTCTACAATCAACCCTCCATCCGCTACACACCTCATATATGTGGCACCAAGCCACTCGTGGTTCCAAACCACCTGTGATACTAGATCACCGTGACAGAGTCACTATTAACATACGTGGGGCCAACCCACCGTGGTACCAAACTATCGTGATAATCCCTGATGAATGTATGTAGGGCCAACCCACCGTGGTACCAAACCACTGGGACGAGTCATTGAATCATAGATATATATATATATGTACGTGGTATTAACCACCGTGGCACCAAGCCACCGAGACATGGTCACTGAATCAGATATATGTGGGGCCAACCCACTCGTGGTACCAAACCACCGTTACAGTCTCAAATACTTCCCCTTTCGCATCGTAACCCAAACCCATGCAGAACATACAAATCAAATGAATGCACATGCTCTCATCATAGTGACAGATTACAGCATACATTTTCATACCCATTAATAGAACGTTATAGGCACTTACCTGGTATCCCCAGCTTTACCTACAAGGGTATAACGACTTTTCATTTAGTCACTTCGGCTTTTCAGCCACATAGTTAATAACATATACTAATAATAGAGTGTAAATATTTTCACACCTGATAACAAGCAACACTATGCTTTCTATGTCGACACTCTCGCTAGCAGAGACGACAGCTATCTGCCTATCCTACTCTAAAGCTGGTCCACCCGGTGACCAATCTCGTACCGCCGATACCACACGACGCTTAAACTTAGGGGTTGAGACTACGGGTCCAACCCCCTCCCTTACTTGGCTGGCATTTGATTCCATGAAAACGATCTTGGTCAGAAGATACTATAATGAAACAGCATTGTTTAACAATAACGTTGGGTTAAGGCAACGAATAACAAAAGGAGAAACAGATTGAATAACCAGAAAGGAATCCCTTGACTTAAGATCCCAAAAAAAGAGATGGGATTCGGAGATTGACTGATCCTCAGACTTGGAACTCAAATTGTTCGGCTAGCGATGTTTCCCGGAATAAGCGCCCCCAATGAGAGAAGAAGATAAAAGAAAGAGGAGTCAATTCAATTGTAACACCAAGCCAATTAGCCATTCGGCTTTGGCTACCAAATATCGAAAGAAGATCAAGAAATGATAACAGAGTCTCACTTACCTTAACAACCAAATCGATAACAAGTCTGCAACAGATTCCTAACACCCTGCTCCACAGTTTTCGGTTATAGAGGAAGAAAAATAGAAGATATGAGCAATTGATTTAGCCTTGAGTAGAAGAAATAGAAGAGAAAGATTTGCTACTCACCAAAGAGTGGGATGAGAATTCAGCTATAAGGGACAAATGAGAGAAGAAAGAAAAGAAAAGAATTAAAATGAAAAGGAAAGGGTGCCTAAGAGGTTTTGGCTTGACAAGGGAGGGGATGATGGAAGAGAGGTGCGGTTATGGTGTTTCAGAGAAAAGAAGTAAATGGTGAGAGGAAAAGAGGAAAAAAGAAAGAAGAAATGAGTGTTAAAAATTTCGGCTTTTACCAAAACAAGATGAACCAATTTGGTCTTGGGGTTGCGGCAAACTGAGAGAAAAATGAAGAGAAAAGGAACTAAAGTTTTTCGGTTTTGGTTAGTAGAAAAATGAAGAAAAAGAGTTCAAAACAAGGAGTAAGATGAGGGTTTCACTAAAAATCGACAGAAAGACACCCCTAAGGCCGATTGGACCATCTTCTCACAAGAAAACTTAACCACTAGCCATAAGAATTCGACACACACACACACACTAGGGCCCAATCGACATCTCTCCCCCTTCTCAAGCTTCCCACAATCGGCCACTACCTCCATCCACTTGAAAATCCCTTACTTTCCTCCTAAATTCACTCTTGTTCATTCATTCAAAATAGTTTGAATCATTCAAACTCCACCTTTTACTCATGGCCTCACATTCAAATCTTTAGACTCTTTCAACACTCATCCATATAGTGTCCTTGTCACATCCACCACCTAAGCCTCCTTAGATGAAAAAATAAAACACCCCCTTGCTGACGATGCAACTCGAACCCCTTCTCCCTGTAGCTCCCCCCTTGTGACGTCTTTCCAAGCAATCTAAGTGGCGCCTCCTGGCCACTTTACCACTCTTTACTTGTGTCATCGAAACACAATTAAATACCCTTAAGGCCTACCTTAACCAGCTCTCCCCTACCATGCCAAAAAGTAAAATTTTCCCCAAGGCTCTGGCTTATCCCTGAGCCTTCCCGGAACCCCCAAACACACCAAATTAACACACAGAGCATAGCATACACACACAACACATATTAAATATAGAACCCCAAAATCTAGGATGTTACAACATGGTTTACCATTGACAAGCTTAAAATGTGACATTCCTAAGGGTGTCTTGAAAGTTGTGCGATAAGACCGCAAGGCTTCATCTAACCTTACTAGCCAATCCCTGCGGTTAGGATTAACCACTTTCTCCAGAATCTGATTGATTTCTCTGTTGGAAGTTTTAACTTGTCTATTTGCTTATGGGTGATCTGCCGTGGCAATTTTATGTTTAACCCCATATCTCTTCAGAGCATTGGCAACTAATCTGCAGTCAAATTGTGAGCTTCATAACTAATTAAAGCACGAGGGGTACCAAACTTTGTAAAAATATTTGTATGCAATAATCGTAGAACTGATTTGACATCATTTGTATCTGAAGCCACAGCTTTAATCCACTTGGAGTCATAATCCACAAAAATATAGATTTTTCCCCATGATGGTGGAAATGGACCTATGAAATCGATTCTCCAAACATCAAATAATTCCACCTCTAGAATATTTTGCAGCGACATCTCGTGTTTTCTTGATATATTACCAGTTCTTTGAAAGTGATCACAGTTCTTACAGAACTCATTAGCATATTTAAACATGGTGGGCCAATAAAAACCAGATTGGAGAACCTTCGCAATGGTTATCATGCTTCCAAAATGTCCACCATAAGGTGCAAAATGACAATGATGATGGATACTTTGAAATTCATCATCCGAAATACGTCTCCAAATTACTTGATTTGCACACTGCTTGAATAGAAATAGCTCATCCCATTAATATTACTTGACATCATGAAGGAATTCTCTTTGTCCCTGATGATTGAGTGCAGGTGGCAGCAATCCACTACCTAGAAAGTTAACAATATCAGCATACCATGGCAATGACATAGCTAGCAATATCTTCTCATTAAAGAATTCGCCTTTAATCATTTGACTCTCACCATTCTCATTCACTGCTTCCAGTCGTGACAAGTAATCAGCCACTTGATTTTCAGTGCCTTTCCTATCTTTGATTTCCAAATTAAATTCCTACAGCAACAATATCCATCTAATTATTCTAGGTTTGGCCTCTTGCTTCGTCACCAAGTATTTAATGGTAGAATGGTCTATATAAACTGTGACTTTAGTGCCCACTAAATAAGCTTTGAATTTTTCAAAGGCAAACACAACTACTAACAACTCTTTCTCTGTGGTGGTGTAATTGAGTTGTGCATCTGTCAACGTACGACTAGCATAATATATAACATGAAACATCTTGGCTTTTCTTTGCCCTTGTAACATCCCGAACCCGGCCCAACCATTATGACCGAATTTGGTGTGCTACAGAGAAAACATCTTTGGAAATCCTTTTAAGTCGAATTATCCTTTTGGTAAAAGATAGTTATTTTGTTTAAAACATTTGAGGTGTATAAAATCCATACTTAGGTTTATTTCAAAAATATTTATTAAGCCAGATTGTTACCGATTCAGATGTGCCCGATGGCACATTAAAACATTTCGCGATTTAATTTTTGAGGAAACATGTGTATTTAATTTAATATTAATAAAGATAGTTTAAACAAATTCATCCAAAACAAAAATAATAAAAATATATCTAGGAGGCCTTATTACAAAATAAACCAATATTTAAAATAAATAAAATAAAATCCAAGTTCGTCTAATAAAATTCCACTGCATGGCCACCTCGAGTCCCTCCGGCTCCATCTCCACGATCTACTCATCTGCAAAATGTTAAGGGAAGGGGTGAGTCACCAAGACTCAGTGTGTAATCCCCCCCACCCGGTAAGGTAACTCATACACAAGTCATTAATATACATGCACATGCAACCCAACCTAACCATCCATACTCCTTTTCTACCCCATGTGGTCAAAACCACTGGTGGTCAAAACCACTGATGACTTAGAGTCACAAATCAGATGATGGGGCCAACCCATCGTGTGGTCAAAACCACTGATGACCATAGGTCACAATATATCAAATGTGGTCAAAACCACTGGTGGTACCAAACCACTGGGACTTAGTCACAATAATCAATCGTTGTGGTCAAAACCACTGATGACCATAGGTCACAATAATCTGATGGGGCCAACCCATCTTGTGGTCAAAACCACTGACGACAGTCCATAATTCATCCCCCTCCTCTCATCAATCCCCCATCACATGCTTACATATCAATATCACATATCATGCATTTAACAGCATATGATGGCATGCAAAACATATATCAATAGATCACGTACAGGGGACTTACCTGGAATCCATGTTTAAGCCCACAAGCATATCATAGATCACTACCAAAATTTATACACAAGGCAATAATATAGCAAATTTATTAATAAAGTGTGTAAAGAGTTTACACACCTGCTTCTATCGAAATTCCTAGATCCTGAAGTTTCCAATCTTTAGTGCTAGGTGCTGACCCTATATTCGGCCAACACAGAATTAGTGACATGGCCTATTCGGCCAACCCAAAATAATTGAAAAGGGTTCCTTGTGAACCCGAAACCTTACCCAAATGTCTTTGAATACTAGCCACCACCCTCACAGTACTTCTGCTTCCATAAATCGACAATGATTAAGTTAATAGCCTTCGGCTTAATCGAATATCAAAATAAAAAATATAGATCCTTACCACCTTATTCCAAAACTGATTGCTCCAAGATGATGGGCTCACTTGCTTGCTTCTAAATCCCGAAGGCCCTATGACAAATCGATTTCAACATGTGATTATCATACTTCCAAACAAATACAAAAATCAGCTCTTACCTTTATAAAAGTCGACAAAGAACATAAGACATTTGGCCTTGCCTACTTACCTTCTCCAACAATTGAAAAAGAAACCCAAAGTGATCCACACCATACTTAATATTCGGCCAAAAAGAAAACTACTAAGAGAGGGGAGGTTCGGCTATGACTCCTAGATGGAGTTGGAGTATTCGGCAATGGCAAGCTTTAGGGATGATTTCGGCTTAAGTAAAGTAAAAGAGAAAGGTGTGAAAGAAAAGGGAAAATAGATACACAAAAAGGTTATGCCCACTTTCGGTTTTAGCTTTAAAGAAATACAAGGAGAAGAGAGTGTTTCTTTTGACTCACATTCGACAAGAGATTAAGGGAGGGAACAAATAATTCGGCATAAAAAGAAATGGGTGAAACAATTTTGTATGAGAGAGAAAAAAATAAATAAGAAAAAGGATGGCCAAGAGATGAGCACCCCTATAAATACTACTCAATTGGCACCCCTTCCCTAAGCACACTTCAAAATTGAAACTAACACCAAGAGAGTCCCTTGGCCGGCCACTTCCATGCACTTTATCAAATCCCAAAATTTCCTCCTATTTAATATCTTTATCACCCATTCAAAAAAATTAAAAAAAACCACCCTTATCATCTATCTTAATTAAATAATTAAAAAAAAGAAACATTTATCCAGTATTAATTCTAAATCAAATAAAACTAAGCTTATCCTTATCCCATCCAAATGCCCATGTGCAGGCCAATTCACGCCAGCCTTGCATAAAAAAATAAAACAACCTCTTCTTGGGATATTTGGTTCGAACACGGGACCTGGTGGAAGCAAACTAAGCCGCATGACCTCTTGAACGCCCCAGGCCACTCTTCCCAATTGACTTTCATGTCAAATAACCCCACCATTTAATCTTTAAGGCCTTCCAACTCAAGCCCAAAGACCGCATATAAAAATTAAAACGCAAAACTCTGCTCCAAATACTCGAACCTAGGACCAGCTAGGTCCTTTGCATGAGATGCGCTCCTCCACGCCACTCTCTTCTGCTTTTTCTTTGTGTTATAAATCCTTTCCATAATCTCTTAAAGCCTCCTTCCCTAGTTCCTTGCTTTTAACGCCAACACCCAAAAATAAAAATGCCTTGCTACCACCTTGATTCGAACCCAGGCCCCTACTAGCGTTATAATCAGCACCCTAAGTGGCGCATGGAAACCACTTTGCCAAGCCTTTTCTTGTGTCCAAAAATGCCGAAAATTATTCTTAAGGCCTCCCTAGCCAAACTTCCCTTTTTCACCTAAAAACCAAAAATTTTCCTAAGTCATCCCTTACCTTCTAGGGTTCTCCAAACCCCTTAAACTCATCCAACCACACCCTGAAGCATGCTAAACACTCGAGTTATGCTCCAAACGCATAACCCCTAAACCAGGGTGTACAGCCCTAGCTCTACTTCGACAACAAAGTCCCTTGCATCACACATTAGTTCAAATGGTAGATTTAAATCTGGTGTAGTGACTATAGGTGATGTAGTTAATCGTTCCTTTAACTTTTTAAACGCCTTTGAACATAACTCATCAAAATGAAATGGTCTATTTTGCTCCAGCAATTGACATAGAGGTTTTGATATGATGAAGCAACGATAAAATCTAGCATGCTCGAAGAAGCTTTTGATTCCTTTCACTAAAGTGGGTGGTGGTAACTTTTCAATGACTTCTATTTTTTCTTTATCAACAACAATTCCTTGCTGTGAGATTTTGTGGCCCAAAACAATACCCTCACAAACCAAGAAATGGCATTTTTCCCAAAACAATGCCCTCACAAACCAAGAAATGGCAAAGTACTGACTCCAAATTTTTTCAGCAATCTTCAAAAGTGTCGCCAAACACTGAGAAATCATCCATGAATTCTTCAAAGAATTTCTCCATAAGCAAATGCTCCATAAGGACATGTTAATGTAGTTTTTTTCTTAATCAGTAGGAGATATGTCAATTTGGTTTACCTTGAGTAGCCATCTAAAAAATAGTAGAAGGCTTTCCTTGCTAGTCTATCCAGTATTTGGTCTATAAAAGGCAAAGGGAAATGGTCCTTCTTCGTTGCTTTGTTGAGCTTTCAATAACCCATACAAACTCTCCAACTAGTGACAGTACATGTGGGAATGAGTTCGTTGTTATCATTGCTAACTACTGTGGCGACTCATTTTTTGGGTACACACTGAATAGGGCTCACCTAAGAGCTATCAGAAATTGGGTATATAATCCCAGCATCCAACCATTTGATAATCTCATTCTTCATTACTTCCATCATGATAGGATTCAGTCTCCTCTGTTATTCAATAGATTTTCCATGGCAATCTTCAAGTATTATTTTGTGCATGCAGATTGCTAGGCTAATTCCTTTGGTATCTGCAATTGACCATCCCACAGATTTCTTGGATTTCTTGAAAACCATTAGTAATTGTATCACTTGGTATGTTGTAAGCTCGACAGAAATAACTACAAGCATTGATCATTTTCTCCCAAATAAGCATACTTCAAATGCACTGGTAATGGCTTCAAATCCAAAACTAGTGGATCTTCTATTGATGAGCAATGAGGGGTTAAAGAGCAACCTGATAAATCAAATAATTCAAAGCTCCTTCTGCATTCATTTTCAAATTGTTGAATTTCCATTAGTTCTTCATATTCTTCAATCAAATTTGTTTCATTTAATTAGACAGATTCTGCATCAGAATTGTTGTGCATATGTCCTACAAATTCTTCCTGAATTACAATGTCAACGAATTCTACACCATGGCATTTTTCATCTGGGTCTACACACTTTAAAGCATCAAACACATTAAAATTCAACTGCTGATCATTAATTTTCATGGTTAACTCATATTTCTGCACATAAATCAATGTTTTACCAATTACTAAGAAAGGTCGTCCAAGTATTATAGGTACCTCCTTATCTGCTTCACATTCCAAAATAATAAAATCTGCTGGAAAGATGAACTTGTCGACTCGTAACATCTTCAATTTTACCTTCTGGATGGTCATATGATCTATCAGCCAGTTGTAGTATGACTGTAGTAGGTCTTGCCTTTCCTATCCAAAGTTTCCTAAAAAAGGACATAGGCATTAGATTAATACTTGCACCTAAATCGCATAATGCTTTGCCTATATATTAGTTTCCAATTGAACAAGGTATGATGGAACTCCCTAGATATTTTAATTTTGGTGGCAGTTTGTTCTTCAGCATTGTTGTGCACCCCTTAGTAAGTGCAACAGTTTTGAATTCCCCTAACCTTGTCTTCTTAAATAGGATATCTTTCATAAATTTCATATAGTTAGGCATTCATTCTAATGCTTCCACCAAAGCTATATTGATGTGTAATTGCTTCAAGACTTCTAGAAATTTCTTGAATTGAGCATCTTGATTCGACTTTGGAAATGCTGGGGAAAAGGTTGCAGTGGCCTTCCTTCTATTTGTTAAGGTTGCCTTGCCATGGCATTTGTATTGGCTCAATAACATGAATTTGCTTCTGTATGTTTTTGTCTACTTCCATCTTTTGTAGTTTGTTCAACTTTTGGTTTAAGAGTTGTGCTTCCAGGGACTTCAGAACTTTCCTTAGACAAGGCACCATTCACAACTTCTGGTAGCTGAGTGCCACTCCAGAGTGTTATGGCTTTGCATTGTTCTTTTCCTTGATATCTAGAACTTTCTGTGCCACTAGGCAGTGCTCCTTGTTGTCTAGAGCTTAATGTAGTGGCAATTTGTCCCAATTGATTCTCCAAAGCTCTTAAAAAAACTGTCTAGCTCTGAACAATTGCATCATTCTTAGCCATATACTCTTTTAATAAAGCTTTCATAGTTGATGTTGAAGATGACGAACTTTGTTGCACATTTTGCCGCGGCATTAGTTGACTATGTCCAAGTGGTACACCAGTCGCATTCTGTCTATTAACAATGCTGGTACTCCCCTGATTACTCCAACTAAAATTTGGATATTTGATCGCTGTGATCAGAGTCTTAAAATTTATAAAGAGAATGATCGAACCTGGAAACTAACTCTGACAACGATTAAAGGCAAGTGTACCCATCGAACAGTAGTATAGCTTAGGCAAGACCGGATTGTCGAACCTAAAAGAACTAAAAGTATTAATACTAACTTTCTTTTTATTATTTAGCCTTAAAAATAAAGTTGTTGCAATCTAAATTAATGACGACTATACTAAGGACAAAGACAAAAAGAACGAATTGGGAAATAACTTGAACAAAAACTCAATTGATCATGACGATACCCTTAGGAAGAATCCACTTAGACTTCACTTATTATCTAACCCTGAATCATATGATTTATTTACTTAGCTTGATCCGTAGGACTCCCTAACGTATATTAAACCCTCTCTCGAGGCGAATAACGTCTAACCCTAGGTTAATTAGTGGAACTCTCGTTCTCTTATAATAACCCCCTAGAATAGCAGTAAATCGATTTATAGATTCCCATATTAGGTTTCACCCTAATCCGGCAAAATCTCGTAACCTTATCTCTAGGCGTTCGATCAACTCCGCTTAATTGTACTAGATCTACTCTTAAGCAGGGTCTATTCCTCCTCCACCTAAGCACATCAGATTTGGATTAAGCATGCATAATTAAAAACAAACTAAGTAGTTATCATATAATTCAAAAATCAAATAACAAGATTCATCTAGGTTTCATCCCCTTCAGGTATCTGAGGGGTTTAGTTCATAACTAAATAAGAAAACATCTCCAGAGAAAAGATAAAACAAAACATAAGAAATCCCTAAAACTCCCTGAAAGAATTGAAGGAGAATTCCGCCGTCTTGAGTATAACTCCGGCTTCTTGGGATGGATCAACTGGCTAACTTTGAGTGATTCACACAATTCTGACCTTTTTGGCTTGGCTCCTTGGCCTAGCTCGATCCCTCTCTCAAGGGTGGCACTTAGGGGATATATATAGGCTCCTTGGAATGCGATTCTTTCTCCCTAAGTATCCTTTTCTGACTGAAATTGCTAATTCCAGCGACAGGGGCACGACCATGGCACATGCCTGTGTGGATCGACTTCAAGCTGTGTTCAAATTTCTACTTTGAGGCACGGCCGTGTAAGTCGGGGGGTCAGGCCGTGCTCTAGGTGATCGGCGGGGCACGACCGTTTGAGATTTGGGCCAGGCCGTGTCGATTTTGTGATATGACCCATTTACTCTGTTTTGGGCCCGTTTTATGTTCTTTTCATCCTTGGGTGCTTTCTTGGGTATAAGACATGAAAAGAAAGGATTAAAAGTACCTTTTTACATAAATCAAGGGATAAATCATCCAAAATCATACTAAATGTGGGATTAAAATATGTTGTAATTACGGTTTATCAATATTGCTTCCACCCTAGATTGTAGATGTTGGAGTAGGTAATTGTGTTTGAGAGTTTTAATATTTATATAATGAATGATCGAGCCTAGAAACTAACTATCACCACGATTGAGGCAAGCACACCTATCGAACAGTAGTATAGCTTAGTGTTAAGACCAGAATGTCGAACTCAAGGGAACAAAAAGTACTAGTACTAACTTTCTTTCTATTATTTAGCCTAAAATAAAAGGGATTGATGTTTTTCTAACTAATTCCTAAACTAAGGATGCCAAGACACAGAGAATGAACTAATAAAATACTTTTGAGAAAATTAATTGATTAAGATAATACCCGAGGAAGAATCCACCTAGACTTCTCTTGTTATTTAACTCTGAACCAGACGATTTATTCACTTGACTTGATCCACAGGATTCCCTAATTTATATTATTATCTCTCTCGAGACTAATAACGTCTAACCCTAGGTTGATTAATTGAAATCTCTTTCTGATTAAAACCCCTAGTATTGCATTAACTCGATCTACTCTTAAACAGGGACTTTTGCTCCTCTGAATAATCACATCAATACTTGAATCAATATCTTGAAATATTAAAGAAAGAATTAAGAACACATAATTAAGAACAAATCAAGTATTTATCATACAGTTCAGAAAACAATAACAAGATCCGTCTTAGGTTTCATCCTCCTCAGGTATTTGAGGGGTTTAGTTCGTGTTTATAAAAGAGTACATCTCAGAAGAAATTAAGTAATAAAACATAAAGAAAAACCCTAAAACCCCCTGAAGGAAATTGAAGGGAAAATCCTCAGTCTTGAGCATGATTCCGGCTTCTAAGATGGATCAACTGGCTTTCTTCGAGTAATTCCCTATATTCAGCCCTCTCTGGCTTCGCTCTCCGTCAAAAGCCCTGACAGGGGCCTTCTGTCGAACTCCTTTTAGGTTGCCCTCTAGGGTGTTTATATAAGCTTTCAGGATGCCTTACTTGGCCCATAAGTATCCTATTCTAAGTGGAATTAAAACGGGTCACGGCAGGGACATGCCCCTGTGAAACGCCAGTGTGAATCAAACCCAGGGCAGTGTTCAAGTCCGCTAAAGTGGCAAGGCCGTGTGGTTTACCTGTGTGGTGAACTCCAGGCCGTGTTGATTTCTCACTTTGGCCCATTTTCTTCCTTTTTGGCCCGTTTCTCGTTCTTTTCATCCTCCTATGCTCTCCTAAGCATAAAACATGAAATTAAAGGATTAGTAGCATCAAATTCCACAATTCAAGGGATAAATCATCCAAAAGTATGCCAAATGTGAGATTAAAATATGTATCTATTACAGTTTATCAGTAGGGTTTGTTGTTGCTACGATTAAAATTTCCCATGTAATACGCAAAGGCTAGATTGGACGGGCATTCATCAAAAACATGAACTTCTCAACAGTACACCCATGCTACTTCTACAACCTTCATCTCCTCACTGTAGAGGGTCTTTTTAGAGTTTTAATCATATTCATTAAAGATGATACCTGAGCTGTTAATGATGTAATAGCATCATGTTCCATTGCTCCAACAACACTTCTACCAGTACCAACTCTGGTAGTGGGGTATTGATAATCGTTGTTTGTTATTCTTTCCAGAATATCATATGCTTTATTGTAGGATTTGTCAAGCAACATCCCATTAGTTTATGCATCCACGACTATTCGCGTATGAGCATTTAATCCATTGTAGAACATCTCCATTTGTGTCCAATGCTGAAAACCATGCTTTAGGCATTTTCTAATTAATTCCTTGAAACACTCCCACGCTTCGTATAATGTCTCATCTTCAGATTTTCTAAACGATGTAATGTCATTCCTCAGCTTGGCATTCATGTTGGGAGGATTAGACATAAGCAAAAATCTCTGACACAGTTCATTCCAAGATGCCACCATCCATGATGGTAATGCATTCAACCATGATCTGGCACAATCTAGCAATGAATAAGGGAATAATTTTAATCTAAGGGCATCTTCAAGAACACCCTGCTGCCTGAATGAATCACAAACTTCAAGGAAAAGTCTCAAGTGTAATCTAGGATCTTCAATTGGCAAAACAATAAACTGCCCTACAGTCTACAGCATCTGAAACATTACGAGTTTAGTTCAAAGTGTTGGGCTTGAATATGTGGCCTAATAATTCTTGGACTTAGATCACCCAAACTAGGCACTACATGTTCTCTGATGGGCCTGTCTCTGTCATCTAAGATTCGAGGAATATCAGCATTCCTTTCATTCTAGAGTACTTGATCGACTCTGATTGGATCATTTATAGTCCTCTCCATTATTTTAACACTTCCCTTCTTTGCCTAAGTGTCATCTCAATCTCAAGATCAAAATAGTATTCTTTATCCTCTTGAGTACTTCTTCTCATGCACTAGTACAAAACTTGGAAAATCAAATAAAATACTAATTAACTATTCTAACAAAAATAAAAAAAATAATAACAAATTGATCGTGAAATCAGAGTCTTAAATTTATAATGAGAATGATCGAACCTAGAAACTAACTCTGACAATGATTTTAAGGCAAGCGCACCTATCGAACAGTAGTATATTTTAGGCAAGACTGGAATATTGAATTCCAAAGGAACCAAAAGTACTAATACTAACTCCCTTTCTATTATCTAGCCTAAGAATTAAGTGATTGTTTATCTAATCTAAATTAACTACTACTAAGCTAAAGATACAAAGACAAAAAGGAATAAAGTGGGAAAATAACTTGAGGAAAAACTCAGTTGATTAAGACTATACCCTTAGGAAGAATCCACCTAGACTTTACTTGTTATCTAACACTGAACTAGACGGTTTATTCACTTGATTTGATCCGTAGGACTCCCTAATGTACATTAGACCCTCTCTCGAAGCGAATAACGACTAACCCTAGGTTGATTAATTGAAATCTCTTTCTAATTAAAACCCCTAGAATCGCATTAACTCGATCTATGGATTCTTATATTGGGTTTCACCCTAATCTGGCAAAATTTCGTCACCCTATCTCTAGGCGCGCGAACAACTCCGCTGTAATTATGCTAGATCTATGAATAGGCAGGGACTTTTGCTCCACCACCTAAGCACATCATACTTGAATCAATATCCACGAAATATCAACACAAGAATTAAGCACACATAATTAAGAACAAATCAAGTATTTATCATATAGTTCAGAAAACAATAACAAGATTCGTCATAGGTTTCATCCCTTTCAGGTATCTGAAGGGTTTAGTTCATAACTATAAAAGAAAACATCACAGAAGAAAAGATAAAACAAAACATATGAAATCCCTAAAACCCCCTGAAGGAATTGAAGGAGAGATCCGCCGTCTTGAGTAGAATTCCAGCTTCTTAAGATGAATCAACTGCCTATCTTGGAGTGACTCTCCACACTTCTGCCCTTTTCGGCTCGGCTCCTTGGCCTAACTAATCACCCTCTTTCTGGTAGCAATTAGGGGGTTTATATAGGCTCTCGAAATATGTTTCTTCGCCCTTAAGTCTCCAAATCTGAATGAAATTGCTCTTTCCAGCGACAGGGACACGGTCATGGCACACGCCCGTGTGGACCGTGGCCAGGCTGTGCTCGGACTTCTTTAATGAGGCACGGTCATGTAAATTGGGAGAAGGCTGTGTTCTAGTAGATTAACATGGCACGATCGTGTGGGCTTAAGTCCAGGCCTTGTCGATTTCCTCTTTGGCACAATTTGGTCCATTTTAGGCCCATTTCTCGTTCTTTTCATCCTCGGGTGCTTTCCTGAGTATAAGACATGAAAAGAAAGGATTAAGAGCACCTTTTTACATGAATCAATGGATAAATCATCCAAAAGCATACTAAATGTGGGATTAAAATATGTTACTTTTACGGTTTATCAAATACCCCCACACTTAAGCTTTTGCTTTGTTCTTAAGCAAGAAATTCTCAACTTACAATTAAAACAAACATTCCATGATTCATAAAATTCATCAATCATGCTTTATCATAATTCAAAGATAATTCATACATGGATAATTCAACTCAAAGAGTCCTAAAGATTCAAACAATCAAAGTCATACATTTATGGCACAAAAACATAGGGGTCTCCCTTCATCTAAATAATTACCTTTTAATTCAAAAATGCCAAGGATTGACATCCTCACAAAAGATTCACTCAAATCACTCAAAGTGTTTAAGGTTCAAAATTAAGCACTCAATAAGTCGAACATGAAAAGTTAATCCCATAGGCTTGCCTGAAAATCAAATCTCCACCACTGTAAAATGAGATGATAAACAGATCAAAAGGTCTTCACAAGGTTGTAACGGGGCTTAGGTTAAGGGTATGGATAAAGGCTGAATTAGAGGGTTAGAATCGAGTTTGACCTGATAGATTACCTAACTAGAAAAATGAACTAATCCTAAATAATTACATCAATTGAAATTTTAATAAAACGATATTTTCCTTCAAGATTTGAATTTTTATTAATATAAGCTCAGCTATCATAGAACTAATGAATACACTTCGTTTTTTTTTTTAAGAACAAATCATAATAATAAGAAAGAACTTTTATAACTGAAATATAGAACATAGTTAGGACACTGTTCAAAGTTAAATCTCGACAAAAATGGTAGTTAATAAAGAGATTGTGATAACAAATACAAAGGGTTTTGGGTTAAAATCAGTGGGTGAGTCAATAAAAAGGGTTGTTAGGATCAACGGGGTTCACTAAGGGTTAATTATGAAGGTAGCCCTTTTAGTGGTGTTAGTGGGTTAGATCCTAGGTGCCTTTATCATCTCTGTATATCAAATCATAGATGTGGTCTTGACATGTATAATCAAGGCAAGTTCTAGAATAACAGTTCAATGTTGACACACTCATAATCAAAAAGTGAGCATGAAAAAGAATATATGCTCTATAAGGCTCAAAATCTTACGAAAATTATGGGTATTTTGATATCAACCTTGTAAATTTCAAATTTCAAGATAATATTTAGATTCAGGTTAACAACCTAGCAAAAATTTTAATTTTGAAAAATAGACTTATCATGCTTGATTCTCTAGTATTCTTCAAATTTAATCATCAATGCACAATCAACTATGACTTACACAAAAACATGTCAATAAAAATAATAAAACATCAGAAATTTCATCCTAATTAGTAATATGAGGAAATTACTTAAGAACAAGATTAAATTCAGGTATTTGAGAATAATGAAAAAAGTTAGGCACTTTTATCCTCAAGGCGTTTACCTTGAGACTGCCGAATGTTGAATTGCTTTCCTCGACTGTTCCGTATGGGAAGGTTTTGCATACCTCAAAAGGGATTTCTTCATTCGTGTTCAGGTCTGGTGTGGCGATGCGAGGATCTGCTTTATCTAACAGTACCCGGTCTCCTATTTTCAAGTGGTTAGATGTCCCTATTAGTTCTTCTAGAGGCTCCTTCGGTTTTACTTCGTGTGGTTTCGATTCTTCTTTGAATGGTATTTTCCATTCTTCTGGTTTGTTTACCCTAAGGCTTCGTGCCTCATGTAATTCTTCTTTGTTGGCATGGGATCCATGACTCGGCTCAGGTTTGTAACCTTGTAGTGTTTCCTGTGGTGAAATTTGAACAACCTGGTTATTAACTGATTTTACTTTATCACTTTCATCACTTGATATCCTGGCCGAGTCAAGAGCTTGTAAACTGATCGATTCATCACCTACACGAAGGATGAGCTCTCCTGTACCAACATCAATCTTAGTTCTGACAGTTGCTAAAAAGGGTCTTCCTAAAATTAAGGGAATCGAATTATCCTCATCCATATCTAAAAAGGGTCTTGTCAATTTTTACAAGAACATCTTCGATAATACCCCTAGGATTCTAACAGTTTTATCAGCTAATTGAATGCTCATCCTAGTTTGTTTGGGTTTCCCCAAACCTAGTTGTTTAAACATTTTATAAGGCATGACATTTATACTTGCCCCTAAATCAGCTAATGCATTATCAACAGTTAATCTACCAATTAAACATGGAATTGTAAAACTCCCTGGATCTTTTAACTTTTACGATAGTCTATTCTGTAACATTGCTGAGCATACTGCACTTAATTCCACATGTGGTTCCTCGTCTATTTTGCGCTTGTTTGTCAAGAGTTGTTTTAAAAACTTCCTCGATTCTGGCATCTGAAAAAGAGCTTCAAGAAGAAGTAAGTTGATATGTAATTTCTTTAAAAGTTTAAGAAACTTACCGAATTGTTCTTCTGTATCGTCTCTCTTCATTGCTTCTGGATAAGGAATGCGAGGCTGGTACTCCTTGATTACCGATTTTGGCTTTTCTTGTGTCACCTCAACTTTACCTTCCTTTACCTCGTTTTCTTGAATTGGATTTGGTTTATCTAACTCTATACTATTGTGAGCTGTTATGGCTTGAACTTGCTCCCTTGGGTTAGTCTCAGTATTGTACGGTAGTCTTCCCTGTGGTCTCTCAGAAATCTTTGATCGAAATTCAAAAACTGTCTTGGTAAGTTGTCCGAATTGATCCTTGAACTCTTGTGACAATGCCTCAAGTTTTGTTTCTACCTTCTGGAATCGTGTTTCTGAGGCTGTTATGAAGTTTGTTAGCACCTCTTCAAGGTTCGGCTTATAGGGCTGTTGTTGGAAGTTTTGGGATGGTTGTTGCCTTTGATTTCTTTGACCGCCCCATGAGAAATTGGGGTGGTTCTTCCAACCTGCATTATAAGTATTGCTATAAGGGTTATTGTTAGATCAGAAATTATTACTCATATAGTTCATCTGCTCGCTTTCCATGCCCTGTCCGTAGGGTGGGTACTCAGGATTCACCACTCTTTCACTTGCATCGCACTGCATCACTGGATGTGCCTGTGAAGAACCATAGAAATTATCAAATTTTTATGTAACAATTCTACCTGATTTGATAGTGCGGTCACTGTGTCAATGTTGAAAACTCCTGCTATTTTAGCTGGTCTTGTCCTTGTAACTTGCCACTGATAGTTATTAAGTGACATCTCCTCTATAAACTCGTAAGCTGCTTCAGGAGTTTTGTTGTTCAGGGTTCCACCGGTAGCTGAATCGATTAGCAGCTACCTTGTTGAAGGATTCACTCCGTTGTAAAAAGTTTGGACCTGTAGCCACAATGGTAATCCATGGTGTGGACACCTTCTCAACAAATCCTTGTATCTCACCCATGCATCGTAAAGTGTCTCTGAATCTATCTGCACAAAAGAAGAGATATCATTCCGTAATTTGGCCGTTTTGGCCGGCAGAAAATATTTTAATAAAAATTTTTGGGTCATTTGATCCCATTTAGTGATTGACCCTCGTGGAAGAGAATGTAACCACTGTTTGGCTTTATTTCTCAGGGAGAAGGGAAATAACCGAAGACGGATGGCATCATCAGAAATGCCATTTATCTTGAAGGTGTCGCAAAATTCTAGGAAATTTGCGAAGTGTGTGTTAGGATCCTCATCCTGCAAACCATCAAACTGAACAAACTGTTGTATCATCTGTATAGTGTTAGGTTTCAGTTCAAAATTATTTGCAGCAATAGTAGGCCTAATAATACTAGACTCAGTTCCTATTAAACTAGGTTTAGCATAATCATACATAGTATGTGGAGTATGATGTTCAGCCATCTCTAGAGGTGGTGGAATATTTTCTGCCATCTCTTTTGTAGTGTTTATTTCGACTTCTTACTCTTCGTCTATGTAGTTTAGGCTTCGCCATATCTCTCTGTGATTTCTACCAACGGTACCTTTAATATCACTGTCGTAAAGTAGAGGTCCTCTCGGGTTCCTTCTAGTCATAAACTAGAGGTACCTGAAAGGAACAAAAATGAAAGAAAATTTAGCTAAATTAGAAATAAAAATAAAAAATAAAAAATAAATTGCGAAAAAAATATAATGGCTAAAGTAATAAAAATTAAGTTTTCTAAATATTTTAGTTCCCTGGCAACGGCGCCAAAAACTTGATCGTCAAAATTAGAGTCTTAAATTTATAATGAGAATGATCAAACCTAGAAACTAACTCTGAAAACGATTTTAAGGCAACCGCACCTATCGAACAGTAGTATAGTTTAGGCAAGACCAGAATATCGAATCCCAAAGGAACCAAAAGTACTAATAATAACTCTCTTTCTATTATCTAGCCTAAGAATTAAGTGATTGTTTATCTAATCTAAATTAACTACTACTAAGCTAAAGACAAAGACAAAAAGGAATGAAGTGGGAAAATAACTTGAGGAAAACTCAGTTGATTAAGACGATACCCTTAGGAAGAATCCACCAAGGCTTCACTTGTTATCTAACACTGAACTAGACGATTTATTCACTTGACTTGATCCATAGGACTCCCTAATGTACATTAGACCCTCTCTCGAAGCGAATAACGACTAACCCTAGATTGATTAAATGAAATCCCTTTCTAATTAAAACCCCTAGAATCGCATTAACTCGATCTATGGATTCCCATATTAGGTTTCACCCTAATCTGGCAAAATTTTGTCACCCTATCTCTAGGCGCGCAAACAACTCCGCTGTAATTATGCTAGATCTATGAATAGGCAAGGACTTTTGCTCCACCACCTAAGCACATCATACTTGAATCAATATCCGCGAAATATCAACACAAGAATTAAGCACACATAATTAAGAACAAATCAAGTATTTATCATATAGTTCAGAAAACAATAACATGATTCATCATAGGTTTCATCCCCTTCAGGTATCTGAAGGGTTTAGTTCATAACTATAAAAGAAAACATCACAGAAGACAAGATAAAACAAAACATAAGAAATCCCTAAAACCCCCTGAAGGAATTGAAGGAGAGATCCGCCGTCTTGAGTAGAATTTCGGCTTCTTGAGATGAATCAACTGGCTATCTTCGAGTGACTCTCCACAGTTCTGCCCTTTTCAGCTCGGCTCCTTGGCCTAGCTAACCGCCCTCTTTCTGGTAGCAATTATGGGGTTTATATAGGCTCTCGAAATATGTTTCTTCGCCCATAAGTCTCCAAATCTGAATGAAATTGCTCTTTCCAGCGACATGGACATGGCCATGGCACACGCCCGTGTGGATCGTTGTTAGGCCGTGCTCGAACTTCTTTAATGAGGCACGGCTGTGTAAATCTGGAGAAGGTAGATTGACGTGGCACGACCGTGTGGGCTTAAGTCCAGGCCGTGCCGATTTCCTCTTTGGCCCAATTTGGTCCATTTTAGGCCCGTTTCTCGTTCTTTTCATCCTCGGGTGCTTTCCTGAGTATAAGACATGAAAAGAAAGGATTAAGAGCACCTTTTTACATGAATCATGGGATAAACCATCCAAAAGCATACGAAATGTGGGATTAAAATATGTTACTTTTATGGTTTATCACAAATCAAAATTTTCACCAATGCTGTCGATCCCCAACAATGGCACCAAAAACTTGTTGTGTGTAAATAACTAATGAATTGTGCAAGTCTACACGTCATTCAAGTAATAAAGTGATAAGTAAGTATTGTTTCCACAAGGATCGGAAATTGATAAGAAATTAATTAAGTTATTAAAATCCTATTAACTGTATCAAATAGCAGGAAATACTTTTAAACTGAATAAGAAGTTGGTATAATGAATTAATTTAATTTAATGCTAAAAATAGAAAATTGATATTGGAAATAAAATATTGTGGCAAATTACAGAGAAAATCAAGAGTACTTCTGTAGTTGAATAAACAAGTCTGGAATTATTCAGGTGAAATGCTCATATCAAAATAATGTCATGGCTAAACATTGTCTAATCAACTACTCAAAGAATTACTACTATAACCTGCCTCTTTCTATAACTAGATTTAAGCTAGAAATCTAAGTTACTATATGTTTACATACTCTAGATTAATAACTGCAATGAATAATCTTCTCTGCACAATTCACAACATCTATGTCTAGAGTGTTACGAGTATTAGATCTAGTATATTTAACCATTTTAGAATTCAAAATACATCTAAGAACACAACATACAATCAGCTATATCTAGAGCTTGCATACATGTATTTTAAATAGGCAAAAATCAAAAGAAACTGTGATATAGGCAATTTCAAATCATGAACATTAAAGATGGTAAACATTCACCGATATAACTCAAACCCAGAAAATATTTAGTTCATGAGTGGAAAAGTAAACACCGAATTTAAATCATTCATCAACATTTAAGAAATTTGAATCACAGAAATCAGGAAAACTAAAGGCAAAACTGCAAGATTTCTCGCCACACTCCAGCTTCTCTTTTAACTTCTGATCGTTTGTGAATCCAGGATAGATGTCTCCTCACCTTCTTCACATTTGTATTCTGCTCTCTGTAGTTGCTACCCTTTCTTTCTCTGAAATTCTCTAATGGAGTTTTTTCTCTATGCAGAGAGAGGTTGCTATCACTAGTCTCTTTCTCACACAAATTCTCCTCTCATTTTTCTTCTTCTCTCTCCTTTTTTTATTAGGTAGATCCATTCCACCTCAGCACACACTTTTTATTCTTCTTTTCAGGTTGGTTTTTCTGGTACACGTCCAGCCAGCTGAGGGTGACATGGATAGAGTGCTGAGTTATTTTCCCAGAATTGCCATGGCAATTCTGTTGGCAATCAATCTTGCCAATTTCTATGGCAATGTTTCACTTCCTTTATTTTTCCTCTTCATTTTCTTACTTTTCCTACACTTGTATGCACACAAAAAACACATTTCCTCCCCAAGTGATAAAAGTAAAAAATAATGGCCAATGTAGCGCAATCCAAGCTTTGTTATGCAATGTTCTAAAATTATCCTAAAAATGCAGATGTATTCACTTAATTTCAAATAATTAATTCCATCTAGAGGCCGTAAATATAACTCTTTTTAAGAGTTATCAATCTGGTTTCAAAAGTTCTTATCCGATCTTGAAGTCATTCCTAGTATGAAAAAATCTATAACATTATATTAGGATAATAATGTTGTAATAGCTAATACCAAGGAAATGAAAAGTCATAAAAGGACAAAACACATTTATCGAAAGTATCATGTAACACCCCTCACCCATATTCAACGCTGGAATAGGGTTACGGAGCATTATCGGACTTACAACATATTTAAACATACTTTTCACATACATTTAATCAATTCATACATTCATCATTCAATCTCAATCAATTTGTCCTTAATACGAGCCTACGATGCCCTAAACATGTATTGAAAGTAGTTCAGGACTAAACTGATAACTTTGGAAACTTTTTAAATACTTAGAAAATTTTCTCAAAAATAGGGGACACACGCCCGTGTGGCCCAGCCGTGTGTCTTACACGGCCAACAGACATGCCCGAGTCACAAACTGTGTGGACATTTGAAATGGAAGCACATGGCCACGTCCCAGCCCGTGTCCTACCTCGTGTAACTCTCTGACTTGGGTCACACGGCCAACACACACGCCCGTGTGGCTAGCCCGTGTGCCCTAAAAATGCCCCTACATGCTCGTATGCCAGGCCGTGTGCCAAGCCGTATGCTAGGCCGTGCCAAACCTATAGGGTATGCTGACTTATGCCACACGGCCAGGTCACACGCCTGTGTGTGAAGCCGTGTGGAGCATACTGACTTGGTTTCAAAATCAACACCAGAGGACACACGGCCGTGTAACCTGACCATGTGTCACACACGGATGAGACACACGCCCATATCTTTGCTCGTGTGGACAAAAATAGGCTATTTACCAAGACAATTTACCACCCAAATTTGAATGTACCTACAACACATCATTTTGCACCATCTCATAGCATAAATAGACATTTAAACCAGCCAATTCAAATCTAATTCATGCATATTCTATACCACTTTTCTCAATACACCCAAGTTGCAAAATAGACCAATCCATTTATACCCAAAATCTCATAAACTTAGATCATCAATATGGATACTTAAAACTTGCATTCTTTACCTTGATTCAAAAACAAATAACATCACCAATATCAACATTCAACTTCTATAATACCAACTATTAATAAGCATCACAAAACCAACCTTAATTTACATAACATAAACTATATGCACATACACATATACAAACCAAGACATATACATTTACAAGCCAATTCAAATGGCCAAAATTATTACCAAAATATAACCAACATGACCAAAGTCCCTACACATGCCATATACATAAAATACCAAAGTTCATAGGTACCAAGTGATAGTTGGATAGTGTGATGTGATCTACGACGATCCCCGAATCCAAGCTAGCTTGAAATCACTATAAAACATAGAAAAATAAACAACATAAGTTTTATAGCTTAGTAAGCTCGTATGAAATAAACTTGATATAATCATAAACACATAATTCAACAATTTATTATAAATACATGAATTCACATCAACTAACAAACATTTCAATTACTCATTCACAAAACTATATACTTTCTTCACCATTTTTTTAATTTAAAGCTAATATGGTTTATGCACATACCTGTACCATCTCGTACCAATATCATTCTCGACCACATCATTTATTTACCCATTGAACCATTCGAAATAGAAATCGGATACTCAAGAGTCTCGTATACTAAGTACCTATACCATGGCCGGAAGCCAAATCAAGGTAACTTATATCCGAAGTACTGATATCATGGCCCGAAGCCAAACTAGTCGATATTCATGGCTCGAAGCCAAACTGATATAACTTGCACCCGAAGTGCTAATATCATGGCCCGAAGCCAACTCAATGTATCCCCAAATGACAAGTCACTAGTATCCTAAACTATTCATAAGGTTCAACCGGGATTCTGATTGCCGAATTACCATCGAATCATTGTTGAACTTATTTGAAGTCTCGTATTCACAACTTATACAATATCAAAGTATTTAAAATACATTTATAATAAAATTTATCACATACGAACTTACCTCGGATGTGAAAACAAAGAAATAGGTTTAGTAGCCGATAACTTTAGTTTTCCCCCTATCTAGATTTGAATTCCGCTTTTCTTGATCTAAATATATTCAAAATTAACTTATTTAATAATCTCTCTATTCAATTTAATCCAAAACACACATTTAAGCACATTTACACATTTGCCCCTAATGTTTCACCATTTTTACAATTTAGTCCCTAAGCTCGTAAAACAAAATTCATTCAATTTCATCACAACCCAAGCCTAACCAAATTACTATTATACCCTTAGTAGCCCATATTTTTCATTTATTTCACATTTTAACCCCTAAATTTGCACATTTCACAATTTAACCCCTAATTTGCATTTTCATTAAAAATCACTTCACAAAACTTGTATATCTATCAACAAGCATTCAAAATCTATCATTAAGCATCAAAAAACATGCTTATTCATCAATGGAAACTTCTACAATCTTTAACAGTTTTGCAAAATAGTCCCTGGGCTAGCTAGACCTAGTTGCAACGATCTCAAAAACATAGAAATCATTAAAAATCGAGTCAAAATCACTTACATGCTAGCAATTGACAGTGTCAAATGCTTCAAGATCTCTAATGGCTTTTCAAGCCCTTATTTTTGGTGGTGGATACTTAGTGGAGAAGATGATACAACATTTTCTACTATTTTACTAAGTTATTTTATAATTTACTATTTTAACCTTTAATATTAATCACTTAAATCACTTATTATAAGTCCATAAATGTCCATTTAGACAACCAATGTTCTAATTACAACTTAAGAGCTTCTAATTTAATAAACCATAGCTATTATACACTTTTAATTAATAACACACAATTTTACACTTACGCGATTTAGTCCTTTTTATCGAATTAAGCACATAAACAATAAAACTTCTTAACAAAAATTTCACACAATCATATTTTAATGTTGTAGAAATTAAAATAATAATAAAATAATTATTTCAACTTCGGATTTATGGTTTCAAAACCACTATTCCATTTGACTAAAAATGGGTTGTTACATATCTCTTGATATGAAAGGCAATAGCTGAAGAAATTGTAAATGTGGTGAAAATAGCTTTTGAAGATAACCTTACAGATTCGTTTACTAGTACTCTTGTAACCAGGAGTTTTAACAAACATGTTGAGGATATGAGAATGCAAAACATGACATATTTACTTCACTACGACAAGTGGAAGATTGTTGGGAAATGTGTCCCTATTATAGTAAACATGTAACTGTTTTCTATGTATTTGAATGGTGAATAAATAAATAAAGTTAATTTCACATTTCACTATTATATCTTTTGTGTTTCTATCTTTCATGTTTTACATGTATAGTGAAATTGTGACTAGTAAATATTAGCTCATTAATTGTCTACAAGTGACATTGTAAGAATATTTACATTGCAAGAAAGACAACTTACTTCAGTAGATAATCTAAACGAGTCCATAATCCCCTAAAAGAATCAAAGTGAACATTCAATTCAAATACTTAGAAGGATTATTATGTTGTCTACAATTCCAGTTGGGGAGGTGCTAGTCTTGGTTATTAGAGCAGTTGACTCCATGGGTAGAGACATAGATGTATTCATTAGAAGAATGATACATTGGACTAGACCCAAGATGAATTAATTTTATATTAGTTTGTAAATTAATTCACTTTTGGTGTTCATGGTGTGATTTACCTAAATCATAAGTTAATCATTAATCATGCCTATATAACTCATGTGCTTTGATATAAGTGAAGAATTATGCTCTAAAGATGATCGAGCCCATACCTTGTGTATGGCATGGCTTTACTAGAAACAATGGAATTTATAGTTTGATTAAGGAGTTAATGATATCTTCTAATTGGCATTGTGTGGATTGATAAACATGGAAAGTGGTCACAGTATGCTTGTTCTTAAATAAGCAACTTATCACAGTAATTTGTTGACAGTGATTATATTAATCATTAAGAAGAGACAATGGTGATAATGAGATAAAATAGGATTGTATTGAGTGAACAGATTTAACTAAAAAGAATTAATGAAATCATATGATGGTATTAGCAATAATGGAATTTATAGCTTGATTAAAGAGTTAATGATATCCTCTCATTAGCATTGTGTAGATTGATAAATATGAAACATAACCACGGTTTGCTCTTGTTCTCAAACAAGCAATTTATCATAGTCATTTGTTGACAGTGATCATATTAATCATTAAGAAGATGCAATGGTGACAATGAGATAAAATAGGATTGTATTGAGTGAACAGATTTAACTCAAACCAATCAATGATATCATATGAGAGTAACACACATGACGAGGTCATTGGACAAAACAGTTAGATGAACTACTTTCGTAAAGAGTAAACAATAAGGGGTTTTCAATCATGGTACTTCTTGTGAATTGACTGCATGATTAAGTAGACTGCGAGTTGTACTAGCCTGGTTTAGAACCTAGTCAGAACAGTGGTTTGGGACCACAAATCTGAGGTCAAAAAATACTTTAATATTATTTTTCATGTTTATAATATGTGAATTGATAAGTGTGAAAATACTGTGTGAAAATTTTAACGTTTGTGTGCTCAATTTGGAAAATGGACCTAATCACGTAAAATGCAAAAGCTGTGTGCTAGAAGTTAAAAGTGCTTTAACACTATGTCTTCTTAAGTGTGATGTCTTTATTAAGCAAATGGACCATTAACAAGGTTAATAGACATTCAGGGACATGTGATAGTGGGTTTTATATGTTTTTAGTAAGGGTGTAAGTGATGCATTAAGTTAATAAATTAAAACAAAACATCATTTTTGTTCATCTTTCTTCACCATTGCCGAAAATTGGTTGATAAAAGGAAGGTTTTTAGGGGTTAAAACATTCGACACTTACAAGGCTTGATTGAGGTATGTTTTGAACTCGGTTTTTGATAATTTTTATGTTTTTGTGATCGTTGCTTTGAGTACTAGCTAGCTTGTACCTTGATTTTCAGAATTTATGATGATTTCATAAAATACCATTACTGATGGATTGAGCTTTGTGATGTTTGAGGATGAAAACTAAGTGTTTGATGATTTATATACATGTTTTGTAAAGTGATTTTGAATAAAGATGTATATGAGGGATTAAATTGTAAAATGCGTAAATTGAGGGTTGAAATGTGAAATAAATGTAAAATATGAGCTGCTAGGGGCACTATGGTAATTCGGTTAAGCATGGATTAAATTGGATTTTGTGAATTTGATGTATTTGTGAAATAAGGACTAAAATGCTAAAGTGTGAAATATAAGGGCTAAAGTGCAAAATGCCCTAATTATGTGTTTGTGAATTGAGTTAAATGAATGTGTGATTAAATGAGTTGAGTTTAATATTATATAGATCAAGAAAAGAAAAATTTGAACCTAGATTGAGGAAAGAACAAAGTGCTCGATTGATCGACTAGTGCCGTTGTTTCTACGTCCGAGGTAAGTTTGTGTATAATACATATTATTTAAACAATGTTAATATGTGATGAAATGAATGGAATTGTGATTGTGGAGTTTGGAATGCAAAATGTGAGTTTGAAGATACGTGGCACTAAGTGTGCGTAAATAGAACCGCTATAGTGATAAATGGCACTGAGTGTATGAGTTAAAGAAAGCATCGGTTGTATTATTGGGCATTGTGTGTGCGGTATTGAGACAAAATTGATTTAATATGATGGAACTAAGTGTGCGATATTATTATAGCTTCGGCTAATTAATTGGCACTTGTGTGCGAGTTATTGAATGTTAAAAAGGGATCTAATGAATTATGGAATCGAGCAAAGAGTGGTAAATGTGAGATAATTACGTGATGGTATAGGTATGTACAGAACCTATACGGTTGATGATATTGTGTATGAGGTAGATGGAAGACTATGTGAAAGAATGATGTAAAGAGTTGGATCGAATAGCATTATAAATGCTTGTGTGTGAAACTATAGATATGGTATAAAAGTAAGAAATAGTATGGATGATTTGAGTAATGATATGAGTTGAACTATGTGTTAGTTAATTTGGCAAATTGCATACGAATTATTGAATTAACTGTATTATATTACGAACTCACTAAGCTTAAAAGCTTACTGTGTGAAGTCTTCTCTGTTTTACAGTGTCATTAAAGCTAGCTCCGATCCAGGGATCATCAGTGACTCAATCACACTATCAGACATCTATTTTGGTACCTTTTGGAAATTGTATTTATGGTATATGGCATGTATAGGCTAGTGAGGTTGTGCCATGTGATATGGCTTGATAATAGAATGATTTTGGTATATGTTTTGGCTATGTGAAAATGGTGTATGTGATGTATATATATATATATGGTCTTGTGTGAATGGCTAATATGGTGTGCTTTGGTAAAAGAGAAATGGTATGTTTCATAGTTGAATTGGTGTTTGAAATGGTGAATGATTTGTATGTTATTTGATTTTGGAATTGAACATGTAGGGATGACCCAAATTGGGGTGTCAATTTGGCCTTGTAAATGATCTATAATTGTCCACACGGGTGAGCACACGGGCATGTGCCTCTACCGTGTTTTACACTATCTTAATTAGATAAGCCGTGTGATCTTAGCCAGTATTACACACGGGCCAGACACACGGGCGTGTGATAGGCCATGTGACCCTATTCAATATTACGCACGGGGTAAGACATGGTCTAAGGCATGACTGTGTGAGGCACATGGTCTAGCCACAACGTGTGTGCCCTGTTTAGAAAAAAAATTATGTGTTCTGTAAAGTTTCCGTATTAGATCGGTTTAGTCCCGAACCTTCTCTAAAGAATGTTTAAGGTCTCGTAAACCTTCTAAAGGGACTTTGTGTTATTGATTAACTATAATTTGCTGATGTGTGAGCCATAGTGTTTTAAATGTTATGATTCGACTAGTAATACCTCGTAACCCTAGTCCGACGACAGATAAGGGTTAAGGGTGTTACATTTTATTGGTATCAGAGCTACGGTTTAGTCGATTCTAGGACTAACGTAGCGTGTGAGAGTCTAGCTATACATGCCATATATATACCTTCGATAGTGTGGTGATTCCTGACAGTTAAAAATGTGTTTTCATATAGCAAATAGATCCCGATCGAGCTGTAGCTAATGATGTCGAGAGTAGTGCGCTTGCTCCCACTCAAGGGATAGCACCGGCTGAATCTAAGCTGATTACTAGTAGTCATGAGGGAGAGACAAAGCAAGCCTTCTTCCAAATGATGAGTGAGTGGTTTACGAAGTTCGTTCGAACGAATCTGACTGCTCAACAACCTTCACCCCCGTAAATTCCTGTAGTGCCACAAGTTATAGACCCGACTCGATTGAGTAAACCTCTAGTTGATAAGATTCGTAAGTATGGGGCCGAAGAGTTCAGGGCCACAGTTGATTATGATGCCGAGCGAGCTGAATTCTGGCTTGAGAATACCATTGGAGTGTTTGATGAATTATCATGTACTCTTGATGAATGTCTTAAGTGTGTTGTTTCACTGTTGAGAGATACGGTGTATCATTAGTGGAAAACATTGATATCTGTGGTTCCGAGAGAACGAATCACCTGGGATTTCTTTCAAACTGAAATCTGGAAGAAATTTATCAGTCAACGTTTTATAGATCAGAAACACAAAGAGTTCCTTGAGCTGAAACAGGGTCGTATGTCTGTTACGGAATACGAGCGAGAGTTTGTGAGATTGAGTCAGTATGCACGAGAATATGTTTCGATAGAAACTACTATGTGTAAACGATTCATTTCAGGGTTGAATGAAGATATTAAACTTCTGGTTGGAATTCTTGACTTGAATGAATTTGTGGTATTGGTTGAAAGAGTTTGTAAAGCCAAGGAGCTTAGTAAAGAAAAGAAGAAAGCAAATTCAGAAGCTAAAGACGAGAGAAAAAGGTTGATGATTAAGTCGTATCACTCATCATCAAAGAGATTCAGAGATGCAACTAATCACTCAAATGCTTTGTTTGGACATTCAAGTAGAGATCGTGAGAAACAAAATACGAGTTCTGAAGCTCAAACTCCAATAGAATAAAGTGTTGGAAATGTTAAAAGTAATAAGCCTGAGTGTAGACAGTGTGGGAGACGTCATATTGGTGAATGTTAGGGCAAGTATAATAATAAAGTTTTTTTTTTATAAATGTGGATCACGAGATCACTTCATTCGGGATTGCCCGGAATTGGCTAAGAAAGATAATGCTCAGAGTGTAAGGTCGAGTAACACAGCAACTAGGGGTAGACCACCCGAAAACACAGGAATTATGAGTGGTAGTCAGAGAGGAACAACGGATATAGCTGTGAGATTTGAGGCGAGAGCACCTACCAGAGCCTATGCTATTCGCGCTCGCGAAAAAGTGTCATCTCCAAACGTCATTACTGGTACTTTCATTCTTTTTTATATTAATGTGATTGCATTGATAGATCCAAAATCTACTCATTCATATGTGTATGTGAACTTAGTATCTAGTAAGACTCTACCTGTTGAACCCACTGAGTTTGTAATTAGAGTATCGAACCCCTTATGCAAGTGTGTTTCGGTTGACAAAGTGTGCAAGTGTAACATCCCGATTTAGGGGCTAGTCAGAACAGTGGTTTCGGAATCACTAATCTGAGGTTAGAGAAAAATTATTTTTATGTTATTTTATGAGTTAGAGCAGGATTATATAAGTACATAAAAGTTTTTGTACTTTCAATTTAGCGATTTCATACTTAACCGCGAAAAAAAGACTAAATTACTTAAAGTCCGAAAGTTCCAAACTACAAGCTAAGGGTGCCAAATAGCCATAGGATATTAACTGGAGGTCTTTAAAGGGCAATTAGCCCCTTAATTGATAGTTGGCCGGCCATAAGGGACAAAAAGAGGTCAAAATTGGTCAAGTAGGTGGATTAGATTGAAGGAAATAAATAAATAAAGAAAAAGATGATATCACATTATTCATTCACCTCCTTCCACCGAAATTATCAGCAAAAATAAGGGTTTGAAAGCTTAAATTTTCAGCAACTTGTCCTCCTTACAAGTAAGTGATTTTGGAGACTTTTCTTGATGATTTTTGTACTTTTAGGACCCTTGTATCATGATCTTGCTAATGAGGGTCTATTTTGCAAAGTGGTTAAGAGTCTATAGTTTTGCCATGTGAGTAATTATGTTGGTTCTTGCATTTTTATGGAAGAAAATGAGTCTTATTTATTAGATAAACAACATTTGTGAAAGGTGTTTCCATGAAAACACCTAAAAGAACCTTTTTGTAAAGGTTGTAAAACATGTAGTAAATGTGTGAAATGTTAAGTTTTGGTGGTTGCAATAAGAGTAATAAATGCTTACTTAGGCTCGTTAAAGAAAGAAATTTGATTAGAATTGATTTCCAAGCCTAGGGGTAAAATGGTCATTTTGTGAAAGTATAAGGGCAAAATAGTAATTTCGCCAAAGCATGATTATTGAAATGCATCAGCTAACGTGATAATTAAATGAGCTAATTTGCTATTATAGATCAAGAAGAACAAAGAATTAAACTCGATCGAGAAAAGGGTAAAATATCGGACTAGATTAACCATCTAACCTATTTTGAAAATCGAGGTAAGTTTGCGTGTAATAAATTGAACGTCATGTTATCAAGCTTCTAAACGTTTGATAGTAGCAATGTTATATAAAATTCCTATGAATTTTGAATTATAATGCTAAATGAGAAAATGATGAGAATCGTAATGTGAAATTCCTGGTTGGACTTTAATAAACGAGAGAATAAGATCATCAAAATATGAGAAAGGTAAGGTCCCGTATAAGACCACATCAGGGATATGACATCAGCATTTAGAAGTGACCCTACATAAGACCCATCTGGGATGTGGCATTGGTGTCGAAATTCTGTGAATGAAGATGATTACATATATATCCTTGAATAACTTAAGTAATTCCCATGTGGAAAATAATTAGGCTTATGCTAGAGATGAGATCAATGCTAATGCCAAGTGATGAGGTGGTACAAGTATATGTGAAAAATTCATAAGAGTGGTTCACGATATGAGGCATGTTATGTAAATGGTAAGAATAAGTATGAGTAAGTATGAAAATGAGCTTAAGACTTGTGTTTTATTTAATGAAATGGATAAATGACATTATGAGTTCTAGGTTGTTACTTATGCAAACTTACTAAGTTTTATGCTTACCCCTCTCATTTCCCTTTTCCTTGTAGTATTGCCAAGATAACTTGAGGATCATGGGACATCGAAGTTCAGAATTACACTATCGACATCTCTTTGGTATAACAAAGTTAGATTTATTTTGAGTATGGCATGTATAGGACTTGGGTATTTTGTTATGTCATATGTATTAGCTAAAGTGTTGGCTGTTTATAATATCAAAATCATTTTGTAAGTGGTCATTGGAATTAGGCCAATACTTGGCAAGCTTATATATATTCAACGATGATGAAATTGTGAAGTTTATGCTTGTGTGGATGCTTGATTGAGTTATTGGAAGTGCCTTAGGGTCATGAGTTATGTTGAATTGAGTTGGTATAAGTATGGTTGCTATATAGGGTGGCTTTTAGCTTGGAAGATAGCCCTTTTAATGCCAACACGGGTAGACACACGGGCATGTGTCTAGGCCATGTGTGACACACGGTCAACCCCATGGGCATGTTGATCGGTCGTGTGTCCCCTTGCATGCTAGGTATACAAGTCAATATGCTCAGTAATAAACACACGGGTAGAGACACGGCCGTGTGTCTTAGTCGTGTGGGAGACACGGCTGTGGACATGGGCGTATGCCCAGGCCATGTGAAGTCTGCACCTAAAATTTGGAATTTAATACGACACATGGTCTAAGAACATGGGCTTGTGCCTTGGCCGTGTGACCATAGTGAAGGGATGACGTCATAAACAGAATACCATAGTTTTGGCACACAGGCTAAGACACGGGCGTGTCGAGGCTGTGTGAGAGACACAGGCTTGTTGAGGCCGTGTCAGGGACACGGGCTAGGACATGAGCGTGTGTGACCATACGGCCTGCCCACACGGGCGTGTTCCATTTCACACGAGCATGTGGTCCCTGTTTAGGCAAAATATTTCTAAGCGCGTAAAAGTTTCCGGTTTAATTCTGAGACCTTCCGAATGTTTGTTTAAGGCCTCATAAGCCCATAATAAGAATGTTATGCATATGAATGATAAGTTTGAAGTTGAAATTGAAAATTTAACCCCAAAATTGTAAGTTCAAGCAGGTTAAGTCTCCTCGTACCTAGTTCCAGAGTTGAATACGGGTAAGTAGCGTAAGTATGAGTCTAACTATATATGCCATAAGTAAGAATATGTGTGTAATGATAGTGTGACGACTCCTAGCGATTCGAATTGTGTTTTTATATAGTAAATGGATCCTGATCCTGATTAGGCTGCAGTCGATGATGCTGCAAGTAATACCACGGCTCCCGGGCAAGGGACCGCGCCGGTAGAGAGTAGACCCGAGACTATGGCTCAGGGAGAATAGGCTCGAGAAGCCTTTCTCCAGATGATGAGCAAGTAGAACATTGAGTATATTCGAGCAAATACTAATGCTCAACCCCCTCCACCCCCACCTATTCCTCAGCCCGCTCCTTTAGCTCCTCAAGTGGTTGAGATCGTAAGAAGAGAAAGGTCCCCAGTCGATAAGATCCGGAAGCAAGGAGCAGAGGAATTTCGAGCTAGTAAAGACGATGACCTGGAAAGGGCAGAATTCTGGCTTGAGAATACCATCAGGGTATTTGACAAATTTTCATACACGCTTGAAGAGTGCATGAAGTGTGTAGTATCTCTCTTGGGAGATTCGGCTTATCAGTGGTGGAACACCCTGTGTCGGTGGTACCAAAGGAGATGATAAATTGGGAATTTTTCCAAGAGGAGTTTCGAAAGAAATATGTTAGTCAAAGATTAGTTGATCAGAAGAGAAAGGAGTTCTTAGAGCTGAAGCAGGGTCGAATGACAGTGATTGAATACGAACGTGAATTTGTAAGGCCCAGTAAGTATGCTCGAGAGTGCGTGTCTATCGTGGCAATCATGTGCAAAAGGTTCGAGGATAGGTTAAAAGAGGATGTCCATTTGTTTATTGGTGTCCTCGAACTAAAAGAGTTTTTGGTGTTGCTAGATCGAGCCTGAAAGGCTGAAGAACTAGGCAAAGAGAAAATGAAAGCTGAGATTGAGTCTCGCGACATGAAGAAGAGACAAATGGGCAAGTCATTCCAATCTTTACCCAAAAAGTCAAGAGATTTCGCTGCTCGATCATCCAACTCAGCTAGATTTTAAAGTAGAAGTAAAGATAAACAGTTTTCAATGTCTAAAGCCCAGACTACATCAATTGCTAGGGTTGGCAACGCTAGGCCAAGTAGACCGAAATGCCCGCGGTGGCAGACGTTACCCCTGGAAGTGTTGAGCAAACGAGAAAGCTTGTTTCAAGTGTGGACCTCTAGACCACTTTATCAAAGATTACCCTGAGGTGGGTGAGAAAGAGAAACCTCAGAATGCAAGACTGGGAAGTACTGCTAGAGGAAGACCACAGAGAAACTCGAGAAATGAGATGAGTAGTAAGAATTTATCTAGAGAGTAGACAGCAAGAGTTGAAGGTAGAGCATCGACGAGAACATATACCATTCGTGCTCGCGAAAAGGCGTCCTCCCCTAACATGATCACAGGTACATTTTCGCTCTATGATACTCGGGTTATAGCTTTAATTGATCCGGGATCTACCCACTCGTATATTTGCATGAAATTAGTCCCTAGCATGAGTATGCCTATAGAGTTTACTGAATTTGTAATAAGAGTGTCAAATCCCCTAGGCAAATATGTGTTGGTTGATAGAGTATGTAAAGACTGCCCTTTGATGATTAGGGTCATTGTTTTCCTGCTAATCTCATGTTATTACCATTTGATGAGTTCGATGCCATCATTGGGATGGATTGGTTAGTTACTCATGATGTGATTGTGAATTGTGGAAAGAAGTTTATTGAGTTAAAATATGAAAGTGAGGATCTTATTCGTGTTGAATCAGATAAGCAAGGCAGATCACAAGTAGTGATTTCTTGTTGACTCAGAAGTATTTAAGAAAGGGGTACGAAGCTTACCTTACATTTGTGATGAATGCTAAAGAGACTGAGCTGATTGAGTCGGTACCCATAGTATGCGAGTATCCAAATGTTTACCCAAAGGAATTGTCAGGGTTACCTCCGGTTAGGGAGATTGAATTTGGGATTGAGTTAGCTCCGGGTACCGCCCCTATTTCTATTGTTCTATATAGAATGGCTCCAATTAAGCTAAAAGAATTGAAGGTGCAGTTGCAAGAACTAACGGATAACGGCTTCGCAAGACCAAGTTTTTCTCCGTGGGGTGCTCCAATATTATTTGTAAAGAAGAAAGGTGGTTCTATGAGGTTATGCATAAATTATAGGAAACTCAACAAGGTAACTGTTAAGAACAGGTAACTGTTGCCAAGAATTGACGATTTGTTTGATCAATTGAAGGGAGCCACGATGTTATCCAAGATTAACTTAGGGTCTGGGTACTATCAGTTGAGAGTCAAGGACTCTGATGTGCCCGTAAGGTATCCCTAAATCTTTAGCCTCTTCTTGATCAGGGTTTCCTCATTCCTTTAGTATTTCTAATAAATAGAAGCAGATATAGTTAACCGAAGGCCTTTTGACTGTTATAGTTTCTCTCTTAGACTCTTCTCACGAATTGGATTCGAACCACCACAACCAAGGAGGCCCTACTTGACCAAGCAAATAGTAGATCGTGAGTTCTTAGGAACATACACACCTCTATTAGGGGATCGGCTCAAACGCTAAACTTACCACTCTGAGCCCCCGATAGAAGGCTTTCCTAACAAAAGATGTCTCTCCAAAAGTCTGAAACCTAAACCACCGAATCCAAATAATGTGTCGTGCTGATCCTGTAAGAAAAGTTAAGTTTTACAGAGTCACAAAGATCTTGATCCCCAAAAAGACTAAGGTGGTTCCAAGGCGAGGGAGAGTCCCTGATGTGCCCTGTACCTAGTCCTTGCTATCTCTTCTACGGCTTTCCACCTCAAAAACTGCATTTCGGACGAGGTATGGCCACTATGAATTTTTAGTCATGCATTTTGCTTTAACAAATGCCCCATCCGTTTTCATGGACTTGATGAATCGCATTTTTCGGCCATATTTGGATACATTTATCGTGGTTTTCATTGATAATATACTAATCTACTCTCGGGATGAGAAGGAGCATGTCGAGCATTTGAGAACGGTTTTGCAAATTTTGAGATATAAACAATTATATGCCAAGTTTAGTAAAAGTGAATTTTGGTTGAAGGAAGTTGGATTTTTGGGGCATATTGTCTTGGGTGATAGAATCAGAGTCGACCCGAGTAAAATCTCAGCAATTGTAGATTAGAAGCTACCAAGGAATGTAACCGAGGTTAGGAGTTTTCTGGGCCTAGCTGGCTACTATAGACATTTTGTTAAAGGGTTTTCCATGATAGCTACTCCAATGACGAGGCTACTACAAAAGGATGTGAAGTTTGATTGGACATAAAATTGCCAACACAATTTTGAGAGACTAAAGGCATTGTTGACTGAGGCTCCTGTTTTAGTGCAACCTGATCCGGGAAGAGAATTTGTGGTTTACAGTGATGCATCCATGAATGGATTGGGTTGTGTACTTATGCAAGAGGGCAAGGTGATTGCATATGCTTCTAAAAAGTTAAAGCCGCATGAGAAGAATTACCCAACTCACGATTTGGAGTTAGCTACAATTATTTTTGCACTAAAAATTTAGAGACACCATTTGTATGGTGAGATGGGTCAGGTGTTCACTGATCATAAGAGCCTAAAGTACTTGATGACTCAAAAAGAGTTGAATCTTAGGCAACGAAGATGGTTAGAGCTGATAAAAGATTATGAGCTAATTATTGACTATCATTCGGGAAAGGCGAACGTGGTCGTCAATGCTTTAAGCAGAAAATCTTTGTTTGTGCTGAGAGCCATGAACACAAGGATGTCTTTGTTAGATAATGGTTCTATTCTAGCTGAGTTGAGAGCTAGACCATTGTTTCTCCAAGAGATTTGTGAAGTTTAGAAAGGTGACAGCGACTAACAACCCAAAAGGGTTCTATGTAAGTCAAATATTGAGTCGGACTTTCGAATAAGTCTTGATGGATGTTTAATGTTTTGAGATAGGATCTGTGTACCCAAAAACGATGAGTTCATCTGAAAGATTTTGCATGAAGCACATAGTGGATGTTTGTCTGTACAACCAGGCAGCACGAAGATATATAACGACTTGAGGATGTGGTATTGATGGCTGAGTATGAAGGAAGACATTTCTGAGTTTGTATCAAGATGCTTGATTTGCCAACAAGTGAAGGCTGAACATCAAGTACCTTCGGGCCTACTTCAGCCTATTATGGTTATCGAGTGGAAGTGGGATCGTATTACTATGGACTTCATGACGGGTAAACCATTGACGCCGAAAAAGAAGATGTTATATGGGTCGTAGTTGATAGACTCACGAAGTCAGCCCATTTCATACTAGTACGGGTAGACTACTCACTTGATAAGTTGGCAGATTTGTATGTGGTAGAAATAGTAAGACTTCATGGAGTACTGTTGTCGATTATTTCGAATAGAGATTCGATATTTACGTCACGATTTTGGAAAAAGTTACAAGAGGCCCTAGGTACAAAATTGAGATTCAGTACTGCTTTCCATCCGCAAACTGCCTGGTAGTCAGAGAGAGTAATACAGATACTTGAAGACATGCTTCGATGTTGTGTTTTGGAATTCCAAGGTAATTGGGAAAAATACTTACCATTGGTGGAATTCGCTTACAACAACAGTTTTCAGACAAATCTAAAAATGGCGCCTTATGAGGTATTGTATGGGCGTAAGTGTCGAACGCCCTTGTATTAGACAGAACTTAGAGAGAATTAGATTCACAGGCTCGATTTGGTCAGAGAAACTGAAGAGAAAGTAAAGGTGATACGTGAATGTCTAAAAGCGGCCTTAGATAGACAAAATTCCTATTCGGATTTAGGAAGGAAAGAGATTGAGTTTCAAGTAGGTCATAAAGTGTTCCTGAAAGTATCACCATGGAGAAAAGTCCTCAGATTTGGCTGGAAAGGCAAATTGAGTCTGCGTTTTATCGAACCTTATGAAATTACCAAGAGGATAAGGCCAGTAGCTTATCGTTTGGCCTTGCCACCTGAGTTGGAAAAGATTCATGATGTCTTTCATGTGTCCATGTTACGCCGATACCGTTCGAACTCTTCATATGTGATCGTACCAATAGAGGTAAAGATTCAACCAAACATGACTTATGGCAAGGAGCCGGTTAAGATCTTGGCACGAGAGGTCAAACAGTTGAGAAACAAAAATATAGCCCTTGTTAAAGTGCGATGGCAGAGACATGGAATAGAAGAGGCTACATGGGAGTCCGAAGAGACCATGAGAAACCAATATCCCAACCTTTTTACCAGTAAGATTTTCAAGGACAAAAATCCTTAAGGGGGGAGAATTGTAACAGCACGATTTAGGGGCTAGTCAGGACAGTGGTTTAGGAATCACTAATCTGAGGTCGAAAAAAATTTATTTTTATGTTATTTTATGAGTTAGAGCATGATTATATAAGTACATAAAAATTTTGGTGCTTTAATTTTAGCGATTTCATACTTAATCACGAAAAAGGACTAAATTACATGAAGTGCGAAAGTTCCAAACTATAATATAAGGGTGCCAAATAGCCATAGGATATTACTTGGAGGTCTTTAAAGGGCAATCTTAATTGATGGTTGGCAGGCCATAGGGGACAAAAATAGGTCAAAATTGGTCAAGTAGGTGGATTAGGTGGATTAAATTGAAGGAAATAAATAAATAAAGAAAAAGATGATATCACACTATTCATTCACCTCCTTCAACCAAAATTATCAGCAAAAATAAGGGTTTGAAAGCTTAAAATTTTCAGCAACTTGTTCTCCTTACAAGTAAGTGATTTTGGTGAATTTTCTTGATGATTTTTGTACTTTTAGGACCCTTGTATCATGATCTATACTTTTAGGAATTATGTTGGTTGTTGCATTTTTATGGAAGAAAATGAGTATTATTTGTTAGATAAACAACATTTGCGAAAGGTGTTTCCATGAAAACACCTAAAAGGACCTTTTTGTAAAGGTTGTAAAACAAGTAGTAAATGTGTGAAATGTTGAGTTTTGATGGTTGCAATACGAGTAATAAATGCTTACCTAGGCTCATTAAAGAAAGAAATTTAATTAGAATTGACTTCTCAGCCTAGGGGTAAAATGGTCATTTTGTGAAAGTCTAAGGGCAAATTGTCAAAGCATGATTACTGAAATACATCAGCTAACGTGATAATTAAATGAGCTAATTTGCTATTATCGATCAAGAAGAACAAAGAATTAACCTCGATCAAGGAAAGGGTAAAGTATTGGACTAGATCGACCATCTAACCTATTTTGAAAATCGAGGTATGTTTGCGTGTAATAAATTGAACGGCATGTTATCAAGCTTCTAAATGTTTGATAGTAGCAATGTTATATAAAATTCCTATGAATTTTGAATTATAATGCTAAATGAGAAAATGATGAGAATTGTAATGTGAAATTCCCGGTTGGACTTTAAAAAAGGAGAGAATAAGATCATCAAAATATGAGAAACGTAAAGTCCCGTATAAGACCATGTCGGGGACATGGCCTCGGCACCAAATAGAGATCCCATATAAGACCATATCTGGTATATGGCATCAGCATCGAATATAAGAATCGTATAAGACCATATCCAGGATATGGCATCAACAAACGATATGAGATCCCATATAACACCATATCAGGGATATGGCATCAGCATTTAGAAGTGACCCCACATAAGACCCATCTGGGATGTGGCATTGGTGTCGAAATTCTGTGAATGAAGATGATTACATATATATCCTTGAATAACTTAAGCAATTCCCATGTGGAAAATAATTAAGCTTATGCTAGAGATAAGATTAATGCTAATGCCAAGTGATGAGGTGGTACAGGTATATGTGAATAAATCATGAGAGTGGTTCACGATATGTGGCATGTTATGTAAATGGTAAGAGTAAGTATGAGTAAGTATGGAAATGAGCTTAAGACTTGTGTTTTATTCAATGAAATGGATGAATGACATCATGAGTTCTAGGTTGCTATTTATTTCATGCAAACTTACTAAGCTTTATGCTTACCCCTCTCATTTCCCTTTTCCTTGTAGTATTGCCAAGATAACTCGAGGATCATGGGACGTCAGAGTTTGGAATCGCACTATCGACATCTCTTTGGTATAACAAAGTTAGATTTATTTTGAGTACGACATGTATAGGACTTGGGTATTTTGTTATATCATATGTATTAGCCAAAGTGTTTGCTGTTTATAGCATCAAAATCATTTTGTAAGTGGTCATTGGAATTAGGCCAATACTTGGCAAGCTTATATATATTCAACGATGATGAAATTGTGAAGTTTATGCTTGTGTGGATGCTTGATTGAGTTATTGGAACTGCTTTAGGGTCATGAGTTATGTTGAATTGAGTTGGTATAAGTATGGTTGCTATGTAGGCTGGCTTTTGGCTTGGTAGATAGCCCCTTTAATGCCCATACGGGTAGACACACGGGCATGTGTTTAGGCCGTGTGTGACACACGGTCAGCCCCATGGGCATGTTGATCGGCCGTGTGTCCCCTTGCATGCTAGGCATACAAGTCAGTATGCTCAGTGGTAAACAAACGAGTAGAGACACGATCATGTGTCTCAGCCGTGTGGGAGACACAGCTGTGGACATGGGCATGTGCCTAGGCTGTGTGACGCCTGTACCTAAAATTTGGAATTTAATACGACACACGGTCTAAAGACACGGGCATGTGCCTTGGCCATGTGACCATAGTGAGGTGATGACGTCATAAACAGAATGCCATGGTTTTGGCACACGGGCTAAGACACCAGCGTGTTGATGCCGTGTGAGGGACACGAGCTAGGAACATGGGCGTGTGTGACCACATGGCCTGCCCACATGGGTGTGTTCCATTTCACACGGGCATGTGGCCCCGGTTTAGGCAAAATATTTCTATGTGCATAAAAGTTTCCAGTTTAATTTTGAGACCTTCCGAATGTATGTTTAAGGCCTCGTAGGCCCATAATAAGAATGTTATGCATATGAATGAAAAGTTTGAAGTTGGACATGAAAAATTAACCCCAAAGTCGTAAGTTCAAGCAGGTTAAGTCTGGTAATGCCTCGAACCTGGTTCTGGAGTTAAATACGGGTAAGGGGTGTTACAACAAGAATTGTCCGCTGATGTTTCGTGATATTTGTTTTCCAGCTATTTTGATGCTACTACCCTTTGATGAATTTGATTTAATTTTGGGTATGGATTGGTTAACTTTGCATAATGCTATTGTGAATTGCAAAAGGAAGGTTGTTGATTTAAGAAGTCAGAATGGTGAGATAGTTCGAATTGATTCCAATGATTTGAATGGACTACCGGCCGTAATATATTTGATGAAAGCTTTGAATTATGTGAGAAAGGGATGTGAAGCTTATCTTACATATGTGATTGATACGAAAGTGACAGAAAAGAAAGTTGAATTTGTGCATGTGGTTTGTGAGTTTCCTGACCTGTTCCCCGAAGATTTACTGGGATTACCTCTGATAGAGAAGTTGAATTTGGCATTGAGTTAGTGCTGGGGACGACCCCTATCTCAATAGCTCCGTATAGAATGGCTCCGAAAGAATTAAAAGAATTAAACTCTCAGTTGCAAAAATTGACAGACAGAGGTTTCGCATAACTAAGCTTTTCTCCTTGGGGCGCTCCTGTATTGTTTGTGAAAAAGAAAGATGGCACGATGAGAATGTGTATTTATTACCGCCAGTTAAACAAGGTAACTATTAAGAACAAATATCCTCTGCCCAGAATCGATGATTTGTTCGATCAGTTGAAAGGGGCTATTGTGTTTTCAAAGATAGATTTGAGATCGCCATACTATCACTTGTGAGTAAAAAAATCAAACATTCCGAAAACTGCTTTCAGAACGAGGTACGGGCATTATGAATTTTTAGTTATGCCTTTTGGACTAACAAATGCTCCTACTGTCTTTTTAGACTTGATAAACAGAATTTTCAGACCGTATTTAGATCTATTTGTTGTTGTATTCATTGACGACATTTTGATTAATTCGCATGATGAAATTGAGCATGCCGAATATTTGGGAATTGTGCTACAAACTCTGCGTGATAAGCAATTATATGCAAATTTTAGTAAATGTGAGTTCTGGTTGCGCGAAGTTGGCTTTTTGGGGCATATAGTGTCAACTGTGGGGATACAAGTTGATCCAAGTAAGATTTAAGTAATTTTAGATTGGAAATCTCCGAGAAATGTGTCTGAAGTCCGTAGTTTTCTGGGACTAGTGGGATATTATAGACAGTTTGTGAAAGGTTTCTCGATGATTGCAACTCTGTTAAAGAAATTACTATAGAAAGATGTTAAATTTGAATGGTCAGAAAAGTGTCAGCAGAGTTTTGAACAGTTGAAAGCATTGTTGACAGAGGCACCAGTGGCACCAGTGGCACCAGTGTTATTTCAACCTGAATCAAGTAAAGAATTCATAGTTTTTAGTGATGCATCGTTGAATGGTTTAGGCTGTGTATTGATGCAAGAAGGCAAAGTTATAGCCTATGCTTCAAGACAGTTAAAACCACAAGAAAAGAACTACCCGACACGTGATCTTGAATTAGCAGCTATTGTATTTGCATTGAAGATTTGGCGCCACTATTTATTTGGTGAGAAGTGTCATATTTATACTAATCACAAGAGCTTGAAATATCTGATGACTTAGAAAGAATTGATTTTACGACAGCGGAGATGGTTAGAATTGTTAAAAGGCTACGAGCTAGTTATTGATTACCATCAGGGAAAAGCAAATGTTGCTGCTGATGCTTTTAGTCAGAAATCACTGTGTGTGCTACATACGATGAATGCTCAGATAGATTTGTATAAGGATGATTCAGTTATAGCAGAGTTGAAAGTGAGGCCATTGTTTATACAAGAGACTTGTGATGCTCAAAAAATTGATACTGGGATGATGGCAAAACAAGCTCAGTGTGATTTAAATCCTGATTCAAAATTTCGAATTGATGATGATGATTGTTTGATATTCTAAGACAGAATTTGTATTTCGAGAAATTAAGAATTAATTCAGATGATTCTGTGTAAAGCACATAATAATCGTTTATCGGTTCATCCAGGAAGTACGAAAATGTACAATGATTTAAAACAGTTTTATTGGTTGCCTGGTATGAAACGGGATATCATAGAGTTTGTTTCGAGATGTTTAGTTTGTCAACAAGTCAAAACTGAACATCAGGTACCTTTGGGCTTATTACATCCGATCATGATTCCTGAGTGGAAATGGGAGAGAATCGCGATGGACTTTGTGCCGGGATTTCTTATAAACCGTAATAGTAACATATTTTAAGCCTACATTCAGCATGCTTTTGGATGATTTAAGCCTTGAATTATGTAATTTGGTGCTCTTAATACTTTGTTTTCATGTTTTACACTCAAGAGAGCACCGGATGATGAAAAGAACAGAAAACGGGCCCAAAACGAAGTAAATGGGCCATATCACGAAATCTACACGGCCTGGGCCCAAGACCACACAGTCGTGCCTCATTCAATAGTCTCGAACATGGCCTGGCCACGATTTACACGGGCGTGTCCCTGCCGTGACAAAGAGAAGTTTCACTCGGTTTAGGATACTTAGGGGCAAAGAAACACATTCCGAAGCCTATATAAACACCCTAAGTGTGACCTAAAGGGGGGAACCCAAGGCTTTAGCCAGGGGGCATCCAGCTAGGCCAAATAGGGTAGATTTGTGGGGATTTACTCGAAGATAGGCAGTTGATTCATCTCAAGAAGCCAGAATTATACTCAAGACGGAGGATATCTCCTTCAATTCCTTCAAGGGGTTTTAAGGATTTCTTATGTTTTGTTTTATCTTTTCTTTTGAGATGTTTTCTTTTATTGTTATGAACAAAACCCTCAGATACCTGAGGGGGATGAAACCTAAGATGAATCTTGTTATCGTTTGCTGAACTATATGATAAATATTTGACTTGTTCTTAAGTATGTGTTCTTAATTCTTATATTGATATTTCCGGGATATTAATTCAAGTATGATGTGCTTAGGTGGAGGAGCAAAAATCCCTGCCTAAGAGTAGATCTAGCATAATTATGCGGAGTTGATTACACGCCTAGAGATAAGGTGACGAGATTTTGCCGAATTAGGGTGAAACCTAATATGGGAGTCCATAGATCGAGTTAATGCAATTCTAGGGGTTTTAATTAGAAACAGATTTCAATTAATCAACCTAGGGTTAGACGTTAGTCGCCTCGAGAGAGGGATTAATATAAATTAGGGAATCCTACAGATCAAGTCAAGTGAATAAATCGTCTGGTTCAGAGTTAGATAACAAGTGAAATCTAGGTGGATTCTTCCTCGGGTATTGTCTTAATCAATTGGCTTTTCTTAAAGTATTTCTCCCCAATTTCATTCTTCTTTGTCTTAAGTTTTTAGTTTAGTAGTTAGTTAATTTAGATTAAACAACAAATTCCTTTATTTTAGGCTAGATAATAAAAGAGAGTTAGTATTAGTACTTTTAGTTCCTTTGGGTTCGACAATTCGGTCTTCCCTTAACTATACTATTGTTCGATAGGTGCGCTTGCCTCAAATCGTTGTCATATTTAGTTTCCAGGTTTGATCATTCTTTATATAAATTTTAAGACTTTGACATCGCATAAAACAACGATCAAGTTTTTGGCGCCGTTACCGGGGAACTGAAATATTAAGAAAGCTTAATTTTTATTACTTTAGCCATTTTTATTTTTTTGCAATTTATTTTTTATTTTTAACTTTGCAAATTTTCTTTCTTTTGTTCCTTTCAGGCACCCCTAGTTTATGGCTAGAAGGAACCCGACAGAACCCCTACTTTACGATAGTGATATTGGAGGTACCGTTCGCAGAAATCGTAGAGAAATAAGGCGAAGCTTAAACTACATAGAAGAATAGCAAGAAGCCGAAATCAATACCACCGTAGAGATGGCTGAGAATAATCCGCTACCTCCAGAGATGGCCGAAAATCATGCTCCTTGAACTATGTATGATTATGCTAAACCTAGTTTAACAGGAACTGTGTCAAGTATTCTTAGGCCTGCTATTGCTGCAAATAATTTTGAACTGAAACCTAACACTATACAGATGATACAACAGTTTGTTCAGTTTGATGGTTTGCAGGATGAGGATCCTAACACACACTTAGTAAATTTCCTAGAATTTTGCGACACTTTCAAGATAAATTGTGTTACTGGTGATGTCATCCGGCTTCGGTTATTTCCTTTTTCTTTGAGAAATAAAGCCAAACAGTGGCTACATTCTCTTCCACGAGGGTCAATCACTACATGGGATCAAATCACCGAAAAAAATTTATTAAAATATTTTCCACCAGCCAAAACGGCCAAGTTAAGGAATGATATCTCTTCTTTTGTACAGATGGATTTAGAGACACTTTATGACGCATGGGAGAGATACAAGGATTTGTTGAGAAGGTGCCCACACCACGGATTACCTTTGTGGCTATAGGTCCAAACTTTCTACAACGGTGTGAACCCTTCAACAAGGAAATTAATCGATTTAGCAGCTGGCGGAACTCTGAATAACAAAACTCCTGAAGCGACCTACGAGTTTATAGAAGAGATGTCACTGAATAACTATCAGTGGCAAGTCACAAGGATAAGGCCAACAAAAGCAGCCGGAGTTTTCAACCTCGACGCAGTAACCGTGCTATCAAATCAGGTAGAGATGTTACATAAAAAATTTGATGGTTTATACGGTTCTTCGCAGACACATCCAGTTATGCAATGCAATGCAAGTGGAGGCGTGGCGAATCCTGAGTACCCACCCTATGGACAGGGCATGAAGAGCGAACAAATGAACTATATGGGTAACAATTTCTGATCTAACAATAACCCTTATAGTAATACTTATAGTCCAGGTTGGAAGAACCACCCCAATTTCTCATGGGGTGGTCAAGGAAACCAAAGGCAACAACCATCCCAAAACCTCCAACAATAGCCCTACCTACAGGAAATGAAGCCAAACCTCGAGGAGATGCTGACAAAATTCATAGCAGCCACAGAAACACGTTTCCAAAAAATATAGAAAAAAATCAACAAGCATTGATTCAAAGGATCGAGAATCAGTTAGGGCAACTTGCTAAGTAGATATCTGAAAGACCACAAGGAAGCCTACCAAGCAACACCGAGACTAACCCAAAGGAGTAAATTCAAGCCATAATAGCTCATAATAGTGAAGGGCTAGACGAGCCCAATTTAAGGCAAAAGAATATGGTAGAAGAAGGTAAGGTTGAGGTAAAGCCAAAACCGGTAATCAAAGAGTACCAACCTCGCATACCATATCCCGAAGCGATAACGAAAGACGACACAAAGGAACAGTTCGGTAAGTTTTTTAAACTCTTAAAGAAAATACATATTAACTTACCGTTTCTTAAAGCTCTTTCGCAGATGCCAGATTCGAGGAAATTTTTAAAAAAGTTATTGACAAATAAGCGGAAGATAAACGAGGAATCGCAAGTGGAACTAAACACAGTATGCTCAGCAATGTTGCAAAATAAACTACCAAGGAAATTAAAAGATTTAGGGAGTTTTACAATTCCATGCTTAATTGGTAGTTTAACTATTGATAATGCGTTAGCTGATTTAGGGGCAAGCATAAATGTTATGCCTTATAAAATGTTTAAACAACTAGGTCTAGGGAAGCCCAAACAAACTAGGATGAGCATTCAATTACCTGATAAAACTGTTAGAATTCCTAGGGGTATAATTAAAGATGTACTCATGAAGATTGATAAATTCATATTCCCAGTAGACTTTGTCGTTTTAGACATGGATGAGGACAACACGATCCCCCTAATTTTAGGAAGACCATTCTTAGCAACTACCAGGACTAAAATCGATGTCGACGCAGGTGAAATCATACTCTGTGTAGGTGACGAGACACTCACTCTTCAAGCTCTCGATTCAGCAAGGACATCGAATAATCAAGGTGAGAAAGTAAATTTTATTGGTAACCATTCGGTTAACCCTTCTTTTCAGGAAGCACCACAACAGGACATAACTGAACTCGATCCTAGACCCCGTGCCAACAAAGAAATAACTCATGGGGAACAAGGGATTCAGATCGGTGAACTAGAAGAGTGGAAGATGCATTTCAAGAAAAAAATAGGGATACATGAAGCAGAACCAAAGCCACTCTACTAGACAGACAAGTTCAAAATTGGAGATCAGGTATTGTTAGATAAAATAGACCCACGAATATCTCCTCCTAATCCTAACACAAGCAAGGAAATCCCTTTTAAGGTAATCAACGTTTTCCCATACAGAACTGTAACACCCCTTACCCGGAACCCTTGCCGGAGTTGGGTACGTGGCATTACTAGACTTGACCATTAACTCGGGAAGTAAAAATTTTTAAAGCTGTCCAACTGCATCACGCTGACTAAATCGACCATAACTCGAGTTACAAAACTCGAAATTTAGATCCGTAAATTTTCCTTGAAACTAGACTCATATAACTATTCACCATAATTTTTCCAGAATTTTTCATGTAGCCAATTAGTACAGTTTATTCATCAAAGTTACCCTTATTACACTGCTTGACAATTCTGACCTGTCCCTACAAAAATGCAGTTATCTCATTGCACAAATTTCCTATGATGTTCTTGTTTATACCAATGAAAAATAGATTCATTAAGGGTTCTACACATATAAACCATGCTTCTTAATTTTTTTTTGTACAATTTATGGCAATTTTTCCAAAACAGAACAGTGACTCACGAATTCATTCAGAGCAGGTCTCACTAAAACTGAATTATCTCATAATATATAAATCTTTTGCCTACTCTGTTTCTTTCATGTAAAAATAGACACAATAAGGTTTAATTCCATATCTCATTCACCTTTTAATTCAATATACCCTATTTTTGGTGATTTTTCTAACTCACATCACTGCTGTTACTACAAGCTGTTTTGTTGCATTTTATGAAAGACTAGCTTCTAACCGAACCTACCTACATTCCTAATTCAAGGATTCATTTCGTATATAAACATTTCCTTAACAAAATGATTAAACTTTGATTAAGAAAGCATAAACCTTGCCATCATGAACCAACATACATATCGAAACCCAACATCATACTTACTAAAAATTTAGCCATATTCGCATGGCTATTACATACATAAACCTTAAGAGTTCATCAACAAAGACTAAGTCTTCCCTATACATGCCTTCGCTTAAAACCAAAATGAAGGAGTACCAAAATGTAGATTGATAGTGTGGGCGACCTTCCGAACGATCCCAACGAGCTTGTAGCTTGCCTAATCTATAAAACAGAGGAAACATTTCACACGATAAGCTCGCTAGCTTAGTAAGTCCTAATTTCATAAAAATATAACATTCGAACACTAACAATTCAATTTCTACAACTCAACTTATACTTATGCTCATTTTCATTATCAAGCTTTCAATTTCATATCCATGTAACTAAGTATGAAATTGATAGGAAAGTTTCTCCTTACCCACATATTTATGATCAAAATATTCGTTCAGAATCCGATCTTTAAAACCCAATGTGTCATCATATAACCATAGGTACCATTATTCATATACTTGGATATCAATTATTATAACATGTTATTAATTATACAACCACCCTTGTGGCCGAATACACCTAATCTTATATATTTACATATTAAACGGCCAAAGTCACGATACCACATCATTTATCAATAGAACCGAGAAATACATACCATTGGTAATAATCATCAATCACTAGTTTACCTTATCTTAATTAAGTAAGAAACTCATTCCTACTTTACATACTCACCGAGCCGTTAACTCGATATATTTGCTTTAATTCGCCTTGAACATAAATTTCGGTTTCTATTTCGTAAAAGCACATCACCGGCATCAAGCTCGCTAGGCGTAGAAGCCCGAATAATAACTGCCGACACAAGGCCTCATAGGCATAAAAGCCCGATAAATAACACCGCACAAGGCACGCTAGGCATAAAAGCCCGATAAATAACACCACAGACAAGGCCTCGCTGGGGCATAAAGCCCGATTATGTCACCGACACGAGGCCTCGCTAGGCTCAAGCCCGAATGTCGAATATTTTTACATGCTTTTCACATTTCACTATACATATCGAATCATATACATTTATTCCCATTGCATTAAATAAATTTGAAATCACTCCAATCCATCATTATCACAATCGGCCAACTCATGGTTTTACACCAAGCTTATACAAATTTTATCATTCACTAGATATGTAAATGATCTTTAAATATAAAGTAGCTCAAGAACTTACTTATTCACCTTGCATTAGCCAAAATAATTTCCATCACATACTCAACATAAATCATCAACCAATATGTCAATATACATTCGGCCATGATGTAATTGGATATTAACATTCATAAATTTTTAATAGTCAAGATAACCATAATTAATTCTTTGACATGATTTAACTAAAGGACTTACCTCGGTTGTTGATAGTCCGTGCGAATCGGCTATTCGAGAACCTTCGTCTTTCCCCGGTCTAATTCGGTCTTTCTTTGCTCTTGATCTAAAACACATTAGAATTTAGCTCATTTAATCTCATTTCATCTCAATTTAGTCCCAAAACACCCAAATGGGCAATTTACCATTTTGCCCCTAATGTTTCCCATTTTACAATTTAGTCCCATTTGCACATAACACAAAATATGCAAAATTTTCCAACATCCTAGCTTGGCCGAATCTTCATTATAGTCATAGGTGTCCATGCATTTCATTTATTTGACATTTTAATCCTTCACAAATTTATTCTTTTCAATTTAGCCCTATATACTCAAAATTACCAAAAATTCCAATACAAAACTTGTAAATCTTTAATATACATTTAATTTAAAATCATCAAACATCAAAACTATCCAAACATGTTAATGGTCGAATCCTATATACATAGTATTTTCAAAAATTTAGACATGGGTCGGGTAATACACTAAACAACGATCTCAAAAACGTAAAATTTATCAAAAACTAAGTAAAATACCTACCCCAAATCAAGCCTTAAGTTGCCGAAACTTCAAGCTCCAAAAATGGAGTTTTTCTCCTCAAACATTCGGCCAAGAAGATGAACAATGTGATGTTCTCTTTCTTCCCACTTAACTTTATTATTTTATGTTATAATAACACATTTAATATACCTTATTTACTAATATATCAACATAACATATAATAGGCTAATTTAACATATAATTTGGACTTATAAAAGCCCATTGCCGTCCCTTACTATGGTGAATGGGCTAATTGCCCTTTTGGTACACCCACTTAAAAAGCCACAATCAATTTAGTACTCTTCACTTTAGCATGCAACTTTTGCGCTTTTCTCGATTAAATCCTTTTTATCAAATTGAGCACTTAAACGACTAAATTTTTCTACGAAATTTTCACACTCACTAAATCACATGTAACAAACACAAAATATAATATTAAAATATCTCTCAGGCTCGGATTCATGGTCCCGAAACCACCGTTCCGATTTGGGTCAAAATTGGTCTGTTACAGGAACAGTCGAGGTAAGTAATCCTATGTTTGGCACTTTAAAAATAAACGTTACTCGTCTTACACTCTATTTTGATAATGGAACTGCTAGCATGAGGAAGGACTTTCAACTCCTCAAACCACCATGAATATGCGAATGAGAGGTAAGTCTAGCTTAAGACTATAAACGAGCGCTTCTTGGGAGGCAACCCGAGCACTAACCCTAATTATATTTACAATTTTTATTATTATTTTCTTTACTTTTATTTCTTCTCTTTAAGCACTTAAATATAAACTAACCAAAAATGCAGATTCATAAGCCACACGGCCTTGCACACGGCCGTGGCCATGGCCATGTGGATACCCCAAATCTCCGTACTGACATGGCAGAGATGGTACGAGTCAGAACGAATCATATCTTCAAGTCACGAACTCCAACTACCACACCAAGGCCGTGCGATGCGGCCGTGGCCGACACTGTTAAATCATACATGGGCGTAGATACTTGAACATAGACGTGGGAGAAGCAAACAAAGCAAAACACGGCCGTGCGATATGGCCGTGTGACACAACACGCCCATGGTACACGGGCGTAGGGACGTACCAGACCTGAAGATTCTATTTAACCCCCCCATTTTCTTCTTACTTACTCCCCATCTCCTTTCTACCATCCCATCCTTCAGATATCCCCTTCCCTATACTTTTCTTCTTTAGTTCTTACCCAAACCCTTGAGCTACACCACATCTATGTCAAAGAAGCGGAAGGATCCTAGCACAGTCTCCATTTGTGAGACCGATCTATATAAGTTCATGCCGGCCGCTTCATCCACTCGACAAGCGAAGGATCTTTGAGGCCATTTAATTCTACTTCCTCTTTACTCTTCTTCTTTATTTTCCTTCTCTTTGACTATCTTATGCTTAAATTAGTTTATTTTATTTTAGTTTCTCGGTCTTAGGTTCTAAAGGCTGTATGGGAATCACGCCACTTCGGCCACCGCCAGCACCTCCGCAGCCTTAGAAGTCACACCCACCTCGCAAACCATCCAACAATAAGGACTCTTCGGTCCATTCATCTTTCATTTTATTTTTATTTACATTTCTATTTTCTTTCTCATTATCTTTCTTGTCTTTAATTATATATTTAGTTTATTCTAAATGTGTCTTAATATTTCCTGACTAATTCTCTACGAGCTTCCCAATTTCTTCATCTAGCGTAGAGCTCGGTAGCAGCCACCATACCTCGGGACTCCCAACTCAAGGAAACCATCCAAATTCAGGAAGTTTCACCTCTCCCTTTCTCTTAAATTTCATATACATCTTGGTACATTGAGGGCAATGTACATCTTAAGTGTGAGGGGTGAATATTTATTTTGAGAAAGTGCCTAACTTTCTTTATTATTCTCAAATCCCTGAATTATGCCATGAATGATATCTTGTTCTTAAGTAAGTTTCTCATAGTATGATTAGAATGAAATTTCCTATGATTTATGATTTTTTTTATATGTTTTGGATTAAATCATTGATAATTGTGCAGGGATGATTTAAATTTTAGGAGACTAGAGAATCAAGCATGATAAGTCTATTTTTCAGAAATTAAAAATTTTTCTAGGTTGTCTACCTAAATCTGAATGTTACCTTGAAGTTTGAAATTTACGAGGTTGATATCAAATACCCATAATTTCTGTGAGCTTTTGAGCTTTTTAGAGCATATATTATTTTCCTTGCTCATTTGATTATGAGTGTGTCAACATTGATTTGTTATTCTAGAACTTGCTTCGATTATACATGTCGAGACCACACCTTTGGTAGAGATGATAAAGGCACCTAGGTTTTAACCCACTCACTCCACTAAAAAGCCTACTATCATAATTAACCCCTAGTAAACCCCGTTGATCCTAACAACCCTTTTTATTAACTCACCTACTAATATTAACACAAAACCCTTTGTATTTGTTATCACCATTCTTCTTAAATACCCTTTTAGTCGATATTTGATTTTGAGCAATTACCTAACTATGTTCTATATTTCAGTTGTTAAAGTTCGTTATTTGTGACTTGTTCTTAAAAAAAAAAAACAAAGTATATTCATTATTAGCTCTATATTTAAGTAAGTTTATACGTTTAAACTCCACATCTTGAAGAAAAAGCTCGTATTATTAGTATTACAAATTTTCAATTGATGTAATTATTTAGGATTAGTTCATTTTTCTAGTTAGGTAAATTATCAATTCAAATCTCGATTCTAACCTTCTAATTCAGCCTTTATCCACACCTTTAACCCTAGCCCCATTACAACCCTTTTTAAAGACCCTTTGATCTGTGTATCATCTCATTTTATAGTGGTGGAGATTTGACTTTCAGGCAAGCCTATGGGATTAACTTTTCATGTTCGACTTTTGAGTGCTTAATTTTGAACCTTAAACACTTTCAGTGATTTGAGTGAATCTTTAGTGAGGATGTCAACTCCTGTCGATTTCGAATCAGAGGTAATTATTCAGGTAAAAGGAAACGTCTATGTTTTCGTGCTATAAATGTATGACTTTGATAGTTTGAATCTTTAGGACCCTTCGAGTTAAATTATCAATGTATGAATTATCTTTGAATTATGATGAAACACTATTGATGAATATTATGAACCGAGGAAGTCTGTTTTAATTGTGAGTTGAGAATTTTGCTTGAGGACAAGCAAAAGCTTAAGTGTGAGGGTATTTGATAAACTGTAATAGTAACATATTTTAAGCCCACATTTAGCATGCTTTTGGATGATTTAAGCCTTGAATTATGTAATTTGGTGCTCTTAATCATTTGTTTTCATGTTTTACACTCAGGAAAGCATCGGATGATGAAAAGAACGGAAAACGGGCCCAAAACGGAGTAAATGAGCCATATCACGAAATCCACACGGCCTGGGCCCAAGACCAGACGGTCGTGCCTCATTCAACAGTCTCGAACACGGCCTGGCCACGATTTACACGGGCGTGTGCCACGGGCGTGTCCCTACCATGACAAAGAGAAGTTTCACTCGGTTTAGGATACTTAGGGGCAAATAAACACATTCCGAAGCCTATATAAACACCCTAAGTGTGACCTAAAGGGGGGAACCCAAGGCTTTAGTCAGGGGGCATCCAGCTAGGCCAAATAGGGCAGATTTGTGGGGATTTACTCGAAGATAGCCAGTTGATTCATTTCAAGAAGCCGAAATTATACTCAAGACAGAGGATCTCTCCTTCAATTCCTTCAAGGGGTTTTAGGGATTTCTTATGTTTTGTTTTATCTTTTCTTTTGAGATGTTTTCTTTTATTGTTATGAACTAAACCCTCAGATACCTAAGGGGGATGAAACCTAAGATGAATCTTGTTATCGTTTGTTGAATTGTATAATAAATATTTGACCTTGTTTTTAATTATGTGTTCTTAATTCTTGTGTTGATATTTTCGGGATATTAATTCAATTATGATGTGCTTAGGTGGAGGAGCAAAAGTCCCTGCCTAAGAGTAGATCTGGCATAATTAAGCGGAGTTGATCGCACGCCTAGAGATAGGGTGACAAGATTTTGCCTAATTAGGGTGAAACCTAATATGGGAGTCCATAGATTGAGTTAATGCAATTCTAGGGGTTTTAATTAGAAAGAGATTTCAATTAATCAACCTAGGGTTAGATGTTAGTCGCCTAAAGAGAGGGATTAATATAAATTAGGGAATCCTACGGATCAAGTCGAGTGAATAAATCGTCTGGTTCAGAGTTAGATAACAAGTGAAGTCTAGGTGGATTCTTCCTCGGGTATTGTCTTAATCAATTGGTTTTTCTCAAAGTATTTCTCCCCAAGTTCATTCTTCTTTGTCTTAGAGTTTTTAGTTTAGTAGTTAGTTAATTTAGATTAAACAACAAATTCCTTTATTTTAGGCTAGATAATAAAAAGAGAGTTAGTATTAGTACTTTTAGTTCTTCTGGGTTCGACAATCCAGTCTTGCCTTAACTATACTATTGTTCGATAGGTGCGCTTGCCTCAAATCGTTGTCATAGTTAGTTTCCAGGTTCGATCATTCTTTATATAAATTTTAAGACTTTGACATCACATAAAACAACGATCAATTGCCCCTATCTCCGAGAAAGAAAGATGTAATTTGGGTGATTGTTGACAGATTAACGAAACTAGTTCATTTTATTTCGGTAAGAACGGATTACTTGTTTGATAAGTTAGCGGAATTGTATGTTTCTGAGGTCCTACGATTGCATGGGGTACCATTATCTATTGTGTCTGATAAAGATCCGAGATTTACTTCGCGATTTTGGAAGAAACTGCAATAGGCTTTAGGTACTAAATTGCACTTCAGTACTACTTTTCATCTACAAATGGATGGTCAATTCGAGCGGACCATTCAGATTCTCGAGGATATGTTGAGATGTTGTATTATTGAGTTTGAAGGTACGTTGGAAAACTACCTACCGTTGATTGAATTTGTGTATAATAATAGCTTTCAATCAAGTATTAAAATGGCACCATATGAAGCTCTTTACAGTCGTAAATGTAGAACACCATTGTACTGGACTGAGCTTAGTGAGAATAAGATTCACGGGGTTGACTTGATAAAAGAGACTGAGCAGAAAGTGAAAACGATCTGTGATAGTCTAAAAGTAGCGTCTGATCGACAGAAATCATACGTAGATTTAAAACAAAAAGACATTGAGTTTGAGATCAGAGATAAAGTGTTTTTTAAAGTGTCTCTATAGAAGAAAATACTCTGATTTGGTAAAAAGGGTAAATTGAATCTGAGATTCATCGGACTGTATAAGATTATCGAACGTATCGGGTCGGTTGCTTATAGATTTTTGTTGCCACCTGAGCTAGAGAAGATTCATAATGTGTTTCACATATCGATGCTTCGACGATACAGATCTGATCCTTTGCATATAATTTCTCTGTCTGAGGTAGAAATTTAGTCTGATATGACCTATGAAGAAAAACCGATCCGTATCTTAGCTCGCGAGATCAAAGAGTAGAGAAATAAGAAAATTGCTTTAGTGAAAATGTTGTGGCACAAACACGGGGTTGAAGAGGCTACGTGGGAGCCTGAGGATGCTATGAGAGAGCAATACCCAAATCTATTCAGTGGTAAGATTTTCAGGGATGAAAATTCGTAAGGGGGGAGAGTTGTAACAGCCTAGTTTAGACCCTAGTCGAAAACAGTGGTTTCAGGACCACAAAATTTTAACGTTTGTGTGCTCGATTTGGAAAATTGACCTAATCGAGTAAAATTCAAAAGTTGTGTGCTAGAAGTTAAAAGTACTTTAATGCTATATCTTCTTATGTGTGAGGTCCTTATTAAGCAAATGGACCATTAACAAGGTTAATGGACATTCATGGACATGTGATAGTGGGTTTTAAATGTTTTTAGTAAGAGTAAATTGGTAAATGATGCATTAAGTTAATAAATTAAAACAAAACATCATTTTTGTTCATCTTTCTTCACCATTGCTGAAAATTGGTTGATAAAAGGAAGGTTTTTAGGGCTTTAAACATTCGGCACTTACAAGGCTTTATTGAGGTATGGTTTGAACTCGATTTTTGATGATTTTTATGTTTTTGTGATCGTTGCTTTGAGTACTAGCTAGCCCGTACCTTGATTTTCGAAATTTATGATGATTTCAAGAAATACCATTGTTGATGGTTTGAGCTTTGTGATGTTTGAGGATAAAAACTAAGTGTTTGATGATTTATATGCATGTTTTGTAAAGTGATTTTGAGTAAAAATGTATATTAGGGATTAAATTGTACAATGTGTAAATTGAGGGGTTGAAATGTAAAATAAATGTGAAATATGGGCTGCTAGGGGCACTATGGCAATTTGGTTAAGCATGGATTAAATTGGATTTTGTGAATTTGATGTATTTGTGAAATAAGGACTAAAATGCTAAAGTGTGAAACTATAAGGGCTAAAGTGCAAAATGCCCTAATTATGTGTTTCTAAATTGAGTTAAATGAATATGTGATTAAATGAGTTGAGTTTAATATTATATAGATCACGAAAGGAGAAATTCTGACCTAGATCGAGGCAAGAACAAAGTGCTCGATTGATCGACTAGCGTCGTTATTTCTGCGTCCGAGGTAAGTTCGTGTATAATACATATTGTTTAAACAATGTTAATATGTGATGAAATGAATGGAATTGTGATTGTAGAGTTTGGAATGATACTGTGAGTTTGAAGATACGTGGCACTAAGTGTGCGTAAATAGAATGGTTATAGTGATAAATGGCACTAAGTGTATGTAACAGTCCGAATTTGACCCTAATCGGAACGGTGGTTTCGGGACCATTAATTCGAGTCCGAGAAATAATTTAATATTATAATTTGAGTTAGTTATATGTAAATTAATGGGTGTGAAAAGTTTCGTATAAAAATTTAACTGTTTGTGTGCTCAATTAGTTAAAAAGGACTAAATCGCGTCACTGGTAAAAATGGCCTTCTATTTGATTATGGTTAAATTGATGTGGCTTTATTTTAGTGAAGTCCTTAAAGGGTGATATACCCATTTTAAATTGTAGTGGATGGCAATGTGGTCTTATGCACATGTTTTTAAGTATTAATTTATATGTTAAAGATTATATTATAATTGTTTTATAATTTATAACTATATTATAATAAAACCAACATGAAAGTGGGATTTATTCATCCTTTCTTCCATCGAATAACAAAGAAAAGAAAAGAATGATGGAGCTTGGTACATTCGGCCATTTTTCTAGCTAAATTAAAGGTTAGTTTTTAATCGGTTTTCAATAATTCCTTCGTTTTTGAAATCGTTGCTTTGAATACTTCAAGACTCATGCTTGAATTTTTGATTTTGATGAATTATGAAAGATTTATGTTAGATTAATATGTTTTGTATTGAGATTAATATGTTTTGTATTGAGATTTTGGTAAATTTGAGTGAATAAGGCTAAATTGAGTGGTCTTTCTTGATATGAGTATTCTAGTTGCAAATTGACCTTTTTGAAATTCATAGTGGACGGCAATATGGTCTATTAATATATACATATATCATATGTTTGCTTATGTGTTAAATATATATATATATTATTATTAATTTGATGTTTGTGTTATGTGGATAAGTATGTGTTAAATTATTATTTATTAATTTGTGTGTTCGGGTGACTAATTTAAGTGAAAGGATTGAATAGCTAAAATAGTATTTATTTAGTTGAAGGGCCTAATTGAATTGTTTCTTGAATAAATGGTTTTGCATGTCAAATTGCCCAAAAAGCTAGTAGGTGGACGGCATGGTGTTTGATTAATGTTTCTATATTAGTTATTTTAGTAAGTGGTGTAATAATAATATTTTAGTAAGTGATTAAATAAGGGAAATACATAAAAGAAAGAGAGAAAATTCATCTTCCATGGATGTTCTTCTTGCCGAAATTTACCAAGAAAAAAAGGGGGAAAATTCATGCTCACCATAACCGGCCATTGCGTGTGTCAATAAGATTGTTAAACAAATGTTTGAAATAAAACAAGTAGTGGGGAGTCATCTCCTACCTTTGGCCTTTGAGTGCTGAAATTGGAAGGAAGAAAAGAGAAGTTTAGGCTCTATTATTCGGTTCTTGCATGCTCCCATGAGGTTAGCTTTTGAACTTCATTTTCTTAAATCCTTGCATTTTTAAGTTATTTTCTTTGAGTATTACCGAACCCATGTCAAAGATTTTGAGATTTGGGCATGCTATAGGTTCGGCCATTGGTGAATAAATTTGGGTTTGCTATGCTTGATGAATGGATATAACGTATATTTAAACTCAATATGTTTTGAGTAGGAATTTTTAAATGAGATGAAGAATAGTGGCATTAAACTTGTTAAATAATTAGTATGAATTTTTATGGTTATTAGGTAGGTTCGGCTATGAGGAAGGAATGTGCTATTATATGTAAAATTGGGAGAAATCTTAGGTTTGGATTAAATTGAGTATTATATGGAACTTTAATGAGCTAGGGGAAACAATCGATCTTAACTAATTAGTGAATAAATTGGCATGATTTTGAATAATTATAAACTTTGTATATAATTGAGTAACATGTGAAATATCAAGGTTAAATTTATAATTGTCCCTTATTCGTTTATGGCCAAATCGAGTAGAAGAGTAATGAATGAGCTCAAATTTAAATTATTTAGATCAAGTACAAAAAGGGAAAGGTTTTGGATCGAGGAAATTAACGAGTAGCCGGGAAGCTTAATTCGACAACTATCGAGGTAAGTTTTTAAGTAATCGGATTAATTTGAATTATCGCTATATTAAATTGTACATGTTTGAGTGACATAACAAATTTTATTGTCAAATTGCCGAATAAGGCATAGGAATTATTATATGTGATAGCCGAATGCGGATTAATAAATACATGTATATATATATATCTATAACCTTTGGATAATTGAGTTGGCAAAATATATGCACTTGTGATAAGTGATAAAAATATATAAATATATATATGTATGGGAAATAAATATTCGGATATGTGTGAGTATATATATTTTATGGTGCCAAATGTGGTATGGTGACTTTAAATGTGTTTGCAGAATATGATAGTATCATGAACATGTGTTTATTATATAAATACCTTGGATGGTTGAAATATGTATAAATATATATATATATATATATATATATATATATATATATATATATATAAAATGTTACCAATGTGATAGGGTATAAGACTAAATATTGATGTTGGCCGAATGTATATATTTGCCTTATGTATGAAATTTGGATATGTTTGGACTGGATAAATAATTATGAGTTGAGTAGTATTTAATAGTGGACCCTAAAATATGTGATGGTGGTGGACTGAACAAATAAATATGTGTTTATTTGAGTGTGACCAATGTGATGGTAAATGATAGGAAGAAAGAGTTGGTTGGAATGTGCTTATTGGTATATGTTCATATTTATAATATGTGAATATGTATGTTAAAGGGTGGCTTAGATGGATCATTATTTTAAAAGTATAATTTAATATGATTACGTTTAGTTCGATTGAGATATGATGTTCAAAAAAAATTCGTATAAGGATCATGAAGTATATAAAAGTTTCGATATATGAATTGGTTGCGAAACAAATTTTTATAAATATGATAGTATCGGGCTTTAAGCCTAGCGTGCCTTGTGCTTGGTGTATAATAACAGTGCTTTAAGCCTAGCGAAAGCTCTGTCTTAGGTGTATTACATGATGCTTTATGCCTAGCAAATTTTACGGAGCAACGGTAAAAATAATCAAACGTGCTAAATGAGTTAAAGTGAATGGTATGTAACAATTTATTTCCTTTTTAGAAATAAGGTAAGTTAATTATTTGATATGTGATATAAGTTAAAAATGATGTTAATGGTAGTGAATGTGTACATGAGAAGCCATATATGGATTAATGCACAAATATGTGATATTAATGTTTGATTTTTTTGAGCTTATATTCGGCCTAATGTTACCTGAGGGATGAATTGAATCAGGGATGAATTGAATCGTGAAATTTATATTAATATTAAAAGAATTATGTGCATTCGATTAGTAGGTATTTCAAATGTGAACCCTTAACGTGTTTATAGGGATTATGCCTATATATATATATAATTGGCGAAATTAAGGTCTATGGGATATTAAACATATTAATGATCAATGTGTGTTTGGAAATGTTATAATTCAGGCGTGGATAAATGTTTGGTAGTTAAATTTCATAAGTATGGCTTGTTTGTACCTTAATAAATTATCAATGCCATGGAGGCAATATTTGAATTAAATTAAGCTATGAATTAAGTGAATTAAACCATATGTTTAAGCATATGATTGGTTATATTTGGTTTAATGTTATAAATATATATATATGACATGTAAATGCGAAATTTATATTCATGCCAAAGTTTATATGTGCATTTGTCTATAAGGAAATTGAATGCGAGATTATGACTTAAGGAAATGTGAATTGTATAAATGTATTATGATAGTATGTGTTCGGTCAAATGAAATTTCTATTGCTACCGAGTGAAAAGAGATGCTTGTTTGGACAAAACTTATTTCATGTTTAGTTACATGTGGATATTTGAATTTACAAGTATGGTTTGGTTACGTTTTATTAGATTATTATTGTTATTGGGTTATTATTTGCTTATGACTTACTAAGCTACGATAGCTTAACCCGTGTGTGTTTAATGTTCTATTTTATAGATTTGATCTAGCTACGGGCTCGAGAAAACGTCAGCAGAGTCAACCACACTATCATCTTTTTGGTACACCTTTAGTATAGTTTATTTTGAATAAAGGCATGTATAGGGTGACTAATGTCCTAGTTTGAGTTGGAAACTTGAATAAAATATGTATTACAGCCATACGAATATGGCTTTTATTTCGTGTTTTGATGAGGATATATATATATGGTTTTCTTTTTTTGACTAGATGATGCATATGGTTATGTCATTGTGATGCAAAGTGGTAAGGATTCGTTTACCATATATTCGGCCATGGTCTTGATGTTTATAATAGGTACAATTTGGTCTTGTGAATAATGACATCATAGCCAAAAACTAATAATATCTTATTAGTATGAAGGTTGCAGTAGACTATTTGATAATCTGTTAATGAAATAAAGTGGTATCAAATATGGTAAGTTGATATATGTATGATGTTATGTGCCCTAAGTAAACAAATTTAGTTGGTAATCGAAGTTCAATCTATGACTTTAGAATTAGATAAATGTATGAATTGCGGTAATTGCCTGCGATGTTCACAGTCTAGTTTGGTAATGCCTCATAACCCTTATCTGGCGACAGATTCAGGTTAGGGGTGTTACAGTGTACGAGTTAAAGAAAGCATCGGCTGTATTATTGGGCATTGTGTGTACGATATTGAGACAAAATTGATTTAATATGATGGCACTAAATGTGCGATATTATTATAGCTTCGGCTAATTAATTGGAACTTAGTGTGCGAGTTCATTGAATGTTTAAAGGGGATCTAATGAATCATGGTATCGAGCATTGAGTGGTAAATGTGAGATAATTACGTGATGGTATAGGTATGTACAGAACCTATGTGGTTGATGATATTGTGTATGAGGTAGATGGAAGACTATGTGAAAGAATGATGTAAAGAGTTAGATTGAATAGCATTATAAATGCTTGTGTGTGAAACTATAGATATGGTATGAAAGTAAGAAATAGTATGGATGATTTGAGTAATGATATGAGTTGAACTATGTGTTAGTTAATTTGGCAAATTGCATACGAATTATTGAATTAACTGTATTATATTACGAACTTACTAAGCTTAAAAGCTTACTGTGTGAAGTCTTCTCTGTTTTACAGTGTCATTAAAGCTAGCTCGGATCCAGGGATCATCAACGACTCAATCACACTATCGGACATCTATTTTGGTACCTTTTGGAAGTTGTATTTATGGTATATGGCATGTATAGGCTAGTGAGGTTGTGAGATATTTTGAGATGTATAAATCTTTCCATGTGATATGGCTTGATAATGGAATGATTTTGGTACATGTTTTGGCTATGTGAAAATGGTGTATGTGATGTGTATATATATGGTCTTGTGTGAATGGCTAATATGGTGTGCTTTGGTAAAAGAGAAATGGTATGTTTCATAGTTGAATTGGTGTTTGAAATGGTGAATGATTTGTATGTTATTTGATTTTGGAATTGAACATGTAGAGATGACCCAAATTAGGGTGTCAATTTGGCCTTGTAAATGGTCTATAATTGTCCACATGGGTGAGCACACGGGCGTGTGTCTCTACCGTGTTTTACACTGTCTTAATTAGAAGCAAACCAGTATTGCACATGGGCCAAACACTCGAGCGTGTGACAGACCGTGTGATCCTAGCCAGTATTGCACAGGGCCAGACACACGGGCATCTGACAGGCCGTGTGACCCTATTCAGTATTGCACACTGGGTAAGACATGGTCTAAGGCATGACCGTGTGAGGCACACGGTCTAGCCATACGGGCGTGTGCCCTGTTTAGAATGAAAAATTTTTTATGTTCTGCAAAGTTTCCATATGAAATCGATTTAGTCCCGAACCTTCTCTAAAGCATGTTTAAGGTCTCGTAAACCTTCTAAAGGGACTTTGTGTTATTGATTAACTATGATTTGCTTATGCATGAGCCATGGTGTTTTAAATGTTATGATGCGACTGGTAATACCTCGTAACCTTAGTCCAGCGATAGATACGGGTTAAAGGTGTTACACAAATTTTCGAAACGATGCTTCTTGACATAATTGCAATTACTCAAACCTTATTGTATATGTCTGATTAGTCCTTCCGTTAGATTAACAAAAGCTCGATTGGACTGCATTTGAATCAAAAGGAAATTCTACAACTTTAGAAATATTTTAATTGAGTCACTTTATTCGATGTGGAATTAAATTAGACGGTCATGAGAATTGTTTAACTAGAGAATTTTATTAAAGAATTTTCTTGAAAAATTAATTTGGAAAATCTAAGTGATTTTTGAAAAGATAAATTTTGATCAAGTAAAATTAAATTAATCAAATTAATTAAAATAAATATGATATTTTTGGAAATTAAATTTTAAGTCAAACAATTGGTCTAATGGGTAATTGAACTTGAAAATTGGATCTAAGATAAAAAAAAATTGAGACTGAGAACCCAAAACCGAGATTGAAACCCAAAAAATTGGTCGAACCATTCCTGGTATGTGAAATCGGGCTGGCGGTCCAACCGATGGCAAGTCTGTCATTAGGCCCAAACCGAATCGACTCGGGATGTCATAATGGTGTAACACCTACGATGGCACCACCGGACACGACAGTGACATTCCGGTGGTCGATGGGTGATCCTTCGACGGTTAAGCAGTGGAAGAATAACACTCCTATTGGGGCTCTACCAGATAATTTGATTTCAAGTTAACTATTCCAAAAATAATATTATTTTAATAGTTTTAATATTAAATTTAATTTAATACTTATCTTAATAGTATTTTATTAATTTACTATTAAAGTAATTATCTTAATATTTAGTTTAATAGTTATATTGTAGATAATTATTATATTATTTTAATATTAAAGTGATTAAGTTTAATCATAATTGAATTCTCTAAACTCTCCTATATAAAGAGAGCCATGGATCATTATTTTTCACACACTTGAATTCAATAGAAAGTTGTAGAAAGAAAATTCTCTGAAGAAATTATTTTAGAAAATTTTTAGAGATATTTTTACTATTTACAACTTGACTCTAAAGTTTAGAGAAATTATAAAATTGCCCCACTGATAATTTTTTAGAAAATTTTCTGATTCGAAGCGAGCCCATACCTGGCAGACGTGAGCTTGAGGATAGCGAAAAAGACTACTCGATCAGAGCATTCATCTTAAATGAATTGAAAAATTATAATTTTTTATTAAGTGTTGATTACTTTAGATAACATAATCAAGTTTTAGTTTTGGAAACAAATTTAAAACTTTGATTTTTCCTCAAATCTATTTTTCACTACGTTTTCCAATAGCTTTCTCATAGTAAATGTTGGGTTATTCATCAAGTCTGGTGGACTCGTAATGGTTGATACTTATTCACAAATACTTTGAAGGAAATACCCCTTCCCTCCACGTATACCCGCGTACAAGATGGTTCCACCTGTTCCTCTTACCTTCACATTTTGGCGGGACCTCTTATGGGCACGCTTGTCTGCGTTCCCATACACGCCATGTAACAGCCCGCTCGATAGATAATGTATCAAGTTATTGTTTGGTGTATAGTTATTTATGCTAAGAATAGAAAATGAGTAAGTGAAATATTTGCTTTTGATTATGTGTTTGGCGTATTTTGTGGGATTCGTTATTTGGCAAACTTTAGGTTTTGTCGAACTTTAAGGTTTAGCTGACTCTTCTGTTAAGTATCCACCAACCCCATATGTTTGGGCAACATTAGTTTGCAGTTCGATAAGTTTGTTTACGTGGTTAGTATATGTTATGATGACATGGTAAGTGATGTTAGAATTTAGTTGAGACCAAGTTAAAACTAAACTAGGATATTGTAAATGATTTTATACTTAATTAATTCTTCTCAATATCTTAAAACGATCATGGATCTTCTAACTTTCCACTAAGTTTTGTTCTTGTGCGTCTCTACTATATAAGGACATCAGAATATCATGTTCGCACGTTTTGTTTCTGCTTCTTCTTCTTCTTCCTTGGACTTTCGTTGAAGCTTTAGAAATTTTAAGTTAGAGTCTATTGTAAGGAGTTCCTATATTTAGCTAACACCATTGTTATCACCAAATTACTGGTAATTTCTAATAAACCCTTAGGTCATTATCGAAGGAATATATGTGTTTTCAGTAATGCATGCATAAGTTTTAGAATTGTTCTTTAGGAAGAAAACTTCCTAATTCTAGGTTACATGCTACCAATTGCATTACATGTTACCGATTTATGCATGCATGGAAAATTTCGATGATTTGATGATTTGATAGATATATTTTTCTTTCTTTAACTCAAGAAGCTAACGAAGGTCCAAGTAACAAAGCTAAGGACCTGCTGAGTAGATTACTATAGTAGACTTTCTGATGAGTTCATTCTTACTCCATGTATGTAAATTCCATCATTGTATAAATTGTATAAGGTTAGTGTTATTTATCCATAACGTAAGTGTGATATTTGGTCTCGTAGTGTTCAACCAATACTATCAATGTGTGTATGTCTGTTTATTTTTCAATGTGTAACACCCTCCTTAATGCACAAGCCAGTATAACCAATAGGTAATACTTGATATGTAATATGTGATATGTATTGATGAAGAATGGGAATATGTTCGCGATGCCTCCGGTAGGGCAGCTTTATTGCAAACTGGACCGGCAAATCACGAGAAAACATATGAGACTAACTAGATATGATATGAAGAGTTAAGGGTGTGTGTGTTTATGAATACAACTGATTCGATATGATCCTGGTTCTGAATTCTGGGTATGAAGTTGGCATAAGGATTGGTTGTGTGTAAGTTATGTTTAAGTTGGCGGAGTGTAATCGCCAAGTTGGCGTATTAAGTCTATCTGTATTCTATGAACGCCATTGAGCGTATTGTGATTATTACGTTTGAACTTCTTTGAATTGTTGTGTATCTATATGGCATTAAAGCCTGGTCATCAGTTGTATCACTACATATTGGTTGTGTTTTTCTTATGGAACTCATTAAGTTCGTTAGAACTTACTCTATTATTCTTTCTTTCTCAGGTTTGCTAACTAAAGGAAGTGATTTTGTTGAAGGGACTACAACAGAGAATTGTTGATTGTGAGCCATCTATTTAATTTTGTATCATGCATGACTTTTGTGAGGGGTGGCGGGTAGACTTGTTTTGTAATCAACTTGTATCACTATTTACCTTTTTGTCAAGATACGATTTTATGAAAATTTTTATAAACCTTTTATGTATGTGTTTAATCTATTATATTTTTTTCTCTAATATTTTCTTATTGGCGTACACATCAACTGGTTTTTGAATGTTAATTTAACTGCCAATGATGTACATTGAAATTCTTATATGAAATTAACCCATATTACGTTTTATATAGTCTATCAATTTATATAAGGCTTCCGTTAAATGTTTTATTTGATGTATTGCCAATTTGATTGTTTCGTAATTGTCACTCTGAGGGTTATGCCAAGAACTCAATTTTTTTTTAATTTCAAATACTCTCTGATAAATTCGTATGGTTTAAATTGTGGCACTCTTTGCTCGAATTTAGTAATCAGGTCGGGTAGGGAATGTTACATGCCAGAACTGTTATGTCAGACTTTTTGCCACTCGAATCATATAGTGATTTCCACTTATATGCCTCGACAGCTTCCCTGTTTACTGTCCTAGAGAACTTCAATTCACCATAAGGTGCACCTGTTCACCACTAGATCATGCCATGGCTCATCATGGACTTTCGACTCCGAAAAGTCAGTGAACCTCTTTCGAGGTGTCACTTTGTAAAGCCTATAGACCATTATCATGGTGTTGCTCTGAAGAGCCAGTAAATAACCATTTTCATGGTGTCGCTTCGAAGAGCCAGTAGACTATTTCCACGATGCCACTCCGTAGAGTCAGTAAATAATTTCCAACCAATCCTCCTTAAGTCCCCTTTCAATCCGCCCATTCCTCCATTACGCCAAATTTCCTATCTCTAACTAACTCGCCAATACATCCCTCTGTACTCTGCATTTTATAAATATATTATTCATGCACATCACTACAAGCAATGCAATTTATTCATACCATATCATGCAGTACGCCACATTTCATTTAACATACAACTATACTCGTTTAACCGTAACATTCTTACAACTTTCATACGTGCATAGACCTATGTATGCATATAATCTCCATACAATCCCAGACAACAATATTCGTTCATAGTCATAGAGTCCGACCAAATTGAGTAAAGAACACACAAACAACACATCAAACAAAACAACCCAGAATACCACCCAAATAATAGAGTACAAAAACTCACCTGCTATCTTTTGTCCTCACCAGGTTAGCTTTTTCAAACACCATAGCTCCTTCATCCTAGAAGCTAAGCACGACAACCCATATACCAATTAAACTGACAATATTCAAACTTAAAAATCCAGAATCTAGTATCAAGTAGAAGTTTTCTCACAGATTTCAAAAATCCTTACTTCTATTTTTTCTCAAATTCACGAATACAAAGAGACTAAGAAGCTTACCAGCTCACTGAATTCTCTACTTTCCAGACTTAAACCTCACGATCACTGCCCCACGTAAAGCTTTCCTTAACTTTCTCTTCTTCGGAGCAACCAAAGAAGACGATGCAGAAGAGAAGAAAATAAAACAAAAATGAGAAGAATTCTACCTGCAAATATATATGACCCTTTCCACGCACGGCCACTAAAGCCCCAAATAGCCATCCATCAATAATCATTATGCCTCCCACTAAGGAACCAGTTGGTTCCAACTTAACTAAACTAGATTTGAAATCCAACTACTTACCATTCAACCACTAGAATTTCTAGATTTTTCAGTAGAGTCCCGCAAATCTACAGATTCTTTCAATTAACTCACAATCTTTCTTGATTTTAAAATGTTAATTAAAATTGGGTGTGACATGTGGACTGTTTGAAGATAAGTCTTTACGTTTTGTCCCAATCTAACACCCTTAATCCAAGAGATTTGGCACGATCAATTCGATCCAATCGTTAAGATATGTTTCTCCAAAATGAATTGATCTTCATTGACGGGCTCGAATAATTCCACAATATTAGCATAACTTAAATATTTTGCTATAATAAATTGTCAACTCCAAATATAGCAAGTAATAATATGTCATAATGGTGATAAAAGTGAGCACTTTCAATTATACATAGCAACCACTTAAAATACTTACCTCAACATTTAGAAATATATTCTATAAATGGTGTTACACAAAACATTACAAGATTTTAACAATTAGTCTAATGAGGTTATGTAATAGCACAAACATTAGCCGTAATAATTAAAGTAAAAAGGCAACCTATTGTATAATCACTCGAAATATTACGTAACTTTTAAGAAATTGTGCAACTTGTGCAATAAAATCCTTGAAATTTTAAACCGGATTATGGCCGGGTCACTTCGAGTTGAGACTTACAGCTTAATATGTTGTGTATGGTTTAAGCAGGTAGTGGATCGAGCCGGGCTATGGTGATGCAGCCCAAAAAAATAAGAAGTCCTAAACCGGACGAATCATTATCATCTCCATTCCTCAAAACCATAACACAGATCAATCATATTCTTCATTCATATCCCGGAAACCCTAAGAAGACCCTCTCGTTTTTATTTTGGTTTCTCATCATTCACATCCCCCATGAAAAGCCCATTTAATTACCTTCCAGCCACTCCCGTATCCCTCCTCTTTCTCTCTGCGATCTCAAACCCCAACCCTTTCTTTTAATCTCTAGGGTTTGTGGAAAACAAAAATTGAAAATAAAGGAAAAGAAACACAAAAAAGAACAGAAATGTCTCTCCCTCCTATAGAGTGTATATACGTGACAGAGGAAATCATTCGCGAGAGCAAAAATGGAAACTCTAACTTCTCATTTTCTTCACCTGTTCCCATGCTTCGCTTTCTCTACGAGCTCTCCTGGGCCATGGTATTTGCTATTCTTTTTTGGGGTCAGTTTGTTCAATTTTTATGTGTGTATATTCTTTTAGTTGAGAATTTGTTACTGCCGTTTGATAGGTGCGCGGGGAATTGCCATTCCAGAAGTGTAAAGCGGTGTTGGATGCCGTGGAGTTTACGGAGAGAGTGTCGGAGGATGAGTTTGCCTCCTGCTTTGCTGATATCGTCACGCAAATGGCTCAAGACGTGAGTTTTTCTTTTTGCTGGAGATAAATTGAAGCGTTTTTAATAAGTAGGTAGAAATAGGGAAAAAAATTGAAGGTGGAGACTTGCTTTTGTTTTAGTTAGCAAATGCAACTAAGGAGTTTTTCTATCCAACTTGGTTCATTGTTGAATCCACTCTTCATTGTTTCTAAGCATGTTTAGAATGGTGGGTCAGTTATATTGTAATTCTAAAGCTTGAGTCCTTAATTTTGTTTAGTTGAGGAAACATGGGTGAATGCAAGTTTACTCAAGAAATGCTCCTGGATAGAGAAAAAGTGTTAGTATGATTCATTAAGGAGACCCCACAAAGGGAAAACTTTAAGCTCTTCTCTAATTTCTGTGCTAAGGTTTTATAGGTCACAACAACGCTTTTCCTTGCTATTTCCTATGGTTTTGCTGCTGTCGCATTTTCGCTTAAGTGGTATCTATTTTTCAACTTATCTTGTTAGGCCAACTCTAATCCTAATTGAAAATTCTTAGAATATAAGGGTCTACCTGTTTCATGGAAAACTGTTGTTAGAAAATATAGAGAACCCCTTGATGAATCTACCTGTCTACGAGGTATCTATTCCTTTCTTATTATGTACCTTCTTTTGACTATCGCACTATGCATTATTTAGTAACTGCATGGATCCCCTTCTGGAAAATAGAACTTTTATTGAAAAGTTGAAGGTTTCTGTTATTCGGATAATTTTTACTGTTTTTCAGATGCATTTATATAGAAAAGGATTGATTTCCACACTTAAGGGGCCATATTTTTTTGTTTGTTTTAACTTTTAATATTAGGGGGTCCTCCTTTTTTGCATCGGTTCTAGAAGGGATCAGTTCCCATAAAAATTAAAAAAATGAAAAAAAATAATATAAAAACTTTATTATTAAAAGAAAGCACTAATTTAAAATTTTGAAATCATTGATTTGTGTTTTGACACATTAAATAATTTTTATTGTAATTACTTTTACATATTAACACACACACACACAAAAAAAAAAAAAAAAAAAAAAAAAGAAAACATAAAATAGGATCAGTATACATAAACTATCATGTTTATCAAAAACAACCTGGCCCATGATGTTTTCACTTAATTTAAGAAGAAAAAAAAAATCTGTTATTTATGAACGTATGGGATCAATTGTTTTCTGCTTTGCTTGAGCTTTTTGAAAATGGGTTAGTTGTCGTTGACATGAAGCTCATTTTCTGTTGACCAAGTTAACTGATATCTTTTTAATTCTTATTTAAAAAAAAAAGTTTGATTAGGTTTGCGATTTAGTTGTATCAAGCATTAGGATACTCAAACTTGGTTTCTCAATAGCTCAAGCTCGGCTCAATGCTAGGTGATTTTGAAGTGTTTTTAGCCAAGCCCAAGTAACTTGCCATAGCAACTGTTTTGGGTGATGGGGCTGGGGCATAGGGACTGACATAGAGTTCTGTATTGTTCCAATGTGGTTGTTTATGCTTGTGTTGAGAGGAAATAGGAGATTAAAAGAGGGGTAAGGAGTGGGAGAGAGAACTCTGAATTTTGTTAGTCCTTCTAGTGTGGTGTATTTTATGTTTTATGAGTTGGGCCCTTTTAGGTAGTTCTTTTTACTGTTTTGTAGCTCACTTCATCTTTATGAACTGCAATGGTGTTCTTGTTGGTTCATTGTATCCCTGCATTATATTGGCTTTGTTATAAACAGCCAATTACTATTTCTGGAATGTATTACTTGACATGTTTAATTGTAGCTTTTGGATTTTTCTTGTTTGCAGTTTACAATGGCCGGAGAATGCCGCATTAATTTGATAAAATTGGTCAGTATATAATCTAGATGCACATATATTCCATGCAATTTGTTTATGTTTTCTTATTCCTTATTCTTCTCTTTCTATTTCTTTTTACGTTTTATTGTTATTAATGCTATGTTTGTTGAATGTAGTCTTATAGGAGCTCTAACTTGATCTCTTTATAGTAAAGACCTTTTTGATACATTGAAAATATAGGGCTAAAGATTAAATGCTGTAATGCTGTAAGTTCTTCAATTTGTTAGTTTACATAAGTGATCAATAAATAGGTTTGTCCACAACTACTGTAGTGATTGATGAAAGTTATTTATGTTCTGATTTGATCCATATGGTATAAAAAGCAGGCACCTAAAAATTAAATAAATTTGCACACAGAGTCATAGGATGCTTTGCGGAACTTTTCTACTAACACGAACACTTATTAGTTGTTAAGTACTCTGTTTTATTAGGATGCAAGAAGCATGGAACTTCTGATGCAACAATTTTATTTTTTGTATGAGCTTCTTTTGTTTTTGCTTAATTAAGTGAAGAATTAGTTGTTAGATTTCAAGGACCTATGAAATTTAATTTTGATGAGATGATATATCCACAGAATTAGGAGAGAGAATTTGAAACTTAGCTGAACCTAAATTTGGATATTGTAGATTGAACCTCGATGTAGAGCATTAGTCAGTAACCTTTACGGAGTTGACCAAAAAATAGTAACTCTGTAGTTGAGTGATGGATGAGTGGGTGAGTTGTCATTTTTTGTGCAAGAATTACTTGTTTGAACATTGAAATTAAATATATAACCTGTCAATTAAGTTGGGACTTGGAAGGTGAATATTTAATGCAGTCAAGACAATTCAAGTTGAATTTTATTATTAGGAGCTGAGAGGAGGAACTGAACGAATCTCATAAATGTCTAATATCTTTTTCATTATTTTTTTTATCATATTTATTGAAGCTAATAGTATTTTATTGTTGCACAATCATATTTTTATTCTGTTCGTCATCTGCAACCAGACATGTTTTGCATCTTTATATGACCTTTGTGATTGTTTATTAAGAGAAATTTCATATTGCTTATCTGCTGGCTTTATGGTCTTTGTTTTAGGCGAAGTGGCTGGTGGAGTCTTCATTAGTTCCATTGAGGCTTTTCCAGGAGCGGAGCGAAGTAATCTTTTTTTTTTTTTTTTTTTTTTGGTGAACTTGTTATGTTGTTGGTCATTTGTTGTTTATTTCTTGATTTTAGACCTTTGGGATTTTTTCCCTGAATGGTTAGATATCTGTTGACATGTTAACTTTCTACTAATGGAAATTATTTCATTCCAGGAAGAGTTCCTATCAGAGGCTGAGATGATCAAGATAAAGGCTCCAGATTTGAAGGTTAAAGAGGTAAGTAAATTTAATCTTTTCGACATAATATCTGTTGATTCATGCTTAATTGTCTGGTTAGGCCAGAAATTTCAACCATTGACTCACATTAAATATGGAAATATAAACTTTGTTATGTGGATAATAAATTTTACTTCCATGAACTAGTCTAGGAGTCATGTATGTCGGCCTGCTAAACTGATTAAATCAGGTACTTGCATCAGTACATGTGCAAGAAATGAGGTTGAGGTAATATTGACTTCCCTTGTCTGATGTATTTCTGTACTTATTCCAGGTCAGGGTAAATACACGTCTTCTTTATCAGCAAACAAAATTTAACCTCCTTCGAGAAGAGAGTGAGGGCTATGCTAAGCTGGTATGACCACAATTTGATAAGATTTTTGGAATATATATTTTTTTATGTATCACCTTTGGTTATATTTTCTTGAAGATGTGGGGATGAAACCTATTGCAGTGATTTATTCATTCATCTTTTGCTGCCTATTAGTAAAAATGTGGTCTTGCATGTTTTATTCTTTGGCCCGTTTACTTGGTGCTGTTCCTACACCTATAGGAATTTTGATTATTTTTCCTAGCATTTTGATGGATATTTGAAATTAGGTTGTAGTTGGATTCCGCATGTCATATAGACCATCGGACTTCTTATTGGCATACAAACAGAAATCCTAGAACAGAAACCAGAATTGCTTTATGGGGAACTGAAATTTGTTTGATAGGATACTGAGGTTCGCCTCGGTAGTTTTCATAAGATTTTTATTGGGCTAGGATTTGGACGGTTGGATATCTAGTATTGATTAGTGCTAGAGGCCCATGCCATTACTTATTTTTTGGTCCTCTGAATTACTTTGATGTGCATCTGTAGGTTACTCTCCTTTGTCGAGGTTCTGAAGATTCAACTCAAAATTCATCAACAGCAAGAATAGGCATCATCAAGGTTTGACCTATTTCTGTTTAGCATTTCTTTAATTTTAGTTGTGGTCTGCATAGTGTAATTGTTGTAACTTCTGCAGTCATTAATTGGGCACTTTGATCTGGACCCCAACCGTGTTTTTGACATTGTAAGTTTTTTCTAATCTTTGCTGATTATCTTATTCCACCCTTGATTATTCATCCTATTTTGTTGTACATTGACTCTGGTGAATGAATTTTTTAAGACAATAATTTCCTGATTCATTAGGTATTGGAGTGTTATGAACTTCAGCCGGATAATAATGCTTTTTTGCAATTGATTCCCATCTTTCCAAAGGTACAGGTCACTCAATTCTGGTTTGAGATGAATGATAATTTATGTTATCCTGGATCTTGAGAACCTTTGGGTTGCTTATTTGTTTGTGAATTCCTGCAGTCTCATGCTTCACAAATTCTCGGTTTTAAGTTTCAATTCTATCAGCGCATGGAAGTAAATACTCCTACCCCATTTGGGCTCTATAAGCTTACAGCATTGCTAGTGAAGGAAGAGTTTATTGATCTTGATAGCATGTGAGTTACTTGATATTCATTATCCTCTAATCTGGTGAATCCTTTTGTTCTAGTTTGTTTCTAACAGCGGAGAACTAATCCAGTATTGCATTTTCAAAACTGAAGTTAGTATTGGAACGTGTTCTTTTTGTAATAGGATCCAAACACTCTTGTAGTTACCATTTGATATTGATAATCCATGCCTTGAAGTGGCTAAGTGATTTGTGGTGTCTATGTTTATGGTGGAAATATTTTTGTTTACATTCTAAAAATATGTATTTTCTTATTGATGGCATTTCGTAAACTATTTCTATCTGCAATTTCTAGCTGCTCTGATTTATACATATGTGCAGCTATGCTCATTTACTTCCCAAGGATGATGAGGCATTTGAGCATTATAACGGTTTCTCCGCAAAACGGCTTGATGAGGTATTTTTACTGCTAGGTCCCCCTTTTCCCCCTTTGTACTTAAATTGCTATTATTGCAAATTTGTGCTCATGATTTCTTGTATAAAAATGTGTGGTGTTTCCTTTCTTTTTCTTGAATTGTTTTTGTATCCAAATCGTTAATATCTCTCCCTTCCCCTGCCCCCTCCAGAGATTGGTAATCACCAATAAATTGTGGTTTAAAAGCTGTATAAGTTCCCTCTGGATATTGTTGACATATTTTAGCCTGTAATTCACTGTATGATTACCAAATTTTTGCAGGCTAACAAAATTGGAAAAATAAATCTTGCTGCTATTGGTAAGGATCTCATGGAGGATGAGAAACAAGGAGATGTAAGGATAGACCTTTTTGCTGCTCTAGATATGGAAAATGAGGCTGTCGCTGAAAGATCTCCAGAGCTTGAGAATAGTCAAACTTTAGGCTTACTTACTGGCTTCCTTTTGGTAGATGATTGGTAAGTTTGTTTGTGGCTTTCCACTTTTTGAGGTGGTTATTGTATGTTTGTCAGTTTCCATCTGTTTTTATCCTCTCTCTCTATCCCTCTTAACTTTTTTGCCAATCTTGCTTCTTTGTTATTTCCTTGATGTTGTTAGATTTAAATAATTTCCTTACTGGCTTTGAATTTGTTTTCCTCCTGACCTTATTTTGCATTTGTTCTGGCTGGGGATTCTAGCTTTTGGCTGAAACTTTGATTTGCAATTGTCCTGGTAAATCAATGTTCTTCTTTTCAATAACCGGCAATGTGCTTAGGTTGTATATTCTCATAATTTAAAGCAGTGATATGTGCACCACCTGGTCATCACCATTTTATTACTAAAAGCACCAAAAACTTGACTTGAGCAATAACTATGTCGTGTGTGGACAGTGCTGTTATTATTGTTGCCAGTGACCTATTGTAGAGTGTCATTCATTTTTTGGGTACTTACATAAGCTTCAAAGTGGAGTATATTGGTGCCGTTTCTGCTTGTCTTCTGTGTATGAATTTTGTGATTTACTATGCATAGTTAAAACTTTTAGCAAGTCTTTAAAAAAACTTCTACTTAAGTTGTCATACTTCTCAGGTACCATGCCCATATCCTCTTTGATCGCCTTTCACCTCTTAATCCAGTGGCACATGTTGGAATCTGCAAGGGGTTATTTAGGTAAACTCTATGTTCCTTTTTCTTTATCCTGGAGGGTGGTTGGGGATTTGATATGAGACTCCTCAATTTAATTGCCTGGTTGTGTATGCACTTTAAGAAAGCTTACTGTTTCATTCCATATTGGTTTGCTATTGTTCATAACTATTGTATACATATTCAGGCTCATTGAAAAGTCAATCTCTTTAGCATATGATATTGTTCGCCAGACACATCTCCAAAGCTTTGTGTCTCCCTTGGGTATTGATAACGTGGATACAAGAGGTACAACGGTCAGTAACTCCTTTATTGATCTTCCTAAGGAACTCTTTCAGATGCTGGCTACTGTTGGACCTCATCTTTACCGTGATACACTACTGTTGCAGAAGGTATTGTAGTAGTGTTAATGTGCTCAGAATCAACTTTTTCATCTATTTTGTTTCCTCCTAGAAAGGCATTGATGATGCATGCTTTTGTCATTGGCAGGTATGTAGAGTTTTGAGAAGTTATTATTTATCTGCCCTTGAGCTTGTAACTAATGCTGATGGAGCCTCAAATGGGGAAATGGTTGCCACTGGACATCAAAATCCTCATCTTCACTTGAAGGAAGCAAGATCAAGGGTAGAGGAAACTTTAGGAGCGTGTCTACTTCCGTCTTTGCAACTCGTACCTGCAAATCCAGCTGTTGGGCAAGAGATTTGGGAAGTAATGAATCTCCTTCCCTATGAGGTTGGCCTTCCATCAGTTATTTCATACTTCCCTTTGAGAATTTATTAGACATGGTAGACAATCTTGCTAGATGAACCTCATCTGCTTAGGTGCGATATCGGTTATATGGCGAGTGGGAAAAGGATGATGAGCGGAATCCTACATTATTAGCTGCAAGACAAACTGCCAAGGTAAAGTAGCATATCTTCTTGATAGGATTCTTATTTCTTGTCAAATTTGGTTCATAAAGGGTTGTTTTGAACCTCTGCTATTTTGTAGCTGGACACAAGGAGGATTTTGAAACGGTTGGCTAAGGAAAATTTGAAGCAGTTAGGTCGGATGGTTGCAAAACTTGCTCATGCTAATCCAATGACTGTACTGCGAACCATTGTTCACCAGGTCTCGTGTTTTTATCATAGATTATTCTCAAGTATTATGCGTTGTCAAAAAACTACATGGGTCCATTACACTTTGGACATTTTTCAGATTGAAGCATACAAGGATATGATTACTCCCGTTGTTGATGCATTCAAGTATTTGACTCAGGTCTGCATCTATTTTACCTTTCCTTGTGATTTTTCTTCCATTGCCTTACCTCTTTCCTTTTTTCCTTGTTGGTAGTCATTAAAGATAATTGATGTACATCTTGTCCCCTTTTCTTGTTTATGGTTCCTTGTTCAACTTGTCAAAACTGGCACTGGAATATGGTACTTCAAATGTGGTGAAAATAGAGAAAACAATAGAGAAGAATAGATTGAAACATCATAGGAGTGGAAAGGAGACAATTTAAAAATAAAAATAAAAGGGTGGAAACTCTGCTAGCCATTTTCTTCCTTATTTTGATTTAATTCATAAATGACCAATTTCTTGACTGGATTAATGTATAGTAGGAATTTTATCATGGATTAATTGGTAGATAACCTTCTGTTATTGTATTATCTTGTCTAATATAACAAAATTTACTATAATGAAATCACAATATGAATCTAAGCGCAAACCAAAATCTTAGCAATTCAAATGAAAATTAATTTGTTTAAAATATAAATTTCTAAATTTGGACTTGTCCAAACATTTCTTTATTCAAGAATTTCAAACTCAAATTGCAATCAATATTCAAGTACTGATCCAAATTAGACTGAAACTGAACTTTGATTGGGATATATTCTTTTGGTTGTTGTGCACTATATAGTATCTTGATTTTTTATTTTAAATCTTTTCTTTCCGTGCAGCTTGAGTATGACATTTTGGAATATGTTGTGATTGAACGACTTGCACAAGGAGGACGAGATAAACTAAAGGATGATGGTCTAAATTTGTCAGATTGGCTTCAATCTTTGGCATCATTTTGGGGACACCTGTATGTATAGTTATCTCTTTGCAAAAGTCTGCAGTTTTTTATGCAGTTATGTTCCACCAAGATATGTTACATTTCTTGTTTTCGTGTTAGAGGTATATTGTCCAAATTATTGCAACATGAGTCTGATTTCTTGTGGTCTGAGCCATTTGTGTTGCTGTTTTATCCTCATGGTTTTTAGTGACTTTTTTTTGAAGGGGATTACTAGTTCATAACTGTACGAACTCTTTCCTTGCCTGCATTTTTATGTCCCTTTTGGTCTTTTTGTTGCTGAATTTGTTAGAACATCTGAAGTACGGGTTACAATCTGTATGGAATGTAGATATGTGTTGGGTTGAGATGCTTTACTTCAGTTTCCGGGTTGCAGATTAAGCTGGGAAAAGCAAGGTGACTGGAGCTGGTAGTTGGTGGACATCAGCGATTTTGACTCCCTTATCTTTGATGTCTGATAAGTTTCATCATTGTGACTTGCCAGTTAGGCAGGCATTACAAACAGAGCCACATAGACTGTAACTGAGGTTTAACATTGAAGACCATTAATTGTAAAAAGATGATATTGTTAAACTGTGAGGTTTTCCATAAGTATCTTCTCCAGTTTCAGCCATGCAATTGAAATGCAATAAAATGAGAAAGGCACTCCTTAGAGAATTCAAATGTGATACAGGACCATGAACCATGAATTCTGTTAAGGGAAAGACTTTGTCTCTGAAATATACTGGTATAGTGGTTCGTATTCAATCCCATATTTTGGTGATGTTTTGCAAAGCTGTTAAGTGAATGGAAGATGTTGGTGATTAGAATGCAAAGGACGTGATCGTTAGCAATTTGGAGCTTGTATTACTGATTAATTGAAAGTTCATGATGAGTTATTTTGGTGATATAGATAAGGCTTGTTTGGCGAGAGATGTTGGTCTTCTACTGTTTACAATGTGCAAATTTCCATCTGTTCTGCTGGCACCTAGATGATTAGAAATGGGACTCTGTTTTAACGTCCTGGTTTTGTGAACAGCCTAGACATAGGTTGGGCTAAACATAGAAATCAGCTGTTTCTTTGGGTTATTAATTCTAGTGCCTCCCTCATTTGTGTTGTTCGTTCTAGTTATTGGTTGGACATGTCCTGTCAGTAGCTGCTGGAATCTTTCAGGGAACATATACTGGGTCAAATTTGATTTTTATTGGAAATTGCAGCACTATTTAGGCTGCAAAAGAGGGTTATTCTTTCGGGAGAGATGTTGATGTGCTTACCAAATATATAAGTGATCAACGGAGCAAGCAGAACTTTGGTTCTAGCTGCCTTAACTGTTGTTTTGGTGGTGGTTCTTTGGTAGTTCATGAATCTTGGGTCCTCATAGTTGTCCAATGCTTAGCACAGCTGTGTTCTCCTGCCATTCGTAAAGGAAATGTAATGAAGTTCTTCGCCTAACATGTGAGATGGAAGAGTTTTGCAACTCTTTTGAAGTAAAATTCAAGTTCTGTGGAGGTCAACAATCAGAATTTTGAGGGGCGCATTTTAATTGTTAAGGTCTGTCTATCTGAGCTCGCAATGTTGTCAGGGCCGGTCAGTTACAATAATTAGGCTAGTTCTTAATGGAGCTCTGAAAATTTCCCTTGCTATACTATTGCTCTCTTGACCTGTATGTTAACATTTGCTTTGTTTGTGAGTATTCTGGTCATGTCAGCTTCTGTCTTGCACATATTTTTACCACCTGTCTTTCTTCCCCTCCCTTTTTCTCATTTACTCTCGCTTTCTCAAGGGTGGCTGATTCTTATTGTAGTTCAGTAGATGTATTCATGGTAGCTTGTAGACTAATGATCAGCCAGTTGTCTGAGTTTACCTAAATGGTTATGAAATTCTGCTCCTAAGGTGGTCTGTTTGGGTGCTATGGTTTCATTTATGAATATGGGATCTGACAGCTTTTTAGGTTTGTGTTTTTTCTTTCTTTTCCTTAATTTAAGAGGTGGTGGAATTAAATTTTGACCACAATTTGAGGCCTGAATGGAAAGAATATGATGATAAGCTGGTGACCGACTATTAACATATTATATGGCATCTATCATTTTTGAGTTTTGAACAAGTCCTCTGGCACGATTAGATTCTTTCTTATTAACAAGATTAGGATATCAAGCTGGTAGATTAGTAGGTGTCTCACCTACTCTGTCTGCATTTTTTTTTCAACCTGATAGTATTTAAGTTTACATACAGCTTTGCATGGTAATATTTTCCAAATTTCTGAGGGTTTTAATTCAAATTTAATGCAATTTGTTCCTTTTTCTACTGATAGTTTTATAGGCATCTGCATGCATCCATGCACACACACAAAATTTGGAAATGGAATAGCACATGCACAAAGTTTCTGTGGATAACTTGAATTAGAGTGATGCTTTTTTTTTCTCGTCATTTATACAAAACTCTGAATTTGCCTCTTTGCACGTCAGTCAGCTCCAAAGGCCAACCTTTAGCTTATTATTCAGTTGTCATGAAACCTTAGACTTTATTCATAAAGCTGTTTTGTTCGTTGGATTTTAGAGTGTTACCTTTAAAATTCATGAGATTTTATGGAAAATAAGTAATGAAACCCTTGCTCTTTTATACTTTCTGCTTGTTGTTTCATGCGGATCTTTTTTACTGTTCTATTTTTTCATTTAACAATGACTTTGATTATATGATTTTAAATTTGATATATTTCATTATTACTTGAAATTTTACGAGATCAATTTTCTATTTGTAGGTGTAAGAAATACCCATCAATGGAACTGAGAGGTCTCTTCCAGTACCTCGTTAATCAGTTAAAAAAGGGCCAAGGAATCGAACTTGTTCTCCTGCAGGTACATAAAGATTTAGAGCTCAAGGGTTTTTCATCATTAAGCCTGAAGATTAAAGTTGCTAACTGGAAGTTTTATGATTGGGTCAGGAGCTTATTCAACAAATGGCAAATGTACAATTCACAGAAAATCTGACCGAGGAGCAGTTGGATGCCATGGCTGGAAGTGAGACTCTTCGATATCAAGCCACTTCATTTGGTGTAACTCGAAATAATAAGGCAATTACGTAAACTTTGATATTGGGCTAGTTTGTTACACAAATAATGATGTATTACCTTGTTCTCTATTATTGTTGAATTATTGACCACTTAGATGATATCAGTAAATACAAGTCTGTTCTTTTATGGAAGAAACATAATCGACATCTATCTTCAATGTGTCAGCATGTGCAAATGCTGTACTCCTGGTACAGCATATTGGTTTCTAATGATTGTAAATTGTTTATGCAGGCATTGATCAAATCCACCAATAGGCTCAGAGATTCGTTGCTTCCAAAGGATGAACCTAAGTTGGCTATTCCACTTTTGTTGCTTATAGCGCAACATCGTTCTTTGTAAGTTGCACAACTTTTCTTTAGATAGTTGATACTATAATGGTTAATTGAATAGATACTCTTGGGTGGTGGTGGTTGGTTATGCAGGGCTTCTGGTGTATCCATGCATGCATGTTATACACTATTCTCTGTGATGCAATTTGTAAATATATCTTGCACGTGTTATTTCATTTATATCCCCCATTTCTGGTTTATTATTAAGAATTTGAGGTTTTTACTGGATAGTGAGAAGTTCCAAAATTTCAAGATTTGTTTGAAACATTTGTAAATTGTTTCTGTATGCATGTCTGCTGACTTTCATTTGGCAGAACGAAAATGTTCCATGTAAACATGGTCTTCTTTCCTCTTTTCCCTTTGCGTTTCTATTGTTTTCCCTTTGTCTTTGCTCCACCTCTCCTTTAATTCCCTTTTCTTTCCTTAATTTCTTCTCTTAGTTTTTTATTTTTCATTTTGTTCACCTTTTAAGCTTCGTCTTCCTTCTTCTGTACAGTTCTATATTATTTTGCCTCTTCCGTTCCTGGTTTCTCTTATTTCCTCCCTTTTTTTCATTTTGCCCCTTTGCCTTTCACCCGTCCCTTCCATGGACCTCTTGTTCTATATCTTCTCATGGTGTATGAGCATCATTTGTGTCTTATCCACTTCAGGCATGTCGTGTGTTCTCTTATTTCTTTTCCATCTTTTTGCTTCCATCTCTTGAATGGTACCTCTTTTTCTTTTTTCATAACCTCCTTGCTTTCCCTTGCGAAAACTCCTTGATGTCTTCCATACTTAAGGGAGCAATTGACTTCTGGTTTTACTTAATTCTGTTTTATTTTCCTTTTCCTCTTTCTTTTGTGGCCAATTGACTCCCTGTTCTCTGTTGGCAGTGTTGGTAATAGTGAAAGAAGTCTCTTTTATTTTCTTTTCCTTCCTCCTTTACCTTCTTCATTGTGCTGTGTTGGACAAGAGAGTGGGAAGAAGACGAGGGATTGTAGTTAAGTAGTTGTTATTATTGTAGGACAGAAAGACCTATCCCAAGGTATCACGTTGCTCTATAAAGCTTTGTGCCAGCTTGTTCTTTTACACATTCTTGTTTTCCGTAATGTTCATAGATCTATGATACATGGTTATCTCAACAACATGATCAAGAAAGAATGCTTATAAGGTTAATTCTGAACCCAAAAAAAAGAACAATAAGGTTAATAGTATTGCATTTTCTCTCTAGTCTGTTTACACTGATGTTTATAACACTTCTGCAAATGCAGTTCTTGATGACTAATTATGTAGTTAGATTCCAATCCTGCCTAAATAAATTTCAAAGGAAAGTATCTATATGACTCCTGGAATCAGTTGTTTAACCTCATTTCTTTTATCATCTTCAGGGTTGTCATAAATGCAGATGCTCCTTACATTAAGATGGTCAGTGAGCAGTTTGACAGATGCCATGGGACTCTTCTTCAGTATGTAGAATTCCTATGTAGTGCAGTGACACCAGCTGCTGCTTATGCACAATTGATTCCCTCACTTGATGATCTTGTTCATATGTACCACCTTGATCCTGAGGTATGTTTAGTTCCCTCTGAATCCATTTGTGTTCTCCACTCTTGCTGCACCACTTTAGAGATCTGGGAATCCGCAACATGGTTAGAAAGAACAATGTACAAAATATTTTGTGAGGTCATTTTTCTTGTTGCAGGTTGCATTTTTGATATATCGTCCTGTGATGAGGCTCTTCAAGTGTCAAGGCAGTCATGATGTTTTCTGGCCTTTAGATGCCAATGGAACTGCAGATATTACTGTGGCATGCTCAGAGTCTGAAAGTAAGGATGATTCTAGCCGAGTGATACTGGACTTGGGTCCTCCTCGGAAGCCCACAATGTAATAGTATTATTTCCCTTCCTCTGTACATGCACATTTTTATGTTTATGAATAAAACAGCTCAACAGACAGAGTTCCCAAATTGTTTTTTAATTTTATTCTTCTCTATCTGATTGCTTTCCAAAACTGTTATTGTGCAGGTGGTCTGAACTTCTTGACACTGTTAAAACCATGTTGCCTTCTAAAGCCTGGAATAGTCTCTCTCCTGACCTCTATGCCACTTTTTGGGGGCTTACACTGTATGATCTTTATGTTCCTAGAAATGTTTATGAGTCTGAAATTGCAAAGCAGCATGCTGCTCTTAAGGCTCTTGAAGAGCTTCCCGATAATTCTAGTTCAGCAATTAACAAAAGGAAAAAAGACAAGGAAAGAATTCAAGAAGCCTTAGATCGTCTAACTAGTGAACTTCATAAGCATGAGGAAAATGTTGCATCTGTCCGTAGGCGACTTACTCGTGAAAAGGACAGGTGGTTGAGTTCCTGTCCTGATACTCTTAAGATTAACATGGAGTTCCTCCAGCGTTGTATATTTCCTCGATGTACCTTCAGCATGCCAGATGCGGTCTATTGTGCAATGTTTGTCCATACTCTCCATTCTCTGGGCACACCTTTTTTCAACACAGTGAATCATATTGATGTTCTGATATGCAAAACCTTGCAACCCATGATATGCTGTTGCACCGAGTATGAAGCAGGAAGACTAGGGAGGTTTCTGTATGAAACACTAAAGATTGCATACTACTGGAAGGTAGGAACATATTCTCCATTAAGCTCTTTCTCATATTATAATGTTAACTGAAACATTTCGTTTTATTTGAATGGTTTTTGTGGACCACTGCTTCCTTTGCAGAGTGACGAATCCATCTATGAGCGGGAGTGTGGAAATATGCCAGGCTTTGCTGTGTATTATAGATATCCAAATAGCCAGCGTGTTACATATGGACAGTTCATAAAGGTAAGTTATTATGTATTTTGGTTCCCTAAGATGTCCTTTTGGTTGATAGTGTTGTAATCTTCTTAGTGCCTGAGGTTCATTTGGGGAAACATTTAGTAGGTGGGTGTCCATTTCATGTCCTCTCTAATTCTATAGAAGTACATGAAATAAATTCATGTCTTGAGAATATTTCTATTAGTATCTTCTAGGGATAAAACAGATGTACCAAATTGTTGTAATCTTCTTTGTGCCTCAGGTTCATTTTGAGGAAACATTTAGTAGGTAGGTGTGCATTTCAATTCGCAGCTGCTGGCTTCAAATTGGTCTAAACTTTGTCATAAGAATTTGCATGCTTACATTGTTTGACTGACACTTGACCTTGTTAAAACTGATGACCTGTTGGATTGATCACTTAACCAGTTTTGCCCTGAATGCTTGTATTGAGTGTGTACATGTGGGGGTTTTATGTGCACTCTAATTCTATAAAAGAACATGAAAACATTTTTTGTGCACTCTAATTCTATAGAAGAACATGAAGTTAACTTTCTCATAACTTAAGAATATTTCTATTGGTATCTTCTAAGGATCCTGTCTTTTGGTTTTTTGTATTGCATTTTACTGAGTAACATTAATGATTCATGTGACACTTGCTCATTGAACAAACTTTAAACATAATTCTTTTATCCTGTCTTATTTTGGTATTTTACTATTCAGAATACTCCAAAAAGTTTTGTTATTACTCAATGGAGTGATTTCGCAAACATTAGACATCTACATAGGAACCTCTACTACTAGCTGTTTTCTGAAATGCAATGCTTCTGTTTTACATTTCTAAGCTTATCTTGAGTTTTGATATTAATTCTTTTCTGTGATTGAGTCAGAATTTTTAATTCTTTTTTTCTTTTGAAAGGTACATTGGAAATGGAGCCAAAGAATCACAAGGTTATTGATCCAATGTTTGGAATCAACCGAGTACATGGAGATTCGTAATGCTTTAATAATGCTGACAAAAATTTCTAGTGTTTTCCCTGTTACCAGAAAGAGTGGGATTAATCTAGAAAAAAGGGTAGGAAATGTGTAGAACTTTCAATGGCTAATTGGATTTGTTGTTTAGATCTATTTATATGGTCCTTTATTTAACCTCTTGGTTGCAGGTTGCGAAAATTAAAAATGATGAAAGAGAGGATCTCAAGGTGTTGGCAACAGGTGTTGCTGCTGCTTTGGCTGCTAGAAAGGTAAATTGCTTTGTCAGTTTTCTGCCTAGGAAGCACTGATGCAAGCATAAGATGATATGGGCACCATGATATAGAGAAAAGCTCTGTTCAAATGACTTGTATTTATGTGTATAAAGCTTAAACAGTTTGGCAAAAAAGTACTAAGGTTTGATTTGTGGCTGTTGCTTTTGTTGATTGATTTTTGCCATTAAATGTAAAAGGTGAAAAGCAAAATTATTTAAAATGTAGCTAATAGCTAAAGTGGAGCATTGCATGAAAGTAAATTTGTAATCTAAAGAAGTTGAAACTTTTTATGTTTTTGGTTATTCAAAACTATTATTTGCTTTTTGTAGCAAAATGCTCAAATACTTTTGCCAGTTTCTATTTTGTAATTGAGAAAAATGGAGGAAAATGCAGTAAGGCAAACTAATGTGTTTCTGTTTGCTTGTGGTATCCATTCAATGCAGGAACATGTCAAATATTTTATTTCTTGTCAGAGACAACAATAATGTCCATTTTGGCTATCTAGTGCATTTAGGGCTTGTTGGATACAGATAGAATACTTCTTTGATCCGTGCTTATTCTTATTCATATTTAAAACATGATGTCTATTCTTCCTGTTTATTCATGTGTGTACCTGTGTTGGCCATTTTCATACCCTGCAGTCTTCATGGGTTACTGATGAGGAATTTGGAATGGGATATCTTGAGCTGAAGCCTGTACCACCAATTGCTTCAAAATCTGTTGCTGGTAACACAGTTGCTGCACAAAATGGTTCATCAGTTAATATTTCCCAGAATGAGGCTGCTGGTGGCAGGGCAGTTGCCCTTGGAACCCAACAGTCGGATGTGAATTTGGTCAAGGACCAGGTTTCAAGAACAAAACCTGATGGGCGATTGGAAAGAGCAGAAAATGCCCCTCTTGGTAAATCTGATTTGAAAACAAAAGGTGGTACATCAGCCAATGGCTCTGATGCTGCGTTATCTGTTACATTAGCTGCTTCACAAGCTGGAACAGCAAAATCACATGAAAATCAGAAACAGCCAGATGATTCTTCTAATAAATTAGATAAGCATGCAGCTAAAACTCCTGCGAAAAACTCTTCTGAATTCGAGGTATCTAATGTTCCCTTCTGGATATTTTGGGTTTTTTATTTTAGTAATTTTATTTGGTGTTTCACATTTCACAACTTTTCTTCTTCATCAGTTAAAGGCCTCTTCCAAACGCTCTGTCCCTGTTGGATCTCTAGCAAAGACACAGAAGCAAGATCCTGGAAAAGATGATGGCAAGTTGGGGAAAGCTGTTGGAAGAACTTCTGCAATCTCTGTCAATGACAGAGATGTTCCCTCTCATACAGAGGGTAGACAAGGTGGGACTACAAATGTTTCTTCAGCTATCACTTCCAATGGTAAAACTGTTTCTGCTCCACTTTAGTTCATTAGAATAGATATCCTTGGTTGAGTCAAACGTAGATAATGTAGATTTTTAGCCTTCTGATATGAGGTTTTATGCAGGGAAAGATGATAGCTGTGAAGCACCAGATGCATCAAGGCCATCTTCTCGAATTGTTCATTCTCCCAAGCATGATAGTTCTGCTACTGCTTCTAAGTCCAGTGATAAGCTGCAAAAGAGAACTAGTCCTGTGGAAGAGACTGACAGATTAAGTAAGCGCCGTAAAGGGGATGTTGAAGTGAAAGATCTGGATGGTGAAGTTCGAGTATCTGACAGGGAGAGGTCCACTGACCCTCGATCAGCAGATTTTGATAAGACTGGGACTGATGAAGTAACAAGCTACAGGACTGGGGATAAGCCTTTGGATAGATCAAAAGATAAGGGAAGTGAGAGACATGATAGGGATTACAGAGATAGATTGGAGCGCTCTGAAAAGTCCCGGGCAGATGATATTTTGACTGAGAAGTCAAGAGATAGATCAATAGAGAGACACGGAAGAGAGCGTTCTGTTGAGAGAAGCATTGATAGGAATTTGGATAGACTTGGTGATAAAGCTAAGGATGAACGCAGCAAAGACGAAAGAAGTAAAGTACGATATGCTGATACATCCGTAGAAAAGTCTCATGCTGATGACCGGTTTCATGGACAAAGCTTGCCGCCACCACCACCTTTACCTCCTCATATTGTCCCACAATCTGTTAATGCTACTGGTAGAAGGGATGATGATCCTGACAGAAGGTTTGGTGGTACAAGACACACTCAAAGACTCTCTCCAAGACATGAAGAGAAGGAGCGGAGACGGTCAGAAGAAAATTTGTTGGTTTCCCAGGATGATGGAAAGCGCAGAAGAGAGGATGACTTTCGAGAGAGAAAGCGAGAGGAAAGAGAGGGATTGTCATTGAAGGTATTGAGCTGGTCTATTACTTTTATTGTTACTTTTTTGTTTGTTTGTTTTTATGTGGTTATCCTACATCTATTATGTTTTACTTGTGGTCTTATATTCAAGCTGAGTCTCTCTACCTATTACTAATGGGTTTTAGGTTGGATGCTTAATATGCATGTCTTCCATTCTTTCTGCACAATCCCATGTGAGGTTGTCCACATGTGATCCTTGTTGGAGCTTACATGTGATGGGGAGTGTTAAGTAGCGTGATCCCATATCCTGTTAAGTCTTAGGTTTTCTGTGGTCTTGTATTAGGTTGAGCCTCTAGATTACCAATTGGTGTTTGGCTGGATGCTTAACAATAATCATCAACCAATAACTAGGCATAGTTTGGTGTTCAAATGTCATATGAGCTATGATACTTGTTTGCATTCTTGGAGTATTTCTAAGATTTTGCTTGTAAATCTGGATCTTGTGGTGGTTTATTATTTGAATGCAGTTGATATCAATGTGATATCCGACAATCTGGGTCATGAAGGTAAATTGTTTATGATGGGCCCTGGAGGAATGGCTGTAATTCCCTACTACTGTTTCATCAGATTTTGCTTGCCAATTTGGATTGAATCTTTGGTCTTTTATATTTGGATAGTGTATGCACTTGTGACCAGACATTCACTTTAATAGGTCATGGAGGTTGCCTGTAATTCCCTATTATTTCATGAAATTTTGTTTGCCAACCTGGATCTATGCTTGTTTTATATTTTGATAGCATATGCATTAGTGACTAATTCGCTATAATGTTTGGATCTTCAATGACAATCAGAAATGGTACATTACTACATGTAGCTAAGCCAAGATTTAATGGGGCTTGGAGTGTTCCTTCGGAATGCCAGGTCTATAATGATGCCATACTAGATGTAGCTGTGTATTCTTGAGAATGATACATTACTGTATGTGCCCTTACATTGGGAGGTTGATGGGGTATTTCTTTTATTTCTCTTAAAACTTGATAACATATAGGATTATGTATCATAACTGCCTTTGTAAATTTTGGCAACTGTTAAGCTAGAAAAGAAACAAAACTGCTCTTCTAATTTGCTTATTGGGTGAAAATCAAGGCTTTGATATCTTATAGGTAGCTTATATTTTTGGGCAAAAGTTTTTGCTTACTTTGGCAAGTGGCTCTATGTAGGTGGAAGAGAGGGAAAGAGACAGAGAGAGGGACAGAGAGAAAGCAAATGTTGTGAAAGAGGATGATGTTGATGCTACTGGTGCCAAAAGGCGGAAACTCAAGAGAGAGCATTTGCCATCAGAGCCCGGGGAATATTCTCCAGTTGCCCCTCCTCCCCCACCCCTCTCCATTGGTATGTCACAATCATATGATGGAAGAGAGAGAGACCGAAAGGGTACCATGATGCAGCGTGGGGGTTACTTGGAGGAACCAGGGATGAGGATTCATGGGAAAGAGGCAACCGGCAAGATGGCTCGTCGAGAACCAGACCCGTATCCTTAACGTGAGCTAAATTATTTGTGTATTTGTTTGAGCATAAATGCATATGTTGTCCTGTGAAAGTTGACAAATTCGTGTGTTATCCGAGCTGCATGTTCATGCAAAGAATAAATGTGAATGAGCCTAGTAAATTTTGGCCTTCACATAAAATGTTGCCCTATTGCAAATAGAAAAGAAGCTATTTCCTTAATGAAAGTTTAGATTGTATGATCGGGAATGGGACGATGAGAAAAGACAGAGACCTGAGCAGAAGCGGAGGCATCGGAAGTAAGATAGGAGGAAAGGTTGTTTAATGCATAAAAAGGTGGTTTTTTTCTTCTTCTTCTTCTTCTTTCTTTTTTTTTTTTTTTTTTTTTTTTTTTTTTTTTCTTCATTTACAGACGGTTGATGTTTGGTGCTGCAAATTTGGCTGTGGTTCCTTATGGCTCCTTGTCTATGGTTGCCTACAAATTTTCAGATTTCTGTTTAGAATTTATGGGGCGCTTTCTCTAGCAAGAAGGTTTCATGAATGAAAAGGGACTGCTAATTTATACAATTCTTGTAGTAGAGATATTGTAAATTCTTCAGCAGTCTGTACTGTAACTGTGTAACTATAGTATGCTTTTAACAATTTTGTTGTATTTTTTTTTTTTTTTTTTTTTTTTGGTTATCATTTCCTTAGAAAATGTAAAAGCTGCTTATTTTTCTGCAAGCGTCAAATTAATTACTAATCCTTAGATATTAAATAGAATTCACCAATGTCAAAAGCTTTGTTCAAGTAAAGCATGGCAAACTGAGCTGTGATTGCAATTAAACTAGAAAATTCCATCCATACAAGTCTCTAATATTCTGTTACTAATAATAAGTGTTTATTTATATATCAATGTTAGGTTGTACTTAATATGAGCATTTTAGCGTTAATTAGTTCAATTTGACCTTCATTATTATATATGTAATAAAAATTATTTTTTAAAGCAATAAACGGATTTTCCAGAGTCAATTGGCTGAGTAAATTGCGCATTAAACGAATAATGTTCAATGAACAGATTTGCAGTGCATATTACTTTCCATGAGATTTCCAGCTTTCAACTTTCTTTATGCCTCTGCCTACCCAAGAGATACTTGTATCATAGAGTTTTTTAGTTTATCTCACGATTCTAATTCTTATACTATTAAAAAGTAGGCTAATAACGACGGTGTTAAATAATTGAACTCTAGGATAAAGAGCATTTAGTTTCTATTAAAATAAATGTGGCAGTTTAATTCTTATTGTATTCAAAAATTGAGAAAATAAAAATAATTAAAACAAGATAAATGCAGTTGTGCGGTATGTAAATATGGAATTGATTGAACCTAAAAAGGTAGAAATTTAAAAAAAATATATGTTTAATATTCAATAAAAGTTATAAAATATTCAAAATATTAAAAAAATTAAAAGCTGATTTCAAATATTTGAAATTTTCTAAAAGAATTTCTTTAAAAAAATCTTCTAAATTCTTTAAACAAAGTTCAAATTTTGAAATATTATTAAAGATTTGTATTTATATATATATGATCTTAGAATGTTATATAATGGTTTTATCAAAAAAAAAAAAAAATGTTTTGAACTCAGCCAATTACATATGGACACGAATAGATATTTTTCACAATTGTATTTATCTTTTGTTATTTCACTATAAAATTTTATAAATATAAATAGTTAACACCGTATGGGGACAAATAGTGTCATTTAATTCTTTTTGGCACATATTGAACCATTTAATTTAAAAAGCACTAATCTGCTTTTGACTTAATTATGTATTAATAAAAATAAGTAATGTTATAATTAATAGTTTTTTTTTTTTACTCATAGTATAATGATTAAATTGTTTTGTTTATTTTTTTGTTTTAAAGACTTCAGAGACTATACTACAAGAATGTGTTGGGAATTTATTTCCATTAAAGTAAATGTCGGGAGTATTTCTTATTAGTGTAGGTCAAAATTAATAGATTTTTAAATGTAAGATAATTTTTTAAAAGGTCCTCTCATCCTGTTTTTTTTTCCCCCTCTTCAAGTTGACATTCTTTTTCCCTTTTCTCCGTTAGTTTTTTTTTTTTTTTTTTTTTATGTATTGTTGTTAACAGGATTTATTATTTATTTGTGTCAAATTATAGAATAAAATTTTGAAAGTTAAAATATATTCTAAATCCTTATACAGTTTATATATTTAAAATTTAGTTTTTTTTTTATTTTAAAAAAATATAATCCCTCTACTTTTCAAATTTAAAAATCCAAATCTAGTCGTTACTATCATTAAAATTCTTCTATTAAATTCACTAGTTTGACATTTTGAGATTAAAAAATATAAATTTATTTGACAATCATGTAACAACGAAAGTAATGCTGAAAATGTTGATATGGATTAAAAAACACCAATTTTAACTTGTAGTTAATGGCGTTAATTATGTTTTTTTACTAGAATAAGAATAGCATTAAGCAATTACATAATAAAATCAACTAAGGCAACATAAAACATTGCAATCAATCAAAATCAGATCTCTCACTAAAGGTGGTGGCTCCTCAATCAATTGTAGTTTCATGAAACTTGTAGCAATACATTTAGCCAAGTGATCAGCAACCTTATTATAAGTTCTTGGAATATGACGAATACGAACCTTCCAATTCCGATTCAGCAACCGATAAATTAGGCAAAGTTTTGTCAGATTACTATCAGCAGCTCCACTAACCAAGATCGTCTCCACGAGTAAGGCATTGTCACATTCCTATTCTAACCGTCTAAATCCCTTATCCCATGCCAAATTTAAACCCTTAAGTATCGCCCTTGCTTCAACCTTGAAGATTATATCCTCCCAAGTCTCATTAAGAATCAACATAACCAGGATCCATTCATATCTCTGAAAACTCCTTCAATAGAAGCAAAAGATCTAGATGGTGAAACTGCACCATCCATATTGAGCTTAATCCAGCCTAACTCCAGAACAGACCAATGTGAATCTGTCACCTGAGGATTATTATTACCATCGGTAGAAACTGTCCTCAAATAGTTCCTCATCCAACTTATGTTTGTATCCACTATCACCTAAACACTATTATGGCTATTAGGGAAAACATACTTGTTCCGGTTCTTCCATAATAACTAACAGATAACAGGAAAAAGAGTCTGCCAACCGACTTCATTACTCCCATAGTTCGTCAAATTTTTCAGATTCCACATAAGCCAGTCTCCCAACAACAAGGAAAAGAAACTCACCTGATTTTGGATTGGCACTAAAGATAACCAAACCGCCTTTGAGAAGGAACAATCTCGAACTGCATGAACCCTAGACTCATGACCAATGCCGCATCTCGGGCAAAGTCCACCAGTCTATGAAGCATCGACATGGGGAAAATGCCCCCGTACCAGTGTCGTACCGGTGTGACACGCCGCCGACACAGTCGGATACGTACCGGACACACCTCGACGCGTGTCAAAAAAGGGACACTGTCGAACTTTTTTTTTTTTTGCCTGAATCAGAAACGGAAAAAAACCCATATACAAAAATAGGACTTTAGAAAACAAATAAAAAGAAGAACCTCAACATTTAATCGTGATAATTTATGGGATTTTTGACATATTTGATTCGCTTATATGAAGTGAAGATGATGATACTGAAAGTTTTGTAGATGAATGTTTTGCAAAGAAGAAATACAGAGGCAAAGGTAAAAGTAGTAAATGAGGAGGGAAAATGGGGAAGAAAATAAAGGGTATATGAGTGCATGGCTGCCTGCGTAAAAAAAAAAAAAAAAGGTACTTAATGTATTATATAGTTATAATGGGGGTAAGAAAGTAAAAAATAAATTATAATAAAAATAGTAAAAATATCAATATTTTCATTTACATTGAGTATTTTAACATAAAAAAATATCTATAAAAAAATAAAAATATTTTTTATTGTCATATTCTACCGTATTCGTGTCCCTAATTTTTAAAAATTACTGTGTTACCATATCCGTATCGTGTCATACCCGTATTGCGTGTCCATTTCCGTGTCCATGCTTCATAGCCATCAGTAGTCATATGCCTCCTAACACGTTGCTCATTTGTCATTAATCTATTTTGCCACAAAAGCCAAAGAAAAACCCTTACTCGTTGGGGTACCTTGGCTTTCCAAACTAACTTCCAAACGTTAGAATTATCATTTAGATCAGCAAAGTGAAAATTTTTACACGTTTCTACAGTCGAAAATGCATCTTTTGTCGCCCATTTCCATGAAAGTCGGTCTGGACCTGCATCAGAGGATGTAGGCACCACAGTTGCTATCTGAGCAAGAATATTTTTTCAGAATATAACTCCTCAGTCGAGACCTATCCCAACCACCAGTAACATCCATTACATCGCACACATGTAGAGTATAATCTGGTTGAAATAGACCTGTATAGAAACACCTAAGAGGCCCAATTTTTCGAAGCCAAGTATCATTCCAGAAGTTTATCGTACGACCGTCACTAATTGACCAATATACATTCCCAACAACATTAGCCCAAACCTTCATCAAAAACTTCCAAGCATAAGAGCAATTACTTCTGACAATAGAGTTCAGCAACACTCCATTGATATTGTACTTCTTTCACATAACTTGTACCCACAAAGCCTCAGTGTTTGTTCCCAACTTAAAACCTAGCTTTAACATATAAATTTTATTCTGATCAGCTAAGTTTCGCAAGCCGAGACCCCCAGCTTCTAAAGGACTACAACAATCTTCTCATGACATAAGTGTCGATTTTCTAGCTTCCATGGAAGATCCCCAAATGATGTTTCGTGCTATCTTCTCGACCTCACTACATCCAAACATTGGAATGTGAACCGTACCCATGAAATAATTAGGAATAGGAAGAAGGACAGACTTTGCTAAGGTTATTCTGCTAGCCAGGGCGAGCTTTTTTGCTTCTCACCCATTCAGTTTCATTACGTACCTTACCACAAAATCAAAAGTATTCCTCCTAACTCTCTGATGGAGTAATGGCATGCCAAGATACAACCCCAGATCATCAACTCGTTCAAACTCCGTTTTATTGCAGATATCACTTGCTAACTCAACCGGTGTATTGGGGAAGAAAAAAAATTTCAGATTTGTTCCTATTAACTTTCTGCCCCGAAAACAGAAAATCCCCAGTACATCATTGACTAAAGTCACTTAATCCTGATCTACTTCACATAAAAGAAAAAGGTCAACTATTGGTGTGAATTTAGAGGTGTACATGGGCCGGGCTACCCGGCCCTATCCGAAGGCCCGTCCGAAAAATGGGAGGATTTGAGTAAAAATATAGGCCCGAAAAATGAGCTTGGGCAAAAAATGAGGCCCATTTAAAAAATGGGCCGGGCCTCGGGCACAATTTTTTTGGCCCGGGCCCAGCCCGAAATATTTTAGTATTATTTTTTATTTTTATTAATAAAATTTTAACTTTAGTATTATTTTTATTTTTTTAGGATTGTTAGTGATGTTGTTTTTCTATTGTTTATGCTATTTTATTAAAGAATGTGAAGGAAAAAAACCAATAAAAATGAAAAGAATAGAAAGAAGACAAAACTTCTTAGAAATTTATTTTGGGTGTAGAAATTTTTAGCTGAAGCAAAGAGCTCCGGTAGGAAAAAAAAAAAAAAAAGCTTCTAATGTTACGTTTGCTGAGCTCTGCAGTGATGTTATGTTTAAAAAAAGGCATCTTAAAAATTTATTTTGGATGTTATGTTTTCTGAGCTCTGCTTTTCTTTCAAATTGTAGTGAAGTTGGTATTTCTGTATCTAAATCTTGGATTTACTTCAAATTCATTTTTATTCTAGTTTGTCATTTTTACCATTCATTTTCTTTGATTTTATTGCTTCTGCTTACAAACAGCCCCAACAAACAACATAGAAGGCTCAAACAGATTATTATTTGTGGCTATTTAAATTTTTTTTTTATTTAATAAAATAAAAAAATAATACGGGCCGGGCTCGAGTTTACCAATTCCATGTCGAGCCGGGCTTGGACAATTTTTTAGGCCCATATTTCGAGTCGGATCAGGCCCGAGCTTACAAAACGGGCCTAGATTTTTAGTTGGGCCCGACCCGGCCCATGTACACCTCTAGGTGTGATAGATTCGGACCCCTCTTAGGTAAACTCAAAGACTTTCATCGCCTCTGTTCAACAGCTTCTTCAATTAGATGGCCCAATACAACACAAAAAGATATGGCGATAATGGGTCACCTTGTCGAATTCCTCATGAAGGCATAAATTCTTCTGTAAGAGTACCATTCCAAAGTGTTTGAAGGGATGATGATAACACTTAAGATTACCCTGATCAATAAAGGTGGTAACCCTGCTTCCAACAAAGTATCCTCCAAGAAGTCCCATCTAATCCGGCCATAGGCCTTTTCCAGGTAATAATTATAAGAGTGTTTATGTTTAAGAATTTTTGGTAATTTTGAATTTAGAAATTTTATATATTTCTTCTCTAGAAATATTATTTTTATTTATTTTTTCTATCATTTCATCATAAAAATAAGAAGTCTTTTTCTTCTCCGATTAAATTTCTTAATTTTATATCATGTTGTTTAGATTTAGAAATTTCTTATAATTGATTATTAGAGCTACTTCCTACGTTAAACATAAATATATATTCTTCATTATCTAAATCAGAATCTGTTTCCGATATTAATTCATATAATATTTTTTCAGAATTTATTTCCTCTTCTAAGCATATTTCTAAGTCTTGTCCTTCAAGAGTTTTAATCATTTTCTTTGCATTTTTTCCCTTTGTTAAGACAATTTGGTGCTATATGACCTTCTTCATCACATATAAAACATTTACATATTTGTTTTTTTAGATTTTGTAGAAGTTTTTTTTCTAACAAATTTTTTCCATTATATTTTTTACTTCCTGGTTTCCATCTAACTAACTTATATCTTCTATTTTTCTTTCTATGTTTTTTCTAAGTATTAGGACGTATTGGTTTACATTCGAATTCCTATTCATTTTCTAAAATTTTTGTACAATGTTTAGCACTTAATTTATTTTTAACTTGTTTAAAGGCTTTAGTTTGTAAATAATGTAAAGTTATTCTTTCTTTTGCAAAATTTATTCTATTTCCTATAGAATCTATATTTTTTATGCTACTCCAACTTTTTTACTGTGTTTTTCTAGATAATTAACATATTTTTGTATACAAATTTCATCCCATGGTGGTAGTAATTTATGAAAATATTGGTTTTTTCAAAATTCTATATTCATTTTAGTTTTTGATATTCATGAAGAAATTTTTTAGAAAATTCTTCTTAATATCTAATATCACATAATTTAATTTTTGACAATATATAACTAAATACACTATCTTGATATTTTTTTATCAAAATAGCCACACAATTATGTTTTTAGAATAAAAGTTAATGCTTTTAAAAGATCTTTGGGAGTTCCTATCTGGTTTATTAACTGCCTTTTTTGTTCTTTTCTTTTATCAGATTCTTCCCATCTTCTTAAAAATTGTAAAACATCACCTTGAAATGTTCCAACAAAATAATTTAAAATTTTTTCTTTTGTCCAAGTATTGTTGTTGTTTACAACAATAGCCATCGATTGTGCCCAATCATCTATAGTTTTTTCATAATCTGATATTGGAATATTAGCCAAGTCTAAATATAATATTTCTTTTTTGCCTTCATCTAGATGCCTTATTGTTTAAGTCATCTCTAAACTTGAATGTGGATCTGTTACCTTCTTGCTTTTATCCTTCTTGGATATTATCTAGATTCATTAACTCTATTTCATCTAGATGTAATGATTCTGGTGACAGTGACAGTCTTGGTGAGTTCCAAAGCTCCCATGTGTTTCTGATTTCATCTATTATTTGTGATGGAAAATCATCGATCTCTGTAACACCCCCTACCCGTATCCGTCGCCAGAATAAGGTACGAGGCATTATCAGAGTTTACAGAACCATTTTTCATTAAACTGAGTCAATTTACTATTCATATTCCCAACGTAATTATAGTGTCCCTCTATTAGGCTCTCGAAGCCCAAAACATACATTAGAAACAATTCGAGACTAAATCGAGATCATAGGGAATTTTTTGCATAATCCTAAATTTTTTTTCTCTATTACAGGGTTCACACGCCCATGTGTTACAGGGACACGCCCGTGTGGTTCAGGCCATGTGACCAACACACCCATGTGACTTACATCGCTCCAGGTCGTGTGGCTTCACACACTCGTGTCCCTAGGCCGTATAACTTTCTGACTTGCAACTCATGAACAAATTGATCTCACATAGCCAAGGCACACGCTCGTGTTGCTAGGTCGTGTGGTTAATTTTTATTTTTGAATTAGGTGCAAGATTCACACGGTCGTATCACACGCCCGTGTATCCAAGCCGTGTATCTCACACAGGCAAGGCACAAGCCCGTGTGTGAGCCCGTGTGCTCGATCCTAGGCATTCTATTTTGCAATGTCTAGATACAAGGGACACACGGCCTTAACACACACCCATGTACTAGACCGTGTGTCACACATGGCCTAGACACACGCCCGTGCGTTTACCCGTGTGGACAAAAACAAGGCTATATCCAAGCCTCATTTCTCACCCAATTGGTCTTTTACTTACATCAACATTTAAATATGTTCAAAATTTAATTTATATGGTTAAATATCTAAATTTATCAACCAACTATTCATATATATATATATAGACATATTCATAAATTTTTATAGCATTCTTAACCATTATCTTCATCCCTATACTTATATCATCTCATCATTTGTTCATTTTAAACCCATATCAAACATGATAAAATCATAATTACATGTACCTCAAAACTTACTAAATCCAAGCCATACCAATGGCTAGTTACAGTTAGATAATTATAAGCCAACATTAACTAATTAACCTATACATGCCATTATAACCATAATTCATTTACCATACATACCAAAATAGGCCGATGGATAGTGTGAGTGATCTCCGTCGAGCTTCCTAACCAACGAGCTTCCAAAAACTCACTCATTTAAATTTAATATAAACATACAAGGTATATTTAATCATCTTGAAGACGAGCCCTAACACATAACCTCATTACACTTGTTAGTCGTACACTTCATATAAATTCTCATTAAATTTCTCATATATATATATATACAATTTCACATTATGTAATCATATAACATATAGCAACCATATCTCTGTATTTTAAATACATTTTCATAACAACTTGTCTTGATTTCATACTATTTTATATTTAAGCTTTACTCATCAAAATATTTGAAATATTATCTTTATGCAAATAGTACACATGAGGTACATAATTCCATAATTATGAATGAACATATTTATCAAACATATTCCATGTTCATATATCATAGTCTCATGTCTCCATATATCAATAACAATCATTTTTTTGTATTTCAGATAAATACTTGTAACCATACATAAGTATGCAATTCGCTATTTCTTCTTGTCAATCACAATTTCAAATGGCAAATTCTTATGAATACGCTCACCAATTTCATAATTCCATGTATTTACCTTTTCCATATTTATACCGTTGAATTCCTCAGAATTTCGATGGATTTCTTGTAGTACACTCATGGTGTACAATCTCATTAACCGTCAATTTGTACACATATATACATAAGTCCTTTTCAGAGAGCACACTCCCGCGAACCTCATTTCTTATAGAAGGATTACCAGCCCAGGCTAAATTCCCTGTAAGAGAGCACACTCCCGCGAACCTCATTTCTTACAGCGGGATTACCAGTCCTGTAACACCCCTTACCCGTATTCGACACCGAAATAGGGTACGAGGCATTACCGGAATTACAAATTTATTTATCAAAAATTTTATATCATTTAACATTTATTTTTGAAACCAATCAAAAATCAAACATATTATCCCTTAAAACATATTTATTTTTCTTATTTCATGACTTACTTGAATTTATTTCTCGTCTCAACATATTTAATTACCTTTTATTTACATATTACGATAATCACATATTGACATGTCATGATAAATATCATTCTCTTGCCGTTTATTCATAAACATATATTAGTTAATTCGTTATATCAATATTTCACGTGCTATCAACTTATATTTCCTTATATCACATATTTAAAGTTACACGAACTTACTCGCTAAATTTGCGAAATACCAAGATTCAAGGGCATTTTGGTAATTTCCCATTTTCATCGATTTTTCAACCGATCTTAATCTAATTAATAATTTCATTCAATTTTGCAATTTTAAATAATAAAATAATCCATTCCATGTAAATTGGTCATCTCCAACATTTATACAAAACTAATCATAAACTTTTACTTTTATTCAATTTAGTCCCCGGGCCTAAAACATTACAAATTAGCCATGCTAGCTGAATATTCATACATATTTTTCCTCCTCCTCCTCTCCATTCCACATCCTTAATGTATATAACATGCTATAAGTAACATTGTAAATAAGTTCATTATTTACTCATAAGTATATTCAAAACTGCCCATTTGAGTCATAGTCACTAAATTATTTATTTCCAGAGCTACAGAACTCCAAATGAAGAACCGTGAATTTTTCCTAAAACTAGACTCACATATATTCTTGCCATAAAATTTTCAGAATTTTTGGTTTAGCCAATTAGTACAGTTTATTCTTTAAAGTCACCCTGTTCTGCTGTCTGGCAGTTCCGACCCTTCTTCACTAAAAATTAATTATCTTTTTATATAGAATTCATATGATGTTATGGTTTATTTCTTATAAAACTAGACTCATTAAGGAATCTAACCATATAAATTATGTTCCCAAATTATTTTTATACAAATTTTAGTGAATTTCTAAAGTAAGAACAGGGGATCACGAAGTTGTTCTAAACCAGTCTTACAAAAATACAAATATCTCAAATTACAGAATTCCTTTGCTTTCTCTGTTTCTTTTATATGAAAATAGACTCAATAAGCTTTAATTCCATATCTCACTTGACTTCTAATTCTATTTATACAATTTTTGGTGATTTTTCAAAGTTAGACAACTGCTGCTGTCTAAAACTGCTTTAGTGTAACATGTTGATTTCTATTTTGTCCCTAATTCCACAATTCATACAATTCAGTCCTTGCTGAATTAACCCCTCAATTGAGTTAATTTTCTCATTTAATACTTTTATCTATCATTTTAAAACTCCTTCATAACCTTTGAAATTAGAATTTTAACACTAGGCCTTAATTTCAGCTATTTCACAATTAGGTCCTAAAACCAATTTCCATCAATTTCACTTGATTAAATCATCATATAACAAAATTAAAGCTTCAATTCAATATTTATTCATCATATTCTTCCAACACTAATCCACATAAACTTTAAAAATTTAGCCATAGAATCAAAAACTAATGAATTAATAAATTGGACCCAATTGTAAAAGTCCAAAACATAGAAATTTCAAGGAGAAAGCAAGAATTAAACTTACATGATGCTTGAGTATAAAAACTAGCTTGAACTCTCTCCCATGGCTATTTTTCAGCTGAAGAAAATAAAGAGAAATGAAGAGAATTCTCCATATATTTCAATTTGATCCCCTTTTTATTTAGCTAATTTTGAAAATTTTCCAATTTTCCCCCTTTTCTCTTTTCTCTTCTCTTCTTCTTTCTTTCCTGCTCTCTGCTTCTTCGTTTGGGTTTCTGTTCTCTATTCTCTTCCCTTTTTTTTTTTTTTTCTTTGTTTGTATATATATAATAATATAATAATATAATAATATAATATTATAATGATATACCTTAAAAATCTCAGATTTTTCTTTGTTATGCCACCTCAACTATACAAAATGGTATAATTTCCATTTTGATCCTTCATAATTTCTTTTAATCTATAATTTAACTTTTACTTTCATTTCAGTTTAGTCCTTTTCATTTAATTTCCTACCCAAACGTTAAAATTTTCTAACGAAAGTTTAATAATAACTTAATGACATTCCATAAATATTTTTGGAAATATTTATGGCTCACTTTATAAATTCGAGGTCTCAATACCTGCTTTTGGCCTAATTTTTCTAATTAATTCTTTCATTCACAAAATTCACTAATTTTAAAATATTTCTAAAATCACACTTAACTTATAATTATCGATTAACAAAATTTTCTAACTTTTAGCCAAATTTAGTGATCTCGAATCACTGTTCCGACACTATTAAAAATTGGGTGTTTACAATTCTTCCTCTAAAAAAATTTCGTCCTCGAAATTTCCTTATTATTTTGATCATGAACTTCGTTATTTCTATAATTCTATAGCTCCTTTGTGCACATATTTATCTGATTTATCATTTATATCCATTCCATATCCTTTCAGTTTGCAATTTATTTTTAATTCAATATTGCGAATATACCTTATAGCTAAAATTACTTACCTTTTATAAGAGGCCCAATAGATTCAATAGAATACTTAAGATATATGAAACAAATATAGAAGTGTATTATTATTTACTATTAATCGATAGCACTTGATGAGAACCAAAGTGTTATTATCGAGAGAATGCGCTAAAGTTCCTTAATGGTATACCACTAATATCTTAGTAGATTTAATCTCATTTACTTGGGAAAATTACATTATACACGCATGTCACTTTTACAATTTTAACATAATGCTTTTACATATCATTTTTTTTTCCAATTTCACTTAAATGTATTCACAAATAAATTTAATTTCACTTCCTCTTCAATATACAATTCAATACTAATATTTATCCATCGCTTAATTCGGTTTCCATTTAATTCATCAATAACGCTTACCTCATACTTCACTTACTATACGCATAATTTAAATTTAACATTTAATATTAAATAGTAAACATCAAGCATGCAACAATATGAGTCATATGTGTTAATTTATACTTTAATTTCATACCTCAACAATAGCATTTCATCAAATAGCATCATATATCATCTATATTATTTTCAATCAATTCATAAACCTTTGGTTCAAGTTTTCAATCTCATATCTCAATTTCAATTTACATTTCAATTCCTAATTCCACTTTTCCATACTTTCAATAGTTTAACCGATCAAATTCAATCGATTTTTCTCATTTCGTTTATTCAACAGATTTCAATAATAATAATTTGATATTTTAACAAATTTATGAACCTTAAGTTCATACTTCAATTCTCACATTTCAATTCGATTCACAATTCAACTCATAATTTCTTTCTCATATTTTCAATAGTTCAATCGATCAAATTTATTTAGTTTTTCTCATTTTAGTTATTCACCCTATTAACAATCCGGACTTTGACAGATATACACGGATTCCAACCCAAACACACCAATGACGGCACATTGTGCCTTAACGAGACACAATATATCGACACACAAAGTGTCGAATCGATAACGATAACAAGAATGTGAGATCGGCATGTAAGTGCTCGATCGATGTTTCGCAAAAAAACTCCACACTCTTCCATATCCTATAGCATGCCAATTATATCCAATCTAGCCCGATAAGTTAATAGGGTATTCAAATCATCATTTCATTTTTTTTTTTTCTATTTCAAATTCACTTTTCCATTTCCTAATCAGTATATAATTCAATGATTCACTTTGTTCTCATTTCACTTTCTTAGCCCAAAGTAGACTTTATAGAACACACCGGATATACGGAACAGATACAGAGGTGCATTATGATGCACAAGTGAACAGAGAGCACCAATGTGCTAATAATCAGAGAGCACCGACGTGCTAATAATCAGAGAGCACTGACGTGCTAATATCGGAGAGCACCAATGTGCTAATATCAGAGAGCACTGACGTGCTAATATCGGAGAGCACCAATGTGCTAATATCAGAGAGCACTGACGTGCTAATATCGGAGAGCACCAATGTGCTAATATCAGAGAGCACTGACGTGCTAATATCGGAGAGCACCAATGTGCTAATATCAGAGAGCACCAATGTGCTAATATCAGAGAGCACTGACGTGCTAATATCGGAGAGCACCAATGTGCTAATATCAGAGAGCACTAACGTGCTAATGTTCCTTAATATCCCAAAGTTTCTAAATTTCGTCTACTTGGGCATTAAAGTGAATCTCATATATTTAAATAATTCACATAAATATTTCAAAAGGATAAATAACAATAATTTAAAATTCTTGTAGTACTTACAACAAAAAGGTTGAAATGATATATGTTATTCTTCCTTCACTCCTTAACCTTCTCTTTTCCTTTTCCTTCAATTCGGTCCTCTCCTTTCTTTCTCAAATTGATTTCATATAAACATATAACATTTATATGTAAAAAGTAATCAAATAAACTTTCTATATTATTTAACAAAATAAGCATGTATAATATATTTTTATTCAATTCGTATTTTTAATTTATTGTCTAATCAAATTTAAAATCACTAATTACTTTTCAATCAATATACATTTCAATTACTCACATATTTTCTTTATTTAATTTAATTTGCCTTCAAATATTCAAATAATTCATAATTCAGATTCATTTAATTTAAATAACTTTCTAATTTCCAGTTCATTCTACTTTCACTTCTTATTTCAACCAGCTTTCACAAGATTGCGATAATTCTTCATAGTTTAATGCAATACACATAACAATATTCAATAACTTCATGATTCAATTCAAGATACACAAAATAATATTCAGATTCCATAATTCATTCAAGATCAATCTCAACTTCATTACTCAATCTTAAATTTATCATTTTACTAAATACTTACCTTAAAATACTTACCACACATAATTAATAAATTACACATAATAATGATAAAGTTTAAATTATAGTGATACAAATATCATCAAAGTCGAACATATCACATTATCTTAAGTTATATATTAATAATGGCATATATTTCTAGACTTCACATATACTACATTTGGTCCGAGAACCGACTAAACCTAAGCTCGATACCACTAAATGTAACACCCTTTACCCGTATTCGACACCAAATAGGGTACGAGGCATTACCGAATTACAAATTTATTTATCAAAAATTTTATATCATTTAACATTTATTTTTGAAACCAATCAAAAATCAAACATATTATCCCTTAAAACATATTTATTTTTCTTATTTCATGACTTACTTGAATTTATTTCTCGTCTCAACATATTTAATTACCTTTTATTTACATATTACGTATAATCACATATTGACATGTCATGATAAATATCATTCTCTTGCCGTTTATTCATAAACATATATTAGTTAATTCGTTATATCAATATTTCACGTGCTATCAACTTATATTTCCTTATATCACATATTTAAAGTTACACGAACTTACTCAGCTAAATTTGCGAAATACCAAGATTCAAGGGCATTTTGGTAATTTCCCATTTTCATCGATTTTTCAACCGATCTTAATCTAATTAATAATTTCATTCAATTTTGCAATTTTAAATAATAAAATAATCCATTCCATGTAAATTGGTCATCTCCAACATTTATACAAAACTAATCATAAACTTTTACTTTTATTCAATTTAGTCCTGGGCCTAAAACATTACAAATTAGCCATGCTAGCTGAATATTCATACATATTTTTCCTCCTCCTCCTCTCCATTCCACATCCTTAATGTATATAACATGCTATAAGTAACATTGTAAATAAGTTCATTATTTACTCATAAGTATATTCAAAACTGCCCATTTGAGTCATAGTCACTAAATTATTTATTTCCAGAGCTACAGAACTCCAAATGAAGAACCGTGAATTTTTCCTAAAACTAGACTCACATATATTCTTGCCATAAAATTTTCAGAATTTTTGGTTTAGCCAATTAGTACAGTTTATTCTTTAAAGTCACCCCTGTTCTGCTGTCTGGCAGTTCCGACCCTTCTTCACTAAAAATTAATTATCTTTTTATATAGAATTCATATGATGTTATGGTTTATTTCTTATAAAACTAGACTCATTAAGGAATCTAACCATATAAATTATGTTCCCAAATTATTTTTATACAAATTTTAGTGAATTTCTAAAGTAAGAACAGGGGATCACGAAGTTGTTCTAAACCAGTCTTACAAAAATACAAATATCTCAAATTACAGAATTCCTTTGCTTTCTCTGTTTCTTTTATATGAAAATAGACTCAATAAGCTTTAATTCCATATCTCACTTGACTTCTAATTCTATTTATACAATTTTTGGTGATTTTTCAAAGTTAGACAACTGCTGCTGTCTAAAACTGCTTTAGTGTAACATGTTGATTTCTATTTTGTCCCTAATTCCACAATTCATACAATTCAGTCCTTGCTGAATTAACCCCTCAATTGAGTTAATTTTCTCATTTAATACTTTTATCTATCATTTTAAAACTCCTTCATAACCTTTGAAATTAGAATTTTAACACTAGGCCTTAATTTCAGCTATTTCACAATTAGGTCCTAAAACCAATTTCCATCAATTTCACTTGATTAAATCATCATATAACAAAATTAAAGCTTCAATTCAATATTTATTCATCATATTCTTCCAACACTAATCCACATAAACTTTAAAAATTTAGCCATAGAATCAAAAACTAATGAATTAATAAATTGGACCCAATTGTAAAAGTCCAAAACATAGAAATTTCAAGGAGAAAGCAAGAATTAAACTTACATGATGCTTGAGTATAAAAACTAGCTTGAACTCTCTCCCATGGCTATTTTTCAGCTGAAGAAAATAAAGAGAAATGAAGAGAATTCTCCATATATTTCAATTTGATCCCCTTTTTATTTAGCTAATTTTGAAAATTTTCCAATTTTCCCCCCTTTTTCTTCTTTCTCTTCTCTTCTTCTTTCTTTCCTGCTCTCTGCTTCTTCGTTTGGGTTTCTGTTCTCTATTCTCTTCCCTTTTTTTTTTTTTTTTGTTTGTATATATATAATAATATAATAATATAATAATATAATATTATAATGATATACCTTAAAAATCTCAGATTTTTCTTTGTTATGTCATTCTCAACTATACAAAATGGTATAATTTCCATTTTGATCCTTCATAATTTCTTTTAATCTATAATTTAACTTTTACTTTCATTTCATTTAGTCCTTTTCATTTAATTTCCTACCCAAACGTTAAAATTTTCTAACGAAAGTTTAATAATAACTTAATGACATTCCATAAATATTTTTGGAAATATTTATGGCTCACTTTATAAATTCGAGGTCTCAATACCTCGTTTTTGGCCTAATTTTTCTAATTAATTCTTTCAGTTCACAAAATTCACTAATTTTAAAATATTTCTAAAATCACACTTAACTTATAATTATCGATTAACAAAATTTTCTAACTTTTCGCCAAATTTAGTGATCTCGAATCACTGTTCCGACACTATTAAAATTGGGCTGTTACAAGTCCAGGCTAAATCCCCTATAACATATGCTCAAAGAGTATTGTCGGGATTACCAGTCCCCCCTGTAATGACAAATACTCTATAGAACTTTGTCTGGATTACCAGTCTAGGCTAAATCCAGACTCACATTTACTTCGGATTACCCGTCCGGGCTAAATCCATTTCACACATATTCTTCGGGAGGGCTTATATCAGGATTACTTGTCCGGGCTAGATCCTTTTCACACATATTCTTTGGGAGGGCTTATATCAGGATCATTCGTCCGGGCTAGATTCTTTTTACCGTCAAATCCTTTTCAGTGATCCATCGAATTCCATTCTATTCAATCAGGATTTATTTCCCTTTTTATTGAATATTATCAACAATTCATCAATAATCATGCATTGAGCATTCAAATCACATTTTCATCACATAAACATACATTTCAAACATTTAAGAATACAATTCAAGTTACACAAACTTACAATTCGATTTTTATACCATAATGATAATCTTAATTTCATAATAAATATTTGAAATAAAACATTATATCATTTCTAATTCAACGTTTATCAATTATAATCGGGCATGTGATCAATTTATACACAAGTCATTCATATATTTTCCTCCTCCTCCTCCTCTCTATTCCATATCCTTAATGTATATATCACGCTTATTAGTAACATTATCTATAATTTCACTATTTACTTATATGTATATTCAAAGCTGTTCATCTGTATCATCGTCATTAAATTATTTTTATCTTAAGCTACAGAACTCCAAATTAAGATCCGCTTGATGTTTTTGAAACTAGATTCATATATCCTGCCACCATAAAAATTTCAAAATTTATAGTTTAGCCAATTAGTACAGTAAAATCTTCAAATTTATCCCTATTCTGTTGTTTGACAGCTTTAACCTTTGCTTACTAAAAATTAATTATCTCTTAACACAGAATTTAGATGATATTCCTGTTTGTTTCTCTTGAAAATAGACTCATTAAAAATTTAAAAATATAAATTTAAGTCCCTAATTATTTTTCTCCAATTTTTGATGATTTTCCAAGGTCAGGACAGGGGAACCCAAAATCATTCTGACCTTATCTCACAAAATTTATTATATCTCATGATTTACAATCCCATTGCTTACACTATTTCTTCTAAGAAAAACTAGACTCTATAAGATTTAATTTCATATTTTGTTCATCCTTTAATTTGATTCCCACAATTTTTGGTGATTTTTTAAAGTTAGACTACTGCTGTTGTCCAAAACGGTTTTAGTGCAAAATGTTGATTACCATTTTTCCCCTAAACTTTTAATACATGACAATTTCGTCCCTAGGCTCGGAAAATGAAATTCTTTCAATTTAATCCTTATTCCAAGCCTAATTATTCTCATACATACCAATCACAGCCCATGAATTCCATGAAATTTTAGAATTTTTTTATAAATTCATCACTTTTCAATTTAACCCCTAAAATATGTTTTCATCTAAAATTCTTTAACAAAACACCTTTAAACATCCATTAACATCTCAATTTCATCATCAAATAACAAAAATCATATGAACTTATCAATAGTAACTTTCAAAATTTATTTATTGGTATTACATATTTATAGGAGACACATCAACCCTATTAAACAACATCGTTCCGATAATGTCAAAGTTAACTTGCAATGATTAAAACCTAAACTTTTCAAATATATTTTTTTTAATAATAGAGGAACTAAAATGTACTTTATGAGACTGAATAAGTAGTTGTAGTAAATTGTAACCCACTTAACTCCATTTGCTCAATAAAATTAAGGGAAAGTATAAGATATAGTAAAATAATAAACAATATTAAAGTTTGGAATAAACAAATACAATACTAAAACTAAATTTTAGAAGAGACAATTCGAGTCTGTGATGTTGCCACGTCAGATGATTCATGGAATATATCAAATGGGCAAAAGGGTCCAACTAATTTTATGTAAGAAAAATTTAAGATGAACAGTGTTTAAAGAAATATATGAAATGGATAAAATATAAATAAATAATATCCAATAAGTATAAAAATATTTCATTATTATATTGACAAGTTATTTTTAAAAAATAACTAATAAACAATTGTGTGAAAATTTCGGAAAAGCTTTGAATTTTAATAAATTAGTAAAGTATTGTTTAAACAGGTAAGATGCCATCATTACCCGATATGCCTTTTCGGCTTTTTTGATTATTTTTTATTTTGTTAACAGTTCAGATTTGACAAATTTCGTAGCATAGAAAGGAACTTAGAGGTGTCCATGGCCAGGCCGGGCTCAACTAAAAAGTTAGGCTAGTTTATTAGGCTCGAGTCGGGCCAGGCTCAAAAAATGGGATAAAAATTTTGTCTAAATTCGGCCCATATAAAAATATTAAAACTCGGGCACAGCCCAGCCCGTCCGTATTAATTTTTATATTATTTTATATAATTTTTAAATATATATAATACATCAAAAATATTAAAAAAATTAAAATAAATATTTTTCAACAAATTGAAAATAAATTTTAAAAAATATGTAGACTTAAATAACACTAAAATAGATGCAACTTAGCAAGCAAATGCCTCTAAAATAATAACAAAATTAACAAATGTCTTTAAAATAATAACAAAATTAATAATAAAATAAGTTTTATATAATATCTAAACAATAACAACAAAATAATAGAAATATAATAGTAAAATGGTAGCAAAATAAGGAGAAAAATAATAAGAAAATAATATTAAAAAAATAGTTTTTTTCTTTAATGAATTCAGGATGGGCCCGGGCCAAAAATGCCTTACCCGAGCCCGACTCATTTTTTTAAACGGGCCTTATTTTTTTATCCAAGCCTATTTTTCGGACCTATATTTTTGCCCAAACCCTCCCACATTTCGAGTGGGCCTTCGAGTCTGGCCGGGCCGCCCGGCCCAAGCACACCTCTAAAAGGAACTCCCTTTTATATATTTATTGTGGTATTTCATAAGTAAATTAAATTTTTTTTATTTTTATTTTGTTTACTCCAATAAATTTGAATTTCATGAAAAATATCTCAGAATCATAAAATTTTAAATGTATAGTAATTTATAATTTAGAATATCATTTTTTTAACAAATATGAATATATAATAATATTATTATGTAAATATTTTTTATATAATATCTAAATTATACATAAACTCTTGTAAATTTAAAATTTCTAAATTATTATAATAACAACTTTAGCAATAATAGAGATACCGATGCAAAAGTCGAAATTGTCCATGTTTCCAACTTTCCTACTATCTTCCGAGGGCAGATGGTGTCATGATTTAGGGTTTTGTTAGAAAAAATTTTGAAAAGGGCTGGCCTAATGGAGAAAATTGAGGCGGAAGAAAAAGTCAGTCCACTAATCTGTTCAAAAAAAAAAAAATCTTTCCTTTTTTTCTTTTCAAATCAAATGATTTCTCAAAACATAATTAATTGAGAAATTATTGCAATCTTAATTTATACTTTTTGATATGCTCCGATTAATTGAATCACCTCTTTTATGTATATCTTCTTCAAATTAGTTGATCCCTATTTGTAGTAATAAATTTATATTAAATGTTGTAATTGAAATTTTATTTATTATTTTCACAAGGAATAAAGTTATTACTACTTTTAAAAGGATTTAATTATTAATTATTTTTTTATTTACAAAAATCATTCATTATTGATATCCCTAAATAAATTAAGATTCAATTTTTCCACAAAGCTCACAAGTCAAGTAAAATAAATTTAATAATTAGCCAAAATTTCAGTAAAAAATTACTAATTTTTGGTGATTGAATCATGATTTACATAAAAACAACTTGATTTAAAAGAAGATTTTAACAAATTAATAGCGGTCTGATCAAGTTTTAACTCACCAATCAGAATGATTTATTGACCTTTCCCGCCTAGGGTAGGTCACTATCCTTTCCTCACCAAACATTTCTGCTGACACTCCTTTTTCTTTTTATTTTTCACTGCACATTCCTTATTATACCACTTTTTCTTCTCTTTTTCCCCCCCAGCTTCCACATTCTGTAGGCTTCTCCTCTCTCACAGTCTCTCATTTTTCTTCTTTTTCTTTTTCCTCAAATTTCTTTTCAATTTGTATTCATTTGAGTATTGATCAGAGAAAATAAGAAAAAAGAACCAAGGAAATTATATATCCAATTCAAAGCAAAGAAATGGTGAGAATTCCGTCTCTTTTTATTTCTCTTTTCTTCCAAATATAATTTTCTAGTGTTGAATGATGGGTATTTTGTTTTTGTTTTTGGTGATTGGTGTGTTATTTGACTATCAGAATTCAGGGTCTGTTTGGTTTCCAGGAAATTTTAGTTAAATACAAAGAAATATAATCTTTTTTGAATCTTGTATTTATTGTAGCTTTTATAGTACTCATTGAAAACAGCCTGTAAACCTTCTTGGGTTAATTTAGTTTTGTTGAAACTTTCAACCCTTTTCATGAATTCAACTACTTTTTACTTAGTGCTTGAAATTCTGAATCTTGAATGTTGTAGTTTATTGAAATTTGCATGAATTATACTTCTGAAAAAAATGATATCTTTACATTAAATGTTGAATCTTTACTATTGCGTTTCCATTGATTTAGGGTGCTTGTTTAAGCTGTGAACTTGGGAATTAATTGTCAGAAAATTAAGAATTTTGAGACTTTATTGCTTTTGAAGCTATTTGATTTTAATGAAGTGAACTTGGTATTGTAGGTGGGTTGTGGGTTGTACATTAAGAAGAAAACAGATTGGATTAGTACCCTTCTGGAAAGTGAGTTCTTTAGTCCTTGCTCTGATCATCAAGACCTCAGGAAAAATGAAAAAAACGTGTTCTGCATTGACTGTTGTCTCGAGTTTTGTCGGCATTGTAAGGCTCATAGCCAGCACCGGTGGCTTCAGGTCTGCAAATATGTATATCAAGATGTAGTTCGACTTCAAGAAATGCAGAAGCATCTGGACTGTTCCAAAATTCAGGTTTTCCTTATGTTCATTACCCTTTAGCTTTGAAGATTTCACAGTAATGGTAACCGATTCAGTGTAATTCATTAGGGTCTATTGAATTAGTAGTATTATGGATGTGATAATAGATTGTTTTGAGGTAAACCACAATTTAGAATGCAAGATATGGATCCTTACCTAGGCAAAAATTGTTATTAGTTTCTTCCAATTGTTACTGATATATGAATTTGTGGTTTTCAATTGTCTTTTACTTTATTTGATCTATGAAACTTCATTTCTATTCTAATTGTTGATTGTTCATAGTAAGGAGAACAGCAAACACCAAGATTTGAAATCAAAGAGAAGATTTTCATATCATTATGTTTGCAGAACCATCCAAGTTTCTTTTCCCTGTTGTTCTATTTACAGAAATGCTTCCTCATTATTTTCCATCCACAATTTCAACTTATAATTTACTAAAGTGATTTCTTTGATTGCCTTTTGCTTTTTCTCTTTTTGATCAACTTTAGTTTTAATTGGAATGATCATCATGTATACTGAAATGAGTTTTAAACTTCTGACAGACATACAAAATCAATGGTGAAAAAGCTGTACATTTGAATCCAAGGCCTCAAGCTAAAGATGCCAAACCATCAACAAAATCGAAAACAGGTGCTGCCTGTGAAGCTTGTAGAAGATATCTTCAAGACCCACCTAATCGTTTTTGTTCCATTGCATGCAAGGTAAAAAAAACTGAAGCTTAGTACTTGAATGTCCTCATTTACAACTCAAACCACAATCTAATCAACCTTTTTCAGGTATCAGCTGTTGATGTGAAGCCTAAAGACCAAAGCCATAAAATGGAATTATCAATACAAGAATATCATGAACTTTCATGGAAAGAGAATCAAAATCTGGAAACAAGTTCAGAAGATAAGCAATCCTCACTCTCCTCAACTGATCTTTCAGAAGAGGAGACTAAAACATGGTTGGTCAAAAGTTTAAAGCCTAGGAAACGATTGCACAAAAGGAAAGGCACTCCTCTGAGAGCTCCCCTTACTTAAATACTCAAACAAAGGTACTTGAGAATACAATAAAAGGAATCCATAGCTATACCAGTTGATAAAAATGATGCTCCATTACAATGGTATTTGAAATGAAAGTCACTCTTTGAAGATGAGTCCTCATTTTGGATTTTAGTTGGTGTTAGTTGAGAGAGGGCAGTCCCTATCATTGTCATGATCGGAGAAAGTTATTATTTTTTCTTGAGATTGTACAGGACATATAAGGGAAAAAAGAAGATGGTATATTTGATGGGGAAGTCAGCAGTGTTTTAAAATGGATTTTGAGCTTTTGTATCTACCGCCCCCCTTTTTGACAGATTTGATTGGATCTATTATGATTTTGTTTTTCTTTCGGTGGGATTTCTTTTCATGCTTGAATAGGATATTCCTTATTGCAATAGTTTAAAAGAAATTCACTCATATAAATTCTACTCATGTATGGTGTTAATAGAGAATTAGATGACTCTGGGGCCGTAAGTTTTGATGGGGATGTTTCTAATTGAGTTGGCATGAGTGATTTATTTTATTGGGGGGAAGTTGTGGGCTTTGTCTCAAGCTTTGTCAGTAATGGTATGTTATTTTCGTCTGATCTTGGGGTAACTATCTAAATTTGGGACCCTCCCTCTCCTTAAATTATGGTAAGTTGGCAACAATGTCTTTGTTTGTTTATTTACGTTTTGGTCAATGTGAATGTGGCAGACAAAAAGAGCTGTAAATTTTTAAAGAAAGAAAAGGTGCGAGTGAATAGGGGTAGTCGGAATCCTACGACCAAACAAAAAGCTAAGAAAAGTCATATTGCATGTTGAACGTGAATATGGGCATGGCCCAACTTCACAACTTCCCCAGTATTTTTGAAGGAGTTTTGTCTATGTAATACCACCACATAAATTATAGACCCAACCAATTATATTAAGTAACGCTATTTTTTTTTTTTTTCATATCATCATAAATTTCCATGCACTCCTATTCTTTTTATCAAAATAATTAAAAAAAATAAGAAAAGGTTTTTTTTTAAACTTAGCTTCATGGTTGATCTCAGAATTGAATCACCTCATTATGAATACATTTATTTCACAAGATACCAAGAGTTTTAAAACCCCAATGTTGTGTTAACAGCTATGGTGGTGATGGGGCACGCAAGTATTTAGTGGTGGTTTGAGGTTTTTTTTAATCTTCATATGGTTAATTCTTTGATGTTATTATTATTATTGTGGGTTGGGATTGACAGTTGAACTGTTGAAGATTGTTGTAGGTTTTTGGTTGTTTGTTTTGTTCTTTTCATCATTTTGAGAACTTGAAATTTATATATAAAGTGTTCGATAAAATTTGCATTAGAGTTTTGTTTAGGAAGTTGGTGGGAGATTGATGGAGACGATAGGCGTTTATGGGGGAAAGCAAAATGAAGGAGAAAATCAGATTTTCTTGGAATCGATCTTGAAACACTAATTTTTTTTTTTTAATAAAAGAAGAAATAAAGATGATGATGATGACTTTTTTGTTAAATACTTTTATAAAAAGAAGATTTAATTTGGATGCTTATGGAAAAAAATTAATGTTGGTTAATATAATGGATTAAGGCCTATAAGTTGTGTATAATAGTTTCTCGACATGAAAATTTATAGGGTGTTTTTTTTTTAAAGGATTAATTGATATTTATCAAGAAGAAGCCAAAAGAGAATTCAATGTGTATTAATTAATAGGCAGTGTGTGGAAAGAGATAAGATGTTGGGGGTGTCAGTCAAAGAATTAATGCGTAGATAAGTGGAAATGAAAATTAAACGAAATAAGGATATTAGATTAAAGGTTAGCCGGAAAATATTAGTTGAAATAATAAAAGTTAAAAGTTTAGAATTATAATATTTTAAATTTAATTTTTTATATAAATACATAATAAAAAAATATTCGTTATTTTATAAAATAAAAGAATTTAAATTTTTTTAAGTTAATATTTGGTTAATTCATAATTTTTTAAATAATAATTAAAAATGTATTTATCGTCGTCTTCACTAGGCGTGGATTGCGTTCCATGCATGTTTTGGTAATTCAAATATTGGGCTTTTGGAATGATAGGTAAGTATGTGTTTGGTTTTTTCCTTTTTTATATATCTTTAACCTAAAATTTTAAAAAGTTAAAAAGTAGAAAGTGATAATACTGCATTATATCCAAATTAAACTGAAAAAGAAGTGCATAATTTTTATACACCATCAATAAATAATAACACAATACATCATCATTAAATTAAATAAAAAAATATAGAGAATTTGTAAATAAATACTAATAATTTTAATTAGACATAATTAAACATTAATCGTAACTATTATAAATAAATATTCATAAATCTCATATTTAGAATATTGGGTATAAGGGTTTAGGGTCTCGAGTTTAAACTTTTATTTATAATTAATTATTATTTATTTAGGTTTAAATAAAATTATTAGTATTTATTTATAAGTCCTTCACGATTCTTTGTTTTATTTAATGATGAAGTATCAAGTTATTATTCATCACTGGTACATGAAACTTATGCACCTACAAGACATTAAATATTCTCCCAAAATGAAAATAAGCTATTCTTTTTGGAAAATGACTTTCACTTTAAAAATACTAAACAATTTTTTTTATGAGTAACTTAATTTTTATATAAAAAATAACTTGAATAAAATCAAATAGTGTTATATTAATAGTAAATTTTAGTTTTAATTTTTACAGTATTTAAAATATTAAAATATTTAAAAATATTGAAATATTAGTCTCAAGTATTATAATTTTAAATATTATTCAAAAAATATAATAAATAATTAATATAATTAATTATTTTAATAAAATCACCTAATTTTATAATTTTATTTAAATAATATGTAATAGCCCAAATTTCAGCGATGTTAGAAATAGTGATTCGAGACCACCAAATCCGACAAGTGAACTCGTAGATTATATTATTTAATATTTAAGAGCCAAATGTAGCTTTTAAAAGATTTTTGAAATAGTAAATTATGTTTTATAAAGATTTATTTGGTCAAGAAATTGAGAAAAAGAGGTATCGAGATCTCGGTGTTATAAACCGAGTCATAAATATTTTTATAAATATTTACGGAATGTCAATAAGGTAGTATTAAAATTTTTTTAGAAAATTTTGACGTTTGGGTGATTAATTAAATAAAATATTTATTATGAAACTAAGATTATCGTTATGGTATAAAAATTGAATTATAAGTTCGTGTTACTTAAATTATATTCTTAAATTCTTGAAATGTATGTTGTTGATGTGAATATGATTTGAATATTCATTGCATGAAAAATGATAAAACATTGATATATTTGATTAAAAGTGGAAGAAATCCCGGTTGAATGAAAGGAAAATTCGATGGATCTCTGAAAAGGAATTGACGGTAAAAAGGATCTAGCCTGGACAAGTGATCATATCCTGATATAGCCCTCCCGAAGAATATGTGGAAAATGGATTTAGCCCGGACGGGTAATCCGAATTAGGGTCTGAATTTAGCTTGGACTGGTAATTCAGATCCAAGCTCATTAGAGTAATTGTTGTTGCAGGAGATTTAGCCTGGACTAGTAATCCCGACAATACTCTATGAGTTTATATTACAGGGGATTTAGCCTGGACTGGTAATCCGCTGTAAGGATGAGGTTTGCGGAAGTATGCTCTCTGAAATGGAAATGTGCGCACATGAATATGAATTGACGGACCCGGATTTGTACAATAAAGTGTACCCCTAAAAATCCATCGAAATTCTGAGAAATTCAACAGGATAAATATGAAAAAGTAACAAGGGAATGGAAATCATAGCATTGATGAGCTCATCAATCATGGTATATATTATGTGATATAAGGAAATACGAGTTGATGAGATATGAACATAAAACTTGGTTGATGAATGAGTTCATTTGTAATTATATATTTGTACACCTTGAGTGTATTATCCGTATGAATTGGTATTCCAAATGAGTTAATGAGAAGAGTTTTAATATGAAATAATCTGAATTCTAATTGAAATTGTTATAAAAATGTATATGAAATACAGAGGTATGATTGTTATATGTTAAATGAATACATAATGTGAAAAAATATAAGTACAAGAGAAATTTAATGAGAGTTGAGCCCATATACGTTTCTTGTTAATTATATGAAGTGCGACTAACAAATGGTATTAAGTATAAGGCTCGGTTGAATATCTTAAATTGGTATTTGTATGTATTAAATGTGGGTGAAGAATAAGGATCAAATAAGGGAGAAATATGATTTGAAGAATAGCCTTATTTGTGAAAATTAACTTTACCACACGGCCTAGCAACACGGGCGTGTATTAAGGCCGTGTGACCCGAGTTCCTTTATAGATGCAAGTCAGAGAGTTACACGCCTCAGAGACACGGCCATGTGAGCCACACGGGAGTGTCCCCAGTCACACGGGGGTGAGACCCTGGTAAATGAAATAAATTTTGGGATTTTGCGAAAAAAAATTATATGATTCTGATTTAGTCCCGACCTGATCCTAATGCATGATTTGGACCTCGAGGGTCCATTAAAGAAACTTTATAATTAATTTCGGTATTTGAGCGATAAATGATTTAAATTATCTGTAAGTGTTCCGTACCCTTCGGTAATGCCTCGTACTTTATTCCGGCAACAGATACGAGTAGGGGGTGTTACATAATAAATTTTAACTTTAATAATAAATTCAAATTTTAAGTAATATTCTTAATATTTTATAAAAAATTATATTAATGTATTATAATAAATATTCATTATAATTTATACATATTAGCAATAAATGGTTTATGATATAAAATGTGAATATTTTAATTATATATATATATGAATATTTGATTAAATCCTATTTAAATTCAATATATATATAATAAGCTTTTATTCCTGTGCGATGCACGCACATATCAGTTATATGTGTCAGATATAATACATTAAATTTATTTTTAATTTTTAAAAAAATGTTTATTTTTAATAAATAGTATGAAATATTGTATTTTAAAAATAATATAAAATTTAAACATTACATTTTAATATTGTAAAAATACAATATATTGTATAGTATTAATATTTTTTTTACTAGTGTGTAAATATTTTTTAACATTTTAAAAATTGTATATTAAATTATTTACAAATTGGTTTGTAACAATTGTAACAAAATCAGTTATAAAATTTATCATTATATATTGAATGCTGGTGGTAGGGGTGTAATTAGATTCTAGATTATTATTATTTCAAGTATAAAAATGTATCATAATATATTAAATTTTAATATATTATTTGGTTATTAATTAAATTAAATGTTATATTTACAAATAGGTTATAAAAATTATCATTATATATTAAGTGCTCGTGGGAAGGGTGTAATTAGCTAATTTTTTTGAGTTTTGCTTTTGTACCAGTAAATTTATGTTAAAAAATAATTTAAATATTAAGATAAATATTATTTAACTTTGATATTATTTATCTTTATGATAAATATTATATTATGTTTTACTTTTAAAATTTAAACATTAAGCTAAATATTAAAATTAAATTACGTGATAAATAATTTAAAAAGGTAACGAGTAAAAATTTGTTTTATCAAAAGTGAATAAATGCTTAAAATGAAGAATGTCACGTGTCAAAAAATTGTAATGTGAATACATTTATTTATTTAGAACATTGTAATATTTGATATCAAAATATTAATAACGAGTTACAATAAATTATTTTTTACATTATCATTATTTTTTTACTTTATTTGTTTTTAAATAGATTACTTTTTAAAATTTTTTTGTTGATGTATCATTTATATTTATTAATTTTAAATTTATCAAATTATCAATGTTGACATGACATTTATATAGATAAATAATTTATTATCATTATTTTAAAAAAATATCATTATAATTTAAAATTTTCAAGATATAATAGTTAAAAATTATATAAGTTTTTATGTTAAATTTTCATAACAAATTCCATAGTAAAAGAAAGTATCTTTTGCTTTATATAAAAAAGATAATTTTTTTTAATTTACATATTAACTTTTTTTATTATAATTTTTATATAATTATAAAAGAGAATATATAAAAATTATATATATAATTTTTTCAAATTTAAAAAAATTGCTAACTCGTGCATCTCTTAAAAATATTTAATTAATAAATTATAAAAATTACTTAAGATTTATAAAAAGAATATTGAAAAATATTTAATAGAACATAAAATTACAACACAAAATGATTTTTTTAAAGCTTTTTAGGTTTATTATCTTTTCATATTTTTGAAAATTTTTATATATTTTTATGTTTAAGATAAATGATTAGTTAAATACCAAAATTTGAAAAAATAATTAATTTATCCATTAAATTTAACCTATATAAACAAATTATTTATTTAATTATATTTAAAAATAAAAAATATAAAAAATAAGATTCACCACTTATACCAAAGGTAATCATATGTAACTTGTTATATTAAATATATATGTATATGATATTTAACTTCAAATCAAGTTTTAATTAGATATTGATTACTATTAAGTCTATATGGGATATTACTTAATATAAAATAAATTTTGACTGGTAAAATAAAATATTCCTATAATATTTTGTAATAAATATAATTTTTGCTATATTGGTTTTATTGAAAACAAATTTCAAAAAAGTACCAACAAAAAAAATATTTTCAGTAAAATAATTTTTAAAAATCAAATCCACTTTCTAAATATTATTTTTCAAAAAAATGTTTTTAGTGCAAGAAAGAAGGAAAACACAAAAAAGATGTCTAGTTTTTTACAGGTGCAAGTTAAAAAATAAAAAAACATAAAGTGAATAGAAGATTCAACGCGCTTCTACGAAATGAGCCCCCAACCTTTCTCTACCTCTCAAAATTCAATCCAGTTTTCTAGCATTGTTCCATTGATATTCTTGGTTTCTTTGCACATCTTTTTGTTCCGAATTCTTTCTACAATCGTTCAAATATCGGCAAGTTCATTTCATTTTTTTAAAAAAAAATGTTTTTAGTAAATGTAGCCCTTTGCTTGGTTGGATTAAAAAAAAAAAGAAAGAAAAGAGACAAGACTTATTGAAAAGAAATGTGGGTTTTCTGTCTGGTTGGTAGGAAATTGTTGGAAAAATGAGACCATTGGACTCTTCGAATTGTCAAATGGGCATGAGATAAAGAAAAAAAAAAAAAAATCCTAATTTTGGCCTTCTCAAACTACACCGGTTAAACATGCAAATATAGATAGTTGAGTCCCAGCTTCAACAACAATTATGACAGCTTACAACAGATTTTCTTCAATAATTACAAAGAATGATGTTCCAAGTATGGATAGCTTACCTGTACCCAGTGGTTTGATCAGGCTGTATGGATATCTCTACCACCTGACCTTCCAAGCAAATGCTCGTAGAATCTGCCAAAACAGATAAGACTAATGAGATAGATTTTATTTAGAATATAAACTAGTGAATGCGAAACATCATGCAGATCGTTATTGATTTTTAAGGAGAAAAATGATCAAATTAAGATAGTGCTGCAAAATGTGTGACAAATTGGTGATGTGCCTTGCGTTTAGTGATAATATCGTGTATAATTATGTGCATAAGTTTTTTAGAGAGTACCAAAAAAGCAACTGCCTAGATACTTCTTGTTTTATGAGACAATTCGTAGCTTCAACATCATTTAGTTGCCTTGACGTAGAATGTGCTATATTTATTCTTTTACCTCAATGACTTGGTGGTAAGAGCCATGCTGTTTGACATACATAGAAGTCATAACGACGATCCCGGCGGCAACAGTTGATGGCCAATAACGCAGTTGCTCATGGTCAGACCAGGGATTTAAATTGCGGTTGCAGCTGCGTTTTCGGTCGCGTTGCATTTATCGCGGTTGCGGACATTACAGATGCTATTGCGGTCACTACGGGTATCGAGATCGTGAATTTTTTTAAAATTCGCTCAACTTATTGTAAAACATAATAATTATAATTATAATTATAATTATAAAGAGTCATTTTTAATGATTTTTAGAGTGCTTTCTAACACTTATGAACTTTTATTAATATAATATGAGAATACAACTTTTATAATCATTAATTATTCTTATATTTATTTACGAATTTTCTAAGAATGTTATATTAACTAATAAAAAAGTAAAAAAAATAGGAAATATTAAACATTTATCATTTTAATAAGTTTGAAAGTTTTTATAGATAAAATAATTGAAAATTCATACTTGAGAGATGTCTTCAATATTTCTTGACAGCTTTGAAAATGGTGAAGATATAAACATTCTATGCTGCAAAAGGAAAAAAGGAATAGATAAATGTATAGATTCTCATTAATTATTCCTATTTCCTACCACTTATTCTCACTCTCATTCTACTTTCTTATATAGTTTAACATGCTTCGATTCTTAATTATCTTTTCATAAAATATACTCCATTCATTTATCTAAAGATATATTTTAAATGTTTTAATATTATCAAAATTAAGAACATTAACAAAAGTTTTCTTTAAAAAAACATACCTTATAAATAATGGTAGTGGTACGATTTAGTTTTCACAATTAGTGGAATGACGAGGAGGATCAGATCTTTCACCTTCATTTTGAGAGCGTTCTTGACTTGATTCTCTTGGCCTTTGTCCAAAAATATATCTAAAAAAAGTAACATTTTCACCTTGGTTTTTCATATAATTGATATGGAGGATATATTTGAGGAGGAGGATACATGAGAGGTGGAGGTGGGTGATACATTGGTGGTGGAGGATACATTTGAGGCTGGTATGGCACACCATAATTAGGAAATGGTGGATAATAACCATATGGTTGTGGATAACCATGTGAAGGTTGAAAATATGAAGGTTATTCTGGTGGATAAAAACCTTGAGTGCTAGTAGATGAATCACTATACCTAAGGTTACTAGAACTCGATCTTCTACTAGATGAAGAGCCTACAGAAGTATGCTTCTTGCCTTTTCCTTTTGATGGAGCTCTAGGTTCACTTGTATCTCTCCTAGGTTCAAGAAACATATTTCCATCAAACTCTGATCTATCACAGAAATGTCCACTAGTGGTACCAACCCCATATTCTCCTCCATACCGACTAGAAGACCTAATTCACCTCTATCACCACTATGTCTATCATCCTCATCAATTGGACTTAAACCACCACCATCGGGTCTATCGCCACTCTGACTTGGCGTTGAACTAGAACTTGAATGAGACAAATTTTGTTGTTGAGATTGATCAACATCCATTTCATCATCAGAGGTATCCACAGGCAACACACCGATATTTTCACCATCTAACAATGGATTCTCTTTCTCATGAAGGCATTCTGATAGTGGATCAACATCTTCAAAGATATGATCAAGAGTGATAGGATTAAAACTAGCGTTTATATCATCAATGCTCATTCTTTTTTGATGCCTTATCTGAAGCCTCATATTATAATAGGTAAACACTAGTTTCTCAAGTTTTTTATACTTTAACCTATTTCTTGCCTTGGTGTGAATATAACTAAATGTACTCCAATTTCGTTCGTAATTTGATGCAGAAGTTGTTTGACTAAGCACTTTAATTGCTAATTTTTGTAATTCGGGAACACATGTGCCATATATTATCCACCACTCAGCTGCATAATATTATTTAAATTTCAAAATAACTTCAAAATGTACAATATAATTAAATAGTATAAATCAAATTAAATGTACAATTCTGACTTGAGTATCAAGAGAAGGTTCTAATCTTTCAATTACTGATCGTGTACCTTCTAATGTTTCTATTAGTACATTCTCAGAATGCTCCACCCCAAATTGAAATTGAGGATTGAGAAAATAACCTAAGCATAATTTATAAGAATATCATCAAATAATAATAATCTAAAGCTTAAAATAATAAAATATAAAAATAGTTATTAATTATATGAACATTTTATCTTACCAGCTGAATGCAAGTCGAAATGCATAAAATTCCATCTATTGTCAATAATCTTTTCGTACTCAGTGAAATATCGACAATCTTGTTGAATTGCTCGTTTAGCTCTATCAACAGCCTCATAAATAAAGCCCATTGTTGCTTTTTCATCGATATCCACAAGTCTCAATACTTTTACTGGGGGCTCGTAAACTTTTATGAGCTTATTGGCTTTTTTCCCAAAAAATTTTCCCAAAACAATTTTTTTTGGCTTTATAAGCAGGCCCTGACTTTTGTTGTCCCCATTTTGATTCTTTAAATTCCTATATATTCATAAGAAAAATTTTAAAATAATATAATTTAAATTATTTCAAACTAATAAAATCATTAAAGGTTGCTATATTTAAGTAATTATATTAACTAATTATAAAATACTGACCTTTGAATTAAACATTTCAGACCTTGCTTTTGTCTTGTTATCTCTTCAAGTTGAATGAAATGAGTTGCAAATCGAGTAAGAGCGGGTCGAAGTATTTGCTTCCCTTGTGTATACTTCATCATCAAATCAACAGTCCAAATGTAATTGTATATAAAGCAAGCCACTTTCTTTGCCTCTCTAACACTTTTGCTACACTGGGCCTTTTCCCAATATCTTCAAGGCATAAATCTAAACAGTGAGCTGCACATGAGGTCCAATATAGATATTTTCTTTTCAACATTAATTTTTTTCCAGTAGCTTTCATTGTTGCCTCATTATCAGTCACTATTTGGACAATGTATTTTCTCCAATTTCTACTACAATTGAATCTAACAAACTGTAGTAGAATTCAACATCTCTACTACGAACACTTGAGACATCTACCGATTTCCAAAAAATGGTTCCTTTACTACAATAAACAAGGAAATTAATGATGTGTATTTTGATTCAAACTATTGGTCCAACCATCACACATTAGAGTTGCACCCAATTCTTTCCAATGAGTCTTTAGTCCATTTACCCAATCACGAACTCGTTGATACTTTGACTCCAAATACACATCTGAAACCTCATAAGGTGTTGGGAGTTTTACACCTTATCCAACTTCTGTTGACACTTGAATTAAGTTATACAACTATGGAGAGCTTGCTAAATGAAAAGGAAGTCTTTCATATATTAAAAATTTAGATATCGCTTCACCTATCTTCCTTTGAAAAGTCTTTAAAAAAGAGTTACTGATCTTTGGTTGCTTTGAACTTTTGCTTCTAGCCAATTCAGGTATAGCTTCCCTTAAGGTAAACTTAGACTCATTTGGGATGGATTTACTTGTTCTTTCTCCATGATATTCTCTAGTTGATCCATGAGAAGATTGCCCTTCTTCATAAATATTATTCCAACCACCAGTACTTCGTCTGAATTCTTCCCTTCTATGCCACTCGTGTTGTGGTTGGATACTTTCTCGAGTTGCTTGCCTTATAGCAGAAACCTCATCAATGAATTCCTCATTTTCATCCTCCTCTCCTCTTAATTGAGATAAGAATTCATCTGTTCTCCTGTTTTTGTCTATTTTCTTTGTGTTGCTTTCTTTCAGTATATTCATCATACTTTCTCTAATGGCACCTATTAATAAAATAAAAATAATTCACAATTTATATTATTATCAATTATATATAATCTTTATTGATAAATTTACAATAACATTTGAAAATAATAATAAAGTATCACATACCAGTAACATTAAGGCATGGTGCAACATTGCCGGTTTTATGAGCAATGTGCTCTTTAAATTGTGTTATTCCTCCTTTCACAATTTTACCACAAAGTTTACATACGACATTTCCTTTCGTATTTGGCACTGGAGCTCCAAAGTGCCAACCTATATCATTACTTGGTGCACTCTCCAATCCTTTAGTCGGGAACTCTTCACGTGGTGGCATGCTTTATTTTTATTTATATATAAGAAACCTAAAATTATATTTAGAAATATAAGCAACTCATTACTTATATTATCAACAATATAATACAAAAAAAGTAAACATCATTAACATGGAAAAATTAAATTTATTGCATAATCCATAATTTATTTATTTTCTAAAAACAACAATACAACATAACCCATTATTACTTGGTTCCAAAGTTTTTTGTATAAATAGTTTGTTTTGTTCCATCTTAATAAAATTAAAATTAAAATTGGATCAAATTTAAAAATTCAAGTTTTTCATATTATGCAAACTAAAGTCAATAGAGATTTATCTAATATTGAATTGAAGTCTTCTATCGGATTTAATGAAGAAAAACACAATGAATTAATTTGTCTTGAATTTTTACCTTTTATAATACAATTCATAAGTGATGGAGGCTATAATTTTTTTCATTAATTTTGTGTGTAACCTTAAGCAAACCCCAAGCAACAAAGGTTATAAATTTTCATTAATTTTGTGTGTAACCCTAAATAAACCCTGAGTAATGAAAGTTATGAAATTTTAAAATAATAATAATAAATAATAAATAATTATCATTATAAATTATAATTACAATATTAATTAAAAATAACATATAAAGTAAAATTATAAATATGATAAGATTGAAGCTTTCATATTAAAAAAATATAATAATATCATTGTTGTCAAAGTAATTTTCATTTTTAGTAAGATCTCTCCAAACAATTCTAACTTATTAATCTCCAATTTTTTTAGTGATTGCTTTAGATACTACTTGATTTCACCATAAACATTATAATTTTAAAAACTTCAACTTCATTTGATTTGATTTTCATATAAAACTTTAATAAATATATATTTTTATATAAATCTTATTCGTGTGTCATAACTACATTTTGAATGTTTTATAATTTAATATAAAGAAAAATAATTCAGTTGGTTTACATGTTATCTCTATCAATTTCATAATCAATTACTTTATTTTATTTCCAATTAACTTCAATTGGTAAAATCTCATAAAATCTTAAGTTAATATATGGTAAAATTATAATTTCTTCCTAGAAAATGTCAAAATTTTAATTTAATCCTTTTGAGAACTATCAAGATGCAAACCAATACAAAATCACATTTTAACTCTAATAAAAATATATAACTTTGTAACAGCCCGGTTTAAACCCTAGTCGGAACAGTAGTTTCGAGACCACAAATCCGAGGTCGAAAAAATATATTTAAAATTATTCTTGGTGTTTACGATATGTGTTTGAGCATGTGTGAAAGTTTCATGTAAAAATTTTAACTTTTGTGTGCTTAATTTGCAAAAAGGACTTAACCACATAAAATGCAAAAGTTGTGTGCTGATTGTTAATGTGCTTAATTGAGTTGGCTTTTAAATGTAGTGGCCTTATGAGGCAATTAAGCCATTATATAGTTATTGGATGGTTAATGGACAATTATAACCAACCATAATATATGTTATAATGTTTAATAATAAGGTTCAATATGAAACTTGATAAATAATATATATATATGTTATAATAAAACAAAATCAAGAATTAGTGGGTGTTCATCTTTCTTCCACCGATTATTGAAGGAGAAATAAGGGTTTGAAGCTCATTTAATTTCGGCAAACTCAAGCTTTGATTGGTATGTGATTTTTGTTCGGTTTTTGATAATATCTACGTTTTTGTGATCGTTGCTTAGTGTACTACCAAACCCATGCTTAAACATTATAAATTGATGGTGATTTTGAGATATGCCATTGATGAATATGTGAGCTTTGTGTTGTTAGTTGGTGGAATATGAAAGCTTAGTGTTGGGTTAACATAGTTTATATTTGGATTTTTGGTGAAATTGAGTAATTTGGGCTAAATTGTGAAAATGAGAAATTGGAGGACTAAAATGTGAAATAAATGAAATGGGTGGACTTGTATGGGCATAAGGAGAATTCAGCCTAAGCATGGATTAATGAAATTATGTGTATTTTGTGATTTTTTGAAATAGGGTCTAAAGTGTCAAAATGTGAAAATGTGAGGGTTATTTTGTAAAATGCCCTAAATATGTGTGTTTGGAGTAAATTGAATGAATTGGTAATTAAATGAGTTAAATTTGAATATGTATAGACCAAGAAAAGAGAGATTCGTATCGAGATTGAGGCAAAGACAAAGTACTAGATTGATCGGCTAGTTTCGGTATTTCGACGTCCGAGGTAAGTTCGGATATAGTACAAGTTGTTAAATTTATATCTATGTGATGTAAATCGAATAAATGTATAGTTATTGAATTAGAAATGTTATATATGAGATTGAGAAATGTGGCACTAAGTGTGCGTAATTGAAATCGAGACAGAGTTGAAAAGCACTGTGTGTGCGAAGTAATGGAAGCTTCGACTTTACTGATTGGCACTGTGTGCGTGATATCGAATTGAGTTCAGTTTTATATTGTGGCACTAACTGTGCGATATAATTTAAGCTTCGGCTACGAATTGGGCACTAAGTGTGCGATTGAATCAAAGAGATAAATGAGATTGATCGAAATGTGATATCGAGCATTGAATGGCAAGGTTGTTTGTAAATTAGGTGTTGGCAAAGGTATGTATGAAACCTATGTGGTTGGTAAATTTGAAAGTAGATGAATGGATGGTTAGGTGAGTATTGGATATAGTTGAGCTTGTGTATTTTGTTCAATTATCTATGTGATGGTTTAAATTGTAGATTGGTTTGATTCAATGAATTAACTGTATTATATTACGAACTTACTAAGCTTTAAAGCTTACTGTGTGATGTGTTTCTCTATTTTACAGTGTCAGTAAAGCTAGCTCGGATCTTGGGATCGTTAGCATCTCTATCACACTATCGGCTATCTATTTCGGTACTTTTGAAAGATGTACATATTTGGTATATGGCATGTATAGTCTAGTAAATATGGTACATTTTGAGGTGTTGGACCTTGCCGTGTGATATGGCTTAGAAGTTGAATGTTGTTGGTATGATATAGTGAGATTGGAATTGGTATATTTCATGCTTGAATTAGTTGATGTGAATGGTGTTTTAAATGTGAATTTGTGGCATAACTAAATAATACTTAGCTTATATGATTTTGAGTTGGGAAGATTGGTGTTTTGGATGGATTTATTGAGTAGGAATTAAGTATGGAAATAAATGATGTAGTTTATGATTAGTTGGTACTTGTATTGGTATGTTTTGATTACATTTGAGGCATGAATTGATATTGGATTGATGGTTATAGGTGATTGCAAAGTGTGGATGGCAATTTTTCCTTGAAAAATGGCCTATAGTCGCCCACATGATTGAGTACACGGGCGTGTGGTTTGACTGTGTCTTTCGAATTTGTAATTTGATTCAAGTCAGACTCGACCATGGGCAAGACACACGGGCGTGTGATTGGCCGTGTGGATCAAGTCAGTAGCCACCACGGGCTGGACACAAGGGCATGTGACTGGCTGTGTGGTGCAAGTCAGTGTCGACCACGGGCGTGTCTCAGGCCATGTGAACAAGTCAGTATGTATGCCCTTTTTTGCCACAGCTTGGACACACGGGCGTGTCCGAGGACGTGTGAGGCACACTGTAACAACCAAATTTTCAGTGGTATCGAAAATAGTGATTTGAGATCCTAAATCCGACAAGTGAGTTTGAAAATTTAAATAAATTAACATTTATGAGTCAAGTATGGCATTAGAAATATTTTGAAATTAGTGAATTTTGTGAACTAAAAGAGTTAATTAGAAAAATTGGGCCAAAAACGAGGCATTGAGACCTCGAATTCATAAAGTGAGCCATAAATATTTCTAAAAATATTTATGGAGTGTCATTAAGTTATTATTAAAGTTTGGTTGAGAAATTTTAACGTTTGGGTATGTAATTAAATGAAAAGGACTAAATTGAAATGAAAGTAAAAGTTAAATTATAGATTAAAAGAAATTATGAAGGACCAAAATGGCAATTATACCATTTTGTATAGTTGAGGCGGTGTAACGTAGAAGAAAATCTGAGATTTTTTTAAAAGTATATTATTATATTATATTATATTATTATATTATTATAATATTATATTATATAATAATCCAAAGAAAAAAAAAAGGGAATAGAAACAGAAACAAAACGAAGCAGAGAGCAGGGGAAGGAAAGAAAGAAGAAGAGAAGAGAAAGAAGAAAAAGGGGGAAAATTGGAAAATTTCCAAAATTAGTTAAATAAAAAGGGGATTAAATTGAAATATCTGGAGAATTCTCTTCAATTCTCTTCATTTTCTTCAGCTGAAAAACAGTCATGGAAGAGAGTTCAAGTTGGTTTTCATACTCAAGCTTCATGTAAGTTTAATACTTGCTTTCTCCTTGAAATTTCTATGTTTTTGGACTTTCTACAATTGAGTCCAACTTATTAATTCATTAGTTTATGATTCTATGGTTAATTTTTAAATTTGATGTGGATTAGTGCTAAAAGAATATGATGAATAAATATTGATTTGAAGCTTTAATTTTGTTATACGATGATTTTATCAAGTGAAATTGATGGAAATTGGTTTTAGGACCTAATTGTGAAATAGCTGAAATTAAGGCCTAGTGTTAAAATTCTGATTTTCAAAAGTTATGAAGTAGTTTAAAATGATAGAGAAAAGTATTAAATGAGAAAATTAGCTTAATTGAAGGGTTAATTGAGCAAGGATTGAATTGTATGAATTGTGGAATTAGGGACAAAATAGAAATCAACATGTTACACTAAAGCAGTTTTGGACAGCAGCAGTTGTCTAATTTTGAAAAATCACCAAAAATTGTATAAATAGAATTAGAAGTTGAGTGAGATATGGAATTAAAGCTTATTGAGTCTATTTTCATATAAAAGAAACAGAGAAAGCAAAGGAAGTCTACATTTTGAGATATTTAAATTTTTGTAAGACTGGTTTAGAATAACTTCGTGATCCCCAGTTCTTAATTTAGAAATTCACTAAGAATTGTATAAAAATAATTTTGGAACATATTTTATATGGTTAGATTCCTTAATGAGTCTAGTTTTATAATAAATAAACCATAACATCATATGAATTCTATATAAAAAGATAATTAATTTTTAGTGAAGAAGGGTCGGAACTGCCAGACAGCAGAACAGGGGTGACTTTAAAGAATAAACTGTACTAATTGGCAAAATCAAAAATTCTGAAAATTTTATGGCAAGAAGATATGTGAGTCTAGTTTCAGGAAAAATTAACGGTTCTTCATTTGGAGTTCTGTAGCTCTGAAAATAAATAATTTAGTGACTATAACTCAAATGGACAGTTTTGAATCTACTTATGAGTAATTAATGAAATTATTGATAATGTTACTTATAGCATGTTATATATATTAAGGAAGTGGAATGGAGAGGAGGAGGAGGAAAATATGTATGAATATTTAAGTAGTATGGCTAAATTGAAATGTTTTAGGTCGAGAGACTAAATTGAATAAAAGTAAAATTTTGTGATTAATTTTGTAAAAATGTGGAAATAACCAATTTGCATGAAATGGATTATTTTATTATTTAAAATTGCAAAATTGAATGAAACTATTAATTTAGATTAAGATCAACTGAAAAATCAATGAAAATAGAAAATTTCCAAAGTGCCCCTGAATCTTGATATTTCTGCAAATTTAACCAGGTAAGTTCGTGTAACTTAATTATGTGATATAAGGAAATATAAGTTGATGGTACGTGAAATATTGATATGATGAATTAACTGTTTTATGTTTATGAAGAAACGGCAAGTGAATGATATTTATCATGACATGAAAATATGTGATTATCTTTAATATGTTAATACAAGGTAATTAAGTATGATGAAACGAGTAATAAATTCAAGTAAGACATGACGAGAAAAATGAATATCTTTAAGGGGCCATATGTTTGATTTTGATTGGTTTCAAATATAAATATTGAATTAAAATAAAATGTCTGATAAATAAATTTGTAATTCCGGTAATGCCTCGTACCCTATTTCAGCGTTGAATACGGGTAAGGGGTGTTACACACACAGCCTACCCATACGGGCGTGTGACCTCTGTAACTTAGGAAAATGTTTAAATTTTGAAAATATTTGTATGTGTTCGGTTTAGTCCTGACCCCTTTCTAGCATGTGATTAAGGTCTCGTAGACCTCATTAAGGGACACATTGAATATGAACTGTTATGTTTGGATGTGAAATGATATGGAATGTTCGAAAATGATTAGTAATGCCTCTTAACCCTAGTTTGACGGCGGTTATGGGTTAGGGGTTTTACAAAATTAATTTTAAATTGATATTTTTAGTTGTAGTGTAGGATGGTTTAAGGGGTTTTAGAAGTTAATTGTTGGGTTGGATATAGAGAATGGGCAGCACACAAGAGACCAAACAAAAATTAAAATACACACAAAATCTAACAAAAATCAAATAGAAATCTACAAGCCAAAAATAAAAAAAAAATCTTATAATATAAAAAACAAATGGATTAGAAAAAAAAATCAAGGCCATTAGCTCTTAAGTCTCTCAACCGTCAGTCAATAATAAATTCAAAAACAACAAAAACATTGGAACCCCCAATATTTTTTCAAAACCCATTGGTCCCATTCAAAGCATCCATCATTCCAAAACCTTTCCTCTTCCTTCTCCCTAACTATTTCTCATCAAACCTAAAGAATATATTTGCAGATTCAACTTTCAAGACTTGTTTGTTATCTATTCCCTCTATCAATTGCTTCTCAGGCATGTTACAAGTTACAACAATATTTGCATTTTACAGCAAAAACAAGCAAGAATCAAGACAAAAATTTTCAGGTACTTTACTTACTTAAAAATTATGAATCTCCGAATGTGCAAGTGATCAGGGTTTGCTTCTGGGGTTCAATGGTAGCTCTGTTGTGTTGTGATTTTGTTTCGTTTGGAGTTTAGAATCTAAAGTCTAAACTGAAATATGAGAATTTCATATTTTTCTATTGCTTTTGATTGTTTTTGTTCTGTTGTATTTGGACTTTTGCAGGTGAGGAATAGATTCCCTTTTGTCTCTGTTGATTTTTTTTAGAGAAGTTGGATTTTTTTTAATTTTACTGTAACAAAAAAAGGGAATAGCGGCTCATTATTGCTGCAATTGGCCGTTACCCGTTAAATTGCGGACGCGATCCACTGCTATTGGTGTGACTCCGCTTCACACTGCTATTTTCAGCAATAGCAGTTTCGGATGGCGCCGCTACCGTTATATAGCGGCCACTATTACGGTATCGGATCGCAATTTAAATCCCTGCGTCAGACAGTGCAAGCACTGCCAGATACTTGGCCCTTTTTTCTACCTTTGAATCATCCTTAGCTGCTTTGAGATAGAATCTAGGGTAAATTTATATCAAATCTTGCATTAGAACCTTATAACATGTCTTGGAAAGTAGTCAACATTGCATCATGAGATCTTCAATGATAGAATAAATATTCAAAGGCAAAGGAAAAAGTGTTTGGTTAAATCATTGAATCGTTATATGTTTCCATTTGAACTAAGGTGCTTGGCACTTCAGAGGAAAAACTGTACCATAAGAAGTTATAGATAGTAGTTAGGAAACATTGGAAGTTGAGAACCTCCATCACCAGCCATTCCATGGCCACCACTTCATTTCTACTGCACGTGTTGTTTCATTTCCAATATAAAAATTCATTTGTCGTACACTACTAAAAATGTATAGCCACAAAAAATTCTCATTAGCAACTTCAAATCACCACATCAAACTTAAATTTCAAAAGAATTGTAACCCATTTTCATGTTTCCCATAATCCTTATTTTTTGTTCCTTTAGTAAGGTGTAGAGGAAGAGTTAAACTATCCTAATTGTCACTTGTTGTAGGGGTGATTTTCTCCTATTCTGATAGGCAATGTAAGTTAGGCTATTCCAACGATCTACAGGCTCCTTCTACTTTTGAAGAATCCTTTGCTTAGGAAGTTGTTAAGTAAGCTAACTCCAAGGAATATTGTTTCCTGCAGAAACTCCTTTGTTGTACATTGCTGCTTTAATAATCAGAGAACATGCTTAATTAAGTTGGACAATAGAATATTATCACTAATCGGATAAAGAAATAGTTCATGTATAAAATAAACATTTTTTTAAGAACGCTGCAAATGAGATTCAAGTTTAGAAACAATTAGTTTTAGAATCCTTGGCGATCAATGCTATCCATATAACAAATATAACTTTACACCCAAGTCTCTTTCAGTTACATGATGCCTGAAGGAGATTGAGAGAAGGTGGTGAAGAAGAAGTGCATAGCGTAGACTAGTAGAGTGTGGAGTTGAAGCAAGTGGTTATGGACGTTGTGGGAGTAATGGCCAGGGACTATAGAGGGTGATTGCATGTTTATAGGCTATGTGTGGCCTTCGTACGGGCCGCATCTTAAAAGCTTGTGAATATTGCGCACAGTCATAGAAGTCAACTTATTAAAAGTAATACATTTGATCCATAAGAATTGATTCGATTCGTGAAATTTATGAAGAAATTTATCTATTTGAAGCATTGATGATTCAACAAAACATTATAACAAAACTAGAGTTATTAGGGTAATTAATGTAAATTCAAAGGATAAAATGTATAGAGTTTAAATCTGCAACGCCCCAATATCAGAATATATGACTTGTTTCGTTAAATTTTAACAAAAGTTAAGTGGTCTGCTCTAGCGGTTAAATGCTTTGGTTTATACTTGAGGTTATATGTTCAAATCCCTATGAGCATCTTTGCTAATTTCTTTATATGATGATGTAGAAGTTAAGTTAAAATTTAACTTTAGGGAACCTTTGGATATGGATTGTATTTCGGGGTTAGTTGGTAGTTAAATTTGGTTTTAGTTTAAAACAATAATAGCAAAAAGGGATATTATTTTATTTTGTTTTTTCCCCAAAAAGGGTTGCTCCCATTTTTCACTTTTGTTCCCTTATTCCCTAATTTCACGCTGCCACTTCCAATTATTGCTATTGCATCATGTTCTTTTCTTTTTCCCATTTTTTCTCTTTTCGTGGCTTTTTTTCTTTACTAATCATTCTCGAATTGGGATACCATTGCATTCGTTCTTTCTTGGTATTGTATTTTGATTTTGTTTTATCTTAAGTCCTATCAACATTCTTGCTTTCTTGCTCTTTTGCTATTGGATTCGTATTCGGGGGTTGTGTTTGTCACAATTATCTTATCAGATAATACTGTGATTACTTGTAGAGTCGGGATTTATGTATTCTAAGATTTATGTCATGGAATAGGAATTTTAATTGTTTCTTTAACGCGCTGCCAAGAGAGGATCGAGAGGAAATTGGTGCTCCTCCAACCACTTAAATTGGAAGCCGAATGTCGGCATTTTTGTAAAGTATTCGATTTAGTTTTTTATAATCGTTACCGGTTTGAACGTGTTATATGATTATTTTAGATTCTGAAAGTCTCGTGGTGGCTTTTACATCGAAATCGGATCAAGTGTGTAACAAAAACCCGAGAAACAGCGAAAGCCAAAAAATATGGACTGTCGATGCCACATAGCCTTATGTCAGGTAATGTGGTAGGCCGTGTGCTAGACTGTGTGCTAGACCGTGTGAGACACACGGTCTGGGCCAATTGGGCCGTGTGGGCCAATAGACGTGTGTGGGACCGTGTGCCAGGCCCTGTGGGCTATACGGGCTGGCCATGTAGGCCACACGAGTGTGTAAGCCCAAAATTTGAGCCGTGTACGTCGTACGAGTCATATGTGGGCCTCTCATAGGGTCTGTATGGTACAATTTGGACTGTAAAACATGATTATTGTTATTATGAAATTGATATATGTATGCATGTTTGGTAAGATATATGTTAAGTATGTTATGTACTATTTAATTATGATATGTTATATGAGTATGTGTGACATGTAATTCTGGCATCTATTTATCCTATATGTGCATTGGAGTGGGATCTGTGTTATGGAGGAAGTGTGGGTAGTTTAATTATTTATCGTATTTGGTGGTACAGGCACATGTATATATGTTCTTGGCGATAAATTGCCTAATGATCTGGCAGCTAAGCTGCAAATATTCTGAAAAGTGTCATACCGATGCTAAGTGGTGTGTAGGGTTGGATGGGTATTTTATATCTTATATGGTGTGTAGGAATGGTCGGAGATGGTATGTAGCGAATGAGGGTAGGATTGTAAATCTGCATCTGATTCTATATATGATATATGTTATGTATCTGTTCTGTTAGGAGTTATGTTTGAAATTAAATCTGTGATTCTGTTTTTTCTAAGTTACACACTGAGCTTGTGAGCTCACTCTCAGTATGTCTTTTTACTTTTAGGTAACCCTCATATTTAGGACAGTTCGGTGCGACAAAGCTTGGTTAAAACTCTTCAGTTAAATATTCTATTTTTCGTTATTATACTGTTTTAGTTTTGGAGGACTGCTAGGATATTTTCGAGACTGTTTTAACTTTTAGGATTTTATCTTTCAATTTTAATTGTTTTAAACGTTTTTGATGGATTTAGACTTGATCTGCAAAATGGGGGAATTTACAATAGCAAACTGTGAATTCGGAACTAGACGCAACTAAGATTTTCCACTGCGAACTAAAACATTTAAAAATTTACATATATAAACAATGGTTTCATCAAATCAAATAAGAAATATATGTTCTCTAATAAACTGAATTTTTGCATAATAAGAGCTAACGACCTTCTTTCAAGATAAACAAATTCTGGGTTTCTAAATGATTTATGATAACCTCTCCAGATCTGGCCATAAAGTCTTGGCTAGGTTTGGGGTGTTACAAAATCCTTTAGGGCTCTCATCTTGTAGGTACACACAAATCTCGACTATCGATATAACTCAATCTGTATCGTTGGTTTTGAGGAAGCTCAACTATAAATAGAGGTCTTCCCCCTCATTTGTATCCACTTAGTTGTAATCATTCATAATAATTGAATACTATTGACACTTGGTATGTGTTATTTTTCTGTGACTTTTTGTTTGTTCGTAGCTTCTTCTGTCTTTCGAGTTTGCTTTCGTGTTGCTTCGGTGCTTTAGAAAATTTTACAAGAATTCTCATTTTTCGATTGGCCGACTTAGGCAAGATTAAAACTCAAGAAACCACCTAAAGATATGCGATTTGTCAAATTAAAGATCTAACCCCATAACATTTACATCTATTGAAATAGTGGCAGTGAATATTCTACTACTGTTGCAATAGTAACATTGAAAGTTTTTAATACAATAAAGAAAATCTAACATTGAATTTTTTTAAAAATAATATTAAATTAAAAATTTTATTTTCTAAAAAAACCATTTCCTTTTCTTAACAAAGATAAGTACTTAAACTATTTTTAAATTTTATCTATTATAAAAATTATATTAATAAAATTAAAATTATAAAATAAATAACTTTTAAAATTTATAATTTATTATGAATATCTTATTAAGTGGATGTCCATCATGATCAAGAAAAAGTTTTGGTGTACTTCAAATTCTAATAGTTATTAGAATTAGATCTCTATTTCTTTTATACTTTTTATGCCTATAAATAGAGAATCTGATGATGCATTGTACGTTATTATTGTTTTGATTAACTTATTTTACTTTTTGTTCTTAAGGATGGTGAAATATTTGATACTGTTATCTATGAAATATGAAATAAGATCCACTCTCAAAGTATGCTTTTTGATATTTGCTTGGGGATGATCTCTTTCTCTTCATTACAAAAGATGTTTATAACCACTACTTCTCATCCATGGTAAATTAAATCAATCTAATCAACTTCTTTTGAAATTTGATTTGATTTCTATTAAAAAGTTCAATTTATATTATTCACTATCCGTATCTCTATGAATTTATAAAACCTTTCACGCATTTAGTTATTGGGGTTTTTATGTGGAGATAAATATTTTTTTCATTTTTAATAGAATTGATTGGTTTAATTTTGATTTTGATTAATATATATAATTATTGCGGAATATGAGTAAAAATACTTACTTGTTATGAACTTTGTGATATTCACCCTATCGGTGATAATTTCATATCATTGTAAAATTTGAAATGAAATTATGTCATAAGAGGTGGAGGTTAGAAAATGTTTATATTTAAACCTTTATAGCTATAAAGTTATTTTAGTTTGACATTATAATATTTTGTATTTTTTTGTGTTATGATATATAAAAAATATATATTATCTAACCACAATAATTTATTAGCGACATGAATTTATTATTTGTTACGTTTAATATATGTTCTATTTATACCTATTCATTTTATTTTTATATGAATAAACAAAATTTTATTTAAAATAAATTAAGCATTCATTAAGGTTATACAATAAAATGATTATATGCTCCTGAAGAGCTAATATTGCATCAAACTGTAAAAAGCTCTTTAAGAGCTTATATTTTAGCTCCTTGTGATGCAAAATTTTGTAACATATAATCTTGTTTTTCAGATCAAGAAGATATATGTTGAATAAAACCTTCATGTGTTTTACATTAAAACCATATATATAAATAACATGAGATACTCATGTATTTGTATTATATATATTCCTCGAAGGAATACATTGCACTATATGATTGAAATATCTAATGTGCTCCTGCAGTAGTAATATTGTGAAAATGGCTTTGACAGTATTTTCAAACAATCTCATACCTTCTAGTGGCTAAACAACATAATAAGTTACTAATGAAAAACTATAAAATTCTTCCCACTAGTTTTGCTTTATTCCCTGAAGTGAATGTAGCAATACATAACAATTATGAAAAATGAAAATATAAAGATCATAATTGTTGTTATAATTGAGGATGTGATTGGAGACTAATCATGACAATATGAATAGATAGATTTTGATTTGAAATCCACACATGTTTTGCGATGGTGGTTATGAAATAAATAATCAATGAAGGCGTTTAGAAATCTATCCTATTAGATTTATTGCATTCCCTGAAGTGAATGCAAACATAAATAAAAAAATAAAATATATAATCATGGAACACTAAAAGTGGGAATATAGTAATAAATAAGAGAATAATGAGAGTTCTCAAAATAACTCTTCAAATGGTAAAGATAACTTATGTTATCAATGTGATATAAAAAATTATTGGCCATATGTGGCATATGCCCAAATATTTTTTTCTGTTAATATTCTTTGAGGAAGGATATGAGAATGTAGTAATAAATTCTATCATTATAGATAGAAAATATTTATCTTATTTGGTATTAAAACAAACAAATATTATTCCAATATTTGATAGTACAAAATTAGTCGAAAGCTCTAGAAGAGCTAATATATTAATATCTTGTGATGGTTAATCAATTGGTTTTAAAAGATATTTATAATGGATCTTATATTGAGATTTTGAATGAGGAAAATATTATATTTCATATGAATCACTATTGCTATAAATATCTATTTTGAAATGATGAAAAAGAGAGGATTGGGTTATTAATTTGTATTTATTTTATAATCTTTGTGATCTTCTTTTGTCATCATCCCCATTAAGGGGTTGAAAGAAAAATATTTGACGATGAATGATCTATTTATGAGTAATAAAATATGATAATTCTATCTAAAACTCGTTATGGTTGGATGCACCTGAAGTTGTAATTTTTTTTTTAGATATTTGAATATTTTGGCATATTCCCTGAAGAGAATATTGCTGTCATTGTTTGGAAATTATATTTATTTTGTTGACTTAGTGAGATTATAATATTCACATTGATTTAGACATTTCCAGTAGTAAATTCACAGTCTGGGACTAAGCCCTTTTTTAGTATCAATACCAGTCTAGTTTGGGCCTTAGCCCATTTCAGTAACAGTATGCATTAGGGCCTTAGCCCATCACATTACAATAACAATAACAGATATGCAATTAGAAAATCCTACCCAACCAGCCTCTACACTCCATCTCCGTCCAACCCTACACTCCATGTAGGGATATAATCAACTCACCCATCCCTACACTCCAAATAGTACCGAATGCGGCACTAGACAGTAATTTGCAGCTGTGCTGCAAGTAAATTAGGCTCGAAGCCTTTCAGTACACTTCCTCCAATCAATATCAACCCAACCCCATGCAATGCATCGGACAATTATGTCATGCCCAATTATGGTATATCACATATATATAGTACAGTACAAACAACATGCTCAATATACAGTCATATATATACATATCAAGTATGGATATAACAATCATTCAGTTAGGGGTCTAGGTAATCTTACCAACCCTACAGTAGGTTCACAGTCGTCTCGGGCAACCCGTGCAACCTTAGCAGTAAATCAGTGAAAATGGGCTCACACGCCCATGTTGTCTGCCTGTGTGGGCTCACACGCCTATGTTGTCTGCCCGTGTGGGCTCACACGCCCGTGTGGCCTTAATAGCCCAATTTGTATCCACACGGCCTGGCCCAATATCCTACACGCCCGTGTGACCCACACGGCCTAATTGGTTGAGCCCATGTCTCGTACACGGCCTTACCGACCATCACTCGTGTCAGGCGCGCACGGCCTGATTTGTTAATCACTCAGTCATGTCATGCGCCCGTGTGGCGTCTTTAGTATGCTTTCTTTGGCTTTTCGCCGAGTCACATTTTCAGTGTTTCGGGTACACACCTGATTCCGATTGAAGCCTAAACGATCACCGAGCACTCCAATACCTATAATCGTACAATAAACCTTTAAATAATCATTTTTAATGCTCATTTAAAATGAACTGAAACTGAGGTTTTTATCCAAAAAGTAAACATTCTTACCTTCGATCGAATACCAGCAAATCTACGAGCCTAACTAGCTGATCAAGAACGATAAACAGTCCTTTGATTAGTTCCTAAACATCCAAGGAAACCCCTCTTAACCGATAATCAGAAAAATGTTAGAGTTTAACAATAAACAAAACTTACCGAATAGAGAAGAGCAATCGTAACACGACAGAAACAGATTGGAAAAGGAAACAAAATAAGAATGGGTTTGGAAAAATAGATTTTCGGCAATAGAGAAGGAAGAAACTCAATGCAGAAATTTGGCAGAGTGACGGGAACAACAAACGTTAGAAATAATAGAACAAAGAGCCAAAAATTCGGTAGAGGGAGTGAAGAGAATAACGTCAGAAGGGAGAGGGAAACTTTTGGGGAATTTGAAAATAACAAAAAGAAATAAAATTCTGGATATTCCCCCATCATCCCCCTAATTTACTCCTAAAAATACTCCAACACTCAACCACATCACTCTTTCGGCTAAACCGAAACACCCACACGGCACAAGTAGCAAAAATAGTGCCCAAGTACAGACTCGAACACACGACCTCCTTCACACCATCACTCCACTTAACTACCATACCAATAGGCCCATTCTGTTATAAACTTACCAACATTAAAATAAAAGCCTACTGAACAAGAGCAATGCTTTATTCACATAAAACAAAAATTTTGCTCAAGTCAGGGTTTGAACCCAAGACTTCTCAAACACTCCCAGAACACTTAATCACTGAAACAGACAGATATTTGTGTCACAAACATACGAGAATAATTGTAAAGGATTTTTGGAGCATTACAACTCTACCCCCTTGAAGAAAATTTCGGCCTGAAAATTTTACCTGACCAGAACAGATGAGGATACTACTATCGCATCGCATCCTTAGGCTTTCACGTGGCTTCCTAAAAACTATGATTACACCAAAGAACCTTAACTAGTGGGATAGACTTTCTTCTTAGAACCTTTACATCGTGATCTAATATTTAAATTGGCTCCTCCTCAAAGGTTTGATCTGGCCTAACCTCGATCTCTTCAACCGGAACAATATGCGTGGGGTCAGAGCGGTAACGCCTCAACATCGAGACATGGAAAATATCGTAAATCCGATCCAATTTTGGAGGTAACTCCAACTGGTAGGAAACTGGTTTCACTCGCTTCAGAATACGGTAAGGCCCAATAAACCTAGGGCTCAACTTGCCCTTACGTCCAAACCTTAGTACCTTCTTCCATGGCGAGACTTTGAGAAAAATGAAGTCTCTCACAGGATACTCAATCTCTCGATGCTTCAGATTCGCATAGGACTTCTGTTTGTCTGATGCCGCTTTCAATCGGTCACAAATCAATCTAACTTTGTCCTCGGTATCAGAAACTAATTCAGGGCCCAGAACACGCCGATCACCCAACTTAGTCTAACATGAAGGAGTGCGACACCTACGACCATATAATGCCTCGTAAGGTGCCATCTGAATGCTAGACTGATAGTTGTTGTTATAAGCAAACTCTACTAGTGGCAGGTAATCCTCCCAACTGCCTCGGAAGTCAATCACACAACTTCTCAACATATCCTCCAAAGATTCGAATCACCTCTCTCTCGATCGATCATTAGTCGAGGATGGAACTCGATCTCAAGTCCAATCTTGCACCCAGAGATTCATGTAGCTTTTTCCAAAACCGAGACGTGAAATGAGGATCTCTATCAGATATTATCGAAACCAGTACCCTATGCAGTCTCACTATCTCAGACACATACAACTTAGCCAACTTCTGCAAAAAGTAGTCAGTACGAACAGGTATGAAATGGGCGGACTTGGTCAATCGATCCACGATGACCTATACTGAATCCTTCTTAGTGGGTGTGAGGGGTAACCCACTAACGAAGTCCATAGTCACTCGCTCCCACTTTCAAAGTGGAATCTTAACTGGTTGAAGCAACCCCAAAGGTAACTGATGCTCAGCCTTAACCTGCTGATATGTCAAATATTTACCCACAAAGTTTGTAACCTCTTGCTTAAGACTTGACCATCAATATAACTCACAAAGGTCTCGGTACATCTTATTTCCGCCAGGATGCATAGCGTAAGGGCTACTATGCACCTCTCGTAGTATAGACTGCCTCAACTCAGTATCATTCGGTACACAGATTCTCCTACGAAAATAGAGTAACCATTCGTTATTCAGTCTAAAATCCACATTATTCCCACTCTCAATCTGTCGAAAGCGAAGATCTAAAGACTCGTCCTCCAACTGTTTACCCTTAATCTGTTCTATCCACGTCGGTTTAACTTGAAGTTCAGCCAATAGACTACCATCATCAAATAAACTGAGACGGGCCGACATTGCCCTCAGATCAATCACAACCCTGCAACTCAGTGCACCGGCCATCATATTAGCATTACCAGGATCATACTCGATCATACAGTCGTAGTCCTTAAGTAGCTCAATCCATCTACGCTGCCTAAGATTCAGCTCCTTCTGAGTGAGGAGATACTTGAGGCTCTTGTGATCAGTTTAGATGATACACTTTTCACCATACAGATAATGCCTCTAAATTTTCAATGCAAATACCACCGCGGCCAATTCCAAGTCGCGCGTCAGATAATTTGCCTCATGAGTCTTAAGCTGACGAGACGCATACGCTACCACCTTACCCTCTTGCATCAATACACACCCCAAATCGACATGTGATGCATCGCTGTAGACAGTAAACTCTTTTTTAGACTTTGGATATATCAGAACAGGGGCCTCCGTCAGTACAGTCTTGAGCTTCTCAAAGCTCTCTTGCTACGCATCAGTTCAATTAAATAGCACACCCTTACGTAGCAGCTTAGTCAAGGGTGCGGCAATCAGTGAAAACCCCTCTACAAACGGTCGATAATACCCTGCCAGTCCTAGAAAACTGCGAATCTCGGATGTAGTCTTAGCCTGCTACCAATCCAAGACAGCCTCAATTTTTCAAAGATCAACTCTAATCCGCTCAGCGGAAACCACATGTCCCCGAAACATTAATTCACGTAACCAGAACTCACATTTACTGAACTTGGCATACAGTTGTTTCTCTCGCAAAGTCTGTAGAACCACTCTGAGGTGTTCGCCATGCTCATCCTCAGTCTTCGAGTACACCAGTATATCATCAATAAATATGATTATGAACTGATCCAGATAGGGCTGGAACACTCGATTCATCATATCCATGAAAGCTGCCGGTGCATTAGTCAGTCCAAATGGCATTACTAAGAACTCACGTGACCATAGCAAGTCCTAAATGCTGTCTTATACACGTCAGCCTCCTTAACTCTTAATTGGTGATACCCTGATCGGAGGTCAATCTTGGAGAAAATCGAAGCCCCTCGGAACTGGTCAAACAGATCGTCTATCCTCGACATGGGGTACTTATTCTTGATGGTCAACTTATTCAGTTGTCGGTAGTCAATATACATACGCATGTATCCATCTTTTTTTTTTCACGAACAGAACTGGTGCTCCCCAAGAAAACATACTAAGGTGGATGAACCCACGATCCAGTAACTCTTGAATCTGAGCCTTAAGCCCCACAAGCTCCTTTGTTGCCATTCTATAGGGAGCAATGGACACTGGAGCTGTACCGGGAAGGAGCTCAATCCCAAACTCTACTTCGCGATTCGGAGGTAACCCAGGTAGCTCTTCAGGAAAAACGTCAAGAAAATCCTTAACCGTTCTGATATCTTTAACCGAAGAATCCTCAGCATTTAAAACACTAATGTAGACAAGATACGCCTCACATCCCTTACGAACCAACTTTTCCGCCCTCAGTGCAGAAATCACATTTTTCAAGTAGTTTCGACGTTTCCCAATTACGACTACCTCGTTGTCCTTATCAGTTCTCAGTACAACCCATTTTGTAGGACAATCTAAGCTCACTCGGTGCTTGACGAACCAATCCATTCCCAGTATTAAATCAAACTCCTCAAAAGGCAGTTCCATCAGATCAGCCAGAAAAATAGCCTCTTGAACCTCTAAGGGAACGTCTCTAAACAGTTTGTTACCCTTATTGACTGCCCCAACGGACTCAATACAGTGGCTTCACTCGTAGTGCTCTCAACCAGTATACCCAAGTTTTCAGATACGATACAAGCTATATAGGAGTGAGTGGATCCTATATCTATCAATGTAGTATAAGGTACATTATAAATAAAGAACGTATCCATGATGACGTCCGGAGCATCTCCATCCTTTCGACGACGAGCAGCATAAACTAGGGCTGGCTGCCTCGCCTCTATGTGACTAGCACCTCTGCCCTGTGCACTCTGACCACAGCCCAGACCGTTACCATCCCTGGCCTGACCACAGCCTTTCGGTTAAGAAAATTTCGTATAGGAATATCATATAAAAATTTTGTTAAGAAAATTTTACCGATTACATGTTTAATTGATAAAAGGACGAAATTGCATGAAATGCAAAAGTTGAATTCCAGTTGATATAAGTATCAAATAGCTATGGAATTCAAAATTTGAGGTCATTATATAGCAAATAGACCATTAAGAGGAGTTAGTAGATAAGTATGATGATTCATCCATGAAAAATTAAATAAAGAAAATGACTAAATTGGAAAGATGAAATAATAAAAGATGATATTTTAATTAAATAAGAAATATCATCATTTTATATCATCTTTCCCAAATTAAAGACATGGAAACCCTAGTTATGGGTGTTGAACTCAAGCAAGCTATTTTGGCTTAATTAGGTATGTTTTCTTGTCCCGTTTTTAATAATTTTCATATTTCTGAGATCATAATAGCTTAATCTAGCTATCTCGGGGATTAATTTATAAAGTTATCAAAGTACTAGGGTTTTTCTATGGATGAATATAGTTGAATTATGAAGTTTTATGGTAGAAAATGAAAGGTTGTTAATAGATAAAGAACTTTTATAAAGGAAATTTTGATGAAATTATGATTTAAGGACTAAATTGAAAATTTGTAAAATTCATGGAAAAATTTTGAATTTTATGAAATACATGGGTTGATAATGTTAAATGTAAAAATCAGCTAGGCTTGGAATAAGGATTAAAACTGCATGAATTTTATTTTCCGATCTTAAAGACGAAATCGTAATTAATCAAAAGTATAGGTGCAAAATGGTAATTTTTCCTAAGATGTGAATTGGATTGAATTGAGTATGAATTATATTAATTTAATGATAAATTCATTCATATAGATTCGGATAGACCAAATACGGAGTTAGATAGTGGAAAAGAAAAAGTATCGGATTAGTAGATTTTGCATACACGAACATTGTCGAGGTAAGTTCGTGTAACTAAATTGTGTATATTTATATGTTTGAATTGAATGTTGTATATGTGAATTGTGAAATTGCTATTTATATGAAATTGATTACATATCCGACAAAACCCGATAAATGTTAAGTTCCGTTTGAATAGATGAAATTAGATGGATACAGGATTCCTGAATTTGTTGTGGTCCTGAATATGTTGCGGACACACCACAGCTCGAAAGAGCATCCCGTTAATAGCCCTCTCAAGCTTCCCGTTATATGGTTCTTGTGAGCTTCCCATTAATAGCTCTTCAGAGCATCCTGATCGGTTGTGATCCAGCATGTGCTGTGGATATACCGCAGCTCTTATGAGCGTCCCGTTATATGGCTCTTCGTGAGCTTCCCGATTAAAGGTTCTTTGTGAGCTTCCTGATTAATGGCTCTCCGGAGCTTCCCAATATGGCTTACTTGAACTTCCCGATATATGGCTATTCGGAGCTTCTTGATTAATTGGCACTACCTGTTATTGGCTCGCATGAGCTTCCTAATTATGGCTCTTATGAGCTTCTTGTTATACAGCCCAGATAAGCTTCCCATTACATGGCTCACATGAGCTTCCCGTTATATGGCTCGAGAGAGAGCTTCTCGTTTAAGTACTCGTATGAGCATTCTCGAATACGAATTGACGGAATACAGTTTTGTATACCTTGTGTGTACTACCCGTGTATCCATCAATATTTTCGATGATTCAACGGGAAAAATCATGACATGAGAAAATATGAATACAAAATGAATCATTACCTGTATATACCTGAAATACATGGAATTGATATATGAACATAAGATATTGAGAGTTTATGAATATGAAATTTGATATTTGATGAGCTCATACATGTTTCTTGATATTCATGTTAAATACATGACTAACATGTTGATGAAGTTGTGTGTTTAGGCTATTAGCTGAATTGCTTGAATGCATTTTGTATGTTTATTTTAATGAAAATGATTGGTAAGTTAATTTTCTGTTATACAAACTTACTAAGCATTAAATGCTTACTCTGTTTTATTTCCTCTGTTTTATAGTAAATTGAAAGCTCGTTGGGTTGGAAGCTTGGCGGAGATCACTCACACTATCCACTGACCTATTTTGGTAAAAATATAAAACTAATTTTGGTTGTAATGGCATGTATAGGCTAACTTGGCCAATGTTGGCATATAAATGTTTTGGTTGTAAATAGCCATTGGAATGGCTTATGAGGAATATATTTTGATGTATATATAAGTAGATTTATCATGCTTGAAAAATGAGTTGATTATGCATATATGCATTTGGTACCTAGGTAATATGAGTAATAGAATGGTATAATGATAAATTATCACTTGAGGTGCTTAAGAGCATATTGGTTGTATGTGGTAATATGTCATGTTTAAGACATGATTTTAGCATGTTTTGAGTGCTTTGATATGGTATGTAAATGTGCAATTTGTTATGATAGGTTGATGTCAAAAATTGGGTGAGAAATATGACTCTGAAATGGCCTTATTTCATCCACACGAGTAGAGACACGGACGTGTGTCTCAGCCGTGTGTGATACACGGCTTAGCACATGGGCATGTGGTTTGGCCGTGTGTCCCCTGCATCTTCAAAATTTCAAAATAGAATGCTCAGAATTGATCACACGACCTGGCATACGGGCGTGCGGCTTGGCCGTGTGACCCTTGCACCTATTTAATGAAAATTATTATGTTCACACGGCCTAGCACAAGGGCATGTGACTTGGCCATGTGACCTAAATCAAAGAGTTAAACGGGTATGAACACGGGCTGGGTTACGGCCGTGTGGCCTACTTCGAATGCCCACACTGCTTGAGATACAAGCGTGTCTCTTGACCGTCTGAGCCACACGGCCTAGCCACACGAGCGTGTATCCCTTGCACTTAAGAAAATTTTTGAAGTTTTGCGAAAAATTCTCTGAGTACCCGGTTTAGTCCCGACTTGATTCTAATGCATGTTTTGGGCCTTGAGGGCTTACATAAGGGACAATATGATTGGTTATGATTAGTTTCTGATATGAATGTTAAGTGGTATGAAATGTCTGTATTTGATTTGTAAATTCTGGTAATGCTTTGTAACTCTATCTTGGTGACATATATGAGTTAATGGTGTTATAGTTTTGATATTATATGATTTTGGTAGATGCATCTACAAAATAATCACATATGTGTTATCAATTTGCAACCTGTCATTTGCAAGATTGCTTATTTAAATAATTAATTTCAGATCATGCAATTAAGACAATTCATTTTGCTAATACTGATGAGTTTATATCTCTGTCTTTTAGTGATTAAGTTTGAAATTTTTTTTGTAAAAGTTTGTTATTTTATGCGTATAATGGTTTAGAGAAATTATTGATTGAATGACTCTGATTAATGTCTAAACTATTACTTATGAGAACTAAACTTTCTATTTCAACATGAGATTATGTTGATTTACGTGTTGTACGTATCAAGCCAATAACTTATAAATACTCCCCATTACAATTGGTTTTTGATCAAGAGCTAAATATTTCTAATCTTTGAATTTTTGTATGTGTGTATATGTTCCAATTGCTCCATCACAACGCACAAATATGAGTGAATCCTCAAAGAAAGTTGGGAATATATATATTAATTACAAGTTTTTTTTATATTATTAGATGTTTTGAATGTATTCGATATTTAATTATGACATGATTTGTGATTACAATTTTGATTCGATAGTTTTCCCGACATTAGGGGGAGTGAAATAATAACTTGTAATGAGTTAGGGGGAGAGTAATTTGAACTAGAAGTTCAATAAGAATAACTCATTACAAGTTAACTGTTAGATATATTTACAAACTTAATGAAAATAACCAAGTGTTATATACCATCTAATATTTTAATTTGAATCAAAGTCTCAGTAGAACAATCAGTTCGAATAAATAATAGATTGATCGGTTCCAAAGATGAAAATTCTTCTAGATGCTCATATAGTGGAGGCGGATGCTCGAGAAGAGACCCAAGACATAACTAATAAGTAAAACTTCAGAAGTGATTCAGGTACCTGAAACTGAATTTTAAAATAATGAAAATAAGAGATCTCGATAATTTATGTCAATTCGAGAAAATGTGGAACTGAATAATAAAAGTGGTCGACAATGATTTTGCATGCAATATTATTATTGAAATAATGAAATAAAAGGAAGATATTGAATAAATCTATTGAGAAATACAGATATGAAATAAATTGATTAAAATAGAAAGACGCAACTCAATTACAATTAAATTCGTGGAGTTTTTAGACCAGTAATTCAAATATCTAAAGGTATAAAGCTAGGGAGGGTGTAATTGAAGTGGTTTTGCAAAAGAAAAATATGAAGTTTTTTGCTAAGTTCTGGCATTGATTATGAAAAAATATAATATTCTTTTGTGGTGGATGCAATAACCTTTAGATATATTATTAAATTGACAATTCATAAAATATTTAACTTACGTCTAATAGTTATTGTTACAACCCTTTTTAAATCACTATATAGTAAAGTTTATATTAAAATCCTTGAAGAATTTAGAACGCTAAAAGCATATTGAAATTCTCGGGAAATTATTCATTTATATGAATTGAAATAATTGAACATATACGGTAAATTTGACTTAGTCAATAGTAGTTGAAAGAAGATGATAAAATGATCCAAAATACCTATTTGTATTTTTATAGAAGGATCATGATTAAAGTTTGCTATGATTATTGTTGAAACTCCTAAATAGATCAAAATATATTTCCCCCAAAATTTCCCCCACTCATGATTTTCAAAAGAATGATGATATAAATGCTTAGCAATACATTCAAATAGTCATTTGAAAAACTAGTATTCAAGATTGAATACATAGAATATGAGAAAGTATGTGATGTTTTTATAAGGAGTAAAAACGCGTTGTACTCTTTTTCCCTTAACCGAGGTTTTGTCCCATTAGGTTTTTCTGATAAGGTTCTTAATGAGGCAACATATTATGCGTATTATAAATTGTCTACTCTTTTTCCTTCATTAGGTTTTTATCCCACAGGGTTTTTCCTAATAAAGTTTTAACGAGGCACATTATCTCCTAATGGACATTTAAGGGGAAGTGTTATGAATATCTTATTAAGTAGATGTTCATCATGATCAAGATAAAGTTTTGGTGTACTTTAAATTCTAATTTCTTTTATATTTCTTATACCTATAAATAGAGACTCTGATGAAGCATCGTAATCATCCCTTTCGATCAATAAAGTACGTCATCTATTGTTTTCATATTTTCTTTTGTTCTTTATTCTCTCCATCTCTCTTTATTTTATAACATAATTGTCTTTTTTTTTTTGTTACACAAAAGCAATATTTTCATAATTGAACCGATGGTTAAATTAATTAGACAATCGATTCATGTTTCAATCAGTTCATCCGGTTAATTGAATAAATTTATTAAAGATATAAAAGAGGAAAAAAAAAAGTAAAAATTGGTTCACTCAACTTGATAATCAGTTCAATTGGTCTAATGGATTCAACCGGTTCACAATTAATCGATCTGATCCCTTATTTAGGACCTATACCCTGATCGACTCCCAAATGAACTGGTCGATCTAATTCGATGCATAAAAATTATAATTATCAAGGTACTTGATTTTTTTTTATAAATATATAAAAAGATTAACAACATAAATTCAATACTAAAAATTAATATCTAATTTAGTAACACTTAAAATTTTGGGCAAATATCCACAAAATACCAAAAAAAATTAAAATTTACCGGAAAGGACAGGGTTGAAAAATATTGACTGGAAAGGGCAATTTTCCCCAAAAACGCGCCCCCGTGGATGCGTTTTTGGGGGAAAACGGCCTAAAGCGGGTCCCCGGGGGAGCGCTTTTGCCACCTTAGCAAAAACGCTCCCCCGGGGGCGCGCTTTTGCTGAGGTGGCCAAAAGCGCTCCCCCGTGGACGCGCTTTTGGCCTTTTTCCTCCGCTGACGTGGACGCCATTTGAATAGGTATGGGATAATTGTTGTACCTTACAAAAAAAAAATTTAAATAAATAGCAAGAATTTTGGTCTTCAATTTGCTGTGACCTCCCAACGTGGCCATTATCTTTATTTTCAAATGTGCCTTGCCGTCCACTATCCCCAAGCCACTCTCATGCCAATTTTAATTTCATGCATAAAATATTCCTGGATTTGTTTTTCTCTGTGTGCCGTCCATATAAGAAACATTATGGCCAACCCATTAAAACATTATGGCCACCATCCCTTGTTCAAATTCACGCATGGTTCCTAAAATGCTTTCACCAATTCATTATTTAATTCAAAGCTTGGTGAAATTTAATTCCCACATGTTTTTACCAATTGATTATTTTAATGCTCCACCATGCCATGCATTCATGCCCCATATTTTAATGCTCCATTTATTTATTCAATACCACTTCCATACTCCATATTGCCGTCCCATACTTCACTAGCTACACAAGTGCTCCATTTCTTTGTTGTTTATTCAAAACAAATGTCCATGTTTCTTAATTTCATGGATCATTGCGTGCATTCTCCAAGAATTGAAAACCCATGTTTGTACACCATTAGATGCCTTGATTAAAATAACAATAAGCTCCACTTTTGCCATAATATTCCTTCATTACCGTCCATTACTAGGCATTTTAAAATGGCTTTGTTTAATAGTTGTTTAATTTTTTTATTGTAATTTAATTTTAATATCTTTAATAAAATAGAAATTGTTTAAGTTTTTATTCTAATGTAATTTTAATATATGTAATAAAATAGGGACCAATCTTGCAAAGTACCTATTCAAATAGGGACCAAAATTGCAATTATCCCATACCTATTCAAATAGCGCCCACGTCATCGGGGGAAATGGCCAAAAAGCGCCCACGGGGCGCTTTCACCACCTCAGCAAAGCGCCCCCCGGGAGCGTTTTTGCTTTGAGGTGGCAAAAGCGCTCCCGGGGGCCGCGCTTTAGGTCGTTTTCAAAAACGCGCGTCCACGGGGCGCGCTTTTGAGAAATTGCCCTTTCCGGTCAATATTTTTCAACCCTGTCCTTTCCGGTAAATTTTGATTTTTTTTGGTATTTTGTGGATATTTGCCCTAAAATTTTTTAATTTATCAATAGTACCTAACTTCCAAGGTATCTATATGACTCACTCCGTAAAAAAACAATTAAGATACCCTCTCAAATGTGTATATATATATTTACTATAATAAATTTATAAAAAATTGATTATAATAATATATGAACCTAAAATACCATACATGATAAATATTTAACTTTATTATTATAACCAAAGCATCAATTATTTTTATATGGATTTTTAATAAATATATATTTTAATTATTTTCACCCACATGTGCCATTAATCTAGTTTATTATAGGTTTGAGTGAGAAAACTTGAAAAACCAAAAGTTGATCTAAATTGTAGTGTTTAAACGGTTTATGAAATACAAATTAAAAAATTACGGTTACTCAAAATCAGATTGAATTCTAGTTTTTATTTAATTAATTAAATCTAATTTTATGATATAAAAAATAAAAAAATATTTAAAATAGTCAAAATTATTTAAAAGTTTTGTATAAAAAATATATATTTATTATTGTTTATTTACTTGAAAAATTATTCTCTAAAACTTTATCAAATAATATTAAAAAATTATAAAAATTAACTTTAATTTCTTAAAATAAGTCCAAAAAAACTATATAAAAAACTAAAAATCAACCCAAATTATAATGGTAAGTGAAAAATGTAAAAATTCCAATTAAACTGAATTGATATCCCTTCAAAAGTCCTTTCCTTAATAGTATAACGTGCTTTACCATTATATTCAACTAATTCTTAGTTAATTTTGATAATTTAAATTTAAGCAATTTGGAAAGAGTGGTTGTAGGCTTTAGGCTCCAAACTTGGTGCCCAACTCAAATTGGGCTTTACCATGAAAGCCCAAAAGTTCCCCTTTTTTAATTTAATTTTTAATCATTAACTAACAATTACTCCTTCCACCTACGATTCAAAGTTCATCTCCAAACCGCAAGTCTACTCGCTCTCGTTCTTTGGCTACTGAGGATCTGAGAAGCTTCATCGCCAAATTTTACAGAGTAAGTGTTTTGGCATCTCACTGTCGCTTTTTCTTAATTTTTCTTTCCTATTAATTGTAGCTTTTTTTGCGTTCCAATCTTCCTTTTTCTGTTTTTTTCAATCAGGTTCATTGAAACAAATTAGCTAGTTTCATGGGTTTGTCGTCTATTGGCACTGCTACTGAAGGCATGCAACTCTGCATATTTGATTTGAGAAGAGGCCAACACGAAGGGCAAGAACTTGATAAAATTTTATACTTCTTTCCTCCTGATTTGCCCTTTTCGACTCAACTCTCTGTGATTGGGCTCAGCGAAGGGCTTATTACATTCACGCGGTTAGTACTAACGAACCCCTTTCGTGATCCATCGTGTTCAGTTTAAGATTAGAACAAAGTTTCTTTGTTTAGCTAGTTCTTTTTACAAAAAAAATTCGAGTTTTTCTGCAGAATTTTCTCTCCGGAGGCTGCTTGCGAGGTTATAGAGGCAGAGAGGCACTCTCATGTCTTTTACGAGGCAGAGCCAGATATTTGGATGGTTATGGTATGAATGTCGTTGTGACTATCTAGTATGATATATATTTTTTCTATGTCCATTTGCTTCTGAATGATAATTTTAGGCATAGATGTACAAATGTTTGGTTATTGGTGTCAATAGATTGTCTTGAAATCTTGAAACCTTGTTTAGACGTGTTCCGTTAATTACCAGCATTTTTTGGAAAAAGAGTAAAGTACATATATCTTGGTTAATCTGTAAAATTTTTTGTCCCTTGATGGGAAAGTCTGATGTCTGATATCTGCTATTTATTGTTATAGATAGTGGAGAAAAGTAAGGAGCCGGAAGCCATATGGCGGATTGATGCATTAAGAGAGGTTCTCAAGGAAATTCACTCTCTTTTTATGATGTTTCATGGATCTATTAGAGCTTTGCTTGACAAAGAACCTGGCGGAGGACTAACTCGTGCTCATTTATACCCTTTCATCATGGATTATCTAAGAGGTAAGTTATGAAATTTTATGTCTTCTTGAAACTTGTGCTAAGTTTATTGTTATTTTGTCTTTGATTCAAAATATTTCATTGCAAGTCACTAATTGTCAGCATGTCAAAAGCTGTCTCCCTTGGATGAGTGCTGCTGGGGTAATGCTGAAGTTGCTGTATCAAATGGCTTTATCTGGATTTGTGCTTCCAAGTCTTGCTGAAGTAGCTATATCTCATGCCTTATGTATAACTTTTATTTTGAGGCAGATTTTCTGGTTGGGAAGAAACTCCTGTTGCCATCATTCCGTGACTGTTTAAAGGAACGAAGGACTGTACAGATGCTAACTGTAGGACGAGAGGCTGCAATTGAAGTTCAGGTTTGTGTTAAGAATTTGTGTTTATGCGTGTGTGTTTTGGCAGTTATCGTATGTAGTTGAATTGCCACAATTCTTTCACATTTTCCATAATAAGTGGTTTAAAGTTCCTACCTCCGATGAAGAAACTTATATTATGGTAGTTTCGAGTTATGTACCCTTTGAACTAAAATACTAGTGACTGGATATTAGCATACTGAATAACTGATAATAGATAGTTTCTATGCTCGAATGAATCTGCTCTGCTTTATATTTGAAGTGATAATGTAGTTTGAATTTGAGGTCTGGTGCCATCATTACTCTGTATCTACTGAACCATCAAACCACATATTTCCACTTGTGTAAAAGTTTCCCATATATTGTTCCTATCGTAGATTTCTAAGTTCTTGCTATATAATTAGAGCAAAGTGACACTATATTATATATTGTCGTTGTTTGTAAATTGTCTAGGTCTTTTTCTCTTTTCAGTGGGCAAGTCAACGCAATCAAGCTCACCTGTAAGATCCAGACACGAGTCTTCTATTGAACACACTTTTTGATTTTTCTTCTTGACTATATATATAAGGTTTAGGATTTTCATAGGAAAAACTGGTAAAGGGAGTTTAATAAAGCATTAGATGCCTCTCTTAGATTTGCTTTCTTAATTTACCAGAATAAGAGATATGGCATTAATGAGTGAATCTAATTGAACAGTTCTCAGTGTTTGATCTTGTAAATAGTTGTTTGATTCTTCCAAAGATGAGTTTGGATAATTCTATTTGACCTTTTATACCAGATGCAAGAGTTGACAACACTGTTGCTTTCTATTGCAATTTTTAACCTGCTAACTTAAACTATTTTAAAACCGGAGATTAGAAACTTATAGAAAATCATTCATTGCTGCTTTGCTTGATTAAAACTTTATATACCTGCTTGCTACTATAAGCATAGAAGATGAACAGTACCATATGCACATTAAAATGACAGTTGTTTGTAATTGTTATTTCTTTTAGTTTTAATGATTTCCTCTTGTTTTGGCAGACACTTGTCAGACTATTAGAATCTTCTGCTGGGAACGCACCATGCTCCTCGCTCATTTTATTTCAAGACTTGCTCGTGTCCACAACACTTTCTCCTGTATGGTCTGATCTTCAAAGCTGATGTAGCAGTTTTCTAGTTTCTCTCACCTCACTCAAATTTTATACTAAAATGACATTAATGTTTAATGGCTAAATAAATTTTCGTGGTTAACATTCTTACAGGAACCATTCCTGTTAGATTTTATTAAAACTAAATACTAATGCTTCTAATGATATTGTTGTCAGGAGGATACCGTAAACTTGTTCACGTACGCGGTTTTAAGGCTAACCCCACTTGCTCTATCCTCTGGAGCAAGGTCATGGTCCTATTTACGCAAGGGAAACACTTCATCACATGTTACTGCTGGATCTACCTTGGCCCCCTCTGGATCTGTTTCAGAACAATTTTATGGTTCACAAGATACTTCTCCTGCTGGAGATAATAGATACTGTGTTATAAGGCCCTTGCAGCATGACAAGTGGTCCAAAGGGAAGGATGGTTTTCTTATCACTGATATTTGGGGTGTGGATGTTGGTAGCTCAGCTGCAACCACTCCAATAGTTTGGCTACAGCATACGGAGGAGAGGATGTATCTATGTGCTTATCAGTACAAAAGCCTTACGTTGATCTTTCTTATCCCACTTTCTTCTATCCTTAATGGGGAGCAAGGTGTTTCAACTGTGAAACAGCAACTTCTTGAAAATGTTTGTTCCTACATGTGCTATATATCATACTTAGCATAAGTACTTACATTTATCAACCAGTTCATTCAAATACTTCTTATTTTAGTTTCACAAATTCTATGCTTTTTTCACAATGTATCCTCATAAGCTCGCAGCATTTCTAATTCATTTATTTCTTATATACTTGTCTTTCCCACTTCTCATCCTTCAAAATCTTTCTTTTGCATCTTAGAGCCCGTGCCCTTACATAGCCCATGGCCTAAGTCATTTCTGCTAGTCTAGATTGCTAACATATGAACTTCTTATGTCCATCTTTTTTTCTTAAACCAATGGCACTATTTGGGTTTGATATAAGCATTATCTTTGTTTCTTTCCAAGTCCTTTTACCCTAATTTTGTTTCTAGTCCATTCGTTTTGTTGCATGCAAAGTTTTGGCATCCTCCTTTTTCAAATATTTTGGTGGTATGAACGAGGACTGGTGATATAGACCTTTCAAAAACCTTTGTCTTCTTGATAGATATAATAATATCTGAAATGATAACTCACGTTTAGGACATTTGAAATGTGCATGACTTAAGCATTAAAGCAAATTCCTAATAGACAATGATCCTTAATTATTAGATGCAATAATTATATCAAGTTTAGAAACAATATCTTTACATAATTAGCTAGGCTGACAATCTCTTCAACTCTTAGGCCTCACTGAAGATTTTGAAAGTTGAAGAAAAGTTGTCAAAGGGATGGGGTGGAGAGAATGCTTATCATGTCAGTGGGTATCGCTACTTGATAGTGGATGGTAACAGAGACATATCCAGGGCTTCACCCCCAGCAAAGGTTACAACATTAACAAAGGTAAAGCACAGAGCTGTTCTTTCAGGCTACAATATATTGTTTGCCTTAACCTGGAAAAAAGAAGAATGTCTAAGATCATTTCAGTGGTATAAGTTGTTTTGAATTAAATGTGTTAGCATTTGATGTGTCTTATAATTCGGCAATAATTGATTTCAAATTTCACTTTTAAATAATCTGTGAAAGATATGTCGACTGAGCCCATGGTGTAATGGCAAAGGACTTCTGTTGAAATGAAGTCCTTGTTGGCATGAGGTCTTGGGTTTGATTCCTAGACACCCCCTAACCCCCTCCTCTTATCAAAATAATATGTGAACAATATTGTAGATAGGGGAGTATGTATGAGCTCGAATGCGTATCTTGATATATTAGAGGTCAATGTTGCTACTTTATTTTGCTTTGTTGCTTCCTAAAACTGCAGGGTAAGTGCCCTACATTCAAATAACCTAAGTACTAAGCATGATTTTACTATTCTTTTTCAGTTATTTCACAGTAATTGCATTTTTGTTTAGATGATCATTTTAACAGTTGATAGCCACTACAGTTCTATTTATCCATTCTGGTCAAACATAATTTCCAGTTGTCAATCAAATTTCATCTCTGAGAATAAATATAAGTTGTTATTGTTTCTGATGTTATCACGAAAGTAGAAGCCCTCATACCTTGTTGGAATCCATTGAGTCATCAAGATAAATTTTAAAGCCTTTGCTGGTTCTCTTTTTGTATTATAATGCAGGAATCTTTACTTGCCTTAAATAGGCTTAGGGAAGAAGTAGATGCTGAAAAGAGTCGATCAAAATGGGATAATCCAGGTCGTGACAAAGATTTGGAAGTGTCCATTAGAGCGAAAAATAATGCTTGGGCAATTGCTCGTGTTACTGGAGGGAAGGAACTTTATATGGTTTTAGAGAAAGCTAATGAAACTCTCCTCTATGCGTCAGATGCTGTTGAGAAATTCAGTAACAGGTGAGGGATTATAGCTGTGGTTCTGCAGTTGTTTTTCTACAAGATTGGTGTTATCACTTTACTGTCCATTCCCCTTGATGATTACTTATTCCTCGTACTTTAGCTTTCTTCATGCATAAGAAAATCCTGAAATATTTTCATGCTTCTAGTTATTAATGAGAAGTATAAAGTTGTCTTTAATGATTTCTATCAAAATGAATTTTTACTTATCATGATTTATCAATGAGAAATCTGATGCTATGTTACTTGAGCTAAAGTGTTAGTATTAGATATGGGTATTTTTATTTTTTTAAAAAAGTTTTCCCATGTATTTGGAGGATCTTTAAAAGACCATATCTCCATTACCCATGTTGGGATATGGGTATTTCAAGAAACCAAAGAGTCGGGGAGCAACTTAGATCCTTTATCCTGTTTCTTGTTTATTATTGACTAAAACCATAGTCCATATTATTTTAAGCACACTTCTTCCTCAACATCTGATTTTACGTGTCATGTTTTGTGAATTTTGCAGATATTGCAGTGGAGCATTTTCTTTGGACTAGTTAAAAAGTTTCGAGGCAACTGTATTAGTATAGCAATAATGAAATATTTATGTGCTGTATAAACGTTTTTTTCACTAGCTTTGACAACCCTAGCAGATGTTACAAGGTTTGCTCAGTTTTCACTACTGATTTTTGTGGCAAAAAATACAAAAATAAAGCTAATCATCTATCAGTTGCATGCAAAAAATGCAATTGGTGAGTTGATTCATGTAATGCAAGGTTGTTTATTGATTTATTTATTTCTCTGGAGTACTTTCATATGTGTTCTTTAGACCTAAGTTTCTTATTAAGTGTTGGTTTTTTAGTCTGTACCAGACAAAATGGGGCATGTAGCTGGTGAATGTAGGTAAAGGTATGAGCTGAGCAATATGATCGTCTCATACATGCTTTTGGGATATATGTTGAAAAATTAATCTCTTCCTTGTTTGTTTTGCCGAATGAAAATGCTTCATTATCATAAAGCTAAAGTAGATTTTGCCGTGTCCACGGATTCGAATACATGCGATTTTTGTAGAACTGAAATTTGAAAATGTAAATGTGCTTAAAAAATATTAATTCCTTACTAGTAAACTACATTTTTAATGCTGCGCGATACTATTTAACCTTTTCCTCCACCTTTAGTTGGTCCCACAAGCATGAACAAACAAAATATAAAATGAGATGATATTATAATTCAATTTAAAAATAGGTACGGTAGTGGATTTTTTTCACTAATGAAAGAGAACCACACGGAGAGTTTGTATCAAGCAAGTAACAAGTCGGCAGTGGGTGGTCATGTTGGAAAGTCAGATTTCATATCATTCTTCCTACTCTCATGACTTGAAAAGAAAAGCTTTTTCTTTTTCCCCCTTATTTTCTTTTCCTTTTCTGTTTTATTAAAACAACATCAATATCCAAACAAATCGAATTTTAAGAAAAAAAAATTACAAATGTGCAAAAAAAAAAAAAATTGAATTGAACTTACTCAAATTACTCTAAAAAAGATTATCTTCTAGCAAAAACATATTTTATCTATTTGTTTCTATATAGAAAAATAGTTACTTGTATAGTTAGAAGCGTAATATTTGGGGGTCAGCTTTCACAGTAAACCCTGTCGCATGAGTCAGACTCATGGCTGTAAAGGCTGTGAAGTATTTAGTGCAAAAAAGGGCCTTGTGCCATGCACACGCCATTGAGCTTTCCCCCAACTTCAAAGCATTTAAATCTTCTTAATTTGTCGCATTTGCTGGAGGCCTGTGTCACCCATATGGCCTTTAATTTCAACTACTTCATATAATCAAACCATCATTATCTTGAGTAAATGTGTTAGGCAAGAAAGTCGATTCTGTTTTGGTATTTTCTGTATCCGTCAAAATGTTCCATTTCGATAATAAATTAAAATAATAAATTTTATGTTTATAGATTTATGTTGGTATTGATTATTTGGTGGTATTGAAATATGGTGTACTAATTAGTAAAAAATAATTTAAAAAATAAAATTATTGATTTTATTATTTATTTTAAATTTATTAAATTATGGATGGTTATATATATGGTATGAGATGATATTATTATTTAATTTATGCAATAATATTTTTCTTATTTATTTTTAATTTTTTTATTAATGGATTGTATTTGTGAAATTTATTAAATAATATTTTATATAATTAATTAGTATTTTATATTTAAAATTTATTTAATCTCGTTATTTGATATTTATATATAATTATATATATATATTAAATATATATATACATATAATTTAAAATAATGATAAATCTAAAATTATACACCGAAATAGATCAATATCAATAAATACTAATATTGATACATTTGATACAATAGTACCTATGTTGGTGTTAGGAATTAATGGGTTGAAAATTGAAATGACAAGCTGATAGGTTTACATTTATTTGTTCTATTCTGACGTTGATTTTGTTACTCATTTTACAGTGTCAAAGCTCCAAAAGGAATAATCGATGAAAATGATAAAATAATGCGTGATTTTAGGTGGGGTCATGATGCGAGGAAGAGAAAACTTTATATGTGGTATTGGCTTTAGAAGGTTAGAATTGGTTAATGTGGTAAGTAGGCCTAGAAACTATTGGTGGAGCCCAAGTCATTGATACGACCCATATTATTAACTAAATATTGCCACTCTCAACATTTTTCTCTTGTTCAAAGTTCCTTATAGGTTTTCTCCAAACTTTTTTAGGGTCTTTTTAGATGTACGTTTGCCTCTATTGCAACGCATTTAGCTTTTTTAGAGTAGTGACTTTGAGGCTTCCTCAGATATTATAATATCAAATTAAAGTTGAGCTCCATCCCTTGAACAATGTTCGGTAAGAAGAGGACCAGTCATCTATTTTGATCAAGAAAATCTCAACATCGTCAAAGCACATTGGAGTCATTCCCTGATCATTTTTTTCATGACTTTAGACAATTTTTGATTTGGTTATTGCAACGTAAAATAAATAGAATTTGGCATCTTAGGGGAATTGTTACTATGTGATACAGTTGGAAATTGAGAGAAGAAAATAACAAGAGAAGAAAGGAAAGAATAGAGAAGAGAGCACAAGAGAGATGAGAGAAACAAATTGGAAAATTGATTGCCAAATTTCATAACGCCTCCGAATCCTGATTGGTGGGTAAATAGGAGAATAACGACTCACATACACTGTTAACAAATCAGTTCAATATGCAAACATATTGTTTTGTACCAGACAAACATCCCCACCAAAATGCCTCATTTTATTAAAAGTAATCTAAAACACAACATTTACAGATTAAACAAAATTAATGAAAATAAACAAAAATTCAAAATAGGTGACCGTTGTTTGATCGTTGTTGACTTTTCCTACTTGTTCCACAATAATTGCTCCCCTCTCGAATCAAATCCTTGTCCTTGAGGATCAAAACCTAGAAATTACTGTTGAAGCTCCTGAAAGTTCTCCCAGGTTGAGTCCTTAGGAAAAAGCGTTGGCCCACTCAACTAAAACTTCAGTAGCAGCATGATCAACTTTCCTTACCATCCTTCTATTGAGAATTTTGATCGGTTCTTTGTTGAGTGCTCAATCAGTACCCACTAGAGGCAACAGAGGTGAAGTAAGAGCTTTGCTAATATGCTTTTTAAGTCGAGACACATGGAAAGTGGGATGAATCCGAGATCCTGCTAGCAGGGCTAATTTGTATTTAATTGGTCCCACTTTCTACCAAAAAGGGTCCAAAATACTTTGGGGAAAGCTTTTGATTCCTTAACTTCCTTATAGTGTGCTGTCTGTAGGGCTATAAGCTTAGGTATACCAAGTCACCAACAACAAATGCATGATCATACCTTTTCCTGTCAGCTAGTTGTTTCATTCTTTTTTGAGACCTCTTGAGATGGAACGAGAGAATTGCTTCTTGATTCTTAAGGTTACGATAAACTAATGCCATTGGCGAGGTGTAACACCCCTTACCCGTGTTCTACGCCGGAACCAAGCTCAAGGCGTTACCCTAATCAAGTCCTCATAAATCACCACTTAGACCCATCATACCTACTTTCTCTAGTCGCCTTAACAATCTCATTCTCGACCCACGAGACCTCACTCATGCACATGAAGACTCTCGAGACTATACCGGAACTATTTCAACCTTTACAAATTTTCTCTTTTATACAGGGCTCACACGCCGGTGTAAAACGAGACACGCCCATGCTTCAAAATCGTAGTGAATACTGACTTCACACACACGGTCTCAAGCCTAATCACACGCCCGTGTTCGACACCCGTGGATGACATTGACTTGAATCACACGACCTAGACACACGCCCATATGGCTGGTCCGTGGTCGCCCCTGATTATTACCCTACGATCTGGGCACGCCCGTGTGCTTCAGCCGTGTGACAATTCAAATACCAAATTTCAAGGTGCAGACTTCACACGGCCTGGGCACACGCCCATGGCTTGATCGTGTGTTACACACGGCTTAGACACACGCCCGTGTGCCTACCCGTGTGGACAAGAACAAAGCTGTTTGCCAAGTTATTTGCACCCTTATAGCTTACACTACATGAACCCATTCAACATACTAACAAACATATCAAAATTTTCAATATGAACTCCCATAGATAACTTTGTAATTTCATAAATGATAGGATGAGCCATCTTTCATGGCAATTTACAAAATAATTGTCTTAACAAGAGCCAACACACCTTCGGCCAAAATAACAAAATATTCTAACTAGTCTAGCCCCTATACATGCCATTTACAAAATCATTAAGTCTAGGTCTACCGAGATGAGCTGATAGTGTGGGCGGTCTTTTGGTTATCGGCGTATCCGGCTCGGCTCTTAAGCTCTATAAAACAAGGGAAAGAAAGGGGAGTAAGCTTTAAGTTTAGTAAGTTTACATGTAAACAATATAAACTTTTTAACTTGTATTAAACAATTTCATAACATTTTATATACTAAGCAAGAAACAATCTACATTTATTATAATGCTTACTCATTTCCTCCATTCGCACATTCCAACCACATCACAAGAATAATATATACATTCATTAATGGTTCCCCTGCACTTAGCATCACAAGATAACATAATACACCACATCACTATATTTAAATCCATTATTCATAGTCAAATTACTCGGTGGTTTCGCACTTAGCCCACCATCAGTTTTTAATAGGGTGGTATCGCACATAGCCCACCAAAGATTAGTTACGGTGGTATCGCACACAGCCCACCAAAGGATTTATTACGGTGGTATCGCACACAGCCCACCAAATGATAAATAGACGATGGTATCTCACATAGCCCATCGTAATTAAACAACAAGGTGGTATCACACTTAGCCCACCATCAAGTGTCGTCATTACACACTCATATGATTATTTCATCATTCATTTAATAATTATTCACTGACTACCACATTCAATCTAATAGAACCACATATGATCTCAATCATGCCATACTCTAATTAGCAACATAATATTTACGAAAATATACATTGCTTACACATAAACTTACCTCGGTGCAACACGTTCCAATTCGCGATTCAATTCGTAACCTTGCCTTTTCCTTGGTCAAGGTTAATTCCGCGCTCTTCTTGATCAATAACAATAAGATTCACTCATTTATATCATTCTATAATCATAATGCATCAATTTCTACTCTTAGGCAAAAATGACCATTTTGCCCTTGCACTATGGCAAAAATACAATTTTGCCCTTAGGCTCGTAAATCATTTTTAGCACATTTTACAAATAAATGAGCCTAGATAAACATTTATTTCTCCTACAATTACTCACTATTCCAACTACTTCATGCATTTATGACACAAAACCAATCTTTACACTTAAGTCCTAATTAGGTGTTTCCATGCTAGCACCTTTCACAAAAGTTGTTTCCCATCTCCCTAACATTCATTTTCTTCCACAAAAACTCAGCTAACAATATAAATACTCTCATGGAAAGTCCTTATACTTTCAACCATATTGCAAATTGGTCCCCTCATTAGCTAGCTTAAGCTTTGGGGACTTCAAAAATATAAAAATCATCCATTAAAACCACCTAAATCACTTACTAGCAAGGAGATAGCTTGGCTGAATGTTTGAACCCCCAAATGCTCTATTTCCTTATCAATTTTCGGTAGAAAGAGATGAATGAATAGTGAAAGATGATAGTTTTTCTTTTCACCTTATTTTATTCATCTTTTCTCACCTAATTCTCCTAAATTTGACCAAAAATTAAATGCTTGTCTCCCTATACCACATGGCCGGCCAACACACCTTAATTGGCCTAATTGCACTTTAAAGACCTCCAAATTAACATTCTATAGTTATTAGGTACCCTTACTTTGTAAAATAGAACTTTTGCATTTTATGCGATTTAGTCCTTTTTTTACAATTAAACGTGATATCACTCAAATTAAGACACCAAAATTTTCACATAGCCTTATAATAATACCACAACGCATGAAATAAATAAAAATAATTTTCCTGACCCTCGAATTAGTGGTCTCGAAACCACAGTTCCGATTAGCCCCAAAACCAGGCTGTTACACGAGGACCCAACTAGGTAGGGTAAATGAAGTGGAGGGCTTTGGCAATAGAGTGCCTCGTAGGAAGTAGTTTGTATTGCTGAGTGATAGGTGGTTATACCACCATTCTGCCAGAGGTAACCATATACCAGCATTCTGCCAGAGGTCACTCTAACAACCATTCAATAGGACACTCACCAACCATACATCTCAAATACCCCTCTAGACATCTATTTAATACTTTAGTTTGACCATTTGTTTGGGGGTGGTATGTTGGGAAATGTGCCCATTGTAGTAAACACGTAATTGTTTTCTATGTATTTGAATGATGAATAAATAAATAGAGTTAATTTCACATTTCACAGTTATATCTTGTGTTTTTGTCTTTCATGTTTTACATATATAGCTAAATTATGACAAACAAATATTAGCTTATTGATTGTCTAAGTTCAAACTGATGATAAGTGACACTATAAGAACGTTTACATTGCGAGAAAGACAACTTATTTCAGTAGATAATCTAAACGAGTTCATCATCCAGTAAAAGAATCACAGTAAGCATTTGATTCAAATACTTAGAAGGATTATTATGTTGTCTACAATTCTAATTGGGGAGATGGCTAGTCTTGGCTATTAAACATGCAAACATTATATTCTACCAATTAACACCCAAATCATTTAAAATCACCAATGGTATATTTTATATACTTTGCTAATTTCACAAATTTGTCCTTGTACTAGCTAGATTAAGTTACAACGATCTCAAAAACATAAAAATTATCAAAATCGGGCAAGAATTTACATAGCATGCAATTAGATTTTAGTCAAGCCAAAACCAAGAACCTTCAATGGTGTTTCTATTATTATTTTTAGGTGGAGAATTCTACTAAGGAAGATGATACTATTCTTACATATATTAAATTTAAGTTTTATTTAATAAATTACTAATTTGCCCTTTAATAAAACATGCAAATTTAACAAACATCTAGTCCTTAGCCTTCCACTACAATTAGAATAGGTATAATTATCATTTAAAGCCACAAATTCCAATTTTAATAGCTATTTAATACTTTTAACTAATAAATACTAACTTTTGTAACCCTTACGATTTAGTCCTTTTTACTTAATTGACTATCTAAACATTAAAATTACTGGACCAAAATTTAATACGACACTAATGACCTTGTAAATATTAAATAATTAATAGTTATGGGCTGACATGTCAAAATTTGAGGCCCCAAAATCACTGTTTCGACACCACTAAAAAACGGGCTGTTATAGACCATGTAGGAGGAATCCAGCCATAAATATGGCAAGGTAATTTGGGTTAAAATTCACTAAGTTCATTTGAACTTACAAACGTCTGTTTTAATGCAGGTTCTGATTAAAGTGTTGGTACACTAGGAGGGATAAGCCAGGAATGCACCAAGGTTGTAGTTCAAGTTGTGGTATTATGCATATAGAGGGCAGCTTAGGAATATGGCGCTTAGTACACTATGCCATGAGAAGACCATCTTTAACAAAGTTTTAAATTGTAATGTCATATACTGATTTTGAAAATCTAATGTGCTATTAAACATCCTCTATTATTTTTAAGAACAATACAAAATGAAATAAGATATATGATTTAGAATATTTTTTTGCTGGTTGTAAAATTTTTGCTAAGTGTTTATCTGTGGTAACATCCAATATCTGGATCCGGTGATTCAGGTCGGGTAAAGGGTGTTACAAACTTGTGTTAAAAAATTGTGTAATGTTTGTTTTTCATTAGTTTTCTAGAAATAGAACCATGGAAACCTTGACTTACAATTTTATTTTAATTACCCATCTCCTTATCTATCTGTTTTATAATTGTTTATAATATTTATATTATGTTATATTATAAGTTTGATATATATATGTACGAGATGATCCATAGTTGATCAATGATAAGTTTGATATAGTGTATTGTTCCATTCACTTCTTTAGGTTATTCGATTATTGTGAGAAGTGTGGTAATGAGAAGGTGCATGTCTAGGATTGACTCTGACAAGGAAATGCTTAGGTTTTAAGTGGTCAAATATGACTCACCTCCCTTTCCTGGGACCCTACCTAGTGCACGGTTCATATTGATTTTTTCAGTGTTTCCCTTAAAAGAAAAACTGTGGAGAATAAAAATTGTTTGTTTTTATGATTGATTGATTCTTGTGAATAAATGAATGTGAACATTATAAAATTTCCATAGCATGCCATGCATATATTGTAAGCATGTCATATAGATTAGGTAAGAATGCCACTAGAATTATTGTATGATCATTCTTGAAATTTGGGATAAAAACCTTGCATGTTTTTAAAATATTGAGTGGGAGAAGATCCTTGAACAAGACTTACAACCTCCATTGATGGTTATTGAGTGATAGCATGATAAAGTTTCGAGCCGGTTCCTACTTTGGCTGCACCACAAGGTAAACTTTTTCATGTGGGTTCACTAGATAAGATTTCCTTTTATGGACAGCTAGTTATGCATGACTCTCAGTGAGATTGTCCAAAGATGGTCACAAATGAAAGCATGTTCATGATGGGTATTGAGTCAATGGTTACACACTCAAGATCGTCTATTATTAAATAGTTTCCCAAGAAATGATAATTAAGCTAGATATGATGGCCAAACATTAAATGATCGTTGGTTCGTATGGAGTCTTGAGAATTAAGATTCATGAACTGATTGGATGCAATTCATGTTCTTGCCCGTTAACCATGGGACCTCAAGGCGACATGATTGATGAGTGTGAGAATGATTGTAGCAACAAAAAAAAATATTTTTCAAGGTTTTAATACAAGACACATGCATCATACTGCATTCTTGATATGTTATTGAAATAAAAATATTTTACTAATAAAAAGATAGTAATTAGTGAATCTTTATTGTTTTTCAGTTCAAATTTGTCTTCTACTCTTATTAGCATTCTTACTAAGAATAAGTTGAATGGGGATAACTTTTGAGAATCGAAATTGAACTTGCTGATAGTTCTTCGCTGTGAGAAACACAAATTCATCCTTGTCGAACCTTGCCCACCTAAAGCTCAGCCCAAAGGGAGAAATCGTTGGAGAGATTTTGACTTAATTGCCTAATATTATATGTTAGTGAGCATGAGTAGTGTGCTGCAAAAGCAACACGAGAAATTCTGTACTATTAAAGAGATCATGAAAATTTTAGAGGATTTTCTCAGAGGCCAACTCGCATTGGCTCGAAAATATGCTATTACAAACTTAATGAACTCATAGTAGAAACTCGACATTCTGGTCAGAGAACATATGCTTAAGCTTATGGGATTCTTTATAGAAGTGGAGGAAAATGGGGCTAAACTAGGTGTGAGCACTTAGATGGAAATATTGTTCAAATCATTGACCATGGAGTTCGCTAGCTTAAGGGCCACTTACAAATTGGGGAACAAGGCGATTACCTTGACTCAGCTCATGAAGGAATTACAATCCTATGAGTTGATACTGAATGATGGTACGCCAGTTCAGGAGGAACTTAAGGCAAACTTAGTTGTGTGCGCCTTGTCCTCTAAGGGGAAACAGAAAGCTAAGGGAAAGAAGAAACCTACTAAGTCTTCAGTTCCACCTTGTGTGGATAGGAAGAAGACTAAGAAGTCTAAAAATCCTAAAAAGATATGTTTCTTCTACAATAGCAAAGAGCATTTCAGATCAAACTGTAAGGGGAATAAGGATCACCTAGCTAAAAAGGGAAAATGTATGGAACTCTTTGTGGTTAAAGCTTGATTAGTGGAAGAATCAATTGTCAACTGTGTTATTAATTCTAGAGCCACTAACCATGTGTGTATTTCTTTCCAAGGGTTTAATGAAACGAAAAGTCTGTGTGAAAGGAGCCTTCTATTACGAACCGGAGATGGGAACTATGTTTCAGTCAAAGCAGTAGGAGAAGTTATTTTACATTTTGATAATTTTAGGAGGATTTTTTTTAAAGGACGTGTTTTATATACCTCTTTTTTAAGAGGAACTTAATTTTCATAGCATGTTTATTTAATGGCGGTTATTCCGTGACATTCAGTAAATGGATTACTATTCACAAAAATCGTTCTTTGATCTATAATGCATGGATAGAAAATAATATCTATTTTATCAAACCAAATAACTACTCGATGTTTCAAGCTGAAATGGTGAATAAGAAGCTAAAAACTTCTTACACTAATGAAGGTGTACCTATAACACTTAAGGCTTGATCATATTAATCAAGAAAGAATCACTAGACTCATGAAAGAAGGCCCTTTAAGTATGCTTAAGGAACTTAGTCTTCCATAATGTAAATCTTGTTTAGAAGGTAAAATGACTAATAGATCTTTTAATACAAAAGGTACAAAGGTCAACGAACCTTTAGAACTTATGCACACTGATATATGTGGTCCCATGAGCATCAGTGCCCGAGGAGGTTAAGATTATTATGTGACTTTCATCGACGACTATTTTCAATATGGATAAGTATTTAATGCACCACAAAAGCGAAACCTTTGATAATTTTTGAGAGTTTCATGCATAAGTAGAAAAGAAATTAGGTTATCGATAAAGAATATTCGGTCCAACGAGGTGAGGAATAATTGTCAGACGAGTTCTTAGGATACCTTATAGAGAATGAGATTTTATCCAGTTTACTGCGCTGAACACTCCATAGCAGAATGGCGTAGCTAAGAGAAGGAACAAAACCTTGCTTGACATGATTTGTTCAATGTTAAACTATTCACAACTCCTTACTTCCTTTTGGGATATGCGATACAAACATCTTGCTATATTCTGAATGATGTGCTAACCAAGTCTACTTGTAAGACACCTTATGAACTATGGTATGTAAAGAAACCCGCTCTAAATCATTTTAGAATATTGGGTTGTCTATCACACATTCTAGATAAGGATGCAAAGACGTTGGATGCACATATAAGATTGTGTATGTTAGTAGGATATCCAAAAGGAACAAAAGGTGAATTATTCTACAATCTGAAAGATAATACGATTAAAGTTTCTACTCATAATACTTTCCTTGAGGAAATTTAAATGGATAACATTAAGCCTCAAAGTAAAGTAGTACTCGAGGAACTTTTGGGAGTTCTAGAACAACCACCAATTTTAATTCTTGAGAAAGTTGTAGAAAGACTTGCAAACGATCAACAACATAGAGGAATCTGTCATAGTGGGAGAGTATATAAGAAATCGGCCTTCTTCATCTATGATAGTCGTATTTATAATATGGAAGCCAATCATGAGGTGATGAGCAACTCACTTACGAGAAGGCTATGTAGGACGTCGATTCCAAGCTCTGGAAATAGGCCATGGATGTCGAGATGGATTCTATGAAATCCAATACCGTGTTGGAACTTGTAAACTTACCAGTTAGGATTAAACCCATAGGGTGTAAGTGGATCTATATAAAGAAGGGAAATGCGGAAGGAAAGTTGAAACACATAAACCTAAAGACTTGTAGGGAAAGGCTACATACTGAAAGAATGCATCGATTATGATGAAACCTTCTCTCTAGTAGCCATGCTCAAGTCCATTTGCATACTCTTATTCATTGTCGCTACTCTCGATTACGAGATCTAGCAAATGGATGTGAAGATAACATTCTTGAATGGCTATCTTGATGAGACCATTTACATGGCTCAACCCATTGGATATGTTGTCAAAGGAAAGGAGCAGAAAGTTTGCAAACTGCTAAGATCCATTTATGGATTTAAGTAGGCATCCCGCTCATGAAATAAAAGATTTGATCAAACGATCAAGACTTTTTGGTTTGAGAAAAACATTGATGAACCTCGTGTTTATAAGCGTATAAAGGAAGAAAAAGTGGACTTCCTTATTTTGTATGTCGACGATATTCTACTTATCAGAAATGATGTAGGGGAATTTTTATGGGTTAAACTGTGGTTAGCTCAACAGTTTAACATGAAGGACTTAGGTGAAGGTAGTTATATTCTTTGAATATGAATCCTTAGGGATTGAAAGAATAAAACGGTAGCTCTATCACAAGCTTCATACATCGCTAAGGTACTGGAACAATTTGCATTGACTGATGCGAAGTAAGGTGCTTAGTCGACTGTATCGAGTTTTCATCTTTCTTTAGATGTGTGTCCTAAGATAACAGAAGAAAGAGAACATATGATTAAGGTTCCATATGTTTCGATAGTTGGAAGCCTTATGTATGTTATGCTTTGCAGACTTCCAGATATCTATTTAGCTGAAGGAACAATAGATGTGGTGAAAGCAACTTTTGAATATAACCTTGAGGATTCATTTGCTAAGAATCTTGTAACTAGGAGTTTTAACAAACGTGTCAAGGATATGTGAATACGAAACATGACACATTTACTTTACCAGGGCAAGTGAGAGATTGTTGGGAAATGTGATCATATTGTAGTAAACATGTAACTATTTTCTAAATATTTGAACGATTAATAAATAAAGTTAAATTTACATTTCATTGTTATATCTTTTCTATTTTTTTCTTTCATGTCTTGCATATATAGTGAAATTGTGACAAGAAAATATTAGTTCATTGATTGTCTAAGTTCAAACTGATGATAAGTGGCACTATAAAATGTTTACATTGCAAGAAAGACAACTTACTTCAGTAGACAATCTAAATGAGTTCGTAAATCAATGTGAGCATTTGATTCAAATAATCAAAAGGATTATTATATCACCTACAATTCCAATTGGGGAGATGACTAGTCTTGGCTATTGGAGTAGTTGACTCCAAGGGTAGAGACATAGATGTATTCATTGAAAGAGTGATACATTGGACTAGACCCAAGATGAATTAATTCTGAATCTGTTTGTGAATTAATTCACTTGTGACGTTTATGGTGTGATTTACCTAAATCCTAAGTTAATCGTTGACCATGTGTATGTAACTCATGTGCTTTAATATAAGTGGAGGCTTATGCTTTAAAGATGATTGAGCCCATAGTTGATATGTTGGGTACATGACTTGTGTATGGCATGACTTTACTAGCAACAATTGAATTCATAGCTTGATTAAAGAGTTAACGGTATCCTCTCATTGGCATTGTGTGTAACAGCCCGTTTTTAGTGAAATCAAAACAGTGGTTTTGGGACCACAAGTTTGGAGTCAAAAAATTTATTTTATTATTATTTTATTTCCTATAGCATGATGGTAATATCGTATAAAAATTTTGTTAATAAATTTTACCGTTTACATGCTCAATTTGATAAAAAGGACTAAATTACGTAAAGTGAAAAAGTTGAGTTCTAATAGCTAAAGGTATTAAATAGATATATAACTTTAAAGTGGAAGTCCTTATATGGTAATTAGACCAAAAATGTGTTAGTGGATGAGTATGGTTTGGTATTATTGAAATTTTGATTAATTTTTAAGGGTAATTAAGTAATTAGTAAATAATGTTAATATTAAATAAAAAAAGTTAAAATTATCATCTTTAACCTTTGTTCAACCGAAACTTCAAAGAGAAAAATAACCATGGAAGCTTAACATTTGGCCATCCTTGTTTGCTTAATTAGGTATGCATTTGTGTCCCCTTTTTATTGATTTCTACGTTTTCGGGATCGTTGTAGCTTAATCTAGCTAGCTCGGGGACTAATTTGTGAAACTGTTAAATTGTTAGGGTTTTTCCATTGATGAATATACATGACTTTGATGTTTGATGACAGAAAATGAATGGTTATTGTTAGATAAACAACTTTTGTAAAGGGATTTCTGGTGAAATTGTCAAATAGGAACTAAATTGAAAAATAAAAATTTTACATGGTGAATTTGTGAAATAAAAGAAATATAGGGCATGCTAGGGACCTAATTGATATTCGGCTATAGTGGGTTGGGGTAGAATTTCATGAATTTCTATTTTTATGAGCTAGGGACTAAATTGCAAAGAAATTAAAAGTATAGGGGCAAAACGGTAATTTTTCAAAAATGATTTTGGGCTAAATTGAGTGAATTATATATTAAACTGAGTTAAATTTATCTGTATAGATCAAGACAAACCTCATACAGTTTTAGATCGGGGCAAAGAGAAAGTCTCGAATTAATTGCTTCAGTATCTACGTATACTTGTCGAGGTAAGTTCGTGTAATTAGATATTTTTTAATGTTTTTAATTGAATTATACATGTGTTGTGAAATGTCAGACATATATACCGATTGCATATCCTACGACATACAACAATTACCGAGCCGCGTTTGAACCTTAGGAATACGTAGGATACAAATGAGATGTCATTAGGGTTTACATGATTTAGGTGTTGGTCTTGAACGTCCTACCGATGGCTGAGGTCTGGCATGTGTTGCAGGTACTCCATATCTCGTACGAGTAGCATTGTGTAGCTACGTTTTGACCCACAGCTCGTGAGAGCATACCGATTTACAGCTCGTGTGAGCATACCGATTTATAGCTCGTGAGAGCATATCGTTGTACAGCTCGTGTGAGCATACATGTACAGGATTTGACGGATTACAATTATATGATTTAGCACACTATGTGTGAGCTATCCCGGGTATCCAACGATATTCTAAATGGTTCAACGAGTAATGTTTTGATACGAAATGGTAAGTGTTCAATACAGACTATTACAGAGACATATATGAATTACATGGAAATATTGTTACATGGTATATGAAAAATTGAATTGGATGATACATTTATATGAAACTTAATCAATTGTTGTGCTCATCCATGATTATTGGTTTATATATGTATTTACATGGCTAACATGGTTGATTTATATCTGCTTAGGCATTTGGCCAAGTTATGTTGGGATATGCTATGTTTACTTCTCTATTATGTGACTAAATGGTAAGTTATGTTCTATGTTATATGAACTTACTAAGCTTAATTGCTTACACTGTGTTATTTTGTGTGTCTTATAGAGAATCGAAAGCTCATTCGGGTTGAAAGCTTGTCGGAGCTATATCACACTATCCATCGACTCTTTTGGTACATTCGGTTGTTTTAATTTTGGTTATAATGACATGTATAGGTATTTTTGCTAGTGTTGGCCATGTGTTTTGGTTGTTGAAATAGCCATTTGTTTTGGCTTGTGATTTGGCACTTTGATGATGAGATGAACTTAGTTTTTGGCATGTAAATATTAGCACTAAAATGGTTGATGAATTGCTTGATTTAGTTAAATGATAGTTAAGTATGCATAATGTATAAGTCTTGTAACATGTTATGAAAGGCACATATGACTATTAATGTTAGTGACTGAATAGCATACTTGGTACTATTTTATAGGTTATTGTAAGCTAATTCAATAGTTTGAATTGATGCAATCTTGATTGGAAGTGATAAACCATAATTTATACATATTTTGATCCCATGCTTGGCTTATTTTTGGATGAATTTTCATTAGATTTGATGAATTCGATGCTCCTAATCCTTTAATTTCACTTTTTACTCTCAGGAGAGCTTAGGGAGTCGAAAAGAACGAGAAACGGGCCAAAAAGGGACAAAATGGGCCTACCTCAGAAATCAACACGGCCTGGACTATCGCACACGGGCAGACCACACGGCCGTGTGTGACGAGCAGAATCGAACACGGCCTAAGCTATCGCACACGGGCGTGTCCCTGCCAAACCCAAGTCTAATTTTATTCAAAGAAGACTACTTGTGGGCCAAGGAAGGTGCTCCAAAGCCTATATAAACACCTTAGGGGAGGACTTAAAGGGGGACGGAGAGTAGATTGCAGAGATTACTCGAAGGAAGCCATCGGAATCATCTCGAAGTGGATTCACTCCAAGATTGAAGATCTCCATCAAGTTCTTTAGAAGTTTTTGGGTTCTTTATGTCTTGTTGTTTTCTTAATTCTATGATGTTTTCCTTTTATGTTATGAACTAAACTCCCAAATACCTAGGGAGGATGAAACCTAGATGAATCTTATTATTTAATAAATTTGAATTACGTGATAAATACTTGTTCTTAATTATGTTTTCTTAATCCTTGTTTTAATGTTTTCAGGAATATTAATTCAAGATTGATGTGCTTATTCAGTGGACCAAAAGTCCCTGTTTAAGAGTAGATCCAACATAATTAAGCGGAGTTGATTGCAACCCTAGAAATAGGGTGACATAAATCTGCCGGATTAGAGTCAAATCTAATAAGAGAATCCATAGATAGAGTTAATACGACGATAGGGGTTTTAATTAGAAAGAGATTTCAATTAATCAACCTAGAGTCAGTTGTTTATAGTCTCGAAAGAGATGTTAACATAATTTAGGGATTTCTACGGATCAATTCAAGTGAATAAATCATTTAATTCAGAGTCAGAATAATAAGTGGAGTCTAGGCGAATTCTTCTTTGGCTATTGACTTTATCATTGGTTTATTCAATTATTTCTTCCACTCTTTGTCACGTTCAGAGTCAATTAGTTAGTTAAATTTTACATTAAAAACAAGTCCCTTAATTATTAGGCTAAATAATAAAAAGATAGCTATTACTAGTAATTTTAGTCCTTGAGGATACGATATTCCGGACTCACCACAACTATACTATTGTTCGATAGGTGCGCTTGCCTTTGTTGAAATATTTGTTAGTTTCGAGCCCATCAAGTTTTTGGCGCCGTTGCCGGGGACTAAAATATTAGAAACGCTCAATTTTTATTACTTTAGCCATTTTTATTTTTACTACAATTTAATTTCTTCTTTTATTTTAATTTACTAACTTTTCTTTTTATTTGCTCCTGGCAGGTAATTTTAGTTTATGACTAGAAGGAACCCGTCAGGACCATTACTTTTTGACAGTGAGATAGAAAGCATCGCTCACAGAAACCAAAGAGAGATAAGGTGAAGCCTACAATACATAGAGGAAGAGCAAGAGGACGATACTAATACTACTGAGGAGATGGCTGATAATAATCTGTTTCCTCCTGTGTTGTCGCAAATCCGGTGAATCAAAATCCTGTTCCTCGTACTATGTACAATTATGCCAAGCCCAATTTAACTGGGGTTGAATCGAGTATTGTTAGACCTGCTATTGCTGCAAATAATTTTGAACTGAAACCTAACACTATTCAAATGATTCAACAGTTTGTTTAGTTTGATGGTTTGCAGGATGAGGACCCAAATACTCATTTGGCCAATTTCTTAGAATTCTGTGACACTTTTAAAATTAATGGTGTTTCTGATGATGCCATTCCCCTTCGGTTGTTGCCTTTTTCCTTGAGAAATAAAGCAGTGGTTGAAGTCATTACCACGAGGTTCCATCACTTCTTGGGAACAGATGACCGAAAAGTTTTTGTTAAAATATTTTCTGCCAGCTAAAATGGCAAAGTTGAGGAATGATATCTCTTCTTTTGTGCAGATGGATTTAGAAACGCTTTACGATGCATGGGAGAGGTACAAGGACTTGTTGAGAAGGTGCCCTCACCATGGGTTAACTCTATGGTTACAGGTTCAAACCCTTTATAAAGGTTTGAACCGCTCAACTAGGCAACTGATAGATGCATCCGCCAGCGGTACACTAAGCAACAAAACCCCTGAAGCGGCTTATGATTTTGTAGAAGAGATGTCACTGAATAACTATCAGTGGGAAGTTATGAGAACAAAGCTGACAAAAGCCGCTGGTGTCTTCAACCTCGACGCGGTCACCATGTTATCAAACCAGGTAGAACTCTTAAACAAAAAGATTGATGGTTTCTGTGTTACTACACAGGTACATCCGGTGATGCAATGCAAAACAAATGGAGGAGGAATGAATAACTCAGAATATCTACCCTACAATCCTAGTATGGAGAATAAGCAGCTGAATTACATGGGTAATAACTCTAAACCCCCAAATAATCGTTACAGTAATACATATAATCTAGGATGGAGGAACCACCCAAATTTCTCATGGGGTAATCAAGGGAATCAAAGACCACAACCCCCTCCAGGTTTCCTACCACCTTACCAACAGGAAAAGAAGCCGAACCTTGAATAGATGCTTACTAAATTCATCTCGGTGTCAGAAACGCCCAGAACACCAAAACCACACTCAAAAATCAACAAGCGTCGATTCAAAGTCTCGAGACTCAAATAGGACAGCTTGCTAAGCTAATATCTGAACGACCACAAGGCAGCCTGCCAAGCAACACTAAAACTAACCCAAAGGAGCAACTTCATGCCATTACTGCTCACGACAGTGAAGGGTTAGATGAACCAAAACCGAGGCAAGAAAACATGGTAGATAAAGGTAAGGTTGAGGTAAGCCATAATAAACCAAAATTGGTAAGTACAGAGTCGTGTGCCATATCCCAATGCGACGAAGAAAGACCGCACAGATGAACAATTTGGTAAATTTCTTAAACTCTTAAAAAAATACATATTAACTTACCATTTATTGAAGCTCTTTTGCAGATGCCCAATTCAGTAAAATCTTTAAAAGAGCTTTTGGCAAACAAACGGAAGTTAGACGAGTTGTTGCATGTGGAGCTAAATGCAGTTTGTTTAGAAATTTTACAGAATAAACTACCCCGTAAATTAAAACATCTAGGGAGTTTTACGATTCCTTGCTTAATTGGTGGTTTATCTGTTAATAATGCTTTAGCTGATTTTGGGGCAAGTATCAATATTATGCCTTATAAAATGGTTAAATAGCTAGGTCTTGGGAAACTCAAATAAACTAGGACAAGCATTCAATTGGCTGATAAAACCATTAGATTTCCTAGGGGTATAATTGAAGATGCGCTAGTCAAAATTGATAAATTCATATTCCCAGTAGACTTTGTTGTTTTAGACATGGATGAGGATAGTGACGTTCCTTTAATTTTGGACGACCCTGTTTAGCAACTGCTAGGACCATTATTGATGTTGGTACAGGGGAATTAATACTTCGTGTAGGTGATGACATGATTAAACTCACATGATTCTGTCAGAATATCTAGTGATCAAGATGATACAAGTCCTGTTAATGTAAGTGAACTTAATGTTTAATCTTCTTTGTAGGAAATTCTTCGAAAAAATATGACAGGGCCATGGTCTAGCTCTCATATTGAGAATAGAACTGTTCATGAGGAACAAAGGCTCCAGATCGAGGAACTAGATGAATGGCGAACACATTTTAAGGAGAAATTGAAAGTACACGATGAACCAAAGCAGAGCCATGACGAGCCTAAAAATAAAATGAGTCAATTTAAGGTTGGAGACCGAGTTCTAATGGATAATGCAGATCCTCGTGTTGCCACTTCTGAACCTAATGGAACAACCCCTTTCACGATGCTTAATATTTTCCCATACGGTACAGTCAAGATAACTTATTCCAAATTTGGCACCTTCAAGGTAAATAGTACTCGTCTAAAGCCTTATTTTAAAAAAATTGATAACAGGAATGAGGAGTTTCAACTCCTCGAACCACCATGATTATCGAATGAAAGGTGAGTCGAGCTTAGACTCTAAATAAGTGCTTATCGGGAGGCAACCCGAGCACTAATCTTATTAATGTCCATATTTTTGATTTTTAGCACCTAACTAAAAACTAACCAAATTAATAGGCACAGGTTTCCCTACCCACATGGCCTTGCACACGGGCATGGCCGTGGCCGTGCGGACACCAGGAGTAGGTACATCGGCATGGCGGAGGCCGTGCGAAAATAGGACGAAAAATTTCCCCAAAACACGGGCTACGATAAAATGCACAGCCGTGCGATGCGGCTGTGGTCAAAACTGACTAAAGAACATAGGATGCGATAAACCCACACGGGCGTGCCTTAAGACCGTGGGGGATACTGAGTAAGTGACACCGGCGTGCGACACATCCGTGCCTATAGGCCATGGTCGATACTGATTAATTTACTCGGCCGTGTGAACCTGTACACAGGCGTGGGAGAAACGAATGAAGCATCACACGACCGTGGGCCAAGACTCAAACACCCCCTAAACCAACATTTACGAAATGCACGGGCTAAACACAGGGTACACAGGCGTGGGCCACGACCGTGTGCCCCAATCCCTATTTAAATCCCCGTCTACTATTCATGTTCTACCCTAAATTTCCCCCCAAAACCCTAGCCGCTCTCTCACCCAAACACCCACTCTACTCCTTCCCTCCTACTCCGGCCACCACCTCAACGACCCACTAAGGACTGAACTATCCCCCATATCCTCTCCTTCTTTTCCTTTCCTCTTCTCCTTTTATTTTCCACGGGAACCAGCCCCCGCAGTCCACGCCCGTGTGCGACCACCACGCCCGTGTGCCACCACCACGTCCGTGCGTCGCCTTAATACCTCCATCAATTTACTCTCCCCCCTTCACTTTTTAGTTCATTGTTCATTTTTATTACTGTGAGTCCATTTTATAAGTCCCATTTTCAGATTCAGGTTAAGTTGCTAAGTATACTCATATTAATTATTAGGTTGCATTTGTCACATTTTCATTCCCTATACTAATTGATACTTGACAATTATTTTGCTCTTGATAGCTTACTAATTTTGATAATGCCATGCATTCTGGGATTCCCATTAGTCTTGTTAATTAGTCTCATTACTGTAACACTTTTAGGCTCATTGCTACTTAATCGTTATTAGTTAGTATCTTACATTGATAAATATTTGCATCTAGGAACCACAGCTTCATCACAAGTAATCCCATTTTGACACTCTGGTTCACTAGTTTATATTTCGAATTTTTGATTTATTTAGGAACGTATACGGTGATGTTTCTATCTTACATTACTAATGTTGAATACTTTATCTTGCAGAAACATAATGACTCCTCCACGTGGGAAAAAGACTGCTGTCCTCGCTTCGAAAAAGCAGAAGGGACCCGGAGCTACCTCTACGAGTGCATCCGCCGAAGTACGCCATCCTTTTCTACAGTTTCCCATGGGACCCTAGGAGGAACTTTTTCAGATACTTCGTGCACGACCCTTCAGCGTGGGGAGATGTATTGATTGGGTAGCCTTAGAGCAGGTCCAACTAGCTAACGCAATTCGGACCATATTGACTACTGACCCATGGGGGCATTGTTTCGAGATTGTCGAGCCGACCTACTTAGAGCTTACTTTGGAGCTCTGTTCCACCTTTCACCTTCAAGCGGTCATGACAAATTTCGATGACCTAGGCACAGTTCAGTTCTGCCTTGGAGGCCTAGTACATGAGTTGAGTATCCTAGAGTTTGGGGTCGCTTTGGGACTTTATACCGAGGAATTCATGGAGGACGACAACTTCGAGAACCTTCATCGCCACATCCACTACTCCCCTTCTTCCTACTGGAGAGCCTTAGTTCTTACCTCGACTACCTACGATCCCAGTCGCTCCAAGGTATCAGCTCTCGCCCCATCTTTGAGGTATTTACACGTCATCCTGGCTCACACTTTGACAGGTAGGCGAGAGAGCACTGGCGTCGTCAACACTCACGACGCTTACTTATTATAGAACATGGTGTATAGGTACGTGTTTGTTTTAGCTTACTTTATCGCCCTCGCTATTCAGCATTAGACAGAGCGACATAGGAAGGGGGTCCTCTCCATTGGCCCATATGTGACGCACCTGGCTCGATACTTTGGCCTCCTCAACACCGCAGCCCAGTTGTCCTTGCTTATGCTTATTGGGTAGATGTCCCCACAGGGTATCTCGATGATGCTTCATATGAGAATGATTGAACAGCGTCGTGGGTTTGATCCTTCTTAGTACTATCTATCGCAAGCCACTGATTAGGATGACCCAGAGGACACTACTGATGATGTCCCTTTACATCATAAGGAGCCACCTTCTGCGCCACCACTGCCTCATCGACCAGTTCATGCGGCTTCTTCATTGACTGACATATCTGAGCGTCTCACTCGTTTCGAGCAGTACTGCACTTAACAATTCAATGACAACGCTCGACGATTCGATAGCCTCGAGGCGACTCTACAATAGATTTGTCAACACTTCCACATATCACTACCACCCTACCTCGCGAACCATCTGTTGATGAGGACCTTTGAGTCCATTTATTTTTTCTTTTTCTTTTATTTTAATTTTTAAAATTGTTCTTTTTATCTTTCCCGTCTTTGATTTATATTAGTATATTTTGATTTCTTTATATCTCTGGCTGTTTATTATCGAGTAACCATAACGAAGTCCATTAATAAAACTCCCTAAAACTTTCTTGATCGATGACTCATGGCTTCAAAAGGTTCAAGGTGCTACTAAGGAACGAACAAACTACTGGAGTATTCTCCACCACCTTCACCTCTGCCTAGTTTATCATGCTTCTCATTGGATCTATTTCTACAATTTTCACTTTCTAAGGGTTTCATCCATAATTCAGGAAGTTTCACCTCCTTCCCTCTCTTATGATTTTTTGCTTACATTGCTATTATCTATCTTTTCACATTGAGGACAATGTACATATTAAGTGTGGGGAGCTTATTTAATTGATTATCAGAAAAATCCATGAATTTTATCTTGTTCTCAAGTAATCTACTCATATTACTATTAGACTGAATTTGGATTGATTTAGAATTTTTTATTGATATGTTTTGGATTAAATCATAGGTCATTCTGCATTGATTATTAAACTTTAAGACATTAGAGAATCAAGCATGATAAAGTTGATCTTTTGAGAATTAAAATTATTAGGATATTTCCCTAAATTGACGTATTATCTTGAAATTTTAAGTTTACAGGATTGACATAAAAAACCCATAATTTTTGTGAGATTTTGAGCCTTTAGAGCATATATTCTTTCTTGCTTACTTCTTTTATTGGTTAGGAGTGTGTCAACACTGAATCGTTATTCTAGAACTTGCTTTGATTATGCATGTCAAGACCACACTTTTGATTTGATATACTGAGATGATAAAGGCACCTAGGATTTAACCCACTTACTCCATAAAAAGCCTAACTACATAATTAACCCTTAGTGAACCCCTTAGAGCTTTAACCATCGTCTCTTGATTTCCCCTTTAATGATAACCCACAATTTAACTATTTTTGATTCATTAAGAATTTTCCCTTTTTATTGACTCTCTTTTTATCGAGATTTAATTTGATTTGTTACCTAACTATGTTCGTCAATTCTAGTTGCTGAATTATTTCTTTTTAGGTACTACCTACGTTTACTCATTACTTGTTCTTATTCTAAAAAAAGAACACAAATTCATGTAATTACATTCTTTATTGAGCTTGTACAAGTTAAAGTTATTATTTCAAGGGAAAGCTCACGTTCTAAAGTGTGAGTAGTTTTAGTTTTGGGTACTTATTTGTATTTCAGCACTATTTTTCTAGTTGGTAATTTATTACATTAATCTCAATTCTAACCATCTTTTTCAGCCTTTATCCACACCTTTAACCTAAGCCCCATTACAACCTTGCTAAAGACCTTTTGATTTGTGTATATCTCATTTATAGTGGTGTAGATTTGATTTTCATGCTAGCCTATGGTAATAACTTTTCATGATTGACTTTTGTGTGCTTAATTATTGAACCTTAAACACTTCGAGTGATTTGAGTGAGTCTTTAGTGAGGATGTCAACTCTTGTCGATTTGGAATTAAAGATAATTACTTAGATGAAGGGGAATACCTATGATTTTATGATTCAAATGTTTAACTTGGATTGTTTGAAACTTCGATGCGCTTTTAAGTAGAATTCTTAATACATGATTAGGTGTGAATTATTTCAAAACATTATTGATGAAAATCATAAGTTGAGAAAAATTTATTTTGATTATGGGTTGAGGATTTTGCTTGAGGATAAGCAAATGCTTAAGTGTGGGGATATTTGATAAACTATAATTTATACATATTTTGACCCCATGCTTGGCTTATTTTTGGATGAATTTTCATTAGATTTGATGAATTCGATGCCCCTAATCCTTTAATTTCATGTGTTACACTCAGGAGAGCTTAGGGAGTTAAAAAGAACGAGAAACGGGCCAAAAAGGGACAAAATGGGCCTACCTCAGAAATCAACACAGCCTGGACTATCGCACAGGGGCAGACCACACGGCTGTGTGTGACGAGCAGAATCGAACACGGCCTAAGCTATCGTACACGGGTATGTCCTTGCCGAACCCAAGTCTAATTCTATTAAGAAAAGACTACTTGTGGGCCAAGGAAGGTGCTCCAAAGCTTATATAAACACCCTAGGGGAGGACCTAAAGGGAGACAGAGAGTAGATTGTAGAGATTACTCGAAGGAAGCCGTCGGAATCATCTCAAAGTGGATTCACTCCAAGATTGAAGATCTCTATCAAGTTCTTTAGAATTTTTGGGGTTCTTTATGTCTTGTTGTTTTCTTAATTTTATGATGTTTTCCTTTTATGTTATGAACTAGACTCCCAAATACCTAGGGAGGATGAAACCTAGATGAATCTTATTATTTAATAAATATGAATTACGTGATAAATACATGTTTTGTTCTTAATGATGTGTTCTTAATCCTTGTTTTAATGTTTTTAGAAATATTAATTAAAGATTGATGTGCTTATTCAGTGGAGCAAAAGTCCCTGTTTAAGAGTAGATCCAACATAATTAAGCAGGGTTGATTGCAACCCTAGAAATAGAGTGACATAAATCTACCGGATTAGAATCAAATCTAATAAGGGAATCTATAGATCGAGTTAATGCGACGATAGGGGTTTTAATTAGAGAGAGATTTCAATTAATCAACCTAGAGTCAGTTGTTTTTAGTCTCGAAAGAGATATTAACATAATATAGGGATTTCTAGGACCAAGTCAAGTGAATAAATCATTTAATTCAGAGTCAGAATAATAAGTGGAGTCTAGGCAGATTCTTCCTTGGGTATTGTCTTTATCATTGGTTTATTTGATTATTTCTTCCACTCTCTGTCACGTTCTGTGTCAATTAGTTAGTTAAATTTTAGTTTAAAAACAAATCCCTTAATTGTTAGGCTAGATAATAAAAAGATAGCTATTATTAGTAATTTTAGTCCTTGAGGATATGGTATTCCGGACTCACCACAACTATACTACTGTTCGATAGGTGCGCTTGCCTTTGTCGAAATATTAGTTACTTTTGGGCCCATCAGGAAGTTAATTAATTAATTTGGCCAAATGGATTTCATGATTTTAAATGTTTATATTTTGTCATTTGAGGTTCCTAAGGGCATATTGGTTGTATGACATTATACCCTATGTATATGAATTTATTATGAATGATTTTGGTGCATTGTTATGGCTTGTGCATATATGCATTTTTGGTTGTAGGTTCATGACAAGTTGGGTGAGAAAAATGGCTTGTAAAATGACCTATTTTCGTCCACACGGGTAAAGACAAGGGCGTGTGTCTCAACTGTATGTGACACACGGCCAGGTGACATGACCGTGTGTCCCCTATAGTTTTCAAAGGGTTGCATGTCAGGCTGTTACACGGCTTAGCACACATCTTGACACACGGGTGTGTGAGGTTATTTCGAAAGGTACACTATAACACCCCTTACCCGTGTCCGATGCCGGGACAGGATACGAGGCATTACCAGACTTAAACATAAACATTTATACAAAATCGGGAAAATTTCATTCAATTTAAAATAGCTCATTCACATGTAAATCGTCCCTTATATGGGCCCACGAGGCCCAAAACAATCATTGGGAACTGTTCGGGACTAAACCGAGAACTTAGGAAAATTTAAGAAGACTTATAAAATTTTTCATCAAAATAGGGGTCACACGCCCGTGTGGCTTGGGACACGCCCGTGTTGGTAGGTCGCGTGGTCACACACGCCCATATCCTTAGCCCGTGTAACTTTCTGTTTATGATGTCATTAACAAAATAGGGTCACACGGCCAAGTCACACACCCGTGTGCTTAGTCCGTGTGGCGAATTTGTAACGCCCCTTACCCGTATTTTATGCTGAAACCGAGCACGAGGCATTACCGGATTTATTCTACTTAATCACACAACTTTAGTCTATAAACTTTCAGTCCCAACTTGACATATCTCTATCGCTATCACATTAACCTCATTAAGAACCTACGAGGCCTTAAACATTCATACGAGGGGTTTTGGAGCCCAACTGGGAACTTTCGCAATTTTATAAATTTTCACCTTAACAGGGGTCACACGCCCGTGTGAAACGGGACACGCCCGTGTGGGCAGGCCGTGTGGTCACACACGCCCATGTCCCTACCCCGTGTGGGATTTATTTTCATTTCGAACCTACAGGGGTTTTCACACGGCTAGACACACGCCCGTGTTATTGGCCCGTGTGCTCCACACGGCCTAGACACGCCCGTGTGTAAAAACTTGGGTATTCTATTTGTGACATCAGCAACCTTATAAGGGTCACACGGCCTTGGCACATGCCCGTGTGGCTAGCCCGTGGTCGACACTAACTAACAACAACAACATGCAGGGGACACACGCCCAAGTCACATGCCCATGAGGCTGACTGGGTGTCACACACGGCCTAGACACACACCAGTGTGTCTACCCCGTGTGGAAAAGAACAAGGCTATTTGCCAAGCTCTTTTCACCCATCTAGCTCACACAACATGGATTCATTCAACAAATCATCAAACAACTCATGTTTTGCAATATAAATCTCCATAAAACTACATCTTTTCATATATATATATATAATAAGGTGAGCCATCAACCATGGCAATATACAAAATGGTTTGTCCATCAAAAAGGCCAACACACTTTTGGCCAATATAACAAAATGAACTAACTTGTCTAGCCTTTATACATGCCATACACAAAGTACTAAGTCTAAATGTACCGAGATGAGCTGATAGTGTGGGCGATCTTCTGGTTATCCACGTATCCCGTCCCGACTCTTTAACTCTATAAAACAAGGGAAAAGAAAGGGGAGTAAGCTTTGAGCTTAGTAAGTTTACATGTAAATAATATAACAATATAGTATGTGCTAAACAATTATATAGCACTACATATTAAATAAGAAACAATCCACATTCATAATCATGCTTACTCATTTCCCCCATTTCCACATTCCAACCATATCACAAGCTTAATGTATACATTCGTTTGCATGCCTCCCTGCACTTAGCACCACAATGTCACATAATACCACATCACAATCTCTTAATCAACTACTCATAATCAATTTACTCGGTGGTTTCGCACTTAGCCCACCATCAGTCTTTATTAGAGTGGTATCGCACATAGCCCACCAAAAAGGTTAGTTACGGTGGTATCGTACATAGCCCACCAAATGATAAATAAATAATGGTATCGCACATAGCCCATGTAATTAAGTATCAAGGTGGTATCGCACTTAGCCCACCATAAAGTGTTATCATTACATGTTTATATGACTATTTCGTCATTCGTATAAAACTAAACAATAACTATCAAATTCAATTCACTTAAATCATACATGTTCTCAATCATGCCATGCACAAATCAACAACAACAATGTGTATTTAAAATGCATCATTTATACATAAACTTACCTCGTGCAAAACGTGTTAACTAATAGTTTAATCTGTCACCTTGCCTTTTCCACGGTCAAGGTTGATTCCGCACTCTTCTTGATCTATAACAATGAAATTCATTCATTTAGATCATTCTATGATCGTAATGCATCAAAATCTGCACTTAGGCAAAAATGACCATTTTGCCCTTGTACTATGGCAAAATTACTGTTGAAACCAATTTCTTTATCGAATTTTGAAAAAAAAAGGAAATCGACTTTAAAAACATAGAGTCACCAATCTTTTTTGTTTAGGTGTGATCGGGTCACCTATAAAATAAATTTTGGTCTAAGAATTTCACAAAGAAAACGGGTTCGGGAGCCGGTTACATGCGAGGAAGGATTAGCACCCTCGTTGTAACATCCCGAAGTTGGGCCTAGTAGGATTGGGACCAATGGGCCTTAAGCGTAGTAGCGTTTAAATTTTTTTAGAGAACAAGAGATCGGATTTAGTGCAAGTTGGACTTATTAGGTGAGTGATTTTGGAAGGTTAGAGGGCTTCTATGAAGTCCCGGGATCAAACTTTGGCTTTAGGGAAATTTTGGTTTTAGTTGAGAAAAACCCTAGGAGTTAGTAGGTAGGCTTTAAGAATAAAATGTGGAGAAAAATGACACAAAAGGAGTGTGTGGTGTAGTGGCAAAGTGACGCCACATAAGAGACAAGGGGGTGACGCCACAGGGAAGGAAGGAGGTCCAAGGTTCAAGTCTTGGCTTTTGCATTTTGGTTTTCTTTTTACATGGACCTTAGAATTTGGCGATAGATTTATATTTAGTTGTGCATGGTTTAAGACACAAGAGGAGCTTGTGGCTTGGTGGCAAGTGGTGTGTTGAGCTATTGAAGGGAGCCTGGGTTCGAATCTCATGAAAAGCAAAGGAGTATTTATTTTGCGGACTGGACGGCAAGAGTTTGAGTTGGATTTAAACTCTGCTGATGGAAGGATCCCACATCGGAAAGATACAAAAAAGGAAAGTGAGAAGCCAACTATATATAGAGCATTCTAGGAGAAGGATGAATACACCTTGGAGGGCGTTTGGGCACATGAGTGGTCGGAGCGCGGATTAGCACCAGATTCCTATCAGGTGTGTACTTCTCTACTCTACTTGTAGAGCGGCAAATGCCAAAGTGCCGGTCATGGCAATAGTAGCCACACGAGCGTGCGAGCGCACGTGTGGGGCTTCGACGCGATAGTTGAGGCCACCATTAGTAATCTTGTGGGTTGGGGCTGCTTGGGCCGCGATAGGCCCGTGGGCCCATATGAGTAAATTGTATGATTGTTTAGTATATATTGAACTAGACTAGGTGAATCTTATATACGTGGCTAGATTTGTGTTAGGTGGGCCACACGAGCGTGTGGGCCCGGATGGGCTGAAATCGGGTTTTAGGCCCAATAGTCTGGTAACGACCGAAAATGGTAATTGCATCACTCGAGGCAAAATTGGGCCTTCGAAAAGGCCATTGCAGGTGCAAAATTACTAATATACCCTTGGTAGGTAAATTACGAAAATACCCCTAGAAGGTAAAATTAGTGTTATACCCTTAGGGGTTTGTTAGCTTGATTATGTTGTGTTATTCTGATTATGATGATAATTCATTTCATATGTTATATTTAATATATGTTTTGCATACATAACATACTGCATACACGAATTATTATGTCATGACATGTGCATGGGATTGAGGACATTAATGATATGAAGGGGAAGTGTATATTGGTGACTTTGTCACGATTAATGATGGCGTGGTGCCTCATTGTGGATTTGGTGATTTAATCACGTGTGGAATCAGTGGCTAGACCACTTATGTGGACTTTGAGTAGTGTGTCTGTCAGCATGACTGCCAAAGAGGTGTGTAGCGGATGGAGGGTTGATTGTAGAAATCCCGACAGGTGTGTATGAGGATGGACATACGGAGCGGTGTGTAGAGGATGGAATATTAGGTTGGGTTGGGATTGCATTGCACTCACTATTTGATATGCCATGATATTAGAGCTAAGGCCCAATCTGCTTCTGTGGACTTAGGCCCAGTTATCGTTGTAAGGGGAATTGCACACTGAGTTTTCGTAAACTCACCCCTTCTTTTTAAATGTTTTAGGTAATCACCAGTTCGAGGATTTGGAGCTGAGGTGGACTTTGAGGTGGCCATGCAGTACTTCTTTCGTAAATTCGTTGTCCTTATTTAAATTCTACTTTTAATTTGGGATTTTGCAATGTAATAAGGCCTTTGGTATTTTATTTGGTTTTAGCTTTTAATTTGGTTACTGCTTATTATTAAATGTCCAATACGGGATTTTCCTAAAATGTTAACAAACTGTTTCTCATTCAAAATTACTTAAACTCGATTTTCACAACAATTACAATTTTTTAAAAGTTAATAACAAATTTGTAAAATGGGCATTAAATGAATCGACTTTTATAAACAAAACACGAAACGCGGAGTTTCAAAAAGAATACGAACTTTTTATCAAACGCACAGTTTTTAAACATTCCTTTCATGTGACATGCTAGATCCGGTCATAACGTCTAGGCCGGGTTTGGGGTGTTACACTCGCAACGCCCAAAATTGGCACCAAAGTGACTAATTGATGTCCTAATGTTAAAAAAATTGAAATAAAATTCTATAATTTTAAATAACTTGATTGAATATTGAGGTTCCCTTGTTCCGAAGGAATAGAGTATCACATCCAGCGCGATTGGACACGACAATCTGAATCCTCAAATTCATGATCATCCCAAAATTCTTCAAGCACATGTATTGAAATTTTGATAGGATATTTGGTTGTTTGGACAAACGAAAAAACCACACCCAGCACGATTGGGCACAATTTCTTCGAATTTTCAAACGCACAAATATTACCTTATTTTGAAAATATGGACAAAATTTGAAAGGATATTTGTTTATTTGGTCAAACAAAAAAACCATACCCAGCACGATCTGGCACGATTTCTTCGAATTTCCAAACGCAAGGATATCACCTTACTTTGAAAATATGAATAAAATTTGAAAGGATATTTGTTTATTTGGTCAAACAGGAAGGATCACACCCAGCACAATTGGGCACGATCTCTTCGAATTTTCAAACGCACAAATATTACCTTGTTTTAGAAATATGGACAAAATTTTGAAAGGGTATTCGTTTATTTGGTTAAACAAAAAAAACCACACCCAGCACGATTGGGCACGATCTTTTCGAATTTCCAAACGCACAAATATTACCTTGTTTTGGAAATATGGAAAATTTTTTGAAAGGGTATTCGTTTATTTGGTTAAACAAAAAAAACCACACCCAGCGCGATTGGGCACGATCTTTTCAAATTTCCAAACGCACGAATATCACCTTATTTTGAAAATATGGACAAAATTTTGAAAGGGTATTCGTTTATTTGGTTAAACAAAAAAACCACACCCAGCACGATTGGGCACGATCTTTTTGAATTTCCAAACGCACGAATATCACCTTATTTTGAAAATTTTAAGTAAAAATGATTTTAGAGTTCGAATAATATTGAAGCATGATGTTTTTAAGTGAATACAAGGTGATGGTATAATAACATACAATATGAAGCAATTATTTACAAGTGACATACAATGCTATTGAATCTTAAGTAACAAATAAATATAGAACGAGAATTAAAAACATACATAATAACATGATTATCAGGCATTAGATCAATGATAAAGAAAATTAATTAAATTCATGCAAGTATAACAGATGTAAGAAGTATTCTAAATAAAAAACGATTTTAAATATATTATAATAATAAATAAAAATCATATATATATATAAATGATAACGATATTTGAAAGTGTTTGGAAATAAATATAGAATATAGTCTTCTAAAGAGATAAATTATATACATAATAATATAAAATCAATAGTATATGTATAGAAATAAATTAATGTAAATTATTGAAAATAATAGTAAATTACTAAGTGGATAAAATACTATATGATAGCTCAAATAAAATAATAATAATAATAATAATAATAATAATAATAATAATAATAATAATAATAATTTATTAAGATAATAAGACATCAAAATAATAATAGAAATATTATCATTGATTAGAAGTAACAATAATAATATTAGAAATAATATTCGTAATAATATTCTGAAATACCATCCATAATAATAACAATATTAATTTAATGATAAACAAGACAATAAAAAGGGACTAAATTAAAAAACATTCAAACAATCATGGGTTAAAACAATTAATGCTCAAACAACCAAAACGCAGTGTATAAACTGGACTAAATTAGAAGTAGGCATGAATTACAGAGGCTAATTAAACAATAAAGGCAACGCATAACGAGATTAATTAAAAACAATATAAAAATAGAAGGGACTAAACACGCAAATCCTCCATTAATTACAGAAACATGCGGATCTCATGGGACCAAGTCGGGTCGGGTCACCAGTTTTAGGTCAGTACGGTGTCGTTTAAAGTCTATCGTTATAAGCCCAAACGGCACTGTTTCACTAACAGGTTAAAAAAAACTGATTAAAATGGTTTAATGTTTCATTTGCCCTTCCCTTTTTTTATTAAAAAAAACGAAACCCTAAACCCCTCTCTTTCGTTTTCGTTCTCCGCCGCAAAGAAAAAGGGAGATGAAACGGCCACTACGACGCCATGATGACCGGCGATTAGTGGCTGAATCGAGACCATTCAACGGTGGCCCCTCTAAATCAGACCAGGACGCCTCGTGTCTATGCCTCAACGAACTGCTTTGCTCCGATCAGCATAAAGAAAACAACTCGACGGTCTTTTCTGAAGGTAAACCTTTCCCTTCTCCCTTTTTCTTTTAAATATCTAAACAAAAAGAAATGCTTGAAACATGAAAAGTAAAAAAATCGATTCAAAAAGAAAAAAAATGGAAAATAAGCAGTCGGAAAAAGAAACCTTTTTGTTTTTGATTTCTTGATATATTCTGTATGCGTAGTCAATAGTGTGCGTGAATATTACAGTGGTTTTGACTCGGCCCTTCTTATAGCCGATCTGAAAAAAGTTAAAAAAAATACAAGTTTTTGCTATTTTATCCTGTCTCTACTCTGTTATTTGCTACTGTCGTGCTCTGATTTGCAGGTACGAAGATGACGTGTCATTCGGCGCAAGGCATACGAGGGTTTACTGCATGTACGGAGACGCGTGGTGATGAGGGTGGCGACACGCGAGCAGCGCGAACATGCCTCTGCAACGCTTAGGGTTCCTGATCTCTGAATATGTTTTAGGCCATTTGGGCCAATTTTGGTTATTGGGTCAATAGGTTTTGGGAAAATTTAAAATTGGGCTGGTTGGGTTATTGTTTTGGGCCTGTAATAGAGGGACTATTTATTGGACTGGATATTTTTTTTGACTATTTTGGATTAAAAATTTTTTATTTTGTTTTGTATTTTTGGTTTAGTTGTTTTAATATGGCTCGGGCAAATTTTGGGCCCTACAATTACGATTTTGCCCCTAGGCTCGTAAATCATTTTTCAACTCACTTTCTCAATAAAAAATCCTAGCTGAACATTTATTTCTTCTACAACTACTCACAATTTCATCTATTTTATGCATTTATTACAAAATCACAACTTTTACAACTTGGTCCCTTTTAGGTGTTTTCATGACTACACCTTTCAACAAAGTTGTTTTCCATCTCCCTAACATTCATTTTCTTCCATAAAAACTCAGCTAAAAACATAACCATTCTCATGGCAAGTCCCTACACTCTCAACCATATCACAAATTAGTCCCCCCATTAGCTAGGTTAAGCTTTGGGGACTCTAAAAGTACAAAAATCATAAAAAATAATCATCAAATTGACTTACTAGCAAGGATGAAATGTAGCTGAAATTTTGAACTTCAAAAGTCCCTATTCTCTCTTCAAATTTCGGTGGAGAAGATGCGTGAATAGTAAAAGATGATATCTCATCTTTTTATCTTATTTTATTCATTTTTTTATCACCTAATTCCCACCAAATTTGACCAACATTTAATGCTATTATCTCCCTTCATTCCTATGGCCGGCCATACTCTCCTAATGGCCTAATTGCACTTTAAGGACCTCCAATTTAACATTCTATGGCTATTTGACACCTCTACCTTGAAAAATAGAACTTTCGCACTTTATGCGATTTAATCCTTTTTCACAATTAAACATGCTATCGCTCAAATTAAAACATCAAAATTTTCACATAGCCATATATTAATGCCATAGCACATAAAATAACATCAAAATAATTTTCCTTAACCTCAGTTTAGTGGTCTCGTAACCACTGTTCTGACTAGCCTCAAAATCGGGCTGTTACAGAATTAAATTTTGAAAAATAAATGTAGACTTCACACACCCTGGCCACACGCCCATGTCCTGGGGCCGTGTCCTCCACACGGCTGAGACACACGGTCGTGTCTCTACCAGTGTGCCCAAGAAAATGGCTATTTACCAAACCATTTGGCACCCTCATTTGCACATACTTAAACACAACCTCAATGGCATCTTTCATGTCATAATTAAGCACTTAAACATCATCGAACAAGTCATGATCATAGCGAATTCATATAATCTTATTCATGCATAGGGCACCATACTTTGCCTAGCTTAAACTTATCAAACTTTCATGCCATGATTATCATCAACACATCCTAAATCAATCCATACCAAACACACATAACCACATTACATGAAACTTTTAGCATAAGCACACACATATAAATAGGCATTACAACTCATTAACCAATATGAGCCACATCTCATGGCCATATAAAAAATGAATCATATTACCATTATGAACCAACACATTCGGCCAAATCAAATGACACATACACAATTAACTAAGTCCCTATACATGCCATAAACTTAAGAGGTCTGTATTCACTTTTACCCTACGATGATAGCTTGATAGTGTGATAACATCTCCGGTGATCTCCAACTCGAGCTAACATAAGACCCTATAAGACATTAGAAAGGAAGGGGAGTAAGCTACAATGCTTAGTAAGTTTGTAGGCAAATAATAAGAAACTTATTAACATGTTTTTCACCAATTCTCACAATATGTTCTCTAGGAAATACAATCATAATTGCATAAAATTTCACAATTCATTTATGTTCATCTTGAGCTGTCTACTCGAGTTATAGTCACTAAATTATTTTTATCCGGAGCTATGGAACTTCAAATTAAGATACACTAAATTTCATTGAAACTAGACTCACCTATATTTTTATCATAAAATTTCCAAAATTTTTGGTTCAGCCAATCAGTACAGTTTATTCTTTAAATTCTCCCCTATTTCGCTGTCTGACAGTTCTGCCCCTCTTCACTAAAAAATTATTTTCTTGTGGTACAAAACTCGAATGATGTTCCCGTTTGTTTTCTTGAAAATATATTCATTAAGAAATTCAAGAATATAAAATTTATCCCTTGATTATTTTTTTACAATTTTTAATTAATTTCCCAATTCAGAACAGGGGATTCTGAAATCATTCTGACCCTATCTCACTAAAATCCAAATATCTCATCATATGAAATTATTTTGCTTATTCTATTTATTTTATGAAGAAATAGACTCAATAAGATTTAATTTAATATCTTATTCAACTTATAATTCAATTTACGCCATTTTTAGTGAATTTTCAAAGTGATACAACTGCTTCTGTTCAACCTATTTTGTTGCTAATTTTACTTTATGATGTTTTCTTTGTATTAATTCTCATTTACACACATATAACACTCAAGTATATCCATAGTTACCCATGCCAATAGCTAGTCATCATAAAATATTTACAAGCCATTCATTGGTCAATTTAACCTATACATCTACAACAAAGACTTGAACATTTCATTTCTCAATTTAATTTGGCTTAAAAGCGTCACACATGATCATCAATCACATTTCCCACTTATTCATACATCATAAGCATGATCTTATAAGCACAATGTCATTCTCATAGGTATAACTTACTCGTTTACCTTCTTACCAAAATTGGATCACATCCTGAGCAGATTGCTCATGAGTGTATACATACATATACTTGCACTTAATCATCACATATCACATGTCAGGCTCATTTATCGTGAGTTTTTCATATGTATCTGTATCACTTCATCACATAACTTTAGCACTTTGTCCTTCTTGAATGTAAACTTAGCTCTTTACCATTGAACTACTCGGAATATCGAAGGATACTCAATCTCATCATACATGTATCACGATGCCAATGCCATATCCCAGATATGGTCTTACATGGGACCACATCTTGATGCCAATGCCATATCCCAGATATGGTCTTACACGGGATCCCATATCTCAATGTCGATGCTATATCCCAGATATGGTCTTATACTAGATCTTATATAGATGTCGATGCCATGTCCCAGACATGGTCTTACACGTGATCTTTCTTTGGTGCCGAGGCCATGTCCCAAACATGGTTTTATACGGGACCTCCTTTATTTGGTGTCGATGCCATGTCCCAAACATGGTCTTACACGAGACCCTCTTCCAGTACCGATGCCATGTCCTAGACATGGTCTTATACGAGACCTTCCTTATCTCATGTTGTGACACTGGTATCCTTGCTATTCTGAATGTTCAACCGCGACTTCATCTTAACATATTTTCATCATACTCTCATCAAGGCATCATTAGTCGATTTCATAGAAATAATATACATTTCACAAAATTTCAAACATTTAAAAGCATAACAACATGATGCTAAATTATTACACACAAACTTACCTCGACTTAAAATGGCCTAGCACATGGGTGTGTAACAGCCCGTTTTTAGTCAAGTCAGAACAGTGGTTTTCAGACCAAAAATCTAAATTCAAAATATTTATTTTATTATTATTTTAAGGTTTACAACATGATTGAATGATTGTGTGAAAGTTTCGTTTAGTAATTTTATCGTTCGATTGGTTAATTTGATAAAATGGACTAAATCGCATAAAGCATAAAACTTGAGTTCTAATAGTTAAAGGTGTCTAATAGCTATGGAATCTTAAAGTGGAGGTCCTTATGCGGTCAATAGCTCATTAATAGATTAGTGGATGATAATGGCTTGGTAATTTTGAAATTTGTGATAATTTTTAAGGTTAATTTTGTAATTTGGTTATTAATGATGAGATAAGTTAAAACAAATTAAATGGTTATCAACTTTATTTGTTCCTCCACTGAAAATTCAAAGGGAAGAAGCCATTTTTAGAGACCTACGTTCGGCCAAGCTTCCATTGTTCAATTTGGTATGTATTTTGTCCTATTTTTAATGATTTCTAAGTTTTTATTATCGTTGCTTCGTATTCTAGCTAGCACGTACCTTAGATTTTGAAACTGTTAAAGATTTATCATGTTGCCATTGTTGAATGTTTGAGTAATTTGATGATTCATGATAGATTTGGATGGTTTAATGTTAGATTAATAGCTTTTGTAAAGTGATTTTTGACAAAAATGTCAAAGGGATTAAATTATGAAAATGTGAAATGTGGTGGTTAAAAGTGTGAATAAATGAAAAATATGGGCTTCTAGGGGTATAATGGTAATTTGGCTAGCATGGGTTAGTCTTGAATTTCATGAATTTGTGATTTTGTGTAATAATGATTGAATTGTAAAAGATGTGAAATATGAGAGGCAAATGTGTAAAAATGCCTTAAAGTGAAATTTGGACTAAATTGAATAGACCGAATGCTAAATGTGATAAATTTGATAATATATAGATCAAGATAAACTAAGATGGGGAAAAGGAAAAGTGGACGAATATTCGATACTTTCCATCAGAGCAACTCGAGGTAAGTTCGTATAATTAGAATTGAATCTTTAAATACTTGTAAATTATTTGAAAGTATAAATGTATAAATGGTATTACTGAGTTCGAATGCCTATTGATGAGAATTATTGAATACTGAGTCCCGTTTAAATAGTAGAAAGTAGTAGGATACGAGTGACATGTCACTAGGGTTACCGTTTTGGTCGAAATCCTGCATATGTTGCAGACTCACCACAACTCATATGAGCTTACAAACATATCAGCTCGTAAGAGCTTACTGTTTTCAGCTCGCTAGAGCTTACTGTTTCAGCTCAATAGAGCTTATTGTCTATCAGCTCAGGAGGAGCTTACTGGTTATAGCTCAAAAAAGCAGAAACGATAATGAATTGACGGATTATTGATTTATATACGTAAAGTATATCACCCGAGTATCCCTCGATATTCTAATAGGTTTATATGATAAAACTATGTGTTTATACGTATGAATTACTATTTATACGGATGAGTTACTGTTATTGAAAGAATTATTGTTTATATGAATTAAAGTGTATTGTTACAAATGATGTATGTGATATATGAATTTGATATGATACAATGTATTGAGTACTAAATTGAGATAATGGATGCTTTTATGCACTTATGTGACTAACTTGTTGATGAATGCTTGTGTTTAGGCATTTGATAATTGAATTGAGTATACCTTATTTGTTGACTTGATTATGTATAAATGGTAATTTAATTCTAAATTATATGCTAACTAAGCTATAAAGCTTACTCTGTTTCTTTTCCGTGTTTTGTAGAGGTTCGATAGCTCGCTCGATTCGGATAAAGTCAGAGTTACGCATCACACTGTCAGTTGCCGGTTGGTACTTTTGAACTTATGGATATATGTAAATATGGCATGTATAAGCTAGTTATAAAGATGATAGTTTTGGTTACTTGAGCTAGTGATTTTGGTACGTGTTGTGGTATAAGATAAATCCATTTGATTTAGCTTAATTTGGTATAATGCTTTTGTTGCATATAAGTATTCAAATATGTGTATGAAATGTTATGGATTGGTTGCCTATTGAGTTACAAAATGTTCAAATTATGCTTGTACAGGTGTATGAAAATAGGGTGGCAAAATGGCTTTGCAAATAGCCTATTTTTGTCCACACGGGCAGAGACACGGGCGTGTGTCTTAACCGTGTGTGACACACGGTTATGTTACATGGTCGTGTGTCCCTTGGTGTTGAAATTAAAATAAAGTCAGTATGCTCCACACGATCTCACACACGGGCGTGTGATTGGCTATATGGCACAGGTCAGTATACCCCCCTAAACGGCACACGGCTTACCACACGGGTGTGTAACTTGGCCGTGTTTCTTAAGTCAGTATACCCTACAAGTTTGATACGGCCTGGACACGGGCGTGTGGCTGGTCATGTGACCCAAGTCCGTATGTACCCCCTATTTTCACACAGCTGGTGATATGGGCATGCACACGGCCTGTCCACACGGGCGTGTGTCCTCTGCTTGAAGCAAAATTTTCTAAGTTTCACAAAAAAATTCCCGAGTTATCAGTTTAGTCCCGAACCATTTCTAATGCATGTTTAAGGTCTCGTAAGCCCTTTTAAGTGTTAAAGTGATTATATTTGTATGAAATATGAATGTTGAATGGCTGAATTGAGAAAATGTATGTTTAAGTAGTTGTTTAACTGTTTTGTAAGTTCGGTAATGCTTCGTAACCCTATTCTGGCATTAAATACGGGTGAGGGGTGTTACAAGGTGTGTGGCTTGGCCATGTGACCCAAGTCAGTGAGTTACATGGGCACGAACACGGGCTGGGACACGGTCGTGTGACCTCTGTAGTGTTGAAAATTTTCACTATTTTTTAAAAAATTCTTTGAGTTTCCAATTTAGTCCTGACTTGTTTCTAATGTGTATTTAGGGCCTCGAGGGCTCATATAAAAGACAATATGTATGTTTTGAACTAGTTTTAATATGCTTATTGATATGCCTTGAAAAGTTCAAAGTTTATATTCGTTTAATTTGAAAACTCCGGTAATGCTTCGTAACCTTGTTCCGGCGACATATGGGTTAGGGGTGTTACATTGTGTGGGTTGATAAATATGGAACATGGCCATAGGTTGCTTGTTCTCGAAAAAGCAATTTATCATAGTTATTTTTTAACAGTGGTTGTATCAATCATTAAGAAGACACAATGGTGACAATGAGATAAAATGGGATAGTATTGAGTAGACGGATTTAACTCAAAAGAATCAAGGATATCATATGATGTTAACACACACATGACAAGGTTATTGGACAAGACAGTTGGATGAATTGTTTTCGTAAAGAGTATTTAATAAGAAGTTTTCAATCATGGTACTTCTTGTGGAGTGACTCCATGATTAAGTAAATTGCGAATTATAAGAACGATACTTCTGGAAATAATTGCAATTACTCGAGCCTAAATATATATGCTTGATTGGTCCCTTCACTAGCTCAACAAAAGCTTGATGGGATTGCATTTGAATCAAAAGAAAATTCTATGACTTTTGAAATAATTTAATTGGGTCAATTTATTCGATATGGAAATAAATTAGGCGTTCGTAAGAATTGTTCAACTAGAAAATTTGATTAAAGAATTTTCTAGAAAAATTAATTTGGAAAATCTTAGTGATTTTTGGGAAAATTAAATTTGATCAAGTAAAATTAAATTAATCAAATTAATTAAAATTAATATGATATTTTTGGAAACTAACTTTCAAGTCAGACAATTGGTCCAATGGGTAATTGAACTTGAAAATTGGACCTGAGATAAAAAATTGGGCCCAAGAACCCAAAACCGAGATCAAGACCCAAAAACTAGTCAAAACGGGTCTGGTTTGTGAAATCGTGTAGCACCCATTAGTCTATCGGGAAAATGTGGTGTATAACATTTAGTTAGACATAAGCCTAATGGGCTGGGGCGTTACCAGAGGATTCAAACCTTTGTAACTTCAATTTTTAGAAAACAATTAAGAAGATTTACCTTTTACTTAAAAGTCATTATTTTTCTTTCATTTTATAACACGCCCTTCAAGAAAATAATAGGAATTGTAAAAAAAAATTCTATTATCTGACCACTACCTAATTTTGGTATTTACATATAACTGGTAAGTTCATAAACAACAGATCAAGGAAATTAGGCGTACACTTTTTGGGAAAAACGACAATTCTTTTCAAAATAGAGATAGTGTAAATGACAGGGATAATTACATATGTTGAATACAAAACAAATCTATATGCCACACACCAAAATAGCCATGCATGATACAGAAATAAACAAGTGGCTCACTCACCAGCACAGCTCTTGTGTAGTTCCCTTCAACTGAATCTTCTTCTACTATCAAAATGCCTGAGAAGGAAAAAGTAACGGCGTAAGTTTGTTTGAACTTAGTGAGTTCCAAAATAGACACAAATGATTTACAAGAATGCCGATAAGTAACAAGAATCAATAACCGCAAGAAAGAAACACAGAATTTTTCGTGAGACTTTGTCATATAGACACAATACGCCAATTGAAACATAACTCATACAATATATAGCCAGTCACTATCTGCCAACTTAAACATACCCCACACAATCATGCATGATTACAAAGAACCCCTCCTTATGCCAGTCTCGGACCCATATTTCAGAAGTAAAAATCATATATAAGTCATGTTATATTCCTTCCATAACTCTACGCGTCACTTTTGTTAAGTTAAACACGTGTTCTTGTGATCTGTTGGTCTGGTTTGCAATATAACTGCCATACCAGAGGCATCGTAAACAAATCTCCTTTCCACATGTTCACATATCACATATCTAGTACTAGGCTATGCAACAAGGGGGTGTTTTAACATTGAAAATGGCCATAATCACTCATACATCACTAGTTTATTACACACACACACACACACACACACACACGTCCAGACATAATGCATCGATCCACTTACCGTACACAACACACATATCATGGAAGTTTCACAACTCAAAGGAAGTAAGAAGGAACTCACCAGTAAACTCCAGAATAGTATCTACTCTACTAGTCCTTTTCCTTGATTGCTCAGACCTTCATTAGCTCCTTGAGCTAAATAAGAAACAATTATACCAATCAAATCATTTATCTACTAAAATTTAGCATGCATGCAAACCATAATCAAGAAGTCTCATTCCTTTCGAATTATTTCTAAAAAAGTCTATACATGCAAAAATGTAAATCCCCTTCGATATCAACCTAAGGGTTTTCTAGAAATTACTAGTAAGCTGGTGTTTAACAATGGAGTCTTGACTAGCTACTGGAAACCTTCCTCGTCTTCTCTAACAAGGAACAAAGTGTTGGAAAAATCCCAGTTTGAAATGATTTTCTTGCACAGCAGAAAATTCAAATTTTGAGTGGGTATCTTTTTGTTCGGTAAACTCTGTGTTAAAAACACTTCCACCAGATTGGAAGAACTTAGGCTTACGAGAGACCCTCCTATTGAGACAAGTCTCCCTGTGTTGCTGATCGTTTGTAGGTTTGCTTTTAGGAGTTGGTTCTGGAACCGTTTCCATAGTGTTTTTTTATATTTCCCGAAAGCTTTCAGAGTACCTCTTTACTCTAAGGTTTGAAGTCATTCATGTAACTTTCTTCAAGGAAAGTAACGTGAATTGAGACTATAACAATTTTCTCTTTCGGGTTATAAAACAAGCCACCATTTATTCCCTTTGATATCCTACAAACATGGACAATTTTTTCTGTAAGTCCAACTTCCTCGCATCTTTATCCAATACGTGGGATGGGCATCCCCAAATCCTAAAATAATTAAGATTTGGCTTCCTGTCATGCCATAATTCATATGGGTTTTTGATGCTGCCTTAGTTGGCACATCATTCAAAATATAGCAAGTCGTTTGTACAATGTATCCCCAAAAAGAGATTGGTAGCTTCAAATAACTTAACATCGAACATACCATGTCTAAAAACATTCAATTTCTTCTCTCTGCCACGCCATTCTATTGTGCTGATCATCTCTGGACATACTACTATCCAAAGTGTGAATATTGCAATAAAATATAGAGGCATGAGGCAGTATCCGCAAGTATACAGGTCGAGTTGTAATATAGTTTTACAACAAAATAGGTGACTACTCCAAGGATCTTACCCAAGGGAGGCGAGAGCTAGATCAATTCTAACCTAAACATTAAAAGATCTAATTAGTACTTTAAATTAGTTATAGTAAGAGAACATAATAAAATGGTTTTTTAGGGTTTTTATAACGATGAAATAAAAAAATATAAAATAAATAAAATTCAAAAGATAGAAGAGTAGAATGAATAAAATCTTGATTATGGGTGATTAGCTCGTTTCAGTAATCCCCATCAACTGTCGTTTCGGGTTCCTCGACAATCAACTAACCGCTACCCTAGCAGGACCTTTTAATCTTCAACTAACATAACGAGTCTCTAAGGACTACTTATCTTTTGACCTTACAGTCCAGATTGCTTGGGGTGAAGGTAGTCACGAATGGGCCATACCAATTTTGGGTTATTTCCTACCTTGATGACTTCCCGAGGTTGTTAGGCCTAGGGTTTGTTTCATGTTCTTTCTTTACCAAACAACTGATCCATTGAGTAACCCTAGAAAACAATTAATAGATCATACCTCCACTCGCTAATCCCCTATAGGAGGACTAGTTTCTCATGGCTTTCATAAACAATATGGAGTTGATGTAAAGAGAAAAGTGATAAATGGACTAAAGTGTAGAGTTTAGGAAAATGGCTAATTTGTATTAAAGATGGAAAATGAATCCACAGAGTTTGATGATCGCCACAAATCAGATCTCTTGACAAAGAACACTTGGAAATAAATTCTAAAAACATAAGAAAGAAAGAAAACTAAACTAAGTTTAAAAGAGAGAATCTAGGCTAAATGAATAGTGAATAGAACATGTGCCAAAGGAACCTATTTATAAATTTGAAGTGGCCGTCGTCCTTAACCCTAGATTAGCCGACGTTCTCTAGCTTTAAGTTTGATTGTGTAGACCAAAACACCCTTATTTCTTATTTAATTTTTGTTCTAGAGATGATGTCGCAATGCACTAGGACTTGTGTCGTGACATGGCAGTCAGTGTATTCCTCTTAGGATATCTTAAGGGGTCTGTCGCAACATCCTCAGGCTGTGTCGTGACATTTATGGTAGTCTTGAGATTTCTCCATTATGCTCCCTATGTTGTGACATCAATCATCCCATGTTGCGACGTAGTTACCAGTATCCGTTTAGTATGGCTTCTAAAAGTCTCCTGCACACTCACAAAGTGCGTTAGCTCACCCTTAGGCGTCATTCAGCCTTTAAGGTCAATTATTTAGACATTTTATTAACCTATTAAAAACTTAAGAAAACATAATTCAGACCTACTGAAAATGCTTGTTTTCAAGCTTCTAAAGTGTGATAATTAATTTATCTGCTACACCGAATTACGACAGATCAAACTCCCCCACACTTAAGTCATTGCTTGTCCTCAAGTAACATGAACAAAAACAAGAAATAAAAATGACGACCCTTGATCAAATATGATACAAATATTGACTTCGAAGCACATGAATTAGGCATTTTACATTCACTCACAACTTTAACATAATTAATACTTGATTTACCACTTCTGACCACAGACATCTAAGTTTAATATGTTACAAAGTATACAATCATTAAGGGTCTTACTTGTAGGGATCCATCAGTAAAGCATACAAGTACTTTGATTATCTGAGCAGAATACAAGTAGTTATTTATGCATATGTTTAGTATGATGTCCATTCGTGAATAAGGATATTTAGGTCACATAAGACTTTTCGACTTGTAATGTTCTCAGGCTTAGGACATGTATGGAATTCAAAGATAGTAAGCATCAAGATGGTTACAACCACGAAAATAGTTTTGCACATCGTATTGGTCCTTATTCTTCCCCGCTTAGTGACCCTTACCCGCTCACCATCTTATTTCTCCTTCTCTTACCTTCCTTGTCTCTGCATATATAGGAAATCATAGCATGACATAGTAAGTACGGCTTGCCTACGAGTTTCTGTGCACTAATGAATGAGTTTATCTTTCTTTTGTGACTTTGTGACTTTCTTTTTCAGCTCATCTCACTCAAGAATGCTTTTTTTTAGAACTTTTCTACTTGCATTACTTTTGCGTTTTGAATTTTTTTCTTTTGTTTTGCGCTTTCAGGCTAACCTATACTTCCCATATCACACCAATATTTCCTATTTCACTCTATTTTTTTACAAACTTCCACCGTGATGTATCTACTTAACCCTCAATACGTATGACCAGGCATTTATAGTTGTGCAGCGCAGGGCCAAAGAAAAAGGGCAATACAAAGTATCGTTTTTAGGCTTGGGGTTTGTAATGAGGTTCATTAAGAAGTGTCAGCAGGCTCAACAATCGGTACTAAAGGTGAATGATGAATAGGTCAGATTTTTGGCTTTGGATGTGTTCTAAATAATGCCTTAGGTCATCCCTTAATATCTTAATATGCATAAATTTAATCCACCAAACAAACTCACATTCAACAATTTATCATTCATACTAGCATTGGTTTTTCCTTGTATTTTCTATATCATTTGGTACAATTGATTGCTTACTACATATTTACAGTGTAACATATAGAACTTAGTAGTCTAATAATCAAAAATTTAAAATCACCTACCATCATGCCAAATTTATTTGTAAACACAAGCGACCTATGTACGTGCTCCTAACTAATCACTTGTATTTCTACAAGATCAAGCACTCAAAGGACAAGAAAAGTAAAGAAGAAACATAAAAATTTTAAAACAAACCTTCTATGTTACCCCTCACACTTTAGTTGATAAATTATTGTCAATGTGCAGCCCATAGAAAGATAAGTAAAGAAGTTACCCGATTGATCGTGGTCGCTCCAACTGCTAATGGTGGGTACTTCCTCCTTTGATCGTGTAAAACTCGAATTGTTTCTGTCTCCTTCGTGTTGGGTTCCTACATAAAAAACTTAAACAAAATGCAACAGAACTAAAGATCTACTTATTAATCCTATTGCTAAAAAGTCCAAATCAGAATCATCCAAAAATTAATACAAACAAAATTTAGAGAAATGTTCAATCATCCTCCTCAAAATCCATTTCCTCACTTCCATTGTCCTCCTTATCCTCTCTGTCTTTTTCCTCTTCCCTCTCATGCACCTCTTCTTCTTGTTCTATCTCTATTGGCTTGAACATGTCTGGTGTATAATTAGGGACTTAGATGTTGGTTTGCTTAGCAAATTCTTGGAAGATTGGCCCCAATTATTGCATCCATTGTATTATCCAATCTAGCTTTGGATAACTACTTCCACCAAATTCTTGTTGAACTTGTGTCAACCTTTGTAATGAAGTTAGTGTAGTCGTCGCATCTTGTTATTGCTTATTCCTATCTTTTATTTGTTTTGCTCGCAACTTAATGTATTGTTGGAACAAGGTGTCCCCGATGATACTTCGGGAAGGTTTCAACGAGTGCTCAATGGATGTCATAGCTACGCCTACCCTTTTGCATAATGTAACATCCCCAAACCCGGCCCATTCACTACGACCGAATCTGGTTATGTTAGTGAAAATATTTTTCTTTACTTAGAATTTAAAACACGAAAAATTTACTATCTTTCTGGTAAAACCCGTGTACTTTTAAAACTATACTTTTGGACTTTGAAATTAAATAAAAGTGTCCATTTTAAAGCACTTTAGTAACCCATGAATACTTTGAATAAGTAAATTAGAGTAAAATCATTTCCACAAGCTTATAATTAAATTTTTACCAAGTCATAATCAAATTAAAATAAAATAGTAAAAATAATAATTAAGTAATTTCCAAAGTAAGTAAATAAAAGGCCCTTATTACACAATTTTTAAAAGATCAAATACTTAATAAAAACAGCTTAAAATATTTAAACTTCTCTTCCTGCATGGGCCACCATGTCTCTTCTCCGATCCCGGTCCAACTATGCGTCACCTGAAATGGTTAATGAAAGAGTGAGTCCACTGACTCAGTGCATAATCAAAACACAGATTTCCCGCGTATGGGCTTGGCCCCATACCAAACCATTCACATAGCAAGTCATGCACATATGCATCTCAGCCCAACCCACTCCAACCGTAACACCAACCTTAGCAGACTCCCTGCCCAAGGCCGTGGATAAACCACCACTGACCACATCGTGATCCAGAACCCTACCTTGGCAACTCATTTTGCAAGGCCGTGGTGAGCCACCGATCAACCCAAGTGATCACAATATCGCAATCTGCCTACGGTGATGCACATAGCAATCAACCGCCGAGATGGGCACCTAGCCAACACCTCCCTTGAGGTAGCACACAGCAACCCTCAAGCGCTAATGTAGCCTGAGCTACATTAGACCACGTACATCCTGTGTACACTTCCTCCTTCCTCAAGTCAAGCCCAAAGCCCATGCAACTATATAAGTGCAACATGTTAAGTCATCACCTCACATGAGTATATACACATATCATATCAAGTATTATCACATTAATATATTATCCAAAGTTTATTTACCTGATATCTGATTGCCAAAACCATGGTATCACCATTCAAACCAACATAATTGATTACCACATATAATACATCTGATTATACATTAAACAACTACCCAGGAAACAAAGTCACGGTGATTACGCACCTAAAGACAAATGATCCACTCTCAAAATGCCACCTAAAGCCTCTGCAAATGCCGACTAATCGCCCTTGAAAGATCTCTGCGCTAGGCTCTTCTCCCCTACAATCGGCCTCAAAGACACAACAGAGAACACTTAGGGCCATTCGGCCAAAACCAAGAAAACCAAAGGGTTAATGTAACCTTACCTTGACAACCACCCCCTGCTCTAACAAGAATCGGCCACCACCCAAGACAATGGTTGAGGAGAGATTCGCTAAAACATAAAGAAGAAAAAAGGAGGAGAGGCTATGGGTATTCGGCTTAGGCTAGATGAAAAAGGGTTAAGAGGTTTCGGCAATGGTGCTCAAAAGAAGTTTCGGCCTAAGCAAAAATAAATGGGAAAAGAAGAGGTTCTCTCTTGCTTACAAATTCGGCAACAACAACTAGAGAAGAACAGATAAAATTCGGCCCAAGAGAGTGAGATGAGAGAAAGCTTTCGGCTTGAAAAACGAAAGGAAAAAGATTTCCAAAAGGGTGCTCCCCTATTTATAGAATTCGGCCACCCCTAAGCTCACCCCACAAAGCCGAAAATGCCCTCCATAAACTCCCAAAACCGGCCACTACTTAACTCCCCTTCAAATCCCATATTTCTCTCCCCTTTTTCCTCCCTAACACTCATTCAAAAAGGTTTGAATGAGTCAAACCTCTTCCTAGCCGAAATTTAAAAACAAAGACCAAGTCTTCTCCATCTTTTAAGCATCCAAAAGCCACCCAGCTTCTTACCTCTCTCGACGCCAAAAATAAAGGCCAAAAGTCTTTGCCTTCATGAGCTCAAACACCGCCCCTCCCTTGCACTGAGGCGTCACTTTGCCAAGCACTTAGTGGCGTCTCCTTGCCACTTTACCAGCCCAATCTTTGTGTCAAAAACTCTTAAATAATTCTCTTAAGACACCCATCACCAAGCTCCTTTTAGCACATAAAAATCCAAAATTTTCTAAAGTCTTCCCTTGAATCAACATTCTTAACACCTTCCAAACACATCAAAGCATACCCAAAACCTACTAGAACATGAATTATACCCACCATGCATAGCCCCTAAACCAGGGTGTTACAATACCTAATATGGGATTTGAAGGGGAGTTAAGTAGTGGCCGATTTTGGGAGTTTATGGAGGGCATTTTCGGCTTTGTGGGGTGAGCTTAGGGGTGGCCGAATTCTATAAATAGGGGAGCACCCTTTTGGAAATCTTTTTCCTTTCGTTTTTCAAGCTGAAAGCTTTCTCTCATCTCACTCTCTTGGGCCGAATTTTATCTGTTCTTCTCTAGTTGTTGTTGCCGAATTTGTAAGCAAGAGAGAACCTCTTCTTTTCCCATTTATTTTTGCTTAGGCCGAAACTTCTTTTGAGCACCATTGCCGAAACCTCTTAACCCTTTTTCATCTAGCCTAAGCCGAATACCCATAGCCTCTCCTCCTTTTTCTCTTCTTTATGTTTTAGCCGAATCTCTCCTCAACCATTGTCTTGGGTGGTGGCCGATTCTTGTTAGAGCAGGGGGGTGGTTGTCAAGGTAAGGTTACATTAACCCTTTGGTTTTCTTGGTTTTGGCCGAATGGCCCTAAGTGTTCTCTCATTGTGTCTTGAGGCCGATTGTAGGGGAGAAGAGCCTAGCGCAGAGATCTTTCAAGGGGCGATTAGTCGGCATTTGCAGAGGCTTTAGGTGGCATTTTGAGAGTGGATCATTTGTCTTTAGGTGCGTAATCACCGCCTTTGTTTCTTCGGGTAGTTGTTTAATGTATAATCGATGTATTATATGTGGTAATCAATTATGTTGGTTTGAATGGTGATACCATGGTTTTGGCAATCGATATCGTAAATAAACTTTGGATAATATATTAATGTGATAATACTTGATATGATATGTGTATATACTCATGTGAGGTGATGACTTAACATGTTGCACTTATATAGTTGCATGGGCTTTGGGCTTGACTTGAGGAAGGAGGAAGTGTACACAGATGTATGCGTGGTCTAATGTAGCTCAGTTACATTAGCGCTGAGAGGTTGCTGTGTGCTACCTCAAGGGAGGTGTTGGCTAGGTGCCCATCTCGGCGGTTGATTGCTATGTGCATCACCGTAGGCGATTGCGATATTGTGATCACTTGGTTGATCGGTGGCTCACCACGCGCCTTGTGCAATGAGTTGCCAAGGTAGGGTTCTGGATCACGATGTGGTCGCGGTGGTTTATCCATCGCGCCTTGGGCGGAGAGCCCGCTAAGGTTGGTGTTACGGTTGGAGTGGGTTGGGGTGAGATGCATATGTGCATGACTTGCTATGTGAATGGTTTGGTATGGGGCCAAGCCCATACGCGGAAATCTGTGTTTTGATTATGCATCGAGTCGATGGACTCACTCTTTCATTAACCATTTCAGTGACGCATAGTTGGACCTGGATCGGAGAAGAGACATGGTGGCCCATGCAGAAGAGAAGTTTAAATATTTTAAGTCGCTTTTTATTAAGTATTTGATCTTTTAAAAATTGTGTAATAAGGGCCTTTTATTTACTTACTTTGGAAATTACTTAATTATTATTTTTACTATTTTATTTTAATTTGATTATGACTTGGTAAAAATTTAATTATAAGCTTGTGGAAATGATTTTACTCTAATTTACTTATTCAAAGTATTCATGGGTTACTAAAGTGCTTTAAAATGGACACTTTTATTTAATTTCAAAGTCCAAAAGTATAGTTTTAAAAGTACACGGGTTTTACCAGAAAGATAGTAAATTTTTCGTGTTTTAAATTCTAAGTAAAGAAAAATATTTTCACTAACATAACCAGATTCGGTCGTAGTGAATGGGCCAGGTTTGGGGATGTTACACATAAGGCCATCAATAGATGGGGAAAGAAAACTCCCACCTTCTAGCCACTAATGCATCTCTTCATGTTCTGGTGGATCCATTTACTGATATAGACTTGCTTTTTCTGCAAGATTGCATACAGTAAAACTACTCGAATTGTATTAATATTAGAAACATTTAAAGTAGATACTATTCACGTATACACAAATTGAATCCACATTTTAGCCTCTAGAAACATAACAGCTTGATGAAAGGACATGGGAAGATTGGTACCTGAGCGATATTTCCATTCACCTCTTCCTTCGGTTAAAAAGTTTATAATGTTATCCATATATATGTCCCAGAAACATTCTAAATCAATTTCATCAATAAAATCATTCTCATAGTATGGAGCATTATAAAAATTGCAAATAATTTGAGGGGTTGCTCGCACCTCTTTCCCTTGCATAAGTATCGATTCCTATATATGACCTTTACTGCTCCTAGACTCTTGGTCTCGTAATGATGCATAAAATTCTT